>CM071599.1:30998802-33498802 GCA_036435485.1 Saposhnikovia divaricata
AGTTACTTTGTAACTTCATCGTTCATATTATACTAGCCTCATTTTAGTAAATGCATGGCATATGGTTTGAAAGATACTTTTGAACTGTTATATATTATCGTTCAGTTAAATATTATTGTTGGTAGGCTATTGCTCACCCTTGCTTTATTATTATATCACAACAACAGCTAGACCAGATGACTCGCACAAGGCGCACTCGACGCTGGCGAGGACGATGAGACTACCAGAGCCGAAGAGAAAGCTATTGGTAGGATAGATTTATTCTTTCAGTACCAAGTATATGGTCTAGTATGACTGATGCAAATGGATGGCAAAGAGTATGTATTCATATTGAAATTCTTTTGGATTGTAAGAACTCGTATTGTGCTTAATAAAATTTGGTAGTTACTCTGATTTCATCTCTGGGACTATAACGGGTGTGTTTTATATTGTTGTGTTGGGTCATAAAGATGTAATTTGTTTTGAGTTGAAGTAAGTTCAAGTATTGTGAACAGTAATGGAGACCGTAACGATCGGATCCCGGACCCCGGATCTGGGGGTGTTACAATGCACAACACCAAACTTCCTCCCCACACAATTATTTTTTTATTTTCAACAAAAAGACTTGAATAGTCGAATGAAGGAGAATTACAAAGACATAAGTATGCTCTCATATATATATAATTTTTTTTTAATTTTATTTTTTTTTTCTTTTTTTCTTTTTTTTTCTCTTCTTTTTTTTTTATTATGAGAGCTATAAGAAACCATAAACCTCCTTTAGATTTAACTTGAAAATCGACTAACAAGGTAATCAACAAAACATATATTTCCTCAAAAGTTATGAACAAAAATACCCCATTTCACACACCTTATTACTCCCTCAAGTTCCTACTAGCCGTTGACAAATTGGGATCAAGTATACGTAAGGCTGTACAAGAAAAAGGTCTTAGGCGAGTAATGTGGTGTGTCACCGAAAGAATTTGATTAAGCTCAAAGGGGTAACTAATTTATCACATAAGAATAGTGTGGATATTTTGGGAAATATGGGTTATTCATAAATGCCTTTATCATCTTATCATCAATCAATGTCATTTGTTTCAAGAGAGAACTCAAACAAGTGCTAGCAATGTAAATGTCAAGTGGACACTCAAGCAAAAGAATATAAATGCAAAAGACGTGTGTATAGGCTCAAAACTCACTTTGTGTGGTAGAACATAATCAATCTCAAGTAAAGGTATCCTCAATGCACCTACTTGTACTCAAAGCATGAAAACCAAATCATCTTACACCTAATCATGACCTTCTAATTTCTTGCACAAATCAAATAAGTCTACTAGTTTCACCTTGCTAGTGTAAGTGTGTGGACAAGAACTTAGTGAATCACTTCTCAATCAAAAGCTAAAGGATCACAAGATTATCATAGCATGTAAGGGTGCATCAAGCAACTAGCAATCAATTAACAAGACTAGAATAAGATTAAAACTCTACTATTTACAATTCTACAACTCTTTTGTGATTTTGTGATTTTTTAATTTTTTTGGATTTTTTGATTTTTATATTTACACTAAAAACCCTCCCCCATACCTAAATCATGCATTGTCCTCAATGTATGCAAATGCAAGAGAACTGAGTAAATGAGAACGAGGTAATACGTGATAAGGGATGATGAAGATGAATGAAAATGAAAAACAACTAATTAACCCGACTCACGCTCACAATTCATCCCCCATACCTGAATCACGAGGGGAGGCAAAAAAAACAACCGAATCAGCCGATGCCGATTGGAAAATTGGGGTGCAGCTTTGAGAAAGAATCAAGACATTTTTGAAAATTTCGATTAGAAAAGACTTTCTCGAGCAACACGGTGTCATTGAACCTTATAGAATAAGTTTCACTAATGTTCTCCCTAAACCAACTTAAGGCTTCTTTATTTTGATCAAGCAAATTAGAGACAATGAAAGTTTGGTCATGGGGTGAATCACGAGGAATGACATAGGATAAGGGTTCATCTTTTCCTAAAGGCTGTTGATCAAACTCGGGAAGATATAAAGTCGAGTCAAATGTAGGAGGTGTTCCCACTGGACTCTTAACAACATGCGCAACACGAACAACCTCGGGTGGGGTCTCCCACTTGGAACAAATTTCATTAAAATCTCCTAACAATGCATGAAATGTGGGTGGTTCACCACCAGAAGTTTTAACAACGGGTTCAACACTAACATCCTCGGGTGGGGTCTCCCACGGGGAAAAAATGTCTTCCAACTCTCTCAACATCTCTTCCGAGTTCATATCACTAAATGACTCATAAAGCTCTTTATTAGACGCATAGTTGACTTTGAAATCTCCTTTAAGAAGAGACTCAACCTCACTATCTTCAAAGCTAGACCATGTGACTAACTTATTGACCACATTAACCCCTATTGGTTGCTCAAAAAGCTCGTTGGGTTCTTTTCCGACATTGAAAATGTTAAGATCAATGGTCATGTTCCCGAAAGTGAGTTTCATCGAACCATCCCTACAATTAATCAAGGCATTGGATGTAGCAAGAAAAGGTCGTCCTAGAATGATCGGGATTTGGTTCTTAGGATTCGTGACGGGTTGAGTCTCGAGGACAACAAAGTCAACCGGGAAGATAAAATCACCAATTTTAATCAAGACATCTTCAATTAATCCCTTGGGCATTTTTATAGAACGATCGATGAGTTGAAGTGTCATATTAGTCTTTTTGAGCTCACCTAAACCTAGGGCTTGATAAACGGAAAATGGAAGCAAGTTCACACTAGCACCTAAGTCAAGTAAAGCCTTGTCTACGAAAGTATTACCAATGACACATGAAATAGTTGGACAACCGGGGTCCTTGTACTTCACGGGAATTTGGTTAGAAAGAATTGAGCTCACTTGGGACGTCAAGAAGGCTTTCTTAGGGACTTGGGTGGTTCGTTTATGAGTACACAACTCTTTAAGACATTTCGCATAGGAGGGAACTTGTTGAATTACGTCTAAAAGAGGAATGTTTATCTTGACTTGTTTGAATACTTCTAGAATTTGCTCAATTTGGGTCATTTGTTTAGGAGAGATGAGGCGTTGTGGGTAAGGAGCCTTCGGTTTAAAGATTCATTCTTCTAGAATAGGTTCGGAGGTTGTTCCATTCGAAGAAGATGGTTTGCTAGAAGGAGGTGATGATACGGGAATTGGAGTTTGATTTGAAAGATCGAGAAGAAGGGTTGGTTCAACGTTTGACTTTTCCTCTTCGAGGGACTCGACTCCAACTCGGTTATCAACTCGATTTCCCGATCTTAAAGAGATGATGGCATTCACACTCTCATGAGGGCGTTGATTGAGAGGAAACTTAGGATTGACCTCAGTTTGACTCGGAAGCTTGTTTTTCTCACGCTCATGGATGGTATTAGCTAATTGGCTCACTTGAACCTCTAACTTAGATATGGCTTGGGTGCTAGCATTTAAGATTTGCCTATCTTGAGTCATGGTTTGCATGAAAGTTTGTTGCGATTGAGCCAAATTAGTGGTGGTTTTGAGAAGCACATCGAGACTCTTTTCTAACGAAGTAATTCACTTATCTGACTCAGAAAAGCCGGGAGGGTGGGAGGGAGCTTGAGTAAGATAAGGTTTATGAAAAACCAGAGGTTGAGATTGGAATTGAGGAGGTTGAGATTGTTGACCTTGACCTTGATTCCATGAAAAGTTCGGGTGATTTTTCCAACCGGGGTTATAAGTGGGAGAATAAGGATCATTTCGAAGACCCGATTGGAACATGGCGTTGACTTGTTGAAAATCTTGAGGACTTTGTATCCCTTGATTGGTTGAGTTATAATTCGAGCACATGGATACTTGGGAGGAGGACCCGTTGGTTTCTAAAGCTTCTAAACGTCGAGTGAGAGTGGCTAATTTAGCCTCGGTCGCGATAGAGTTACCAACTTGATGTAAACCCTTTTAATGCATGGTAGCTATTGAATCATTCGGTTTCTTGGGTTCTCTAATGGGCTCCCTAGTTGATTCCCATAACATAGCCTTTTCCGCGAACTCTTCAAAGAATGCTCAACCCTCATCCTCGTCTTTCTCCATGAATTTCCCTTGGCACATAGATTCCAACAACGCGGTTGTTGAACTATCTAGGGCCTCGTACACAAGCTTACAGAGCCTCCACTTTTCGATTCCATGGTGGGGACATTGAGATAGAAGATTTTTAAAACGGTCAAAACACGTCCAAAAAGGTTAGTTGTGTTTTTGACGAAATTGATTAATCTCATTCGTGAGTTTCGTAGTCTTGTGGCTTGGAAAGAATTTTTTAAGAAAGATGACTATGAAACCCTCCCAAGTGGAAATCGAATTGACGGGTAAACTATACAACCACTTTTTTGCATTATCTTTAAGGGCAAAGTTTATTAGTCTAAGCCGTATGGAGTCCTCGGAAAGTTGTTGGAGTTTTTGCAATGCGCAAACCTCTTCAAATTCTTGTAGAAAAAGATAAGGATCCTCACCGTCACTCCCGTGAAAATTAGGTAACATGCTAATTTGATGACCTTTGATTTCAAAATTGTTACCATTTATGGGAGGTAGGGAGATGCAAGAGGGTTGGGCCGAACGGGCAGGGTAACAACGATTTCGTAGAGGAACAGACATGGTTAAAATCGGAAGTTCTACGGGCTCGGGCTCGGGAGAAGAAGGAATCACAATCGTTCTAACTAGCCTTGACGAATTATCCCTAAACCATGTAGGTCGAATAAACAATGAATTAACCACGTAGCAAATAAGTGCGAAAAAAATAAATTAAACACACAAACAAAAAAGGGTGAAAAATCAAAAGAAAAATCCTATATCTAGGGTTTCCTAAAAATTGAACTAGACCTTGCTCCTAACTTTAAGGGCTACCAAAAACTAGGTAAATCAATAATTATTCGAACCGGCTTGGCCAGGTCGGTGCAAGCATTGCCAAGAGGCTAAACACCAGCCTAGACACCAAAACCTTAATTGGCCAGGTCAGCTTTCGCTTTCCTAGACACCAAAAATCGGAATAATTAAAGATTACTTCGTTTTTTAAGCACATTCCTAAATGAGCGCGAGATTCCTAGGGACAAACATCTAATTAATTTTATTAAAGGCTAGGTATGCAAAATGAGGGATTAAATTGTTTTTTGGCTAAGGAAAGAGTGATGAAATCCCTTCCCTTATCTTTTGAGAGGTTTTGCCCTTAAGATTTATTTACAAAAATGATGCAACAAACAAAGAGGATTAAAAAAAAACTATAAACATTTACGGATGCTTAACTACGTGCTCTAACTAAAGAAAAGAAAAAATTTAACGTACCTTGGGGTCCTCCAGCGATCACTACAATTATATGGTACGAAAAATTGAAAACAAGAAAATAAAAATCTAGATGATGTGCCCTAAGTGATTAAATGCATGATGCAACAATTATGTAATTACAACTAATTTTTTTTGGATTTTAAATTTTTAATTTTTTTTTTGATTTTTGTGATTTTTTTTTTGGTTTTCTAAATAAAAAAATGAAAGAGGAGAGAGATACGGTTTACCCAAGCAAAGGTTCCAAAATTCCGAGAAAATTCTTCCGCTTTAATCCAAGTTTCCCGAATTTTCCTCCAAATTCTTCGAAAAGAAAAAAAAATGCAAACAAGAAAAAGGGTGAGAAAAGAGCTAATCCGAAAAATTAAAAACTAAGGTGCGAAAAATAATTAATCCCCGGCAGCGGCGCCAAAAACTTGATGTGCTAAAAATAATTATTTAAAATTGATTGCAAGTGCACAATCTCGTTTTAGTAAATTTAGATTCGTTCCGCAGAGACTAATTTTTCGCAAACCTTAATTTTTAATTTAATCGAACTAGAACAAGAGGATTTTGGATGATTTTTATCTTACCCTAATTAATTACTAAATGAAAATCTATTTAAAACTTAATTATTCTAGAATTATTCTATAAATTTTAAAAATTCTAACTTCGAATTAAATCTAAATTTTAAATTATTCTAAGAATTCTAAAAAAAAAATTCCTTAAATTATTCTTAAAAAAATCGAAATTCGATTTAAAAATTAGATTTTATTCTAAAAAAAAATTATTTACAAAAATTTTAAAAAAAATTGGCATGACTCGTTCGTAAATACGACATCCCAAAACAGAAATTAACAAACCACATTGCTAAAATAAATAGTCTCAAAGTTCCAGCAAACAACCCGTAAAACAATTTTCACAAACACTTAATACTCAACAACTCCGCTGCAAAACTCGGGCCAACAAACTGAGTGGACTCAGACCATAACTCAGTATCATTGCAATAGAAAACAAAAACAAAGCTAACATCCGAATTTTACAACCAGCCTGCAAAACAAACAAGTAACTCAAGCCAGTAATTCAAAAACTACTCGGATTTCGAAAAACAACAGCAAAGACTCGGCATAACTCAAGAACTCAGAAATGGACAAATAGCGATTTAAATAAAAAAACCAACGACCCATAAAAATAAAATGCAAAGGAAAAGAAAAAAATTGAGAATTTGACTCAAATAACAACTCGGACTCCGCCACAACCCAGCTCACAGCACTCGAACAGAATGAAATCAGTAACACAACAACTAACATTCGATAGCATATTACAACAGCAATCAAGTGGACTCGTGGTAATCAACAATTTGCAGCAATGAAACAACTCCGTTTAGTGATTCTAGACCCTTGACTCGCGAACTCGAACTCAGTAGCAATGAATCTTAGGTAAGCAGAAAAGAAAAACAACGAGAAGAAGAAAACAAATAAGGAAGCAAGAAGAGAAACAGAGGGGTGGGATGTTTTGTTTCGAACAAGAAGAAAGACAGGGGAGTTGGGGTTTCCGAAAACAAGGGGCTTGTATGTTTATTCGAAGAAAATAAGGGAATAGGTTTGAGATAAAAGAGGAATGAAGAAGAAGAATTTTTTGGGTTTGCTTTGTTAAAAAGAGAGGAGATGAAAACCTGGGTACTAAAAACAAGGGAGAGTTTTTGACTGCAATGCTACGAATTAAGAGAAATACAAACAGCTAAAACAATTAACAAAATTAATATTTTTGTGTTTTTTTTAAAATTAAATATGAAAATAAAATTTAACTACGAAATTGAATTACACTAAAACGATGATTTGGAATTAAATGGCCCACAATAAAATCGAAATTTATAGGGGCAAAATTACGAATTAAAATTAAAACTAAAACTACGAACAAGAAATTAAATTTCATTACTTTCAACCCATAGTGGTTACCATTTCGCTACTTTGTCCACTAAAAGGATTTACAAAAATAACGAAAGCTATGCAACAAAAACGAGAGAACAAGACGAGAAATTAAAGGAAATGAAATTGCATTAAAATTAAAAAGAGTGTTTACAAGATTTGAAACTAATAAAAATACAAGAAATTAAATCTACCCTAAAATCTAAGTTTATAAATACAAGGGGGTGAGGGGGTATTTATAGGATAGGAATTACGGTTAAGGAGGGTGTTGGGTAAATCCCCACCATACATTTGTGGTGTGTGGTGGTGAAATCCTAGCCATCTATTTGTTTCCTTCCCCCTTAAGCTTTGAAGAGTTGATCTTGGCCATACACTTATGTAGTGTGTTGGGGTGATCTCCACCTTCCACATGTCCTCCAAGATTCCTTTTCCACCAAGCTCCTAATTCTTTTTCCTCTTTTCATTTAAGTCCTTTTTCTTCCTCTTTTTCCCTTCCTTGCTCTTTATTTCTTTATTTATTCACGAATTTCATGAAATGCAACAAAATAAATTATTAAAATACGAGTTCAATCAATAAATAGGTAATAAAAATATGCAAAAATATGCACTTATCATGAAATAAATGGGATAAGGATTAAAATGTCATTTTACATTTCGGAGGATATAATTGTCTACCATAAATTAGTTAGTTCACTAATCCTACAATTGCTTTATTTTTTATAATAGACTTATACTCGTGCAATGCACGAAATATTTTAAAAATACTATTAATGAATTTTTATGTTAATTTATTTTTTTATTTTTTTGAAAGAGTTATAAAATAATGTTTGCAAATTTTCTTAAATTGATGATAGTTATTTTATTAACATAGCTTTTAATATTTTAATTGTTTTTATACTTTTTTTTTTGAAAATTCTTAATTTTCTAATATGTTAAAATTGTTAAATTTATAATTTTTATATTATATTTACACAATAACTTTATCATACTTTGTATAATTATTATTTGACTTTTTTCTAAAAAATTCCAAAATAATGTCTATAAACCTTGTTTAAAATTTTTGAAATACGGTGTACTCCCTCCGTCTCACTCATTTCTATATAGTTTTTTAATTGTTTGGCACGCATTTTAAGGCTTCTATAAAGTATATTTTCATAACTTTTTTTTGAAATTTTTTTGTTTGAATAAAAATTTAAACATTAATTTTTTATTCAGAAGAAAAAAAATTAAAAATAAATTATGGAACTATACTTTATAGGAGTCTTAAAATGCGTGCCACGCTCCCGTCCCCCAATTTATACAATCTAATGGGACGGAGGACGTACAATTTAATAACACTTTTAATTTCTATCTAATATTAGTTAAAAGTTTTAATTACTAATAATATTTTGTAAATGACATATATGCTGTTAGTGTAGGTGCCCTAGAGGCAATACATTGTTTCTTTTAATAAACCCTTATGTCATTTGATTATTCATTAAACGTATTTATTATGACTTTAATTACTGCGATATATTTGTTAGCATAATAAATGTCCTTAGAATCATGATACACATTGTATAGTTTAAGTACATGACTTGAACTTGAGATTATATAATATATCATATTCTTAAAGGTCCTTAGTCGAGTATTATTATTACAGGGCAATAATAATACGTAAATAGACTAGTATGTTGTTTGACAGATAACCACATCTCATTGGTTATAAGTATGGAGATACTAAAGTCAAAAACATAGGTACATGTAGGGGTACATGGTACTGGACAGACCCACAGTGAGATTCTTCATGTTTAATAAAGTCATAAGAAAGACTCACAGTGATAATGGTGTAATGGTCCTTTGACTTGAGTCATTATATTTCTATACGAGGATTAATATACTTTGACTACATTAAAAGTTACCTTTGACCGGGTGATGATAAAAGTGGACATCGGGTATATCATGAGTAGTATGAGAAATATGAATGATAGATAAAGGATTTAACCCTCCTAGAATTAGGAGAGATATTATTGGCCTCTTGATTGAGTGAGACTATAAAATGCATGGCCGTGCTCAAATAATGATTTGTTTTAATAGTCTACTCATGGATCAAGTAAACCCGGATTAAATGTTGAAGAGGATGACTAAACACATGCCTCGAGTTTAATCTATAATATTTGGTTAAAGGGATTATATTACACAGAAACATTAATCACAAAAGGTTTAAATTGAATCACCGATTATTATTATTACTTGGGTAGCAATGATGTATTACTAGATACCGCTCATTGTTTATAATTTTATTAGATATTAAAATTATTGTCAACGTAATAATAACCTATAGGGTCACACACTTAGAACGTCTTAAAAGTGTTTTAGTTTAAATTAAAAATTTAAATTAAATCGTTATTAAATTGAGAATTGGCTATTTATTTAATTGGACTGGTCCTAATTAATTATCTAAGCAAATTCGAATTTAATAAAGTAAGAACAGAATTGGATTTAAGGAAGTCCAATAATAAAATCAGAATAGAAATAGAATTGGGTTTAAGGAAGCCCAATTCGGTTTTTTGATTTTAGCCCATTATTTCTCTCGTATAAATACATAATGATGTATTACTTTAGGGTCAAGAGTCATTAAATCATTTTTGACAAAACCTTAGCAGCTCCATCTTCGAGAGGCTAGAGAGAGAGAGAGAGGCTGTTCTTCGCGGGCTAGTACCTGGCTCCTCGGATCATTGGACGATCGGACGTTCGTGTGGATTACCTTAGAGACACGGATCTTGACGCAAGGACTGTGTGTAATGATTACAAGCAAGGATCTCCGTTGAGTTCGTGAAACAAGATCTTAATAGGTATGATTCGTTATCTCCATAATCTGCCCGGAATTATACATGGATCCTGGTTTGGGTTTCGAAAATTTTGTTTTATTTACGTTTATCCGCTGCGTTTTATGCCTCGAAACCCAACAATGGTATCAGAGCTACGTGTATAAGGGGTTGATTTGGTTACGTGTTAACTGTATATGATGCGAGTATGCATGTTTTGCGAATCTGCCATGTTTATGTTCTTATAGATGCTGTTTATAATATGTTATGATGCATATATATGGTTCTGTTATGATTTAAGATGATTGAGATGATCATATGATTATATAATCTGTATATATACTGATATATATATATATATATATATATATATATATATATATGATTAATGTTTGTTCTTGATATGGGGATTGTATACGATACGATTTCTGTATACGATGTGCAAATCTGGTGAAATCAGTCCAATGTTCGATTTTCGCAAACGATATGTGTTTTCTGACTGGAAACGAGCGTCTGAACAAAACTGATAGCATAGCTATCAACGACTCGTCTGTAAGGCATTTCACGCCGTTTATTGCATGAAAAAGATGATTTATTGTTTTCAGAACTTGATTCTGATTTTCTGATTTTTGCGGTATATGATTTCTTTGATTGGATCATCTGAAATATGATATGGTATAACATGATTATATAATATGACATATTATTTAATTGTTACTTGAGCATGGTGATGGTTATGGCCTTAAGACCCTTAGATTAATGGTTTTGGTTTTATAAATACGACTTGCATGTCGTTTTCTTCATTCTTGTAATTGTTGAACCTCGAATGTAACTCGAGTTTTATCATGTAAGTACTTTAGTGTAGATTGTATTCAATTATTCAATGTAATGTAATTGAAGATTGAAGGATGGTCCAAGAGAAGGAGCAACCAAGAAGACAAGAAAAATGAAGACATGTAATTTGTATTTATGTTTATTCCACCATAGATTGACCTTGATCCTTTCATTAGCTTGAGAGGATCATATAGGATAAAGGCCATAACCAATCACGTTTACATACTGCACTTACTTTACATATGATGTATGAATGTATGTGTAGGATACATAGAGATGCATGCTTTAATTAGATTAATCATGTATGAATGAATGTATTAGATACATCACCCATGCCATGCCTGCTTAAACAAGATAAAATCTGTAACGATTCAAGATTTTAAAATTAACAAACGATCATGAGATTCTTGTGTTTATAAAATATGGATTTTAAAACACGGAATTAAATATGGATTTTTGATATCTAAAATTGGGATTTTCTGTCAAAAGCGGATATGCGTATTCGTAAGGTTAATGGGTATTAAGTGTGACCATTGGGATCTTCCATCTACCTGGGAAATGAACAATCTAAGATGTCAATTTGAAGTATTTGGTTCAAGGAAAATTGAGGATCTCTTTATGATGTGATCATGATCGTCATAAATTCTTTAAACCCCTTAACAAAATATTAAGTTTTAATCAGATGCTTTCCAATGAATGAACACTCATCGAATCCTAGATCGACAAGGGGAATGACTGTCAGTGGCAGGAGACTCCTGTCTATCGTGGTGAGATGCGACGAATATAAACGGTTATATTCGGCCGTTGTATCATTGGGTCTAACTTAACTGAGTCGTCATAATGAGGTGGAAATAAACGGTTATATTCAACTATTATGAACTTAGAAGCATAGAGTTTGGTTAAAAATTTATTAGATAGATAAGATCAATCGTTGTTCACCAAACTATCCAAGAATTTTATATGATATAATTGACAATTGTTGTCTACCTAAATAATCATGTTTTAAGGACTACCAGTGGTTGACTTAGGACATGACGAAATATGGATCTTGGCTCACTAGAAAGATTTATGGGATATGCTTTCCGAATTAATAGTAAGGGCTATTAATTTGATAAAAATAGTGGGAGATATATTATGAATATATCATAATCATTTGAACATAATTTATAACCAAGACAATCTAATGTTTATTTTGTGCATTTATCATTGTAGATACTAATGGCAAACAACACAAACACACTATCCGTACAATCAGTCCTTGAAAAGGACAAACTGACAGGAGGAAACAACTTCCTAGACTGGCAGAGGAATTTGAGGATTGTCCTCAGGCAGGAGCGCAAGCTTCATGTCATTGATATCCCTCCGCCAGGTCCCCTTCCTGAGAACGCTACTGTTGAGGAACGAGCGGCCCGCACAAGGGATGAGAATGATGCAAATGATGTTGCATGTCTCATGTTGGCAACTATGAGTGCTGAGCTTCAAAGACAGCATGTGCATATGGATGCATATACTATCAATGAGAACTTGCAAAGCATGTTTGCAAGCCAAACTCGTCAAGAAAGGTTCAACACGAGTAAGTCACTCTTTAATTGAAAACAAGGGGCAAGTGAACCAGTTGGCCCACATGTTTTGAAGATGATTGGTTACATTGAGTACCTTGCTACTTTGGGTTTCCCGATTGGTCCGGAAACTGGTATTGACCTAATCATGAATTCTTTGAACAGCAAATTTACTCAGTTTGTTGTGAACTACAATATGAATGAATTTGACAAAACACCTACTGAATTGTTGGCTATGTTGAAGACATATGAAACCAACATGAAGACAGCTGAACCTGCTCCCATACTGATGGTGGGCAATAAAGGTAAGGCCAAGGGGAAAGGCAAGTAGAAGGGTAAGAAGAAGATTGGATCTGATTCTACACCCAAGCCAAAGTCAGGTCCCAAACAGGCTTTAAAGCCTAAAGGTGGTGTTGCTAAGGGTGAATGTCACTACTGTAAGAAAACTGGTCACTGGAAGAGAAACTGTCCTGTTTATTTGGAGGATCTGAAGAAAATGAAGGGTGTTTAGATTTCTGGATCAGGTATTTATGTTATAGAAGTCAATTTGTCTATTTCTACATCTTGGGTATTGGATACCGGATGTGCTTCTTACATTTGTATAAATGTGGAGGAACTGCAGAGAAGTAGGACTTTGGCTAAGGGAGAAGTGGACCTACGAGTTGGCAATGGAGCAAAAGTTGCTGCTTTAGCAGTAGGCACTTATTATTTATCTTTACCCTCTGGGCTTGTTCTAGAACTAGAAGACTATTTTTACGTGCCTGCGATTCGCAGAAACATTATTTCTGTTTCTTGTTTGGACAAGAAAGGTTTTTCGTTTACAATAAAGAACAACAGTTGCTCTTTTGATTTGAATGATTTAACCTATGGTGTTGCGCGTTTGTTTAATGGTTTATATGTTCTTGATTTAGATAATCCTGTCTATAATATAGAAAACAAACGACTTAAAGTCAATGACTCAAATCAAACATACCTCTGGCATTGTCGTCTAGGCCATATAAATGAGAAACGCATATCCAAATTACATAAGGATGGATACTTGGATAAGTTTGATTTTGAATCATACAAAGAATGTGAATCTTGTTTGCTTGGTAAGATGACTAAAGCCCCTTTCACTGGTAAGGGTCAAAGGGCCACTGAACGTCTGGAGCTAATACATAGTGATGTATGTGGCCCAATGCGTGTGATGGCTAGAGGAGGCTACTACTACTTCATAACATTTACTGATGATTTCAATAGATATGGATATGTATATCTTATGAAGAATAAATCCGATTCTTTTGAAAAATTCAAAGAATACAAGGCTGAAGTAGAGAAGCAAATTGGCGGAGGTGTAAGTATTAAGATCTTACGATCCGATCGTGGGGGTGAATACTTAAGCACCGATTTTAAAGAGTATTTAAAAGAGTGTGGTATTGTATCACAACTTACTCCGCTAGGTACACCTCAATGGAATGGAGTTTCAGAGAGGAGAAATTGCACCTTGTTGGACATGGTGCGATCGATGATGAGTCATGCAGATCTTCCTATAAGTTTCTGGGGTTATGCTCTAGAAACAGCGGCTTTCACACTTAACCGTGTTCCTACTAAGAAGGTTCAAAAGACTCCATGTGAACTATGGAAGGAGAAACGGTCAGGCATGAACTTTATGAAAGTTTGGGGATGCAAGGCGTTTGTGAAATGTCAAGTATCTGACAAGATTGGACCTAAATCCGAAGAGTGCAATTTTGTGGGATACCCTAATGAAACAAATGCGTATTATTTTTATAGTCCTTCTGAGCAGAAAGTGTTTATTGCTCAAGATGCTGTCTTCATGGAAAGAGATTTTGTTTCCAAAAGAAACAGTGGGAGAACTATAGATCTCGATGAAGATTGAGAACCACAAAATAGCATTGAACCTGAAGTGGAACAAGAGCAGGATAATGATAATGCTCAACAAACACAGGTTGTTCGTAGAACTTGTAGAATTCGCCATGAGCCAGAGAGATATGGATTTCTCTTGACTCAATGTACGTGGTGATTTGATGCATATAGATGAAGATGAGCCTCTCACATACCAAGATGCTACGAACAGTCCAGACTCTAAGAGATGGCTTGAAGCCATGAAATCCGAGATGGATTCCATGTACGAAAACCAAGTATGGACTTTGGTTGATCCACCTGAAGGGGTAAAACCCGTAGGGTGCAAATGGGTTTTTCAAGAAGAAAACTGACATGGATGGAAATGTTCAGACCTATAAAGCAAGGCTGGTTGCAAAAGGTTTCAAACAAATTCATGGTATTGACTATGATGAAACTTTCTCACCAGTGGCTATGGTCAAGTCCATAAGAATTTTGCTTGCCATTGCAGCATTCCATGATTATGAAATCTGGAAAATGGATGTCAAAACAGCCTTCCTTAATGGAAGCCTTGAAGAGGATGTGTACATGACACAACCTGAAGGTTTTGTCGATCCAAGGAATGTTGGCAAGATATGTAAATTACGTCGATCCATTTATGGATTGAAGCAAGCCACTAGAAGATGGAATATTCATTTTGATGAAATAGTCAAAGAGTATGGCTTTGTTCAAAATGAAGATGAACCGTGTGTTTACAAGAAGGTTAGTGGGAGCCATGTGGCATTCATAGTACTATATGTTGATGATATACTACTAATGAGGAATGACATACCTTCTCTAAAGGCTGTTAAGACTTGGTTAGGGAGCAACTTCTCCATGAAAGACTTAGGAGAGGCAACCTACATTCTAGGAATGAGGATCTATAGAGATAGATCTAGAAGGATGATCGGTCTAAGTCAGAGCACATACATTGATAAGGTTTTGCATCGTTTTGGTATGCAAAATGTAAAAAGGGGATATGACCCCGTGTCTCAAGGGATAACGATCTCTAAAGACCAGTGTCCAAAATCATTGGATGAGAAGGACCACATGAGTAAGGTTCCATATGCCTCAGCAATTGGATCTATCATGTATGCAATGGTATGTACTCGCCCAGATGTTTCGTATGCTTTGAGCATGACGAGCAGATACCAGTCTAATCCAGGTGAAGGTCACTGGACGACAGTCAAGAATGTTCTAAAGTACCTGAACAGGACTAAAGATTCATTCTTGGTGTATGGAGGAGAGGAGAAACTGGTTGTAAAAGGTTACACCAATGCAAGTTTCCAAACAGACAGGGATGATACTGTATCACAGTCTGGTTTTGTGTTTTGTCTAAACGGAGGTAACATACACATATGTAAAGTGCACACAAATGATAACATTGCAGACCTACTGACCAAAGGCTTGTCGCAGCAGAAGCACGATGGTCACACTAGTTCCATGGGTATTAGATACATGGGTGATTGGCTCTAGTGCAAGTGGGAGATTGTTAGTGTAGGTGCCTTAGAGGCAATACATTGTTTCTTTTAATAAACCCTTATGTCATTTGATTATTCATTAAACGTATTTATTATGACTTTAATTACTGCGATATATTTGTTAGCATAATAAATGTCCTTAGAATCATGATACACATTGTATAGTTTAAGTACATGACTTGAACTTGAGATTATATAATATATCATATTCTTAAAGGTCCCTAGTCGAGTATTATTATTACAGGGCAATAATAATACGTAAATAGACTAGTATGTTGTTTGACAGATAACCACATCTCATTGGTTATAAGTATGGAGATACTAAAGTCAAAAACATAGGTACATGTAGGGGTACATGGTACTGGACAGACCCACAGTGAGATTCTTCATGTTTAATAAAGTCATAAGAAAGACTCACAGTGATAATGGTGTAATGGTCCTTTGACTTGAGTCATTATATTTTTATACGAGGATTAATATACTTTGACTACATTAAAAGTTACCTTTGACCGGGTGATGATAAAAGTGGACATCGGGTATATCATGAGTAGTATGAGAAATATGAATGATAGATAAAGGATTTAACCCTCCTAGAATTAGGAGAGATATTATTGGCCTCTTGATTGAGTGAGACTATAAAATGCATGGCCGTGCTCAAATAATGATTTGTTTTAATAGTCTACTCATGGATCAAGTAAACCCGGATTAAATGTTGAAGAGGATGACTAAACACATGCCTCGAGTTTAATCTATAATATTTGGTTAAAGGGATTATATTACACAGAAACATTAATCACAAAAGGTTTAAATTGAATCACCGATTATTATTATTACTTGGGTAGCAATGATGTATTACTAGATACCGCTCATTGTTTATAATTTTATTAGATATTAAAATTATTGCCAACGTAATAATAACCTATAGGGTCACACACTTAGAACGTCTTAAAAGGAGTTTTAGTTTAAATTAAAAATTTAAATTAAATCGTTATTAAATTGAGAATTGGCTATTTAATTAATTGGACTGGTCCTAATTAATTATCTAAGCAAATTCGAATTTAATAAAGTAAGAACATAATTGGATTTAAGGAAGTCCAATAATAAAATCAGAATAGAAATAGAATTGGGTTTAAGGAAGCCCAATTCGGTTTTTTGATTTTAGCCCATTATTTCTCTCGTATAAATACATAATGATGTATTACTTTAGGATCAAGAGTCATTAAATCGTTTTTGACAAAACCTTAGCAGCTCCATCTTCGAGAGGCTAGAGAGAGAGAGAGAGGCTGTTCTTCGCGGGCTAGTACCTGGCTCCTCGGATCGTTGGATGATCGGACGTTCGTGTGGATTACCTTAGAGACACGGATCTTGACGCAAGGACTGTGTGTGGTGATTACAAGCAAGGATCTCCGTTGAGTTCGTGAAACAAGATCTTAATAGGTATGATTCGTTATCTCCATAATCTGCCCGGAATTATACATGGATCCTGGTTTGGGTTTCGAAAATTTTGTTTTATTTACGTTTATCCGCTGCGTTTTATGCCTTGAAACCCAACATATGCCACCAAATCATACCATATAGACCTATTACGCCAATTATATATAGAATATAATTATAAATAGTAGATAGATTAGATATTAACAGGTCCTCCTGTAACTTTCATTAAAAAATTATAAAATATATTTCGACTTATTAGTATGATTTGGTCATCCAAAAAGATACATTTAATTTTTGTATCTTTTTATGAGTGTTGTTGCTCATCTACATGTACTCTATTCTTTAATTTTTGTTGATACTCATCCAACAATCTTTAATTTTTGTTGATACTCATTCAACAAGCCAGACGACTTTAAGTAAACTTATTATATATTTAATTTTTTATTGTAGAAACTGAATTCAGTTATGTCGTGTTAAGGTTAATTTATTTATGACTAGCCTTATTATATTTAGAAAATTCGAAGTAAATTTAACTATAGTTCCAAAGTAAGGACAATCGTCCTAATTGTACTTTAAGGTCAATTAATTCATCATTAGTCTTTTATATCCTTTATTAATAAGCGAAACCCTCTTTTAAATGGTATTACGATACCAAATTTAGTTTCCACCCCTTTATTCCTATTTCTTGTGGAATCTATGTTTTATAATCCTATAACAATTATAATTCTTTTGGCCCCTTTATTCCTATTTTTTCGGGAACTCTATGTTATCTTCAATAAAACAGTAAAATTATTGTTATCCTAGAACAATTGCAATTCTTTTATTATAACCGTACTGAGTTACAAAATAATGTATCTATGAGAGGCATATTGTAACAATCCGGATTTTTTAGAATTTATAATTATTCTTATTTAATATTTTATTGGTTTTTCCATAAAGCAGGAATAATATTATGAATATTTTATTCTTATTGACCTTGTACGTGTTTAATTGCCAATATGTTATTCGGGTAGACTGTATTTGGTACCGTTTGTGTTAGTAATTATTTTTATTTTATTAAAAATCGATATTTTTATCGACATTGATAAATTGAGTTCGTTTTAAAATTTTATGGATCGAGTTGATATTTTATTTGTACCAAAATTATACCCGATATTCTACCCGTGTGCAAAAGTTTATTTGTGTAAATTATCAAAATATTCAAAAATGTAGTATTTTTACATTTTTGATAAATTAAGATTATTTTAAAATTTTTGGGATAAAAACTGTATTTTATCCGTGCCAAAATTTTACCCGATATCTTATCCGTGTTCCATTGATATTTGGGTGAGTTATGAAAATACCCAAAAATTATGTAATTTTATATTTTTGAGTAAACTGGGCATTATAAAAATTTTGTTCATAGTTATTTTAATTTTTGGAAAGAATAAAATTTCCAATTTTGTCCGAGTATAACATTTCAGGTTAAAATTATTTTGAAAAGCATTTATTTATTTTATTTGCAAAAATAGAAATTTATTATTTTTACCCGTTAATTATTTAATTGGTAATTTTTAGAATCAATTGAATAAAATTAGGGATCAGATATTATTTATGAGGTATATTATAAGAAGCCTTAATAATATAAGTTTTTTTTATATATATATATTCTAATCTAAATCTACTTACCCAAGTAAATAATCCCCCTTATTTTCTTTCATGCAAGTACGCAACCCTCCCTACTTTCTCTCTGCACATCAATCTCTTCTGTCTATCTCTCATATATACTTTTAATCTTCGAAAATTCATTACTCCCAAACCGTTCATCCAAAATTCAACTTCTATATATGGAAATGATCAGCTATTCGAGTTCTATGCGTTGGTATATATATTGTTATGGTTCGAGCGAGAAATTTTCTGGAGGAATTTTCCATCTTAATTAATTTTTGGGATATAGAAGAGAAGTTCAATGATTCCGAGCATTCTAGGAGACTATGCGGCGTGTGCTTGTGTATGGATATTAATTTTCGGATTTTTCTGGACATATTTTTGGCATACCGAAAGCACTCTTGGGGTGACCAGAATTCATTTTTCGGTAAGATTTCGAGATTCTTCTTTCACATTTATCAATATATTCCTAATGTCTGCTAGTATTGCATTTCGAAAATTACTGCTTTTATCCTTCATTTTTTTAATCTTCTTTATTTCTTTGATGCCCTTTTTTGTCATTACACAGGAAAATTACTACTTTTATCCTTCTTTTTTTTAATCTTCTTTATTTCTTTGATGTTCCTTTTTGTCATTATACAGCATTTGGAGCGACCCAATTTAGATTGGATCGACCCAAATCTAAATCTATACTATTTTTTATCATTACACAGCATTTGGAGCGACCCAATTGGATCGACCCAAATCTAAAGCTCTACTAGTATCCTTCATTTTTTTTATTAATAATATAATTAATGATAATCAGCCGAGTGCCTTTTTCAATTAAAAGATGTTTACTTATAAATGATATGATATTACCTATTATAAATACTAAAAATATCATATCTTTCAATCAATAATTTTTTTTCTCTCTAATCAGCATTTGGAGCGACCCAAATCTAAACCTCTACTATTATCCTTCATTTTTCTATTAATAATATAATTAATGATAATTAGCTGATTGACTTTTTCAATTAAAAGATGTTTAGTTATAATTGATGATATTACCTTTTATAAATACATAAAATATCATATCTTCCAATCAATAATTTTTTTCTCTCTAATTAAAACACGTTGACTTTTAATTTAAAACATAATATTGTAATAATTAATATATACCCAAAAATATGACATCATATCTTCTAACCACTAAGAAAATATAATAAAAATTCGTATACAACGAATAATATCCGTTAGATTTTTAGTTAAAAATTAGAACTGTTAGATCTAATGATTAAATATATTACATGATTAAATTTATTTAATAAATACATACCCAAAAATATGACTTCATATCTTCTAATCAATAATAAAATATAATAAATATTCGTATACAACGAATAATATCCGTTAGATTTTTAGTTAAAAATTAGAACTGTTAGATCTAATGATTAAATATATTACATGATTAAATTTATTTACTAAAATTTCAAGGTTCGAATTTTTATAAATACCCAAAATATCATATCTTCCAATCAATAATTTTTTTTCTCTCTAATGAAAACACGTTGACTTTTAATTTAAAACATAATATTGCAATAATTAATACATACACAAAAATATGACATCATATCTTCTAAGCACTAATAAAATATAATAAAAATTCGTGTACAACGAATAATATCCGTTAGGTTTTTAGTTAAAAATTAGAACTGTTATATCTAATGATTAAATATATTACATGATTAAATTTATTTACAAAATACATACCCAAAAATATGACATCATATACTCTAACCACTAACAAAATATAATAAAAATTTGTATACAATGAATAATATCCGTTAGATTTTTAGTTAAAAATTACAACTGTTAGATCTAATGATTAATATATTACATGATTAAATTTATTTACTAAAATTTCAATGTTCGAATTTTTATAAATACCTAAAATATCATATATTTCAATCAGTAATTTTTTTCTCTCTAATTAAAACACTTTTACTATTAATTTAAAAAATAATATTGCAATAATTAATACGTACCCAAAAATATAACATTATATCTTCTAACCACTAACAAAATATAATAAAAATTCGTATACAACGAATAATATCCGTTAGATTTTTAGTTAAAAATTAGAACTGTTAGATCTAATGATTAAATATATTACATGATTAAATTTATTTACTAAATACATACCCAAAAATATGACTTCATATCTTCTAATCACTAATAAAATATAATAAAAATTCGTATACAACGAATAATATCCGTTACATTTTTAGTTAAAAATTAGAACTGTTAGATCTAATGATTAAATATATTACATGATTAAATTTATTTACTAAAATTTCAAGGTTCGAATTTTTATAAATACCCAAAATATCATATCTTCCAATCAATAATTTTTTTTCTCTTTAATGAAAACACGTTGACTTTTAATTTAAAACATAATATTGCAATAATTAATACATACACAAAAATATGACATCATATCTTCTAAGCACTAACAAAATATAATAAAAATTCGTGTACAACGAATAATATCCGTTAGGTTTTTAGTTAAAAATTAGAACTGTTATATCTAATGATTAAATATATTACATGATTAAATTTATTTACAAAATATATACCCAAAAATATTACATCATATACTCTAACCACAAACAAAATATAATAAAAATTTGTATACAACGAATAATATCCGTTAGATTTTTAGTTAAAAATTAGAACTGTTAGATCTAATGATTAATATATTACATGATTAAATTTATTTACTAAAATTTCAATGTTCGAATTTTTATAAATACCTAAAATATCATATATTTCATTCAGTAATTTTTTTCTCTCTAATTAAAACAATTTGACTTTTAATTTAAAACATAATATTGCAATAATTAATACGTACCCAAAAATACGACATTATATCTTCTAACCACTAACAAAATACAATAAAAATTCGTATACAACAAAACGAATAATATTCGTTAAATTTTTAGTTAAAAATTAGAACCGTTAGATCTAATGATTAAATATATTACATGATTAAATTTATTTACTAAATACATACTCAAAAATATGACATCATATCTTCTAACCACTAACAAAATATAATAAAAATAAATATACAACGAATAATATCCGTTAGATTTTTAGTTAAAAATTAGAACTGTTAGATCTAATGATTAAATATATTACATGATTAAATTTATTTACTAAAATTTCAAGGTTCGAATTCCGTCAGCGATACTATTATCCTTCATTTTCTTAATCTTCTTTATTTCTTTGATGTCCCTTTTTACCATTACACAGCATTTGGAGCGACCCAATTTAGATTGGATCGACCCAAATATAAACTTATACTATTTTTTGTCATTACACAACATTTGGAGTAACCCAATTGGATCGACCCAAATCTAAATCTCTACTATTATCCTTTATTTTTTTATCTTTCTTTATTTCTTTGATGCTCCTTTTTGTCATTACCCAAATCTATCTCTGTCATTTTTCACCTTCAAGTCCAAGCCGCTCAAATCTTCACACTGCTGGATTTTGACGCATGTTTGCACTTTTCAGATTTGAAAGCTGGGTTTTTCACCAAATTAACATCTCAACCCCCTGAAGTAGGGACGGGTCATATATGTTTGATTCCGGTTTTTAATTTGGCTTTAAAAGTTAAGTTTTTATTGATTTCACAATATTAAAAATTAGACAGGATAATATTTGTTTGGTTTTGATTTTGATTTGGCATTTAAGAATTAAAGTTTTAATGAATTACCCGATGTTATAATAATATACAGGACACCAGAAAGGTACCTTTAAAATATTTACTTGGCCTTTCAATTTTTGAATTTACATGTCATAATAACAAAGGCAGTTGGAAAGATTACCAGTTAATAACATTGGCACAGTACCGATACAAGAGGTAGCAAGGATGAAGGGCATACTAGAAATCGATCAAATAATTTATTTAAATGGCGGAATCCCACATGTCATGTGACATTTTAATTGGTTATGTATTTTAATTAAATGTAATGAACCACTTTATATTTAAATTTAAATAAAAATATGTAGACAATCAGTTACAACCAATCATGATGTCACGTTACTTGCACCATGTTATTTGTAAGTAATCTTGGGACTCAATTTGATACTCTAGCATTATAGACATTATTTTGTTTTCAATCAAGTTTATGTTCTTTATGGATTTGTTCAACTTAAGGTTCATGGGGTAGACATGCTACGTACCAGAAGGTCTTATGGAATAGCATACTTTTTATCGGATGTCTCCGAATGGACTATGGAATAGCATACTTAAAAGCTCAGACCCACGGCACAAGCCTCGCCCTTTAGGTCAGGCAACATTGCTCTTATTTATGCTCTAAATATCTTCTTTACTCAGCGTCCAATTTCACTTCATATATGATCTCATATTTAGCACTTTCACTTGAGCTCCACATTAAAATATAAAAGCACTAACTTTTCCCTTTTTCAGTTTAGTTGGCTTTTTTAGAGAGAATAGGTAGTGGAAAATGTAATTGTTATAATTTGTAATCATACATTATTTGAAGATAAAAGTGAATAAGTGAGCTTCTTGCGGAGACCTGTATTTTTGGTAAACAGTATTATCCTTCCTTTTTTAATCTTCTTTATTTCTTTAATGCCCCTTTTTGTCATTACACGGCATTTGGAGCGACCCAGTTTAGATTGAAACAAAAAATTCTATTATGATATTGTACTTATTTTCAGTAATGCTGTAGTATTACGATTGCACCTCCAGCCTTTCTCTTCTCCTCCAGCTACATAACTTTAAATATTGAAAACAAAATACAATACAAGAAGAAGAAATTTGCATTTATAAATATAGATTACAAGCAGAGAGAGATGTTTAGTTACAGATAGACTACATAGCCACAACGTAAGTGATAAAAAGAAAGATGTTAGTTACAGATAGACTACATAGCAGCAACATAAGTGATACAAAGAAAGATGGTCTACATGATGATCAAGCTAATAAAGTATTGAAGTAATTAACAAGCCTGAACCACAGAAGCAACTTCCATTTTATAGGTACTGTTTATCATAACGTGGGTAATGGGTTTATGTATTCCCATTAATTTTATTTTTGGTCACCCCTCTAAGTTGATCACAAAGAAATTAACAACCCATCAAAATAAGTAGTTTAAAAATATATTCAAATTCAAATTATTATATTCGTTTCAATAAGAACATACTTTTAATATAATAAAGTCAATAAAATAAAAATTCAACAATTTCAGAAAGCGAGAGCCATGGTGAAAGACCTTAATTTGAATATAAACTATAAATCTACTAGAATATTTATCTGATATTTTGACTTGCTTATTTAATTGTATAATTTACTTATTTTTCATAAAAGAATCTATATTAATAATATATATACACTGTATTTTCATACATGAATTTACTAATACAGTTTAATGGTCACGCTCTGCTGAGAATGAGAACAGTGAGAACACACATATTCACTACATTTCAAGCTATTTTAAAGGGCCCCGCTAGGGGTATTTTCACAAAAAAAGTCTTATAATTCTACCTTCTATCCATTCATAAAAAAAATTAACAAAAAAAAAAATTAAAATGAGAACAGTGAGAACACACATATTCACTACATTTCAAGCTATTTTAAAGGGCCCAGCTAGGGGCATCTTCACAAAAAAGTCTTATAATTCTACCCTCTATCCATTCATAAAAAAAATTAACAAAAAAAATTAAAAAATTTCTTGAAATGTGGTCTCATTGTTCTCCAACATTTACATATTATATTAACTATGAGGTCTCATAGTTAATATAATATGTTCTTGATATTATATGAGGTTTAATGTTTTGGAGTCATTGGGGGTGAAGGGATTATCATTTCCGCATTTGAATAATGAAGACAATTTATTATTGTTTTCCATTAGAGAACAATATTTGTAAAAATATTTATTACTTTTATTGCAGATTTTGATGGATTAAATAAATTTTCAACATTGTTAAAATAAAATTGTATGCTACTTTTTTATATAAATTTTAGCATATCATTATTTTATTAAATACTTATATAAGTATATAGAATATCTTTCTAAGAATTGATTATTTATATAATTGCATACAATATCTTTTTAAAAAATCAATCAAATTTGTTAAATTTTTGGTATTGTCATTTTAAATTAAATAAGATGTCGTGTACGAAGTACGGGCAAAATGCTAGTTTATATCAAAACATGCTAGTTTACATATATTAATTTCAAAATTTTTAGAGCTTCCGGCGAGTTTTGGTGTTCGTGTTCTTCGTTTCCGGCGAGTTTATGTGGGTATATATAAATTGCTTGGTATTGAAATTGAGGGGATGTGACCCCGGGATAGTCCAATTTTTGAAAAGGTTATTTCAAAAAAATTTCTTGTAATATGAATTTATTTCCTCGTTATATAGTTTTCAAATGTTATATATCAAGGAACTGTTAGTTTATTTTCTTAATTGTTTAGGTGCTGCAACTCTGGGCAGTTATTTTCTTTTATGTTTGCTGCAAGTTGATGAATCTTTATTTTAGTAATGTATATACAGTTGAATTGTGGAATTGAAAAACAGGTGGATAGTCCTATTTATGAATATTTCATGCCAAAATTTTCTAAAAATCCCCTGTATATAGATTTATTTAACTTATTTGATTAAAACGATTTGTAGGCATGTTTTGAGTGTTAACTGTTTATGTATATATGTGTTATGTGGTTGTCTTGAGGATTAATGATGTATCTCGAGGATTAATGAATTATTTCGAGGATAGTTGTTGTCTCGAGGTTTATTTACTTAATTCAAGGATTAATTGTTGTCTCGAGGATTAATCGTGTCTTGAGGATTAATTGGTTATTGACGTTCTCTTTCGGGGAATAAGGTATTTGTTTTGAGGATTATTTATATAACTCGAGGATTTATTTGTTAAATTCGAGGATTAATTGGTTAATATTGACTTAGGAATGTCAGCGGAGTTAAGTTGGTATGAGACGAAGAAGGTTGGAGATGGATGCAGGATTGTTTGTGGTTGTTGGATTTATTGTGAAGTGTCTTTACACCGGGAAAATGTCTATGTTCAAAGGGGAAATTTCCAGTTATTTTCTTCCTACAGAGATATTGGTAAGCATGGTTAATACGTTTAACTTGAGTTTGTAAGGGTTTATAGAATGTCAGAGGAGACGTCTAAAGACTAAAGTATCATCTTATGTTCGACTATAGAAGTAGACGCGCATATCCGATTTCGGTGAATCAGATTCGTGGCAACCGCTAAATCGTTAAACCAACGAATGATTACAACAGAGGATGTGATGACGTAAGATAGAAGAAGAAGAAGAAGAAAATCTTATTACTTCGACGTTACGTAATAGCTAAGGACCAGAGGCAAGTATTTTTCTCTTGATCATCTTAAATACTGTTTATCTTATGTTTCATTGATTCACATCATGACGAATAGCTATTGTTCAGAGCTATTTATGATTCTTAAATATTTTTGTGTGAACACAATTACTGAAAGAGAAGTGTCCTAAATCCAATCATGGATGATGAGTTAGGATAAACATTCCTGTAATCTTAGTAGGTTTTATGATTATTATTGAAAGACATATTTGTTTTTATACGGGCTTTATCTATTTAAAGTGTATTAAATCAGATGTTCCATAGTTTAGAGTAAAGCTTCTAGAATTATAATGAGATTATAATAATGAGATCTAGAAGATGATAACACTAGACTAAAACTGTTCCTGATCATAGGATAACTAATTGGAAGTTAGTCAATCCGTAAAGATCAGTACATACTATGTTAGCTTCCTAGGAAGGATGTCTGTTCTCATAGGCATTTGTGTGGTGACACTATAGCTAGTATGTAGGTGCTTATTAGGGAATAAGTTCACTGAACATGACTCGATCAGTGGAACAACTAATGGAGTTTACTCACGTGTCAATAGTTGTTCACTAAGTGATAGTTGTACAAGTGTCCTTAGACTTGAGATCGTTAGAGTAATCTTGTATATAATGAACTATGCTATTCTTATTATGCTAGTTCAGGAATCTCTGGCCAGAGTGAATGAAGTTAGAAAGGAGTTTCTAATTTGCATTAATATGAACTACGCATTATGAATAAGAAATCATATGATTAAATTTGATAGGCTTGACACGAGTTCCATGCCTTGTATTTAATCGGGATATTGTGGGGTGGAAGGAATTAAATTGTACGGTAACTATTAACTCACTAGGTTCTAGGTATTCTAAGCAGTGAATTCATATTATCCGGATAGTCGCGATATGCTAAGAAGTATCCCTCACGATGTAGAATAAATATGATTAATTATTTAATTAATTATATTTAATGAATTAAAAGAATTCATATAAATAATAATAAAATAGTTTTATTATTATTTATTTCTACTACCGGCTTAATATTGAACCTACAGGGTCACACAATAAAAGAGACTGATTTATTGGTGGAGGAATTAATTAATAATGGCTAATATTTATTTATTTGTGAAATAAATAATTAATTATCAATTTTTATAATTGATTAAATGAGATTTAATTGATTATAAATTAATTAAGAAGATTTCTTAATATTATTAATTAAGGATTTAATTTAAGAAATTAAATCAAGTGAGAGAATTATTTTCTAAAGAGTTTAGAAAAAGAATTAATGATTAAAAGAGTTTTAATTATTAATTAAATGATTAATGAGATTAATTAATTAAATGGGTTAATAATTATATTATAGGAAAAATCAGCTGAGATCTTTTGCCTATAAATATAATATTATAACCCTATTTGCCAAAAAAAATCTTTTTAACGTAAGTTTTAGGAAGGCAACCATGTTTTTCTCTCAGCCCTTTCTTCCTCCCTCCACTGAATTATCTCTTGGTGGATACTTGTGGAGTGCTTCACATACTGAGAAGCAACTGCTAGAGCCTCTCTACGTCATCCTTGGATCGCTTTTGAAGGTTAGAAATCGATCCCACAACTTTTACATGAATCGTATATAATATATATGCAATATATATGTTTCAATTTATGTATTACGCTTCCAAATATGGATAAAAATCCTTCAATGGTATCAGAGCTGTAGGTTGTATGCATATAGAATTATCTGTAAATTTTCATAATTTAATCATGATGTATGAATTTATTATGAATTTTACAAGTTTTTTTATTTAATTAAAAATTAATTCAAAATAAATTTTTCTTTGATATTTGACCACAGATCTGGGTTCTACAATTGTTGTGGATCGTCTGGATATTTTTCTCATAATTTTCTGATGTGTAGATTAATTATAATGAATTTTTGAAAATTGTTTTCAGTTAAATTCGTATTATTAATACATATCAGATTTAATTATAGGTGAATAACAATTTGATTGTTTGCACGGAAAAACTTGATTCTGATCAATTTATTATGGACGCAGTGATGCCTGACAGAAAGTACTGCACCCTGCTGCTGTTGTCGGTACATAGAGATGTACAGTAAAAGAAAAAAAATAAAATAAAATTCTGTCGGCTGCTGGTGACAACAGGAGGTGGGACCGCCTGAATGGACGAGTAACGCATTATACGTATGCGTTACAGGTTTAAAAGTGGTTTTAAGCCTGTAACGCATTTAGAACATACGCGAAAGCGTCTAACGCATTTTACAAATGCGTTATAGCCTTAAACGCAGTGGCCGACTGCGTTACTGACCAGTTCTGACAAGTTGTTTTCTTCTTTTGGTTTTTCTGGGAGCTTGGAGACTCCGTTTGGGGCGTGCAATATATCGTTGGATTCGTTTTTCCGATACGGATCTGATGGTGTGCTCAAATATTTTTATAAAAATATTTTTGAACTATTTATTGCTTTAAAAGTGTTTTAAAGCATTTTTTTAATGTTTAACTACTTTTTAATACAATTCATGATACACAGAGATGTATATAATTGTGTTATATGTTATAACATGCCTACCTTTATGTTCCTTTATGTTTATATATGTGATATATGCCTATGTTTACCATGCGATGATAGATTTAGGTGAACTTAAATCAACATAAGGCCTAGTTTAGCAGATTTAGGATTTGTGAAATTGTTTCACAAGTTTAATATTAATATTATGTATACAATCATGAGATTCTTGTGTTTGTGAAACACGTAATTAAATATAAATTTTCAATATTGAGAGAAAGGATGATTCTGTCTGTAAGAAAGGGGTATTAAGTGACGCCTCTTGACAATGCTCCCCCCGATCTGGGAATCATCCAATTATCGATTATTGATTTGAAATATTTAATTTAAAAGGAAGAATCTCTTTATAATATGATTATGATTGTAACATAATTTAATCCCTCTAATATTAAATAAGTCAAGTTGTAATTGGCCAAAGACACAAAAGAGTTTGTGTCGCTTTTGGTCTTCCAACATACAGAAAGTGTTTCTTGTTTTCGGTGCATTGTCGTTTCGTGCTACAGCCGAGGGCTTTGTTACTGATCAACATGAAAGTACTTTTCTGTTACATTAGATGTGTACAAAATTAGATTTCAGTGGTCGTTACGTGCTACAGTCGTAGGCTATTGGAATCTGATTTAATTGTACGAGATGTTGGTTCTGACCTGACTTGATAATATTGGATTTTGTAGTGTTTTTACTATAGATTTAGATTATCTATTAAACTTAAAACACGTTAGACTTATAGGTTCATACGAAATTGTTTCGTAACCTTAGTAAAATAAAAACCCTCTTTTATTAAATATCAAGTGATAAAATGGCCAAAGGCATAACGGGCTTGTGTCGATCATAGCCTTCCAACATGGTAGAAAGTGGTTCTTATTTTAGGGCATTGTCGTTTCGTGCCACAGCCGAGGGCTTTGTTTCTGAAATAGGGAGTACTGGTCTATTACATTAGATGCGTGAATTAATTAGGGTTCAATGGTCGTTACGTGCCACAGTCGTGGGCTATTGAAATCTGGTTTAATTTGAACGAGATGTTGGGTTTGACTTGACTTGGAATATTGAGTTTGTCGTGCCACAGCCGTGACTCAATGATTCAAGAGGCTAAAGTTTTATTAAGGAATAACATGAGATGTAATTGACAAGAGTTGTCTGCCTATGGAACATCACATGGCGTTTCGTGCCACAGCCGGGGTTGTGTGATGGAAAGTAGGATCCCTATTTTCACTAGCATTGTGAATGCTCAGTTATACATATAGAGGGTTATATAACTTAGATAAAATAGTGGGAGCCACCAATGAATAAAGACCCGATTCATTTGGTGTTAAGATTATAAAATCGAATAATCTGCTTACGTTGTTTATTTTATTTAAAGATTTTAAAATATAAATGAGATGTCTTCTACACTGTAGAAATAGCATAATGGATGCTAGATCAATGACATGTTGACAAGGAAAGTGAGAATAGTTTTCACAAGTAGAATAGAATGTTTTTCGTCTTGAACTCACCAATCTTCGCAAGTTGTGAGAGATGTATCTAACGTTGAGTGAAATGTCTCATTTTGTTCATCTACAAGGGTTGTTAGATGAATAAGTTAGAGACATAGATATAAGATATCGATGTTGTTTATCGATAACAACGGTTTAGCAATATTTCTATCAATGACCTTGTTTTATATGATCAATTAGATTGTTCGTTAATATAACTGGTCTTTAGATAGATATATAGTTAATTCAAGACGTGATCTTGAAATCTCATTGTAAGAATAAAGTCACGATGTGATCTTGAGGTCTTATTATAAGAATAGGAAAGTGAGTTGAAAAGACACAATCTTTAATATAAGTGTTAGCCAAGAAAGCAAAGGTATTAAACTTCCACTGAAGAAGGATAGGATATTGGAATTGGATTATGTAAGATAAGTCTTACAGAATCAAGGAAGTAAAAGGTTAGTGTAACCTCAACTTCAATATAAGTTTGTTAATAGTTGAAATGAATAAGTCTATTATTCAATCATCTACTTTGGTACTAGACACCACTTAGGTTCAAGGATTGTGAATCTTAACCAAAGGACAAGTAGATAGCTAGACGTCGATGAAATCCTACATAATTGAAATAGAACAACCGTTGTTGTTTCAATTATGAGAACTTGTTGATTTGTCGTGCTGTTGGAATTATGGATTATATGTTTCATATTGAACAAACTAGATATAATGAGATAGATCATGTTTGATACCTTGTCATATTCAATGACGATCATTGTAAATAAGGATATATGTATTTGTTGAAATACAAAATCCAAGTTTTATTGATAGGTTCAATGAATGCTGAGGTATGATAATGAACTATTTAAGAGTATTGGAAACTTTCAATGAGACTGAGGTTTGTCAATATTTAAATAGTCAGTTCCTGAATTATCTCACATATCATGATATTAGTTCACTGAAGACTCTTGTTAAACAAGGTTCAGTTCATAGTGAATGATATCAATAATTCCAGTATCTATTAACAAAATGACTTAGTAGAATAGTCAAACTACTCGATAAGGCATCCTCAACACATGTTAACTAAAAGTCTCCATGAGATGTGGATTAAGGAAACACAAGTCTCAATTGTCTTGAGATTTTGGGTTGTCTAACCTATGTCAAGAGTTGAATAAGTTAGAGACTGAATCTGAATAGAGAAGGTTTGTGGTTAGTCTTAAACAGAGTTTAGGACAACTATATGCAATCTTGCTGAGCAAGGAGTATTTATTTTATAGACACTGGGAGTGTTTTGTTTTGTAGATACTCCACCTTTTTGGAAATTAGTTTACCCTTCAAGGGCTCAGTGGGAGCTATAATGAACTTGATGAAGTTCAAGAACCACAAATCATCGCGGATTAAGTATGGAACCTATTTTAGTAGTTGAATTTTCTGTACAACACTGTTGTAATCTAGGAGGGTATCATAGTTTAATCATTTGGAATGGTGATGCAATATCCACTAAAAAGGATAATGACAATGTTTTGAGTTTTAATGACTCTGAGGAGTGACAGAGTGTCATGGAATCTCTAATGGTTTTGTAGAGAGTTTTGAACGGATGGCAAGGTAGAGACCTATAAAGCCTGGCTAGTTGTAAAGATTTAAGTGAAGGTAATGTGATCACCTTTGATAAGTGCATATTTTTCCATATTTATATTACCTATTTATTGCTTGAACTCATATTTTAATAATTTATTTTGTTGCATTTCAGGAAATTCGTGAATAATTAAAGAAATGGCAAAATAAAGAAATAAAGAGCAAGGAAGGGAAAAAGAGGAAGAAAAAGGACCAAAAATGAAAGAAGGAAAAGAATTAGGAGCTTGGAGCTAAAGGAATATTTCAAGACAAGTGGATGGTGGAGATCATCTCAACACATTACATAAGTGTATGACCAAGATCAACTTTTCAAAGCTTAAGGGGGAAGGAAACAAATAGATGGCTAGGATATCACTACCACACACCACAAATGTATGGTGGGGATTTACCCAACACCCCCCTTAACCCTAATTCATATCCTATAAATACCCCCTCACCCCCCTTGTATTTAGTAACTTAGATTTTAGGGTAGTTTTATTTTCTTGTTTTTCTTTAGTTTTAAATCTTGTAAAACACTCCTATTATAATTAATGCAATTTTTATTTTCTTTACTTCTTGTCTTGCTCTTTCGTTATTGTTGCCTTGTTTCATTATTTTCGTAAATCCCGTTGCTAACCACTTGGGGTTGAAAGTAACGAAATTTAATTTCGTGTTCTTAGTTGCTAATTTTAATTTTGCCCTTTTAAATTTCCATTTTATTGTGGGCTTTATTATTGTTAATTGTAGTTCTAATTTTTATGTTTTTTTTGTGGTAATGTGTTAGGTCCGATAAGATTGTAGAAGGGGGGTTGAATACAATCTATACTGTTTTATCGAAATTTGTCCGGATAAATTTAATTTATATTTTTACAAATTTGAGCAGAATAAATTGAAAAAAAAATTCAAGTTGAATATAAAAATATATTAACTTGATGGGTGTTACAATTTCAGTACAGAATTTAATCAAGTTGATAAAAACTAATTTAGAAAATTCAACATGAACTTTTCTAAATTTAGTTAATAAAAATCAAGATTAGAACTAGGAAACTTAATTCGCTAGTAGTACAAGAACAATAAATAAACAAGTTCCACCGGATAAAATATTACAAGAGAGATGAACTTGATTTTACAGAAATTAATTTGTTCTTGAGCTTGGGAGAGAAAATGGAGCTGCTGGGATTTTTCTGATTTGTTCTTGTTATTTTTCCTGCTGTGTCTTCACTTTGTATTTAAACAAAATCAGCTGCTGCCTCTTGAATCTGTCGGTATGACTTAACAGGTCATATTGAACCTTCGGTATGACTTAATAGATATATTGAGGTTGATTGGTATGACATAAACTGACATAAATCTTCTTGATATGACTTAGAATAAATCAATATGACTTGCATAACGCTCGTTATGACTTAAATAAAAGGTCGGTATGACCTAATAAAAAACTCGGTATGACTTAGAATCAATTGCTGAACAAAATTGATTTAACACTGCAGCAAACAAATACAAGTCGCGGGAACAGGAGGTGAAGCACACGCGCCTGTTTTAATGTTTGACACGGGAGCGTGAATGACACGCGCTGGGCTGGCGCGTGAAGATGCTGATCGACAGCTTGCCGACAGAATTCTGTTGCTGTTGTCTTGTTTTTGACTTGAACATTTTGAAAGTAACAACACTTGTTTTCTTTCATTACATTAAAAACAAACACAGCCACATGATTGTTTGATTTCTTAATTCTGTCGACTGCAACATCTCTTTCTTTTTCTTTTTTTTATTTCTTTTGCTTCTTTTGATTTTCTGTTTCTTTTTCAATTGATTTAATTTAATTAAATAGATTAATCAATTAATCATTTAAATAAATAATGATTAATTAAGTAATTAAATAATTAATTCAATTTAGATTAATACATTAATTCAGAATTAGTTAACATGATAATTAATTTAATAAATAAATTAATTCTGAATGAATTAATTTATTAAATTAAATCAATTACATAATTATATTAATTGAAAGAGAATTAATATAAATCTTTTGACAGCTCAATTCTTTTTCTTGAACCACTGAAAGTAATAAAGAATTACCACCAAATTTTTGTTGACGCTCGATGCACGGTCTGGTTCATGAGCGACTAACTCCAACGGCTTTTCTTTATTTTTGACTCTATGAATTGGTTCCTTTCTTTTCTCAACATACCAGTCTTGATAGCTTGAACCACTGAAGTTAATGATAAACAACCACTGTTTAATGTTGACACTCGATGTACTGTCTGGTTCATGAGTGACTAACCGCAATGATTGTTCTTCATATATTGACTTTAAAATCTGGTTACTTTTCTTTTCTTTTTCTTCTCTCTCTATTAATTCTTCTGTACTGTCTCTATCACTGTCGAAATCTCTGTCACTTTAAATGAATCTGATAGAATATAATTTACATATATTTTAGAGGATTTTATTCCCACATTTAATGAGCTTTTGCGAATAATCGTGTCGATTTAATAAGTTTTATTGGAGTTTATTGCAGGAAATAAATAATTCCCAAACTTGGAAGGAATTGAGTTTATTTGGACTTAAATTACTAGAAAATTCGTAACTATTGGGCAGCTTGCGTGTACATCACTGTTTGGGCCATAACTTGAGTTTCAGACATCAGAATTGGGTGATCTTACAGCCCACGCGAAGATAACAGAATTTTCTACAAGTCAAAGGTGGTCCAATATCAATATTCCAACTGGAGAAGCCCAGAAACAGGCCTGAAAGACAGATGACGAATTTCACTTCCTGGAATCCTATTTCAATTCTAATTACGGCAAATCTTGGACAACAAATTCTTATCCAACACAAAGAGGGAAATTACCAGAAGTCTACGAGGCTTATCTAATTCAAGGAGGATATTTCTTTTTTTATTCCTACTTCTATTACAATTGTAATATTTTATTAGCTGTTTCCTACTTAGTTTTGGTTAGCTAATTTTTAGGCTCCTGGTGCCTATATAAACACATCTAGGGGTATTGTTTTATCATCCAATCTTAGAGATCAAAAGCATTGGTACGTATACTTTTGTAAACACTTTTTCTCTATTCTTATAATTATGTGTTCTTATATTCATTCTTGTTTTGTTAATTTAATCATGTGTGAGTAGTTTATTAATCTAGGGTTGAGTTGAACCCTAGTTATGGTCGATGTGTGAATTCCCCAATTTGATTGTTTAATTGCTCTTGCTTATTGAGTTGTTTTAATTAGCAATTGCAGATCAGACGTGATTATGTGTATTGTTTGAACCATTATCTATTTATCAACGAGAGTTGGATTTAGATGGTTGTGATTTATCCAATAAGAACATGAACTTCTCCATGAGAATAGGTAGAACGGATTGTTAGGAAGTTAGGGTGCTGTTATTAATGTCTCTGAATTGCATGATACCATGAGAATAGGCTTGATTGTATTTTAGAGAAGCCATTAATACCCGAGAGGGATTATTGGTATTTATAGGGCGCATCTTTCCTGTTGAGTATTATACGATTAATTGGGGAGGAAAATTCACGATTGCATTGACCATGCTAGTGGGGATACTTAATTCTGGATGTTTTTAGATCTGATTAGTATAAACACAATTCTTCTTAGTATAAATTAGTTTAATTAAATCCTCAAAATTTATTGTGTTACTTGCTTAGCTAAATTAAATCAGAAAAAGACTGGTGATTGGCACTTTTGTCTCTGTGGGAACGACTCTGACTTACCCTACTGCATAGTTAGAAGGATTTGTTAGATTTTTATTATTTGATAGGCACGCGACAGCCTTGTCAAATTTTTTGGCGCCGCTGCCGGGGACAAAGCAGTGTTAGATTAGTTAATTTTTGAATTTGTTTAGCTAAGTTGTTTAGTTGAGTTGCTTCGGCTATTATACCCTTGTTATTTGATCATTGTGTAGTGTTCTTTTGTTGCATGCACACCAGAAGTTCAGGTACAGAAAATCTAATTCCTCTTGATCCTGAAATTGAAGCTACAGCAAGGAGGCAAAAAGGCAAGCAAAAGAAAAACAAGAACAAGGTAGTTATGGACGACCAACCAGCTAAGGCTCTCAGGGAGCATGGTATGCCAGATGCTACAGGCGTACTCTCAAGCATTCTGAGGCCAGCAATTGCAGCCACTCACTTCGAACTCAAGCCTCAATTCATTCAATTCATATCCAATGACTCTTTCGCAGGATTGTCATCTGAAAATCCTGTTGATCATCTTGAGAGCTTTCTGGAGAAGTGTGATACGATAAAGATGACCAATGTCAGTGATGAAGCTATAAAGCTGCGATTATTTCCATTCTCTCTTCGAGATGCAGCAAAAGATTGGTTGAAGGATGAAGGTCCAAATACATTCACTACTTGGGATAGTCTTGCAAAGGCTTTTCTGCTAAAATTCTTCAGTCAGAAGAAGACCTCTAAGCTCCGGAATGAGATCTCTAATTTTCGTCAAGATGATGACGAGTCACTTCATGATGCTTGGAGGAAATTTAAGCGACTTCAAAGACAGTGCCCTCACCATGGAATTCCTGACTGGCTGTTGATCCAAACATTCTATAATGGGTTAACACAAGAGTTCCGAAACTTTGTTGATGCATCTGCTGGGGGAAGCATTATGAACAAGAGTACTGAAGAGGCCAAAGCTTTGTTAGACGAGATGGGGTCTAATGACAATTTTCCATACAGTGATCGAAATCATCCAAAGAAGGGTGGTAAGTATGAGGTTGATGCTCTAACCATGTTGAATACTACTATGCAGGCTATGGTTAAAAAGATTGAGCAATTGGATGCTCGAAGCACTTCATCTACTGTTGCTTCATGTGAGATATGTGGTGTTGTTGGACACACCAAACTTGCTTGTCAGTACAATCCGTCTGGAATGGAACAGGCAAATGCTCTTTACAATCAGAACCAGAGGCCGCAGTATAATCCTTACTCCAACACGTACAATCCAGGTTAGAGAGATCATCCAAACTTCTCTTACAGGAACAATCAGGGACAAGCTCAATCTTCGCAGAATAATTTTTCTCAGCCTCCTGGTTTTCAACAAGCTCAGCCGCAGAAATCTAACTTGGAGAATCTCATGGAAGGATTTATTGCTACACAGTCAAAGAAGAATGAGCATTTTGATTCGAGCATCAACGAGATAAAAGCTCACAACAAATTGATGGAGAATACTATCACTCAGATTTCTCAACAGTTGAGCCAGCTCAATAAATCTTCAGGCCAACTTCCTGGTCAAACGGAGCAACCACAAAGGGGTCATATCAATGCTGTAACCTTGAGGAGTGGTAAAGACTTGAACCAGCCGGAAATGATCGTGAGCAAAAATGTTGTGAATGCTAAGGAAAGTGAAAAGGAGATTTCAACTGAGAAACCGGTAGAACCAGAGGTCGTGGAAAAAGAAAAGAAAGATTCAGAAGCTATTCCTCCTAAGCCATATGTGCCACCTGTTCCTTTTCCACAAAGGTTGGCACAAGCAAAGCTAGAGAAGAAGTATGGTAAATTCCTTGAAATCTTGTAGAAGCTACATATCAATATTCCATTCATGGATGCTATCACTGAGATGCCGTCTTATGCAAAGTTCTTGAAAGATATTTTGTCAAGGAAGAGGAAGATTGAGGAAAGCTCTACCATCTCACTAACAGCAGAGTGCAGTGCCATCTTGCAAAATGATCTTCCAAAGAAGTTAGCGGATCCAGGTAGCTATTCTATCCCTGTTCAGCTTGGGGATGTTGAAATCAAAAGAGCTTTGTGTGATCTTGGAGCAAGTGTCAGTCTGATGCCGCTATCAATTTGTGAAAAGCTTCAGATTGGTGAACTGAAACCCACACGCATCTCTCTACAATTGGCAGACAGAAGTGTGAAATTTCCACTTGGAATTCTTGAAGATGTGCCCCTTAAGGTAGGAAAGTTTTATATTCCGTGTGATTTTGTTGTCATGGAAATGGAAGAAGATGCAAATATTCCTATCATTCTTGGGAGGCCTTTCTTAGCAACAGCTGGAGCTATCATAGACATGAAAAATGGAAGAATCTCTTTTGAGGTAGGTGAGGAGAAGATGGAATTCAAACTTCAAAGCACAATGGGACATCCTTCTACGGATGAGTCTGTATATAGGGTGGATGCACTAGAGGAAGTGATCGACACGAAAGCCAAAATTCTATTATCTGAGGATCCACTTCAAGCTGTTCTTGAGGGTAGCGTTGATGAAGAAAGTGGAGAGTGTATGAGTTACGAGAAGCTTTTGGATGCAGCACCTACATATAAGCATGAACATTTTAATGTACTACAGCATGGGGAAGTAAAGGAGAGTTCCACGCCTCCTAAGGTAGAACTGAAACCACTACCTGCATCTTTGAAATATGTGTTTATGGGCCCTAATGAATCATATCCTATCATCGTTAATTCTGAGCTTGATGACCTTCAAATTGAGCAATTGCTCACTGTTCTGAAGAAATACAAAAATGTTATTGGGTATTCCATTGATGATATCAAGGGCATTAATCCATCATTCTGCATGCATAAGATCATTCTAGAAGATGAGCAAGCTTCTTCTATTGAGCCTCAACGGAGACTCAATCCTAATATGATGGAGGTGGTCAAAAAGGAGGTTTTGAAACTTCTTGATGCAGGTATAATCTATCCTATCTCTGATAGCAAGTGGGTCAGTCCGGTGCATGTTGTTCCAAAGAAAGGAGGAATGACTGTGGTGAAGAATGATAAGGGTGAGTTGATTTCTACTAGAACTGTTACAGGGTGGCGCATGTGCATTGATTATCGGAAATTGAATAAGGCCACAAGGAAAGATCATTTTCCTCTCCCTTTTATTGATCAAATGCTTGAAAGGTTGGCGAAACATTCTTACTTCTGCTTCTTAGATGGATATTCAGGCTTTTTCCAGATTCCTATCCATCCGAATGATCAAGAGAAGACAACTTTCACATGTCCCTATGGTACATTTGCATATCGTCGAATGCCATTTGGTTTATGTTGTGCTCCTCCCACTTTTCAGCGATGTATGATGGCAATATTCTCAGATTTCATTGAAGACATTATGGAGGTTTTTATGGATGACTTCTCAGTTGGTGGAACTTCTTTTGATGTATGTTTACATAACTTGGAGAAGGTGCTTCATAGATGTCAAGAAGTTAATCTCATTCTCAATTGGGAAAAATGCCACTTTATGGTACAAGAGGGAGTTGTCTTGGGTCATGTTGTTTCGAATAGAGGCATTGAAGTTGACAAAGCCAAGGTTGAGGTGATTGAGCGCTTACCACCCCCTACTTCAGTCAAGGGGATAAGAAGTTTTCTAGGTCATGCAGGATTCTATCGTCGTTTCATCAAAGATTTTTCGAAGATTGCTAGACCTCTTACCGAGCTCTTGGGTAAGGAGGTACCTTTTGTGTTCACTGATGCTTGTGTTGAAGCTTTTGAAACATTGAAGAAAGCTCTTGTCTCTGCTCCAATTATTCAACCACCAGATTGGAGTCTACCATTTGAGATCATGTGTGATGCTAGTGATCAAGCTATTGGTGCAGTCCTAGGCCAAAGGAAAGATGGAAAGCTACATGCTATATACTACACAAGCAAGACCTTGGATGGTGCTCAGATTAATTATGCCACAACGGAGAAAGAATTGCTAGCAGTGGTGTATTCTATGGAAAAATTTCGATCTTATCTCGTTGGTTCGAAAGTTATTGTTCACATGGATCATGCAGCTTTGAGATACTTGATGAATAAGAAGGATGCTAAACCACGTTTGATTCGATGGATTTTGCTTCTTCAAGAATTTGACTTAGAGATTAAGGATAAGAAAGGAGCCGAGAATGTGGTTGCCGATCATCTTTCACGCCTTGCTCTTGATAAGGATGACGGTAAATCTACTCCGATTGATGATTCTTTTCCTGACGATCATCTACTTTCTCTTGCAAGTTTAGAGGTTCCTTGGTATGCTGACATAGCTAATTTTTTAGCTAGTGGAACTGTTCCTCATGGTTATTCATCGCAGCAAAAGAAGAAGTTTTTCTATGATGTGAGGAAGCATTTTTGGGATGATCCTTTTCTTTATAAGTCTTGTGCAGATGGAGTCATTAGAAGATGTGTTCCAGATAATGAGATTTCCTCTATAATCTCACATTGTCACGATTTGCCAAGTGGTGGTCATGCAAGTACTACGAAATCTGCTGCAAAGATTCTTCAGTGCGGTTTTTATTGGCCAACTCTTTTTAAAGATGTCAACCAGTATGTTCAATCTTGTGATCGTTGTCAAAGAACGGGGAATATTTCAAGACGTAATGAGATGCCTCTCAATAGCATTCTTGAAGTGGAGCTTTTTGATGTTTGGGGAGTGGATTTCATGGGACCTTTCCCTCCATCTTTTAAGAACAGGTATATCTTGGTAGCTGTGGATTACGTCTCAAAATGGGTTGAAGCCATTGCATCTCCCACTAATGATGCTCGTGTGGTGAGCAAGTTCTTTAAGAAGACGATTTTTCCTAGATTTGGAGTGCCAAGGATTTTGATTAGTGATGGAGGAAAGCATTTTCTCGAGAATCGTTTTGAAGCTATGTTGAAGAAATATGGAGTTTATCATAAGGTGGGACTTTCTTATCATCCCCAAACCAGTGGTCAGGTGGAGATCTCTAACCGTGAAATAAAGACTATCTTGGAGAAGACAGTTGCAAAATCAAGGAAGGATTGGTCTATGAAGCTTGATGATGCACTTTGGGCGTACAGAACTGCGTTTAAGACACCTATTGGGACAACTCCGTATAGATTGGTATATGGAAAAGCATATCATCTTCCCGTTGAGTTGGAGCACCGTGCATTTTGGGCTATCAAGGGTTTGAATTTTGATATGTTAGCAGCGGGTGAGAAGAGACTTCTACAACTGAATGAGCTTGATGAGCTTCGTTTTGAGGCTTATGAAAGTTCAAGGCTTTACAAGGAGAGAACAAAGAAGTGGCATGACAAAGGGCTGTTACGAAGGGAATTCAAAGAAGGGGAGTTAGTTCTTCTATTCAATTCAAGGTTGAGACTTTTTCCTGGAAAACTTCGTTCTAGGTGGTCTGGTCCGTTCAAGGTACGCAAGGTTTTTCCGTATGGTGCTGTTGAATTGATCAATAGCAATGGAGAGTCATTTAAGGTGAATGGGCAAAGAGTGAAGCACTATAGAGCTGGTGCACCAGTTAATGAGGAGGCGGATATTCAGCTATCTTCTCCTTCTGCAGATTGATTGATGAGTCGGTGTCGGGCTAACGACGTTAAACAAATGCGCTTCGTGGGAGGCAACCCATGTATTGTGAGTATTTCTTTCATGTTTTTCGATAGAGTGTGTCAATGAGGACATTGACCCATTTAAGTGTGGGGATGTGTTCTCATGTGTTGTAGTTATATGTATATGCTAAAAAAAAAATCCAAACAAATTAAAAAATTGAAAAACACCAAAAATAATTCTAGCCATGCGAACATGCTGTTAGAAATCTTGTGTTTATGGATGCTTTTGATTGAGAGATGATATGTGATGTTCTTGTGCACACACGTACACTAGCAAGTAGAAACTGGTAGACTTATTGAATGTGGTAAGGGATTAGAATGACATGAATATGTGCAAGATAATTTGGTCTTTATGCTTTGAGTACAAGTAGGTACGTTAGAGAGACTTCTCTTTGGGATTGATTGTGCTGCTTTTACACACCAAGCGAGTTTTGAGCCTATATGCATATCTTTTGCATGATTTTTCGTTTGCTTGAGTGTCCACTTGTTATTTGCATTGCTAGCACGTGTTTGAGGTCTTTCTTGAGACGCATGACATTAATTGGTGACAACATGATAAAGGCAATAGGTTAACCTCATATTTCCCATATTACCAAACCATTTATACATGATCAATTAGTTAACCCTTTGAGCTTAATCCTATTCTTTCGGTGACACACCACGTTACTTGCCATATATCCTTTTTATTGTATTGGCCTTACATTAATTTGAACCCAATTGTCAAAGGCTAGTATTGTTCTTAAGGGAGTAATAAGGTGTGCATGAAGGGGGGGTATTGATGATCATAACTTTGGGGAAATTTTGAGTTGGGTTGTGTACTTGTTAGTCGAAATTTGTAAAATATCAATGGATCATTGTTCTTGCTTGCTATTAGCTCTTTCTGGAAAAAAAAAAAAAAAATAATAATAATAATAATAATAAATTGGAGAGCATTCTTATCTTGTATGATCCTACTTTGATTCGGCTAGTCAAGTTGTTATAAATAAAAGCTCAAGTGTGGGGATGAAAGTATGGGAGTTGTTAATTTCATTGTGAGTACTATGCTTTTGTCTTAACCTTCTTTGGCTTTACTTGACATACCTTGTCCCTAGCCTACATTACAACCCTAATAAAAGACCTTTTGATTGTCATTGGTTGTGTATGTTGTGTTGAGAGTTAGATTGATACCACGTGTAAAGCATGCTTATGATATTGATGGAGTTGAGTGATATACTTACCACCCTGTTTGGAGTGAATATCTTTTGTGAGTGAATGGTGAGTTTTTGCTTTTGCATAGGAGATCCCAGGTTTTGTCTCAAAGATGTGCTCTTGTGTGCTTAGCATGTTTACCAATGATTTTTGCATTTGACATGGAATTCTATGATGTTATTCATGTGATTTGAGTATGCTATGTGGATACTTGCACTTTAGACACCAAGGCATTGCATTTTCATTTTGATTCTTAAGTGGATATGGCATGAGAGGACTTTGTGTGTGTGGTATTGTGTTGATGTGTGGTCTTTTGCATGAGCTAGATGGATTTTGTGGGTATATTCGCTATAAGCCCTCACGAGACCCTACTCGTCCACTAGGGCTACCTAGGGGTTTAAAGGACTTGTTGCATATGTTAAATGCAACCGTGATCACCTACGGAAGTGGTACTAATTAGTTAGTGTAGTTATTATTTTAGCTTGCACGAGGACGCGCAAAGTGCTAAGTGTGGGGATATTTGATAGAATATAATTTACATATATTTTAGAGGATTTTATTCCCACATTTAATGAGCTTTTGCGAATAATCGTGTCGATTTAATAAGTTTTATTGGAGTTTATTGCAGGAAATAAATAATTCCCAAACTTGGAAGGAATTGAGTTTATTTGGACTTAAATTACTAGAAAATTCGTAACTATTGGGCAGCTTGCGTGTACATCACTGTTTGGGCCATAACTTGAGTTTCAGACATCAGAATTGGGTGATCTTACAGCCCACGCGAAGATAACAGAATTTTCTACAAGTCAAAGGTGGTCCAATATCAATATTCCAACTGGAGAAGCCCAGAAACAGGCCTGAAAGACAGATGACGAATTTCACTTCCTGGAATCCTATTTCAATTCTAATTACGGCAAATCTTGGACAACAAATTCTTATCCAACACAAAGAGGGAAATTACCAGAAGTCTACGAGGCTTATCTAATTCAAGGAGGATATTTCTTTTTTTATTCCTACTTCTATTACAATTGTAATATTTTATTAGCTGTTTCCTACTTAGTTTTGGTTAGCTAATTTTTAGGCTCCTGGTGCCTATATAAACACATCTAGGGGTATTGTTTTATCATCCAATCTTAGAGATCAAAAGCATTGGTACGTATACTTTTGTAAACACTTTTTCTCTATTCTTATAATTATGTGTTCTTATATTCATTCTTGTTTTGTTAATTTAATCATGTGTGAGTAGTTTATTAATCTAGGGTTGAGTTGAACCCTAGTTATGGTCGATGTGTGAATTCCCCAATTTGATTGTTTAATTGCTCTTGCTTATTGAGTTGTTTTAATTAGCAATTGCAGATCAGACGTGATTATGTGTATTGTTTGAACCATTATCTATTTATCAACGAGAGTTGGATTTAGATGGTTGTGATTTATCCAATAAGAACATGAACTTCTCCATGAGAATAGGTAGAACGGATTGTTAGGAAGTTAGGGTGCTGTTATTAATGTCTCTGAATTGCATGATACCATGAGAATAGGCTTGATTGTATTTTAGAGAAGCCATTAATACCCGAGAGGGATTATTGGTATTTATAGGGCGCATCTTTCCTGTTGAGTATTATACGATTAATTGGGGAGGAAAATTCACGATTGCATTGACCATGCTAGTGGGGATACTTAATTCTGGATGTTTTTAGATCTGATTAGTATAAACACAATTCTTCTTAGTATAAATTAGTTTAATTAAATCCTCAAAATTTATTGTGTTACTTGCTTAGCTAAATTAAATCAGAAAAAGACTGGTGATTGGCACTTTTGTCTCTGTGGGAACGACTCTGACTTACCCTACTGCATAGTTAGAAGGATTTGTTAGATTTTTATTATTTGATAGGCACGCGACAGCCTTGTCAGAATCCACTTCTTTAACGAATACTTCACTGAGGCTTGATCAGATGTCTGAACTTCTTTCAATGTAGTAATTCCTCAAGTCTGTAGATTGACCTTGATCTTTTTCTTCTGACAGATAATACAATCTGAGATTCCTTGTGACAGTCTATATACTATTTACTATTACAATCCTGTTTAAGTTGAGTTGTATCCTCGAAATACAAATAGGCTACATCATATGCTTTTCAATTTCCCCCTATTTGTTTGTTAGACAATAACAAGCAAATACCTAGAGGATAACTCAACTACCTCACTTAAACAAGAAAAAGATAAAACTTTTAAGAATTAAGTAAATAATACAAAAAAAATTTCTCTGGTTTAGATTTAACAATTCCAGAATCTTCAGTTGATGAAATGATAGATGATTGTTCCTCTAGCACTGAACTGATCTTCAATAGATAACTCATCTTCATTTCTGATTCTTCATATCTCTGCCTGATAATCCTTCACATCTTACATTGGTGATTATCAGCAGTTCTTGATTTACAATCACTTCCCATTTCTGACACAGCTTTTCTCACTAAAGAAAAACAGTTGTTCCTACTTTATAGACAATGGTGAATCAATACCATTTCTATAACTTCTGGTGAATTTACTACTCTTCCACTTAGCCTTTATACATAGTACATTGAAAGACTAATAGAATAGTATTGTGATGTAATTCTCCTTATATCTTCACTTTCATAACAAATGAAAGTTCTTTTGCTTCTTCATCTAAGGCTCCCCCTTAGTAACTAGACTTGCTTCTCATCCTAAGCACAGTCTCTAATGCTCCCCCTTTCTAGACTTGCTTCTCATCCTAAGCACAGTCTCTAATGCTCCCCCTTTCTAACTCACTCTTCTTTTACTTGTACCCCATACTTCTCCCCCTTAGTTGAGTATATCCTACTAAGGTAAGATTTAAGATTCAAGATATCTTTTTCAATATATCTCTCCCCCTTAGTTGAGGAATCCTCCATTCAACTAATTGACAAAGTATTTGATACCAAATTGTTACCAATTTCTACCAATCGTCTGAGTACATTGAAATCAATTGATAGAGCTTTGTTAGAAAGGAAGTTTCATTTTCTTCCTCACTGTGAGTGTGTGATAGTGTTTAGTGTACCTCACAAGTGTTTCACTCTTCTCTCCACTCATTTGTGTTGAGTGTCTCACTTTTCTCTGTGTTTACACTCTTGCTCACTAGTGTTTCACTCATATCACTCATAGCTCCAACATCCGTTAGTGTACCTGCAAATAAAAATCACCATAGCCCCTTCTAGAGAGGTCACTGGTGGTGCAATGGGAGTTCGCAAATCCCAAATCCTCGTTGGACTCGTCAGACGAATCTGAGTCATAATCTACAAGTTGCTAATTTCCCTTTTTAGGGTTTTCAGATTTGAATTCTGAGAAGGTAAACAATGATCTATAAATTTAGCATTGAGATCAAGATTCCTTTCTAATGTCTGTGAAGACATCACCTTGTTAAACTCATCAGGTAAAATCTGAATCATAGTTCACAAGTTGCCGATCCGCACCTATGTCGGATCCGTTACCCGCAGGATCTAGAGATGTTCCCTATGGGGAGTTAGATAATGATCTTATTGAATTTTGCATTTGAGATCAATACCTTCTCTCGAGGTCTGTGAAGACTCTTGATTCATTAAAGAACCTTTAACTTATAATCATAACCGTAAAATGGTTGGATTACAAGTTTCTGTCAATTCATCCTTGGTGTGTGCAATCTCACTTTGTGCATATGAAATATTTTGGATAGTGTATAAGGTAGTGACTCTCCAACTGAATATCCCACACATCCTTGTTTGCTGCATCAAGTGCAGTTACTCCCTGGTGACCTCTAGTCTGATAGGTTACTTCCATTTAGGAGGTAAAATAAAATGTGTTTGAGTTTGACTGTAGTCTGGGACAAAAGTTGTTGGGTTTACAACCTTATGACTAAACATGTGAGAATACAAAATTTCATGTAGATGAACCTGCATCACAGAATATGAGCAATATAGAGATAGAATGCATTTTTAACATTGAAAAGTTTTCTAAGAAAATATTGCATTTTATCTTAACAGAAATGATGTACAGTTGTGATTTCAAAAGATTTACATTGTAAGCAATCACAGCTGTAGAAAGATATTTTGAATTTAGGAAGTTAAAGAGATCTTGAGCTGGTTTTACAAAACAAGAACATAGGCAAAAATCGAATTAATAAATATTAATCGAATCAATGTATGTTAATGTTTAAACCAATACAAACAAAACTATTTTATCATGTTTTAGGTCCTGTAAGATAGATACCAACTATTAGAAATTGTTAGCACTTGATAGGTCTTGTCTTCCAATTGTTAGATCCTGAAAATCAAACATTAGTTCCTAACCAATTGTGTAGACACATACCAATTTGATACCAACATTGGTCAATTGTTAAGTCCTTAACACGAAGATCTGTTAACAGCAATCACAAAACAAAGATTTATACTTAAACTGCAGGTTTTGTGTGTGTTAATAAGAAGAACAACAAAAGAACCAAGTACAGTGACCTATTTGTTAGTTTTGCAAGTATAGTGACTAAACTGTAAAAACTATACAAACTATTTATATACACATGAAAAAGAATATACAAAAATAAGAAATAATATATATAATAATTATACAAACTAAAAACTATAAGAAAAGAAAAATTCGAATCAAATAAAATAAAAAATAAATAAAACTATACATAAGTAATAATTTACATAGCTTAAACTATAAACGGACATACGACTAAAATAAAAAGACAAACACTACAAAACATGTTAAATAAGATTAACATTTAAAAATTACAATACATGTACAAAAACATTAAGTATATACAAGAGTATTTATAATAGTTTAGCAAATCCATATATTTTCTGACAAAACAACTTTCTACTAGAAAATTATTTAGAGAGAAAATATGATTTAATAAACTATCATAAATATGGCAGCTATTTTAAAATAATAAAATTTTCAATAAAAATAGCTTCCTCAAAAATTCTAACTAGAGAAAAATATTTTTAGAGAAAATTATTATTCTAAAATAAAGAAACATGGATTAACGCATTAGAATGATTATGACAATTCTTTTTAGAAAGATGACAAGATAGAATTCGAAAAGAATGTCATACCAGTTACTTGGCGCTCAAACCTTGGCACCAACTTCCACGTTTCTTGGTGTTCCAGATTCGCAAGTGCTTTCTCAGATTCCTTAGATTCTATACCTTGATTCTGAGAAGCCCTTTTAGTTCTTACTACAACATCTGGATCACCAATGATCAGCTCTATTCCAAACACACTATCTGAGAAAGTTGGATCTTGATGAATCACCTTGTTCTTCATTGTGATGTTGTGTTTGACTAGTGAATCCTTTGTTTACTTCCCTCGAGTTATTGCGAGAATGACTTGATCATTATTTTCCAGTGACATTGGTATTGCCAATAACAAAATTGTTTCTACCACTATCACTTGGATAATTATCATCATTAACATTTTAAACTTATGACTTCAAGACAACTCCTCGATAACAGCAATTGTTAACTCCTAACAACTGTTTGTTGGTAGATAATCTTGGTTCTTAAAAATAAAACTTGATTACCAAGACTGTCTTGTCTGCAATCTTAGAAATAATATTCTAAGTCCAATACACCTTGATCCATAGTATAAAACATTTATTATCAAAGTGATTTGAAGCTTGCAAATAAGCATAAAAATTATTCAAAGTAATTGAACTATGGTAACTTTAGATATTTCAATATCCATAGTTCTACTTTGAGAATTTTTATACCATGTATAATAATATGAGTGAATTGTAAAAGATATAACAATCATTACTTAGAGGAGTTCTAAGTAATTTCACACATACCAATACATTTCACAATTAGTTAGTAAATAGAATTCTAACTAAATATCATTAACTAATATAAGTCAAAATTTCAATACAACCAATTGTTAGAACCATGATATTAATTATAGTGAATTTCTGAAAATGGAGCATTGATAAAATTCACTAGAATTAACATCTCACAACTAATTGAAGACCAATACAGATTAGGTCCAAATTAGTTATGTTGTTTATTTATTTTAATAAATATAAGGTACAGAGCAAAAACTAAATTGAATTGCTTCAAGTCCGTAACCCATATAAATCAAAATAAATAATTAAATACTAAATCTCTATGAGTTAGATTTTAGCATTTAAGTATTTAAATTATCCTTAAATAATCACCACTAAAATATATTGCAATTATACACATGGCAATCATTCAATAGATAATTTTTTTCAGTGTGAGGTCTAGATGTAAATAAGTTCATAAGTCCTTTCAATACGGACAATTGAATACTTGTGAGCTTACTTAAGAATTACTTAACATATGGGATATACAAATCATATAGCATTAATAAAATCCCAAGTTTACAAACCAATCTTGAAAAATTAATTTCATCAAGTGATTTAGTAAACATGTCTGCAAGTTAATCTTAATTAAAGACATGCTCTCAAAAGAATTGATACCTTATGCAAGTTGCTTAGTCCTTGAGTGTTTCACAGAGTTGTTTGAGATGAATTTGATTCCTTGTGTTCTCCTGCTTTCGTACAACTCATTTGATCTGTCTCTATGCAGCAAAACATGTCAGAACTGATGTCTCTAGGGTACCATCTCCGTAGATTTGGGTCCAACTTAAGACATCTAAAAATCAAGTGTAATAACTACAAGAATAGATTCTCGAGAATCCACTTGGGACCATGCACATTTGCATAATTGAGAATAAAATATGTGTGTAAGTGATTTATTAGCAATTGAATAAGATAATGAGCTGATGATAACAGCAAATATCTTGATACCAATTTATAGCTAGTAGACCAACATATAATATAATCAAGATATCATTGCACATATATATCATTTATGTTTGTGCCTAAAGATGTAGAGAGTTCTATAAATATGACACCAATTGTTAAAAGATACCAACTGTTAAAGATTGATACCAAATATTAAATTATAGTTAGAGTGTCATACCATGTCTTCCATGCTTGCTTGAGTGATGATACCAGTTTATACTAACCTGTAGAGATCTTCAATTATCTCACCAACCAGGAGTGCACTTGTTCACATTCCTCTAGCATCCAGATTCAGTAGGTCTAGATGTCCATTATAATCTTGAATGTGCAGCAGGTGCCTGATATCCTCAAGTCTTGTCACTGGCGCTTCTTGTTAAATATACTGTTTGATCAAATTGTAACCTAGCATCTAGTTTGGCTTTGTCCCTCATAACAATCCCTTGACATCCAGTTAAACTTCTGGTTATCCTTATACCAAATACAGCCTTATTGTTTGGTCTGGATACCAGCTTCCCTTCAATCTGCCTTTTATAGTGATTGAGATCATCTTGCATTGGAATCACTCAACCTGGATCTTTCAGAGCTTTTGTAGCTTTCTTAGTTTCTTCTAAAAGAAGACTAAAGAAATAATCATTAGTACTTGAAGCTCTGTTAGTCTTTTACTTCCACCATTAGAAACACTAAGAACTAGAACAAAGAGTTAATTGAGTCAACACTCTTTGTCTTGGCAGACATGTTCTCATAGTGTCCTTTGACTTTCAGTGTGGTGTTGAGTTGACTAGATGATCCTTCTTTTTGCTCCCCCTAAGTTGTTGCTGGGTTTACATGAAGATTCTCAATGTTGACATTGCTTGGATCTGAATCATCATTACCATTGACAGCTGGGAGCTAGAAGTCGATGAACATCACTAAGACTTTCAATCACCTTCTGTTGATTAATAACAATCACCCTGTAGGCTGTTGACTCCACCAAGTAACCAAGGAAATTATCCTATTGAGCATTAGCAGATTGCTAAAATGCTCACTTTCATTTATCATTGTAAAACAATTTTCTTCATAACTTGTGGGGTCTTCCTATATTTCTTACTGTTCAGGGTTTAATCATGTCAGTAGCAAACTATTGACTGCTTCAGCATTAATACTCTTGAAGGTGCAGAAATCATCCAGAACACTAATTGATAGGTCCTGTAATCTGGTCTCCAAGTTGTCATAGTCAGTTTTGCTTCCTGACACTCTTCTAGATGTGATCAATCACCATCAGTGGTGTCTTGTCTTCAGATTGTTTGAACAACAACTTGTTTGTGGAGAGAAGCCATCAGTCATCACCACTAAAGTATATTTTTCTTTGATGTAGAACTTCTGTGTAATTCTTTTTGACTTTCCTTTATGACATGCCTCATAATTTTATTTTACTTTAATTCCAGATGAGGTAGTCTCCTTTACTGATTCGATTTCCAGGAAAGAATCTCTTGATATGACATTCAGGTGAGAGAGCTCCTTATGTCATAGCTGAACTCTTGTCTGATGAAGCTTTAGATTTGACCTTGTTGACTTCACCTTTGACTGAGATTCCATGTCAGCTACAGATAAGTTCTCTTTCCATAATCCTCGAACAGTAGGCTCTTCATCTTGTAAAAGATGCTTTATTACTGACAACATTCCTTAGCTATTGAATAGCCTTGACCCTAGGTCATACCCTTGCTGTTGTCTCCAAGGGATGAACCACTTGGCCAGATACCGTCACCACTCTTGATAGTAGGGCTCTATCTTCGGTCATATGCCTTGAACATCCACTGTCCAGAATCCACATAACACGATGTACCTGTTACACACCCTGCAATGCCAAAACGGTTAAACCCTTTTTGGGACCCAAATTTGATTGGGTCCGGAATACTTGATGTATTGGCCTTTGTTAGGCAAAACAACATTCTTAATCTTAACACCATTAGTCAGCAAACATTTTACCCTATAAACAGATTTGACAATCTTTTGTTTCAGTTTAGGTATCCATGTTTGTTTAGTAACAATATCATTGACTGGACATTTGACTTTGTAAACAGCCTTCATAAAACTTTGTTTAGGCTTTGGTACAAATGTCTCTCTCCTAACATAAGGAGGACTAGCAGTCTTTGATCTAACATTATTCCTGTTCATATGTTGTCGAGGAGCAGTCTTATTATCACATGCATGATTACCATTAAAGTAAGCAGACATCACATTAAAAGCACAAGACATACAGTTGACAACACCACATGCTTTATGATTAGAATCAATGATAGGCATGTTACTCATGTTAGACATGTTATTGTTCTGTTTCAACTTGTTACCACCTAATCCAGTCTTAGAAGAACTAGTTGTTTCAACAACCTTGACTGGCACTTTAGGTACATCTTTCTTGGATGAAACATTTTCTGGATTAGTGTCCTCAACAGATTTAGCCTTAACAAAGACTGTGACATCTTTCTTGGATGAAACATTCTTTGGATTAGCGTTCTTAACAGATTTATCCTTAACACATTTATCCTTAACAAAGACTGTGCCATTTGCACTATCCTCATTTCTCATTTCTTCCTGAATAACCGTAGAAAGAATATCTGGTGGTCCAGCATCAGATTTTTTAAATAGAGGTTCTTTAACATTCTTGAGTACATGTGGTATTCCCCTTTCTTTAGCACTAACAGGGTTAGAGGAATTTATGCCCAATGATCCAACAGCTTCATTGTAGCCATACCCTATACCTGTTGTTCGTTCTACAACTTGATTGTTAAAAAACTCTTTGGAAATATTAACAGAATTATAACAAGCCCTGACCTGTGTTTCAAGTTCAGTAATTCTAGCCATTTGTTTGCCTACAACTTCTAGAATAGCTTTCTCCTTTCTATGAAGCATTGTTATTTCATCTCTTTGTTGATCTTGATTAATATGCACCTTTTTCAATTCTAACACTTCATTTCTAAGTTTAGTGCTTAGCAGATCTAGTCTTCTATATTCAGTTTGTGCATTACCTAAGGAATTATAAAGACTACGAATCAACTCAGTGTCAGTAAGAGTTACCGGTTTGATATGATGATCAGATGCTCCATCATTTGCCACCAGCGCAAGATTTCCAAATTCTTCATCTTCACTGTCTGTGTCATCCCAGCTTTTGCCTTGTACCACATAGGCCGTGTCTGTGTTCTTCTTACCAGATGCATACTCTCTCCTTGCATCTTGTTGAGGTTGATGACACTCGGTTGCAAAGTGTCCAAGTTCATTACATTTAAAGCACCTAATCCTGCTTCTGTCTACCATTCCAGTTTGGTAGCCACCCCTTGTGCTACTTGAGGAAGAACCTCCTCGCTGGAATCTATTGTAGTTAGATTTGAACTTGAACTTGGGATTCCTCCTAAATCTAAAGTTACTGAATTGCCTCACCATCATAGCCATTGACTCATCTTCCAACTGATCCAGCTCTTCCAATGAGTAGAAATCTCCACCATCCTGACTGACAGGTGTATGACTAATCTCAACTTCAACCTGTTCCTTGTCAGCGCTGCAAGGTTGAACAACCTTAGCTTCCACTTCCTTTGGAGTCTCAACCACTAGAGCTGTAGAAGAACTTGGAACCCTACCTTCACCATGAATTTCTTTCTGTTGAACTTGTCCCAACTCATAGGTTTTCAAAATGCCGAAGAGCCTTTCAAGAGTAATTTGATTCATGTCTCTGGCTTCTCTAATGGCAGTTATCCTATGTTCTAGGTGAGTAGGCATGGTCAGTAGAAACTTCATGTTAATATCCTTTTGTGTATATTGCTTGCCATGGATTTGCAAGTTGTTGATTATTTTGTTATACCTTTCAAACACTTCCTGAATGCCTTCATTAGGGCCAGCTCTAAAGTGTTCATACTCAGAGATTAAAATTTGAAGTCTGTTTTCCCTAACTTCATCAGTTCCTTCATTAATAGTCTCAATAGTTTCCCACATGTGCTTTGCAGTTTTACAATTCATCACATGACTGTACATCACAGCATCTAGGGAATCTAATAGTATGAGTCTCAAATTTTTGTCTAGTCCTGCATCCTCTTTTTCATCAGGAGTATAAGACGCAGGGTCTTTTTCATGGGTTCTAGCAGGTGTTGTAACAACTCCATCAGTAACAACTTTTTGTTCAATGACCATAGGAATTTTAGGTCCATTTTTCAGAGCACCCAAATATTTAGAATTTGTAACATCAAGAAATAGCTCCATTTAATTTTTCCACATATCATAATTATCTTTATTAAAGGTAGGAATCTTAACAAGGACTTTTGAAGACATGATGAATTTTTAAGTGAGTTAAAAATTCGAAATGGATTTTTGACTGAATAAAAATAGGATCTTGATTTGTGTATCAATCAATAGGCTCTGATACCAATTGTTAGGTCCGATAAGATTGTAGAAGGGGGGGTTGAATACAATCTATACTGTTTTATCGAAATTTGTCCGGATAAATTTAATTTATATTTTGACAAATTTGAGCGGAATAAATTGAAACAAATTTCAAGTTGAATATAAAAATATATTAACTTGATGGGTGTTAAAATTTCAGTACAGAATTTAATCAAGTTGATAAAAACTAATTTAGAAAATTCAACATGAACTTTTCTAAATTTAGTTAATAAAAATCAAGATTAGAACTAGGAAACTTAATTCGCTAGTAGTACAAGAACAATAAATAAACAAGTTCCACCGGATAAAATATTACAAGAGAGATGAACTTGATTTTACAGAAATTAATTTGTTCTTGAGCTTGGGAGAGAAAATGGAGCTGCTGGGATTTTTCTGATTTGTTCTTGTTATTTTTCCTGCTGTGTCTTCACTTTGTATTTAAACAAAATCAGCTGCTGCCTCTTGAATCTGTCGGTATGACTTAACAGGTCATATTGAACCTTCGGTATGACTTAATAGATATATTGAGGATGATTGGTATGACATAAACTGACATAAATCTCCTTGATATGACTTACAATAAATCAATATGATTTGCATAACACTCGTTATGACTTAAATAAAAGGTCGGTATGACCTAATAAAAAACTCGGTATGACTTAGAATCAATTGCTGAACAAAATTGATTTAACACTGCAGCAAACAAATACAAGTCGCGGGAACAGGAGGTGAAGCACACGCGCCTGTTTTAATGTTTGACACGGGAGCGTGAATGACACGCGCTGGGCTGGCGCGTGAAGATGCTGATCGACAGCTTGCCGACAGAATTCTGTTGCTGTTGTCTTGTTTTTGACTTGAACATTTTGAAAGTAACAACACTTGTTTTCTTTCATTACATTAAAAACAAACACAGCCACATGATTGTTTGATTTCTTAATTCTGTCGACTGCAACATCTTTTTTTTTTTTATTTCTTTTGCTTCTTTTGATTTTCTGTTTCTTTTTCAATTGATTTAATTTAATTAAATAGATTAATCAATTATCATTTAAATAAATAATGATTAATTAATTAATTAAATAATTAATTCAATTTAGATTAATACATTAATTCAAAATTAATTAACATGATAATTAATTTAATAAATAAATTAATTCTGAATGAAATAATTTATTAAATTAAATCAATTACATAATTATATTAATTAAAAGAGAATTAATATAAATCTTTTGACAGCTCAATTCTTTTTCTTGAACCACTGAAAGTAATAAAGAATTACCACCGAATTTTTGTTGACGCTCGATGCACGGTCTGGTTCATGAGCGACTAACTCCAACGGCTTTTCTTTATTTTTGACTCTATGAATTGATTCCTTTCTTTTCTCAACATACCAGTCTTGATAGCTTGAACCACTGAAGTTAATGATAAACAACCACTGTTTAATGTTGACACTCGATGTACTGTCTAGTTCATGAGTGACTAACCGCAATGACTGTTCTTCATATATTGACTTTAAAATCTGGTTCCTTTTCTTTTCTTTTTCTTCTCTCTCTATTAATTCTTCTGTACTGTCTCTATCACTGTCGAAATCTCTGTCACTTTAAATGAATCCACTTCTTTAACGAATACTTCACTGAGGCTTGATCAGATGTCTGAACTTCTTTCAATGTAGTAATTTCCTCAAGTCTGTAGATTGACCTTGATCTTTTTCTTCTGACAGATAATACAATCTGAGATTCCCTGTGACAGTCTATATACTATTTACTATTACAATCTTGTTTAAGTTGAGTTGTATCCTCGAAATACAAATAGGCTACATCATATGCCTTTCATAATATAAAAATAATAATATAAAAAAAATCACAAAAATATTAGTTTAGTTTTAATTTTCAGTGCGTATTTTCCTGCTTTTAATTTGTTTATTCGAACTTAGTTTATTTTGCTCTGTTTTATTTATATTAATTCGAAGCATGCCTGTACTCTCCTCTGTTTTAGTCGATTCAAAACCAATTTTTTTTACTTTTCCTTCGCTTAATTCTTAAACCCAGTTCTTCTCCTCATTCTCTCTCTCTCTCTCTGTTCTCGTTAAAAAAAAAACACAGACACTGTTCTCTCCTTCATTTCGAATCAACCACCCAACTTCTCTCTTCTTCGTTTTGATTCTCACGTTTCAATCCCCTATTTTTATTTTATTTTCAAATCCCCTCACCCACTTACCTCACTTTCAAATTAAAACCAGAGTCGCACACCCTTCTTTTCGTTTGGTGTTCTTTCTGTTTTCTTCTTTCAATTTTTTTCGATTATTCGAGATTTGTGGCTTGTGCTGAGCTTGAAATTCCAAGTTGATTGTTTGTTTTCGAGTTATATTGTATTGTATTGTATTCCCCTGTTTGCTGAGTACTAAGTCGTGCGTTTTGTTTTTATGTCAGTCGAGTTTGTGTTGTGTTTGTTTGTGAGTTTTGAGTAATGCTGTTTCGTCTGAATTATGTCATGTTTATAGTACGAGGTTATTGCTCTGGGATTTGTTGAATTCTGAGTTGCTAATTGTTATGCTGAGGTGTTTGTTCATGGAATCGTTTAAGAACTGTTAATGTAGTTGTTTTTTTTAGGATCGTTTTAGAAATCGTTTTAGCTGTGACTGTTTTTGCGATTTGTTGTCCGATTTATTTCTGTTTTTTTTGTCCGAGTTTTGCCAAGGATAGTGTCGTATTGCTTTTGTTAGTCGAAACTGCGTTTCCTTTTTCTTTGTTTCGTCAGACTGCTTCCAGGACTGGGTGTTTAATTTCCAGGAATTGCGTGATTGGCGTTTTCTCATTCTTGAAAACTTATTTCTTGTTTCCTTCGTCAACTGTACTTAGTAAACTGGCTTTACTAAAATTTTCTGAACATTTTCTATAATTAAAATTTGTTCTTTTAAATAATAAAAAAAAAAACTTCGAATTTAGAATTTTAAAAATAATTTAATTAGTTTAAGAATAGAGTAATGATTTAATTGTTTTTAAATGGTTAGAATTTGTAGAATAATTTTTAGATTAATCTTAACATTCTTAGAATAATTTAGAATTTAGAATTTTTAAATTTATAGAACAATTCTAGAATAATTAAGTTTTAAAATAATTTAGAATAATTAGATTTTCATTTAGTAAATAATTAGAGTAAAATCAAAATCCAAAATCCACTTGTCATAGTTCGATTAAGTTGAAAATTAAGGTTGCGAAAATAAAATAGTCCCTGATGAACGAATCATAACATTAATTTTGATGAGATAGTCAAAGAGTTTGACTTTATCAAAAAAGGTGAATGATCCATTTAATGGTACAGGAGTTTAGTGGGAGTGATGTAATAAAATAATATATGTGGATATATTAGTGAAAATATACCTTTGATAATTTTGGTTTTCATTAGAATTAAACTATCAAAGAATTTTTTCTTGGACTAGAGTTAGGCCTCGAATAAACTAAGGGTGATGATCTATGTTGTCTGACGCAAAATAATGTACATTGATTGGATGCTAAAGTGTTTAGCATAGACATTCCAAGTGATGTTTCATAATGATGAGCATGGGAGAATATATCTCTGAGAGAGAGGACACGTGAATGGAATGTCTCTGAGGATCATTTTAATCTATTCTGTGTTACATGATATGTACAAATAATGATATTTCTTGTTGTGACAAGCTAATATCAATCTACTCCTAGAAGAAAAGGATCAGATGGCAATTTAAATGTCGTAGTGTACTTGAGAAGGCATGGTGATATATTTATTTTCTCTGATGGATCTAAATTAAAACTAAAGGTTCTAGTAGACTCAAGTTTTAATCAAGATCAGTTTGATAGTAGATTCATTTCGGGGCACTTGATAGTCCTGAGTGGAAAGATAGTGAGTTGAAATAGTTTCAAGCAGTAGACACTCATTAATATTAGATTAGAAAGCATAGTGTGTTTTGTTGCAAGTGTGTTGCAATAGTGGATTGGAAAACTAGTTTCTGTGTTGGATAAGTTCCTGGAAAATATTGAGCCATTGAGTTGTATTGTGACAACTCAAGGGCATCAGATTAGTGCATGCTAAGGAACCGTGACCCCATCTAAGGTCTAAACACATATTGCGGCTCTCTCATTCGATAAGGGAGATCGTTGATAGAGAGGTTGTCAACATTGAGTAAGTTGACATACACAAACAACGTAGTAGACCCATTGTTAAAGCCATTTCTCAAGCTCACTTTAATCTTCACATAGTGAAGATGGGTACGGGATACCAAAGTGATTGGTTTTAGTACAAGTGGGAGATTGAAAGAGAATTGTCCTAAATCCAATCATGGATGATGAGTTAGGATAAACGTTCCTATAATCTTAGTAGGTTTTATGATTATTAGTGAAAGACATATTTATTTTTATACGGGCTTTATCTATTTAAAGTGTATTAAATCAGATGTTCCATAGTTTAGAGTAAAGCTTCTAGAATTATAATGAGATTATAATAATGAGATCTAGAAGATGATAACACTAGACTAAAACTGTTCCTGATCATAGGATAACTAATTGGAAGTTAGTCAATCCGTAAAGATCAGTACATACTATGCTAGTTTCCTAGGAAGGATATCTGTTCTCATAGGCATTTTTGTGATGACACTATAGCTAGTATGTAGGTGCTTATTAGGGAATAAGTTCGCTGAACATGACTCGATCAGTGGAACAACTAATAGAGTTTACTCACATGTCAATAGTTGTTCACTAAGTGATAGTTATACAAGTGTCCTTAGACTTGAGATCGTTAGAGTAATCTTGTATATAATGAACTATGCTTTGTTTTAGTCCTTAGTCTCAAGGACATCCATTAGGTCTATTCTGGGCATAGGGATTTGTGTTTGGAGATAGTTAACGATCAATAAAGGATCTACCCCTTCCAGTAAAGGAAGAGAATATCATATGCTATTCTTATTATGCTAGTTCAGGAATCTCTGGCCAGAGTGAATGAAGTTAGAAAGGAGTTTCTAATTTGCATTAATATGAACTACGCATTATGAATAAGAAATCATATGATTAAATTTGATAGGCTTGACACGAGTTCCATGCCTTGTATTTAATCGGGATATTTTGGGGTGGAAGGAATTAAATTGTACGGTAACTATTAACTGACTAAGTTCTAGGTATTCTAAGCAGTGAATTCATATTATCCGGATAGTCGTGATATGCTGAGAAGGATCCCTCACGATGTATAATAAATATGATTAATTATTTAATTAATTATATTTAATGAATTAAAAGAATTCATATAAATAATAATAAAATAGTTTTATTATTATTTATATCTACTACCGGCTTAATATTGAACCTACAGGGTCACACAATAAAAGAGACTGATTTATTGGTGGAGGAATTAATTAATAATGGCTAATATTTATTTATTTGTGAAATAAATAATTAATTAGAAATTTTTATAATTGATTAAATGAGATTTAATTGATTATAAATTAATTAAAAAGATTTCTTAATATTATTAATTAAGGATTTAATTTAAGAAATTAAATCAAGTGAGAGAATTATTTTCTAAAGAGTTTAGAAAAAGAATTATTGATTAAAAGAGTTTTAATTATTAATTAATTGATTAATGAGATTAATTAATTAAAAGGGTTAATAATTATATTATATTATAGGAAAAATCAGCTGAGATCTTTTGCCTATAAATATAATATTATAACCCTATTTGCCAAAAAAAATCTTTTTAACGTAAGTTTTAGGGAGGCAACCCTATTTTTCTCTCAGCCCTTTCTTCCTCCCTCCATTGAATTATCTCTTGGTGGATACTTGTGGAGTGCTTCACATACTGAGAAGCAACTTCTAGAGCCTCTCTACGTCATCATTGGATCGCTTTTAAAGGTTAGAAATCGATCCCACAACTTTTACATGAATCGTATGCAATATATATGCGATATATTTGTTTCAATTTATGTTTTACGCTTCTAAATATGCATAAAAATCCTTCAGTTACTTGTTATTGGTACCCTTGATGTGGGGAATTGTTTAAGATAAGCTCTTCATATCCTTATTATCGTAATAAATAAGAGGGATGTGACCTGTATTTAAAACTAAGCATTTCCTGTTGAATTAGGAAATTGCTCTATTGGATTGGAAAATGGTAAAGCGTAGGAGGCCACATTGAGTAGTTGGTCCAGCTATATTTAAGGAGGATATGGTAACCATTCCATCTTCCTATAGGCTAACATTACTTGCATATTTTGGTACCCTCATGAAATCCGGGTTATACACACGGGTATAGAAATGTACCGGTGGTAGTATAAAGGGTCTCATTGCTTTTGAACCTGATCAGGGGGCAATGGTGGTTTGTCTTTCTTTTTATATATCCAATCCATATCGCCAGTATGGCTATTATATAATGTGAGTTGGCAGATGATTCATTTTTATGACATGCCGAATGATTTCAGTTATGGTTTGAATTATATCAAAGTTGTTGGTTCAGTTTCTCTATAAACTGTTTTACATTTTAGTTGATTTTATGCCCCACTTATCCTGGTTTTATAACAAAATTTTTATATGCTTGCTAAGCATTTCTTTCGCTCATACTTGCTGTTGTAAATTCTAACATTTCAGTAAAGTAGTTTGGAGAGACTTATCCGCACAGTTCAGAAAGAGAAGAAGCGTGATGTTATTTCGAAGATGACTTGGCTCAGGATGTCTGGATTTAGTGTAAGATCTATTTTATATAATTGAGTTCTAATATTTATTATTATTATTATTATTATTATTATTATTATTATTATTATTATGTAATAGTCTAGTTGGCTTAGCGTACTTCTAATCGAAGTTACACTAGTGGTTTAAGATTTGATCAAAGAGAATGTTGTAAAGAAGGAATACTTTTTACTTAATGGAATTTGGATTCTTGTTTCTAGCCCTATAACCTTAAAGATCTTGGTATGTTTGGGGTCATTTCCAGTGTTGGACAATCACAAGTGAATGATTATTATTAAACAAATATTTTATTTTGAGAAATTTCGCGTGACGACCAAATCTTCCGACCTCGAATTTGGGGGCGTTACACATATATATCGTATTTTCTTGATTTTCTTAAAATAATCTTAAATTAATAATAAATTAAACAATCTTTATCAATAAGTAACAATATTTCAGTCTCCAAATTTGATTCACTCCAAGATTCGTATCGATCGAAATTATTGAAATTTTTTTATAAATACGATTGTTTTTTTAATATAACCTACTGAGTTGTATAAATAACATTATATTTTAAGGTCATTCAAATTTATAAATTAGTGATCATTTCAAATTAATTTATATATTTTACTTATTTCATGGGTTATCATCTAGTAAATTACTTATTTCGGACAAAAAATTATATTTATATATTTTTTTAGAAAAAAATGTGCATAAAAAGTTTAATATTCATTATCTTGAAAAACAAGTTATTTATTTTAGAAAAAAAATATATATTTATATACTTTTTCCAGAATAAGTAATTTATTTCTGAAAAGTATGATTTTTCAAATGGGACCATTAACAGGTCAAAATCATACCAATTAAGTTAAAATATATTTTATTTTATAAAATATATTTTGACTTAATTGGTATGATTTGGTCTATCTTAAAAAAAAAAAATAGATATTTACGAGAAGTAACAGGTTAAAATAAGCTAAACTACTTTTATTCATTACAAATTAAAAGATATCATCAACCAAAAACTTTTACTAATAATATTATAAAATATTTTGTACTTAAATAAATATATGGGTTTACCATTCCTGTAATTAAAAATGAGAGAAATAAGAAATTACCAAAAAACACGACTATTTATATTTTTCTTTTTATGATTTTACCATTTTTTAAAAATATTTGCAATACTACGGTTTTCAACCAAATACATTAATACAACTTCAAAATTATTTTTAAAATAAAAAACTAAAATGAGAGTAATTATTTTATATTTTTAAAATAAAAATAAAAATATTTTTTTAATTTTTTTTTATTTTTTTAAAGACATTTTTAAATGTAACCTGTCCCAATTTCAAAACATCTTAAAGTTGAAAACCCATTGTTAGCTCTCTCAAGTCTCAGCTTCTCTAGTCCCAAACGGCCCATATCCCCGAGGCCCGAACGGTACTTCAAATTTTATTAGGGTTTAAATACAAGTGTTATTTCAACAATTGGGTTACAAATTGCTTAACTTTCAAACTTTGCAGCAAGTAGAGAGATCTCGCCGAGATTTTGCAGCCATGGCGAGCACTAAAGTCCAGAGGATTATGACCCAACCTATTGTACGTTCCCTCTCTTTAAACCCTAGTTTTCAATATTTATCGATTTCTACTAATGTAATTAACATTATTCTTTGTGTTTGTTTGTTTGATTTGTTTCAGAATCTGATTTTTAGGTTTCTGCAAAGCGTAAGCCTCTACTAGCCTTTTGCAAGTTTTATTTGTGTTTTGATTTGAATTTATTGTTTACGAGTAATGATTGCTTATCGATTTTCGATATGCACGTGTGTTGTAGAAAGCGCGCATTCAGATATGGCTTTTTGAGCAGAAGGATTTGAGGATTGAAGGCCGAATTATCGTAAGTTTTTGCTCGTTATTGTATTTTCTCCTTTTTAATTAGAACATGAGTTTGCAGTTTGATGTGTCATTGTGAAATTGAAGTTGGGCGTTTTATGATAGCTTATGGTTTAAATGTACATGTGTTCGGTGTGATATCGTACTTTTCCCTCATCTGTTGAATGGTGATGTTGGTTGGGATCCTTTATTTTATGCTTTAGCTAGTGAAACTATCAAACTATCGAGAGGAGGATTCGAATTTTAAACCTACCTTTAATTCATGATTTTTAATAGAAGGAGCTAGGAAAAAACGCATGAATTGAATGCCTCGTCGTACTGTTGTACTTTGTACCTATACGAATTCCGTGTTTATGTATATTCAGTGTTTCACGAGTTAAGCATTTATTTTTTGATTAATTCTCATCACACAGTAAAGTTTGAGCACAAATATAGCTATGGATTCTTACGGTCAAAGTCCAAAATCTTACGGTTATTTCTAGGGCTCTTAATGAGCCAAACTCTTAAGTGTTCAGGTTCAACTCGTTAAACTAAATATTAAACTTGAGCTTGAACTTGGATCGAGCCAAAATATTGTTTGAGTTCTGTTCATTTAGAAAAGCTGTTGTTCACAAAAACAGTTCGTGAACATGTCTCGCGACTTTCTGTCCATGAACATTACTCATAATTTTTCTCATATATTTATCCACTAATATAAAAAATTATATGAGAACAAAATAAAATTGCAAACAATATACATAAGTATAAGTTCCAATATTATACTAGTTAAAATTTACATTACATATGTATTACAATGTTACATTGTAAAGTATACTGTAATTTAATTAATATTAATAGTAATAAAATCCACAAGTTTATTAATTTATGGATTAATAAATGGAATGCACACAATTATTTAATAATCGTACCTATATTTAAAGTATTGCCATAAGCTAGTTATCGAGTTTGTTCATGAACGATGTTCACAAGCCTATTATGTAACTGGTTCACGAGCACACTTATTGACCTTATTCACGAGCCTCCTTACTGAGTTTGTTCACGAACTATGAACTATCCGGCTGAACTTTTCTATGATCAAGTTTAGCTTGTTTATGAAATGAACCTTAAAATCTTGTTGAAGTTCACTTTCAAACCAATCTTTTCTGGAGCCAAATGTGAACCGTTCTCTCAGCTCATTTACACTTTCAACACAATCAATTTTGATTTTTCTCTCCTCTTGTAAGTATGTTCTTGTGACAGTTATTCCTCCTTTTATGTTGTGACATAATTGTATTTATGTTGTAAGTTTATAACAAGTAAGCCGTATATTGTTAATCTGAGGATCAAATATGGGCTATTTGATATAGGTTTCCAGAATTTATGACCTCATCTTTGTTCTTGTGCTCTTTTCCATTTGCATAACATGCTTTTTATTCTGACAAAAGGAAAGAAAGAGGCGGATTCCTTGAAATTATTAAGAAATGATTGATTGTCTTCGACGGTGTAGAAGTATGTTGAGTTAAAGCCAAGCCTATATTTGTGATTTCTCCTTTCCTATATATAAGTAGTGTAGTATCAAGTAGAATTCACTAGAGAAACAAAAATTGATGAGAATGGGGGTGTTCCTCATTGCAATGAAAGAAAGAGTCAACCTGACATCTCTTGGCATGATTAAAGCTGAGAATGCTCATCTCTTTGATATTTAGTTGCCCATTGCTTTATCATATAAATCAAACTGTTTACAACATACTAAGGTGAAAAATAATTTGCGCATTAAATATTTAAACACCTCATATATCAACAATAAGACTGTAAAATGCAAATGCTTAACCGTCCCTTAAGTGAGCCTATGATCTGCTCCTTTTTTTTTAAAAAAAAACTGAAACAGTCTGCTTATATTTGTGATTTTATGATACTTGCGGAGTGGAAATTAATGTACATGATAAAGTAAAGTATTATACACCAATATGTCTGGAAGACAACATGCTAAACTTCAAGACAAGAGACCCTATTCTTGTAGTAGATTATTTGTTTAATTTAATACGTGTATGTATAAAAGTAAACTTTGTGACTACAATATTATGTGTATGTATTTCTGACATTGGACATTGCAGGGGTTTGATGAGTACATGAATTTAGTCCTGGATGATGCTGAAGAAGTTAGTATCAAGAAGAAAAGCAGAAAACCACTTGGTATGTCTCTTTATATCCATCTTTGAAGTTTTGGTATCTATCAAAAATAACATTTCTGGGTTATTTCGGCTCCGTTTGCCAGGGGGAAGTTAATTTCGAGCAAAACATATTTCCTTAAATTTTGATCAGAAAATGCTACAACTTTTTGGGTTTGATAGCTAGTATTTATTTTGTACATATGAAACTAATAAGTTACTTCATGTATATATATATATGTGTGTGTGTGTGTGTGTGTGTGTGTGTGTGTGTGTGTGTGTGTGTGTGTGTATGAAAATCTGTAATACATGCTTTTCTCAAGTATATATACATATATTTGTCTAGGAATAACTTGAGCTGATTTGGTAAGAGTTTGTCCTTCTGGAAGATGGGCTCTGCCATAGTATGCATAAATTTACTATTTACATGTGCTCAAAGCGTTTTTTGCTCTTTTTGCAGGGAGGATTTTGCTTAAGGGAGACAACATCACATTGATGATGAACACGTGAGTAGTCTTTTTTCCCCTACTGCCGACTAAATCTTATACTGTTACAGATACTAAGATTTCTTATCTTTACGTTACAGGGGTAAATGATTACTTCTGGCAAATTCTACGTTGTCATCAAATGAGATGTTTCGGCTGTATGAACGGTTGTCATCGTCCCTCTGTTAGCTTATTTGTTTACATCATCCAGATTTTCTCGTACACGAGGTAGAAACATGAGGGGTTTTCTGTTATGGCATTGTATGTTAATGATATATTACTTCTTTATGCTTTTTCCTCCCGCTCTATCCCTTTGGCGTATATGTGCACTACCCGAAATATTGTGAAAAATTTAATGATCTGCTGGAATTGCTCCGACTTTTTCATGATAGTTGTGCCTCTTTCTCCTAGATTCTTGTTTTTAGGAACCTGTTGTAACATGCTAGAACTTGATAGATAAAACAACACAATAATAAATTAATCGAAATTGGAAGAAAACCCCTGATATTTTTTCGAGCTCGAATGACTGATTTTAAATATTTGTCATGCCTTCTCACGTCCGGTTTATTGGTTAGGGGAAAAGAAATTCAGTATATGCTGGGCAACTAGATTTAAGGTATAGGAAGATAAACAATTCTTTTATTTTGTATGGAACATGTGTCGTAGTTGTGAGATTTCAGTTTTAGCTAAATGTAATGCAGAACCCCACGACGGGGATATTAGCATTATATGCCAAGTTTGTTGTTGTGGTGGTTAGAGAGGCAATTATGTGAATTTGTCTTTGGACGAAGTGATGTGAAGCTTAATAGTGTGTACCAAGTTCCATTTTGTAGAGAAGGGAAGATAAACTAATTTTTATAATAATGCTGTTCAGTCCGGGTTGGGCAAAATGCAAATGCTCTTCTGGCACCAAGGTTTTTCCTCTTGGGTGGCTGGCTTTCGAAATCAAATGATGTTAGTTGTGTTCATTGCATCTATGGTGTAAACTTATTATGCATATGCATATATATGTTGCAAATGTAGGAAATAGAAGCGAAGTAGATAATCTGAAACTAACAACCCTCAGGTCGGGTCTGTCGAGGTCTTGGTTTGCACTTGGTCAGTGTGGTTTGTAGTGATTGACAAAGAAGAGTGTGTTCCCATACCCACATGACTACATGTTTCTATATGGTGCAAGGAGTATGTCATGTCTCTGGAAAGCAAATCCTCACTAATTATTCACGACCTACTTAACTCTATCCCCCTCCACATGCTGTGGGCAAGAGATTTAAAAAATCCAAAAAAATCTTCTGTTTGATTGCCTTCTTCAGTTATATTAGAAAAATGAGGCTGTGATATGTCTCATCCTTCAACTTTCAGTCAACCAAAACACTCATATGATATACTAATAAACTCTTGCTTTCTTTTTATCGCTCTAGGGTTCTTTGCACGCTGCGAGTGTGATTAATAGAATCCAAATATCTATCCTTGTTCTGCTATATTGATCTGTTCCTTTCTTTAGTTATATTGAAAAAATGAGGCTGTTTTATGTCTCAATCCTTTACCTATCAGACAACTAAAATACTCGTATGATATATTAATAAGCTATTGTTCTCTTTCTACTATTTCTGAGGTTCTTTTCAAGTATATGGAATACAGAGTTTTTGACTCTTTAGCTTAAAACTTTGTATGTGCCATATAAAATCATGTGGACATGAAAAAATTATCGTCTCCAGAATGTGTCAAAATTATGAACTACAAAAATTTAGTTGAAGCTATATCAATATTTTTCCTGGAAAGATACTGAATCCAGCCGACATATACCCAATTTCTATGTTCGTGCGCCTTATTCATGGTGTGCGGAGCAAGTTATACAATTACGTTGGTTTGTTCTTAATAGAAAACTTAAATTCTGGTTTTTCCTTGCTTACCTTTAATTTTTGCATACTTACTTAAAATGTTCTCCCTGTTTTAAATTTATAAGTGTTATTGCATGTAGCAGTGAGTCTACTTAAAAATCTCAGTCTTATTTTCCTTTGTGAGAGCTTAAAGATATTTCCCTTTTCTTCTTAATAAGTGTATGTTGGCTTCATAACTACAGTGATTGTATTCAATGCAAAACGAGTTGGAATACCTTTAGCTATCCGTGTGGTCAAAATTTACTGATTTTATTTCTATAAAACATGATTGAAGTTCAAATGCTATGTATAGAATATGAAGTCTGCAAACCTCATGCGAGACAAGTAAGAATTATGCACATACCTCATATGCATGGGGTTTCTGTTTACTTAGCTGGATATCGGTTTTTGGTACCTGCTTGTTATATTGGTATGGGTACTTGGACTTGGGCCTCAGGTTTCTTCTGGTGCAGTGTTAGATATGAACTACAAAATCAGAATTTAAGTGTACATAGTCTTATTTCAATAATATTAAGTATTTAACAAAGATAATTATGAAGTTATATAATTGTTAGTATCTTACAAAAAAAACTTTATATCTTGATTAACCGAATTCTTGAATCATTTCAGTCTCAATGAGTTGAGAAACAGCTAATGTACTTCCCAGTATTTCTCAGGTGAACTTCTAAATGTCACGCGGTATGTAGAATCGGTGGATTATACTGATTGAAAATTGTAAAAAACTATCAAATATACTACATGTGTAAACTCTTTGAACCGCAAAAATTTCATTTGTTGAGAAACCATTATGATATTCATTAGATTGCTCGTCACCTGAGCAGATTTTCGTTCTATTATTGTAGAATCGCTGAGCTAAGATAAGTAGGGACTAGAGAGTCCTTTATTCTCCGATACCTATGTGGCTATGTCTTCATGTCTGTGTCGGTGACCTTATTTCAAATGCTCATTTCTTATTTATTTTAGAGGTTATGGATTATCTCAGAGGCCAGGAGAGTGAGTTAGCAACTTAGCCTACGCCCTGGCAAGCTATCACACTGTGGGTTTGTTTGATATAATACTCATAGGTTATGGGTCTAAGAAACTACCAAAACTGAATGCGATAGCTCATGATTTCCCAGCTAATTTATCCCCTCAAACTTCCACTCTTCGTGACCAATAATTTCTCATTTGCTATCATCACTTTACCATATATCAAGATCGATATATGAATTGAAAAATATTCTCATACTTCCAAGCTGTAAAAACTAGCAGCAGACGAGCATAGCAAGAAAGGTAGAGAGGCTCCACATTTCACATCATAGCTTTAGTTAGTGGAGATTATGTACGCATGTATAAGTAGGGTACGGCAGGGCAGACATAATGATGCAAATATATGCTGCAAACCAAGGAGATAATATCCTTAGGAATATATAGTCTCTGTCTACGTCACACCCAACTTGGATTGTAGTGCGACAATATCAATAATCTTTATCATCATCATTGGCTGCTCGCTAGCTCTTGAACAAACAACAATAGGGAAGACAAGAAGAAGAAACAGAATAAAGTTTGACAGATCATTGACACTAATTTTCACTCATGACATCAATCGTCATACCTTTCCCTGTCTAGATTTCGATTATTACAATAAAGAAATAGAGAAAGACATGAAATTGCTACACAATCCTCCCCGTTTAAAAGTTTGTAGTGGTTGAGGCTTCCTGGTGGGCAATAAAAATGGTGGTAGTTTCTCGGTTGGCGTGGTTCATAGGTCTTTCATGGTCGTTGTTTGGTCAATGGTGGGTGTTGGTTCATGCTCTAGGTCCTGGATTCGACTCCAAATGGGTTATATTAGGATGTCTTTTGTGATCTTGAAAAACAATCTGAACTGATCCTATATCGGGTTCAGTTTTGATGGTATTTCTAATTACGGCATTTGTGCGTCATGTTAATCTATGGGATAGTGACATACTCTTATATTTATACAAACATGTTTCTATGTGCGCGTATATATTGCATCAAAGCCATTCACCCTGATAATCATACACACAGCACTATTTGCACCAAAGTGTATGTATATGGAGTAACTATTAACACGTAGACTGTATTTCCGTCCAATTCTTCTCCATCATTTTAGTTTTCGTCATCAAACACCTTATAGGATAATTATTGTATGGTCCCCCTCCACAACCCCACCATCACTACTGCCATAGTCGTTCTCATGATATTTCAAAATCGCCAGTCTTCTAACTAATAATTGGAACTACTACCTTTTACAATATCAACATAGATCAGTGTTTTGCCATCTGAGATGAGATTAGGAAGGCTCTTGCAAATTAAATCGAGTCGAGTTTAGAATATGACAGTAACTAATATGTCTAACTGGTGATTTTTAGAGATGAAACCAACCAATTCTCCCGTTAACAGGGACTACCGAAAAAATTACTCGTCAAGTGATTCTCACTCTGAGGACTATAATTCTGCATAACACAAGTTGCCCAAACACCTGCTGTAGTGTTATATATTTTTAGCCAAAATTTTCAAGATCGTGATTCTTTTCGTAGTTATTATATTATTTATCAGTTTTATTCCCCACTGAATACCCTACGGGTTCAAGTACTTTTGCCGGATCATCTACACGTCGACTGTGGTTAGTTACATGTTACCATCAACAATACTTACTAGTACTGTAATGGAGGCTAATGACTATATCCAATTGGTAAAGCCAGTCAATTATTAGAACTTAAATTAAGTTTACCTGCTTAACCAACCAGTACGAAATATGGATCCCGGTTGCTTTATCTCTGTTTGTTTACTCGTAGTTAAGTAACTTATGATCCTCAATTAGAATTAGTTTAATACTACGAGTTAAAGCAATGTTATTATTACTAAATATCCTTTTAAGGATTAAGGCTAGCTAGAGGCTAGAGCCTAAAAATAATAGTAACTAATGGCTAAGCAAAGAACATATCCTAAACTCATGTCTAAGCATCGAACAGACGTATCTTAAAACTCAATTCTCCTTTATCTCTCTCTTATACTTTGGATTGTCCTTTGTTGATTCTTTAAATTCCAACATCCCCCTGGTGCTTTCTTTAAATACAAATGTTTAGTACTCCCTCTGTCCTTCCCATTTTCTTTATAGTTTTTTTTCACTTGACACGCATTTTAATGCTCTTAAAAAGTATAGTTTCATAATTTATTTTTAAATTTTTTTTTTATAAAAATAGAAAATTCTAATTTTATACAAAAAAGGAAATTTTAAAAATAAGTTATGAAACTATCCGCAAAATGCATCTTAAAATCCGTGCCAGAATTACGTTCCCCAATGTAAAGAATCAACGAGGATAGAGGGAGTATATATTATCTTGTCGCGTTTAACATCCGGATTAAGTTTGCTGTAGCAAATGTTTGTTCCGACCATCTATCTCGTTATATATATATGTGTGTGTGTATCGATTGGTTAAGCGAACCCTACCACCTCAAGTGACACCATTCAAGGACCCTTGCTACGGAACATAGAATTACTTGTGATCCACCTGATTACAAAATATCTTCATTATAATATGATTTTAACACAAATTAGCAATCATAACACTGATCTCCAATATTTAACGGAAAAAAAACACTGATCTCCAATCCCTATCCTTACGCAATAATTTCAATAATCAGTAGCTTTACAATGATTATTAAAAACAATGAAAGTTGCTTGAGAAATGACAGCAACTACAAAAGCAGAGCAAGTAGTGGTGGCAGGCCCCTTGGTAATCAATATGTTAAGCTACTTGAAAGCAAACAGGGTTGTGGAAATCCCACTTCGAGAAAATTAATATTAAATCTTAGTACTTGGTTCTAATGTTGTTAAATGTGCTCCGAGTAGATTTCCACAAAGATTGTGTTTATTGATTTCCACAAATCTAAATCTTATCTAAGTGAAGAATCAAGAATCTATTTATGAATCCACATTTGATTATCCATATATTCGAGATTTCCAATTTGTATGATATGACTAATTAACAACCGCAGAGCCACAAGTTTACCAATTAATTACTTTTCTAACGTGACACATTAGATGCTTCTAATCTACTTAACTGATACCTTTAAGGTGAATTTACATGTGTTTATTAATTGTGGATGTTGGATACTCCTATAGTAACATATCAAAGTAGATTAGCATTGCTAATTGCTATTAGCATATATGCTCAAAAATGATAAACTATAGTTAGTGGGATTTGGTCACACTTAATTATTGTATTTTATGTGGTGTTTAAAGTTGCGTCTAAAATTGCCAACTGTACGGTATTGGCTCATATGATCAATTTATATTAGACTAATATTTGCCTGATTCGAAACATTTCGCAAAATGTATCATAAACATTACAATTTTAAATTAAATTAAATTATAAAGAATTAGGTCTAAAATTGTGCTCTAACTGTCTCTTAAATTTTTCTTAAAAAATTAAGAGCATCATGTTACCCCTTATCTTTAAAGACTCTCTTATTTCAATTTTATCAATAAAATATTATTTTCCCTCATTTTCCAAATTATTTCTCTCTTTTTTTGTTCTCATTTCCCTCATTTTATTTATTATTTAATAATTATAAGGATTAATTTATAAGGAAGCTTGTTGGGTAGATATACAATACAATGTTCTAAATTTTTAGACGTTAAATAATTTATAATATTTATAAACAATATGTTAGAAGACCGTTGGACTTACTCTAAAGAATGTATGTGAAATTGTTTAGCATCATTTTGGAGTGGGAAGATGTACTAGGATTGTCCTTGGCGTGTACGTTGTGCGATGATGGGAGTGGTCCAGTGGAAGCCGTTAGCTTTACTTTTTTAGTCAGTCCTTGAGCTGAGCTCTCATCATAGAATGAAGACGTAACAAATTTTGAGCTCCAATCTTTATTTCTTTCTTTTCTTTTTTTGACAAATGACGTCTACGCTTAATATAATTTCTGTTATGATTATCTGAACTTTTTGTACATTTTTTTTGCGAGTTTACTAATAAGTCTGATCAAAATTTTTTGAATCGAATTATACAAATTGTATTCAGATATCGTCTCATTTTGTTTGCAATTCAGAATCATGTTTGAATTTATACTGAATTTAAAGCGTAATTTTATAGAATCGGGCGTTAGACTACTCTACTTACGTTTAGACCTGGCAATTCAGATAACCAGATCGGTTTCGACGGATCAACTTCCGATTATGATATATTTGAACAGAATTCGGATCGGATCAGATCTGAATCGGTTCGGATCTAATTCAGATTAAAATCGGATGAAATTCGAATTAAGGTCGGATGAAATTCGATTTGGATCCTTTCGGATCATCTTTCATGCGTTATTTTAATTTAAAAAGTACCTTATTATTAAATATTATATTTCTAGTATAAAATTATGTACTTATTCAAAAAAAATGATTAAATAATTATGATATATTTGATATAAAATTATTTTAAAAATGCATCTTGCTTATGAAAGGATAAATATTGAATGAAATGTACGGTAATGTATATAAACTATTTGTTATAACCCATTAAAATTATAACAACTACTTAATTCATCATTTTTATAATTCGTATCTAAATTGGATCCAATATTTCGAGTCATGGATAATTTTTTAATCGGTTTTGGTCGGTTCCTGATCGTAATCGGGTCTAGTATTTCGGATGATTTTTGGTTAAAATTTTCGGTTCGGATATTTTTCAGATCAAATCAAATTAGTTTTCGGATAATTATCGAATTTTTCAATTCGGATACAAAATCGAATTCGATTCCATGAATTTCGGTTCGGTTCTTCGGATCCACATCCATTTTACCAGGTCTACTTACGACCCTCGCAACCATAATAATCTTATGTCATCGCATTTTATACCGCTTAATCAATGAAAACTATTTTGATTTTATTTTTTAAATTTTGCTTGACCTCTTTTGTATCCGTTGCAACAGAATCGCAGTTGGCAATTTGATGTTGTACTTGGACGTACCCATCAGTTTTGAACCGTTTTCTCGTATAACAAATGTTTCATTGGTTATCCAAGTGGCCTCTTGGTCTTTCTCTGACATCAAATAGCAAACTAAACAAGACAGTCTTATGAATGTTTTTTAAGTACAAGATTCTGATCAGGCTGCACATATTTTAGATCATATGTAGTCATATTACATTTAGCAAAGATCATGTTTATTAAATTGAATGTAAGTTTTACTATCAAAACTATGAACATATTGAAGAATGAAATTAAAGACATAAACATGCATCACTACTTTTAAATTAAACATACTGGTACAGTAAAATCTCTATACAGTAATATTCTTGGAACCGACAAAAAATATTATTATACGGAGGTTATTCTTTAATAGAGATTGACATATAAATTTATAATTTTAAAATTTAACTAATAAATATTTATTATATATCATAAATACATGAATTTAGAAGATACAATATATGATAAGTTTGTAAAACAAAGAAAAACAATATTAAATGCATGATTTAAAACATATACAATTGATATGGGCTGAAAATAAGCCCTAAAGACACATTTAATGTGGCATTAATTAGGCCGAGAATGGTCCAAACGTGGGGCCCACCAGATGGGCCCAAAACCCCAATTATAATATTAATTTCGTAATTAATATTGGGGGAAATAAACAGATCAGCAATAAGAGTTGGATAAGGATATTATTTCCACAAGACTTAGCCACCAAGGCATCCAATTCAATATGGAAACTGATTCCTACAAGGAATAGATCTAGAACCTTCCCCAAAGACTTGCCTACCAAGTCTCTGACTCCTACCATAATTCTAAGGTTCCTGCAGCCTATTTAAAGGGCCAGACCCCTCATCTCAGAACTACGTTTTTGGCTTGATCTTTGATATTCATCAAAGTACGTAGGCATCTTGTGAAGGCAGATTCAGCCACGAACACAAGAACAGTCATTAAAGCTCGAAGCTCAACCACCCCAACATTAATTACAAATCGTAACCTAGTTTTTATTCCACAACATTTGGCGCCGTCTGTGGGACGACAACATCAACCATGGTTCAAACACGAAGAACAACATCGACTGAGGCCATACCCCTTAGCTCTGCTCCACCTGCCATCTGTGATCCGCTCATCACCGCTGAAGAAGGACAATTACCCCCACCAACAGGGACGGTCATTCAACCTCTAACCTCTCAACCCTCAGGGACGATTCCCCATGTTGAGGGAACTTTACCTGTGACTATCCCTCAAAGCCAAGAAACTAACCTTCTTCAGATGGTGGTTTCTCCTCTTGATAGCGCTGGTCGTACGCTGCCTCCGGGGGTACAGATCCACACCACGGATCTCCCTTTGAATACCAACCCGATCTATGGGCTGCCTAATTATCCCCCTCAACACAGGGAACCTGGACCGAGCGGTCATGCCTTACAGATCCGAGATCGAGAGTACGATGATTACTCTGGTCCCTATACTGATGATTCAACGTCTGAGGATGACAATGATGATCGTGATGAAGCCCCGAGGAGGCGACGTGCTAGTAAAGAACCTCGAAGGAGGTCCCAAAGAATCCATGATGGACCTCCACAAACGGCTGAGGAAAGGATTAAGGCTCATGAGGCTGAGATCCAAAGGCTGAAGGATGATATTACTAGAGAGCAAGCAAGGCGAAGTCTGATTCAACCTCCTCCAGTTACAGGGAGGATTCCCATTATAAATCTGGAGAGGCCCTCAAGGAGACAACGAAGGGCCGAAGCCCCAACTGAAAAATCGACAAGGGTGGAGACCCCCAAAAGTAACCCTAGGGATCTGATGCCCCTTGGGGATCCTGATGATCCTACACCTCCGTTCACTGAAGAGGTAATGAATGCTCGCATCTCAAGGAAGTTCAAGATGTCGACGATTAAGGCCTATAATGGAACGGGCGATCCCGCAAACCATGTTAGGACATTCTCAAATGCACTGCTGTTGCAGCCTGCGAGCGACGCCTTAAAGTGTAGGGTGTTCCCTCAAACCCTGTCTGGCATGGCTCAAAGGTGGTATAGCCGCTTACCTGCAAACTCAATTGGCTCATTCAAAGAGCTGAGTGCCGCCTTTGTCAGCCAGTTCATTAGTGGGAGAGTTCATGAAAAAAGTTCTGCATCCCTTATGTATGTGGTGCAGGGGAAGAACGAGAATCTGAGGGATTACCTCAAGCGGTTCACCAAGGAGATGCTGAATATCACTAATCTGGAAAATAAGGTGGCGATGGTAGCCCTGGAACACGGAACCACTGATCTCTTCTTTAAAAGGTCTTTGGCAAAACATCCTCCTGAAAATATGGCCGAGCTCCAACGGAGGGCCGACAAATATATCAAGGCTGAGGACAGCATGAAGAAGGAAACCACAGGAGGCAATGGCAAGGGTTCTAATGATTCGTAGAAACGAAAGTAAGAGCAAGAGTACGATGCTAGGGACAAGTATCCCAGGACTAGCAAGGATTCCGAGTCACCACCAAAGAAGGGTTTGGGACCGAGGTTTTCTGATTATGCAAGGCTGAACGCTCCTAGGAGTCAGATCTTGCTAGATATTGAGAAGGATAAAGACTTCCGATGGCCGAAGCCACTTAGGGGTGATCCCACGAAAAGAAACAAGGATCAATACTGTAGGTACCACCGTGATGTGGGTCATGATACAGATGATTGTAGACAGTTGAAAGATGAGATTGAGTTCTTGATCCGAAAAGGAAAGCTAAGCAGGTTCACGAAGAATGATGATCGTGGAACCCAAAGAAGGGACTATGACAGGAGAGACAATGACAGAAGAGATAACGATCGTGATCGTGATCGTAATCCACAGCCCCGAGGGCCAGTTGTTAATATGATTTGGGGAGGCCCGACAGCGGCCGGCACGACTCGAAATTCTCGAAAAGCGTATGCCAGAGAAGTAATGCACATCGTGGGAGAAGCCCCAAAAACGTGCTAGGACTGAAATAGTTATTGGGTTTGATGATTCAGATCTCGAAGGGGTAAAGTTCCCCCATGACGACCCGTTGGTCATAACTCCTTTGATTGGGAACTCGGAGGTGAAACGAGTCTTGATAGACAATGGAGCTTCTGTTGATATCTTGTTTCACGATGCGTTTGTGAAAATGGGGTACACCGATTCTCAGTTGACCCCCACCAACATGCCAATCTACGGATTTAATGGAGTAGAGTCCAAGGTTGAAGGGACTATTCAGTTACCCATGACAATTGGACAGGAACCTAGAGAGGCTATTCAGATGCTGAATTTCCTTGTGATCAAGGCATCCTCGACTTATAACAAGATCCTAGGAAGGACTGGACTTCATGCATTCAAGGCTGTGGCCTCCACATATCACATGAAGATTAAGTTTCCAACCAGAAATGGTGTTGGAGAAAAAAAGGGTGATCAGAAGATGGCAAGAAGTTGTTATGTATCCGCGTTAAGGGCTGATGGAATCGGGGGGCAGGTACTTCCGATCGAAGACATGGATGTCCGTGGTGATGATGAACACCGAGGAAAGCCAGCAGAGGACTTAATACCTATTTCTCTGGAGTTAGGCGACCCTGAGAAGGTGACATATATAGGAGCCTCTTTGAAGGAACCGCTGAAGGGCAAGTTGATAGCATTCTTACAAGAAAATAGTGATGTGTTTGCCTGGACAGCAGCTGATATGCCAGGGATTGATCCCCAACTCATAACTCACAGATTGAATGTCGATCCTAATCGGAAGATAATACAGCAGAAGAAGAGGAACTTTGCACCTGAAAGACAAGAGGCCATAAAGCAAGAAGTGGAAAAGCTCTTAGAAGCTGGGTTTATTGAAGAGATTCAGTTTCCAGAATGGCTGGCTAACCCTGTGATGGTCAAGAAAGCCAACGGTAAGTGGAGGATGTGTATAGACTTCACCGACTTGAATGACGCATGCCCTAAGGATTGCTTCCCTTTACCAAGGATAGACATGTTAATAGATGCCACAGCTGGACATGAGATGCTGAGCTTCATGGATGGTTTCAGCGGCTACAATCAGATTAAGATGCATAAGGATGACATCCCTAAGGTATCTTTCATAACTGACTTCGGTGTTTTTTGCTATCTTGTTATGGCTTTCGGTCTAAAAAATGCAGGAGCTACTTACCAACGACTGGTGAATAAGATATTCGCCCATCTGATTGGAAAAACCATGGAGGTCTATGTTGATGACATTCTAGTCAAGAGCCTGTTCAAGGCAGACCACATTAAACACCTCAGAGAGGCATTCGAAGTGCTGAGGCACCACAAAATGATGTTGAATCCAGCCAAGTGTGCCTTTGGCGTTGGATCAGGCAAATTTTTGGGTTTGATGGTTTCAAAGAGAGGCATAGAGGCCAACCCTGACAAGATCAAGGCGATCTTAGACATGGAGCCACCACGCTCTATAAGAGATGTGCAGAAGTTGACAGGCCGGGTAGCGGCTTTAGGAAGATTCATCTCCAAGTCTGGTGACAAATGCTTGCCTTTCTTTCAAGCATTGAAGAAGGTGAAAAATTTTGAGTGGACCCCTGAGAGCCAAGAGGCCTTTGAACAACTGAAGAAGTACATGGTTGAAGCCCCGTTGCTGGCCAAACCTAGTCCCGGGGAGACTCTTTATCTATACCTGGCGGTATCTGAGCAAGCGTTGAGTGCCGTTCTCATTCGAGAAGAAAAGAAGGTCCAGAAACCTATCTATTATGTGAGCAAGGTGTTGCATGGGGCTGAGCTGAATTACTCTTCCATTGAGAAGTTCGCCTTGGCTTTGATAACAGCCTCGAGGAAGTTACGCCCGTACTTCCAGGCACATAAGATTGAAGTCCTGACGGACCAACAGTTGAGAAACATATTGCATAGCCCAAAGGCTAGTGGAAGGCTAATCAAGTGGGCGATCGAACTTGGAGAATTTTACATCACGTATAAGCCTTGAACAGCCATTAAGGCTCAGGCATTGGCTGACTTCATGGTTGAATGCACCATTAGCAACCAAGAAGTCGGGGGGCAGGAGATAATAACAACCCCTGAGAAGCAAGATAAAGATGGAGAACTTGAACCTGATCAGAAGGAATATTGGGTGCTCTATTTTGATGGAGCATCAAAAACAAAATCTAGTGGCGCAGGCTTAGTATTTCAAAGTCCCGTTGGGTTCACAGTTGAATATGCTTTGAAGTTGGATTTCCAGACAACCAACAATGAAGCTGAGTATGAGGCCTTGATAGCTGGTTTAGGCTTGGCCAGAATCATGAGAGTCAAGAATCTCAAAGTTTGTGGAGATTCAAGATTAGTAGTCTCTCAAGTAAATGGTGAATTTGAGGCCAAGGATGAAACTATGGCAAAGTATCTGTGAGTTGTGAAAGCTGCCATGACTCAGTTTGACGAGTGTTATGTAGAACACATCCCGAGAGAAGAGAACGTTAAGGCCGATGCCATATCTAAGTTCGCTTCTTCCGAGATAGAAAACTATGCAGGGAGTGTTTACTTCCAGGTCTTGAAGTCCCCGACTATCGACTCGAAATTAGTGGCACCAATTGATGTGGGAAGCTGTTGGATAGATCCTATCAAAGCTCACCTAGAAACCGGATGGCTCCCTGACAATGCCTCGGAGGCACGAAAGTTGTCAGTGAGAGCATTGAGATATGCCTTGATCGAGGGCGTCCTTTACAAAAGGTCTTTCGTTATCCCGTACTTGAAATGTTTGAGGCCCCAAGAGGCAAGGGAAGCTTTGGAAGAAGTTCATGAAGGTATTTGTGGGCAGCACTTGGGGGGCAGAGCCCTAGCTCACAAAATAACTCGTTTGGGATTCTACTGGCCAGAGATGCTGGCCGATGCACAGAGCTATGTCAAGCGGTGCGATCGATGCCAGAAGCATGCTCCGATAGTAAGGCAGCCGCCTGAGATGCTAACATCGGTTAACTCCCCTATTCCATTCGCGATGTGGGGAATGGATATACTTGGTCCCTTCCCCGTAGCTTCAGCACAAAGGAAGTTTCTGATAGTGGCCATTGATTACTTTACTAAGTGGATTGAGGCTAAACCTCTAGCCAAGATAACCACCAAACAAGTTGCCCAGTTCTTTTGGGAGAATATAATTTGCAGGTATGGAATCCCACGAATTTTGGTGACAGACAATGGGACACAGTTCAATAATGAAGAGTTCAAGAAGTATTGTGAGGAGAATGCAATTGAGCTTCGTTTTACCTCTGTGGCTCATCCACAAGCCAACGGGCAAGCTGAGGTAGCTAATCGAATTATCCTTGATGGACTGAAGAGAGGGTCGAACGCTCTAGAAACACTTGGGTAAATGAGTTGCTGCCCATACTATGGGCATACCGTACCACTTGTAAAGTGACCACTGGAGCAACCCCGTTCCTGCTGGCTTACGGAGCTGAGGTAGTTGTGCCTTTGGAGATCATGCAAACGTCACCTCGAGTTGAGGCCTTTGAACCAGAAACTAACGAAGAGGGCATGAGACTCGCCCTAGACCTGATTGACGAAGTCAGGGATGAGGCAAACGCTAGAAATGTGGAGCATCAAAAGAAAGCATCCTTTTATTACAACCATAGGGTTAAGGAAAGGTTCTTTCGACAAGGCGACCTGGTTCTAAGGAAGATCGAGGCTTCCGGAGTTGGCCAGAAGGGAAAGCTAGCCCCTAATTGGGAAGGGCCGTATCGAGTCAAGAAGACGTTGGGACGAGGATCATATAAGTTGGAGACCTTGGACGGGGTTGAGGTGCCCCGTACTTGGCATGCCTTGAACCTCAAAGTTTATTATGTATAAGCTATCCTTGCATGGATTCAGATTTCTATCTATTTATTAGAAGAAGTAGAAATAAGGTTCAATGAAACCATTTAGGGCTTAATGCCCCGAGTAGGACCATAATAAGTTATGTAAGGGTTGAACCCATTTCAAATTATTAATGCAAAGTTTGTTTCCCTTCAATGATTCTGTGATTTTGTTTATGTACCAAGCACCTGTTGAGTGTGAGTCTAGAAAGGCCAAGTACCGAAAACAAGTAAACAAACAAATGAGGAATCAAATGCATAAATAAAGACCCCGAAGGGCCAATAGTTAGGTTACATCAACAAGACATATAATAGTTTGGTCCCAAAGGACCTTGAATGAAATCTAGATAGATAAATCCACATACGGCTAACAAGGCCATGCAAGGCCACGAACTAACTCCAGCTACTCCTCCCCAGAATCCTCTTCGCCAGACTCCTCTCCGCCAGACTCCTCTCCGCCGCTCTCCTCTTCCTCACTCTCCTCCTTCGAGTCTTCACCGGAGTCATCTCCAGGCTCGGCAATCTCCATTGGTTGAACTCTAGCAACTTCGGCTCCTTTTTCCCCGGAAGATGAATCAGAAGAAGAACTGCCCTCGTTCCGGATTAATCTCTTCCCAGGGATGGGTTGGCGAACTACTCCAACTTTCTTTGCAGGCGGGAGTTTCTTCCCACGGGAGCTAGAAGAAGATGAGTCTTGGCTTGCAGCTTGAACAGCCCCCTTTGAGTTGGATCCAGACCGTCGACGACTGCCTTTGGAGCCGGACCCTGATGCCTGAGGAACAAATTTAGTTCCCGAACCAGAAGCTAGGTTAGCCGGGATGGCACCCCAATTTGGGCAAGGAAAGTCAGCCGGGTTGACAACAGACGGATGCCTATGACTCACAGCGTTAAAAGCTTTATCCCAACCAATAGACATGTTGAAGGGACGCACCTCATCATCATGATCATCAATGAGCTTAAGGAAATCTTCAGACCTATGGTAGGCCTGGATCACCCTGTCGACATCAGAGGCCTTCTTTTTGGCTAGAGAAGCAAGCTGTTTGCGGGTAGATGCGGCATTAGCTTCAGCACGAACAACTTGGGAGTGCAGATCGTCAATCTCTTCCCTGAACCTTATTGAGTCATTTCTCAAGCTAACATTTTCATCCCTAAAGGCCCGACCTTGGGTCGAAACAGTTTGAAAATAAGCTTTGGCCTGTAACAAGGAAATGAGTGAGCCACGAGGAATATGCAAAGTTGAAATCAATAACAATGTCAAACTTAACAGAAGGAATTTCATACCTGATACAAGGCCTGGGCGCCCATGAGCTGAGACTCATCCATTTTGTCACCCGCATGCATAGTCGCTTGGTCAGGAGGAGTGATTGAAAGCTTGGACCAGTCTAGGGCCAAATGAGGACTCCCAAAGACCGAGTCTTGTTCGCATATGCCCCAAGGAGGTATGAAAGGAGTCCGGACATCCCCGTCAGCGTTTCGGGATCGTTTACCACCTTGAGAACAACGCTCCAAGAAATTAGGGATGTGAGGCTTAGTTGGATTCAGCTTCTCCTCAGCCCTTTTCTTCATCCTCTTGGTAACAGCTGGCCGGTTCTCGGGACGATTATCAATCTCCTCAGCAGCTGAAATACAAAGAGAAAGATATCGGTATAAGAACAAACAGAGTTCACAATAAGCTCAAGTAAGAAAGTTACCCTCAATGGAAAGAAAGCTAAGGCCAGCCCCAATAAGATTCTTTTCATTTATAAAAGTTTTATAGTGTGTGCGGCCGTCATCAGCAAGAAGCCTATCTCGATCTAGCAATTCTGAATCAGTAAGGTCACACACGAAATGTGAACTATCCTCCACGGACCCGAATTTCTTCACAAAGAAGTTGCCCCAGTCACCACCCTTCCACTCAAGAACCACAAACTCCCTTTCCCAGAAATGCTGTGAATCTGGAAAGGAGAAGGGATTCACCATGTGTGGAAGTTTGGCTCGATGCTTGAGGCTCACCCATCCTTTCTTGGAGTCAGAAGAGTTGCTGGCCCCAAAGATACTTCGAAACATTGTGGTTGTCGGATGAATCCCCAGTTCCCGACACCTTATTAAGAAAATAGAAATGTACCTCCAAGCATTGGGATACAACTGACAGGGGTGGATCTGATACTCAGCCAGCAGTCTAATGATAAAATTGTCAACCGGGAACCTGAACCCAGCACCTAAGGCACCCCAGTAAACACAGATCCTCTCAGGATGCCAGTTGCATGTTCTATCTGATGGATTTGGGAGACGAACCTTGATGGCACTCGGAAAGTGAAAAGACTCCCTTATCATTTGGACATCCCGTTCCGATAACTTACTGGGACTATTAAAAGAATCTAGGCTAGAACAGTTGGGAAATGCATCCCTCATGATATTTAGAAGTTCTAGCAAGGATTCAAATCTATGTTCAACATAAGTAGGAGGTTTGATTCTTTCTTTACCTTTGGCAGTCCTCATTTTACTCCTCTTCGATATAGCTTCCATCATGGAGACAGGGGAGCCATTGGTTTATCACCTTCCGACATCTTGATACAGAAGCTGAAACTTGATCTTGGATCTGAAACCTGATCTTGAAGCTCAAACTTGATCTTGCAACTTGAACCTAGAGAACTTAAGAATTTGAGAGCTCAGAAATGAAGAAGTGAATTGAAATGAAGGCTACTTCTCCTCTTTTATAGAAAATACATGACCTGGTACATCAGGTTGAATCTCAGCTTGGTTCGTGTTTACAGGTCATCTATCGTTTATAGACGAAAAAAGGACAGAAATTATCCACGTTATACAGAAAGAATCGTTATAATTCATATCTGTCGGAAAAGAAATAGCTGGAATATTTGCTGCATGAATGTTTGCACTTAAGAAGATAAGCAACGAGTTTAGTCTTAAACACAAGGTTAGTAGTGCTAATCCTGAATTAAGGTGTAACACCGATAGAAGTCACGAATGACCAAACTGACGACCTAGAGATCAAGATCGAGCTTCTGGATCCCTAGGATCGAGATCCAGCTTCTGGATCCTTGAAAGTCACGGGTGACCAAGATACTAAATTAGGGATCGAGATCGAGCTTCTGGATCCTTGAAAGTGGCCGACCATGACACCTGAAGGAGCCACAGCCGACCACCTCGTAGCCGACCACGGCGTTTTGGGATGCCTCGACCGACCACGAGCTAAACGACCACGAACCGGCCGACCAAGGCGCGCCAAGGAGCCCCGACCGACCAGCCCGTAGCCGACCAGGTGCCGGCCGACCACCTGGGATCAAGGCCTCTCGGCCGACCAGGTGTCAGCCGACCACCTTGGTTCGAGGCCTTTCGGCCGACCACGAGCTAGCCGACCACGAGCTAGCCCTCGATCCGGCCGATCGCGGGTTAGTTCGTGGTCCTGAATCTTGATTTTTCAGCAAATCTCGGGTAGTTTCTGGACCTAAATCTCGATTTTTTCGGGTGGTTTTCAGAGCACCGTTTAGTGCCGTTTAGCACCGTTTATCGCCGTTTAGCGTCGTTTAACATCGTTTAAACGTCGTTTAAGGCTGTTTAGCACTGTTTAGTGTCGTTTAGTGCCGTTTAGCACCGTTTATCGCCGTTTAGCGTCGTTTAACATCGTTTAAAAGTCGTTTAAGGCTGTTTAGCACCGTTTAGTGTCGTTTAGTGCCGTTTAGCACCGTTTATCGCCGTTTAGCGTCGTTTAACATCGTTTAAACGTCGTTTAAGGCTGTTTAGCACCGTTTAGTGTTGTTTAGTGCCGTTTAGCACCGTTTATCGCCGTTTAGCGTCGTTTAACATCGTTTAAACGTCGTTTAAGGCTGTTTAGCACCGTTTAGTGTCGTTTAGTGCCGTTTAGCACCGTTTATCGCCGTTTAGCGTCGTTTAACATCGTTTAAACGTCGTTTAAGGCTGTTTAGCACCGTTTAGTGTCGTTTAGTGCCGTTTAGCACCGTTTATCGCCGTTTAGCGTCATTTAACATCGTTTAAACGTCGTTTAAGGCTGTTTAGCATCGTTTAGTGTCGTTTAGTGCCGTTTAGCACCGTTTATCGCCGTTTAGCGTCGTTTAACATCGTTTAAACGTCGTTTAAGGCTGTTTAGCACCGTTTAGTGTCGTTTAGTGCCGTTTAGCACCGTTTATCGCCGTTTAGCGTCGTTTAACATCGTTTAAACGTCGTTTAAGGCTGTTTAGCACCGTTTAGTGTCGTTTAGTGCCGTCTAGCACCGTTCGATGTTGTTGGCATAATCTAACATCGTTGTAAACGCGTCGGTCGCTCCACGCTTTACATCGAAACGATATCAAAGATAAACCCTGACCCGAGTCTCGAATTAGACAAGTAGAACTTCAAGGAAAACCTTATCAATTTTCCTAGAAGTTGGGGGGCAAATGATATGGGCTGAAAATAAGCCCTAAAGACACATTTAATGTGGCATTAATTAGGCCGAGAATGGTCCAAACGTGGGACCCACCAGATGGGCTCAAAACCCAAATTATAATATTAATTTCGTAATTAATATTGGGGGAAATAAACAGCTCAGCAATAAGAGTTGGATAAGGATATTATTTCCACCGGACTTAGCCACCAAGGCATCCAATTCAATATGGAAACTGATTCCTACAAGGAATAGATCTAGAACCTTCCCCAAAGACTTGCCTACCAAGTCTCTGACTCCTACCATAATTCTAAGGTTCCTGCAGCCTATTTAAAGGGCCAGACCCCTCATCTCAGAACTACGTTTTTGGCTTGATCTTTGATATTCATCAAAGTACGTAGGCATGTTGTGAAGGTAGATTCAGCCACGAACACAAGAATAACCATTAAAGCTCGAAGCTCAACCACCCCAGCATTAATTACAAATCGTAACCTAGTTTTTATTCCACAACAATAATATTAATATTCATCAATATGTATTTATTTAACCCGTATATACATTATGCATGCATGTACAATGACTTTTGGATGTAGTGTTAACCCAAACCATCAAGTCATTATCACTGACAACTATAGAAAAATATTTCAAGTCATCATAAATGGTCATGTAACAAGATTATATATTATTGGATATGTATAAATTTATATATATATATATATATATATATATATATATATATTTATATTTATATAAATTTTAAGCATATTTATTCTTATATACTCCCTCCGTCCCAGTTTTATTGTCCACTTTACTTTTTGCACGCATTTTAAGGTGCAAATTAAACATAGTTCCATATATTTTTTAAAAAAATTTCTTTTTCTGAATAAAAGTTTAGATACTGAATTTTTATTCAGAAAAAGAAAATTTGAAAAAAAATTAATGGAGCTATGTTTAATTTGCACCTTAAAATGCGTGTAAAAAGTAATGTGGACAATAAAACTGGGACGGAGGAAGTAGTATATAGAGGTTGTACTGTACTAGCATTTTCTGGAAAAAGCAAAGCATACATATTTGTCTATTTCCGATTCTAACCCCCCCCCCCCCCCCCCCGGTGTCCTGTAGGCTTTGTTTCACGCAACTTGTCCATAGGTGAAACAATGAACTGTATGCATTATCCCTTGAGGTCAGTGACGTTTTAAAAGCGTCCCACCGTACTTCCCATTTCTTGCTTTAAACATCGTAACTGCAATAATGCTCCTAAACAGTTCCAAGTTATTTTTGCTTCTTTTTCTCAGTGCGTTCCGTCTGTATACTAAGATTGGATATCACCATTATACAATCGGTACTCGTCACTCACAAATAATTATTGTAACATTGTATTAATGTTAAGAGTTTAACGTGTAATAGCGGAATTTAATGTTAAGAGTTAGACGTGTAATTGTAAATAATGTTTGTTATAGAAATGTTATTTTCAGAATCGTTTTTTATTTCCAAAATTATTTGTCGATGGAGATGGAGAATAATGTTCGTTAACATTTTTAACTTACTTTTCTTCTTTTTATGGGTACTTTTTTATCTAAATACTAAGATTGGATTTCATCATCATTACATATGATGGGTATGGATTCCTGATATATAATATTATAAAAATAGAATTATTAAGAACAATATAAATAAGAATGGGATTTTACTGATCATCATATTGTATTTATTATATTATACTTAAGAAATGTTGTAAAAAGCATTTGTCGTTATACGCATTTGTCCTTGATATTGAACCATATACGTGGATCCCATCTTGCAGTACTTGCATATGACGACATATGTTAACAAACCCACCAAAAACCCTAATTTGTTTAATCAGTTATGTTAATTGGTATGTATGTACTACTTTTTTTTTTCCCTATAAATAACAGCTTACATTCCTCACTTAATCCGCCATCTTTAATCACCTGCTCTCTCCCTCTCTCTCTCTCTCTCGTTAGCTTCTCAGAATCCGTTTACACATAAACATAATTAAAGATGACAGCAGTGGCAAATGCACCCTTAACGATGCCAGTACAAAAATCACCTTGGCACTCCCCGGTACCATACTTGTTTGGAGGGTTGGCAGCCATGTTAGGCCTAATTGCTTTTGCTCTCCTTATTCTAGCTTGCTCTTACTGGAAGCTCTCCGGATCTATCGACAACGACGAAGGCGCAGCCGAAAGAGACCTCGAGGCTGGCTCTGATGATGCCGGGGACCTTAAACCAGCTCCTGTTTTGGAAGAAAAATTTCTCGTAATAATGGCTGGACAAGAAAAGCCGACATACTTGGCCACACCCAAGTCCAGCACCAGCAGAACATCATCCTTTGGTAGCACTACTAGTGATAGCAATAGTAGTTGTAGCAGTGACGGGACGTTATCGTCGGAAAAATCAAAGGACGATTCCATGATTCCTGAAAATTCAGTTTATCAGGTACAAATGAGTACTAACATGGTGCACCACGAAGCCACGGATCGGACAGCTCCTTGAATATATAATCGGCACTTCAATCAAATTTGATTGATATAGTTAGTGGATCCAGATCTTTTTAGGTGAATCATTTGTTCCGTAGTTTCACATTATCATACCAATCGGAAATGTAAATAATTTTTATTTTGAGAATGAAATGGAAAGAATCACCTGTTCATGATTTATTTAGTCACGAACTACACAACCAATGTCATAGCCGCGGTGCGGCTAAGCGTCCTACCAATAATTTTTTGGCTCGAGTTCTATTCATGAATAATTAAGCGAGTTAATCTTAAGCATTGTATAAAAACTCAGTTCACACAGTAGTCCAGCAATCCAGTTTAAGCGTGTCAAATCGCATATCAAAATTCGCGTTAATTATACACTCGTAATTAAACTAGAGCCTGAGTATCTCCTGATTGAGGATCTTGGCTTAAAACCCCATGCACTCTTAACATGTATTTAAGAATCAAATTCTTTTTCCTTAGCAGCCAATTCTGTACTGCACTAAAGAACAAAGCATGTGGAAAATGATTGTCACGGAAAAGGTACATAGCTCTAGTACTACATCTTTACCATAATTCTTCATCTGCATTTTCTTCAAATCTAATAATTAACAAGCTGCAGGAGTTTCCTTCTAGTCTCACTCGCCAGCTTGAGGGGGCGGTATCAAGATCATGTTAGTATTTTCTAATGAAGGATATGATGTTGTTCAAATTCTTTACTGCACAATGATATCTGCGCCGGTTCACAAGTATCCCATTGTAATTATCTGGACTAAGTTATTCTGCAAAGATCATTTACACATTAATTGACCAAGGGATCAATTGTATAAATGTAGTGCCATCCAAGGTCAAAAGATGCAAAACTTTATTTTAAGGTCACCTAATAAACTTTATATGGGTAGCAATATTCTTATATTTCTTAATTTTTGTAAAAATGCTTTTATATTTTTCTCAAAAATTTTAAGAGTAAAAAACGTTAAAAACATTTTTAACAAGATCGACATGTGTCCCCGGATCATATACTACATCCGCCCAGATACCATCAAAAATACTAACAGTATACATCATACCCTATACATATAAATATAATTTTGTGGAAATTGAGTTTGTAATTACCCAACTACTCAACCTGCAGCTAAGGAGGAATATGGGATCTTGGTTGCCTTTCGCTAATTAATTTTTATACATGCATCCATAATTTAAAATATTTGTAGACGCGATTCTCCAACCTATATCCTGATTCCTATGTATTTTATGATTTTTCCACGATTACTACGAGAAGAAGAAAGGAGTTTTTGAAACGAATTATTGTGGTTAGAGCATCTCTAATGATGTTATGTATATTAAGTAAATTAGTGATTATGTAAAATTTATCGAATCTTTAAGCTAATGTACTCCAATGATATTATGTAAAATGATTGATAAATTATCTAAATTTTTAGATAAGGGAAGAGATGGTTGAAGATGAACCAAAATGAGCCTTTATGTAAAATTAAATATCACATCATCATTTTAGCTAGGGGTGTTGAGTATACAACAACGAAAGCAAAACCCAAATCGAATAAACAAGAACAAGAAAATAACGACAATTATGTTATGTTACAATTACACGAGTATTTATAAGAGAAGAAACTGGGTCAACCAATCAGAGTCTAATTCTGAAATTCCTAACTCTAATCCTAACTCTAATTAGAGTCCAATTCAGGAATTCCCAAGTCAAATCAGAAACCAATTCTGAAACCTAATAGACTCCACAAACCCAACAATCTCCCACTTGGAGTCTGACCACAGCTTCACTTCACTCTTGTAAATCTAGTAACAAATAATCCCTCGATCAATAACTCTAACTAGTGCAACGCCTTCTCATCAATCAGTTCTGAAGGCCAGTTGAAACTATGCAAAGCTTCAACTTTTCATTAGTAACCACCTTAGTCAACATATCTGCAGGATTCTTTGAACCAAGGATTTTCTTCAAGGACAAAGTACCATTGCTAATCAACTCTCTTGTAAAGTGATATCTCAGCTGAATATGCTTCGTCCTAGCATGAAACACAGGATTCTTCGCAAGATGAATAGCACTCTGACTGTCGCTATACAAAGCACTGTCCGCCTGTTTCTTGCCCAACTCCTCAAGAAAATTCTTCAACCAAATCATCTCCTTGCTAGCTTCAGAGATAGCCATATATTCTGCTTCTGTGGTTGAAAGAGCAACACTCTTTTGAACTCGAGACATCCAACTAATTGCTGTGCCACCCAACGTGAAAATATATCAGTATAGTCAATACCCTTTTTCTGTTGATAACCCTTGACTACTAACCTCGCCTTGTATCTCTTGCTGCCATCAGGTTCTTCTTTGATCCGGAACACCCACTTATTCTTTAAAGCCTTCTTTCCTGCTGGTAACTCTATTAAAGACCAAGTCTCATTCTTCTCAAGAGAACTCATCTCTTCTTCCATGGCTGATTTCCACTGAACTGAATCATCCACCTGAACTGCCTCTGAATAACACTGAGGCTCTCCATCCTCGGTCAATAACATATAATATGCTGAATGAGAAAATCTTTGTGGTGGCCTCACAATTCTGCTAGATCTTCTTACCTTAGCCTGTGGAGTAACTGGAATTGTGTCATCACCATTCCCCAAACTCCCACTATTTCCTGCAAGATCTTCTTCTGTAATATCTTCAAGCACTGCTTTCTCTTTCTCAGGTTTTTCTTTTGTAAACTCAGAATCGACTGCAAGCTTATCCTTATACACTGCATTCTCATTAAAAGTAACATCTCTACTTCTAACGACCTTCTTCGTCAGTTCATCCCAGAAACGGTAACCCATATCATCTGAGCCATAACCAATGAAGATACACTTCTTTGCTTTCGGATTGTGCTAAGTATTGTGGCTGCAGAGGAGTTACATCTAGAGCAACTAGATGTTAAGACCGCGTTCTTACATGGTGATCTTGAGGAAGACATCTACATGGTACAGCCAGAAGGATTTCAGGTACCTGGGAAAGAAAACCTTGTTTGCAAGCTTATAAAAAGCTTGTATGGTTTGAAGCAAGCGCCAAGACAATGGTACTTGAAGTTTGATAGCTTTATGATGAAGAATGGGCATCAATAGGAAGTAGAGCCGCCAGCGAGCCTTAACTCCATAATAGTATGATATTGTCCGCTTTGGGCCGAGCCCGCACGGATTTGTTTTTGGGCACCTCCCAAAAGGCCTCATACTAAAGGAGTTAATCTGGCTGCTTATTAACTAGCAATCTGTCCCTCCCACAAACGATGTAGGACAACTCCCAACAATCTCCCCCTTCACACATCGGGCTCGACACCTGTCGAATTTGCCTCCTTTTGTGTGATCTGGCTCCCCCCCTCGAACCATACTGGAAGCTCCTGGCTATCTGACTCCCCCTGGGCCCATACTGGAAGGCCCATCTGCTCCTCCTTAAGCCCATCCTGGGATAGCCCATCTGCCTCTTCCTAGATCCATTCTGGAGCCTATTGAGATCGTTATGGAACGTTATAACCATAGCTCTGATACCACTTGTTGGGCCGCCAGCGAGCCTTAACTCCATAATAGTATGATATTGTCCGCTTTGGGCCGAGCCCGCACGGATTTGTTTTTGGGCACCTCCCAAAAGACCTCATACTAATGGAGTTAATCTGGCTGCTTATTAACTAGCAATCTGTCCCTCCCACAAACGATGTAGGACAACTCCCAACAATCTCCCCCTTCACACATCGGGCTCGACACCTATCGAATTTGCCTCCTTTTGTGTGATCTGGCTCCCCCCTCGAACCATACTGGAAGCTCCTGGCTATCTGACTCCCCCTGGGCCCATACTGGATGGCCCATCTGCTCCTCCTTAAGCCCATCCTGGGATAGCCCATCTACCTCTTCCTAGATCCATTCTAGAGCCTATTGAGATCGTTATGGAACGTTATAACCATAGCTCTGATACCAGTTGTTGAGTATACAACAACGAAAGCAAAACCCAAAGCGAATAAACAAGAACAAAAAAATAACGACAATCACACAAGACAAAGATTTTCGTGGTTCGGAAATTCCTACTCCACAAGCCGCACTAATTTTGTATTGATCTCTCACAATTGTTGTGTTATGTTATGTTACAATTACACGAGTATTTATAAGAGAAGAAACTGGGTCAAACAATCAGAGTCTAATTCTGAAATTCCTAACTCTAATTAGAGTCCAATTCAGGAATTCCCAAGTCAAATTAGAAACCAATTCTGAAACCTAATAGACTCCACAAACCCAACAAGGGGAAGATAGCATTGGAGATGCTCTTATAAAGCACCTATATGATACAAACTATAATGCATGCAGGTGTACAAATTTTCTAATCAATAGTTCTTCTATAACGATTAAAGACTTAAATATCAAAAGTGATCACTCAAGTGAAATCCATATATCATTTTGTTCATATCATTTGAACAATTAAAGTCATAATAAATATCATATAAAAAAGATACCTTTAAATATGTGTTCGGAATGTAAAAGTAATTTTTTATTTAATTACACACATTTTTCTTGAATACTACCGCAACCAAATGAAAAGTTGTTAAAATTCTAGTATTTCATGTAGTATATTTAGATTTGAAAAAAATTAATTTGCTTCTAAAAAAATTAATTAACTATTTTTCTAAATTTTATACTAATTTTCTTTGATTTAATTAAAATAAGTAGTAAATAATTTTTTAAAATTTAAATAAATTATTTGAAAAACTATAATTCATAACTTTTCATTTGGTTGTGGTAGCATTGAAGAAAAATGTGTAGAATCAATAAAATAATATTTTTACTTTTAGAGCACATATTAGAGGTATTCTTATGATTTTAATTATTCAAATGATAATCTGTTAAGATTGATGAACAAAATGATATATGAGCTTCACTTAAAGTGATCACTCTGATATTGCACCCCAAACATTAAAGCTATCTAGAAGTAATCTATTCTTAAATTTTCTAATCAATAATTCTTCTATAAAGATTAAAGCTATCTAGAAGTAATCGATCTATTCGTTTAAGCGTAGAACATATCCCAATCTCAAATTAACCTCCTTTTATTCTTTGCTTTCCTCAACAGTACTTGTTGTTTCTTTAGATTCCAACATCACCATTTGTGCTTTCCTCTCTTTATATAAAAACCTTTACAAGAAAGAAATATATATTGCTTTACAAGTTACTTACATATATTCATGCATATAAGTTTGGCCCTACCATTGCACATTAGTAATTAGTAAATTGTTATAAGTAACATCTCGATATCTCGATGATAAAAATAGTATGAGAATATATACTTATATAAATATGGCAAGGGTATAAAATATTTACTAGAGTTATAAAATAATAATTTTTTTTTCTAATTTGATCTAACATATACTCCCTCTGTCCCAACCAATTGTTTACACTTTCCTTTTTTGGACGTCCCAACCAATTCTTTACGTTTCCTAAAATAGTAAGTTTTAACACTATTACACCCACTACTTCACTTATTTTAACAATACTTTACACTATTACACCCACTACTTCATTTATTTTAGGGAAAATAAATTATTTCGTCCTTCAACTTTATGGTGTTTTTGGTTTAGGTCCCTGAACTATGAAAAATAATATACGGATACCTAAACTTTAAAATTTCTGATTGACATCCTTCCTTTCGCGGAATTAAGTGAAAATTTAACATGTTAATCTTCGAGTGATTATAAGAACATGGGTGGTGAAAGTTTTCAATTTCGAGTTCACTAACATATGCAAATCTGCATATTTTAGTAAGTTTTTTTTCGTGTTCTTGAAATTAAAGTACAGATTTCTATATGTTAGTGAATTCGAAATCGAAAATTTTCACCACCCATGTTCTTATAATCACTCGAAGATTAACATGTTAAATTTTCACTTCATTCCGCGAAAGGAAGGATGTCAATTAGAAATTTTAAAAGTTTAGGTATCCGTATATTATTTTTCATAGTTCAGGGACCTAAACCAAAAACAGCATAAAGTTGAAGGACGAAATAATTTATTATCCCTTTATTTTAACAATAAAATTACTATTACATCCACTACTTCACTTATTTTAACAATAAATTACTATTACACCCACTACTTCACTTATTTTAATCATAATTCTTGGTCTCCGTGCAAAAAGTAAACGTAAACAATCTTTCGGGACGGTGGGAGTATATGACTACCAAGTTGGGTAAACAATGTAAGTACGTGTCTATTGTGTAGGGAGCAATATTACATGCATCTGATGACCAACTTCTGAAAAAAATATCTATGTTATAATAAAACTATTCATCATAATTATAAACTCCTATTTACATTTTCTAACTTCAAAAATTTCCTAGTGATATTTAAAAAATGAAAGTTGTTTGACAAGTGCCAGCAGCCACAAAAGCAGTTAATAATAGTAGTGGTGGCAACTGGCAACCCCCTTGATAATCCATTGGTTAAGCCAAAAAAAAGCAAACAGGGTTCTACACATCCCACATAGAGAAAATTAATATTAAATGTTAATCTTAGTAGTATAATATTAGAAAATGGAAACGTAAGTTCCAAGTAGATACCCACCAAAATTATGTCCTTGATAATCTTATCTATGCGAGAGAGAAATCTATGTATAAAGTCGCGTAATTTGCAGTTTGTATGATATGATTGGAACACTTATGGCGCCACAAGTTTATTTGTTCCTTATAATATTACAATTACTTTTCTAATTTAACCCTAATTATGTGCCAGTTTGGCAAAACTTATTTTGAGGATTTATTGACTTATTTTCCGGTAAAAATTTTATATTTCGATAAATTTTTTTTTATACAAGTATTTAATGTATGTTTGAGATTCAATAAGTTTAAAAAATAAGTTGGAAAATAAGTTGGAAAGTTAGGAATCTTAACTTTCAACTTAAAATAAATTTACTTATTTTGGAAAGTAAGTTCCCCCAAACACCCTATCTATGATGGCTTATAATTTGTGGCTTCCAGATCAGTTTACATGTTTTAGAGTTTGTTTAGTGTAAAGGATATTCCCTCCATCCCTCTAATTTCTTTATAGTTACTATTTTAGGATGTCCTTCTCATTTCTTTACGTTACCAAAAATAGTAAGTTTATTCCATTATTACACCCACTACTTTCTCCACGTGGGACACTATTTTTTCCCCTTGAGTTTTTTCCCATAGAGTTTTGCTCATGCGGGGGTTTTTAACGAGGCCTTCCCATTTATGGAGTCTTCTTCTCTGATATAGAGTTTTATTGTCTAATTTCCGGAGGAATCTCTTTCTCATGTCAGTCGTAATTCAGGTTACGACCCATGGATTGGTTAAGCATACCTTTCGGATAGATGATAAGCTTTTGTGGAAGAAATAATGTCTCTTTTTCCTTTCCTTCTCGGATTATGTAAATTTTATCTTTTAAATGAAATCGTTTCATTTATGCCAATATATATATATATATATATATATATATATATATAATACTATTACACACGCTACTTTCCTCCACTATTTCAAATCTATTATTAAATATTGATAGGTCCCACCACTTTACCCACTTTTCATCTAACTTTACTCATTTTTTATACATTGTCTTGGTCTCCGTGTCCCCCTCCCAAATGAGGGGGACGGAGGGAGTAGTTAATTAGCATAAAAGAAATGATAGATACTCCATAAATTAGTTGTGTTCCTGATACATGTCTTGAGCAAATTTTAAAGCTTAACCCACTTTCCCTAGCTGTTACGGCATATTTTCGGTTGCCTCAATTATCTCATAAATTTCCAAATACAAATTTAATAATAATTAACTTAATCCCCAAGTTAATTATATCCTCTCTCTGAAACGAGGAATTATCTTCAATTTATAATAGAAAATATCTCCAAACGATATCCTTCAAATCAGAAAGTTATCCCAACGCGAATATAATTTAAAGAAATAAAATCTACTGATTCCCAAAATATATCTCTTAACAATCATAGGGATTAAAAACCAATCCTTAACATAACTGCGTTGGCTTGATCCTTATAAATATAAGGTACGCATGCATCTTGGAAAAGGATCCGACACATCTAACAAGTCGAGACACCTCTCAAGTCCAGTCCCAAATATCCAAAATCCCAAATCCCCCTATTTTCATGATTTCGTTATTCCACCAACCTCCGAAATTTGTTATCACCAAATTCCTCCGTTAACAATTGGCGCTACAAGGAGGGGATATTTTTGATTGTGGAGGACAATCAATTCATACGCATGGGGGGTTATTACGGATCTGGAGCTGCTTTAATGGAGGAGCTATATGATGAAGACGGTGGCCCTATTCTGAATTAAGATAAGTTTTCTTACGATTCCGTACATACAAATCAACTATCTTATAAAATTCGTAGTAAATTCAATACATGTCGGATTTTGATGATTTTTAATGATTCAGAAAGATTTTTAAATTTCCTATAACTTTCGTTTTTTGAGTTTTCTCAGATTATATGTAAGAACCCAAAATTTTGGATATAATTAAAACTTTTTATTAAGTAATGATAAAATGAGGAACAATGATTCCGACAACAAGGTCACCAGCTGTAATGAATGGTGGTTTTAAAGAACAATGATTGTAATGAGTGGATATTGCTTTGGACAATGATCCTGATGCATTGGTATATTGTCAGAATAGAGTAATTCGATGGTTGAGGACCTAGATAAGAATAATCTACCATCCAGGAGGGAGCTAATGGATCCTTGAAGGGAAATGAGTACGTGCATAGTATTTCCCACACGTGCATAGTGTTTCCCGTACGTGCATAGTGTTTCCTGTACGTGCATAGTAATTTGGTGGATGAATAGTGATTTTGTAAGTTGGAAAACTTTTCACGCCACCCTATGTACGGGACGTGATATGGATGTTTCGAAGTCATATTAGTAATACGCGGAGGAAATAAGTGAATGCAGAGACGATCGGAATTCAGAAATTCCAAATTCTTTTTCGGTATAATATTTGACTGGACAGTGGATTAAATATTATTATAATCCAAGAATTGAGATATTAACCTTGAGGATTTGATATTTTGGGATGTTATTATATTTGATTTAAGAATGAGGGTAGGAAACCACTGAGGCAGTGAAACAAGCGTTCTAGAAACCGCTAAAACGTTATAACGAGATTAATCAATAAAGCGAACGAATCCTAGATTACGGATTAAGTTTGTATCGAGATTAAATATCCTATATGGTCATCACGAGGATTATATTAAGGATTGGGGAAGGTATTATGAATATCGAGAAATTTCCCGGTAAACCCTAGAGGTGTAACTACTTAGTTATTCGTCCGAACGATCAATGAATTGAGCAATAACCGGACAAAGAGACAAGCAGAGGGCCAAGAGGTATGATGAGCTAGTGGAAGGTGACATAATCACTTTATGCAAGTTAAGATCAAAGAGACCAAGCTAGTTAGAAAGCTAACTAGCAATCTTAGCAATCAAACCAAGTACTTAGCATGCTTTCTCATCCTACCACACCAAATTAAACACTTGTCCACCAAGATGATGTATGCCATGACCTAGTACCTTTAATAAAGCAACTTTATGTTAGATATTTTCATAATAATGCAAGAGAGCAAGCAACCAAGGCAAAGAACACAAACTCTCTCAAGAATAAGCCATTCGGCTATTTCCTTAATTCAAGAATCAAAGTCCAAGCTTCCACCATTGTTTGATCTCCAAATTTTTATGGTAAGTCCTATAATTCATAAAAGTGATACCCTAGAAATCTTGGCTTCAAACTTCATGTTTTCCATTTTCAAATAAATCATCCAAGCCTAGGGTGAATAGTGATTTTAAGAAACTAACTTTGATTTCTTGTTTTGTTTGGATGATCCAAGCTTTGTTAAGGTAACCTAAGGACTAGACAAGGCTTACCAAGTGTTATTCACTCTCCAAGGAAGGTAACAAGCTCCAAAAACCCTTGGTACCATTTTGAGATTTTATGAGTTTTATGGATGATTTAGTGTTAGTATGCTATGTTATGCTTAGATTTATGTTATTAGTTGATTATGGTTGTTGTTTGGATTGTGATCCATGAGATGGTTGAGATGAGTTGTTGATAGACTAGTCATGATGATTATCATGCATTTGTGTGGTTGGATTGATCTTTGTTAGATCGAGATAAAGTGCAAAAACTTTGGAAAACGCGTAAACATAGCCGTTATAATGCCCGATTTTACAATATCATGTTTTGTATGCCATTTTTCACATCAAGACCCTACTGACCAGAAACTTTTCTGACATGTTAGGATAGCTTATGTTATAAGCTTCGTTTTGATATAAAGATCACGTGAAACGGACTTACGGTTTAGGAGTTACGGCCGGTTTACTAAAAGTATTTCGAAACCGTAACCGAGAATTCGTAACTGAAATTGAACCCTCGTAAAATATGTAAAGTCATGACGAATCTTGGTAAATAAATACTTGAGGTAAAAAGGAAGGTGTGAAAGAAAACCGTATGTCAAAAGGATCGTTTTTCGATTTATTAAAAATATGCGAGTCGAGGTTAAACGCGAACGAACCCCTAAAAGACGACTCTATTATAACTTCGGTAAAACACTTAGAAAACGGGCGATAAAAACTCGGAGTATAATATTGGTTCGTAATGATCAACCTTAGAACTTGTATGACTTAAGTATGTCCCAAGTATAAGTACAGTGACATGTCGTATTAACGAACGAATGTCAGGTCGGATCAATGATAAAAAGGAATCCACTAAAAGGGGTATAACGAGATAACTCGAGAACGTGTTTCGATTAAAGTATAACTTAACTTTTAAGATGTTAAGTGATTAATCCCGAATGCCTTGGCTATTTTTAGATCACCAAGCTGACCCGGTACCCGCTACCACTACCCCTTATCGTACTCGACTACCAGGCAAGTTTCAATTCCCTTCTTTTAGGCTGTTGTTGTGATTGAATAATATTATATATATGATTGCTGATATACATATGCCATTGCATGCATGCCTACTTTCAAGTTGAATTGATATACTTGTTCCCTGAATGTTATTGTTGGCTTATAAGCTAGATAGTTATATATCAGTTATAAGCCGGTTATTGTAAGACCCTCATAGAAGGGCATATACCTCTTATTAATCAAAAATAGACCGGGAGTCAATATTCCTTGATATATCGAGATTACCTCGGAGGAAAATATTTAAGTAAATATTTTCTATTATTTGGGCGACGAATATTATTTGAATATTCGTTCGAGACTAATTATTTTAACGATCCTTACTTCAAATAATTATTTGAACGTAACTATTCAACGAATAATATTTCTCAATATTCATTCAGAGTCGAATTGATTATCGATTATTATTTCGAATATTCTTCTAAAGATGAGACTACTAAATGAATATTATTTGGATATTCTTTTAGAATATTATTTTATTAAATAAATATTACTTTTGAAGATTCATTTAAGATATTAAACACTTGATGAATATTATTTTAATATTCATCTGAAGCTTAATTTAATTATCGAATATTATCTCGAATATTCCTTAAGGCTTGGATTACTAAATGAATATTACTTGATATTCATTTAGGATATTATTCATTAAATGAATATTACTTTTGAATATTCATTTAAATTCCTAATTAATTATGAATATTACCTTAAATATTCTTTTCAGGTCTTATTAATTAATGAATATTGTTTTGAATATTCATTTAAATATTTATTTATTCAATAAATATTCTCCTGATATTCTTCAGGGATTATTTTGAGAAATACTCTGATTAAAGATATTCTTTCATATTCCCAAATATTCTTTAAATATTTTAACTCAATCAATATTCTCTGAATATTTATTCCATACTTAGAATAATCTCGATAAGGTTTATCTTCTTCGATTATTACAGAAAATATCTCGGAGTCATATTATTATTAATCTTATATCAAGAAAGGTTCTCAGACATCATTCTTCTTTGAGTCTATCTCCTTAATAATAAGGGAACCTTACTTAGAAAATGTTATTTATCTTGTCGACTTCCCAGTCATAAAGTATTCCCTTCACCCGCAACTCGGGTGCTGTTGACTTATTAAGTCGTTGCTTACCTTCTCATCTTTCGAGGGGTAAGATTACTGGAACAAGTTGATATCCGTTACCAAGTAATAGCTTGGGAGTTATTGGTAAATTTTCCTTTCCAACTAGATACGACTACTTTGTGGAGTCTTATCAACAAGTATTATACTTGGGGAAAGGGGGACGAACGTTACATTCAGAATCATGAATTCTATTTGAACTAGGAGTCGTGTAAGAGGCCGAGTAGCGCCGGTCCATCCCCTTTGGCCCAACCGTTGGCCGGGGAGAGCTAGTAAGGCGGTATACAAGTAAAGCCGTCAGTTCTTCCTTCTACCGGTAGTAAATCTAAATTGAGCTGTACGATCTCGACTGATCATCAAGATTGGAACAGCGGGCGCGGTGAATACTCCATCATTGGTTTATCATCCAAATTTATTTATTTCCTGCAACATGATTACTGTTGGCAGAGCTGGAAAAGTGTTCATAACTGGAATTGCAACCTTTTCATGCAAGTTCCTCTTCTTAATAACAATGAGAATATCTCGCTTACTTTTGATGTAGCAGATATTTCTACAAACAAATACTTTAAGTTACCTTGTAACTTCATCGTTCATATTATACTGGCATCATTTCCGTAAATGCATGGCATATGGTTTGAAAGATACTTTTGAACTGTTCTATATTATCGTTCAGTTATACATTATTGTTGGTGGGCTATTGCTCACCCTTGCTTTATTATTATATCACAACAACAGCTAGACCAGATGACTCGCACAAGGCGCACTCGACGCGGGCGAGGACGATGAGACTACCAGAGCTGAAGAAGAAGCTATTGGTAGGGTATATTTATTCTTTCAGTACCAAGAATATGGTCTAGTATGACTTATGTAAATGGATGGCAAATAATATGTATTTATATTGTAACTCTTTTGGGTTGTAAGAACTCGTAATGTGTTTAATAAAAATTTGATTGTTACTCTGATTTCATCTCTGGGACTATAACGGGTGTGTTTTATATTGTTGTGTTGGGTCATAGAGACGTAATTTATTTTATGTTAAGGAAAGTTCAATTGTTGTGGACAGAATTGGAAACCGTAACCACCGGATCCCGGACCCCGGATCTGGGGGTGTTACATTATATCTCGATCTATTCTCGAAATCACAAAATACAATCAGATCTCGTTTTTCAGCATCGAGAAGTAAATCAGCAGACGTTTTATTTGATTCCCGATTCGTTATAAGTCCTTTTTTGATAAGCCATATATGGTTGGAAAGATATTTTCATTATCTACAACTTTCATGTTTTGTGTTTTCCAAGAAAATATCGTTTAGATGGTAAAAAAGGTTAAAAACAGATCTGGGCAGAATCTGAATCATGGAGATATTCAAGATTTGAGATGCAATATTCGTGATACATGAAGAACAAATAGAATCTTGGGAAATTCTGGATTTAACGGAAGCAAAAATCGAGTTTTTGTTGAAAACTACATTAGAAGACCCTTTGGGTGTTGCTGATTTTTTTTAGAAGACCCTTTAGGTGTTGCTGATATTTTTTCGGAATACCCTTTGGGTGTTGCTGATATTTTTTAGAAGACCCTTTGGGTGTTGCTGATATTTTTTAGAAGACCCTTTTGGTGTTGCTGATATTTTTTCGGAAGACCCTTTGGGTGTTGCTGATATTTTTTTAAAGACCATCCGGGTGCAGCTGATATTTTTTAGAAGACCCTTTGGGTGTTGCTGATATTTTTTCGAAGAATTTTGGGTATTGCTTATATTTTTTGAAAGACCCTTCAAGTGTCGATGATATATTTTTTGGAAGAATCTTGGGATATTGATATGGCTTTGAGAAGATGACCTCCTCTAAGGAGGGTCTCCCTTATTTTTTGTAATAGACGATCTCCTCTAAGGAGGTTCTTCGTAATTTATTTAAAAGATGATATCCTCTAAGGAGAGTCTTAGTAAAAAAAATATATCTTCGGAAAATTGACCTCCTCAAAGGAGGATATTTCTGGAATGTGGAATGACATCCTGTGAGGAGGGTATCCTGAATTACTAAATCGTTGCAAAAACCATACTTCCGGGGGGGATGTCCGTACTTCCAGTGCCTTATTAACGTACGATCTTCGGGAAATTGACCTCCTGTGAGGAGGATATTTCTGGAATGGGGAACGACCTCCCGAGAGGAGGGTATCCCAAGTTATATAATTTCTAAGGAAAATGACCCCCTTGGAGGGGGATAATCTCGAGAAGACATAAAACTTATGGTGGATACGACTTTCTTCGACTGGAGGATATGTCTTTGAATGTATGCTTTTCAGAATATTGCTCGGAATGCTTTGGATGACTTTATGGAATAATTCTTGGACGACCCTCCAAGATACATTCTCTTACACCTACAAAACTTATTCTTTTTTTACATCTCGCATATTGCCTCGTTTACATCTACATGCATATTACGGCCACCTACGTGCTCCATATTTTTTACTAATCTTCCTCTCCTAGCTATTTCAGTGACACAAGAAATTTGGAAGATCGAAGCATGCTTAGTTCTACAATCCATCAAGCTGCACTGAAGAACTGGGGGGTAGTTGTTACGACATATTTTCGGTTGCCTCGTTGTTAGTCCTGGAGTATTGCACAAGGGGGGGGGGTTGAATGCAATACTGATAACTTCAAATCTTTATCTCAGCAACAACAAATAAAGATTGTAAACTATCAATACAAGGATTGCAAACACAAGTAGTAACTCAAGATATTTCTCACAAAATAAATGTTTTATTTATTTTGCAAAGTGTTGCTAAAACCTTGAGAAAAAGTGCTCTCTCAAGCTTCGGTTTCTTGATTTCTCTCAAAAAGAAGGAGAGATGAATCTCTATATAGACTAAACAGCTCTAACATCTCTGTCACATGGGTTGTGGAGCTGCTGTCATTTTCAAGTGGCAGCTCCTTACAATTTGCACACCCATGTGACTTTCCTAAATTGCTATACGACAGAGTTAACATTATACATAAAGCAATCTGGATACTTTCTAAATCAAGCTAACACAATTCTAGTAGATTTGGATTTGTCATACTCTTGAATTGACGAGCCTTGTCTTGTGATCTCTCAAGCTTCTGTCATAGTCTTGCAGGTCTGCTACAATCTTTGACAAGTTGCAGCAAATCTGTTTCTTGAACATCTAAAATTTCACGGGTTTGACTGAGATAAATACCCAAATCAAATATTCCATTGAGACAGTAACCTTTGACGCTAAGTCTGCTGTCATGAGAATGTACTTTGGATGACAGTATGAGTCCCCGCCAATGTTGCTGTCAGGAGTTCCAGACTTGCTGTCAAAGTGTGAGAATGTTGCTGTCTTCATGCTTCCGCCAATGTTGCTGTCAGATTGGATATTCTGTCATGACTGCAACATGCTGTCTTCTTGTAACCTTCCTGTCAGTGCAATTGATAGCAACCTTATTCTTGCTGTCGAACTAATGTTATTCTTTAAACTCGAACATTTGAATGAACTTCTTCCAAGATATATACTTATTAAATTTACAGCAATTACTTTGGTCACAAGAACATACTCTGGCTGTGACAGTATGGTCTACTTAGCAAAAGCTAAGTATGATAAAATTTAGTTAAGTTGTCTCTAAGCTATCACCCATAAATCCCAACAATCTCCCCCAATTTGTTCTTATGGAAAATAACAACAAATTTTCAATTAAGGCATGCTGACAACTTAACTAACATAGATCAGAATAGTTAAAACTTTATTTCTGATAAATGTGAAAAGGTTCTAGAGCATTTCCAAGCATCAAGAATTACAAAGGACAATGATCTAATTATCAAAAACAAGTGCTTCTCTGGGTTAAGCAGGTATAAAAATTTATTTAACTTGTTATTGAGCTTTCCTTTCCTTTTTGACTTCTTCCTCTCTCTTGAGAGCTTCTTTTGCACAGACTTTGAGTCTACTTACTAGCTCGAGTTCTTCAGGAGATACAGCATCATCTTCTATTTCAACAATGTACTATTGGATTTTTTGAGAAGATACCATCTTTACATCATTAATGTCAAACCAAGTTTCGAAATCATAGGTGTATGTTTGAATATTAAGGTTTCTTGGACAATTTCGAATCTTCTTCCAGGAAAGGTATTTAGAGATACTCTCCTGTCTCTATCCAGATTTGGATCTTCACCTTTTCTTCGATCAAGGATCTCCTTAAGTTCCCAAACACACAACATTTCTAGCTTGTGAGATGATCCAACAACTTTCCAGTACAGATTCTTTAGTACACTGGTCCTCAGCTTGTGAAAACTATCCACATAGATTTCTTCTTTCCCATCTATGATTCTGAAAGGATTGTCCTGTACACAGGGCTGATAGTTTGGTTCTCCACTGTTCATCTTGTTAACTTTCTTGCATGTTTCTTTCAGTTGAGCTTCCAAGTCATCAGCGGTCTGTTTAGTAGGCTTAGGTGGTTCTTTAGTAGCTTTAAATGCTTCTCCTGCTTCATACGTTCCCAAATCATGTTCAGGAAAGGATTCTTCTTCATCTGAGATGATACCTAAATCAGCATCATCATGTTCTTTCCAGTCACCATACCGTTCATAGAATTCTGCGTATCTTTCATCATAGTATTTCTGGATATGTTCCATGACTTTTCTGGGAACATTGTCATAACTTTCCATAAGCTCCACCATCCTTTCCAAACACAAAGAAATCAACTCTGTGCCTCACTTCTTCAGATGTCATTTTGAGGATGTATCTGTCTACCAGTGTTGACTCCATTACCATAGTGAAGTCCTTTTCAACATCCATGAATCTAGCCCCGTTTTGCTAAAGAATATATTTGGTTGCATTCTCCTTGGGGGCATCTAGGTCCATTGAAACAGATGTAATGTCTCTTTCAACTTGTTCTTTCATGCATTCGAAGCTATTCAGTTTCCTTTTCCCAATGGGTCTATTTGCACCTAGACCTGTAGCCTTTTTCCTTCCTGAATAGATTGTTTCGCCTCTCCTCGGGATTTCAGCCCAGGCCCTTGCCTTACTCTTCTTTCTTCTAGATTGGGTGCCTTAGCAGCCTCATCTTTGACATCATCTTCATTTAGGCTCTTGACAGTATTTTCTTCAACTGTGTCCTCCATGACAGTATCTTTATCGACAGTAACTTCAACATTCTTGACAGCTTCCTTATTGACAGTATCTTTTTCAGCATTGAAGCATTCAACTGCAAACCTTGAGATATTTGCTTCCAATGCTTCAAGAATGTCTATCTCCCCTTCATCTGTCGTATCATCATCTCTCTTGTCAGTTTTGGGAGTTTCTTCTTTTGTTTCCTCCTGAGTTTGATTTCCAACAATCTCAGTAGTTGCTTTTCCACCACTTTCAGGTGCACCAGATCATTCATTTCCATCAAACTCATCATTATCAAGGGTGTCATCATATGTACAGCTTCCTCCTCTTTCACCTCTTTTGGCATTAGCTTCAGAAATTAATTTCTTTACTTGAGAGCTAAGACTCTCATCTCTCTTTGCCAGTAGCTTGTGAATGTCTTTCACAACCTTGATCGTATCCTTGTTTATTTTGGACATGAGGATTTTTCTTAGTACCACCATGATTGATTTAGTTGACAGTCTTGTTACTCCACTTAAGGCTAGAAAACCAACTCTTCTTGCTCCTGATTTTATAACCATTCTGTAGCAAACACCATATGGATCATCAATTACTTCTGGGAGCTTTTCTTCAATAATCTTCTTGATTTGTGCTAACAGACCTTCATCAAAAGTTGTTGAGTTGAGTTTCACTTTGGTTGCTAAGATTTGTAGTATTCTTGCTTGCAAACTTTGCAGTAGCTCCATTGTGATGAACATTGATATTCCAGTTTTCAAGTATACATCAATTGCCCATCTTTTCTCCAAATTAATCTTCGCAGAGATACTTATTATTTTGTCCTTCGGTATTGGTGCCAGCTTGCTAAATGCTCCCCCTGCTTCTCTTAACGCACTATCTTCCACCATACTGAATTTTTCATCCTTATTGTGCAAAGTACTCTCCATGTAGCTAACCATCATTGATCCTGCTTCATCTGGGTTATATTCACTTCCATCTGGCCAAGTGAATCCAGTAGTCAAATTTATCTGCTCAGGCATCTTCTCTTTGCCTTTACTCAGTCTATTTTGCTCTTCCTTTTCTCTCCATAGTTTTTGTAGTGGAGTTTCCATGATTTCAGGAGTTGGCTCATTAATTTTTATAGGAGGCAGTGTTGGTCTTTTGGATTTTTGATTTCCTTGTAATTGCTCCATTTTTTTGGTTACCAACACTGGCTCACCATCCAATTCTTGTTCAATAAAATCACCAACTCCACTAGCTTTCAATTCTTCACCAAAATTTCTTTCTTCTTCTACTTCTGCAATTTGCTCCCTCTTTCTACTAGATTCCCCCTTGCTTGTAGCTCCACCTTGTTTCTCCTTGACTGCTGGCTCTGTGATATTCTGATCTATCACTTTCTCCCCCTTAGTTAAGTTGACAGCACCAAGAAGGGTAGAGAAGGACAAAAGAGTTGCCTGAATCTTAATAAAACCAGAAGTGACCATAGTGGACAGAGTGTCAATTTTAGCTTCCATAGATGCGCATCTGCCCTCAAGGGATTTCAACCTTGACTCAGCTTGTTTAGAAGGACCACCAGATCTTAACCTTTTTGAAGGTAATGGAAAAAACTGGGGCAAGGAGGCTAAGGGGTTTCTCACACTCTCAGTGTTTTTCTGAGTGATCTCATCACTCCTCACAGAAGAGCTCTCAAGGCCTAGAGCTTGATTTTATGGGGCTCCCTCAAATTCACTCTGGACATGCTCAAGTCCCTCACCTTTTGCCAGCTCATTTGGCTGCCTCTCATTTTTATGCTCACCTCTCTTTTCTTTTATCTTTCTTTTCTTTTCTCTCCTTTACTCAACCTAGATGCATGGGTATAAGCAGTACTAACATGCATGGAAATAGAAGGTTTAGATTTTGCCTTAAACATAGAAGAGAGTTGCAGTTGATCCTCATCAGAAGCACCTTCAATAAGCACTGCATCCTGATCAAGCTGTATGGAGGTGACAACATTTTTGTCTAAAATGTTACTGTCAAAAGGTGATGTGATAGCAACTTTGGTTGTGTCTTTGATAGTAGCTGAGGCTGTGACAACTACTTCCCTTGGGTCAGTTGCTTCATGGAGTTCAAACAAGATGGTGGCTATTTTCATATCTAGAAGATCCATCTTGGTTTAGCTCAGTGTTTAAAGGAGTGGTGTCCATTTCACTTTGAGTAATGGGTTCTTGTGGACCACTAGATGGGGGCTCATCCAAGATAGAAGATGGATGATCAAAACCTGAAGGGTTGGGACTGTCCCCCTCTCTAGGTTGTGAAGAAGAAACGATTGATGGATTAGATAATAAAGAAGGTAAGGTACAGAAGAGAATGTTGGATGTTCCACAGAGGTAACTTGTGGAACATCAATAGTAGAAGTTTGATCCTCAATGTGCGATAACTCCATGTATGTATCTGCAAGTGGGGGCTCCTCATGAGTGTGCTCATGAGTTTGTGCAGACTCTTTACAGGGTGCCTTGGGAGACATGCCAATTTCAATAGGTGCATCTTGTTGAGAAGGGGCATCTAGGGATGTGTTTGTTTCCCTTTCATCCTCCACAGCCTTTTGTGAGACTGTGGGGTGGCTGACAGTGGTTTTGGTCCTCTTAGTTATCTTCTTCTTAGGCTCAAGTGGAACTACTGTGGGTTCACTTTGACTAACATCCTTATTTGCTGCATCATGTGCAGTTTCTCCCTCAACACTTTTAGAACAACCTTCAACACCAGTTTCCAAAGGTCTTTTCTTGGATTCTTGTAAGGTTATTTTCATGGCTTTTGGTAGTTTGGATGGTCTGATTAGAATGTATGGAGAAGAATGTGGGTTAAATGAATTTGGGTCTAATTCAGCCTCATTCTTGAGAGAGAAAGTAACATACCCAGTGGGTAATGGAAAATAGAGGTTGGGCACTTAATCAACCATGTGTTGTGTAAAACAGAATGGAATATGTGCATTTAAATCCTGTGAATTGAGAGTAGTGTGTGTATTTCTTTTTAAAACATTGCACTCCACTGTGAGGAAGGCATTTTCATCAATTCCACATAAAGAATTTATGCACAACATGAGAAAGCGAGGATAGACATGTACCTTTTTGCTTTGGGCAGATTTGAGTTGTCCCATAAGCAGCTTTCCAAGATCCACCTTGTGCCCATGGACAAGAGAATGAGTGAGTTTCTTGATGTATGAGGGAATACCATTCCAACCAGAGGTCTTTGTCGAGAAGATTTTCGTCATTGCATCAAGAATCATGCTCCATTCTTTTCTTAAGTATTTCCTGTCCATTTCCCCAGTTGGGTACCAGCTTGAAGTTCCTTCTTCAATAATAGGGCCAGAATACCCAATTTTCAAGAATAACTTCTTCAGGGTTTCATCATTTGCAAGCTCCTGGTACGATTCATTTCTTTGTAGTCTAGTTCCCAAGGCTCCATTGATGTCTTTGATAGAGAGTATGCAGGTAGTGTTGTTGATTTTGAAGTGTATAGATTCACTACCTGCATTTCCTTGAACAATGGGAGTTTCCCAAAATTGTTCAAGTCTGTCTAGGTCCAAAGATGGAGTTGAAGTAATAGCATAACCTAGATATGACTTGTTCATGAAGGATACAAGTCCCTTGAAACCTTCACCAGCATCTCCAGCAGAGAGAATGCCAGCAAAGTTTGTTTGAGAAGAATATTGTTTGGGTGCCATTTTTGTTTTGGGTTTAGGGAGAAAGAGAAGCTTAAGCTTTTGAGAAGAATAGTTTTGGAGAGAGTAATGTGTTTGTGTGATTGACAGTTGCTTATATGAGAATGACAAACGTTTTTACTGTAAAAGGGGAAAGTAACTTTGTGTCTAACCCATTAAACAATCACGTGGTGTCGTGGGTAGTTACTTTTTAGTGGCTGTAAATCGTGGAGATAAAAATCTTATTTGTAACGGTCCACTAACTTTGATAGTAACGTGTGCGCTAGAACAAATCGTCAGAAACTTTTTGGGATGACAATAAGTTTTTGCTTGACAGTAACATCGTCGCGAAAAATATACTGTCACCATTAAGTATTTTAATGACAGCATCTGCATCTTTTAAATACCTTTGACAGAAAGATATTCCTTACTGTCAATAAACTAACTGTCAAGATACAAATTGACAGTTACTTTACTTCACGACAGTAACTTGAGCGAAAAAATTAACTATTTTAGAATTTAATGGATTCTTTAATTAATATACTTAATTAGTAATTACTATTTATCGAATGAGCAATCTAAACAGCAATATGTTCAAGTTCACAGGAATATGATCAGTCAATCAAGAAATAAACATTAAGTATGAAATAGACAACATAACAACTTAGAACTTAAGAGAAATTCATTGATAATATTGATAAACAGGTACAGAGATGCAATTAATCCTTCTTCTGCTTAAAAACATTATTAAGGATTTTTAATGATTGTTCATGAACTTCTTCCTCTGTCAGCCCTTCCTTTTTGAGAAGTGCTTGAAGTTCTGCTTCCTGTTCCAGCCACTTAGCATTTTCTGTGGCTTTGGCTTCTTCTCCTCCTCTTCGAGGACTTCATCGATTTTGTCGAACAGGGACTCAATTTCTTCCTCGTGTGATGGTTCACACCAAATCTTGGGCTTGCATTCGATTCCTACTCTCTTTTCCCTTATATCTGTCCTTTTATAAAATGAGAAACTAGTTTGGCCTAAGGTTCATTTTATAGGCAAACTAGGGAAGAGGTGTGACTAATGGTCAAAAGTTTGGAATACCAATACAACTACCACAGATTGTAATTAAGAGATGTGTTCCTCACTAACCCAATAGATTAGTAAATAAGACCAATGAAGACGACTCCTTTGACTAATCACTTCTTAAACTCATAAATGTAGTTAAATCACTATCACAATATGTTAGACTAAGAGTACTTAAGACATTCATGAAACTCAAATAATCATACTGAATTAGACATGCTGTCATAACAATTAGCAAACAAGTAGACAGTAACATCTCATGACAGCAACTTAAGAAGGTGCTGTCACAAGCTGCAAATCAATGAGTAATGTAAATACCAGTAAGTTAACATACCAGATTTAACATTCCCAATTCAATTACCAACCTGTTAAAGGTGGCTTCTTCTAGTGGCTTTGTAAAAATGTCTGCAAGTTACTTTTCTGTAGGAATGCAGAATAGTTTCACAATTCCCTTTTCAACATGCTCCCTTATGAAGTGATGTCTTATATCAACGTGCTTTGTCCTGGAATGTTGAACAGGATTGTCTGAGATGGCTATGGCACTTGTGTTATCACAATAGATAGGAATGTTAGATAACTCTAAACCATATCCAACAGTTGATTCTTCATCCATAGAATTTGTACACAACACTAGTGCGAAATGCAGTCTTCGGAAAATCTTCAGGCTTGATCTTCAATTGGTGATAACCTGATCTTAAATCGATCTTAGAAAAGTAAGCAGCATCCTTCAGTTGATCAAACAAATCATCAATCCTTGGTAATGGATACTTATTCTTGATAGTCAATTTATTTAGTTCTCTATAATCGATACACAATCTCATGCTTCCATCCTTCTTTTTAACAAACAACACTGGTGCTCCCCACGGGGACACACTCGGCCTTATAACTCCTATATCCAATAAATCTTGCAATTGATTAGCTAACTCCTTCATCTCAGCAGGTGCCATTCGGTACGGTGCTTTGGATACGGGTTCAGTTCCTGGTGCCAATTCAATCGGGAATTCAATCTCTCTATCTGGAGGTAATCCGGGCAATTCGTCAGGAAATACGTCAGGAAATTCATTTACAACTAGAATATCTTCCATTCTAGGGACTTGTTTCTCTGTATCAACTACATGCGCTAAATAAGCTTCACATCCTTGATTCAACAATCTCTTCACTTGCATAAACGTTAGAAATTTCTTATCTTGCTTCTGTCCTTGAAATACTACTTCACTACCATCTTCAGTATGCAACTTAACTTGCTTCTTCTTACACTCAATCTGCGCATCACACGCGGATAACCAATCCATTCCTAAAATAACATCAAACTCTCCCAACTTAAAAGGTAATAAATCCACGTAGAAAAGAAATCCTCCAATCTCAATATTACAGTTAGGACACTCCCGGTCTATGGAAATCTTATCCTGATTAGCGACTTCTACTACTAATGCTTTTTTTTAATGGACGAATCTCACAGTGCAATTTATCAAGAAATCTCTCAGATATAAAGGATCTAGTTGCTCCAGAATCAATTAATACTTTAGCTTCAAAAGAGTTGACAGGAAGAGTACCTGCAACCACATCGGCATCATTAACAGCTTCTTTGACAGACATGTTGAAAGTACGGGCTCTGGGCTGAGGTGCTTGATACGGCACTTGTCGCGGTGCTGGTGGCGCGGTGATCCTCAAAACATTAACAGTCTGGACAGGCTCCTTGCAGTTCTTAGCAATATGACCAATCTTGCCACACTTATAACAAGTCAATCCTACTGGCTTCACTTCCGGACATTCTTGAGCGTAGTGTCCTTTCTTCCCACACTTGTAGCAAACTATGTTAGGCTTATTACAAATACCCGGGGTGCTTTCTCCCACAAATCTTGCAGTCTGGTAGTACGGGTCTTGTTATAGCCTGAGGGTTTACTCCTTGGGGTCTACGGTTTTGTCTTCCGTTACCACCTCCAAACTTCTGAAAATTTCTCTGTCCTCCTGGTCGATTTCCAAACCTTCCTTTGTTCTGAAAACTTTTCTGGCCTTCTGTCTCTTGGCTCTTCTCTACTTCCTCTTCTTACTAGCTTTCTCCTTCTGGTTCAAATCACTTTCTCCTTCTATAATCATCGCCTTCTACACAACAGCAAAATAGGTTCTTAACTCGAACGCAGCAACTCTACTCCTTAACCAGGGCTTTAACCCATGCTGAAATTTCTTAGCCTTGCTAGCTTCATTTCCTACATACTGAGGTGTAAATCTAGATAACTCAGTAAACTTAGATTCATACTCCGCAACAGTCATTCCTTCTTGTTTCAACTCCATAAACTGAATCTCCAACTGGTCTTGTAAATAACCTGGCAAATATTTCTCATTAAAAAATTCTACAAATCTTGGCCACGTAATCACATTTCCTTCTGCGGCCTTAACAGACTCCCACCAAAAATTCGCTTCCGCTCTCAAATAAAAACTGGCAAACTCCACCTTCTAAACTTCATCAACCCTAACTAACGTGAAGGACTTCTCAATGTCCATCAACCAAGATTTAACTTCAACAGGGTTCAAGGTACCTTTAAACTCAAGTGGGTGAACGGCTTGGAAGGATTTAAAAGTTGTAGCAGGTTGGGCAGCTTGGTGTTGTTGGTGTTGAACAAAAGTAGCAGTTTGTTGTTGAAGTAATTGGAACATCTGGGCCATGGTAGGGTTATCTTGATTTTGTTGGTCTTGGTTATCATTGTTGGTAGCTTGACGGGTTCTTCTAGGAAGCATCTTTCTGATAAGAAGGTAAACAGTTGGTAAACAACAAGTAGGTTTATATTCAAAAGAAATAGGGTTCCTTCGTCTAGTACCAATAGACGATCGGCTCCAATAAATCAGTATGATATGGGTACAGTTGTAAATTGTGCAACAGGGTTTATATGAACAGGTCAATAAGTTATGGAAATACGGTATGTAAAGACAGTATGTAAAAAGCGATAAGTAAAGCAATGAACACAGGGATATACGAAATATGCATACGTTACTAAGACGAAAACGATCCAACATCATAAAAGTTAAGGGCATTCAGCCCTTCTACATCCAAACTGAAATAAATAAACTAAAACAACAACAATCCGTCTACTAGCACTAGGAAAACTGGAAAACATCCTAGACTAGTAGTAATCACAACTAAAACTAGTGGGCTCTACCAAATGTCCCACTCACAACCATCTCCACAGCAACAGTCTAATCACGGGAACCTCGGGTCCCACCATACTCACATATCACCCAAGAAATCAAACCCAAAAGTCGATAAAGCTCATCAAAAGCAGGCTTAGACAGGGGAACCTCAAGAAAATGCTACTGGGTGACCTTCTGTGCTAACTCAATATGACTATCCCAATCGATCGTAGATAAGTCAAATTGTCGCTACGTCTCGTCCTTCATCTGTTTAATCAATATGGAAAGCTCATCATTCCTTCTCTTTAGATTCTCACAAGTGCGGACTATCTCGGCGTATGTGTGCAAAGGTGCAACCTCGGGAAGTTAGTAGGGTCCGATAGATGACTCGCCGTGCTTGGTGATAAAAGGGGTCACGACTGGTACGGACAGGAACAGACACGGTATCAGTAATAGGCTCAGACACTGGTATAGACTCAGGCACAGGCTCAATAGTAGGGACAGGAATTTCGGCACGGGCCGTGGGACTCTCAACCTTAGAATCGGATACTGGCACATCAGACTCAACCTCAGCATCGGCATCAGACATCGCCTCCGAAGGATCTAACTTCTCAAATGAACTACTAGAATCGGAAGGTAGGGGTGGTGCATTATCGGCAAGATCCATGTCCTGTAGTAATAATATATATATACACGCAGAATATAAACGAGTTAAGTTATGTTAGACCTAATAATCTATCGCGATAGGAAAACCTAAACCTATAATCACTCCCTACATCTATCACTCTTAAATCCTAATTGTATCTACTTCTTTTATTAGTGATCCTAAATTCCTGGCTTGTTTCAGTGACCAAAACCCGTAGCTCTGATACCAACCTGTGATGCCCTCCCGATCAGGGGCCTAGATCGGAGAGTCACTGACACACATCTAGATGCAAACACCTAAAATATAATATAAATATAACATGCTGACTGGCCCCAACACTACTATCCAAGATCTTTCACAGGTAATGGTATGAAACAAGCAAGCCATCGTCTAACTAATTATTATTACAAACCTGAATTTAAAAATATAATTTTATTACAAACCAAAGTTCTCTAAAACTTCTACTACCAGTTCTCACAACTAATTAAAGATCTCCTCACTGAGCTGTTATTGCATCTACCTCGGGGGCTATCTTAAAACGGACTAACTCAGGGCCACGGTAGGTGCGCTTCCTTACGGTTTGGATTGTACGAACCATGATTCTTAGATTACTGTCAAAAGGGTTATACAAAATAATAATGAGCCAATGCTCAGCAAGTAACTAAAGATCTCAACTGAATACAATACAACAGGGTATCGCAGAAGATGACAGTAATTCAAGATATGACATAAATATGCTGGAAGCGGTAAAAGGAATACTGGTATTTAGTAAAGACAGTATATCATCTGATAAACAGGATAACAATAGATATTTCAAAACTGTGTAAAGTAATTGACATTTCAATCGGTAAACCAATTTCATTTCATAGTAAATAAAAAGTAATCATCACTTTAAGAAAACTGATTTGAGGTTTTTATTTCATAACAGACAATACGGGTGATCAGCCCATAAAGTCCCCATACCGGACACAAAGTCCCTCTGGCCATCATTTCCTTTCATTAGGATGGCTTGGGTTCCTAAGAGGCAACACATTGGCCTATAAAGGTGTCGAACTGGACAGACCAGAACTACACTAATACATACTCAAACCGACGGAACCACCATTACCCGTTCGTCCCGTCTCTCCAATCGTCAGGAATCTGTGGAAACCATTTAGATGGAGTTCCTAACATTTTTATAAAAATCTTATTTTAAAACATTAGGCTTTGTAAAACCCTTTTTAACTTTATAAAACATTTTAACACTTAATCTTCTCGAAAATCTTTACTTCGAAGTACCTTCGACTCTCTGATAACAAATCAGCCCAGTCTAAGTAACTTCAAATTATTTTAGGAAAATAACTCATTTTGATTTGCATTGATAAAAGTCAAAGTATTTGACTAAGTTTTCTAACATCAATGAAATGGGAATACAAGTCTGTATCAAGAAGATGTAGACTTAAAGGCATCAAGGTAATTGATCAGATTTCAAGTTTAAGGTATAATATTAAAAGCAATTAAGTTCTTGGATCAGTGTTTAGCTCATGAAGAAGTTTATGTGTTTTAGGGTCAACATAGGTTAAACTGGACACGGACATAAGTCAGATGGAACACTGGTTTATCGGTCAGTCAATATAACTTGATTATAGCAAACTGTAGGACATATATGGTCAAAAAGCAATTAAAAAAAAAAGAATTAGTATTGTTTAACTCTGGGTGACAGTATGGTCAAGAAGCAATTAAAAAGATTTATGTTATTTTATGGTTTATAGTTTATGAAACAGTCGTAGATAGGATTCTGTTACATGATTAGATAACCTACATAAGTTTTATGATCAACATGGCATAAGATAGACATGCTTGAATCAACAGGATATATCAGTTCAGGAATGTAACTTCAAGAAAAGACAGAGTTACTTGCCTCCGGTAGAATGCAACAGCTAATAACTCAGTCACTGATACTCGACCTTAGCATTTCCTTTATCGCTAGGTCCTACGTCCTTCTTATCTACATAAACCATATCACTACTTTAGAATACTATACTTCTAAATCGTCTAATCCTAATCTACCCAATCGCTTCTTATAACGCATTATACTTATCATATATCATACGTACCTGATAGTACACTAAACCACCTTGTATACAGATAATCATTTAAACACTTAGCAAATAGCACATGCATTCCACATAAGCCTTTTATACACTTTAGCGTATAATCCTAACTCATAAGCAATCATGCTATTCTAGTTTACATTTTACTATTTATAATTTGCCGAAAAATCGGGCAGAGTTTCCTCTGTTTATAGGACTATTCCATCGGAAGATATCCGACTCCAATTCACAATCAAATTCATACGATGGATTTAAGATCCACCTACACTTCCCAATATTACACTACTTATCATTATTAACTCATTTGAAACCATATCACAATTATCGATAACCAACAATCTAATTCATTTCCGAATTAATCACTAAATCACCTTTAGTAAACTACCACAAACATATAGCTTATACTTTACATCCAATGTTCGAAATTAAACTTACATAAATTCTGAAATTATACTTATATATCCACTGTTGTGGAATCAAAATTAGGGTGTAATTAATTCGTGTATTGATTGCTAAGGATTGAGAGCTTCGAGCTTTAATGGTGGCTGCTTTTGTTGTCGGGACTTTTCGATCCTCTCAAGATGCCTACATACCTTGATGATTATCAAGAATCAAGCCAAAATGTAGTTCTAGAGTTGCCTACGTGGCTTGATGCGCCCTCGTGGCGTAGTGACGTAGTGGCTTGTATGTCCTTATTCGAGGACTAAGCCTAAAATGTGGTGGATGACGTATGGAGCTGTGCCCCAAAACCTTCTTCTAGAGGTGAGGAATCGGGTCCTTATATTGGTGTTGAATGTGGTGTAATTAGGGTAGGGTTTGGTAACTTGGTGGGCAAGTTATCTACCCCAGGCCCAATTCTTGATCCTTCCATGAAGAAGGTGGATATCTTAGGACTTGTATGCCTTGGGGGCTACTCCTAAGATGATTTGGTTTCCCTTTGGACTCAATAACGGAGTCTTTTTATTAGCTGAATATTTAATTACGAATTTAGTATTTAATTATGGTTTCGGGCCCCATTAATGGACTTTAACCTTGGACCAATCTAGGTTTATTTAATGCCATATTAAATGTGTCTTTAGGGCTTATTTTTTGCCCATATCATTTGCCCCCTAACTTCTAGGAAAACTGATCAGGTTTTCATTGAAGTTTTAATTGGTCCTTATCAAGACTCGGAGTCCTATTTATCCCTTTCTTGGGACTACATACCCTAAACTGGGGATTTTTGTACACTAGTGTTTCACGGGTATCGCCTTGATAGTAAAGTGTGGAGCGACCCACACATTTACGATGATTTGCCCTTTTCGAGGCTAAACAACAATTTTCATGTCTCATAGAAAATTTATTTATAATTTTCTTGCATGTTTTGGGATTTTTCCTAGTGCTCACAGGCATTTTCTTTATTTTTGATTAATTCTATCAAAAATATTTTTGGCTGTTTTTCTCATTTTTTTAACTGGGCCTATGGATTGGGCCTACTACCTTGATAAATTGGGACTGTGCCTTTTTGAGTTGGGCCCAAACTTTTAGGGCTTAAAAGTTTTCTAACAGGTCTTTTAACCTTAAATTCGTGGCCGATATTTAGAAATTTTCTTGTACCCACATGTGTTTTCTTTAATTATTGCCAATAATTTAAGAATTTTTTTGGTACCCAAAGGTATTTTCCTTAATTATTCCTAATATTATAGGAATTTTCTTGTACCCACAGGTATTTTTTATAATTATTCCAAATATTTTAAGAATTTTTTGGAACCCACAGATATTTTTCTAAATTATTCCAAATATTTTAGGAACTTTTTGGTACCCATAAGTATTTATTTTTTTCTTAATTATTCCTAATATTTTATGAATTTTTTGTACCCACAGGTATTTTTCTTAATTATTCCTAATAATTTAGGAATTTTTATGTACCCACAGGTATTTTTCTAATAATTTAGGAATTTTTATGTACCCACAGGTATTTTTCTTAATTATTCCTAATAATTTAGGAATTTTTATGTACCCACAGGTATTTTTATTAATTATTCCTAATATTTTAAAATTTGTCGTACTCACAGGTATTTTTCTTAATTATTCCTAATAATTTAGGAATTTTTTATGTACCCACAGGTATTTTTTAATCATTTTCGACAATTTAAATATGTCATTCACGAATTATTTGGTCTTATGCGAGACTTAAGATAATTTATGGGATCTCAATCCTACGAAATTTGTAATTTTTGGTGTCATTGGACAATTTCTTGAAAATAATTCGAATATTTAAATCGAAAATATTGAATTTTTGAACACATGCATTTTAGAGGGACTATTTCGTAATTTTCCAGGATGTTTTTGTCAACTTACAAAGTTCAGGGGCTGGTTTGTCAAATTGAAAACTTGAGGGCTCTTTTCGTCAGGCTATAAAGTGCAAGAAGCTTTCTGTAAACTTTTCGTAACATTGGGCACCAAACTGCACTTTTGCCAAAAAATATTAACCTGGTCAAAATCGACCAGGGTTGTGGTCGAATTAAGTGGCATTTTTGCAGTCTGGTTGATGGCATTTAGAGCAGGATTCCTGCTCGAAAACGAGCAGGATTGTGGTCGACAATTTTTTTTTTGTTTCAGTCGATTTTTTTAAATATTATTATTCAATAATAATATTTATTTTATCAAAAATATGGATAATTTTGGCCCATTATTCGGAGGTGTCCCACTTGGATAAAATTTCACTCGAATAATATTCGACCCAGATTTTATCATTATTATTAAAATAATAATAATAATAATAATTTTTCACAATTTTGGAGGGGCCATCAGCTCTAATATTTTCGCAATTTAAGATCGTATTTTTGGCTTATTGGCTTCCAAAACTACGAAATTCGTCCTGAACTGAGGTAATTCATGACTCTAGACACATATAAATTTTCATTATATACCCCTTTTTTTTGTGCAACATGCATACAAATAATTTTATAAATTATTCTCATTTTTCAAAATATATTTATTTCAAAAATGCTTCCTGACCCTTTAGACCAAGAATCCTGATCTCGTAGACTAGGTTTCTGATCGAATTATGGGTGTTTTGCGCATCCTAATCAATGGATTTTCGATCGGGGATCCTTACTCCTTAGACCAGGAATTCTGACCTCTCAAATCAGGATTCTGGTCGAATTATTGGCTTCAAATGCGGTCTGGTCGATGGCTTTTCGATCATGATCCTGGTCGAATTTCGATCAGGATCCTGGTTGAATTAAGGGCCGTTTTTACACTCTAGTCTTATGAATTTCGACCAGGACTCCTGGTTGATTTCGATCAGGATCCTGGTCGAATTATGAGCGATTTTAACCTTCTGATCTTGTGAATTTCGACCAAGATTCCTAACCCCTTAGACTAGAAATTCTGACTTGGGATCCTGACCCCTTAGATCAGGATTTCTGACCCCTTAGATCAGGGATCCTAACCCTTTAGTTTAGGATTTTGGACTTGGGATCCTGACCCCGTAAATCAAGGATCTTGACCCCCTAGACAAGGGATCCTAACCCCGTAGTTCAGGATTTTGGACTTGGGATCCTGACCCCGTAAATCAGGAATCCTGACCCCTAGATCAGGAATCCTGACCCCTTAGGTCGGAACGTGAAAATATTCATAACTTTTTACTCGTTGCTCCGATTTGATTTTGTAATATATCGAATTGAATCTCATTTCGAGGTCTATCTTTTTTCGATAGCTTGCTGCTTATTGCTCGTATTTTTCGAGCCTTCAATTGAATGGAATGCGGACTATTCGAGCCTTCAATTGCATGGAACGTGGCCTATTCGAGCCTTCATTTGAATGGAATGTGGCCTATTCGAGCCTTTAATTGAATGGAACACGCCCATTCGAGCCTTCAACTGAATGGAGCGTGGCCTATTCGGGCCTTCAATTGAATGGAACGTGGCCTATTCGAGCCTTCAACTGAATGGAACGTGGCCTATTCGGGCCTTCGATTGAATGGAATGTGGCCTATTCGGACCTTCGATTGAATGGAACGTGACCTATTCTAGCCTTCAACTGAATGGAACGTGTCCTATTCGGGCCTTCAATTGAATGGAACGTGGCCTATTCGGGCCTTCGATTGAATGAAACATGGCCTATTCGGGCCTTCAATTGAATGGAACGTGGCTTATTCGGGCCATCGATTGAATGAAACGTGACCTATTCGGATGCTCAGAACGTGGTCTAGGCACAACATTTCTTCCAAACATTTCCAACTTGTAAGAGCCTCATTCTTGAATTGTTATCCATTTCTAGCATCAGGGTCGGTGGAAGTCCATACCTATGTATCACACTTTCCTACAGGAATTGTGTCTTTTACTTGGTGGTTATCTTGGCTTGGAGTTTGGCCTTAGTCTACTTCATGAAGGAATTCATTGCAACTATCAGGAACTTCCTCTAAGCACTTGCCATTGGGAATGAACCAAGAACACTTATCCCCCACCTTGATACTGAGAATGGGGGAAGTTAGTATCTCAGGGGATTAATCATCAGTTGCTTGTTTTTTAATATTGATCGCAAATAACTATTGGCATCCGCCATTGTTTCTGGCTAGTAGAATCCCAATCGGGTCATCTTGTGGGCAAGGGCTTTGCCCCCCGAGTGCTGCCCACAAATTTTCACATGAGTTTCTTTCAAGGCTAAATTCACATTTTGATGCCTTAGTTTTCCTAATGTCAACTTTCGTGCCTCCAAGGCATTGTCGGGTAACCGACCGGTTTCCTGGTGAGCTTTTGTAGGATCTATCCAACGGATTTGCATACCTACAGGTGTTATCAACTTTTCTATCAATTCTTCGGGTCTCCAAGACTTGGAAGTAAACACTTCTGTATAATTCTCTATCTCCGGGGAGGCAAACTTGAATAAGGCATCGGCCTTCACATTTTCCTCCCTCTGCATGTACTTCACATAACACTCATTGAATTGAGACAAGTTTCAAGTATTTTGTCACGATCCGGCCCTGGACTCAAACTCATTATTTACTTGTGGTACTACCGATTTTGAGTCTTCACAGACTTTAAGGTTTTGACCCACGGGCCTCCGGCCAAACCAAGTATGACTATGACGACTTTGCGTTCAGCCTTATTGTTTGTCGTTGGGGGAATCATGAACCCATTGGGTTATGTTCTCACTTAATTTTGTTTTTGATTCTCCATCAAAATTGATTTAATACTCCTTGAGTATCGCTTTTGGATTCTCTTTCTCTAATCCTTTGCCCTCTTGGGGTATTACCTCTTACCCCCCGACTTCTTGGGGATTTATTATGGTTACTAAATCTCATACAAGACCTTTCTCACGTAACAGATAGGTTTCTGAACCTTGTCTTCCTCTTTCACGAGGACGACACTCAAAGCCGTGTCAAATAAAACCAAGTATAGATACAGTAACTTTTCGTGATTTGGTTATGTCAACACGTGGAGGTTCTATGTCAAGGATTACTTTACTCTTATCGGGATTGGCCTCAATTTCCATGTTTAGAGACCATAAAACCCAAAATTTTTTGATGTGATGTGCCTTATTGAGGCTCTTGATTAGCATGTCATTTACATGGACTTCTATAGTCTCCCCAACAAGATGAACAAAAATCTTATTCATTAATCTTCGATATGTCGCCTCTTTGGGTCGTCACCTTTGTTGCATTGGTTAATGTATCGTTCCTTGGTAGGGGAAAGTAGTCATTGAGACATGCATCATTCATATCAATGAAGTCCATACAAATCCTTATTCTCCATTGGCCTTCCTGCATCTTGGAATCAAAGTTTCCTTTCTTCCGTTTCATTGCCTCCCTATTCGGGTGGACGTCTAGTTTACATAATGAATTGTGGATCAACCCTTGGTATATCAGCAACTGTCTAAGCAAACACAATGCTATTTTCTTGTAAGAACGCATCCAATTTGCCCTTCAAGGGTTCATTCAGCAATGCCCTACACAGGTAATTTTTCAGGTGCTAAGGTAATGGGGACCAAGTCCTCAATGAGCTTTCCTCTTTGTTTCTCATCTTCTTGGACATTCATGTCTTTAATTGGGAGGACCTTCCCCCCGACTCCATCAGGCCTCGAAGTGGCTGGATAACAAATCTTTGTTATTATTTGATCTCCCTTCTCTTCATTAACTCTGCTCCTTGTAGGAAATTTTATCTCAGGTCTTTGCTCGAGGCAACCGCCTTAATGACACGCAAGCATGTCCTTCCAAGGATCATATTGTATGCGAAAGTTGCTTTAACACCACCAAAAGGTTCAACATCTGAGTGGCTTCCCTAGGCTCCCGTCCTATTATCATGGATAGCCGAATAGTTCCTCCAACTCTCGACTCAACTCCATTGAACCTATAGATGGGCATGTTGGAGGGGGTCAATTGAGAATCGTTGTATCCCATCTTCGAGTATGCATCATGAAACAAAATATCCACTGAATTTCCATTGTCTACCAAGACTCCTTTCACTTACGAGTTGCCTATCACAGGTGTTATGACCAACGGCTCGTCATGGAGGCATTTCTCCCCTTCCAAGTTAGAATCATTAAAGGCAACTGCCATTTTGGTATTTGCTTGCTATGTAGCTTCTCCTATGATATGCATAACTTCTTGAGCTTAAGCTTTACGAGAGCTTCTTGTATTCTCGACCACTGTTGGGCCTTCAGAAATCATGTTTATCACCGCCCCCGGGGCTATGGATTGGGATCTCGATCGGCATCCTTCATTCCATAATCTCTTCTTTAGGTTTCGTTGTTGGCCATCCTGATGAACTTATTCAACTTTTCTCTTTGTGTTTCAGCTATCTACAATCATGAGTGTTATTCCCCAATGGATAATGGAAATGACTATATTGGTTCTTGTTTCTCTTCCCCGGATCAGCCCTTAGTGGCTTCGGCCATCAAAGATTCTTCGTCCATAAGGATTTGGGTGTTGGGAGTATTCAAACGTGCATAGCTGGTGAACCTCGGTCATTGATTGCTCTTCTTCCAGGTGGATTCGGAGTCTTTACTTATTCGAGGATATTTATCCTTAACATCCTACTCATGATTACCTTCGTTTCTTATTATTACCTCCATTGCCTCCAGCAGGGGTTGAGGCTTCCCTTACACTTTCCTCTACCTTGATAGCTACTCTATCATCCAAGTTTGGGACCTTCAATGCTTCCTTGGTGATTCGGTTCATGTAATCCCTCAAGGATTCATTCTTTTCTTGTTCCACATTCATGGAGATGTAAAACATTTCTCATGAACTTTCCATCAATAAACGGGGTGAGAAATGCCCTTCTTAGTCCTTTAAAGGAGCCGATTGAGTTCGGTGACAACCGATTATATCATCGTTGTGTCATGCCCCCCATGGTTTGAGGGAACGCCCTATACTTGATTACGTCAATCTCGGGTTAAAATTAGTAGTGCATTGGAGGATGTCCTCACATGATTAGTGGGATCTGCTGCCCCATCACACACCTCGATAATGGGTGTCTTGAGTTTCCTTGAGATATGAGCATTCATTATCTCCTTGGTGAAGGACAAGATTGGATCATCATGATCTCCTAGAGGCATCGAGCCATCGGGATTACCCCTTGATGAATCAACCCTTTTCCTCCTAGGGGTATCACTCGCGTTAATAAAATAGGGGATCTTATCCCTTGGGGGTTGCCTAGCCTATTGTATTTCCAAGTTTTTCTTCAGTTTTCGGATATGCGCTTCATGAACGAGTATCCTCCCTCCTAAAGTCTTGGGAGCAATCCTTTGGATCCACGGGGCTGAGAAGGCCCTGATCCTCCTTCGAGCTTCTTGCCTGGTTCTCCTTCTGAGATAGTTATCTTCATTAGTGGATGATGAATCGTCAACAATATAGGGTCCGAAAAAATCATGACTCTTTCATTGGTGTTCTAGGCCTTGAATGCATTGAGGTACATATGCCTCATGTTGCTAGCCACTTCTACCATCGATGAATGATATCCCATTGGTGGGAATCTAAGTTCATTGTGTAATGACAAAGATGGGGATTCGTCCTAAATTCATTGAATCCACAGCCGGCTGCTGTGGATTAGTAATTTGAACCCCCAAATCCTTTTGTCTATGGCCTGAAGAGCCGTTCCTTGAGTCCCTCGGGGTTGAGAATGTCCCGCTCCTTCGGTGGGTTCCTTGCCATGATGTCTTTTTCTAGAACAGACGTTCTCTTCCTCATCATCTTCAAATGAGGAGTCGTCTTTGGCATATGACTCGGAGAAACTTTGGTGTCCTCCAACAAGGGGACCAAGCCTTCAATATATTGAGGCACATACTTCTCATGTGTATATCGATGGTTCCATCAGCAGTTGGGAATGGTGACAACCCACAAATAGGGTTTCGATTTATTGGAATTAGCATGACAGTGGTGGCGATCCGTGCTACATGTGCTCCATTAGACAGAGGTAAAACCACCATCTGCAATTGGGGATTCTCTCCTTGAGTTAGTGGATTTTGGATCACCCCTTAGGGATCACCCCTTGGAGATGCGCCTCTGGGGGAGTCGTTCCTTGATTGGAAGTGGAGGGGAGTGGATCATCGTCGTTAGTGCACGATCGAGACTTCTCCCTCCTGCTATATGCGGTGGTTCCAAGACTCAAATATGGGGAGAATCATGCCCTCGTTGGGGTGAAAGCCAATAACTCGAGTTCTGAGCTCTTAGTGGTGGAAGCACCATGGTAGAGATTTGTAATCATGCTTGCCTATTATAGGCATAGCCATGCCTAGGATTGGGGATCCACCCCTGGAGAGTTTAAACTCGTTCACTAGGGCAGTGAAGTAGACATCCTCCGAGGGGAGAGACAACCATCTGAAGGGGATTCGTCCCTTGGTTGAAGGGATTCGTCACTAGGGGTAACGACCTCTGAGTTTGTGTTTCAGACCTCGGGGGATCCGGCCCTTGAGGCTGAGCAATCTGAGGTTGGGATCCCGCTCCTAGAGGTACCTGTTCCGTCAATGAGGGTGCGAAAGTGCCGATTGGCATTTCAATAGTTTCTGCGATTGATGTTCATCATGTGGTAACCATGGTGTTAGGAATAATTCATAAGTTGTGATGTTGAGAATAGAATTTTACTTGTATTTCTTGTAAATCCTGATTTTATAAAGGATTTAGTACTTTGTATAGGATATATGTGCTAGACAGTAATCTGTAAAGTTTAGTCAGGAACAGCAAGTTTAGTCAGGAACAGCAGTTCATCAAGGACTACATGTCAGGAACTGAGATCAAATCCTGATACGCCAAGTCAAATACTGATGGATGTCGAATCCTGATGCAAGGTGGAATCCTGATATCAGTCGTGTTACTGATGATGTCATTATGGATGCTACAGAAACTGGCAAGTGCTATAAAACAGGATCGTTGTTTTGAAGAACAAGCAAGAAGATATCATGAAAGAAAGAATTTTCTATTGATGGAAACTATCAACTGGACGGTAGAACATTGTCATGTATAGATCATTACTTTCTGTTATTAGTTGATAGGTAGCATTATAAATACTATCTCTATATCATTGTAAAAGAAAAGAATTGTGAATTTTAGAGTGCATATCGTGTGAAGCTCTGTATAAGGTTTGTATTCTAGAGTTCGAAACAAACAGAGAGAGAGATTTGTATTGTCAGCCGCTGCTAAAGGTATTGTACACCTTTGGTAGAGTTTGTATTTGATTTATTTAATACAAACAAAGTTTGATTCATTCGTTTGTTCTTGTTCATCTAATCAATCAAAAATCAGACACGATTATATAACTTGTATTCAACCCCCCCTTCTACAAGTTATTCGAGTTAATAATTGGTATCAGAGCAGGTTGATTTCGAGTAATCATAAAGATCTACAATCATGTCTGGTTACAAGGATGGTAATAGTAAGATCCCTATGCTCAAGAGAAACGAATATACTCTATGGGAAGTGAAGATGTTGCATCACTTGGAAGCAACAGATCCTGATTATCTTGACAGAATCAGAGATGGGCCTTTTGTTCCAACAAGGCTTGTTCCTCAAGCAACTGTCGAAGGAAAAGTTATTCCAGAACATACAGCAGAGAAGCCTAAATCTGAATGGACAGATAAGGAAAAGGAGAACGTTCTTAAGGATGCTAAAGTGAGAAACATACTATTTAACAGTCTTGATTCTGTTCTCACTAACTATGTTCTCTCTTGTAAAACTGCTAAGGAGATATGGGACAATCTAAAGGTTCACTGTGAAGGAACAAAACCTGTCAGGAAGAATATGAGGACACTTCTCATACAATAGTAAGAGTACTTTGAATCCAAGTCTGGAGAGTCACTTACTGGCACCTTTGATAGGTTTACTAAACTCATCAATGAGATGGCCATGCATGGTAAATATTATGACTTGGAGGATATGAATACTAAGTTCATGAAAGCTCTTCCTGATTTCTGTAATGAGAAGATATCTGCAATTGAGGAAGCTAATGATCTTGATGAGATATCATTAGAAGCAGTTTATGGAAAATTGAGAGCTTATGAACTTGATAGGCAGCAGAAAAAGAGCAGGAGTGAAGGAAAGATGAAAACTGTTGTACACTGCTCAATCTGAATCAAAGAAGCTTCCAGAAGAAAAGTCTGAATTTACTGAAAGAGACTTGAGGAAGAAGAAGAGCAAAGAAAGTTCTGAGTCAGAGACTGCAGATATAGACTCTGAAGATAATGATTCTGAATCAGAAATGCAAGAACTCTTTGCTATGTTTGCTAAAGCTTTCAAGAAAGGAAGATTCAATAGGAGAAGATTTAGCAAAGGATCTTTTCAGAAGAAAGAGGAGAAGAAGAGTGACAAAGGCAAAAGTACAATTATCAAGCTTGATAAGGCCAAGATCAAGTGCTTTAACTGCAGTGAGCTTGGACACTTTGCTAGTGAGTGCAAGAAGCCTAGGAATTCAGGGAAGGGTAATGCACTCATGGTCACATTCCGAAGATGAATTGGATTATGACAACATTGTATTGATGGCAAGTGCTTCAGACAAGCCTGGATCTCCAAAGAAAACTTCTTCATCTTCTGTTAAGGTATCACTTCACTCTCTTGATTCATTTGATAGCTTAGATTCTGATGATATTAGATCTATTCATGTTGAGTTTAAGAATCTTATGACTAATTTCAAAATTCTTGTAACACCCCCAGATCCGGGGTCCGGGATCCGATTGTTACAGTCTCCATTTCTGTCCACAATACTTGAACTTACTTCAACATAAAATGAATTATATCTTTATGACCCAACACAACATTATAAAACACACCCGTTATAGTCCCAGAGATGAAATCAGAGTAACAATCAAATTTTATTAATCACATTTGGAGTTCTTACAACCCAAAAGAATTACAATATAAATACATACTCTTTGCCATCCATTTGCATAAGTCATACTAGCCCATATACTTGGTACTGAAAGAATGAATCTATCCTACCAATAGCTTTCTCTTCGGCTCTGGTAGTCTCATCGTCCTCGCCAGCGTCGAGTGCGCCTTGTGCGAGCCATCTGGTCTAGCTGTTGTTGTGATATAATAATAAAGCAAGGGTGAGCAATAGCCCACCAACAATAATGTATAACTGAACGATAATATATAACAGTTCAAAAGTATCTTTCAAACCATATGCCATGCATTTACGGAAATGATGTCAGTATCACATAAACGATGAAGTTACAAGGTAACTCAAAATGTATATATAGGTGGAAATATCTACTATGTCAAAGATAAGCAAGATATTATCTTTTATCATAAACGAGGAACTTGCAGGAAAAATTACTGCAATTCCAATTATGAATACTTTTCCAATACTGCCAACAATGATAATGTTGCAGAAAATAAATGAATTTGAATGATGAACTAATGCTGGAGTATTCACCGCGCCCGCTGTTCCAATCCTTACGATGATCAGTCGCAGATTGTACAGCCCAATTTAGATTTACTACCGGTAGAAGGAAGATCTGTCGGATTTACTTGTCTACCGCCCTGTTAGATCTCCCCAGCCAACGGTTGGGCCAATGGGATGGACCGGCGCTGCTCGGCCTCTTACATGACTCCAAGTTCGAAAAGAAGTTCACGACACTGAACGTAAAGTTCATCCCCCTTTCCCCAAGTATGATACTTGTTGATAAGACTCCACAAAGTAGTCGTATCTAGTTGGAAAGGAAAATTCAACATCATATCTCCCAAGCTGCTGCTTGTTAGAGGATACCATCTTGTTCCAATAATCTTACCCCTCGAATGATGAGAAGGTTACTCAAAGATTCAATTGATAAACAGCAACCAAGTTGCGAGTGAAAAGAATAGTTTTACAAGATTTATTACCGGGAAGTCAACAAGATAAATAACATTGCTCAAGTAGGTTCCCCTATTATATGGAAGTTTGAGCGAGCATTTAAATCCTTTTAAGATAGATTTAAATGAAAATAAAGAATTGGGAACCTTTCCTTGATAAAATAGTCGTAAAAAGACTCCGAAATATTTTACATAATATCTAGAGGTGAAAGATAATCTTCGAGTAATATAAATCATTTTAAAAAGAATTTAAAAGAATCAAATAAATATTCCAAGAATATTTATTAACTCAATAATAATTACGGAATATTATTAAATCATAATATTGCTCGTAAGTAATCCTCGAATGAATATATAGAATTATTTACTAAATAAATCCCTCCTTAAATGAATATTCAAAATAATATTCATTAAATAATTAAACTCCAATAAATATTTAAAATAATAGTCAATAAATAAGTAAAACTTTAAATGAATATTTGAAAATAATATTCATTTAATAAATAATCTTCTAAATGAATATCCAAATAATATTCATTTAGTAATCAAAACATTAAAGGAATATTCGAAATAATATCCCTTAAGTAAATAGAACTTCCAATGAATATTTTAAAATATTATTCATCAAGTACATAAAACCTTAAATGAATATTCAAAAGTAATATTCATTTAATAAATAAAATTCCAATGAATATCAAAATAATATTCATTAAATAATCAACCCTAAATGAATATTCAAAACTAACGTTCATTTAATATCTCTCGACTGAGATAATACTCGAATAACATTCCTCGAAAGATTTCCAAGTAATTGATACTTCATGGAAATATAAATAATGTTTAATAATAACATTCCTCAAAATAAACAATAATCTGCCGTTGGAATCCCTCCGGGTTTCCACGACTATTTATATATCTCAAAATACCGACTCCCGGTCTATATTTAAGAATGAATATCATATGCCCTTCGCTAAGGGTCCTACCAAAACAATCCGGCTTATAATTGATAATTCGTATCTAGTCTATAAGCCAATATCAATTCAGGGATCATGTATCATAATATAATTTGACAATAGGCATGCATGCTATGGCATATGTATCAGAAACAACAGATATACATATTATCACAACAACAGTTCCAAGGTATTGGGAACTTGCCTGGTAATCGGGTGTGGGTGGAGATAGCGTGTCCTGGGTCTGCTCGATGATCTATAAACAATCAGAACATTCGAGATTAACCATTTAACACCTTTTAAAAGTCTAAGTATAAACTTCACTTAAGTCGAAACACGTTTTCGAATTATCTCGTTATACACTTTTTAGTGTAACTCTTTTTATCACCGATACGATCTGAAATTTGTTCGTTATTAAGACATGTCATCACACCCACACTTGGTATATACTTAAGTCGTATAAGTTCTAAAGTCGATCGATTACGAACCGAGATTATACCTCGAGTTTTATCGTTCGTTTTCTAAGTTATAACCAAAGTTATACTTTTAAGGGGTTCGTTCGCATTTAACCTTGATTCAAACATTTTTATAAAATCGGAAAACGATCCGTTTGACATGTGGTTTTCTCTCATACCTTCCTTATGACCTCTAGTATTTATTTACCAAGATTTGCCACTGAGTAACATGTTTACGAGGGTTCAATAGAAGTTACGAACTTTTACTTATGGTTCCAAACCAATTTTAGTAATTTGACCATAACTCCTAAACCGTAAGCCAGAATGTTTCGATTCTTGCGCCAAAACGATCTATGGCTCGAGATCTACAAGGACATGTCATGTTCATAACCAGTTAAGATAATGAACCCTACTGTGATGCACGAATTCTTTAAGGTTATCGAAAATCGGGCATTACGACGGTTATAACTCGAACGATCCAAATTCGTACATGCCTTAAGCACATCATCAAAGCAACTCATGGCTTAACAACATCATTTACTACTGTCAAGAGGCTCTAAGGCCAGTGGTAAGGTCTCATGACCACCACACAACATAAACATAACAAATCAAGTCTTAAACAACTATTAACACAACAATCAAGAACTCATCTTGCAACCCACTTAAGATCTCATCAAAACTTCATAAAACTCAAAGTAAGATCTAGGGTTTAGGTGAGATATACCTTCCTTGGAGTATGTAATAGCCTTATAAAACCTTGTATAGCTCTTAGAACACCTTAAACAAGCTTGGATCATCCAAAGAAACAATAAAACTAAAGTTAGTTCTTAAAAATTACTATTCATCAGTTCAAAGATCTGCAAAAACGAGGCCCTTACCATGCTTTCTTGGATGAGGCTCCTAAAGGAACGTTTTAGAGCATCTAACCAGCTTTCCAACAAGATAAAGAACACCAAATATCATTGAGAAACGAAGGAGATATGGCCGTTTGAAAATCAGTCCAGAAATTGTCAAGCATCAGGACAGTTTGCTTCTTCAACTTGGGGAGGTGATTTGACTAGGCTATACTACTTGGATTTCTATGAAATTTGGAGCGAATATTTCCCATGGAGTGGAGAGGCTTTGGTTAAAATTTGGTGATTTTATCATGGATATAAATGGAGATATGAATTTTCTTCCTTGAGGGTGTTCTGCTGGGCAGTTTGTGGAGAATGAGAGAAATATGGAGTTTCTTTGCTTCTCTTGCTTGGTGTTGTGTAATAAAATGAATTATTGATGAGAGTAAGATAATATCTTAGCCATAAAACCACTTTATTAAAGGCATGATGTAAGAACCCTAATTTTGGTAATATTTTCTTTTATATAATATCATATGACATTTTCAATTTGGAACCTTTTTAGTCATCCCTGTTGTTTAATGGAATTGATTGTCTGAGAAACTATGTTGTTACCTTCACTATGTATGATAAAGGGAAGGTTGTTGAAGGCAAGAGTCTTATTGTTAGTAAGATTTATAAAACTTGGGATTTGAGAGTTATTGGAGTATTAAAATATTTATTAGGAATTATGACTAGGAGTTATGGATATTCGAGGAATTTACACAATTAAGTACTTAAGGAATTACAAGGGAAATCTCTACGCGATAAAATATTATTACGAGAGATTAATTAAGATACGATACGAATTAAAGATTAAGTGACAAGCATTGGTGGAAGAATAATGATACAAGGAATGATATTGCATGCAAGTCCCATGAAACTAAGTAGTTAGGAAAACAAACTAGCAATGCAAAGATAGCAAGAGGAATAGTAACTAGTTTGGTGCATTGTCCAAGGAGACAAGGAGGTATGGTGGTCTAGACACTAGACTTGCAACATGTGATACATATACATACACCTAATACCTATCAACCAACTCACCTTACTTTATTCAACCAACACCAAAAAAACAAAACAAAAACTCTCTCTCCCCCCCCCAAGCTCTTGTTGCTCTCGGCCCAAGCTCTAGAAAGGGGAAGAAAAATTATTTTCTTCCACTTCTCATCACTCTTAATTCAAGACAAAAATCCTAGGTACTCTACACCATATAAGAAAGGTATGCTATGAATTCCAACCCCTTTCATCCACTAGTTTTCAAGTTATAAATTGTTGAAGTTTTGATGAATAGTAACAATGTTTAGTTTTCATTTAGATCTTGAGTTGTAAGGATTGTAGGAGCTCATCCAAGGTGTTCTTGAGACTTGTAAGGCTTACCCAAGGCTCCTAGATACTCAAGAAGGTATAAAAACCCTAACCCCTCTTGGCCATGAATTATTTGTGGTGTTTAATGTTAGATCCATGGATATTAGTGTGAATCTTGGACATATAAGTTATGGATGATGTAGGTCTTGAGTTTAAATGTTGTGGTTGTGATTTTTAAGCTTGTGGTTAGTGTATGTAACTCCATGTATGTTATAGAGTATGATCTTGGTGGTTTAGATGATGGTTGTGATGTTTATATAAGATTTTTGAATGGTTAAGTGGTAAAACCATGCTGAGTAATTTTCCAGGAACTTGCACTATCTTGTAGGAGGGTTTTGAACCCCTAAATCTTGTCCCCTGAAGTCCTAATACATATGGTTGGAAAGGTATTTGAATTTAGTTTCCAGAAATGTAAGGTTCATGACTAGGCGATGTATAGATTTTGAGTTATGGCCTGAGAAGTAAAAAGTATTTCTGGAATCCGAACTGCACTAAATGGTCCACTTGTGAACCTTGTTTAAACCCCTAAAAATTTATGTAGGGTCATGAAAAAATTAGGGGAGCTAGTAAATGCAGTAGTGAAGGCTACCCAAAAAGAATTAGATTAAAATATGTATTTTTCAATTTTATAAAAATGTTAGAGTAAAATTCGCGCAAGTGAAAAAGTCGTAAGTGGAGTGTGATTTAAGGGGGAATGAATACGCTTCGAACATGGTAACCAAATTAAGTCGAATAAGTGACGAGCGTAATCGAGTGATGACATGAACCTATAGTGGGGCTAGAGAGTCATAAGACGAAGTCATTAAGTTAATTTTGTACCCCCTAAAACCTCGCAATTAAAAGAGATATTGTTAAGGTACTAACGAACGGCTATTGATTATTTATAGATCATTCCACTCCGCAAGCTCGACCACCCCAACCTCACCAAGGCAAGTTTACTTTTCAAAACTTACATATATAAGGGCTTTCACTGTTGTGTTTGTAGTTTTCAATCATATCAAATGTTTATGCTTATTGATGTAATGATGAAATTGAGATGTATAAGCACATATATGTTTGCACCCCTTGAACTTAGAATGAAATGTTTTCTTCGGATAACGACTCTAACAATAGAGGTCGTAGCGGTCCATATGTACTATTGACCGGGGAGCGGTATATTATTATATCGTAATTAAGTTGCGAAAACCCGAATGGTCATTCGGGAAGTATCGTGTACTTAGGTAATTATTTTTATATCATCATAAATACTCAAAAATACCCATCTTGGATTAAAAGCTAATTTAATTTAATTATTATTTTATTAATTATTATTATTAAATTTTAAAATACCATTTATTAAGTATTGATCATTATTTTAAAGACAAAGCTAATCCAAGATACCTTTAATACTTTCAAACCCGAACTCTTTCGAACTCAAAACATTTTCGAAAACCCCCGGTCAGGTTTGCTTCTTGTACGATTTCAAGAATCATCGGTCGACTGATGTCGAACCTCAATTACTCAGTTTTCAATCAAAATCAAGTTTTTAAAAGAAAAAGAAGAAGGGACCCTGGCAGGTGTGGGAACCGTTGACGAACGATTCCCGGGATGTGTAAGCGGCCGTGAGCCAGGCGGTCCATCAATTATTATTCCGGCCCAGGTGTTGCCGAAGGATGATTACGGATGTAGTTTTCATCGAGGGTGATTACGGATGTAGTTTTCACCCGGGGATAGTTAAGGATGTAGTTTCTATCCTTCTACCGGTAGAGAAGACCCGCGGATTATTGGACTTGGATGTGGCGATTGATCATCGTCAATCCCTGTCAGGTTTTATGTTTTCTTTAAGTCCCATTCCTCCACTTTGGAAAAATGCTCTGACACTACTTCTTAGGCTTATGTGCCAAGCTGTTGATAGTGTTCTATTTTGATGAGAAAGATGTTGACTCTGTGCAGTATCTAGAACTGCAAGTTTATTTTGAAAACAAGGGCACGTATTGGTGCACCTTTGAAATTTATCAACGATGACAAGTGATTTCATAACTAATCGATATAAACAAGTTTAATAACTGCTAAACACATGTAATGTTATATCGCTTATCTTATACATATATTTCTTGCTGAGCTATAGTTGCTCACTCTTGCTTGTTTTCAAATTTACAAACACAACAGCTAAGAGAAATGGCAAGACCCAGACAGACTGCCCGAAAGCAGGTGACTAGACCCGAGGCAGCAGTTGAGATTCCACCGGTAGGCCCCATTAGCCGGATTGGTTGGCAACTTTTGTTAGTACGTTTTATCTATAAGTATGACCTGTGCAAAGCAGTGTGCCGTAACAAACATTCAAGCCGCCAACACCGCTTCATATCGAAGTGTTGATGGTAGCATAAATGCTATTTAATTCGGTCTGTAATAACTCTGAAACTTTTACTTTTGCTTAATCAAGTGTATGACATTTCTGAGACTCTAACCTGTGTGTGTGTGCGGTGTGAGTTTTATTGTGGGGTCGATGGCTGTTTTATATATTATGTGCAAGAACATGTATGTTATTAATTGAAAATGGACCGTGAGCGCCTAGATCTCCGACCCCGGATCTGGGGGCGTCACACATGAGGTCATGGATGTGGTTCTTGGAGTGGACAAGTGTTGATGAATTGTGGTGAGGAAGCTAAGTGCCTGGCTTGCTCTCTAGTGTACTAGTTACTCTTGTAACTATTTAGTTACTTGGTCATATCCACTTGCACCTGCATGCATCTTGATCCTCTGCTTGTTCTTTGTCCGGTTATTGCTCAATTTCATTGATCGTTCGTAAGAATATCTCAAGGATTTCTAGTTAGGGTTTTACCGGAAACCTTCTTAATATTTATAATACTATACTCCATTATTCTTAATAATTCTTGAACCTATATTCCTTAAATCCCTTCAATAATTCCTTAAGTCTTTCAGTGTCCAGGGAAATCTCGGAGAAAATAAAAGTGTCATTTTTCAGAATCCGACAGCTTTTACATACACTCTTTTTCCCCCTGGATCACTAATACGAACTCAGAATTTCGTTCCGGGTACTTCTATTCGTCTAATAATATTCCTACGGTCACCAAAACCACTATTCACCACTTATTCTTTACTTATTCTTTTAGGTTATATAGATGTCCCGGTTCTCTTTCGATCGTTCCTTAACCCTTTTACGGAACCACTGAACTGATAACAGATATCGATTTGGATGACATAAGAATAACCTTCCCCCTTGGAATTATCAAATCTTAATTTCCTAGGAGATAGATAATTCTTATCTAGATTGTCAACCAATAGCATTCTTCATGACATATAAGTATTTGAATCCAAATCCATTTCATTCATTCATTAGAACATTCGTTACATCATAGGCGTACCCACTATTCACTATTACATCCATACATAATAAAAAGTTTTAATTCTATCCAAAATCTGGGTTCTTACAATTCTTGCTAGTGAAAAAGATGAAATTAAGGCTTGATGAATTAGTTAGTAGAAATAATTTTCTTGAATCTGAGTTAATTTAAATGGAAGAATATAGGTTAAGTTCTGATAAAGCTAAGCATGATTATGGTGTTATCCTTGAGGCTTATGACTTTGTCAGAAAAGAACTAGAGTAAGAGATAGATATGATGAAAACCATTAACACTTATGGTAAAAAGACTCAAGAAATCATTGACAATCAAATTCTTGGTAAAGTATATGGCTTAGGTTTTGGAAAGAATAAAAGTGAAAATTCTGTAGCTATTGTCTTGGATGATAGGAAAGAAGAAGCTAGCATATCCAAATCTGAAGGTAAGAAGATAGTTTCTGAACCTAAACATGTTAAATTTGTTGATTCTAAAGGTACCCCAGTTGTGTACAAAAGAATTATCAATAGCAATTCAGATGAGAGAGTGTTAGAAAAACCTAAGAATGTCAACATAGGCTTTCTGTCTAAGTCTCAGTTGAAACAGAGACTAGAAGGTATTTCAGAGTCTAGCAAGATCAGAAGAAATAGTAATGGAAAAGAAGGTATTAACAAAGAGATTAATTACAAGAATGTACCTGATGCACCTAGGAAGAAATGCTATAAATGTGGAAATCATAATCATTTGGCCCTAGACTGTAATCAAAAACCTTCTTGGAAAACTCAGTCCAGATTCCCCAAGACTCAGAGAATTCAATACCAACCACAAGAACCCTGTTATCATTGTGGTAGTTTACTTCATTCCATTTATATATGTAAGGAATATCATGAAATGTATTATGACTATTATTCTCTGAAATCTGAAACTCCTAGTCACAAATTTGTGAAATCAGAGTCTAAGGTTGACTCTGCAACAGGTAAATCAAAAGCAAAATCTTCAAAGCCTGTTGGTTCAAAAGTTAGTAAGAAAGGATCCAATCAAAGTTGGGTCCTAAAAAATTCTAACTAGCTAATTTTTGTTTGCAGGGCACTGGAAAGAAGCATTCAATTATCTTGGACAGTGGATGCTCTGGACATATGACTGGAAAGAAGTCCTTGCTTACAAAGTTTGAGAGGAAAGCTGGCCCAGTTATATCCTTTGGAGATAGAAACAAAGGAGAAACTCTGGGATATGGCTCAATTATTTTGGGGATTGTCATCATAGAAAACGTAGCACTGGTTGAAGGCTTGAAACACTCACTTTTAAGCATAAGTCAACTGGGTGATAAGGGTTACCAATCAATCTTTGACAGTGAAGGATGCAAAATCTTGAATATGAAGAATGGAGACATTGTTCTGACTGGTCAGAGACATGGTAACATATATGAAGCCAGCTTGAGTGACACATCTAAAGGAACTGTCAGATGTCTTTACAGCAAGGCATCAAATGATGAAAGCTGGAACTGGCACAAGAAGCTCTCACATCTCAATTTCAAAAAGCTTAATCAACATGTTAAGCACCATCTGGTGAGAGGCCTACCTCAGGCAAATTATGTGCAAGATGGACTTTATGATGCCTGTCAGCTTGGAAAACAAAGAAGAACCACTTTCAAGAGCAAGACAGAAAATTCAATTACTGAACCATTTCGCATGCTGCATCTTGATTTATTTGGTCCAGTAAACATTATGTCTATCAGCAAGAAAAGATATGCTCTAGTTATAGTGGATGATTACACAAGGTTCACATGGGTATTCTTTCTACACAAAAAGGATGAAGCTCCTCAACAAATCATTGAACTTGTCAAGAATATTCAAAATAGCTCTGAGTACAAGGCCAAAGTGCTCAGAAGTGACAATGGTACAGAATTTAAGAATTCCACAATGGTGGAGTATTGTGCAGACAATGGAATTACTCAACAGTTTTTTGCACCTGGAACACCTCAGCAGAATGGTGAAGTAGAAAGAAAGAACAGAACTCTCATAGAGGCAGCAAGAACCATGCTTACAGATGCAAAGCTTCCAACTTATTTCTTGGTAGAAGCTATTAACACTGCATGTTTCACTCAAAATTATACCTTGGTAAATGGCCATGGAAAGACTCCCTATGAGATGATCAAAGGAAAGAAGCCAAGTGTGAAATGCTTTCACATCTTTGGATGCAAATGCTATGTCCTGAAAGTTCATCCAGAACAACTTGGAAAATTTGAAGCCAAATCGGATGAAGGAATCTTTCTAGGATATTCAGCATCAAAGGCCTTCAAAGTATACAATCTCAGAACTCACATTGTTATAGAATCAATCCATGTTGCATTTAATGATAAGAAGTTTGGAATTTTACAAACTGATGAAAGCCATGACAATCTGGAATTTGAAAATCTTAAGTATTCTGAGATTCTCTCCAGTGATAATGAAGGTTCTCCAGAGGATATCTCTATTACTTCTCAAACGAATGCTACTATTGAGGGGGAGCAATTCAATCAAGGAGAACACAGTACTGGTCAGGATCAGACTAGTCTTTCAGAGTCTACTTCATCAGGAACTGATCCTTCAGAGTCTAATGAAGGAAGATCAGAAACTAGTATCAGTATGGAATCTACTGATTCTACTGATCAAGGTGGAGCTTTTGAAGGCAGAGAAATTTCTTCTACAAGAGATACCACTAACTTAGGGGGAGAGTCTAGCAGGAGTAATCTACCACCTGTTAGAAAATGGACAAGGGATCATACTGAAGATTTGATTATTGGTGATCCAAATAGTGGTGTTCAAACTAGAAGATCAATTCAAAATGAATGCTTGTATAGTTGTTTTCTCTCAAAGAATGAACCTAAGAAGGTTGAAGAAGCCTTACAGGATCCTGATTGGGTAATAGCAATGCAGGAAGAATTGAATGAGTTTGAGAGGAACAAAGTTTGGAAACTGGTACCAAGACCTAAAGATAGATCTATTGTTGGTGCTAAATGGCTTTTCGAAAACAAGCTAGATGAATCTGGTATGATTGTAAGAAACAAAGCAAGACTGGTGGCCAAGGGTTATTCTCATGAAGAAGGAATTGACTATGATTTGCACCTGTAGCAATATTGGAAGCAATCAGAATGTTTCTTGCATTTGCAGCTCATTCAAAATTTAAGGTATACCAGATGGATGTAAAGAGTGCTTTTCTTAATGGCAAGCTTGATGAGGAAGTGTATGTGGAGCAACCACCTAGTTTTGTTGATCCAAAGTTTCCAAATCATGTCTACAAACTTGACAAGGCACTCTATGGACTAAAGCAGGCACCAAGAGCATGGTATGAGACTTTGTGTAAATTTCTTCTTGAAAATGGCTTCACAAGAGGTACAATTGACAAAACTCTATTCTTTAGAAAGATAAAAGGTGATTTGCTTTTAGTTCAAGTTTATGTTGATGATATTATATTTGGTTCTACTAATGAAAACTTATGTGCTAACTTTAGCAAGCTTCTGCAGTCTAAGTATCAGATGAGCATGATGGGTGAACTAAATTACTTTTTAGGCTTGCAGGTCAAATAGACTGAGACTGGTATTTTCATTAATCAGTCAAAGTATATCAAAGATCTTTTAAAAAGGTTTGACTTTCAAGATTGTGCAGTTGCAAAGACACACATGGCAACAACCACTAAGCTAGACTCTGATCCTAAGGGAAAGAGTGTTGATAACACTAGCTATAGAGGCATGATAGGTTCATTGTTATATCTAACTGCAAGTAGACCAGATATAATGTTTTCTACCTGTTTATGTGTTAGATTCCAAAGTGATCCTAAGGAATCTCATTTAATTGTTGTGAAAAGAATTTTTAGATATCTCAAGGGAACTCCAATTCTTGGTTTGTGGTATCCAAGAGAATCTGATTTCTCCCTAATTGGCTATTCAGACTCTGATTATGCAGGGTGTAAAATAGATAGGAAAAGCACTACAGGTACATGTCAATTCTTGGGAAACAGATTGTTTTCTTGGGCAAGCAAGAAGCAGCAATCAGTTTCAACCTCAACTGCAGAAGCTGAATACATTGCAGCAGGCAGTTGTTGTGCTCAACTCCTTTGGATAAGAAATCAGTTGATGGATTATGGTATGACACTTAGTAATATTCCTATGTTTTGTGATAATACTAGTGCTATCAAAATTGCAGAAAATCTAGTTCAACATTCAAGGACTAAGCATATTGATGTCAGGTATCATTTTATTAGAGAACATATTGAAAATGGTACTGTGGAACTTCATTTTGTTCATACTGACAAACAGCTTGCAGATATTCTAACTAAACCACTTGATGAGGCTATATTCATTAGATTGGCTAGTGAGTTAGGAATGTTAAATTTTTAGATCTTTAACATCTGCACAAGTAGCAAGGTATGTTGTTTCAGTTTATAGACTTGATATTTTTGTCAGGATCTATACTTGATTGTTAAATGCTTAAGCTGTAACATTTTATCTTGATAAATTTCAGTATGATAGACTTATTAATAAACATCAGGATCAGGATTGCTATCAGTATGCTGACGTCATCAGTATTGACATTAGGATTGTATCGTCAGTATCAGGATTGTGAAATTTGTGTGTCTTACTATTTCAAATTCTGAAGTTCATGTTATTCAGTGGTTCAATTCTGAGTTTTGTTAAAGTCTATGTTAGCAAGTTTTATCACATGCATACTGATAATTTATATCATTATTCAGATCAGTCAATAAACAACGATAGACAAGTAGATAATAAGAAAACTTGTATTTTCATTAATCAAAAGCATTACATACATGGAAATGAAATACAATTCTTCTTTTTGTCTAACTACTACTGATAATTCTATTCTTGTCTAAAATTGTTGCTGCTTCAATCTTCAATGATCGACTTCAGGACAAGGAGCATCTCAAGATTAGATTCCTTGTCTGGGTGACTTGAATGAGAGCAGCTGACTCATCTTCATGCTTATTGAAGAAAACGAATAGCATCTCCATCAAGATCAACCTCAGACTCTTCGTCAAATTCTTCATCCTCAAGGTGTGAAGAGATTAGAGGAGAATTGTATCCAACTGGTAGATGTTTTAGAGGAGATTCGTGGAAATCATCTGAGTTAAGACCAACCATATCTGACTCGATGAGAAAAGTCATCTCTTCTAAGAGATAGTTTACTTGCTCCTGATCATCAAGAGTAAACTCAGTGGTAATGAACCAAAAGCTAGGGTTCATATGAAGATTTGGGTTGAAAGCCATGATGAAAAGAGAAAAGAATGAAAAGGTTTTGGAGAATGGCATAAGACATTAGTTTCTTTTATAGAAATACGTGGAAAGCTGAACAGTCGTTTGGGGGCTATCAATGCAGTCAGTCATAATTATGTGTGACTGTATTTCTTGTATTTTCAAGAAATATTGAACGAATCTAACCAATTGATTTTGTTCAGATTTTATTTATTTCTTTTACAGGTAAAAGAAAATGCCACATGGAAACTCCATTTAGTCTCTGGAATCAGGATGATATTGATCAGGAATACAAGTGTGTTCACATCAGGATTAGTAATTCTTTCTATTCAGAAATCACATTGAATCGTGTGATTATCTTGATGAGAAGATCACATCAGGAAAAGGAAGCTGATCAGTATTGATTTTTATCTTGATTTTACCTTGATTTAATTTACTTGAAATAAATTTTGGATTTTATTTTCCAAAAGTCGTGGGTAACTATATTTTTCAGGGACTGACACCTGTCAACCTACGTGTCAACGTGGGATAATGGGTCTGAAGGATTTTTGAAATATAATTATTTTGACACTCTAATCGCGTAATTGCTTTCTCTAATTTCATTTTCCAAAGCAAAAACACTCTTGAGTTTTCAAAATCACTAATCAATTTCAAAGATTTCTTAAGTTCTTTTCAGATCAAAATAGGAACTCAAAGAAAACTACCCAAATCAGTAGCTTTCAAGTTTGGTGACTTTGATTTTATGATGAACAATCATGTTGCAACTATCACCAACAAGGAAGGGGTGTCAACTGATTTTCACCCAATTATGGACTTTATGGCGAAAGGACCATTAAGTTATGCCTTGACAGCATCTCCGCAAATTAATCAAGTAGCTGTTTCACAAGCTTGGGAGAATGCTGAGGTAATTGATTCTACTCAGAGTTAATCAGGTAAGATTGTTCTACACTTAGGACAAGACTCGTTTGATATTACTGAATTGGTTGTTAATTTAGTACTTCACTTACCTGTTAGTACGAATTTTGAGAATGTACCATCTGATGATGATGTTAGAACTATGTTATCTGAGTTAGGGTATAATGGACCTCTAGATAACATGAGCCAGTTAAATAGATCCTTTCTTAGGAAAGAATGGTCTTTCTTTTTTGATCAAATTGCTAAATGTTTTACTGTTAAATGTAGTTCTTTTCAACAAATTACTGCTGTTACATCACGTATTGCATATGGCTTGCTTTATAATAGAGTAATTAATTTTGGTCACATTATCTTAAGTCAGATGTGTATTAAACTTGGGTCAAGAGATCATGACAGGAATATGGTTTATTATAACAGATTCATGCAACTGTTTATTAACTATTTCATTCCTGATGTTGAAGCTAGATTTGGTAGAGAATATTGTGTTTCTTCTTATGTACAGCAAAAGAGAATTTTCTCTGACATTACAAAGAAGGATAGTGAAAAGAATCTAGATGAAATACCTGCATTACACTATCCAAATCATGTTCAGGTACTTCTAAGAACTCATCTTCCTACTATCTATAATTCTTCTTTCTTTGGTGGTGAAATGACTCAGGAATCTCAATTGGAGGAGAACCCCCCTGTGTCTACCCAAATAGCCAAAAACATTACAGTCTCTGAAACAATTCTAGAACCAAATTTTGATCCACGGCCTATTATTTCAAATAAACAAACCTCTGGTGTTTTTCAAAAGACATCAGTTGTAAAGAGGAGAAGATTTGTTGTTTCTAGTAGTAGTTCTAGTGAAGATGATGATAATATATCTCTTGCTGAGAGAGCAGAATTGAAGGCTGCAATTCCACTTTCTAAGCTAGGACAAAGAAATGGAACACCTAGTCACAGCCAGGCTGCAGTCTCCCAAAAGGTTGTAGTTCTTAAAAAGGGAAAACAGTTACTGGATACTGTCTCTCAAAAGACTGTGTCTATTGAAAAAAGATCTCATCCCAAGATCACTTCTGTGTCTACACCTCTTGAGTCTTCTCAAGATAAATCTGTTGCTCACTATACTAGGAGAACAAGGAGAAAGAATCATTTGTCAATTACGCACACAGTGTCTAGTCCAACTAACATTATGCAGGTCTCTACAAATAAGGATATATCCACGTCAGTATCTGACAAGAGAGATCTGGATCTTGATTCTTCATAGGAAACAAGATTGACATACAGACTGGCTATGAAACTTATTTCTCTAAAAGTGAAGCTTTCCAGTCCTGTTCTAGATTTTCTGATTGAAAGAGTTCCCAAACTTTCATTTCCTGGAGAATATGGACTGTTACATCAAAGACTTGATTTAATGAAGATGTACTTCTATGTATCAGTCAGAAAGGAATTGCACAAGAAATTTGGACTTCCTAAGCATGTTGCACTTCAATCACTTCATGCATATTTATTTGACAAGGATGTCATTGTTGAAGATGCTTCAGCTCAAGGTGAACAAGATGAGGTAGTTGATAGAGGGAAGCAGTCAACAGAAGATACTATTGCACCAGTGGTAAATAGTAGGATAGATCAGATCACAGTCACTGCAACACAAGAACCATCTAGTCAGAGGTTGGATGACTCAGGAATTGTGATTGATGATGCTGAAAGGTCTTCTGTGATGATTGAATTTGCAAGTGAGAAACCTTATGATATGGGAGGAATGACTTTGATTGATTTTCCTGAAGATCAAACCAATATTGTACTTTCAGAGTCTATCCACCTTGAGGGTGTGTCTCAGCAACCAACACTTAAAGACGGTGACATACTAGCTATGGTGTCTAATGATGTATTACTGAAGACATCAGAGTCTAGTGTAGATCTTGAAAGTGATATACTGGAGCCTGTAGTTTCTGGAAAGAAAGTAGATGTTTGTAAGGGTCCAGAGACTATAGCAGCTCACTCCTTGGAGAAAACCTCAAGCCCCATGCCATATGAGGAACCCTCTCTCCATGTGAATTCAGGTATAAAAACTTCTTCTAACCCCTATTTTTCTGTAGGTCATGAGAGCACTTATCCAAATTTGATTGATACACTTGAAAAGATGGACATAGATCCACACATAGAGAGGCTGGCTCCTGACCAGGCAAAAGAAGAGGTAGAAAGATTGTTGACTTTAGATAGTCAAAGTGAGAATGAGGGTATGGATGATCAACTCCATAGTGAGGGAGAGAAAATTAGGAAACCACCATCGTTTGATTTCTGGGATCAGGTTTTTCCTGAATATTGGTCTAAAAATCTTGGTATGGATGCTGGTTGTGACGCCCCTGGATCCGGGGTCATGGATCCGGGCCGTCAAGGTCCAATTTCCATTCATTAACAACATTTCCTGGATTTTTTTTTTTTATATATAATTAATACAAATTAAACCTTTCATAAATGACCCCACACTAATATCATCACACACCAGTCATATGCTCAGAGAACAACATCCACAATATTAAAAGTTTAGAGTTAAAGGAGTTATTACAAACCAGGATCATACTTAAATACATTGTTGAATAATACTTCGACATGAAGCATTTCAACAATCAAAAGTTTAATACACCAGCTTACACACTTAATGTACATAATCTACCAGAACCCGCTTGCCTACACGCTACCTCCGGGATGGGTGCCAGCGTTCTCTCAGAAGGTCGCCTTTCCCTTACCCTCTTGCGTGGTGTAGTGCGGAGTATCGGCATGCCTAGCTGTTGTATAAAATAAATAGCAAGAATGAGCTAAAATAGCTCAACAAGATAACTTCTATCTACTACCATAAAAGGGAAAATAAACTTTTACATATATATATAAAAATGGGAAAATTCATCATAGTCATTAAGAAAAGAAATAATTCTTATCTATCAAATGCACCATCTATTCCTCTTCGTACGAAAAGTAATATGTAGTATTATAATATTAGTTTCTCTTCTTAAATAATATAATAATCCATACTTCGTTTCCGTATAATTTTCCAAAAATAATATTCCATTTGAATAAGATCTCGCAATAATATCCTTCTGTTTCTTGTATACGACAACCATATATAAATAATATAAAATCAGTTTCTCTTCATTCCATATAAATAATTCCATCACCTTATCTCATTTTCTTGGTTTCAGCATATAACTCTGAAAACCATTGTCAACCCTTTCTTTTCAAAAACATTGGGGATATCTGCTGTCGCCTGATACATTAGGACGATGATCAGTCGCCTAATCGTACCTGCTCTCTTTTTACTACCGGTAGAAGGAATGAAGATCATCCCTGGAGGAAGGCCACCTGCTAACATCCTCCCTTGGCATCTTCGTGCCGTAATAAAAATAATAAATGCTGGACTGTGTCGCACACAGCCCTGACACAGCCACTTACGCAAGTCTGTTGCAATCCCCCTTTTTGTCAAATCATTTTTCCATTTACATTTATCATTTCCATTTCCATTTCCATTTCCATTTCCATTTCCATTTCCATTTCCATTCACATTTATTCATCACCTTTAAATCATATGTCATAATACTTTAATTATGACTCATACATCTTTTCTATAATTATTAAAGTCAAATATGCCTTTAGAACATAAAGTATATTCGCTCTATCCATATTCGTATCTATCTTTCTTTAATTCTCAAAATCAGGAAATAAATCCTTAGCAATATAGCATCGTAGAAAAACATATATATTCCAAGAAATCATTTTACTTTAAACAATAAAATAGTTTTCTAAAGTAAGAGTAGAAGAAATCTTGCTCTCTTATATACACATATATATATATATGTTGTTCCATCTACTTTTAAAAATAGTAGATAATAATCAAACAATACTTATTAAATCACAATATTTAAAAAGAATATCTTTAGTAAAATATTATAAATCATATAACCCTAGATAACAACTGATACCATTCTTTTATTTACTTTAGATAACAACTGATACCATTCTCTCATATTCTCTTAATCATAAGGCATGTTCACTTCATGCATAATCATCTCTATACATATCCATCTCATACTCATATCCATCTTCATATACATCTTCGTATACCTTTCTTTTCGATATCAATACTCAAGGAAGACAATTTCTTCACAATATAGTAATAATAGCATCACATATATATTCCATGAAATCAAGTTTCTTTGAAGATAAATAGTTTTCCAAGTAGGGATAGAAAAGATCTTGCCTCGATCTCGATGTCCTGAAGGTATGGCTCGTGGCTCTCCCGGAGTTTCTATAAACACAAAAAGGACCGTCGTTAGAATACTACATCCCTTTCTCACTTCACCTTTATATAACTACACCCTTAATGCTTACTATGTGAATAACATGCTATTATAACCCAAGTGTTCTAAGAACCTAACCATTTTAGGTTAAATCAAGGTTTCGGTGCTTATTCACCATTTCCCTTAACAACCATACCCGACTGTAAAAATTCTCAGAAAATCTCAATTTCGAATTTTAATGTAAGGTCAACTGGAAATGACTCTTTGACCACTCCACTACAATATCCCAAAATTTTATAATTTTTAAAAATGTTTAAGTATGGTATTCATAGCCTCCAATTTGATACAATTACATTTTCTCGGTTCTCGAACGTCTTTCACTAAAACTGACTTTTCTCCTAAACCGTTCATCAGATTTTAACGTACTTTATATCAAAACGATCTATGAACCAAGCTCTACCCTCTCATGATCAGTGGGTGCTCTGGGCAGAAACCTACCGTACGAGTATGGGGACCAAAAACAGGGTATCTATTTGGTTTAACGAAAATCGGGCATTATAACGGCTATATTTTCATACTTTCCAAAATTCAACTCCTCCAAATCCATCATCCACCTTATACACCATCACCTACACCATGTGGTCATCTTACCAACCATGGTTACAAGCACATACTCCTTTCATATTAAATCAAAACACATATCCACAACTATATAATCAAGATTTCATGGTTTATATCACTTAACTTCTAAACTAAGCATAATCAACCATAAACTCATAATTCAAGTTAGGGTCTCAAGTAATATACCTTCCTTGTAGCTTTAACATCACTTAATAAACCTTGGGTACTCCTTAAACAACCTCAATATAGCTTGAATCAACTAAAGGAACCATGAAAACAAAGTTAACAATTCGGAGTTACTATTCATCAGCTGAAAGAACATGAAAAACGACCCCCTTACCTTGATTTTCTGGAAAACTCTTGTGAAATACGACTTGTAGGTTATCTCATGGGCTTTCTAAAAAGCTATAGAACGCAAAATTTGGCTGAGAAACGAAGAAGTTATGCTCGTTTTACTGGGCTGTTCCTGTTTTGGCCGAATTTGCAAGAAATGGAGGGGGAAAGATTTTGCTCTTGATTTTTGATCTTATCTTCCTTAATCTTGTAAATTCTAGAGTGTAGTGGAAGCTTGGTGAAGAGTATGGAAAAATCCTCATGCAAAATGACTAATCTACCCTTAAAACAAGTTAGTGGAATGTGATGTCACTTATGGTGATCTCATAATCTCTTTTTCTTGTTTTTTTCTAAGTATTATGCTAATAATCTTGGATAATAATAATGTGGTATGTATCCTTGTTATATTACTAATTTTGGTTGTTTGGTTTCCATACTTGTCTAATTGTGATTCGTTTCGAATGTACCTCATTATCTCAGTGGTTTTGAAATCATTTAACAATCCAAATTCCTTTGGTATTTCCTTAACTTAATAATCCCTTAGTTTATACTAATCCACTAATTCCTCAATATATAATTCTTTTAATATCTCCATGCTCCTTGACATCCAATAGAAACTCATTCGAAACCAAAATCCTCAAAAATCCATATTCAGGAATTTCTGAAATCTATCGTCATTTCGAGTCACTTATTTTTATAGTATAACCCTAATATGGTTTCTGTTTACTCATTTTCTGTTTCAAGTATTGAGTACTTACATACCATTTCTTTAAATCCTCAAAATTTACTATTCATGGGGTCACTGTAGCTTTGCTAAAATTAGGGTTATTACAGTCTTCCCCCCTTAAAAGGATTCCGTCCCGGAATCTTGTTGGAAATGTCCATAGGTACCTTTTTCATCCACACCTTCTAATTCCACACTTCTTCCTTTATCTTTTTTTTTTCCTTCATAATATCTCTATCTTGTTTGCGCAAAATATACCGACATAAACTTGCTTGTCATTCATCAACATGCCATTTAGCTTATCATTAGTAGTACTCTCACCATCCTTCCTTGAAAATCTCCTCCTATATACCGTCATTCTATTTTATCTCACCTCTCCTTCCTCTTTTGCCTAAGGGTATCGGCCACCACATTGGCCTTCCCTGAATGGTAGTGTATCTCACTATCGTTTGGCGATATTATGATCTATATCATTACATAAAATATCAATACTTCAACATTTTTATATATCATCTCTGTAAAATTTTCCAGAAAATAAGCTCTAATAATATTCTTTAAAACAATTGTAAGAAAATATTACCTATAATATATATTTCCTGTTCGTACTTAAACAAGAACGTACTTCTCCTTTATCCTTGAAAAAATATGTTTTCACACTTTCCCTCATACTCTTAATCTCCTTTCTATAGAATTCTCTGACCCTTAACAGATATTGATTTTCCTTATCTAGATTGTCAACCTACTTACACCATTCATTGACTTAGTCGATCCCTAACCAAACATTTACACTTAAATAGTTAAATTAGAGCGTACCTGCAATTTCCTCCGGATACCTTATCCCATATGTCTATTGTTCACTATACCCTCTTTACATCTTGCTGATCCACCTTAGTTCCTTCATTATATACTATCTACTCCACCTCTGAAATTTCCCTTTGTTATCCTCATTAAAATCTTTACCTCAAGTTTTACTCATTCACACCTTTTGGATTAATCCTTTGAATACTTAACATCTTTAATCTATCTCTGCTACTTAGGGTATTAGTCACAATATTGGCCTTCCCTCACTAATAGTTATTGCACCTCGAATCCTTCATTAATTATCCCCACTTCCTTTGTTTATCCTTATTCTGACTCTATCCTCAAAATACCCTTACTCTCAATAGTAAATCTCAATTATACCTTAAAATTCCTCATATTCTTTTCTCTTACTAATAATCAAATATACCCATTTCTCATCACGAAATTCCTTCCTCTCTTATATTGAAACGCTTCTAGCTCTAATTATTTCTTAACGAAGTTTCCCTTGGAATCTCGAGTTTCCTCGTATAATCACGTATACTATAAACATTGCTTCCATCCATTAATGAAATCTTCTATTTTCAAAACAATTAATAGAATTTAAGAGACTTTGAATTGAAACGAACCCAGAAACAAGCAAGGGTCCCACAATAATTTATAAAATTAAGAGTTTTAAATAACCTTTATTCGAAACAAAAGAATATCTGAGAAATCAATATAATGGAAGAACCCGTATGTCACACAAAGGAGGGCGTCCCCTCCGACTTTCAATCACACAGACAGATCGTCCTTGTGTATACATATAGGGTTGTTCCTCTTAGTTGTAGTAAAAATATAAAGAAAAATTTAAATCAAAATGATCAATACCATCTTCCGAAAGTATTCTTATAGGAATATTTTGACTAAGATAGATAAAATAAAATTTTGAAACACATCCCCAAGGGTACCAGAAAGTTTTTAAAAGATGCCGGCACTTAATGAATAATTACCCACCAGTTGAGGAAAATTTGAAACTCAATAATGTAATTTAGCAGGGCTGTAGGAGCTTGAAAATGGGTACTGTTAATAGCCTCTGCCCAATTGAAAATCCCAATAATGGAAGGTTTTCCTCAAATACTATTTATATCTTAGGCTGCGTACTCTCCAAAATTTCTTAAATTTGGCACTCACCATGTAGCCTTAACCTATCGTCTGCTATTCCCAATTATCTTCATTTACCTAGTCGTGACTTGGCTCGATACTCTCTGCCTTTATTCATAATAGAACACAACCTTCTAATCGATATACTTACGTAATGTTGATCGTCTTATCCTGACAATGCTCCGGTATCAAAGACCCTTTTAAAACTATTCTTTATAATTGAATATTCTAACGTACCACTTATACTCACGAGATTGTCTAACGTACACTTCCCAATACATCAAATATTCCCTTTTTCAAATCAATCCTGTGTGCTACATAAGTTTAACACTTTTAGCATAATAACCTTTTCATTTAAGTCAATCCCGAGACCTCTCAGTCTGTCTTGGTCCTTAAGGTATATCTTGGCTTTACCGACCAATCTCAGTTTCACCATTTCATCTCCGCAATCAATTGAAACAATCAGTGTCTATTCACCAATCCACTTACAATATTACTTCAAACTCCCTTCAGCTCAAGAAGATTTAAATACCCTTAACTTTGGCTTACCAATCTCCTCTCCCTATACTAAAACATAAACGTTTATTAGTAATAATCTAAAAAATTATAATCACTACTTAGAATAAACGCTTCGTTCGATAAACCACCCTTGAATTCGATGTGAGTTCATATTTTATATCATTACATATATATCTATATGTGTATATTATTATCACTTTTGTTCCTGAGCAATATGACTCTAAGCTCTGATACCAACTGTGACGCCCCTGGATCCGGGGTCATGGATCCGGGCCGTCAAGGTCCAATTTCCATTCATTAACAACATTTCCTGGATTTTTTTTTTTTATATATAATTAATACAAATTAAACCTTTCATAAATGACCCCACACTAATATCATCACACACCAGTCATATGCTCAGAGAACAACATCCACAATATTAAAAGTTTAGAGTTAAAGGAGTTATTACAAACCAGGATCATACTTAAATACATTGTTGAATAATACTTCGACATGAAGCATTTCAACAATCAAAAGTTTAATACACCAGCTTACACACTTAATGTACATAATCTACCAGAACCCGCTTGCCTACACGCTACCTCCGGGATGGGTGCCAGCGTTCTCTCAGAAGGTCGCCTTTCCCTTACCCTCTTGCGTGGTGTAGTGCGGAGTATCGGCATGCCTAGCTGTTGTATAAAATAAATAGCAAGAATGAGCTAAAATAGCTCAACAAGATAACTTCTATCTACTACCATAAAAGGGAAAATAAACTTTTACATATATATATAAAAATGGGAAAATTCATCATAGTCATTAAGAAAAGAAATAATTCTTATCTATCAAATGCACCATCTATTCCTCTTCGTACGAAAAGTAATATGTAGTATTATAATATTAGTTTCTCTTCTTAAATAATATAATAATCCATACTTCGTTTCCGTATAATTTTCCAAAAATAATATTCCATTTGAATAAGATCTCGCAATAATATCCTTCTGTTTCTTGTATACGACAACCATATATAAATAATATAAAATCAGTTTCTCTTCATTCCATATAAATAATTCCATCACCTTATCTCATTTTCTTGGTTTCAGCATATAACTCTGAAAACCATTGTCAACCCTTTCTTTTCAAAAACATTGGGGATATCTGCTGTCGCCTGATACATTAGGACGATGATCAGTCGCCTAATCGTACCTGCTCTCTTTTTACTACCGGTAGAAGGAATGAAGATCATCCCTGGAGGAAGGCCACCTGCTAACATCCTCCCTTGGCATCTTCGTGCCGTAATAAAAATAATAAATGCTGGACTGTGTCGCACACAGCCCTGACACAGCCACTTACGCAAGTCTGTTGCAATCCCCCTTTTTGTCAAATCATTTTTCCATTTACATTTATCATTTCCATTTCCATTTCCATTTCCATTTCCATTTCCATTTCCATTTCCATTTCCATTCACATTTATTCATCACCTTTAAATCATATGTCATAATACTTTAATTATGACTCATACATCTTTTCTATAATTATTAAAGTCAAATATGCCTTTAGAACATAAAGTATATTCGCTCTATCCATATTCGTATCTATCTTTCTTTAATTCTCAAAATCAGGAAATAAATCCTTAGCAATATAGCATCGTAGAAAAACATATATATTCCAAGAAATCATTTTACTTTAAACAATAAAATAGTTTTCTAAAGTAAGAGTAGAAGAAATCTTGCTCTCTTATATACACATATATATATATATGTTGTTCCATCTACTTTTAAAAATAGTAGATAATAATCAAACAATACTTATTAAATCACAATATTTAAAAAGAATATCTTTAGTAAAATATTATAAATCATATAACCCTAGATAACAACTGATACCATTCTTTTATTTACTTTAGATAACAACTGATACCATTCTCTCATATTCTCTTAATCATAAGGCATGTTCACTTCATGCATAATCATCTCTATACATATCCATCTCATACTCATATCCATCTTCATATACATCTTCGTATACCTTTCTTTTCGATATCAATACTCAAGGAAGACAATTTCTTCACAATATAGTAATAATAGCATCACATATATATTCCATGAAATCAAGTTTCTTTGAAGATAAATAGTTTTCCAAGTAGGGATAGAAAAGATCTTGCCTCGATCTCGATGTCCTGAAGGTATGGCTCGTGGCTCTCCCGGAGTTTCTATAAACACAAAAAGGACCGTCGTTAGAATACTACATCCCTTTCTCACTTCACCTTTATATAACTACACCCTTAATGCTTACTATGTGAATAACATGCTATTATAACCCAAGTGTTCTAAGAACCTAACCATTTTAGGTTAAATCAAGGTTTCGGTGCTTATTCACCATTTCCCTTAACAACCATACCCGACTGTAAAAATTCTCAGAAAATCTCAATTTCGAATTTTAATGTAAGGTCAACTGGAAATGACTCTTTGACCACTCCACTACAATATCCCAAAATTTTATAATTTTTAAAAATGTTTAAGTATGGTATTCATAGCCTCCAATTTGATACAATTACATTTTCTCGGTTCTCGAACGTCTTTCACTAAAACTGACTTTTCTCCTAAACCGTTCATCAGATTTTAACGTACTTTATATCAAAACGATCTATGAACCAAGCTCTACCCTCTCATGATCAGTGGGTGCTCTGGGCAGAAACCTACCGTACGAGTATGGGGACCAAAAACAGGGTATCTATTTGGTTTAACGAAAATCGGGCATTATAACGGCTATATTTTCATACTTTCCAAAATTCAACTCCTCCAAATCCATCATCCACCTTATACACCATCACCTACACCATGTGGTCATCTTACCAACCATGGTTACAAGCACATACTCCTTTCATATTAAATCAAAACACATATCCACAACTATATAATCAAGATTTCATGGTTTATATCACTTAACTTCTAAACTAAGCATAATCAACCATAAACTCATAATTCAAGTTAGGGTCTCAAGTAATATACCTTCCTTGTAGCTTTAACATCACTTAATAAACCTTGGGTACTCCTTAAACAACCTCAATATAGCTTGAATCAACTAAAGGAACCATGAAAACAAAGTTAACAATTCGGAGTTACTATTCATCAGCTGAAAGAACATGAAAAACGACCCCCTTACCTTGATTTTCTGGAAAACTCTTGTGAAATACGACTTGTAGGTTATCTCATGGGATTTCTAAAAAGCTATAGAACGCAAAATTTGGCTGAGAAACGAAGAAGTTATGCTCGTTTTACTGGGCTGTTCCTGTTTTGGCCGAATTTGCAAGAAATGGAGGGGGAAAGATTTTGCTCTTGATTTTTGATCTTATCTTCCTTAATCTTGTAAATTCTAGAGTGTAGTGGAAGCTTGGTGAAGAGTATGGAAAAATCCTCATGCAAAATGACTAATCTACCCTTAAAACAAGTTAGTTGAATGTGATGTCACTTATGGTGATCTCATAATCTCTTTTTCTTGTTTTTTTCTAAGTATTATGCTAATAATCTTGGATAATAATAATGTGGTATGTATCCTTGTTATATTACTAATTTTGGTTGTTTGGTTTCCATACTTGTCTAATTGTGATTCGTTTCGAATGTACCTCATTATCTCAGTGGTTTTGAAATCATTTAACAATCCAAATTCCTTTGGTATTTCCTTAACTTAATAATCCCTTAGTTTATACTAATCCACTAATTCCTCAATATATAATTCTTTTAATATCTCCATGCTCCTTGACATCCAATAGAAACTCATTCGAAACCAAAATCCTCAAAAATCCATATTCAGGAATTTCTGAAATCTATCGTCATTTCGAGTCACTTATTTTTATAGTATATCCCTAATATGGTTTCTGTTTACTCATTTTCTGTTTCAAGTATTGAGTACTTACATACCATTTCTTTAAATCCTCAAAATTTACTATTCATGGGGTCACTGTAGCTTTGCTAAAATTAGGGTTATTACACTGGTACTTATTCTTTTATCAAGATGTATGAGAAGAATGACTTAGCACATCACAATGCAAAGCCAGAAGTTAAATCTCAGAAACAGAAAGAAAGGCTTGCAGGAATCATCAACAGAAGAGGTGAAAGGCTAAGATAAACTTCTACTCAACCAGTACCAGAAGATATTCCTAATGATCCTAGTATTCCTTTGTATGTACTTCCAATATCAGCTAGAATTGAGACATCAACAGTATCTGATCAATCTAAGGAGGAGTCAGGATTTGTAGATGTTAGTACACAGAATACTGGTGAAGGACAGGATGATCATACTTCAGCTTCAGATCAGAAAGATGAAAATTCTTGTACTTCTACTCAAGTATTATTACTTGAATATCATTCTATACAGGCAACTTCTTCTACAAGGATTGAAGATAAGGTTATTTCTGCATCTAAGTCTGAAGATACAACAAGCACTTCCAACATTGAATTCAATTCTGAAATTCTACAGGACATTCAGAAATCTCAAAGTGATATTAAATCAAGACTTCAGATTCTTGAAGATAACCAAGTCAATATTATGGACAATCAAGCAGTTTTGATGAATCTCATTTGTTCTGTTACTGATTCTCTTGGAATTAATGTTGCTGATGTCAAAAAGGGGGAGATAAAGACAATTCAGAGACAACAACAACAACAGATTGGGGGAGATAAACAGATTGGGAGAAGAACTAAGGGTGAAAAAGGTGGTAAATTTCATCATGGAAGTGGTAAAAGAAAGAAGCATCAAATAGTTGAATTCTTTCTTTTAAGTACTAGATACATGTCTACATCTGAAGAAGGAGGTACTTAACTTCATGATCTTAAATTCATAAATTCTATTCTGGTTGTATTGTTATATGTTTTGACATCTACAACTTAGATTTATGCTTCAGATTCTAAAGCATAAATAGGGGGAGATTGTTAGGAATAATTCATAAGTTATGATGTTGAGAATAGAATTTTGCTTATACTTCTTGTAAATCCTGATTTTATAAAGGATTTAGTACTTTGTATAGGATATATGTGCTAGACAGTAATCTGTAGGGTTTAGTCAGGAACAGCAGTGCATCAAGGACTACATGTCAGGAACTGAGATCAAATCCTGATATGACAAGTCAAATACTGATGGATGTCGAATCCTGATGCAAGGTGGAATCCTGATATCAGTCTGTTACTGATGATGTCATTATGGATGCTACAGAAACTGGCAAGTGCTATAAAACAGGATCGTTGTTTTAAAGAACAAGCAAGAAGATATCATGAAGGAAAGAATTTTCTATTGATGGAAACTATCAACTGGACGGCAGAACATTGTCATGTATAGATTATTACTTTCTGTTATTAGTTGATAGGTAGCATTATAAATACTCTCTCTATATCATTGTAAAAGAAAAGAACTGTGAATTTTAGAGTGCATATCGTGTGAAGCTCTGTATAAGGTTTGTATTCGAGAGTTCGAAACAAACAGAGAGAGAGATTTGTATTGTCAGCAGCTGCTAAAGGTATTGTACACCTTTGGTAGAGTTTGTATTTGATTTATTTAATACAAACAAAGTTTGATTCATTCTTTTGTTCTTGTTCATCTAATTAATCAAAAATCAGACACGATTATATAACTTGTATTCAACCCCCCCTTCTACAAGTTATTCGAGTTAACACATGGTTGATGTCTTTTTCCCACAGACGGTACCAAATGTTATGGAATCAAAAGTAGGGTGTAATTAATTCGTGTATTGATTGCTAAGGATTGAGAGCTTCGAGCTTTAATGGTGGATGCTCTTGTTGTCGGGACTTGTCGATCCTCGCAAGATGCCTACGTACCTTGATGAATATCAAGAATCAAGCCAAAACGTAGTTCTAGAGTTGCCTATGTGGCTTGATGCGCCCTCGCGGCGTAGTGACGTAGTGGCTTGTATGTCCTTATTCGAGGATTAAGCCTAAAACGTGGTGGATGACATATGGAGCTGTGCCCCAAAACCTTCTTCTAGATGTGAGGAATCGGGTCCTTATATAGGTGTTGAATGTGGTGGAATTAGGGCAGGTTTTGTAACTTGGTGGGCAAGTTATCTACCCCAGGCCCAATTCTAGATCCTTCCATGAAGATGATGTATGCCTTGGTGGGCATACAAGTCTTAGGACTTGTATACCTTGGGGGCTACTCCTAAGATGATTTGGTTTCCCTTTGGACTCAATAACGGAGTCTTTTTATTGGCTGAATATTTAATTACGAATTTAGTATTTAATTATGGTTTTGGGCCCCATTAATGGACTTTAACCTTGGACCAATCTAGGTTTATTTAATGCCACATTAAATGTGTTTTTAGGACTTATTTTTGGCCCATATCATCCACCAAATGACACTTAACAAATATTCATCAAAATTACCCTTTTTATAAATTACAAAAATTCGAATACTACATATTAATTCTTAAAATTCGAATCAATTACAAATAAATCAAGAATTATACATACATCTCTCTATATTCATGTAACTCTTAATCAAAATCTGAGATTAACAAGAAACATTGTAATCATTTATTTAAATTATTTTAACATCAATTAACTCGAATAATTTGAATTAATTACAATTATATTATAAATTGAAACATGCATCTCCAGAAATTCATGTATCATATATCTAGACTATGATTAACAACTAATAATCAAAGTCAGCTTTTAGATCTATGGATTATCACATAATAATTCGAAGAAAATAATTATATATATATATATATATATATATATATATTTAAATCAAATAATTCGAATAATTCAAAATAAATACAATTAAATTATAAGGATTGTACATGCATCTCAAAAATACAATCTGAAATTAATATCTAACATCAAATTCATCAAGAACAGTTCATAGAATACTCATTCATATGCATATATTTGAATCTATATATAAATAATTCGAATTAAATCTAAAAATTCAAAAACCTTTACATGCAATTAGATCTAACCATATATACACACTTTAAATTATTCACAGAGGCTGCAGAGATCACAAACCACCCTCTCCGGCCGACCAGTCGCCGGAAAACTCCACGGTCGTCGGAGGGTTTTGAAGAAAATTCAAAAACAAGATCCAAACTTCATCAAACCTTTGTTATTCACTATTTTTAACAACATAGAGACTCTTAAGCACCATCTCAAGGCTTGAATGCAAGGATCATGTACATATATACATACAACCAATTCGTATATACACCAACAATACTATAAAACCCGAACCAACCATCAAATAGATTAAAGATCATGATTTAGATAATTAATACAGAGATATTAACATGATTTTAGCTTGAAAAATGAAAGAAAATGATGAAGAAACGAGAGAGAGTGTACCAGTAGTTGTACTTCGCGAGCAAGAAGAAGAAAATGGAGGTGCGTGTTGTTTTATAGAGCCAGGGGTAGTTTGGTTAACTGCCAAAAGCTGAAAATCTATTTATTATTTGTAAACTGATTTTAACGATTAAAAATCGAAATAAAACAGGAAATTAAGAAAAATATAAATTCTAAAATTATAAAATAAAGTTTATAAAATTACAAGGCTCCCCATATTTTTAAAATAATTTTAGGCTCAAAAATGAATTTTATATGAATTTTTGAATTAAAGGCTCTTTAAAAGAAATAATGTCTTTTTAAAAATTATTTTAAAATACCAAAACACACAATTAAATCTTTACACTAATTTTACAAACTAAATCTTGTCTCAAAGATGATAATGCAAAAGATTTCATGATTTAAATCGACTCCCATGATTTTATATGATCTTCGAAAGATTAAAAAGGCACTTTAAAAATAGTTTTAATGCTCCAAAATATAAATAAAATTCTACGAGCATATACGACACATACCAATCATCACATAATCACATAAACATGATTTCACACATATCTTGATTTCACAAAATTTTATCCATCACATAATTCACATAGATTCCTGTTAACACAAAATTACGCAAGCGCACGTAGTCACAAGTAATATAATTAAAGTTCGTTCCACAGAGATCTGGTTAAGTTTATTCAGTAAATATGCCTATGCAACAATGTTGGTTTTAATCCACTGCTAAGACAAATAAAAAATTTTGGTATTGTTTATCTAAATTAAACTAGGATGCAAATATTAAACTAAGAATTAAATTAACTAATGAGACTGAAATCGAATTACTAATATGACAATAAACATGGGATCCTAACTTCATTAAATACTTCCCTTAGATCTGACGCTTTTAATCTCTATATGCAATGGTTTTGATATCTGATCGGATAACACGAAACCAGTATACGCTACCTGTCAGCATACGCATACCAAACTAAACATACATCCATAAAAAAGATAGAAGATGAATAGACACCAATTATGCTTAGACCCTATATGTCTATAGAATTTGAAAACATAACGGTTGAAGAACAGGTTATCCATTAAGATCACATAGGGTAGTATAAGTATTTTCATCTCACACCACGAATCATATTGATAAACAATTATGAACCTATGCTAGCATGGCAAGTTCTAAATCTCAAGATCCACTTTCACTTCACAAGAGATTAACAATTCAATTTAGATGTTAGCTACGCATCTAAAAGCATTAAGATTAACCATACGAGGATATCAATTTCACATCACACACAGATCTTTACAGCATCAAGATACTAAGTTCCATAAATAAATCCGTTAGAATCCCATGACAACGATTAGCCCATAATTGAACTATTCATCGTCATGGGATTTGATGAAAACATGATAATTAACAAGATATGAAAGAAAGAAACAATAATATTAATAAAAACAAGAGTTGAGAGAACAAATCTATAATCCAAAGTATACAAAAGATGAAGTAGATCTAGATCTTTGCTTGTCACCGAGCTTGAATCCTTCTCCACTTTTCTCTCTTGCCGTTCTATGTTACAATAAATAAAAAGCTGATCCAAATTACATGGTAGGATGTGTTTAAATAGACTCTAGAAGTCTTGCCCAATAAGCAATTACCTTTTATTATAATTAGAATTCGATCAAGGTACCAAAAGCTGCCCAAAATACAATTAGAATTAGAAAAAGGGCAAAACTGGAATTTTCTACATGGCTTGTCATAGACCACGTGCGCGATTTTATTCAGCACGTCCCCTGCACCTGCTATCTATCCCAGATTGTATTAAATCTCCCAAGCTTCGCGTGAGCTGTAAGATCGCTGAAAACGGACTTCTAGAACTCCAGATATGGCCAAAACAGTGTAGACTGCGAAACCTCCCCGGAAAATCCGAATTTAAATCAATTAATCCTCCAAACACGATAGAAACATCATCCATAATCGACATTCTAGTAAGTCTGCACAACTAAACAAAATACATCAAAACTACAATAAACTTGAGGCCAAGTCAATCAATTTAAGCCTAATTTAAGCGATCCAAGTGGATATAAAATCCACTTATCACACCCCCAAACTTAAACCGATGCTTGTCCTCAAGCATAAACAATTACAACTAACTAACTAACTAGTACCACTTCCGTAGGTGATCACGGTTGCATTTGGCATATGCAACAAGCCCTTTAAACCACTAGGCAGCCCTAGTGGACGAGTAAGGTCTCGTGAGGGCCTATAGCGAATGAACCCACAAAATCCATTTAACCTAATGCAATGCAATGCATGAATGCAACTAATATGAAAAATGCAACGATCCCCTTCAAACTAACCAAAACCAACTAACAAGCAAATATCTCAAAGAATGCAACTAGATCTAAATAGAGCTCGACCAAGTTCCCGTATACTAACATTACATGAACAGAAACGTGCGTGTGTGCAATGCTCATCAGAAATACTCCCAAAACTAGGTCAAAAATCATACATGCTCTTCGTCAAGACAATCACAAGTTTATAAATAGAATAGACTGTAGACACTTCATAACCTAGGAACACCTCTATCCATATCCAAGGTAGACAAAAATTCATGCTTTATTACTAACTACTACGACACATATATACAAGCATGCTTATTTAACCGTGCAATGGATGAAACCCCGAAAGGCTTATACAATAATACCCATGTAGCGAGCGTTGGGTTAGTGGATCCCGGACTATAAAAGCCTTAGGTCACTAGGCACAAAGTCCCCGCGAACTTAATAACTCGAGTATTAAATAGCTCACCCTAGTTAATTTTGCATATAAACAATTGACACTTTTGACTCTTTTTTTTCCTCTTTTTTCTTTTTCTTTTCCTGCTTTTTTTTTTCTATGCAATCTGGAATGAGAATTCTCAATTCCAACCCTAGACTACTCATATAAATATGAGCCGGCTACTAGCCATTTGACGCCTAGCCATTATTGACAATTATTTACAATTTAGCATGAAATCCCTGTTTTCCCCCAAACTTAGACTTAAGGGTTCTAGGCCATCAAGGGAATAACGAAAATTCTAAATATAAACAAGTGATTAAATCTCAAAACATCCAAACAAGCATGACCCTAACCTAGCCCAAAAGCACCCAATGAGACCGTGTAATTAGTTTTGTTTCCGAAACACATAAGTCAATTTCATAGAAACTATAAGTCAACCCTCTATTCATCATTACCACACTTAATTAGACACCTACCTACCAATCAGAATTAGCTCGTTCTAAGGGATCATGAAATATGCATGCCATGAAATGCAATCTAACATGAACTCACATGGTATACGAAACCAAAAAAAACAGAATGTCCTACATGAAACAAATATAATTAATACAACATATATGCATGAATTACTACTACTAATATGCAAAGCAAGAAATCCTACATGAACACATAATACAACAACTACTAATCCCTCAAACCACCCCCAAACTTAAAATATTCAATGTCCGCATTGAATGGAAGTAATTACAAGGGATAGCAGAACATACCTACTTGTCCTCGCTCTCGTCATCCTCGTCATCCTCGTCGGATGAATCAGGTGGAGGATACGGAGTCCGAGCTCCATATAGAGGCCACTGAACAGCAGTACCTGGTGATTGAAAAGCTGCATCCAAAGCTACGGCCATGTCCTCGGAATACTGGCGACTGATAACATGCATAGCATCCATCCGCCTAGTCAGTCGACGAAAATAGGTATCAAAAACTGACATATCCACCGTACGCCGCGGAGGACCTGCCATAACAACTCCCGGTGCCCTAGAAACATGTGGTGGAGCGCCCGCTCCCTGACCACTAGCACCATCAACAACAAATCCTAAACCCCGAGGATGAGGAATGCCGCCCGACCACTCCGTCAACCGGTCAATAGTAGCATCGGTAATAGAAGACATGGCTTTATGCACCGGCTCACCTTCGTACCATTTTACTTTGGAAGCATCACACAAGTACGCTATGATAGAAGCATAAGGAATACTAGCCAACGAATTACTCCCCAAATACCGAAGAATATTTTGATTAATAAGATAACCAAGGTCAACATACTCACCTTTGAGAATACCCCATAATAGAATAGCTCTATCAACAGTAACATCGGACACATGGCTTGACGGAATGATATTAGAACTTATGAACAAGAACCAAGCCCGTGCAAAACTAGACAATGATGCAGCCAGAAAAATCCTTTTCTCGGTGGTACCCGACCTACACTTCCACTCCGTACCCGGAACACATAGCTCACTAATGATAGCATCAAGATCAACATCATCCCTAGTCTTTTTCCCCCAATCCGTAGCACCTCTAGGTTTAGGCGGTTGCCTAATCAAAGTACGAATCGCACGAGGCGAATAATCCACCTTCTGGCCTCTAACAACCGTGGAGTTATTCCTTGCTATCGAAGCATTAGCATAAAACTCCCTAACCACATCCAATGGGGCATCATTAGCAAACTCACAAAATAAAGTCCATCCCCGCTCAATAATCATAGCCTTCATTTCCTCATAAGAACATGGCACAAGCCTCCTTTCATGAATAACCCCCTTGGAAACTAACCTTTCATACTCCGCCTTGGCATCCTCATTCACAAACTTTTCCAATCCATCTCCCACAATAGCATTCTCATCCGAAGATGGATGATTACTACTACCACTACCTACTAAGCGTTGTCTCTTAGGAGCCATAACAACAATTATCAAGCAAAGAACCACAGTCTCCAAACAATTCACCAAACAAAAGAACCCCCAATTTACACACTCCAAGAACCCTAGCGTGCAAAATTCACAAATTCAAATAAAAGATGAGATAGAATATTACCCAATTGAATCAAAGAGGTGAACTTGCTAGATTAATCGCCAAAAATTCGAATTTGATTTTCCCTTGCACTTTGAATGGATGAAAGTTGAGAAATTTGGGTTTATATAGATGGGTTTGTGTATGTATAGGTGAGGTGGGTGTATGTATATAGATAATGGAGATGGAAAAGGAATTGGGGATTGAATTAGATGTAGGATATGATTTAGAGATGTAGGATATGTAGGATATGATTTTGGGGATTAGGGTTTTGAATTGAATTTGATTTAGGATAGGAGTTGTGTAAATAATAGGATAGGAGATGAAAAAAATATATTTTTTTTCGAATGGGCAGTAGTTTCCAGCGCTTCCAGCGCCAATGGCGCCTGTGGCGCAACTGCTATCTGCGTGTCCTGGCGCTTGAGGCGCGACTAGCGCCTGTGGCGCGACCTATCCCTGCGTTACACGGCGCCTGGGGCGCGGCTAGCGCTTCTAGCGCGAGTTGCTTCTGCTGAAAAATTTTGTGTTTTTTTTTTTACACTCTTCTCTCTCTTTTTTTTTTTTTTGAAAGAAAGAAATAAATACAACATAATACAAGAGCGTGGGTTGCCTCCCATGAAGCGCTCTTTTAATGTCAATAGCTTGACATTCTTTTCCGGATTCAAGTCGACGCCAAAATGGCGGAAACCTTCTCACGTTGAAACAATCCTCCATAATAATGCTTCAACCGCTGTCCATTTACTTTGAAAGCATGATCCGGTATTGTTTCATAAATTTCAATAGCTCCATGTGGATACACCGACTTAACAATAAATGGACCCGACCACCTCGACTTGAGTTTTCCCGGAAAAAGCTTGAGGTGAGAATTGAAAAGCAACACTTGTTGACCCGGTACAAATGCCTTTGGTACCAACCTTTTATCATGCCACCTCTTAACCTTCTCCTTATACATCTTGTTATTTTCGTAAGCTTGCTCATGAAATTCCTCAAGTTCATTTAACTGAAGCAACCGTTTTGCACCCGCAACCGTGGTATCTAAATTCAATTTCTTCAACGCCCAATATGCTTTATGTTCCAACTCTATAGGCAAATGACATGCTTTCCCATAAACTAACTGAAACGGAGACATACCTAAAGGAGTTTTGTAGGCAGTTCTATACGCCCACACAGCTTCATCCAACTTTAATGACCAATCCTTACGAGACGGATTCACCACTTTCTCTAGAATTCTATTGATCTCCCTGTTAGAAACTTCAGCTTGGCCATTCGTTTGAGGGTGGTAAGCAGTGGCAACACGATGCGTCACATTATATTTTGCCATCAACGTAGTAAACTGGCGATTGCAAAAGTGAGTTCCCTCATCACTTATTATAGCACGTGGAGTTCCGAAACGCGTAAAAATTTGCTTATGCAAGAAATTCAATACCACCTTTGCATCATTGGTCGGCAACGCCTTAACCTCGACCCATTTAGACACGTAATCCACAGCTAGCAAGATGTACTGATTATTGCATGAAGAAACAAAAGGTCCCATGAAGTCAATCCCCCAAACATCAAAGATCTACACCTCAAGAAGCATGTTAAGAGGCATCTCGTTCCTTCTAGAAATATTGCCAACCTTTTGACAACGATCACATCTCAACACGAACTGATGAGCATCCTTAAACAAGGAAGGCCAATAGAAACCTGCTTGAAGCACACGAGCCGCTGTCTTTTCTCTGCCATAATGACCACCATAAACAGTTGAGTGGCAATCTCGCAACACACCCTCCGTCTCACTATACGGAATACATCGTCTGATCATCTGATCATCTGATCTGCTCCTTGTCTAAACAGAAACGGTTCATCCCAACGGTACCACTTCACATCGTGTAGAAACTTCTTCCTTTGAGCACTCGAAAGATCTGGAGGAATAACATTGCTAACCAAATAGTTCACGTAATCTGCAAACCATGGCTCTTCATCTTGCACTCCAAACAACTGCTCATCTGGAAAAGATTCATTAATAAAAGATTTGTTATGCAATTCCTTACCGTGGTCCTCTAAGCGTGAGAGATGATCCGCTACTTGATTTTCCGTGCCTTTCCTATCCTTGATTTCCACATCAAATTCTTGCAAGAGAAGCACCCAACGAATCAATCTAGGCTTGGAATCCTTCTTCGACATGAGATATCGAATTGCAGCATGATCCGTATACACAATCACCTTCGTACCAAGCAAATAAGACCTGAATTTCTCGAAACCATAGACAACTGCTAGCAACTCCTTCTCTGTAGTAGTGTAGTTCAGCTGTGCATTATTGAGGGTTTTACTAGCATAGTAAACCACATGAAAAATTCTATCCTTCCTTTGACCAAGCACAGCTCCAACAGCATAGTCACTAGCATCACACATGAGTTCAAACGGTTCCTCCCAATTAGGTGCGGTAATGACTGGCGTAGTAGTCAACTTATTCTTCAAGAGCTCAAAATCTGCAAGACACTCATCATCAAACTTGAAAGGAACATCCTTCTCCAAGAGATTGCATAAGGGTTTAGAAATTTTTGAGAAGTCTTTGATGAATCGCCGATAGAAACCCGCATGACCAAGAAAACTGTGAATTCCTTTAACAAAGATAGGTGGAGGAAGATTTTTGATTGTTTCCATCTTAGTCCTATCCACCTCAAGTCCTCTACCAGATACCTTGTGCCCAAGAATAATTCCCTCTCGCACCATGAAGTGACACTTCTCCCAATTAAGCACCAAGTTAGCCTCCACACAACGTTTCAAAACCAAGCCAAGATTATGCAAGCACTCGTCATATGAAGTACCAAAAACTGAGAAGTCATCCATAAAAACCTCCACATTTGAGCCAATCATGTCTGAGAAAATAGCCATCATGCACCTTTGAAAAGTGGCGGGAGCACCACAAAGTCCGAAAGAAACCCGTCGGAAAGCAAAGGTACCAAAAGGACATGTGAATGTGGTCTTCTCTTGATCTTCCGGAGCAATGCAAATCTGATTGTAGCCTGAATAACCATCAAGGAGGCAATAGTACTCATGTCCCGCCAACCTGTCTAGCATCTGATCATGCAAACTCTCCACCCCGTGACTGTTCGAGTACTCATGGAAAGTGATCTTTTCTAGTGGCTTTGTTGAGCTTCCTATAGTCCATGCAAACTCTCCACCCAGTGACTGTTCGAGTAGGGATGAGCTCATTCTTTTCATTAGCAACAACTATCATGCCTCCTTTCTTTGGCACACACTGAACCGGGCTCACCCAAGAACTGTCTGAGATAGGATATATAATACCCGCATCAAGCCACTTTAAGATTTCCTTCTTCACCACCTCTTTCATAATCGGATTAAGTCTCCGCTGATGCTCAACAGTAGGCTTAGCTCCATCCTCTAACAGAATTTTGTGCATGCAATAAGAAGGGCTTATTCCCTTGATATCTGCTATAGTCCAACCAATTGCTGACTTGAACTCCCTCAGAATTCGCAAAAGCTTTTCTTCCCCACTAGCTGACAAGTTAGAGGCAATAATAACAGGTAATGTAGCTGCATCACCAAGAAAAACATACCTCAAGTGTTCCGGAAGTGGTTTGAGTTCAAGTGTAGGAGCTTCCTCAATAGATGGTTTCAGGCGGCCCTCCGAATTTTTAAGTTCTACTAACCCAAGAGATTCAAAAGGCAAATCAAATTTCCTTTTCCAAGGGGCTGAATTTAGCTGCTGAAGTTGCTCGGCTATTTCCTCATCTTCAAAATCAGAGTCACCAACTAAAACTTTTTCCAAAGAATCTGACTTAAGCAACTTCTCCATTTCCATAGTAACTGTAGAATCAACCCAATCCACCTTCAAACATTTCATCTGAGGGTAATTTCATTGCATTAAAGACATTAAAAGTGACATTCTGGTCTTGCACCCTCATGGTGAGCTCCCCTTTCTGCACATCAATCAAAGTCTTTCCCGTAGCCAAGAATGGTCTTCCCAAGATTATGGGAATCATATTATCTTCCTCGAAATCCAAGATAACAAAATCAGTAGGAAATATGAGTTTGTCAACTTTCACCAACACATCCTCCACTATGCCTCTAGGATATGTAACTGAACGATCAGCCACCTGCAAAGAGATGTTGGTAGGCTTTGGTTCCGGTAGACCAAGTTGCATATAGACTGACAAGGGCATGAGAATGATGCTAGCTCCCAAGTCACACAAGCACTTCGCAAAAGACAAATTACCAATAGTGCATGGAATAGTAAAGCTACCAGGATCCTTTAGTTTTGGAGGCAATTTCTGTTGCAGCACAGCACTGCACTCTTCCGTTAGAGCAACAGTCTATAATTCCTCGAGCTTCAACTTACGAGAAAGAATCCCCTTCATGAACTTGGCATAGCTCGGCATCTGTTCAAGAGCTTCGGTAAAGGGAATGTTAATCTGCAACTTCTTGAACACCTCCAAGAACTTAGCAAACTTCTTGTCCAAATTCTGCTTCTGGAGTCTTCTAGGATATGGAGGAGGAGGATAGATCTGAGTGTTCTTTGTAGACTGCTCCACAGAATTTTTAACAGGTTCCTTGCTCTTCTCTACTTCACCACCTTACTGATCAGCCACCAAATCAGATTAAGCAGTTTCGGGCACTGCAGATTTTTCAACCTGCTGATTCTGAACATCTTCATCTTCGTCGACTGCTGATTTAGGGCCTGCTATAACCTTTCCCGATCTCAAAGTCACAGCCTTCACCTGTTCTTTGCTATCCCTCCTACCTGGATTTGTTTCCATATCACTAGGAAGAGTTCCTTGTTGCCTACTAAGTAAGGCACTTGTAATCTGTCCCACCTGGGTTTCCAAGACCTTATGAGAAGCTTGCAGGTTCTTCACCATCATCCACAAATCATCCCTTTCTGGTTTTTCATTAGATGATTGCCCCGCATGAGCCTGGGGCTGTTGCTGCTGAAATCCCGGAGGCTGATATGATTGCCTTGGAGCATACTGCTGCTGATAACCTTGATTGAATGGCCTTGCTTGCTGACCCTGAAACTGCTGATAGGGCTGCTGAGGTTGTTGAGCACCTTGGTTGTTGCTCCAGCTGAAGTTAGGATGATTCATGTTGTTTGGATGATAGGTGGCTGGTACTGGTGCAGCAGGTCTCTGAAAATTACTTACGAACTTTGCTGATTCAGAAGAGATAGCACACTGATTCGTCTCATGTGCGCCCGCACATAGCTCACAAACACTAGCAACCTGCTGAACTCCATAATTAGCAAGAGAATCCACCTTCATCGTGAGAGCCTTCAACTGAGCTACAATAGCTGACGCTGTGTCAACTTCAAGAACACCTGCTACCTTACCTTGAGAAAGCCTCTGTGTTGGATTCTGATATTCGTTAGCAGCCATCATCTCAATAAGATCATAAGCTTCCTCATAGCTTTTCGCCCACAGAGCTCCACCTGATGCTGCATCTAGCAAAGGCCTAGACTGTGCTCCCAACCCATTGTAGAAACCATTAATAACCATCCAATCAGGCATGCCATGATGAGGACACTTTCGTAGCATCTCTTATAACGTTCCCAAGCCTCACACAAAGACTCGCCAAATTGCTGTTGAAATTGAATTAACTGGTTCCTTATTGCTGCAGTTTTCGCCATAGGGAAGAATTTAGTAAGAAACTTCTGAGCAAGATCATCCCATGTAGTAATGGAACCAGCTGGTAGAGAGTGTAACCATCCCTTAGCCTTATCCCTTAAGGAGAATGGGAAAAGCCTCAACTTGATAGCATCATCCGACACACCATTAAATTTGAAAGTGTCGCAGATCTCGATAAAGTCCCGGATGTGCATGTTAGGATCCTCTGTCGAAGCACCCCCAAACTGAACCGAATTCTGCACCATCTGAATTGTGCTCGGCTTGATCTCAAAGTTATTCGCTGCAATAGCTGGCCTGACAATACTAGATTGTATGTCGGTAATCTTCGGCTGCGAATAGTCCTTCAAAGCCTTGACTGCTGCTGGTAAGTCTGCCATCTCTACAGTAGTTTCAAGTTCCTCTTTCTGATTATCTACTACAAGACCGTCTTCTGCCAGTTTTTCCTTACGAGCCTGCAAACGTGTTCGCATACACGTTCAAGTACCTGAAAACACCACGAAATAAACAACTAAGTAAGAAATCCGAGTCAGTGAACGCTAACGACCACTGATGACAAGCACATAAACTAAACAAAACACCGATGATCCCCGGCAGCGGTGCCAAAAACTTGTTAACACAAAATTACGCAAGCGCACGTAGTCATAAGTAATATAATTAAAGTTCGTTCCACAAAGATCTGGTTAAGTTTATTCAGTAAATATGCCTATGCAACAATGTTGGTTTTAATCCACTACTAAGACAAATAACAATTTTTGGTATTGTTTATCTAAATTAAACTAGGATGCAAATATTAAACTAAGAATTAAATTAACTAATGAGACTGAAATCGAATTACTAATATGAGAATAAACATGGGATCCTAACTTCATTAAATACTTCCCTTAGATCTGACGCTTTTAATCTCTATATGCAATGGTTTTGATATCTGATCGGATAACACGAAACCAGTATACGCTACCTGTCAGCATACGCATACCAAACTAAACATACATCCACAAAAGAGATAGAAGATGAATAGACACCAATTATGCTTAGACCCTATATGTCTATAGAATTTGAAAACATAACGGTTGAAGAACAGGTTATCCATTAAGATCACATAGGGTAGTATAAGTATTTTCATCTCACACCACGAATCATATTGATAAACAATTATGAACCTATGCTAGCATGGCAAGTTCTAAATCTCAAGATCCACTTTCACTTCACAAGAGATTAACAATTCAATTTAGATGTTAGCTACGAATCTAAAAGCATTAAGATTAACCATACGAGGATATCAATTTCACATCACACACAGATCTTTACAGCATCAAGATACTAAGTTCCATAAATAAATCCGTTAGAATCCCATGACAACGATTAGCCCATAATTGAACTATTCATCGTCATGGGATTTGATGAAAACATGATAATTAACAAGATATGAAAGAAAGAAACAATAATATTAATAAAAACAAGAGTTGAGAGAACAAATCTATAATCCAAAGTATACAAAAGATGAAGTAGATCTAGATCTTTGCTTGTCACCGAGCTTGAATCCTTCTCCACTTTTCTCTCTTGCCGTTCTATGTTACAATAAATAAAAAGCTGATCCAAATTACATGGTAGGATGTGTTTAAATATACTCTAGAAGTCTTGCCCAATAAGCAATTACCTTCTATTACAATTAGAATTCGATCAAGGTACCAAAAGCTGCCCAAAATACAATTAAAATTAGAAAAAGGGCAAAACTGGAATTTTTTGCATGGCTTATCATAGACCACGTGCGCGATTTTATTCAGCACGTCCCCTGAACCTGCTATCTATCCCAGGTTGTAGAAAATCTCTCAAGCTTCGCGTGAGCTGTAAGATCGCTGAAAACGGACTTCTAGAACTCCAGATATGGCCAAAACAATGTAGACTGCGCAACCTCCCCGGAAAATCCGAATTTAAATCAATTAATCCTCCAAACACGATAGAAGCATCACCCATAATCGACATTCTAGTAAGTCTGCACAACTATGCAAAACACATCAAAACTACAATAAACTTGAGGCCAAGTCAATCAATTTCAGCCGAATTTAAGCGATCCAAGTGGATATAAAATCCACTTATCAATTCCACATTTAACACTTAAATAAACATTTATAAATTGCGAAAAATTCTAGGTCGTTATACATGGGCTACAAGGGCACCGGACATGTTTGCCATCTTTCCTTTGGCTCCAGTTTGAATAGCTCTCTTTTGAAAGAGTTCAGGTTCATATGACCTGGGCACACCATAGAGAGTTTCAAGAGAAACATCATTCAAGTTTCTCCCTTCTCTAATAGCAGTTAATTTGTGCTCATGGTGCTCAGGAAGAGTGAGCAAGAACTTGACATTCACCTCTTTCCTCTCATAGAACTTTCCATGGATTTGTAGCTCGGCTATCAGCTTACAGAATCTTTCAAACATGTGGGTGAGCTCTTCACCAGGCTTAGCCATGAAGGCTTCATACTGAGACACAAGAATATGTCTCTGATTTTCTCTAACCTCTTCACTTCTTTCACATAGCAACTCTATCTTGTTCTACATTTCTCTTGCAGATAAGCACCCCATGACATTTCCACACATGGCCTTATCCAAGGTGAGAGAGTCAAGCAAGATAAGTTGTAAAGCATAATGCAATGTAATATGTAATAGAGGATATATATAACTCAACTAGGATAAAAGATAAATAATATTAAATCTATACAGGGATCGGGAAATTTGAAGAACACGCACCAACAAGGATCAAGTCGCTGAAAGAAGTTCATTAACATGTTCAGGCCTCAGTGACAGAATAAGATGTACAGATGATTCAGTTGAAGAGGCAAAAAAGATTCCATGTATTTACATAATTTGAAGATACTGCTACAGGCTAATCAATTGGAATGTAACGAAGGTGTGAAGATCAAGATCAGTGCTAGTCACTTGTGAACCAGACCAGCGTACTAAGTGTCAGTATATACGAGAAGGATAAACACATTAATTTACAGAAAGAATTACCAAAGCCTATTGACGATCAAGGACAGACATAATATTTCAAGGTATTGTCAAAAATTAATTTACTCTCTAAAAATTAAATAAGTAACAGATTAATTAATTATTTATAACAAATAATTAAATTAATCTAGTACTTGAATTATTTTCATAGATAAATTAAAACAGCAGAATAAAAGAGAAGAAAGAAGCCCAATAGATACAAAAATAGTATTACTATGCGGAGTTACTATGCAAAGTTACTATGCACGGTTACTATACACGGTTACTATTTGGGGTTGGTGTAATAGTGCCCGGTTACTATTTGGGGTTGGTGAAATAGTGTCCGGTTACTATTTAGGGGTTGTTGGAATAGTGCTCGGTTACTATTTGGGGGTTGTTGGAATAGTGTCAAATAGTGACTTTCTATAATCTATAAATAGGCCTGTTGTATTTCATTTCAAAACACACCTCAACACAACACAACTCTCTCTTCTCTCTCTCTTATATCTTCTCTGTGTAAGCTGCTAGACAGTCCATCTAGTAGGAAAGCCGGCTTAGCCCGCTTTCTGGAAGTGTCGGGTAGAAGGTCCTCGTGCCTAAACTATCCTAGGAGTGTTTGATTTTGTAGCTGATCCATAGGATTAGATTGTGTAGCAAACCTCCGGGTTTTATCTATTCAAAGATATTTCCCAAACAGTTGTGTTATTTCGATTCAGTATTTTTGATCTCATATCCACATCAAAAATCGAAATATTTTTAGAATAACGCATTCAACCCCCTTTCTACGTTATTCCGGACCTAACAATTGGTATCAGAGCCACTCTGTTATTATACAACAGTTAAGATCCAAAAAGCTATACAATCATGACAGAGAAAACACAAATTCCAAAAACAAGCAGATATGAATCAATCAGAGTTCAAATACTCAGGGCATCAGAATATCCCATATGGATTCTGTCTAAGTACTCTGGAGGCTACAGATCCAGAGTACTTAGACAGAATCCATGATGGTCCACATAAGCCGACCAAATTGTCTATTGCAGTTGATAAATAGGAACAGAAAATGATTCCAAAGGAGAAGAAAGACTACACTCCTGAAGATATCTCCTCTATTAGCAAGGATGCCAAGGTAAGGCATTTATTACATAGCGCTCTTGACAATGTTATGTCTAACAGGGTCATTGGATGCAAAACTGCTAAGGAGATTTGGGATGCTTTGGAAGACAAATGTCAATGAACCAAAGCCATCAAGAAGAACAAGAGAACAATACTCACACAGGAGTACGAGCACTTTGACTCGACGTATGAGTCATTAACAGATCTATATGACAGATTCCTAAAATTGCTGAATGATTTGTCACTGGTGGATAAGGAGTATAATCTTGAAGACTCTAATCTGAAATTCTTGTTGGCTCTTCCTGGGAAGTGGGATTTAAAGGCCAGTACCATCAGAGACAATTATGATCTGGAAGACATTTCTCTTGATGAAATCTATGGAATGGTCAAGACTCATGAGCTTGAGATGGAACAAAGAAGCAAGAGGCATGGAAGCAAGCCCAAGTCAATTGCTCTTAAAGCTGAGGAGAAAGCTTCTAAAGAAGTTACTGTGAAAAAGAGTCAATCCAATGGAAAGGCTCTTATTACAAAGTCTGATACTGAGTCATCAAACTCTGGTGATGACTCAAACTCTGACAATCACACAGACTCTGATGATGATGGCAGTGATACTGAGATTATACAACTTGCAGCCCTGATGGTAAAAAGCTTCAAGAAGATGGCTTACAAGAACTTCAGGAAAGGAAAGAAGTTCACACGAAGAGATTCAAATTCCGAAAAGAAGAATTTCTAAAAAGCTGAGGGAAAGGAAGGCAGGTCTGGGAAAGTGGACAAGTCCAAGATCAAATGTTATAATTGTGGTGAGAAAGGACATTTTGCACCTGAGTGCAAGAAAGCCAAAGCTGATAAAGGTCAAGCTTACATCACAAAGAAGAAGGACTGGGCTGACACTTCAGACTCTGAAGATGAGGTGAACTATGCCTTAATGGCAAATGCTGATAGTATCTCTGAAGCTACTGAGACCAAGGTACCTCACTCTACTCTAGCTTTTGATACTACTGATATATCTGAGTTAAGACACTTTCTTAAAAACTTGCATGTTAACTACAGAGATCAGACTTTAGAAATGAAAGAATAAAATCTGAAAGTCTAGACCTTAGAAAGAGAAATGACTATCTAGAATTAGAATTAGTCCAGATGTTAAAAATTCAGAAAGATAGAGATGATGCTATTATTGTTAAAACTGAATTATTGAAAAAGCATGCTTATCTTGAATCTGAACTTGCTAAAGAAAGAAACATTATTAAAACTTGGACTAACTCTAGTAAAACTACTCAGAGTATCTTAGAGAATGGTTGTTGGAAACAAGGTCTAAGTTACACTAATAAAAAGAAAACTGCCAACCTAGAAGCTGAGACCTCTAAACCTGTATTTACTGAAAGGGCTGCAAAGCCCAAAATTAATCCTGTGAGGTTTGTACCAAAATTTGACAAACCAAAACAGGATGAAGTCCAATCAGTAAATATTGACTTAATGTCTCAGAAACAGCTTAAACACAAGTTGAAGGAGATAAAAGGAGTGAACAATGTAAAAGAACCTAGGAAAAACAGAAATGGAAAGGTAGGCATCAATAAAAGCAATAACTATATGCCTATTCCCAATGCTCTTAGGAAGAAATGTCACAACTGTGGAAATCCTAACCATCTTGCTACTTTTTGCAGGAAGAATAAAAATATAAACTCTATACCTCCTAAGTCAGGAGTTAAGAGTGGTTCGGTTAGGTTTAAGCCACAGAATCCTTGTTTTCACTGTGGCACTATTTGGCATTCTATTTATACATGGAAAGAGTATCATAATTTGTATTATGATTATTATGAACTTAAACCCTCTTTGAATAAATTCAAGATTGATTCTACATGTATAAATTCTGATAAAAAGTATGTTAGCACAAACTCTGATAAGACTTCTGCTGCAAAAGCTAACAGACTTAATAAGGCAAAAGAATCCAAGCAAGTCTGGGTCCTTAAAACTAATCATTAGTGGTTTTTGTGATTGCAGGGTAACAGGAAAAATATCCTTGTTATGGACAGTGGATGCTCAGGACACATGACTGGAAATAAATCCCTGCTATCAGAATTTGTGAAGAAAGCTGGCCCAAGTGTTTCTTATGGAGATGGCAACATAGGAAGGACTCTAGGATATGGCAATATCAATCTTGGGAATGTCGTCATTGAAGCTGTAGCTCTAGTCTCAGGACTCAAACATATTCTGCTAAGTGTGAGTCAAATCTGTGACAGAGGTTATCATGTGGATTTCTTTGAAGAACACTGTGAAGTTATAAGCAAATCTACAGGCAAAATTGTTCAGAAGGGATACAGGCATGGTAACATTTATGAAGCTAAGCTTTCAACAAACTCTGATGGCTCTGCAAACTGTCTACTGAGTAGAGCATCAATTGAAGAAAGTTGGGATTGGCACAAGAGACTTTCTCATCTGAATTTAAACAGCATTAATGAGCTAGTGAAGAAAGATCTTGTGAGAGGATTGCCCAAATCAGTTTTTACTCCAGATGGCCAACGTGACTCGTGTCAGAATGCAAAACAACGGAAAACTTCATTCAAAAGTAAGACTGAATTCTCAATTCTTGAGCCATATCACTTATTGCATGTTGATTTATTTGGTCCAGTAAATATAATGTCTATTGGAAAGAAAAATATGCTTTGGTTATTGTTGATGAATACACCAGATATACATGGGAGTATTTCATGCACAAGAAAGAAGAAATTGCATCAATCTTAACAGAGCATGTCAGACAACTGGATAAAGGATCTAAGCATACAGTGAGAATCATAAGGAGTGATAATGGCACTGAGTTCAAGAATGTAACCATGGAAGAGTTTTGTAAAGAAAATGGAATAAAGCAAGAATTCTCTGCACCTGGAACTCCACAACAAAATGGAGTAGTAGAGAGAAAGAACAGGACTCTCATAGAAGCTGCAAGGACTATGCTTAATGAAGCAAAGCTGCCAACTTACTTCTGGGCTGAAGTTGTGCAAGCTGCTTGTTTCACACAGAATGCTACACTCATAAACAAGCATGGTAAAACACCATATGAGATGGTGAAAAATAAGAAGCCGAACCTGAAGTACTTTCATGTGTTTGGATGTAAGTGTTTTGTTCTTAAGACTCATCCAGAACAGCTTTCCAAATTTGATTTAAAAGTTGATGAAGGAATCTTTGTTGGATACCCACTATCCACAAAAGCATTCAGAGTCTACAATCTGAGAACAAAAGTGGTCATGAAATCTATCCATGTGTCTTTTGATGATAAGAAGATAACAGGACTTGAAGATTTTGATGAACATGACCAGCTGAGATTTGAGAATGAAGAAATAAATGTTGATCTACAAAATTCTGATACTCTTTCAGACAATATTGTTCAATCTATACAAGTAGATCAGACTGCAGTACATGTTGAGGGGAAGCAAGTGAACGATGAAAATAAACCCTAATCAAGTGAAGAAACATCAAAGAATGCATCTACTGCTAATGATTCATTAAACTCAGAAAGCAACAGCTCAAGGGGAGCAAATAATGATTTTGGATCTACTAATCACCACACTCAACACAATTATGAACTTGGGGAATTATCAAGATCAAATCTGCCAAGACAAAGGGTATGGAGTAGAGCGCATCCCTTTGAACAGATCATTGGTGAACCGGACACGGGTGTACAGACTAGAAGAGCAACACAGAATGAATGCAATTTTGCAGGATTTTTATCTCAAATTGAACCTAAAAAGGTTGTTGAAGCTCTAGATGATCCAGATTGGGTAACTGCAATGCAGGAAGAACTCAATCAGTTTGAAAGGAAGAAAGTAGGGAAGCTAGTGCCAAGACCAAAAGATAAATCTATAATTGGTACTAGATGGGTGTTTAAGAATAAACTGGATGAAATGGTATTGTTACGAGGAACAATGCTCGATTGGTAGCAAAGGGTTACTCTCAAGAAGAGGGAATTGATTATGATGAAACCTATGCTCCAGTTACAAGGCTTGAAGCAATCAGGATGTTCTTTACATTTGCTGCACACTCCAACTTTAAGGTTTTTCAGATGGATGTGAAGAGTGCATTTTTGAACGGAAATCTAGAAGAAGAAGTCTATGTTGAACAACCCCCTGGGTTCGAAGACAAGGAATTTGAAGGTTTTGTGTACTTTCTCTTCAAAACTCTCTATGGTCTCAAGCAAGCCCCTCGTATATGGAATGATACTTTCTCCAAGTTCTTACTTGAAAATGGTTTTACAAGAGGTATCGTCGACAAAACTCTCTTTCATAAAAAGCATAAAAATGATATAATTCAGGTGCAAGTATATGTGGATGATATAATATTTGGTTCTACTAATGATTTTCTATGTAAGAATTTGCTAAGCTAATGCAGAGTAAGTACGAGATAAGCATGATGGGTGAGTTGTCCTTCTTCCTTGGACTTGAAGTTGTTCAGAAGCCTGATGGTATTTTTATCTGCCAATCAAAATACATAAAGGATCTTCTGAAGAAGTATGGGATGGAAGAAGCAGCTACTGCCAAGACCCCGATGCCAACTGTTGTCAAGCTTGATCAAGACAAATCTGGTAAGTCAGTTGACATCACGAAGTATCGAGGTATGATCGGCTCTCTCTTGTACTTAACTGCTAGTAGACCAGATATTATGTTCGTAACTTGTTTATATGCTAGATTCCAGGCTGACCCTAAAGAGTCACATCTTATAGCTGTTAAACGTATTTTCAGATACCTTAAGGGAACCCCCAATCTTGGGATTTGGTACCATAAAGGTACAGGTTTTGACCTAGTTGGCTATACAGATTCTGACTTCGCAGGTTGTAAGATTGATCGAAAAAGTACTTCTGGAAGATTTCAGTTTCTAGGAAGAAGGTTGGTATCTTGGTACAGCACGAAGCAACACTCAGTATCTACCTCGACAGCCGAAGCAGAATACATTGCGGCAGGTAGTTGTTTTGCTCAGATCCTGTGGATGTGGAATCAACTTCAGGATTATGGACTCATGTTGGACAAAATTCCAATTCTATGCGACAACACGAGTGCCATTGCCATTGCCAACAATCCAGTTCAACATACCAGGACTAAGCACATTGATATCAGGTATCATTTCTTACGAGAGCATGTCATGAATGGAACTGTGGTATTATATTTTGTTCCCACAGATCAACAAATTGCAGACATCTTTACTAAACCACTGGATGAATCCACTTTCTCCAAGTTAGTTGGTAAACTTGGAATGTTAAATCTGTCTAATTAATTTTGGATAATCAATAACTACAATTTGTTATAAGTTCACATGTATTTTAAATGTCCATATGTTTAGGATTTGTGAATTTATTTGCATCCAGTCCTCATATTACAGTTATCTCTATATTAATTACCATGCTTATAAATGCTATATTTTATGGTAATTAGTTAGTAAATAATTGTGTCAATTGTAACATAATTAAATAAATATTTTATTGACATATATCAATTAATTATACTTTGTTAATTTTATGTCTATTTAATTATGAGTTTGACTGATTATTGTGGAATAATTCTTGAATTATTGATTGGTTATTTTGAATCCACAATGATTAGAAATAATAAGTATGTATGTGTGTGTGTACATAAGCTAATAGGTTTCGGTGATAAGATGTTTTTTCGGCTGACAGGTTTCGGTGATAAGATGTTTTTCGGCTAAGTAGGTTGTTAGGTGAGAAATTATTGAGCGGTGTGATTTTTCAAACATAACCTGTCACGCTCTCACCTAACCCACTAGTCCTTGAAACCTTATAAATGATGAGTTTTTGTTTGTGTTTAACATCATCATTTTTCAGATATACAGACCATATACACACAATTGCTGAAAATTTCAAGCTTTGACCGGAAAGATCTCATATTCTAGCTGGTGGTTTTTAAAGCGGATTTCATATTCGTGTTATACGCATCATCCTTTATAAAAACTAACCCTTGTTGTTGAATTTCCTCAAAGTTTTGAAAATGGCATTGCAGGGAAGCTTTTTAATTGCTAAAGTTAATCCTATTTCCATTCAGCAAATCGAAACCATTCTTGATGAGCAATTTCGGGCTTGGACACAATTTCTGAATGAACATTCATTAATTCGCTATGCTTTAGTTACACCAGTGCAACTTAACCATGATGCATTGCGTGAACTATATTGCAGTGCGGTTAACACTTCTGGATAGGAAGGGTGTGCAATCACATATCGACTGTTTGGTAGGTCGATTAGGGTCATTGAACGAGATGTTAGTCGAATTCTTCATTTTCCTATGGAAAATCTTGTTTCTGATCCTACACCTGAACAGATTGAAATGTTCTTTCGTTTTATAAGGTACCAAGATGGCAATTTCAATACTCGTAATCTTTCTGGAACGTTTCTAACCCAGTACTGGAATTTCTTCTTTCACACTCTTAACCATGTTTTTCCTCAGATAGAACAAATCAAGATCGAATACCTGAATTTATTCAAAAAATAGGGTATGCGGTCGCCAGTAATTTGAGGATTAATTTTGGAAAAATAGTGCTTGGTCAAATCATTTTAAAGATGAAACACTTGGGAACAAGAGATGTTCTGTAATAACCGCGAATTTTCGAAATAATTTTCATAATCGATATTTAAATTTTATTTAAGAGCGATGCACTAGTATATTTTAATTAGCGCGTTTTTGTAAATTTTTAAAATTTTATTTATTCATAAGTAAATAAATATTATATTATATCTATTTAATTATATTTATTTGGTATTCATTAAAATTACGAAATTTAGAAAAATGGGATTTTAGTTTTTGGGTCGAATTTATTTTAGGAAGCGAAATTAGAGTCTCGTTTTAATTAGCCAACACGGGAGAAAACGAGATTATTATTACTAATCAGATAGTGGACAGAGCATTTAATTTGCACTAAGCATGCCACATTCATTTTGTCCCCCACGTTTGTTCCTTTAAATCCACTAAACATCATTCTTTTCCTTTTCACAAATCATGCACCAGAACATGATTATGTTTTTATCGAGCATTAGTATTTTATTTAATCAAATAAGCAAACTACCCTCATCCTTATCTACAAACACATCAGTTCACATGTTCACAAAACATATACTCTTCTTTTGCTCCATCTCTGTCGAAGCCACAGACTACTACTTCTCTCTGAACAAAAATCCGGCCATATATATTTATACGAATAGAGTAAAACTGCATGTAGTTTATTTGTTTTCTTTGTTAAACTTTTTTTTTTCGATCTCGTGGTAATCCGGTGTGTACGAGTTCGATTGGTACTTAGAGATTAAGATTGGTTGTGTTAAATTAATACATGTAATTGTGTTGTTGTGATGTGGTGATTGAAGGGGTATTGTTGGTTTGAATCGGAGTATAAGGGGGAAGGAGTGTTGTTGGGTGTTGTCGGAGAAGGGAGTTGCAGGGGAGGTGGTTGGTTGTGTGTTGGGGGATTGGAGGTCGCAAGTCGGAGCAGGGGGGAGGGATCGACGCCACCGCGGTGCTGGAAGAAACCGGCGGTGGTTGGTTGTTATTGATGTAATACGGGGGTAGAGGGAGAGGGTTGAAACAGAGAAAGATGAGGGAGATAGAGAGTAAAGAGCGAGAGATAGAGAACAGAGGAGGAAGAGAGATTCGAGAGACAGAGACGGGTGATGAGAGGCAGAGAGATTGAAGAAGAGAGGGAGAGAGATATGGTGGAGAGAGAGAAAGACGACGGAGGGAGAGAGGAGAGAAGGCGGAGAGATTTGAGAGAGACGCAGGGGAGGGGAGGAGCAGGTGGGACCCACATGGTGCAGATGGGACCCACACCGATGATTTCAGTAAGGTTAATAATAAAATAATACAGTTATTGATGGTTGAACGTTTTAATCAGGATTTAAATAAATATAAGAGGTTCCAATGGGTTTCGTTAAAATTGGAGTATTATTAAAAATTGAGAGAATTAAACAGTTTAATTAAAAATAGTTTAATTAAGTGATTAATTATTTAAATAGAAATAAGTAGTGATTATTTGGACGTGAATTAGAGATTTAATGATTCGTGGATAAAAAAAGAGGGAATAATTATAAATAAATAGGATTATTTAATTAGTTTTAAAAGAAAGAAATTAGACTTGAATTATTTGATTGAGTATTAAAATGGGAAAAAAATTAGAAGTTAGTGAGATTAATAGCATTATAATTATTTATAATGAATTATATTTTCTAAGAAAATGAGAATAATAATTATGGATTTAAAGTGAACAAAAATTGATTGTTGAATTATTTTGTTTTGAGAATAAATAGAGGTTAATATTATTAAATTAGTGAATTTTAAAGAATTGTAGAGAATTCATTAGATCCTTTTAAATGAGAATTTTCTTACAATTAAATAATGTGGGATTTACGAATATTAAAATATTATATATTTTCTAGACTGAATTCCCGAGTTCGAAGAAAAATTTGTTATCCGGGGATTATTTTCCATTATTTATTCTAGAGATTTTTGAGAGATATTATATTATTACTAATATTCTTTATATTTAAATATTATATTATCGTAGTGGGAATATTTTATTTTGACGAATCGCTCACTTATTTCTGGTTGCCAATTTTATAGAATAATTCCCGAGCCGTAGAGCGAAGCCAAGTTCACGGGTAGAGTATAAATTTTATCTGCATTTATTGCACTTCGAGATCGAGGCAAGTTCAATCCTACCCTAAATCTTGGAATTTTCATATTTCTATCCTTGTTAATTCATTCATATTTATTTTCGAGCTATCAAATTATGAGATTTATTTTGCTGCTTCTTATACTACAATAATTCTTTCGAACATTATTTTCTCGTTGCAATATGATTTTACTGTTAAGAGTATTTTACTTGCGAATTATATTCCCTATAAGCGTAGAAGAATTTCAATTGCTATCGGGTCGATCTCATTAATTCGAGACGACTACTTGATTTGATTCAGTGGAACTAGTCTCATTTGTTCGAGCTAGTTAAATTCATTCTTTTCAGTCGAATTTATTGTACAAATTCGGCAATATTTATTGATTATATTTTTGTTGGTTCATCTCTCGAATCAACAAATGAGGGTTATAAAATTAGGATCATTAGAGTTTTACTCATTGATCAAGTGAAAAATATTCTATTTAACGTTCATCAATTGTGGGTATTATAAATATTCGAGTGGTACTATTTGTTCAGTACAACTCAAGATAATTATTTTAAGACTATCCTTACTATTTCAAGATAGTTGCATTTATTGTCAAGGTTTGGCATTTTGTTCGTGTCAACCAATAAAATATTATTATCATTGAGAGTTTGCATCAGTCCCTTGTTCGGATTGATGGCACAATTGAGTCAGACAGGCAGTCCGCCAGATTAACAAGTATTTTCCTGAAAGAGTTATCTCAAGTTATCTGTTCATCAAATATTCGGGAATTCTGTTTTCTACTGGTCAATTTTGGGAAAGAGACCCATTATAGAGAAAGAGAGACTTGTGTACCGTTATACGGACACGAGAATATTTTGGCATTTGTTGCTAGGGTTGAATTAATAACCCATTATGATGCTAGCATTCATACATATATTATATTGTTGATATCATATTGTAGCCGTGATCGGGCGAAGTGCGGTGTCATTGGAGGCGGTATTCTCGGTCGGATAGTTGATCGCCCCACGGAGATACCGAGAGGTGGAAGACCAGTTTATTCTTAAATCATGAGTCATCAAAGTTATATCAGTTGATACTTTGAGTAGTCTGTTTTCGAGATGAGTATTGAGTCAATGTCAGATTGTGATATTCTATTATTCATAAAATGTTGAGTATTCTCTTTCGGTAAGTATTATTATATTTATACCCCGAGCAATGAAAGAACTTGCTGAGCACTATAGTTGCTCACTCTTGCTTTAAAACATTTTGTTCAGCTGTTAAGATGGAAAGATGCGAGACGTCCAGCCAGGAATCCAGAGGAAAGGGAAAAGCTCCAGACTATGCTGACAAGAATTAGAATATCCAGCTGGACCCTTTATTTTCTATTTTGTGAACTTATGTAAGATATTATCCTAAGATGTACTAAGACGTATTGTAATATTTTGTGAGACCGATCTTGGATCTGCGGAGTGGGACTTTTATGCTCCGTTGCATTAAATATTTCGCCTTATTACGCTAATGTGTGCTGCAAGATGTTGAGACAATGTGACGACCCGAATCCCCGATCAGGGCGGATTTGGGGGCGTTACAGTTTTGGTATCAAAGCCTTATTTATATTTTTAGGAATCGTACGAGCCTAGAATTATAACACGACGTGAGAGTTTAGAGGTATAATATGACGTTGAGATTTTAGCACTAAGTGCTTTACACCCTTATACATATATCTATATGCATATCTAGAAGACTAGAACCTGTGTGACCGAAACATTTTGTACTTTTGTAGATGTCTACTTCAGAACCGTTGGTTTTGTCCTGCTCAAGATATATTTCCTACGCCTTATTCACATGGACCCCTAGTTCCCAATTGATATAAGATATGATGCCTAAGATTCCATTATTGTTAAGGTGGATAATACCCTGCAGAGTTTCCGCATTTTGTAGATGTTGTCAGTATCTTTACCGGCCAGAGTTGGACCCGCACGAGGTACGTGCACCAGAGATAGACTTAGAGAGATATGTAACTATGTGTACCAAATTCGAGGCTAAATTCTTAAAACAATTTCGTGACCAACAATAGTTTTCTAGAGATATAACTTATAGAGGTTGAAATAGTTCTCTATGATATTGTGTTTTTGTACATCCCCTCCTAGAGATTTTCTTCCTTGGCGAGCTACCGAAGTTTGCAAGTGTCGCTTTTATTCGAGAATCAATAGTTGTTCCTAAGAGGTTATTTTGTGCGGGGAAATCTTTCTTTAAATAACTTCCTTAACAAGGATTATCGATAATTCTTATCATACGAATTTACTCGGGCAATATCTATCCTGTTGAAAATGACCTCTGCTGTTTAGAGGTTGATTTACCGAGCATTATGTACTTTCATAAATACAAACCCTCTCATACCTCTTCCTATATTTGACACCCTTTGATGCATTGAGATGAACAACCCTAAATATATAGGGGAAGACTATCTGTCTCTGTGATAGAAGTCTGGTGGGACGCCACCGTTTGTATTGTTGTTTGTCATTAGAGTACCAAAGGCTGGCCACCTTGTGTACTATGACGGTTGTCCTAATGATACATGCAACAAAACGAATGTTAAAAGATCATATTGATCTCTCAGTTAATTCTTTTACAAAAGATTCTCACTATCAAGAGTTGAACATACCCATGTTATTGCCTCACAGTATTATATGTCGAATTATTCTTCTTCTTTCAAAGTTCTAATTGAACCTGGAATGTTTAGTGCTTCGAAGTTTCAAGAGTGCATACTGGAATTTAGGAGTGATGAAACTTCTTTTCAGAAATTACGATTTAAAATGAGTTTAACCAAAAATTCGAGAACAAAAGATTAATAACGATTGAATTTTAGAACTTGTAAGGTTTTCCTGAGAACCGATATTTTAACTGAGATAGATTTTTACGAGTATCTGAAACCTTTTTATAAATAGGAATAAGAGTAATCGTTTATAAAGAGACCAGAGAGAATCACGATTTTGAGTATGATTTATTTTGAGAAACCAGAAATTTTGACCGAGTGATTATGAATACCTATCATAACTGTGCCAGCAATGGTGTCATATAACTGCATACCTGTGATTTAACATACCTTATTGTTTGCAATTTTAATAGAAAAAGATGCCACCTAAAAGAGGTAGACCCCGCAGGATCCAAAGAGTACCCCTAACAGAGGATCACGCTGAAGTTGATGCCAATCCTGAACAAGAACCTGAACCCGAGCCGACGCCAGTAGTACAACCAAATTCAAATCCTAATGACCCTATGAGTTTACTCGTGGAATTTCTGAGATAATATACACAGAATCCTCCACTTAGACAAGAAATACCTCAAGTCAGAAATGATCAACCCCCTGTACCCCCAGCTAAAAATTCAGTTGCATTTAAATCTTTCAAATCGTTGAATCCCCCTGAGTTTAAAGGTAACACTGATCCTGTTGAGGCAAGAATATGGTTAAGAGAGATGGAAAAGACCTTTGAAATTGTAGGAGTAGAAGAAGAGAAGAAAACCATTTTTGCAGCCTACATGTTAAAAGGTGAAGCGAATTATTGGTGGGAATCAAAGAGAGCAATGGAAGGGAACTTAGTCATACCCTGGACTAGGTTCACCCAGCTATTTTTAGAGAAATATTTTCCTAAATACTTGGGAGATCAGATGGAGATAAAATTTCTGGAACTTAAACAAGGCAATATGACTGTAGCTGAATATGAACCCAAGTTTTCTGAACTCTCTAGGTTTATGCCTTACCATGTGGATACTGACGAAAAGAGAGCTAAACGTTTTCAACTTGGGCTGAAGCCATGGATCCAGAATCGAGTTGCGATACTAGAAATCACCAATTATGCTACTTTAGTTCAGAAAGCATCTATTGTTGAAAGTGGAACCGAGTTGTACCCAAAGGACAAGGATGTGAAGAAAAGGAAATTTCAGAATCATGAAGCTAGTTTTGAGAGGAAGCCTGACAATCGGAGTGGAAGCAACCAGAGGTTTAGACAGCCACAGGTGGCCAATGTGATGCAAGAAGGACCACCTTTGCCAGAATGCAAGACATGTGGGAAGAAACACCCGGGACCCTGTTATCAAGCGAGTGCGAATTGTTATAATTGTGGACAGAAGGGTCATTATGCTTCTAGTTTCAAGGATAAATATGTCACCTGTTTTAACTGTGGAAGGAAAGGTCATGTGTCCCGAGATTGCCGACAACCTTCGAAGGAGAATCCAGTGCCTCGACTCCCAGCACCTCCCAGCAACAAGCCGACAGCAAGAACCTTCAACATGACTGTGCGAGATGCCATCGATGACAACAATGTGATAGCAGGTACGCTTCTAGTAGACTCTGAGAATGCGTGTGTTCTAGTTGATTCTAGAGCTACCAAATCTTTTATTTCTAAAAATTTCATGAATAAGTTGAATCTTGAGTCTGTTTCCCTTAGAAGGAATTCTGAGCATAGACGTAGCTAATCAGGAAGTTACCAGTGAACCGATTGTGTCCGAATTGTTCCATAAGGATACATGGGCAATGTTTTGACGCTAACCTCATTCTTTTTAAGTTAGGGGAAATTGTCGTAATCCTAAGGATGGATTGGTTAACACATTATGATGTGCAAATAAATTATCGACGTAGGAGGGTCACCTTAAGTTGACTTCTACAACCCTTAGAGATAATCGAATGGAAATGAGAATATATTACCATGGATTTTGTCGTAGAATTGCCCCGACCTAGAGCTAGCCATGATGCAATTTAGGTTATTGTCGACCGACTCACTAAATCTGCGCATTTCCTACCAATTAGTGATAAGTACTCGGTTGAGAGATTGGTGAACATATACCTAAAGGAAATTGTGGTTCGTCACGGAGTGCCTGTTTCAATTGTATCTGATAGAGATGCCCGTGTTACTTTTCGATTTTGGAAGAGTTTTCAGGAATGTCTTGGCACGAAGTTAAATCTGAGCACTGCATATCATCCACAGACCGACGGACAAAGTGAAAGGGCGATTCAAACAGTTGAAGATATGTTAAAAGCCTGTGCACTTGATTTCAATGGAAGTTGGGATGAGCATTTGCCCTTAGTTGAGTTTGCTTACAACAATAGTTACCACTCCAGCATATGTATGGCACTATATGAAGCATTGTACGGGAGGAAGTGTAGATCACCTCTATACTGGGATGAAGTAGGAGAAAGAAAAATACTAGGACCAGAACTACTACAACAAACTAAGCAAGCGACCGAAGTTATTTGAAAAAGGTTAGTTGCAGCCCAGGATCAACAGAAGAAGTATGCAAATCAAAAGAGAAAAGACAAAGCATTTGAAGTGGGAGATAAAGTGATGTTGAAAGTTTCATCTTGGAAGGGAGTTATGAGATTCGGAAAGAAAGGCAAGTTGAGCCCCAGATATATAGGACCTTTTGAGATTCTCAAGAAAATAGGACCACTAGCTTATCAGTTGGCCCTACCTCCAGACCTTCAGCATATCCACGATGTGTTTCATGTTTCTGCGTTAAGAGATTATCATTCTGATTTCAGACATGTTATAACCTACGAACCAGTGGAAATACATCCAGATTTGACCTACGAAGAACAGCCAGTAGAGTTCCTAGATCACAAAGTGCAATAGTTAAAAACTAAGAAAGTAAATCTAGTGAAGGTACTTTGGAGAAACCACCAGGTTGAGGAAGCCACGTGGGAATTAGAAAGTGAAATGCGAAATAAATATCCTGAATTGTTTAGTGCGTAATTTTGATTCCGAGGACGGAATCCTATAAGGGGGGAAGACTGTAATAACCGCGAATTTTCGAAATAATTTTCCTAATCGATATTTAAATTTTATTTAAGAGCGATGCACTAGTATATTTTAATTAGCGCGTTTTGTAAATTTTTAAAATTTTATTTATTCATAGGTAAATAAAAATTATATTATATCTATTTAATTATATTTATTTGGTATTCATTAAAATTAGGAAATTTAGGAAAATGGGATTTTAGTTTTTGGGTCGAATTTATTTTAGGAAGCGAAATTAGAGTCTCGTTTTAATTAGTCAACACGGGAGAAAACGAGATTATTATTACTAATCAGATAGTGGACAGAGCATTTAATTTGCACTAAGCATGCCACATTCATTTTGTCCCCCACGTTTGTTCCTTTTAAATCCACTAAACATCATTCTTTTCCTTTTCACAAATCATGCACCAGAACATGATTATTTTTTATGGAGCATTAGTATTTTTTTAATCAAATAAGCAAACTACCCTCATCCTTATTTACAAACACATCAGTTCACATTTTCACAAAACATATACTCTTCTTTTGCTCCATCTCTGTCGAAGCCACAGACTACTACTTCTCTCTGAAAAAAAATCCGGCCATATATATTTATACGAATAGAGTAAACTGCATGTAGTTTATTTGTTTTCTTTGTTAAACTTTTTTTTTTCGATCTCGTGGTAATCCGGTGTGTACGAGTTCGATTGGTACTTAGAGATTAAGATTGGTTGTGTTAAATTAATACATGTAATTGTGTTGTTGTGATGTGGTGATTGAAGGGGTATTGTTGGTTTGAATCGATATATAAGGGGGGAAGGAGTGTTGTTTGGTGTTGTCGGAGAAGGGAGTTGCAGGGGAGGTGGTTGGTTGTGTGTTGGGGGATTGGAGGTCGCAAGTCGGAGCAGGGGGAGAGGGATCGACGCCACCGCGGTGCTGGAAGAAACCGGCGGTGGTTGGTTGTTATTGATGTAATACGGGGGTAGAGGGAGAGGGTTGAAACAGAGAGAGATGAGGGAGATTGAGAGTAAAGAGCGAGAGATAGAGAACAGAGGAGGAAGAGAGATTAGAGAGAGATTCGAGAGATAGAGACGGGTAATGAGAGGCAGAGAGATTGAAGAAGAGAGGGAGAGAGATATGGCGGAGAGAGAGAGAAAGACGATGGAGGGAGAGAGGAGAGAAGGCGGAGAGATTTGAGAGAGACGCAGGGGAGGGGAGGAGCAGGTGGGACCCACACCGATGATTTCAGTAAGGTTAATAATAAAATAATACAGTTATTGATGGTTGAACGTTTTAATCGGGATTTAAATAAATAAAAGAGGTTCCAATGGGTTTCGTTAAAATTGGAGTATTATTAAAAATTGAGAGAATTAAATAGTTTAATTAAAAATAGTTTAATTAAGTGATTAATTATTTAAATAGAAATAAGTAGTGATTATTTGGACGTGAATTAGAGATTTAATGATTCGTGGATAAAAAAAAAAGAGGGAATAATTATAAATAAATAGGATTATTTAATTAGTTTTAAAAGAAAGAAATTAGACTTGAATTATTTGATTGAGTATTAAAATGGGGAAAAAATTAGAAGTTAGTGAGATTAATAACATTATAATTATTTATAATGAATTATATTTTCTAAGAAAATGAGAATAATAATTATGGATTTAAAGTGAACAAAAATTGATTGTTGAATTATTTTGTTTTGAGAATAAATATAGGTTAATATTATTAAATTATTGAATTTTAAAGAATTGTAGAGAATTCATTAGAGCCTTTTAAATGAGAATTTTCTTACAATTAAATAAAGTGGGATTTACGAATATTAAAATATTATTTATTTTCTAGATTGAATTCCCGAGTTCGAAGAAAAATTTGTTTATCCGGGGATTATTTTCCATTATTTATTCTAGAGATTTTTGAGAGATATTATATTATTACTAATATTCTTTATATTTAAATATTATATTATCGTAGCGGGAATAATTTATTTTGACGAATCGCTCACTTATTTCTGGTTGCCATTTTTAGGTAATAGAGCGAAGCCAAGTTCACGGGTAGAGTATAAATTTTATCTGCATTTATTGCACTTCGAGATCGAGGCAAGTTCAATCCTACCCTAAATCTTGGAATTTTCATATTTCTATCCTTGTTAATTCATTCATATTTATTTTCGAGCTATCAAATTATGAGATTTATTTTGCTGCTTCTTATACTACAATAATTCTTTCGAACATTATTTTCTCGTTGCAATATGATTTTACTGTTAAGAGTATTTTACTTGCGAATTATATTCCCTATAAGCGTAGAAGAGTTTCAATTGCTATCGGGTCGATCTCATTAATTCGAGACGACTACTTGATTTGATTCAGTGGAACTAGTCTCACTTGTTCGAGCTAGTTAAATTCATTCTTTTCAGTCAAATTTATTGTACAAATTCGGCAATATTTATTGATTATATTTTTGTTGGTTCATCTCTCGAATCAACAAATGAGGGTTATAAAATTAAGATCATTAGAGTTTTACTCATTGATCAAGTGAAAAATATTCTATTTAACGTTCATCAATTGTGGGTATTATAAGTATTCGAGTGGTACTATTTGTTCAGTACAACTCAAGATAATTATTTTAAGACTATCCTCACTATTTTGAGATAGTTGCATTTATTGTCAAGGTTTGGCATTTTGTTCGTGTCAACCAATAAAATATTATTATCATTGAGAGTTTGCATCAGTCCCTTGTTCGGATTGATGGCAAAATTGAGTCAGACAGGCAGTCCGCCAGATTAACAAGTATTTTCCTGAAAGAGTTATCTCAAGTTATCTGTTCATCAAATATCCGGGAATTCTTTTTTCTACTCGTCAATTTTGGGAAAGAGGCCCATTATAGAGAAAGAGAGACTTGTGTACCGTTATACGGACACGAGAATATTTTGGCATTTGTTGCCAGGGTTGAATTAATAACCTATTATGATGCTAGCATTCATACATATATTATATTGTTGATATCATATTGTAGCCGCGATCGGGCGAAGTGCGGTGTCATTGGAGGCGGTATTCTCGGTCGGATAGTTGATCGCCCCACCAAGATACCGAGAGGTGGAAGACCAGTTTATTCTTAAATCATGAGTCATCAAAGTTATATCAGTTGATACTTTGAGTAGTCTGTTTTCGAGATGAGTATTGAGTCAATGTCAGATTGTGATATTCGATTATTCATAAAATGTTGAGTATTCTCTTTCGGTAAGTATTATTATATTTATACCCCGAGCAATGAAAGAACTTGCTGAGCACTATAGTTGCTCACTCTTGCTTTAAAACATTTTGTTCAGCTGTTAAGATGGAAAGATGCGAGACGTCCAGCCAGGAATCCAGAGGAAAGGGAAAAGCTCCAGACTATGCTGACAAGAATTAGAATATCCAGCTGGAACCTTTATTTTCTATTTTGTGAACTTATGTAAGATATTATCCTAAGATGTACTAAGACGTATTGTAATATTTTGTGAGACCGATCTTGGATCTGCGGAGTGGGACTTTTATGCTCCGTTGTATTAATATTTCGCCTTATTGCGCTAATGTGTGCTGCAGGATGTTGAGACAATGTGACGACCCGAATCCCCGATCAGGGCGAATTTTGGGGCGTTACATGTTCGGACTCAAAATGTCAAATGTCTATATCCAAGGTTTTTATAGCTAATATTAAATGATTTTTTGAATGATGAAGACAGGGTACGCTTGGAAAATGGTCAAAAGGTGGAATGTTCTTACATGAAGACGAATGTAATTAATTACATAAGCAAAAAGAACTATACGGATGTGCCTACAGTCCTAACTGAATATCTAAAGACTGTCCCACTTTTGTTGTTACCAAGACCAGTGAGAGCAGGTATACGACAAGGTAATATTTCAACCCTGCTATTCCAACCTTTGTATTCCCTGTTGTGTCACAGGAAATACAGTTTCTACAGCCCCTAGTGGCCATCTTACCCGACCAAGAGCAGGAAATCTCACCGACTCTAACACAGGTCGTAGAGCCCATTCTACAAATGCAAACACAAACACAACAAACTCCTACACCTCATTTGTCACTTAAACGACCAACCATCAACACTTTTGAGGGAGATAGTGCCTCAGCAGCACCACATAAGGAGTTAGTTACATCAACAGCTCAACCTCATTTTAAAAGAAGTAAACCAAATGAACCAGAGGTAACTGCAACTTTTAGTGAAACAATTCTTCCTTGTCAAATGAGTGAAAATGTAAATAAGGTTGAATTGATGGGAGCAACTATCTTGAGTTCCATTTCACGGAACTTAAGAGTGGTTGATGATCTTTCTAAAGATCAAATGCCTTCACAGGCATCCGAGGTGGAATTACCTACCTCAATAACTGCTGGTGTATCTTCCATTTTACGGAAAGATCCATCGGTAGGTGGTTCTTTTATGAACCAAGTGTCTTCACTGACGTATGAGGGAAACTTGGGTTTTGTGCCATTTAATCGATTCAAGTTTAACCTCCCAGAGGGAAAATCTCTGGATCTCTTTCGAGATTTACCACTCTTTACCAGTGGTCGGCAACTCGCTTCACGCGAGGACGGAAGCTCACGAACTTTCATTGCACCATCCGTAACCTCTGAAAAAGGGGCTTGGATGATTTCGTTTGCAGGTACACATATCAGTGGAAGCTCTGGAGGAGAGTTGAGGGAAACACGAACAGAACATGTAAGTGTAACCCAAACCACTAAATCGAGTGAATATAGAGTGTTGAGTGAAACACCTGCAGAACGTATGAGTGAGCAACCTACTCAACCACATGCACCTGTAACCAAAAAGGAATACAACAGACTCCTTACACGGGTCCAAACAATGGAGAAAGAGTTGTCAAATATCTGTAAGTCCATTGCAGAAATCAAAAATTTGCAACTTATTCAACATGATGCATTCCAGGTTCAATTAAGTTCCATGACAACCAAGTTTAGTCATGCAATTAATTCCTTGCTGAAGATAGCTTCATCTAATTTACCAACTCCAAATCCTACTACTTTGGAGGATAACCCAACTGAGGGGGAGAAGGTGGATGACCAAGAAAAATCTATTAGGCGTAAGGGCAAGGAAAAGGTTGTTGACACGGAATTAACTTTATTTTGGGAAAGGAAAAGCTAATGGGAGTATTAGTGCTATGTGGAAAAAAAGCAAAGGTAAACTTGAAGATTTATTCAGTCTAAAGGAATAATTGTCTTGCACTTAGTTAATTTTAGAAAACTGGAAAATGTATATATATGATCCAGAATGCGCTTTAATATTATTTATCTTTGTATTTTATTTTTGTTGTATCAGTTGAGTTATCCTCTAGGGATTTGCTTGTCAAACCCTAACAATCAAATAGGGGGAGATTGTAAAGCATAATGCAATGTAATATGTAATAGAGGATATATATAACTCAACTAGGATAAAAGATAAATAATATTAAATCTATACAGGGATCGTGAAATTTGAAGAACAGGCACCAACAAGGATCAAGTCGCTGAAAGAAGTTCATTAACATGTTCAAGCCTCAGTGATAGAATAAGATGTACAGATGATTCAGTTGAAGAGCCAAAAAAGATTCCATGTATTTACATAATTTGAAGATACTGCTACAGGCTAATCAATTGGAATGTAACGAAGGTATGAAGATCAAGATCAGTGCTAGTCACTTGTGAACCAGACCAGCGCACTAAGTGTCAGCACATACGAGAAGGATCAACACATTAATTTACAGAAAGAATTGCCAAAGCCTATTGACGATCAAGGACAGACATAATATTTCAAGGTATTATCAAAAATTAATTTACTCTTTGAAAATTAAATAAGTAACAGATTAATTAATTATTTATAATAAATAATTAAATTAATCTAGTACTTGAATTATTTTCAGAGATGAATTAAAACAGTAGAATAAAATAGAAGAAAGAAGCCCAAGAGATACAAAAATAGTATTACTATGCACAGTTACTATGCAAAGTTACTATGCACGGTTACTATTTGGGGTTGGTGTAATAATGCCCGGTTACTATTTGGGGTTGGTGAAATAGTGTCCGGTTACTATTTTGGGGTTGTTGGAATAGTGCTCGGTTACTATTTGGGGGTTGTTGGAATAGTGTCAAATAGTGAATTTTTGTAATCTATAAATAGGTCTGTTGTATTTCATTTCAAAACACACAGCTCTCTCTTCTCTCTCTCATATCTTCTCTCTATAAGCTGCTAGACAGTCAATCTAGTAGGAAAGCCGGCTTAGCCCGCTTTCAGGAAGTGTCAGATAGAAGGTCCTCGTGCCTCAAACTATCCTAGGAGTGTTTGATTTTGTAGCTGATCCATAGGATTAGATTGTGTAGCAAACCCCCGAGTTTTATCTATTCAAAGATATTTCCCAAACAGTTGTGTTATTTCGATTCAGTATTTTTGATCTCATATCCACATCAAAAATTGAAATATTTTTAGAATAACGCATTCAACCCCCCTTCTACGTTATTCCGGACCTGACATAAGTTGTAAGTAATCATCTAGGGCTACCTTTTCTTTCTCAGAATCTGTGTATTCTGAAACTTTCTTGGCAACCCAATGTTCTGGAATAACAGTGTCCCCAACTAGAGGCTGTTATTTCATTTTGGGGAATGAAGGGGCCATTCTCAAGGATTCCTAAGTACAATGGATGTGTAGCTTTGATAAATAACAAAATCTTTCTTTTCCAAAAGTTGTAGTTCTCTTTATCAAATACTGGAATCTTGATACCACTTGTTTTCTGTATACTCGTCATGATCTCAGATTAGTATGTCAACCTGGCTTTGATACCAGTTGTTGGTCCCGAAGTATTGCAGAACGGGGGGTTGAATGCAATACTGATAACTTCAAATCTTTATCTCAACAACAATAAATAAAGATTGTAAACTATTAGTACAAGGATTGCAAACACAAGTAGTAACTCAAGATATTTCTCACAAAATAAATGTTTTATTTATTTTGCAAAGTATTGCTACAACCTTGAGAAAAAGTGCTTTCTCAAGTTTCGGTTTGTTGTGTTCTCTTAGAAAGAATGAGAGATAATCTCTATATAGACTAAACAGCTCTAACATCTCTGTCACATGGTTGTGGAGCTGCTGTCATTTTCAAGTGGCAGCTCCTTACAATTTGCACACCCATGTAACTTTCCTAAATTGCTATACAAACAGAGTTAACATTATACATAAAGCAATCTGGATACTTTCTAAATCAAGCTAACACAATTCTAGTAGATTTGGATTTGTCATACTCTTGAATTGACGAGCCTTATCTTGTGATCTCTCAATCTTCTGTCGTAGTCTTGCAGGTCTGCTACAATCTTTGATAAGTTGCAGCAAATCTGTTTCTTGAACATCTAAAATGTCACGGGTTTGACTGAGATAAATCCCCAAATTAAATATTCCATTGAAACAGTAACCTTTGACGCCAAGTCTGCTGTCATGAGAATGTACTTTGGATGACAGTATGAGTCCCCGCCAATGTTGCTGTCAGGAGTTCCAGACTTGCTGTCAAAGTGTGAGAATGTTGCTGTCTTCATGCTTCCGCCAATGTTGCTGTCAGATTGGGTATTCTGTCATGACTGCAACATGCTGTCTTCTTGTAACCTTACTGTCAGTGCAAATGACAGCAACCTTATTCTTGTTGTCGAACTGATGTAATTCTTGAGGCTTGAACAATTGAATGAACTTCTTCCAAGATACATATTTATTAATTTTACAGCAATTACTTTGGCCACAAGAACATACTCTGGCTGTGACAGTATGTTCTACTTAGCAAAAGTTAAGTATGATAAAATCTAGTTAAGTTGTCTCTAAGCTATCACTCATAAATCCCAACATCAATTATCTCCTAAATTTCCAAATACGAATTTAATAATAATTAACTTAATCCCAAGTTAATTATTTCCTCTCTCTGAAACGAGAAATTATCTCCAATTTATGATAGAAAATATCTTCAAACTATATCCTTAAAATCAAGAATGTATCCCAATTCGAATATAATTTAAAGAGATAAAATCTACTGATTCCCAAAATACATCCCTTAACAATAATAGTGATTAAAAACCAATCCTTAATAGAACTGCGTTGGCTTGATCCTTATAAATATAAGGTACGCATGCATCTTGGAAAAGGATCCAACACATCTAAAAATCGAGACACCTCTCATGTCCAGCCCCAAATATTCAAAATTCCAAATATCCCTATTTTCATGATTTCGTTATTCCAGCAAATTCCAAAATTTGTTATCACCAAATTTCTCGGATAACACTAGCCATAATACAACTAAATTAAGTCTTCTAGTCGAGGAATAATTAATATTACAAACATTATTATTTAAAATGTAATCACCTTAAACCTTAAAGCTAGATTAAACCGCCATACACCTATCATGTGCTTTATTATATATTTCCTATCTCGTATTTATTTACAGTTTTTTTTTATTTAACACGCATTTTAAGGTATATATATAATATAATTTCATAACTCATTCTTTTTTAAAAAATAAAAATAAAAATTTAACATTAAAATTTTATTCAAATTTTTTTTTTAAATTGTGGAACTAAACTTTATATACACCTTAAAATACATGTCAATTAGTGAAAAAACTTTAAGAAATGAAAGGGATAGACAGAATAAAAGATATTGAACGTTTATACATCATTCGTTATAATTTATATTGAAGTACATGAAATTTAAGCTCAGATTTTCATTTAAATAATAGTAGTTCTAAATTGAAGAATATCAGTGATTGTAGAGTTCGCAATTTTTCCTCCCCGAGAGAGCTGATTTGTTACCTGTCGCCTTCACAATCTCAGCAATTATATGTCAAGTACGATATAGAAATAGTTTGACAGTCGGTACAAGAATAATTCCAAAAAATTAAAGAAGCATTACTATGCACAATATAACAAATTAATTAAATTTAGTGGGATTCGTCACATTGCATTAGTATGAGTATTTTATAATTGTAAACTGTACGCTGTTGTTGCTGGCTACAATATGGAATGCGGACAAAATCGAATTAAGTTTCGTCTACTTTTAAAATATAACAAAAAATATATTTCAATTACAATAAATTTTTCAATAACACTTGCAAATGGTCTTCAAAATATAAAAATAAAATTTTCTTGCGATTCACTTTTATCTACCTCTAAAATATAATTAAAAGTAAATTACACTTTGGTGGCCAGAACTAAAATATTTTTGCATTTTGATGGCCGATATATTAAATTCGCAAATATGGTACCTGAACAATTAATTTTAAAGTGATGTGGGGGCTCCGTCTCAAATCATTTAACTCCGTTAATTAAATGAAGCGTAATTTGGTCATTTAACGCATAAACCCATTTCTCCATTTTTACTGTCTTTAAATTCGAAGGTGGAAATGGGGATGTGGTGTTGACAAAGAAGAAGAAAAGGCGTAGTGAGAAAATGGGGTGCGGCTGTTGAAAGAATTAAAGGGTGGTGGAAGGAGTGGTGATTGGCGTTGGAGGAAGGAGATGGTGGTAAGTCAGTGGTGAAAGAGGAGAAAGGATTGATGGAGATGGGGCGGTGAGGGAACGGATGAAGGAGGTGGTGGCTTGCAGGTGAGGAATGGCTACGCTAATAGAAGGTGAGGAGAAGGGATTGAATTAGGATTGTGATGGTGGAGTTGTGGGTGGGGAAATTAAAGGCAAACGGAGAAGATGGGTGCGGCGAGGTGAGTTGCGAGGGAAGTTCTGGGCGGCTGCAATGTGGTGAACGATCGTGGAGTGAAACTGATTAGAGGTAGAGGAGAAGTGTTGGCGTGGAGGTTGTAAAACTAGGTGGGTTAGGTAGTGTTTTGCATGTGGTGGAAATGGAGGGGATGAGTTCTGGGCGACTGCAATGTGGTGAACGACGGTGAAGTGAAACTTATTGGAGGTGGAGGAGAAGTGGTGGCGTGGAGGTTGTAGAATTGGATGGGTTTGGTAGTGGTTTGCAGGTGGTGGAGATGGAGGGGATGGGTTGGAGGAGGAGATGGAGGGGATGGTCATTTTATGTTAAATGACCAAATTACTCTTCATTTAATTAACGGAGCCCCACATGGCTTTAAAAATAATTGTTCGAATACCATATTTACGAATTTAATACATCGATCATCAAAATGTAAAAATATTTTAGTTCAAACCACCAAAATGCAATTTACTCAATAAATAATGACCAAAAAGTATCATTAATTCCCACGCCTTTATGTACAACGATATATATCGGTGGTACTCGATTTGCTTTACCTTTTCTAAAAATAACAATTGCCTGTTTACAACACCAGCACAGTACTAAACATATCTTAAAATTGTACAATTTGTAAGATGTTTCAGTCGGATTAACAAATTTTTTTTAATATTAAGAACAATTTGTATTGAAATTGTGTGTTCAAACAAATATATGAAGAATGGACATGCAACGTATAAATTATTTCCGTGATTAATTATAAGAACGCGATTTTCCTAAACAATGCTAGGAAGAGCTCTACTTTAAATCACATAAACATGCTAGTACTAAAATCTTGGAAGTCTTCAAATTCGTTTTTAGATTCAAGAACTATTATGTTTAATTTGTTAAATGATCAGAAAACAATTTATTTGTTTTTCAATCTGGTCGTATCGACATTCGAGGGTTTGTCCCACTATTTTATATTGTGTTGGTTTTGATTCAGTAATATAAATCTCTGCATTTGGTCAAAAAAAATAATCTTCTTAAAAAGGTAATGCACATAAATTTTCAAGTTCCCATTCTAAACCCCCACCGTGTTTTGTGGATTATGTTACACACAACTTGTCATTAATGTCAGTTTAAATAACGCGTAACGGTACCAAGATATTAAAATATCAAATTTAATTATCATTAAATTCGAATTTAATTTTTTGTAATTACATAATTATACAAAATTTATTTATTTACTATCACTTCTTATAATTACATATATTTATTTATTAAATACTTTAATCCTTCAATACTTATATCATTCAATTTTCTAAAAATATATATTTAAATAAGTGCTCAATCCGGAAGCACCAGTTAGCAGCTAGTTGTCTTGTCACTTGTCCCTTAATCCTTAGGTGACGTTTCAAAAGCGTCCCACCGTACTTCCTTTTCTCTCTTTAGTTTAAAGTTTAAACCATCATAAACTGCAATAATGTTCCTAAACTGTTTCAAGTTTTTTTTTCCTTCTTTTTGTAAGTGCGTTTTAACTGTACATTAAGATTTTTTATCATTTTATTTTATATGTAGTGCTACCTGTGGCTGTGGATCCCATTTTCTCATGCATGTGACGACAGATGTTAACATGGCCACCAAAAAACCCTAATTTTGTTAATCGTTTATACTAATTAATTTGTATAATCTCTTTCTTTCTATAAATAACACCTCTCATTTGTTCACTTAACCCGCCATCTCCTTATTCACCAGCTCTCTCTCTCTCTCTCTCTCTCTCTCTCTACATAATTCTATTTTTATACACTAAAGAGATGACGGAAGTAGCAAATGCACCCTTAACGATGCCAGTACAAAAATCACCTTGGCACTCGCCAGTACCATACTTGTTTGGAGGGTTGGCAGCCATGTTAGGCCTAATTGCTTTTGCTCTCCTTATTCTAGCTTGCTCGTACTGGAAGCTCTCCGGATCTCTCGACAACGACGAAGGCGCAGCCGAAAGAGACCTCGAGGCAGGCGGTGATGATGCCGGTGACGTGAAACCGGTACCAGTTGTGGAAGAAAAGTTTCTTGTGATAATGGCCGGACAACAAAAGCCAACATACCTGGCCACACCAAAGTCCAGCACCAGCAGAACATCATCCTTTGGTAGCACTACTAGTGATAGCAATAGTAGTTGTAGCAGTGACAGGACGTCCTCTTCGGAAAAATCAGATGAAACATACGAAGATCATCCTAATGCATGTACTTTTGTATATGTACCAACGAGCACTAACATACTGAACCCTGTTGTCACAGGTCGGACGGCCCCTTGAGTTCTCGAGCTTGTGAGTTTATTTGAAGAATTGCAGTAATTTAAATACTCACAGTTAAGTGCATGTTTCTGCTAAATGTCTAGCAGAGACAAATGTACAGGATATCACTAAATGAGTGGAGTCGGGTCTTTTTAAGGTGATTCATTTGTTAGAGTCTTTTTAATGGATCATCGATCGGGAATGTAAATATATTTTTGGAGAATGAAATGAATACATCGTTCTCTTTATTTCTAGCTATATAAACGACATCATAATGATCATTGCTTTTTCTTTTTTTCATATTAACTTTTATTTTGTTAAGAAAGAGAACATTTTGTGCTTGCTGGGAACTTGAAGGTGGGAAACTAATAGGTGTAGTTTATAAAACTTGTCATTTAAATAATTTTCTGTAAGCAAAAATTAAATTCAGTTTAAGAAAACATTGTGGATATATACGTACTTCTCAGTTTAGCTAGCTAGCTTGAAGATAACATTGATTAAAGTTGGAGGATTGGGTATGAAGCTTGAAAATGGGGCTAAGACTTAATTAATTAGCCAATGAAAGAAGAGGTACCAAATAGAGGAGAAAGGAAAGAATAATAATGCTTTTGGGAGTGGTATGAACTGTTAACACCAGGAGGAGCAAATAATCAAATAATGTGTGTCTCTTTTCTTTCGTAATTAAAGTGGAGCCTGCATGGTGTATTATCTATTCATGATCATGATCATGCAGAGGTAGAGATGCACAAAAAGCCCAGAAAATCTGGTTCGGCCCAATCTGAATAAAATCTGGTCAAAACCCGGTCAGGAAAAGTCCGGCCCGGTCCGGGCCGGGCTTAGAGCCTTCAATGGGCCTTATATTTTTAGGCGAAGCCCGGTTCGGCCCGGCCCGGCCAGGCAAAAACCCGGGCTAAGTCCGGTCTTTTGAAAAGCCCGGGCTTCGGCCCGGCCCGGAAAAAAGCCCGATTAAAGCCCGATTTAATCCCGAATAGAATCCGATTTTTCTTATATATTTACATATATATTTATGTATTCACACTTATCACAAATATAAAACACTTCAAACACATATATATTAACATGTTCATTACTAAATATATTATCTGAATACTTAAATTTATCATACATGAATAAAATATGTACGTTGTACACATGTAATCCGTTGATTTATCAAAAAATCAATGAACGATCGAAAGATTGTCAATATTCATGTTGGTGGTTCATCAATTGTATAAAATATATGTTTTGCATTTATTTATTTAAAATAATAATATATAAAAACTTATCGAATTTGCAAGAAATCGGCTCTATCTAGCTCGGGCCCGAATAAAAGCACGGTCCGACCCGGTTCGGATCCGAATAAAAGCCCGACGCGACCCTCCTCGAGAGCCGAAAAAGACCTAGATATTTCTCGAAAACCCAGCCCAGCCCAGCCCGATCAAAGTCAAAGCCCGGACCGGACTTTGACCGAAAAGCCGGTAAAAGCCCGGCCCGATGGGCTTTATGACTATCATGTCCTTTCCTACCATGCACTATTATTTATTGCAGCTTTTAGGACTCTGGGAGCTCTTAAGTGAATATTAAATAAAATATTTGTATAAATTTAAGGCCTGAAAATAAAATATATGTATAAATTTATTCAACTTTTTCAATATGAAATTATTTATTATTTTTGAATTGTATTACATAGTAATTTTCCTTAAAATATTTCTACATTCCAATGCATGGTCATGACTCATGATAGATGTTTAACTAAAAAATATTGATCATCGGATATTTGTAACTCATACTTGTTGACTAAATAACTCATTAATTTTTATGTTTATTTATATTTAACAAATCTCAAACCATTTTTATTCTAAGTATTTTATTTCCTCTATTTTTCCACTTACATTTATATTTCAAACACTACTAATAAACTTTATAATAGACAGTTGTTTGCAAAATTTTAAAATAATCAAACACTCATTATATCCTTATATATAATAAGCATAAGAGGGATCTTATCTAAATTTTTGGTCTGGTCACTGTACTACCAAAATCATATGATCCGTTGGATTAAAAATAGACGATCAAGATTAGATCACATTAAAAAGAAAATTATAATCTAAAAAAGATAAAATTAGAAAAGGTTGTATTAGAAGTGAATTTTAAAAAAAATTATAATCTAAAAAGGATATAATTAAAAAAGGTTATATTATAATTGAATTTTAGAAAGAAATTTATAATCTGAAAAGGATATAATATACTTGTATTAGAATTGAATTTTATTTATTTTTTATTAGTATTAAAAAAAATCATATTTACTATTTGGGCTCTATCTTGAGATCTAGAAATCAGATTTGAATGATTTTACAATCCACGCGAATCTAATAAAATTATCTTTAATTTAGTGATAGCTTTAATAATTATTATTCCAATGGAAACACTCATGATCTCAAGATAAAATATAATTACAAATTTTTATTAATCATATTCAATGTAGAAAACCTAATTATATATGATTTAAATCATTGAAATATACATTTTCTTATTTCAGTATAAATATACATTTTAGTTTATAACATATTGAAATATAAAACATTTTTTTATGATAATTCTAACAATTTTCATCTATTTATATTAAGATCTTTGTCGTACGGAGGACCGGACTATCGATTATCAAAAATTTGGTTGTTAGTATCTTCAAATTATTACAAGGATATTTTGATAATCAAAATGAATTATAAGTAGAATTCATAAATTAAATAGAATTTTTAACGTAAAAAATTGTCAATATTTGCGTAGGTTTAATTGAAAAATAATTGTTAAACCATCATTAAATTAAAGATTATTTTGCTAATTTTACTTAATTAACAACAATTTAATATGTATATTAATAATATATAAAATTAAAAAATTAATATAAATATAAATATTAAAAAGGAGCCGTATAACGCACGGGTTATAAGCTAGTATATATAAACTTCATATATGTATTTGAGCGACTTGGGATATATTTAAATATTCACATATGTAATTTCCCAAAGCATTATATGTATGTTTAAATATATACAATATTTGAATGTAAATTATTTCTACCATTCAGTGTTAAGTGACATATATAAATCAAATTAATAATTTTTAAAATTTTGATTTTAAAATTATAATATAAATATCATATATAGGTTGGAAAAATTAATTATTATATACAATATTTGAATGTAAAGTATTTCTTAAGTGACATATATAAATCAAATTAATAATTTTTAAAATTTTGATTTTAAAATTATAATATAAATATCATATATAGGTTGTGATACATCTATTTTACATTCTAGTCCTAACAACAGTCTAAAGGATCGCATCCTAAAGAATGTACTAGTCCCATACCTAATACACTCCGAAGGACAGCCTGCTCTGATACCAACTGTAACAGCCCGACTTTTCGGACTATTAATTCTAAATCAAAAACTAAAATAAAACAAATTTTATTAATCCAAAAATCCATTACAAAGATACTTATTACAAAAGTGCAGCTAACGATGACAATCTACTCCGAACCTAAACTCCTCCAACTCCAATGCTATCCACTCGATCTTATACGGAACCTGAAAATTGTAAGAATGAGCTACGAAGCCCATCAAGCAACTACCGTCCGACGGCTCAAAATAATATTTTTATAATTTTCAAAAACACGATTTCCAAATGTAGCACATAACACCTATCACATAGTTTCACGCAACGTACTCAATAACAATTACGACAAAAAATCACACAATATATTCTATAACAAATATCAAATCAATGTACACAATATTTTCAATAACTCACATAATCTAAATTTTGAATCGAACAAATAATTCTTAACATCAAATTCTTATTTTAATTCCCACAATTCTAAATTACGGTCACACTATGCCAGTGACACGGATTCTAAAATTCGATGGTTCGATGGGGGCCAGTTTACGTCCCTCGTTAAGTCTAACTCAACAAGGTATCTATGTGTTCCGGAACGTGCGTAAATTAGTTCTATATGCCACACTATCCAGTGACCGGATTCTCTGATTCGATACGAAACTTAAACTTGGGAATCAAAACAAAGTTCTTATCTTATCAATCACATATCAATATCATATTTTTGTAACTAAAACAAATATCTAACAACATGTAATCAAACAACATAAACCACGCTTCAGATTAATACAGAGCAACAAACAGTTACTTACAACTATACGGAGGAATAGATAATTACTTACACAAATATTCAAGAACATGTAATCAAATTATATAAAACAGGTTTCAAATTAATATATACGGAGCAACGAATAGTTACTTACCTCAATTACGCAAATCAAGAATTCACATAATCACATAAGAACACATGTAGCAACCCCTCAGAAGCAAAACATCTAAAATCTTGAAAGACTCCATGATTACAATTCTGATCAGATCTGTATTTAGCCTTTTTGACCCTCTAAACGATGTTTTCATAGAAAACTCAAAACACGAAAGTTGTAGAGCATGAAAATATATTTCCGAAAAGTCCAAAATCAATGAATTCCGACGTACGATGAATTTTCTACGAATTTTACAAAACTGATGAATTATGTGTGAAGGAGACCTACGAATTTTGTTATAAAAGATGGAGAGGGAGAATATGACGTATTTATAATGTCTTACAAACCCTAATTAAATAAGGTAATTCTAAAAATTGATCCTAATAATTTTACAACCTCCCCAAGTAATTCTTAAAATAAAATATCCTATTTATGATATCAATCTTCTAAAATTTTCTCACGCTTCTTTCCCATAATAACAAATCTTATCTTTGATTAACTAACTTGTACAAAAAGAAATTAATGCTCTAAATAAGAATTAATCTAGTATATTTTTAAAACTCTAATTCCAATTTTACTAATTATCCTAGTTTTAGAATCTCATCTATATTTTAGACTAATATCTTCAAATTTAATTTTAATACCTAACTTTTTAGTAATTTTTTATTCATTTTTTTTCTATTATTCTTTTATTATTATTATTATTATTATTATTCAAAAATAACGGGATATTACATACTACCCTTATTAAATAGAATTTGGTCCCCAAATTCTTCAACAATCCTAAACTCCAAAAAGATTGTGATACATCTATTTTACATTCTAGTCCTAACAACAGTCTAAAGGATCGCATCCTAGAGAATGTACTAGTCCCATACCTAATACACTCCGAAGGACAGCCTGCTCTGATACCAACTGTAACAGTCCGACTTTTCGGACTATTAATTCTAAATCAAAAACTAAAATAAAACAAATTTTATTAATCCAAAAATCCATGACAAAGATACTTATTACAAAAGTGCAGCTAGCGATGACAATCTACTCCGAACCTAAACTCCTCGAACTCCAATGCTATCCACTCGATCTTATACGGAACCTGAAAATTGTAAGAATGAGCTACGAAGCCCAGCAACCAACTACCGTCCGACGGCTCAAAATAATATTTTTATAATTTTCAAAAACACGATTTCCACATGTAGCACATAACATCTATCACATAGTTTCACGCAACATACTCAATAAAAATTACGACAAAAATTCACACAATATATTCTATAACAAATATCAAATCAATGTACACAATATTTTCAACAACTCACATAATCTAAATTTTGAATCGAACAAATAATTCTTAACATCAAATTCTTATTGTAATTCCCACAGTTCTAAATTACGGTCACACTATGCCAGTGACACTGATTATAAAATTCGATGGTTCGATGGGGGCCAGTTTTCGTCCCTCGTTAAGTCTTACTCAACAAGGTATCGATGTGTTCCGGAACGTGCGTAAACTAGTTCTATATGCCACACTATCCAGTGACCGGATTCTATGATTCGATACGCAACTTAAACTGGGGAATCAAAACATAGTTCTTATCTTATCAATCACATATCAATATCATATTTTTGTAACTAAAACAAATATCTAACAACATGTAATCAAACAACATAAACCACGCTTCAGATTAATACAGAGCAACAAACAGTTACTTACAACTATACGGAGGAATAGATAATTACTTACACAAATATTCAAGAACATGTAATCAAATAATATAAAACAGGTTTCAAATTAATATATACGGAGCAACAAATAGTTACTTACCTCAATTACGCAAATCAAGAATTCACATAATCACATAAGAACACATGTAGCAACCCCTCAGAAGCAAAACATCTAAAATCTTGAAAGACTCCATGATTACAATTCTGATCAGATCCGTATTTAGCATTTTTGACCCTCTAAACGATGTTTTCTTGGAAAACTCAAAACACGAAAGTTGTAGAGCATGAAAATATATTTCTGAAAAGTCCAGAATCAATGAATTCCGACGTACGATGAATTTTCTACGAATTTTACAAAACTGCTGAATTATGTGTGAAGGAGACCTACGAATTTTGTTATAAAAGATGGAGAAGGAGAATATGACGTATTTATAATGTCTTACAAACCCTAATTAAATAAGGTAATTCTAAAAATTGATCCTAATAATTTTACAACCTCCCCAAGTAATTCTTAAAATAAAATATCATATTTATGATATCAATCTTCTAAAATTTTCTCACGCTTCTTTCCCATAATAACAAATCTTATCTTTGATTAACTAACTTGTACAAAAAGAAATTAATGCTCTAAATAAGAATTAATCTAGTATATTTTTAAAACTCTAATTCTAATTTTACTAATTATCCTAGTTTTAGAATCTCATCTATATTTTAGACTAATATCTTCAAATTTAATTTTAATACCTAACTTTTTAGTAATTTTTTATTCATTTTTTTTTCTATTATTCTTTTATTATTATTATTATTCTAAAATAACGGGAAATTACATACTACCCTCATTAAAAAGAATTTGGTCCCCAAATTCTTCAACAATCCTAAACTCCAAAAAGATTGTGATACATCTATTTTACATTCTAGTCATAACAACAGTCTAAAGGATCGCATCCTAGAGAATGTACTAGTCCCATACCTAATACACTCCGAAGGACAGCCTGCTCTGATACCAACTGTAACAGCCCGACTTTTCGGACTATTAATTCTAAATCAAAAACTAAAATAAAACAAATTTTATTAATCCAAAAATCCATTACAAAGATACTTATTACAAAAGTGCAGCTAACGATGACAATCTACTCCGAACCTAAACTCCTCGAACTCCAATGCTTTCCACTCGATCTTATACGGAACCTGAAAATTGTAAGAATGAGCTACGAAGCCCAGCAAGGAACTACCGTCCGACGGCTCAAAATAATATTTTTATAATTTTCAAAAACACGATTTCCACATGTAGCACATAACATCTATCACATAGTTTCACGCAACATACTCAATAACAATTACGACAAAAATTCACACAATATATTCTATAACAAAAATCAAATCAATGTACACAATATTTTCAATAACTCACATAATCTAAATTTTGAATCGAACAAATAATTCTTAACATCAAATTCTTATTTTAATTCCCACAGTTCTAAATTACGGTCACACTATGCCAGTGACACGGATTATAAAATTCGATGGTTCGATGGGGGCCAGTTTACGTCCCTCGTTAAGTCTTACTCAACAAGGTATCTATGTGTTCCGGAACGTGCGTAAACTAGTTCTATATGCCACACTATCCAGTGACCGGATTCTATGATTCAATACGCAACTTAAACTGGGGAATCAAAACAAAGTTCTTATCTTATTAATCACATATCAATATCATATTTTTGTAACTAAAACAAATATCTAACAACATGTAATCAAACAACATAAACCACGCTTCAGATTAATACAGAGCAACAAACAGTTACTTACAACTATACGGAGGAATAGATAATTACTTACACAAATATTCAAGAACATGTAATCAAATAATATAAAACAGGTTTCAAATTAATATATACGGAGCAACGAATACTTACTTTCCTCAATTACGCAAATCAAGAATTCACATAATCACATAAGAACACATGTAGCAACCCCTCAGAAGCAAAACATCTAAAATCTTGAAAGACTCCATGATTACAATTCTGATCAGATCTGTATTTAGCCTTTTTGACCCTCTAAACGATGTCTTCTAGGAAAACTCAAAACACGAAAGTTGTAGAGCATGAAAATATATTTCCGAAAAGTCCAGAATCAATGAATTCCGACGTACGATGAATTTTCTACGAATTTTACAAAACTGCCGAATTATGTGTGAAGGAGACCTACGAATTTTGTTATAAAAGATGGAGAAGGAGAATATGACGTATTTATAATATCTTACAAACCCTAATTAAATAAGGTAATTCTAAAAATTGATCCTAATAATTTTACAACCTCCCCAAGTAATTCTTAAAATAAAATATCCTATTTATGATATCAATCTTCTAAAATTTTCTCACGCTTCTTTCCCATAATAACAAATCTTATCTTTGATTAACTAACTTGTACAAAAAGAAATTAATGATCTAAATAAGAATTAATCTAGTATATTTTTAAAACTCTAATTCCAATTTTACTAATTATCCTAGTTTTAGAATCTCATCTATATTTTAGACTAATATCTTCAAATTTAATTTTAATACCTAACTTTTTAGTAATTTTTTATTCATTTTTTTTTCTATTATTCTTTTATTATTATTATTATTCTAAAATAACGGGATATTACATACTACCCTTATTAAAAAGAATTTGGTCCCCAAATTCTTTAACAATCCTAAACTCCAAAAAGATTGTGATACATCTATTTTACATTCTAGTCCTAACAACAGTCTAAAGGATCGCATCCTAGAGAATGTACTAGTCCCATACCTAATACACTCCAAAGGACAGCCTGCTCTGATACCAACTGTAACAGCCCGACTTTTCGGACTATTAATTCTAAATCAAAAACTAAAATAAAACAAATTTTATTAATCCAAAAATCCATGACAAAGATACTTATTACAAAAGTGCAGCTAGCGATGACAATCTACTCCGAACCTAAACTCCTCGAACTCCAATGCTATCCACTCGATGTTATACGGAACCTGAAAATTGTAAGAATGAGCTACGAAGCCCAGCAAGAAACTACCGTCCGACGGCTCAAAATAATATTTTTATAATTTTCAAAAACACGATTTCCACATGTAGCACATAACATCTATCACATAGTTTCACGCAACATACTCAATAACAATTACGACAAAAATTCACACAATATATTCTATAACAAATATCAAATCAATGTACACAATATTTTCAATAACTCACATAATCTAAATTTTGAATCGAACAAATAATTCTTAACATCAAATTCTTATTTTAATTCCCACAGTTCTAAATTACGGTCACACTATGCCAGTGACACGGATTATAAAATTCGATGGTTCGATGGGGGCCAGTTTACGTCCCTCGTTAAGTCTTACTCAACAAGGTATCTATGTGTTCCGGAACGTGCGTAAACTAGTTCTATATGCCACACTATCCAGTGACCGGATTCTATGATTCGATACGCAACTTAAACTGGGGAATCAAAACAAATTGTTCTTATCTTATCAATCACATATCAATATCATATTTTTGTAACTAAAACAAATATCTAACAACATGTAATCAAACAACATAAACCACGCTTCAGATTAATACAGAGCAACAAACAGTTACTTACAACTATACGGAGGAATAGATAATTACTTACACAAATATTCAAGAACATGTAATCAAATAATATAAAACAGGTTTCAAATTAATATATACGGAGCAACAAATAGTTACTTACCTCAATTACGCAAATCAAGAATTCACATAATCACATAAGAACACATGTAGCAACCCCTCAGAAGCAAAACATCTAAAATCTTGAAAGACTCCATGATTACAATTCTGATCAGATCTGTATTTAGCCTTTTTGACCCTCTAAACGATGTTTTCTAGGGAAACTCAAAACACGAAAGTTGTAGAGCATGAAAATATATTTCCGAAAAGTCTAGAATCAATGAATTCCTACGTACGATGAATTTTCTACGAATTTTACAAAACTGCTGAATTATGTGTGAAGGAGACCTACGAATTTTGTTATAAAAGATGGAGAAGGAGAATATGACGTATTTATAATGTCTTACAAACCCTAATTAAATAAGGTAATTCTAAAAATTGATCCTAATAATTTTACAACCTCCCCAAGTAATTCTTAAAATAAAATATCCTATTTATGATATCAATCTTCTAAAATTTTCTCACGCTTCTTTCCAATAATAACAAATCTTATCTTTGATTAACTAACTTGTACAAAAAGAAATTAATGCTCTAAATAAGAATTAATCTAGTATATTTTTAAAACTCTAATTCCAATTTTACTAATTATCCTAGTTTTAGAATCTCATCTATATTTTAGACTAATATCTTCAAATTTAATTTTAATACCTAACTTTTTAGTAATTTTTTATTCATTTTTTTTCTATTATTCTTTTATTATTATTATTATTCTAAAATAACGGGATATTACATACTACCCTCATTAAAAAGAATTTGGTCCCCAAATTCTTCAACAATCCTAAACTCCAAAAAGATTGTGATACATCTATTTTACATTCTAGTCCTAACAACAGTCTAAAGGATCGCATCCTAGAGAATGTACTAGTCTCATACCTAATACACTCCGAAGGACAGCCTGCTCTGATACCAACTGTAACAGCCCGACTTTTCGGACTATTAATTCTAAATCAAAAACTAAAATAAAACAAATTTTATTAATCCAAAAATCCATGACAAAGATACTTATTACAAAAGTGCAGCTAGCGATGACAATCTACTCCGAACCTAAACTCCTCGAACTCCAATGCTATCCACTCGATGTTATACGGAACCTGAAAATTGTAAGAATGAGCTACGAAGCCCAGCAAGAAACTACCGTCCGACGGCTCAAAATAATATTTTTATAATTTTCAAAAACACGATTTCCACATGTAGCACATAACATCTATCACATAGTTTCACGCAACATACTCAATAACAATTACGACAAAAATTCACACAATATATTCTATAACAAATATCAAATCAATGTACACAATATTTTCAATAACTCACATAATCTAAATTTTGAATCGAACAAATAATTCTTAACATCAAATTCTTATTTTAATTCCCACAGTTCTAAATTACGGTCACACTATCCCAGTGACACGGATTATAAAATTCGATGGTTCGATGGGGGCCAGTTTACGTCCCTCGTTAAGTCTTACTCAACAAGGTATCTATGTGTTCCGGAACGTGCGTAAACTAGTTCTATATGCCACACTATCCAGTGACCGGATTCTATGATTCGATACGCAACTTAAACTGGGGAATCAAAACAAATTGTTCTTATCTTATCAATCACATATCAATATCATATTTTTGTAACTAAAACAAATATCTAACAACATGTAATCAAACAACATAAACCACGCTTCAGATTAATACAGAGCAACAAACAGTTACTTACAACTATACGGAGGAATAGATAATTACTTACACAAATATTCAAGAACATGTAATCAAATAATATAAAACAGGTTTCAAATTGATATATACGGAGCAACGAATAGTTACTTACCTCAATTACGCAAATCAAGAATTCACATAATCACATAAGAACACATGTAGCAACCCCTCAGAAGCAAAACATCTAAAATCTTGAAAGACTCCATGATTACAATTCTGATCAGATCTGTTTTTAGCCTTTTTGACCCTCTAAACGATGTTTTCTTGGAAAACTCAAAACACGAAAGTTGTAGAGCATGAAAATATATTTCCGAAAAGTCCAGAATCAATGAATTCCTACGTACGATGAATTTTCTACGAATTTTACAAAACTGCTGAATTATGTGTGAAGGAGACCTACGAATTTTGTTATAAAAGATGGAGAAGGAGAATATGACGTATTTATAATGTCTTACAAACCCTAATTAAATAAGGTAATTCTAAAAATTGATCCTAATAATTTTACAACCTCCCCAAGTAATTCTTAAAATAAAATATCCTATTTATGATATCAATCTTCTAAAATTTTCTCACGCTTCTTTCCAATAATAACAAATCTTATCTTTGATTAACTAACTTGTACAAAAAGAAATTAATGCTCTAAATAAGAATTAATCTAGTATATTTTTAAAAATCTAATTCTAATTTTACTAATTATCCTATTTTTAGAATCTCATCTATATTTTAGACTAATATCTTCAAATTTAATTTTAATACCTAACTTTTTAGTAATTTTTTATTCATTTTTTTTTCTATTATTCTTTTATTATTATTATTATTCTAAAATAACGGGATATTACATACTACCCTCATTAAAAAGAATTTGGTCCCCAAATTCTTCAACAATCCTAAACTCCAAAAAGATTGTGATACATCTATTTTACATTCTAGTCCTAACAACAGTCTAAAGGATCGCATCCTAGAGAATGTACTAGTCTCATACCTAATACACTCCGAAGGACAGCCTGCTCTGATACCGACTGTAACAGCCCGACTTTTCGGACTATTAATTCTAAATCAAAAACTAAAATAAAACAAATTTTATTAATCCAAAAATCCATGACAAAGATACTTATTACAAAAGTGCAGCTAGCGATGACAATCTACTCCGAACCTAAACTCCTCGAACTCCAATGCTATCCACTCGATGTTATACGGAACCTGAAAATTGTAAGAATGAGCTACGAAGCCCAGCAAGAAACTACCGTCCGACGGCTCAAAATAATATTTTTATAATTTTCAAAAACACGATTTCCACATGTAGCACATAAGATATATCACATAGTTTCACGCAACATACTCAATAACAATTACGATAAAAATTCACACAATATATTCTATAACAAAAATCAAATCAATGTACACAATATTTTCAATAACTCACATAATCTAAATTTTGAATCGAACAAATAATTCTTAACATCAAATTCTTATTTTAATTCCCACAGTTCTAAATTACGGTCACACTATGCCAGTGACACGGATTATAAAATTCGATGGTTCGATGGGGGCCAGTTTACGTCCCTCGTTAAGTCTTACTCAACAAGGTATCTATGTGTTCCGGAACGTGCGTAAACTAGTTCTATATGCCACACTATCCAGTGACCGGATTCTATGATTCGATACGCAACTTAAACTGGGGAATCAAAACAAAGTTCTTATCTTATCAATCACATATCAATATCATATTTTTGTAACTAAAACAAATATCTAACAACATGTAATCAAACAACATAAACCACGCTTCAGATTAATACAGAGCAACAAACAGTTACTTACAACTATACGGAGGAATAGATAATTACTTACACAAATATTCAAGAACATGTAATCAAACAATATAAAACAGGTTTCAAATTAATATATACGGAGCAACGAATAGTTACTTACCTCAATTACGCAAATCAAGAATTCACATAATCACATAAGAACACATGTAGCAACCCCTCAGAAGCAAAACATCTAAAATCTTGAAAGACTCCATGATTACAATTCTGATCAGATCTGTATTTAGCCTTTTTGACCCTCTAAACGATGTCTTCTAGGAAAACTCAAAACACGAAAGTTGTAGAGCATGAAAATATATTTCCGAAAAGTCCAGAATCAATGAATTCCGACGTACGATGAATTTTCTACGAATTTTACAAAACTGCTGAATTATGTGTGAAGAAGACCTACGAATTTTGTTATAAAAGATGGAGAAGGAGAATATGACGTATTTATAATGTCTTACAAACCCTAATTAAATAAGGTAATTCTAAAAATTGATCCTAATAATTTTACAACCTCCCCAAGTAATTCTTAAAATAAAATATCATATTTATGATATCAATCTTCTAAAATTTTCTCACGCTTCTTTCCCATAATAACAAATCTTATCTTTGATTAACTAACTTGTACAAAAAGAAATTAATGCTCTAAATAAGAATTAATCTAGTATATTTTTAAAAATCTAATTCTAATTTTACTAATTATCCTAGTTTTAGAATCTCATCTATATTTTAGACTAATATCTTCAAATTTAATTTTAATACCTAACTTTTTAGTAATTTTTTATTCATTTTTTTTCTATTATTCTTTTATTTTTATTATTATTCTAAAATAACGGGATATTACATACTACCCTCATTAAAAAGAATTTGGTCCCCAAATTCTTCAACAATCCTAAACTCCAAAAAGATTGTGATACATCTATTTTACATTCTAGTCCTAACAACAGTCTAAAGGATCGCATCCTAGAGAATGTACTAGTCCCATACCTAATACACTCCGAAGGACAGCCTGCTCTGATACCAACTGTAACAGCCCGACTTTTCGGACTATTAATTCTAAATCAAAAACTAAAATAAAACAAATTTTATTAATCCAAAAATCCATTACAAAGATACTTATTACAAAAGTGTAGCTAACGATGACAATCTACTCCGAACCTAAACTCCTCGAACTCCAATGCTTTCCACTCGATCTTATACGGAACCTGAAAATTGTAAGAATGAGCTACAAAGCCCAGCAAGCAACTACCGTCCGACGGCTCAAAATAATATTTTTATAATTTTCAAAAACACGATTTCCACATGTAGCACATAAGATATATCACATAGTTTCACGCAACATACTCAATAACAATTACGATAAAAATTCACACAATATATTCTATAACAAAAATCAAATCAATGTACACAATATTTTCAATAACTCACATAATCTAAATTTTGAATCGAACAAATAATTCTTAACATCAAATTCTTATTTTAATTCCCACAGTTCTAAATTACGGTCACACTATGCCAGTGACACGGATTATAAAATTCGATGGTTCGATGGGGGCCAGTTTACGTCCCTCGTTAAGTCTTACTCAACAAGGTATCTATGTGTTCCGGAACGTGCGTAAACTAGTTCTATATGCCACACTATCCAGTGACCGGATTCTATGATTCGATACGCAACTTAAACTGGGGAATCAAAACAAAGTTCTTATCTTATCAATCACATATCAATATCATATTTTTGTAACTAAAACAAATATCTAACAACATGTAATCAAACAACATAAACCACGCTTCAGATTAATACAGAGCAACAAACAGTTACTTACAACTATACGGAGGAATAGATAATTACTTACACAAATATTCAAGAACATGTAATCAAACAATATAAAACAGGTTTCAAATTAATATATACGGAGCAACGAATAGTTACTTACCTCAATTACGCAAATCAAGAATTCACATAATCACATAAGAACACATGTAGCAACCCCTCAGAAGCAAAACATCTAAAATCTTGAAAGACTCCATGATTACAATTCTGATCAGATCTGTATTTAACCTTTTTGACCCTCTAAACGATGTCTTCTAGGAAAACTCAAAACACGAAAGTTGTAGAGCATGAAAATATATTTCCGAAAAGTCCAGAATCAATGAATTCCGACGTACGATGAATTTTCTACGAATTTTACAAAACTGCTGAATTATGTGTGAAGGAGACCTACGAATTTTGTTATAAAAGATGGAGAAGGAGAATATGACGTATTTATAATGTCTTACAAACCCTAATTAAATAAGGTAATTCTAAAAATTTATCCTAATAATTTTACAACCTCCCCAAGTAATTCTTAAAATAAAATATCCTATTTATGATATCAATCTTCTAAAATTTTCTCACGCTTCTTTCCCATAATAACAAATCTTATCTTTGATTAACTAACTTGTACAAAAAGAAATTAATGCTCTAAATAAGAATTAATCTAGTATATTTTTAAAACTCGAATTCCAATTTTACTAATTATCCTAGTTTTAGAATCTCATCTATATTTTAGACTAATATCTTCAAATTTAATTTTAATACCTAACTTTTTAGTAATTTTTTATTCATTTTTTTTCTATTATTCTTTTATTATTATTATTATTATTATTCTAAAATAACGGGATATTACATACTACCCTTATTAAAAAGAATTTGGTCCCCAAATTCTTCAACAATCCTAAACTCCAAAAAGATTGTGATACATCTATTTTACATTCTAGTCCTAACAACAGTCTAAAGGATCGCATCCTAGAGAATGTACTAGTCCCATACCTAATACACTCCGAAGGACAGCCTGCTCTGATACCAACTATAACAGTCCAACTTTTCGGACTATTAATTCTAAATCAAAAACTAAAATAAAACAAATTTTATTAATCCAAAAATCCATGACAAAGATACTTATTACAAAAGTGCAGCTAGCGATGACAATCTACTCCGAACCTAAACTCCTCGAACTCCAATGCTATCCACTCGATCTTATACGGAACCTGAAAATTGTAAGAATGAGCTACGAAGCCCAGCAAGCAACTACCGTCCGACGACTCAAAATAATATTTTTATAATTTTCAAAAACACGATTTCCACATGTAGCACATAACATCTATCACATAGTTTCACGCAACATACTCAATAACAATTACGACAAAAATTCACACAATATATTCTATAACAAATATCAAATCAATGTACACAATATTTTCAATAACTCACATAATCTAAATTTTGAATCGAACAAATAATTCTTAACATCAAATTCTTATTTTAATTCCCACAGTTCTAAATTACGGTCACACTATGCCAGTGACACTGATTATAAAATTCGATGGTTCGATGGGGGCCAGTTTACGTCCCTCGTTAAGTCTTACTCAACAAGGTATCTATGTGTTCCGGAACGTGCGTAAACTAGTTCTATATGCCACACTATCCAGTGACCGGATTCTATGATTCGATACGCAACTTAAACCGGGGAATCAAAACAAAGTTCTTATCTTATCAATCACATATCAATATCATATTTTTGTAACTAAAACAAATATCTAACAACATGTAATCAAACAACATAAACCACGCTTCAGATTAATACAGAGCAACAAACAGTTACTTACAACTATACGGAGGAATAGATAATTACTTACACAAATATTCAAGAACATGTAATCAAACAATATAAAACAGGTTTCAAATTAATATATACGGAGCAACGAATAGTTACTTACCTCAATTACGCAAATCAAGAATTCACATAATCACATAAGAACACATGTAGCAACCCCTCAGAAGCAAAACATCTAAAATCTTGAAAGACTCCATGATTACAATTCTGATCAGATCTGTATTTAGCATTTTTGACCCTCTAAACGATGTCTTCTAGGAAAACTCAAAACACGAAAGTTGTAGAGCATGAAAATATATTTCCGAAAAGTCCAGAATCAATGAATTCCGACGTACGATGAATTTTCTACGAATTTTACAAAACTGCTGAATTATGTATGAAGGAGACCTACGAATTTTGTTATAAAAGATGGAGAAGGAGAATATGACGTATTTATAATGTCTTACAAACCCTAATTAAATAAGGTAATTCTAAAAATTGATCCTAATAATTTTACAACCTCCCCAAGTAATTCTTAAAATAAAATATCCTATTTATGATATCAATCTTCTAAAATTTTCTCACGCTTCTTTCCCATAATAACAAATCTTATCTTTGATTAACTAACTTGTACAAAAAGAAATTAATGCTCTAAATAAGAATTAATCTAGTATATTTTTAAAAATCTAATTCTAATTTTACTAATTATCCTAGTTTTAGAATCTCATCTATATTTTAGACTAATATCTTCAAATTTAATTTTAATACCTAACTTTTTAGTAATTTTTTATTCATTTTTTTTCTATTATTCTTTTATTATTATTATTATTATTCTAAAATAACGGGATATTACATACTACCCTCATTAAAAAGAATTTGGTCCCCAAATTCTTCAACAATCCTAAACTCCAAAAAGATTGTGATACATCTATTTTACATTCTAGTCCTAACAACAGTCTAAAGGATCGCATCCTAGAGAATGTACTAGTCCCATACCTAATACACTCCGAAGGACAGCCTGCTCTGATACCAACTATAACAGTCCAACTTTTCGGACTATTAATTCTAAATCAAAAACTAAAATAAAACAAATTTTATTAATCCAAAAATCCATGACAAAGATACTTATTACAAAAGTGCAGCTAGCGATGACAATCTACTCCGAACCTAAACTCCTCGAACTCCAATGCTATCCACTCGATCTTATACGGAACCTGAAAATTGTAAGAATGAGCTACGAAGCCCAGCAAGCAACTACCGTCCGACGACTCAAAATAATATTTTTATAATTTTCAAAAACACGATTTCCACATGTAGCACATAACATCTATCACATAGTTTCACGCAACATACTCAATAACAATTACGACAAAAATTCACACAATATATTCTATAACAAATATCAAATCAATGTACACAATATTTTCAATAACTCACATAATCTAAATTTTGAATCGAACAAATAATTCTTAACATCAAATTCTTATTTTAATTCCCACAGTTCTAAATTACGGTCACACTATGCCAGTGACACTGATTATAAAATTCGATGGTTCGATGGGGGCCAGTTTACGTCCCTCGTTAAGTCTTACTCAACAAGGTATCTATGTGTTCCAGAACGTGCGTAAACTAGTTCTATATGCCACACTATCCAGTGACCGGATTCTATGATTCGATACGCAACTTAAACTGGGGAATCAAAACAAATTGTTCTTATCTTATCAATCACATATCAATATCATATTTTTGTAACTAAAACAAATATCTAACAACATGTAATCAAACAACATAAACCACGCTTCAGATTAATACAGAGCAACAAACAGTTACTTACAACTATACGGAGGAATAGATAATTACTTACACAAATATTCAAGAACATGTAATCAAACAATATAAAACAGGTTTCAAATTAATATATACGGAGCAACGAATAGTTACTTACCTCAATTACGCAAATCAAGAATTCACATAATCACATAAGAACACATGTAGCAACCCCTCAGAAGCAAAACATCTAAAATCTTGAAAGACTCCATGATTACAATTCTGATCAGATCTGTATTTAGCATTTTTGACCCTCTAAACGATGTCTTCTAGGAAAACTCAAAACACGAAAGTTGTAGAGCATGAAAATATATTTCCGAAAAGTCCAGAATCAATGAATTCCGACGTACGATGAATTTTCTACGAATTTTACAAAACTGCTGAATTATGTATGAAGGAGACCTACGAATTTTGTTATAAAAGATGGAGAAGGAGAATATGACGTATTTATAATGTCTTACAAACCCTAATTAAATAAGGTAATTCTAAAAATTGATCCTAATAATTTTACAACCTCCCCAAGTAATTCTTAAAATAAAATATCCTATTTATGATATCAATCTTCTAAAATTTTCTCACGCTTCTTTCCCATAATAACAAATCTTATCTTTGATTAACTAACTTGTACAAAAAGAAATTAATGCTCTAAATAAGAATTAATCTAGTATATTTTTAAAAATCTAATTCTAATTTTACTAATTATCCTAGTTTTAGAATCTCATCTATATTTTAGACTAATATCTTCAAATTTAATTTTAATACCTAACTTTTTAGTAATTTTTTATTCATTTTTTTTCTATTATTCTTTTATTATTATTATTATTATTCTAAAATAACGGGATATTACATACTACCCTCATTAAAAAGAATTTGGTCCCCAAATTCTTCAACAATCCTAAACTCCAAAAAGATTGTGATACATCTATTTTACATTCTAGTCCTAACAACAGTCTAAAGGATCGCATCCTAGAGAATGTACTAGTCCCATACCTAATACACTCCGAAGGACAGCCTGCTCTGATACCAACTATAACAGTCCAACTTTTCGGACTATTAATTCTAAATCAAAAACTAAAATAAAACAAATTTTATTAATCCAAAAATCCATGACAAAGATACTTATTACAAAAGTGCAGCTAGCGATGACAATCTACTCCGAACCTAAACTCCTCGAACTCCAATGCTATCCACTCGATCTTATACGGAACCTGAAAATTGTAAGAATGAGCTACGAAGCCCAGCAAGCAACTACCGTCCGACGACTCAAAATAATATTTTTATAATTTTCAAAAACACGATTTCCACATGTAGCACATAACATCTATCACATAGTTTCACGCAACATACTCAATAACAATTACGACAAAAATTCACACAATATATTCTATAACAAATATCAAATCAATGTACACAATATTTTCAATAACTCACATAATCTAAATTTTGAATCGAACAAATAATTCTTAACATCAAATTCTTATTTTAATTCCCACAGTTCTAAATTACGGTCACACTATGCCAGTGACACTGATTATAAAATTCGATGGTTCGATGGGGGCCAGTTTACGTCCCTCGTTAAGTCTTACTCAACAAGGTATCTATGTGTTCCAGAACGTGCGTAAACTAGTTCTATATGCCACACTATCCAGTGACCGGATTCTATGATTCGATACGCAACTTAAACTGGGGAATCAAAACAAATTGTTCTTATCTTATCAATCACATATCAATATCATATTTTTGTAACTAAAACAAATATCTAACAACATGTAATCAAACAACATAAACCACGCTTCAGATTAATACAGAGCAACAAACAGTTACTTACAACTATACGGAGGAATAGATAATTACTTACACAAATATTCAAGAACATGTAATCAAATAATATAAAACAGGTTTCAAATTGATATATACGGAGCAACGAATAGTTACTTACCTCAATTACGCAAATCAAGAATTCACATAATCACATAAGAACACATGTAGCAACCCCTCAGAAGCAAAACATCTAAAATCTTGAAAGACTCCATGATTACAATTCTGATCAGATCTGTATTTAGCCTTTTTGACCCTCTAAACGATGTTTTCTTGGAAAACTCAAAACACGAAAGTTGTAGAGCATGAAAATATATTTCCGAAAAGTCCAGAATCAATGAATTCCGACGTACGATGAATTTTCTACGAATTTTACAAAACTGCTGAATTATGTGTGAAGAAGACCTACGAATTTTGTTATAAAAGATGGAGAAGGAGAATATGACGTATTTATAATGTCTTACAAACCCTAATTAAATAAGCTAATTCTAAAAATTGATCCTAATAATTTTACAACCTCCCCAAGTAATTCTTAAAATAAAATATCATATTTATGATATCAATCTTCTAAAATTTTCTCACGCTTCTTTCCCATAATAACAAATCTTATCTTTGATTAACTAACTTGTACAAAAAGAAATTAATGCTCTAAATAAGAATTAATCTAGTATATTTTTAAAAATCTAATTCTAATTTTACTAATTATCCTAGTTTTAGAATCTCATCTATATTTTAGACTAATATCTTCAAATTTAATTTTAATACCTAACTTTTTAGTAATTTTTTATTCATTTTTTTTCTATTATTCTTTTATTATTATTATTATTCTAAAATAACGGGATATTACATACTACCCTCATTAAAAAGAATTTGGTCCCCAAATTCTTCAACAATCCTAAACTCCAAAAAGATTGTGATACATCTATTTTACATTCTAGTCCTAACAACAGTCTAAAGGATCGCATCCTAGAGAATGTACTAGTCCCATACCTAATACACTCCGAAGGACAGCCTGCTCTGATACCAACTGTAACAGCCCGACTTTTCGGACTATTAATTCTAAATCAAAAACTAAAATAAAACAAATTTTATTAATCCAAAAATCCATTACAAAGATACTTATTACAAAAGTGTAGCTAACGATGACAATCTACTCCGAACCTAAACTCCTCGAACTCCAATGCTTTCCACTCGATCTTATACGGAACCTGAAAATTGTAAGAATGAGCTACAAAGCCCCGCAAGCAACTACCGTCCGACGGCTCAAAATAATATTTTTATAATTTTCCAAAACACGATTTCCACATGTAGCACATAACATATATCACATAGTTTCACGCAACATACTCAATAACAATTACGATAAAAATTCACACAATATATTCTATAACAAAAATCAAATCAATGTACACAATATTTTCAATAACTCACATAATCTAAATTTTGAATCGAACAAATAATTCTTAACATCAAATTCTTATTTTAATTCCCACAGTTCTAAATTACGGTCACACTATGCCAGTGACACGGATTATAAAATTCGATGGTTCGATGGGGGCCAGTTTACGTCCCTCGTTAAGTCTTACTCAACAAGGTATCTATGTGTTCCGGAACGTGCGTAAACTAGTTCTATATGCCACACTATCCAGTGACCGGATTCTATGATTCGATACGCAACTTAAACTGGGGAATCAAAACAAAGTTCTTATCTTATCAATCACATATCAATATCATATTTTTGTAACTAAAACAAATATCTAACAACATGTAATCAAACAACATAAACCACACTTCAGATTAATACAGAGCAACAAACAGTTACTTACAACTATACGGAGGAATAGATAATTACTTACACAAATATTCAAGAACATGTAATCAAACAATATAAAACAGGTTTCAAATTAATATATACGGAGCAACGAATAGTTACTTACCTCAATTACGCAAATCAAGAATTCACATAATCACATAAGAACACATGTAGCAACCCCTCAGAAGCAAAACATCTAAAATCTTGAAAGACTCCATGATTACAATTCTGATCAGATCTGTATTTAGCATTTTTGACCCTCTAAACGATGTCTTCTAGGAAAACTCAAAACACGAAAGTTGTAGAGCATGAAAATATATTTCCGAAAAGTCCAGAATCAATGAATTCCGACGTACGATGAATTTTCTACGAATTTTACAAAACTGCTGAATTATGTGTGAAGGAGACCTACGAATTTTGTTATAAAAGATGGAGAAGGAGAATATGACGTATTTATAATGTCTTACAAACCCTAATTAAATAAGGTAATTCTAAAAATTGATCCTAATAATTTTACAACCTCCCCAAGTAATTCTTAAAATAAAATATCCTATTTATGATATCAATCTTCTAAAATTTTCTCACGCTTCTTTCCCATAATAACAAATCTTATCTTTGATTAACTAACTTGTACAAAAAGAAATTAATGCTCTAAATAAGAATTAATCTAGTATATTTTTAAAACTCGAATTCCAATTTTACTAATTATCCTAGTTTTAGAATCTCATCTATATTTTAGACTAATATCTTCAAATTTAATTTTAATACCTAACTTTTTAGTAATTTTTTATTCATTTTTTTTCTATTATTCTTTTATTATTATTATTATTATTATTCTAAAATAACGGGATATTACATACTACCCTTATTAAAAAGAATTTGGTCCCCAAATTCTTCAACAATCCTAAACTCCAAAAAGATTGTGATACATCTATTTTACATTCTAGTCCTAACAACAGTCTAAAGGATCGCATCCTAGAGAATGTACTAGTCCCATACCTAATACACTCCGAAGGACAGCCTGCTCTGATACCAACTGTAACAGCCCGACTTTTCGGACTATTAATTCTAAATCAAAAACAAAAATAAAACAAATTTTATTAATCCAAAAATCCATTACAAAGATACTTATTACAAAAGTGTAGCTAACGATGACAATCTACTCCGAACCTAAACTCCTCGAACTCCAATGCTTTCCACTCGATCTTATACGGAACCTGAAAATTGTAAGAATGAGCTACAAAGCCCAGCAAGCAACTACCGTCCGACGGCTCAAAATAATATTTTTATAATTTTCAAAAACACGATTTCCACATGTAGCACATAACATATATCACATAGTTTCACGCAACATACTCAATAACAATTACGATAAAAATTCACACAATATATTCTATAACAAAAATCAAATCAATGTACACAATATTTTCAATAACTCACATAATCTAAATTTTGAATCGAACAAATAATTCTTAACATCAAATTCTTATTTTAATTCCCACAGTTCTAAATTACGGTCACACTATGCCAGTGACACGGATTATAAAATTCGATGGTTCGATGGGGGCCAGTTTACGTCCCTCGTTAAGTCTTACTCAACAAGGTATCTATGTGTTCCGGAACGTGCGTAAACTAGTTCTATATGCCACACTATCCAGTGACCGGATTCTATGATTCGATACGCAACTTAAACTGGGGAATCAAAACAAAGTTCTTATCTTATCAATCACATATCAATATCATATTTTTGTAACTAAAACAAATATCTAACAACATGTAATCAAACAACATAAACCACGCTTCAGATTAATACAGAGCAACAAACAGTTACTTACAACTATACGGAGGAATAGATAATTACTTACACAAATATTCAAGAACATGTAATCAAACAATATAAAACAGGTTTCAAATTAATATATACGGAGCAACGAATAGTTACTTACCTCAATTACGCAAATCAAGAATTCACATAATCACATAAGAACACATGTAGCAACCCCTCAGAAGCAAAACATCTAAAATCTTGAAAGACTCCATGATTACAATTCTGATCAGATCTGTATTTAGCATTTTTGACCCTCTAAACGATGTCTTCTAGGAAAACTCAAAACACGAAAGTTGTAGAGCATGAAAATATATTTCCGAAAAGTCCAGAATCAATGAATTCCGACGTACGATGAATTTTCTACGAATTTTACAAAACTGCTGAATTATGTGTGAAGGAGACCTACGAATTTTGTTATAAAAGATGAAGAAGGAGAATATGACGTATTTATAATGTCTTACAAACCCTAATTAAATAAGGTAATTCTAAAAATTGATCCTAATAATTTTACAACCTCCCCAAGTAATTCTTAAAATAAAATATCCTATTTATGATATCAATCTTCTAAAATTTTCTCACGCTTCTTTCCCATAATAACAAATCTTATCTTTGATTAACTAACTTGTACAAAAAGAAATTAATGCTCTAAATAAGAATTAATCTAGTATATTTTTAAAACTCTAATTCCAATTTTACTAATTATCCTAGTTTTAGAATCTGATCTATATTTTAGACTAATATCTTCAAATTTAATTTTAATACCTAATTTTTAGTAATTTTTTATTCATTTTTTTTTTCTATTATTCTTTTATTATTATTATTATTATTCTAAAATAACGGGATATTACATACTACCCTTATTAAAAAGAATTTGGTCCCCAAATTCTTTAACAATCCTAAACTCCAAAAAGATTGTGATACATCTATTTTACATTCTAGTCCTAACAAGAGTCTAAAGGATCGCATCCTAGAGAATGTACTAGTCCCATACCTAATACACTCCGAAGGACAGCCTGCTCTGATACCAACTGTAACAGCCCGACTTTTCGGACTATTAATTCTAAATCAAAAACTAAAATAAAACAAATTTTATTAATCCAAAAATCCATGACAAAGATACTTATTACAAAAGTGCAGCTAGCGATGACAATCTACTCCGAACCTAAACTCCTCGAACTCCAATGCTATCCACTCGATGTTATACGGAACCTGAAAATTGTAAGAATGAGCTACGAAGCCCAGCAAGAAACTACCGTCCGACGGCTCAAAATAATATTTTTATAATTTTCAAAAACACGATTTCCACATGTAGCACATAACATCTATCACATAGTTTCACGCAACATACTCATTAACAATTACGACAAAAATTCACACAATATATTCTATAACAAATATCAAATCAATGTACACAATATTTTCAATAACTCACATAATCTAAATTTTGAATCGAACAAATAATTCTTAACATCAAATTCTTATTTTAATTCCCACAGTTCTAAATTACGGTCACACTATGCCAGTGACACTGATTATAAAATTCGATGGTTCGATGGGGGCCAGTTTACGTCCCTCGTTAAGTGTTACTCAACAAGGTATCTATGTGTTCCGGAACGTGCGTAAACTAGTTCTATATGCCACACTATCCAGTGACCGGATTCTATGATTCGATACGCAACTTAAACTGGGGAATCAAAACAAATTGTTCTTATCTTATCAATCACATATCAATATCATATTTTTGTAACTAAAACAAATATCTAACAACATGTAATCAAACAACATAAACCACGCTTCAGATTAATACAGAGCAACAAACAGTTACTTACAACTATACGGAGGAATAGATAATTACTTACACAAATATTCAAGAACATGTAATCAAATAATATAAAACAGGTTTCAAATTGATATATACGGAGCAACGAATAGTTACTTACCTCAATTACGCAAATCAAGAATTCACATAATCACATAAGAACACATGTAGCAACCCCTCAGAAGCAAAACATCTAAAATCTTGAAAGACTCCATGATTACAATTCTGATCAGATCTGTATTTAGCCTTTTTGACCCTCTAAACGATGTTTTCTTGGAAAACTCAAAACACGAAAGTTGTAGAGCATGAAAATATATTTCCGAAAAGTCCAGAATCAATGAATTCCGACGTACGATGAATTTTCTACGAATTTTACAAAACTGCTGAATTATGTGTGAAGAAGACCTACGAATTTTGTTATAAAAGATGGAGAAGGAGAATATGACGTATTTATAATGTCTTACAAACCCTAATTAAATAAGGTAATTCTAAAAATTGATCCTAATAATTTTACAACCTCCCCAAGTAATTCTTAAAATAAAATATCATATTTATGATATCAATCTTCTAAAATTTTCTCACGCTTCTTTCCCATAATAACAAATCTTATCTTTGATTAACTAACTTGTACAAAAAGAAATTAATGCTCTAAATAAGAATTAATCTAGTATATTTTTAAAAATCTAATTCTAATTTTACTAATTATCCTAGTTTTAGAATCTCATCTATATTTTAGACTAATATCTTCAAATTTAATTTTAATACCTAACTTTTTAGTAATTTTTTATTCATTTTTTTTCTATTATTCTTTTATTATTATTATTCTAAAATAACGGGATATTACATACTACCCTCATTAAAAAGAATTTGGTCCCCAAATTCTTCAACAATCCTAAACTCCAAAAAGATTGTGATACATCTATTTTACATTCTAGTCCTAACAACAGTCTAAAGGATCGCATCCTAGAGAATGTACTAGTCCCATACCTAATACACTCCGAAGGACAGCCTGCTCTGATACCAACTGTAACAGCCCGACTTTTCGGACTATTAATTCTAAATCAAAAACAAAAATAAAACAAATTTTATTAATCCAAAAATCCATTACAAAGATACTTATTACAAAAGTGTAGCTAACGATGACAATCTACTCCGAACCTAAACTCCTCGAACTCCAATGCTTTCCACTCGATCTTATACGGAACCTGAAAATTGTAAGAATGAGCTACAAAGCCCAGCAAGCAACTACCGTCCGACGGCTCAAAATAATATTTTTATAATTTTCAAAAACACGATTTCCACATGTAGCACATAACATATATCACATAGTTTCACGCAACATACTCAATAACAATTACGATAAAAATTCACACAATATATTCTATAACAAAAATCAAATCAATGTACACAATATTTTCAATAACTCACATAATCTAAATTTTGAATCGAACAAATAATTCTTAACATCAAATTCTTATTTTAATTCCCACAGTTCTAAATTACGGTCACACTATGCCAGTGACACGGATTATAAAATTCGATGGTTCGATGGGGGCCAGTTTACGTCCCTCGTTAAGTCTTACTCAACAAGGTATCTATGTGTTCCGGAACGTGCGTAAACTAGTTCTATATGCCACACTATCCAGTGACCGGATTCTATGATTCGATACGCAACTTAAACTGGGGAATCAAAACAAAGTTCTTATCTTATCAATCACATATCAATATCATATTTTTGTAACTAAAACAAATATCTAACAACATGTAATCAAACAACATAAACCACGCTTCAGATTAATACAGAGCAACAAACAGTTACTTACAACTATACGGAGGAATAGATAATTACTTACACAAATATTCAAGAACATGTAATCAAACAATATAAAACAGGTTTCAAATTAATATATACGGAGCAACGAATAGTTACTTACCTCAATTACGCAAATCAAGAATTCACATAATCACATAAGAACACATGTAGCAACCCCTCAGAAGCAAAACATCTAAAATCTTGAAAGACTCCATGATTACAATTCTGATCAGATCTGTATTTAGCATTTTTGACCCTCTAAACGATGTCTTCTAGGAAAACTCAAAACACGAAAGTTGTAGAGCATGAAAATATATTTCCGAAAAGTCCAGAATCAATGAATTCCGACGTACGATGAATTTTCTACGAATTTTACAAAACTGCTGAATTATGTGTGAAGGAGACCTACGAATTTTGTTATAAAAGATGAAGAAGGAGAATATGACGTATTTATAATGTCTTACAAACCCTAATTAAATAAGGTAATTCTAAAAATTGATCCTAATAATTTTACAACCTCCCCAAGTAATTCTTAAAATAAAATATCCTATTTATGATATCAATCTTCTAAAATTTTCTCACGCTTCTTTCCCATAATAACAAATCTTATCTTTGATTAACTAACTTGTACAAAAAGAAATTAATGCTCTAAATAAGAATTAATCTAGTATATTTTTAAAACTCTAATTCCAATTTTACTAATTATCCTAGTTTTAGAATCTGATCTATATTTTAGACTAATATCTTCAAATTTAATTTTAATACCTAATTTTTAGTAATTTTTTATTCATTTTTTTTCTATTATTCTTTTATTATTATTATTATTATTCTAAAATAACGGGATATTACATACTACCCTTATTAAAAAGAATTTGGTCCCCAAATTCTTTAACAATCCTAAACTCCAAAAAGATTGTGATACATCTATTTTACATTCTAGTCCTAACAAGAGTCTAAAGGATCGCATCCTAGAGAATGTACTAGTCCCATACCTAATACACTCCGAAGGACAGCCTGCTCTGATACCAACTGTAACAGCCCGACTTTTCGGACTATTAATTCTAAATCAAAAACTAAAATAAAACAAATTTTATTAATCCAAAAATCCATGACAAAGATACTTATTACAAAAGTGCAGCTAGCGATGACAATCTACTCCGAACCTAAACTCCTCGAACTCCAATGCTATCCACTCGATGTTATACGGAACCTGAAAATTGTAAGAATGAGCTACGAAGCCCAGCAAGAAACTACCGTCCGACGGCTCAAAATAATATTTTTATAATTTTCAAAAACACGATTTCCACATGTAGCACATAACATCTATCACATAGTTTCACGCAACATACTCAATAACAATTACGACAAAAATTCACACAATATATTCTATAACAAATATCAAATCAATGTACACAATATTTTCAATAACTCACATAATCTAAATTTTGAATCGAACAAATAATTCTTAACATCAAATTCTTATTTTAATTCCCACAGTTCTAAATTACGGTCACACTATGCCAGTGACACGGATTATAAAATTCGATGGTTCGATGGGGGCCAGTTTACGTCCCTCGTTAAGTCTTACTCAACAAGGTATCTATGTGTTCCGGAACGTGCGTAAACTAGTTCTATATGCCACACTATCCAGTGACCGAATTCTATGATTCGATACGCAACTTAAACTGGGGAATCAAAACAAAGTTCTTATCTTATCAATCACATATCAATATCATATTTATGTAACTAAAACAAATATCTAACAACATGTAATCAAACAACATAAACCACGCTTCAGATTAATACAGAGCAACAAACAGTTACTTACAACTATACGGAGGAATAGATAATTACTTACACAAATATTCAAGAACATGTAATCAAATAATATAAAACAGGTTTCAAATTAATATATACGGAGCAACAAATAGTTACTTACCTCAATTACGCAAATCAAGAATTCACATAATCACATAAGAACACATGTAGCAACCCCTCAGAAGCAAAACATCTAAAATCTTGAAAGACTCCAAGATTACAATTCTGATCAGATCTGTATTTAGCCTTTTTGACCCTCTAAACGATGTTTTCTAGGGAAACTCAAAACACGAAAGTTCTAGAGCATGAAAATATATTTCCGAAAAGTCCAGAATGAATGAATTCCGACGTATAATGAATTTTCTACGAATTTTACAAAACTGCTGAATTATGTGTGAAGGAGACCTACGAATTTTGTTATAAAAGATGGAGAAGGAGAATATGACGTATTTATAATGTCTTACAAACCCTAATTAAATAAGGTAATTCTAAAAATTGATCCTAATAATTTTACAACCTCCCCAAGTAATTATTAAAATAAAATATCCTATTTATGATATCAATCTTCTAAAATTTTCTCACGCTTCTTTCCCATAATAACAAATCTAATCTTTGATTAACTAACTTGTACAAAAAGAAATTAATGCTCTAAATAAGAATTAATCTAGTATATTTTTAAAACTCTAATTCCAATTTTACTAATTATCCTAATTTTAGAATCTCATCTATATTTTAGACTAATATCTTCAAATTTAATTTTAATACCTAACTTTTTAGTAATTTTTTATTCATTTTTTTTTCTATTATTCTTTTATTATTATTATTATTCTAAAATAACTGGATATTACATACTACCCTCATTAAAAAGAATTTGGTCCCAAATTCTTCAACAATCCTAAACTCCAAAAAGATTGTGATACATTTATTTTACATTCTAGTCCTAACAACAGTCTAAAGGATCGCATCCTAGAGAATGTACTAGTCCCATACCTAATACACTCCGAAGGACAGCCTGCTCTGATACCAACTGTAACAGCCCGACTTTTCGGACTATTAATTCTAAATCAAAAACTAAAATAAAACAAATTTTATTAATCCAAAAATCCATTACAAAGATACTTATTACAAAAGTGTAGCTAACGATGACAATCTACTCCGAACCTAAACTCCTCGAACTCCAATGCTTTCCACTCGATCTTGTACGGAACCTGAAAATTGTAAGAATGAGCTACGAAGCCCAGCAAGCAACAACCGTCCGACGGCTCAAAATAATATTTTTATAATTTTCAAAAACAAGATTTCCACATGTAGCACATAACATCTATCACATAGTTTCACGCAACATACTCAATAACTATTACGACAAAAATTCACACAATATATTCTATAACAAATATCAAATCAATGTACACAATATTTTCAATAACTCACATAATCTAAATTTTGAATCGAACAAATAATTCTTAACATCAAATTCTTATTTTAATTCCCACAGTTCTAAATTACGGTCACACTATGCCAGTGACACGGATTATAAAATTCGATGGTTCGATGGGGGCCAGTTTACGTCCCTCGTTAAGTCTTACTCAACAAGGTATCTATGTGTTCCGGAACGTGCGTAAACTAGTTCTATATGCCACACTATCCAGTGACCGGATTCTATGATTCGATACGCAACTTAAACTGGGGAATCAAAACAAAGTTCTTATCTTATCAATCACATATCAATATCATATTTTTGTAACTAAAACAAATATCTAACAACATGTAATCAAACAACATAAACCACGCTTCAGATTAATACAGAGCAACAAACAGTTACTTACAACTATACGGAGGAATAGATAATTACTTACACAAATATTCAAGAACATGTAATCAAACAATATAAAACAGGTTTCAAATTAATATATACGGAGCAACGAATAGTTACTTACCTCAATTACGCAAATCAAGAATTCACATAATCACATAAGAACACATGTAGCAACCCCTCAGAAGCAAAACATCTAAAATCTTGAAAGACTCCATGATTACAATTCTGATCAGATCTGTATTTAGCCTTTTTGACCCTCTAAACGATGTTTTCTAGGGAAACTCAAAACACGAAAGTTGTAGAGCATGAAAATATATTTCCGAAAAGTCCAGAATCAATGAATTCCGACGTACGATGAATTTTCTACGAATTTTACAAAACTGCTGAATTATGTGTGAAGGAGACCTACGAATTTTGTTATAAAAGATGGAGAAGGAGAATATGACGTATTTATAATGTCTTACAAACCCTAATTAAATAAGGTAATTCTAAAAATTGATCCTAATAATTTTACAACCTCCCCAAATAATTCTTAAAATAAAATATCCTATTTATGATATCAATCTTCTAAAATTTTCTCACGCTTCTTTCCCATAATAACAAATCTTATCTTTGATTAACTAACTTGTACAAAAAGAAATTAATGCTCTAAATAAGAATTAATCTAGTATATTTTTAAAACTCTAATTCCAATTTTACTAATTATCCTAGTTTTAGAATCTGATCTATATTTTAGACTAATATCTTCAAATTTAATTTTAATACCTAACTTTTTAGTAATTTTTTATTCATTTTTTTCTATTATTCTTTTATTATTATTATTATTATTATTATTCTAAAATAACGGGATATTACATACTACCCTTATTAAAAAGAATTTGGTCCCCAAATTCTTTAACAATCCTAAACTCCAAAAAGATTGTGATACATCTATTTTACATTCTAGTCCTAACAAGAGTCTAAAGGATCGCATCCTAGAGAATGTACTAGTCCCATACCTAATACACTCCGAAGGACAACCTGCTCTGATACCAACTGTAACAGCCCGACTTTTCGGACTATTAATTCTAAATCAAAAACTAAAATAAAACAAATTTTATTAATCCAAAAATCCATGACAAAGATACTTATTACAAAAGTGCAGCTAGCGATGACAATCTACTCCGAACCTAAACTCCTCGAACTCCAATGCTATCCACTCGATGTTATACGGAACCTGAAAATTGTAAGAATGAGCTACGAAGCCCAGCAAGCAACTACCGTCCGACGGCTCAAAATAATATTTTTATAATTTTCAAAAACACGATTTCCACATGTAGCACATAACATCTATCACATAGTTTCACGCAACATACTCAATAACAATTACGACAAAAATTCACACAATATATTCTATAACAAATATCAAATCAATGTACACAATATTTTCAATAACTCACATAATCTAAATTTTGAATCGAACAAATAATTCTTAACATCAAATTCTTATTTTAATTCCCACAGTTCTAAATTACGGTCACACTATGCCAGTGACACGGATTATAAAATTCGATGGTTCGATGGGGGCCAGTTTACGTCCCTCGTTAAGTCTTACTCAACAAGGTATCTATGTGTTCCGGAACGTGCGTAAACTAGTTCTATATGCCACACTATCCAGTGACCGGATTCTATGATTCGATACGCAACTTAAACTGGGGAATCAAAACAAAGTTCTTATCTTATCAATCACATATCAATATCATATTTTTGTAACTAAAACAAATATCTAACAACATGTAATCAAACAACATAAACCACGCTTCAGATTAATACAGAGCAACAAACAGTTACTTACAACTATACGGAGGAATAGATAATTACTTACACAAATATTCAAGAACATGTAATCAAATAATATAAAACAGGTTTCAAATTAATATATACGGAGCAACGAATAGTTACTTACCTCAATTACGCAAATCAAGAATTCACATAATCACATAAGAACACATGTAGCAACCCCTCAGAAGCAAAACATCTAAAATCTTGAAAGACTCCATGATTACAATTCTGATCAGATCTGTATTTAGCCTTTTTGACCCTCCAAACGATGTCTTCTAGGAAAACTCAAAACACGAAAGTTGTAGAGCATGAAAATATATTTCCGAAAAGTCCAGAATCAATGAATTCCGACGTACGATGAATTATCTACAAATTTTACAAAACTGCTGAATTATGTGTGAAGGAGACCTACGAATTTTGTTATAAAAGATGGAGAAGGAGAATATGACGTATTTATAATGTCTTACAAACCCTAATTAAATAAGTAATTCTAAAAATTGATCCTAATAATTTTACAACCTCCCCAAGTAATTCTTAAAATAAAATATCCTATTTATGATATCAATCTTCTAAAATTTTCTCACGCTTCTTTCCCATAATAACAAATCTTATCTTTGATTAACTAACTTGTACAAAAAGAAATTAATGCTCTAAATATGAATTAATCTAGTATATTTTTAAAACCTAATTCCGATTTTACTAATTATCCTAGTTTTAGAATCTCATCTATATTTTAGACTAATATCTTCGAATTTAATTTTAATACCTAACTTTTTAGTAATTTCTTATTCATTTTTTTTCTATTATTCTTTTATTATTATTATTATTCTAAAATAACGGGATATTACATACTACCCTCCTTAAAAAGAATTTGGTCCCCAAATTCTTCAACAATCCTAAACTCCAAAAAGATTGTGATACATCTATTTTACATTCTAGTCCTAACAACAGTCTAAAGGATTGCATCCTAGAGAATGTACTAGTCCCATACCTAATACACTCCGAAGGACAGCCTGCTCTGATACCAACTGTAACAGCCCGACTTTTCGAACTATTAATTCTAAATCAAAAACTAAAATAAAACAAATTTTATTAATCCAAAAATCCATTACAAAGATACTTATTACAAAAGTGCAGCTAACGATGACAATCTACTCCGAACCTAAACTTCTCGAACTCCAATGCTATCCACTCGATCTTATACGGAACCTGAAAATTGTAAGAATGAGCTACGAAGCCCAGCAAGCAACTACCGTCCGACGGCTCAAAATAATATTTTTATAATTTTCAAAAACACGATTTCCACATGTAGCACATAACATCTATCACATAGTTTCACGCAACATACTCAATAACAATTACGACAAAAATTCACACAATATATTCTATAACAAATATCAAATCAATGTACAAAATATTTTCAATAACTCACATAATCTAAATTTTGAATCGAACAGAAAATTCTTAACATCAAATTCTTATTTTAATTCCCACAGTTCCAAATTACGGTCACACTATGCCAGTGACACGGATTCTAAAATTCGATGGTTCGATGGGGGCCAGTTTACGTCCCTCGTTAAGTCTTACTCAACAAGGTATCTATGTGTTCCGGAACGTGCGTAAACTAGTTCTATACGCCACACTATCCAGTGACCGGATTCTATGATTCGATACGCAACTTAAACTGGGGAATCAAAACAAAGTTCTTATCTTATCAATCACATATCAATATCATATTTTTGTAACTAAAACAAATATCTAACAACATGTAATCAAACAACATAAACCACGCTTCAGATTAATACAGAGCAACAAACAGTTACTTACAACTATACGGAGGAATAGATAATTACTTACACAAATATTAAAGAACATGTAATCAAATAATATAAAACAGGTTTTAAATTAATATATACGGAGCAACGAATAGTTACTTACCTCAATTACGCAAATCAAGAATTCACATAATCACATAAGAACACATGTAGCAACCCCTCAGAAGCAAAACATCTAAAATCTTGAAAGACTCCATGATTAAAATTCTGATCAGATCTGTATTTAGCCTTTTTGACCCTCTAAACGATGTTTTCTTGGAAAACTCAAACATGAAAGTTGTAGAGCATGAAAATATATTTCCGAAAAGTCCAGAATCAATGAATTCCGACGTACGATGAATTTTCTACGAATTTTACAAAACTGCTGAATTATGTGTGAAGGAGACCTACGAATTTTGTTATAAAAGATGGAGAATGAGAATATGACGTATTTATAATGTCTTACAAACCCTAATTAAATAAGGTAATTCTAAAAATTGATCCTAATAATTTTACAACCTCCCCAAGTAATTCTTAAAATAAAATATCCTATTTATGATATCAATCTTCTAAAATTTTCTCACGCTTCTTTCCCATAATAACAAATCTTATCTTTGATTAACTAACTTGTACAAAAAGAAATTAATGCTATAAATAAGAATTAATCTAGTATATTTTTAAAACTCTAATTCCAATTTTACTAATTATCCTTGTTTTAGAATCTCATCTATATTTTAGACTAATATCTTCAATTTTAATTTTAATACCTAACTTTTTAGTAATTTTTTATTCATTTTTTTTATTATTCTTTTATTATTATTATTATTCTAAACTAACGGGATATTACACTGGAGATGCTAAAGTCAGATATCAGTAATCAAAAGAGAGTTTGTTAATACCATGCAAGTAAGTTCGAGAAATCAAGGAAAGAAGAGTTCGAGAAGTCATTCGAGAACTCTACACAAAGGGTTTATTCGAGAAGTCCTAATTCGAGAATTCAGATTGCTCTATTCGAGAAGTCTGTAAAATGAACTATTCGAGAAGTCCTAATTCGTAGAATTCAGATTGCTCTATTCGAGAAGTCTACAACATACACTAATCGAGAAGTCCTCTCAGAAGGGTATTCGAGAAGTCATTCGAGAACTCGCTTTAAGGAACTATTCAAAAAATCATCATTCGAGAACTCAAGATTTATCTGTTCGAGAATTCAACCTGTTTCCACAATATTACAGAGTTCTCTAATGGAACATATCGAATGACGATTGAACCCAGAATTACTTTGCAACCCGTGATTTATAGACAGTGATCAATTACACAGAGGATGTTACGAGTAGGGAGTCAAATTTTAAATATTTGAAGGCTCAAACTCTTCCAAATGAAAGGTGCAATCAGTCACTATTTATCCGACTTCAAGGGCAACAATAAGAGTGGAAGCAACCTCCAACATGATTACATTTCTACTGAAAGATTCAAAGGATATCTTGATGAATGCATAAGGATCAGTCGTTATATCTGTGAAGTTCGAGCACAACTCAATAAACAGAAAAGCTTATTGACTTTCAAAAGGATTATCTTTTTGATTAAAGTTATTTTCAGAGACAGAAATCCAAAGCAAAAAGATCTTGTGCATAAAGCATCACGTGGGCTTGGAAGCTAAGTCATTTCAAGAACTTAGTTACTTTTGAAGAAAGAAACATACACTAACTTGAAGCATGCTGAGATTGTCCAAATCAAGTAAAGAAGACTTTCAAGATAATTCCAGAAATGGTTACCACTTCGAGCATGTGTGTGTGATAAGTTATACCAGAAATGTATCATCACATTTCATGTAACTTTTACTTGTCTTCATATAGTTTAAATAAGTTGTATGAGCAGCATAGTTTTGGTAGAGAAGAAAACACCGATCACAAGGCTGATAGCTTTAGGTTTTCTTGTAAACACTAAAACTTTGTAATCCGCAGCTGTGGATTAAGCTTTCAAGCCAACCCACCTGAGATTTTTTATATCTCGTGTTGTATGTATGATTAGATAATTTGTTTATCTTGTTTTCTTTCTGTTTTTATAACAGTTTGATCTAAGCCTCATCATTTCGAAAGAATTTAGTTGAGATTGTATTCAACCCTCCCTTCTACAATCTCGTGGTGCATAACTGGGAAATAACAATTGGTATCAGAGCGAGCTTCTAGCATACAAGAAGTCTAAAGATCACCACCATGGGAAAGAAGGATACAGGCGTGAAAATACCAATCCTCGACAAAGATAATTACTTTCACTAGAAAGTAAAGATGCATTTACATCTCTTATCCATCGATGAAGGTTATGTCAATTGCATAGAGAGAGGTCCTCATATTCCTATGAAGGCTAACACTGCAGTTGGAGAAGCAGCTGGAACTGGAGTTGCTGGAACTATTCCCAAACTGCCAGCAGAATTCACAGACGGGGACAAAGAGGAAGTCCAGAAAGATAAAACCATGAATATTTTGTTCAATGGTATTGATCAAGACATATTCGATAATGTCATCAACTGCACCACTGCTAAGCAAGTGTGGGACACCATTCGAACACTCTTTGAAGGGACTGAGCAAGTCAGAGAGAATAGGAAACAACTCCTCATACAACAATATGAACACTTTCACTTTAATATATGTGAAAACTTAACTGATATATTTAGCAGGTTTCAAAAACTGTTAAATGGGTTTAAGTTGAATGGAAGAGTTTATGAAACCAAAGACTCCAACCTAAAATTTCTAAGGTCTTTGCCTAAAGAATGGAATCCAGTGACAGTCTCATTGAGAGACTCTCAAGACTAAAAAGATTATACACTTAAAAGACTGTATGGAATTCTAAAGACCTATGAGCTCGAGTTACAACAAGATGAAGAAGTTGAGAAGAGCCAGAAGAAAGGTGGAAATGTAGCTTTGGTGGCCAATATTCCAAACAATCAAGATGGAGAGAAGATGAAAAATGTGGAAGCCACACCGAGTAAAAGAACCTGTGAAGGTGGAGCTGGAACTAGCAAAGGTAAAAGCAAGATGACAGAGGAACTTGATGCATTGAGTGAAGATGAATCAGAAGATCTAGATGAATACTTGGCATTTTTGTCAAATAGATTTTCTAAGTTGAAGTTCAAGAAGAATTCAGCAGGAGCCGGGTAATTCAAGAAAAGCTATCAACCTAATAAGGGCATGGTTGAGAGATCAAAGATCAAGTGCTATAACTGTGGAATTGCTGGTCACTTTGCCAATGAATGCAGAAAATCCAAAGCTGAGAATGAAAAGAAGCAGTTTGAGTCTACTGACTACAAGAAGAAGTACTTTGATCTTCTCAAGCAAAAGGAGAGAGCATTCGTATCAAGAGATGATGATTGGGAAGCTGAAGGAAGCTCAGATGCAGAGGAATAATTTGTCAACCTTGCACTCATGGTAATTGGGAATGATGAGGAAGCTAGTTCATCAAGCAATCAGGTATACTCTACGAATCTAACTGAGCTTTCCAAAGATGAATGTGATAATGTTGTTAATGAAATGTCAAATGAATTGTACAACATGCATGTTACACGAAATCACTTAACAAAGAGAATAGCAAGATTAAGGAGCTAAATGCTAGGTTAGGTGATAGGAATACTCTGTTAGAGACTCAATTAATTGATTTTGAGACAATGAGATGAGATTACCAAGATGCAAAAGATAGACTACTTGAGGCTTTAGATAGAGAAGATTGTTTGAAAGAACAGTTGAAAAAGGAACAGGATTTAATTGCAAGTGGAGAGGATCAAAGGCTAAAACTGAAGAAATTGGCAGTAAGCAAGGAATTGATTCTTTTTGCAAATTAGCAGAAGCAAAGTTGGAAGTTGATGGGGAAGTTGCATCGGACAGTGACTCATTGGATGATGATTGTCCAAAGGAGTTGAAACGTGTTAGTAATGCAACCTTGATTAAATTGCATAAGAAGTATGGTCCCGTCAGCAAAAACTTTGTGTTGGGAGAATGTAGCAAAACCAAGTCAGTTGAACAAGAAAACACAGGTCACTTATCCACCAAGAAATTGAAGGTTAGGTTAGAGAAGACTGAACCTAAGGCTAAGGTTAACAGGAAGAATAGGAATGGTAAGGTAGGAATTAACAAACACAGTAACTACACACCTGATAAATATGCTCCCAGAAAGGAATGTGTGAACTGTGGTAGTGCTAATCATTTATCTGCCAACTGTAAATCTGTTAAGAATACTTCCGTACCTAATATGCCTAAGTTAGTACCTGTGCCTGCCATGAATGCTATGCGAAATATGTCTTTCCAGCCTGCTCATGCATTTAGTTATTATGCCAACATGCCATTCATGCATAATCCATATCATGATGCTTATAACATGACTCAGTTGCCATGGATGATGAATAACATGTTTGCACAGACTATGCCTAATTGAACATCTAGTTTTAATGCATATGAGCAAGTGGAACAACCTGTCTTTCAGAGATCCACACCAAGAGTTAAGATTGATTTAACTCAGTCAGAACCCTTGGGTGGTAAGGGCTTGAAAAACAGGAAAAAGGCTAACAAGGCAGGACCCAAGGAAACTTGGGTACCAAAATCAACTTGATTTGATTTTGATGTGTGCAGGGAGACAGAAAGAATCTTTGGTACATGGATAGTGGTTGTTCTAGGCACATGACAGGAGATTCTACCCTGCTCACTAAGTTTGAGGAGAGAGCTGGCCCTAGCATTACCTTTGGAGACAACAGCAAAGGATATACTAGAGGATATGGCTTGATTTCACAAGGAAATGTTGTCATTGAAGAAGTAGCACTGGTTGATGGACTCAAGCACAACTTGTTGAGTATCAGTCAACTATGTGATAAAAATCAAAATGTGTGGTTCACCTCTGAAGCTTGTGTTGTTTTCAAGAAAAACGACAACAAGGTAGTGATGACAGGAAATAGAAAAGGAAATGTGTACATTGTTGACTTCAACTGAACAAGTGCCAACTCTGTTACATGCCTCTTCAGTAAGGCAAACATGGATGAAGGATGGCTTTGGCACAAGAGACTGTCACACTTGAACTTTAGAGCCATGAATGAATTGGTCAAGAAGGATTTGGTCAGAGGCATCCCAAAATTGGATTTCTCCAAGGATGGACTATGTGATGCTTGCCAGAAAGGGAAGCAAAGGAAGACCTCTTTCAAATCTAAGTCAATGTCTTCAATTGATCAACCTTTACAGCTTCTGCACATGGATCTATTTGGACCAGTCAATGTATTGTCGATAGCCAACAAGAAATACTGTCTTGTAATTGTTGATGATTTTTCCAAGTTCACTTGGACCTTCTTTCTTCATTCGAAAGATGAGGCAGGTGAAATCATTATCAAACATGTCAAGGCAATCAACAACAATCCAATCTTCAGAGTAAGAAGGATAAGAAGTGACAATGGAACTGAGTTCAAGAATTCTGTGCTAAGAAAGTTCTATGAGGGAGAAGGAATTACTCAAGAATTCTCTGCATCAAGAACACCTCAACAGAATGGTGTGGTGGAGAGAAAGAACAGAACACTTATTGAAGCTGCAAGAACTATGCTTGAAGAATCAAAGTTGCCAACATATTTCTGGGCTGAAGCTATTAATACTGTATGCTACACTCAGAACATATCTTTGATCAACCAAGCAAAAGGCATGACTCCTTATCAATTATTCAAAGGCAAGAAGCCAACAATTAACTTTCTGCATGTCTTTGGATGCAAATGTTTTGTATTGAAGAATTATGGTGAGAACCTCGGGAAATTTGATTCGAAGGCAGATGAAGCTATAGTTGTTAGGTACTCAGCTGGAAAATCTTACAGAATCTACAATCTAAGACTCAACATTGTTATGGAGTCCATACATGTTGTCTTTGACGACAAGAAAATATCTGGTCTTGTAGATGAAGGTTTTCATGAGTCACTCTCATTCGAGAATGAGACATGTAGTGAGGCAAGTGAAGATGATGATGAAGAAAGAATAACAATGGGTGTAGAGAACAGACATGGACCATCAAGAGAAGTGCAGAATGGACCATCTGTAGAAGAACAACACACTCCATCTAGTGAAGATCATGTTGAAGCATCTGTTGGGAAACAAAGAGAAGTATCTGTTGACAACTCTGTTAGAACTCCACTCAACATGAGGTCCATACACTCAGGGGGAGTTTCTCACAGTCAACACTCAACTACGAATCAAAATGATCAACATCAAGAGATTGAAGTAACTTCATCAAGGTCAAGCCTGCCACCACAAAGAAAATGGACTAAGGATCACCCTTTTGAGCTGATAATTGGTGATTCCAATGCAAAAGTCCAGACTAGGAGAGCAACTCGAGAAGAATGTTTGTATAGTAGCTTTATCTCTAAAGTGGAACCTAAGAAGATCGAAGATGCTCTTCTAGATCCAGACTGGGTTCTAGCAATGCAAGAGGAACTAAACCAGTTTGAAAGAAATAAAGTATGGAAACTTGTACCCAAGCCAAAGGACAAATCAGTGATTGATACTAAGTGGGTATTCAAGAAAAAGATGGATGAAATTGGTATAGTGACAAGGAATAAAGCAAGACTTGTTGCCAAAGGCTACTGTCAAGAAGAAGGAATTGATTTTGAAGAAACCTTTGCACCAGTGGCAAGGTTAGAAGCAATCAGAATCTTCCTAGCCTATGCAGCCCATGCCAATTTCAATGTCTATCAAATGGATGTCAAGAGTGCATTTCTAAATGGTATTCTGGAGGAGGAGGTGTATGTAAGTCAACTTCCTGGTTTTGAAGATCCAGACTTCCCAGAATATGTTTATTACTTGCTCAAAGCACTCTATGGCCTGAAGCAAGCACCTAGAGCCTAGTATGACACTCTTTCACAGTTCCTCATTGAGAATCACTTCACCAGAGGTACTGTAGATAAGACTCTCTTTTATAGATCTGTCAATGGCTCTATGATACTTGTCCAAATTTATGTAGATGATATAATATTTGGGTCTACTGATGAGAAGCTTTGCAAAAGGTTTGCCAAACTTATGCAAAGTAAATATGAAATGAGTATGATGGGTGAATTAACTTATTTCCTTGGTTTACAAGTTAAACAAGTAAATGAGGGAATTTTCATAAGTCAGAAAAAATATGTTTTTGATCTACTAAAAAGGTTTGACTTAGCAGATTGCTCTTCTGCAAAAAGACCCATGGCCACTGCAACTAAGTTTGAACTGAATACTAAGGAAAAGAATGTGGACATTTCAAGCTATAGAGGCATGGTTGGATCTCTTTTATATTTAACTGCTAGTAAACCTGATATTATGTTTTCTACTTGTTTATGTACTAGATTCCAAGCTGATCCTAGGGAATCTCATTTAATAGCTATTAAAAGGATCTTCAGGTATCTCATGGGGACACCAAACCTTGGCATTTGGTACCCTAGAGATTCTGGTTTTAATCTAATAGGCTATTCAGATGCAGATTATGCAGGATGTAAGATAGACAGGAAGAGTACCACAGGCAGCTGTCAATTTCTAGGAAATAAGTTGGTCTCTTGGTTCAGTAAGAAGCAGAATTCAGTTTCAACCTCAACAGCAGAAGCTGAGTATATTGCAGCAGGAAGTTGCTGTGCACAGATTATATGGATGAGAAATCAACTGCTTGACTATGGAGTTAAGGTTGAGAAAATTCCAATTTTTTGTGACAACACAAGTGCAATTGCAATTTCTGAGAATCCGGTGCAACACTCAAGAACCAAGCACATAGACATCAGATACCATTTCATCAGAGAGCATGTGATGGAAGGTACTGTGGAACTTCATTTTGTTCCAAGTGAGAAATAATTAGCAGATATATTTACTAAAGCTTTGGATGAAGCAACCTTTTCAAGATTGGTAAGTGAGGTTGGTATGTTGAATTTTTCATAATCTTTAATATCTGTTCAAATTGTTGCAGCCAGTGAATTTTATTCTCTGGATTTTATTTATTATTTGCTTGATTATTCTGGAGATATCGAACACCTAATTTGCTAGAGATATCGAATGAATATGTGTACTAACTTGAGTTGTCGAATGGATATTATGCTTGAGATATCGATCAGCCAATTTTCTAGAGATATCGAACTAGTCTTTTAACTAGAGATATCGACTAGTCATATGTTGAGAGATATCGAATAAGTATATGTTCAGACAAATCGAATGGTCACATATTTGAGATGTCGAATAGTTTAATTAATTGTTGATATTACTTAAGTGCTTTATCTTGTGTCCAGAATTTTCAAATGCTTTGTGTGCTCTGTTCTCTAAGATTATTTGTCTCGATTTGATTAGACATAAGCTGTCAGACTTAAATGATTTTAGAACAAATAGCACACATAATATTTTCACTTTTTATCTTTTCTAAATGGACTGTCAGGATTAGTATAGGACACCGTGTATCTCTTTTGCATGCGTAAGTGTGTATTAAAGAGGAGTGACCTTTGATTAACCTTGCACCCGTTTATTTCCTAGATATTAAGTCGTGTCTTTAGGACTTCTGGGCTTATAAATAGGAAGGGGTAGACACCATTTAGACTTACACTTAACAAAAACAGATCTTTTCAAACCCTTTCATCTAAAAGATGACTAAGAGCATCCTGAAGGTTTCTGTGGAGGAGTTTGAGGCCATGCCCTTCTATGCGAAGGTAATGGCCCTCCAGGAGAAGATAGACGAGCTTCTCGCCGAGGAGGAGAAGAACCTCGTTGCCATGCGTGCAGCGTTGGAGGTTCTCCGGGCTCACAACCGGGAGGATGGCGTTGAAGACCCAGCCAAGGCCGCCTAGTTGGTGTAGGTGGGGGGTCTTAGTTTAAGTGTTTATTTTTGGTTTTTCTTTATTTTCAATGGTCTTTATGACCATTCTTGTAATGTTTTTTTAATGAAATGAAGTTTCCATCAATCGTTGTCTCATTGATTCTATGGTCTTGATCTATTTGCATGTCTTTTTAGAACGAGTTGCTAAGTAGATTATGTCTCGTCTTTCATAGAATGTTTAGATAAGATTACGTTGGACTGTGCTTGAATCACCAAAGTTGTTTTAATAATCTAATATCTGCAAATTAGCTTTCTTAATTCAATTTACACGATTTTTCTGATCTAATTGTGATTTGACACACATTTCATTCAGTTATCTTTAATCTAATCAGAATATTTAGATATCATCTGGATCAGACTGAATAGATATGATAACTTAGACATTGTTCCTGATGTTTTAATTCTGCGTTCACTTTACCATCTAACCCTAGCAGTGAGCTTTAATAGCTACACAATTGCATAGTTTTGTGTCTAAATTGCAGTAATTTACATGACTCAAACTGACAACAAAGGATGATGATGATGGAGTAATGGTGTACCCACAGCAAGCCTGGTGATTGCATCAACCAGGTTCTATAATTCTGTCATATGCCATGTGTCACTTACTTAGAATTAGAACTTAATTAGAGATAACTGGTTTGTACTCTGTTTCACAACATGTCTTATTGGTTAATTCTAAACTCATGAACAAGTATTTCTGCTGATTGAACTCATGTTTCAAATTGACTAACTATGGCACTAGGATTAAGCACAACATTTTTGCAGATACTTCAATGAATATTCATACCTTTCTCTGCAATTTGTTTCTTTTCCTAAGTACAGCACCAAGCAAATTGCCGATTTGTTCACTCAAGACAATTGGTGTTCTGCATCTTGCTTAAGAGATTATTTCTTCATATGGAGAAGGCTCTTACAGCAGTTCACCTAGCTAAGGTATCGAGTTCATTTTTTTTTTTAAATCAGCAGCTCTTGTCCTAAAATCTTTGCCTTATTTTGCTGAAATGAGAATTGCTGGAATGTCCCCCAGATTCTCTACCCAATCAGCACACCTTACTTTCATAGTTTTCATCTCTGAAACCCCCTCTACAGTTTCTCAACAAATTGTAGTTGATCATCCTTGCAAATCTTAACTTGAGGGGAGTGTCCAGGAGGAAAGTAAGGGTGAGGGAAGTGGTGAACATCAAGAAACCACAAGAATAAGGAAGGTGAGGGTGTGTAAAACCAGCCTAGCCATCCTATGTCTTCCCAAAAAGGCATAGTGATTAATACAGACATCCACATTTCTAGTTTTAGTCTCTCAACGGACTTTAACTATTGAAACAAGTTCCAAACCAGGAACACAATCAGTGAGGGTAAGGGGCACACTTGTGCAACCTATAACACTTGTCATCTAGCCAGGCGTTAGTACAAGTTGCATGGACACAGGGGGAGCACACACAAGTTACTCTTAACTTTTTTTTCTTTCTCAAATTCAGGTTGATGAATCTTCTATAAATGAGAAGATTCAGCCCCACTCTTGGATACCTAATTTGGAAACTGAATTTATTTTTTTTTGCCCTCCGAACCATCTTGATTCTTCATCTTAATTCATGAAGAAGCCAACACTCAATTTTTAGTTCACTGAGCTTTCTCTTCAAGCGCTTTGCTAAACCTTTAATCTCTGTTTGATACAGCAATGCTAACATTTATTTCTCTTCAATCTTCTTGAGATCTCATGATCTTCATTTAGGACTGAGGGAAGGGAGTGAAAAATAGGAGAGGCCTGATTGCTCCAGGGCAAAAAGTGAGTTGTGTATAAGAGTGGTCTCCTATTTCTTCCAGGAGAGCAAAAGGAGAGATTGAGTACCCCTTTAGTAAGGGAAGGTGAGTTGAGAGCAGTGAACCAGGATGAGATCCTGATGCAAAAACAGAGAGGTGGGAGACAGCATTTTTTGCTTCATGTAACATCTCTGATTCTGCTGAGATATTACATCACTTTGATCATTTTACTTTTTGCTGATAACAAAAAAGGGGGAGAAGTTAGTTCAGTTCAGAGTCTTCTTTTAGAGGGGGAGACGAAGTTAGCTCAGTTAGCTCAGTTCAAAGTCTTTTTACAGGGGGAGACTTAACTGAACTAAGATCTTCGAGCTAACTCTCAGAAGACCAGCAATTAAGGGAACAGAACAACTCCCAGAAATGGATGTCAGATATAGGGGGAGCAGCTCTTAGTACTGAAAGTGAAGTTAGTACAACTCAGAAACTGTGTCAAGGAAGCTTGATCAAATTTTCTGTCCTAGTGAAAGGAGAATCTGAAGAGTAGTTTTTGTTATCATCAATCTCTGGATTTATGCTTCTCTTCTTGGAGTCATAAATAGGGGGAGATTGTTGAGACATGCAGCATATGGATGATGATAACAAATACCACAAGATAGAAAATGAATCAAGGAATCGAAGCTGATGAACAAATCAGGAAGCTAACTAAAATGCAGATCAACTATAGCAATATCTTAAGGATGAAACTCTGCATACAGTTAGGATTTATTTCAGTAACAAGCCTGGAGATGTTAAAGTCAGATATCAGTAATCAAAAGATAGTTTGTTAATACCATGCAAGTAAGTTCGAGAAATCAAGAAAAGAAGAGTTCGAGAAGTCATTCGAGAACTCTACACAAAGGGTTTATTCGAGAAGTCCTAATTCGAGAATTCAGATTACTCTATTCGAGAAGTCTGTAAAATGAACTATTCGAGAAGTCTGCAACATACACTAATCGAGAAGTCCTCTCAGAAGGGTATTCGAGAAGTCATTCGAGAACTCGCTTTAAGGAACTATTTGAAAAATCATCATTCGAGAACTCAAGATTTATCTGTTCGAGAACTCAACCTGTTTCCACAATATTACAGAGTTCTCTAATGGAACATATCGAATGAAGATTGAACCCAGAATTACTTTGCAACCCGTGACTTATCGACAGTGATCAATTACACAGAGGATGTTACGAGTAGCGAGTCAAATTGTAAATATTTGAAGGCTCAAACTCTTTCAAATGAAAGGTGCAATCAGTCACTGTTTATCCGACTTCAAGGGCAACAATAAGAGTGGAAGCAACCTCCAACATGATTACATTTCTACTGAAAGATTCAAAGGATATCTTGATGAATGCATAAGGATCAGTCATTATATCTGTGAAGTTCGAGCACAGCTCAATAAACAGAAAAGCTTATTGACGTTCAAAAGGATTATCTTTTTGATTAAAGTTATTTTCAGAGACAGAAATCTAAAGCAAAGAGATCTTGTGCATAAAGCATCACGTGGGCTTGGAAGCTAAGTGATTTCAAGAACTTAGTTACTTTGAAGAAAGAAACATACACTGACTCGAAGCATGTTGGGATTGTCCAAATCAAGTAAAGAAGACTTTCAAGATAATTCCAGAAATGGTTACCACTTCGAGCATGTGTGTGTGACAAGTTATACCAGAAATGTATCATCACATTTCATGTAACTTTTACTTGTCTTCATATAGTTTAAATAAGCTGTATGAGCAGCATAGTTTTGGTAGAGAAGAAAACACCGATCACAAGGCTGATAGCTTTAGGTTTTCTTGTAAACACTAAAACTTTGTAATCCGCAGCTGTGTATTTTTACACAGAGAATTATCTTCAAATACAACCATAAGGTGGATTAAGCTTTCAAGCCAACCCACCTGAGATTTTTTATATCTCGTGTTGTATGTATGATTAGATAATTTGTTTATCTTAATTTCTTTCTGTTTTTATAACAGTTTGATCTAAGCCTCATCATTTCGAAAGAATTTAGTTGAGATTGTATTCAACCCCCCTTCTACAATCTCGTGGTGCATAACTGGGAAATAACATTGATCCACTTAAAAATAATAAAACAGAGATTCACGGAGTTTCCACGGTACCAAACCTGATATAAGTCATTGTCATTGAAAACTTAAGTTGTTGAAAAGGGATTTGCTTCATTTAATAGATTCAAATGTACTCTTGATATAATTAGATAAAATCGGGTATTGGTCCTATATATCACAATTTGAAAGCAAATGGATCCAAATATCACAGCTCAAAAACTTGGCCCAAAATATCACTACCGTGTAGCGTTTTAATTTTTTTCTTTTTTTTTAAAAAATGCTAATGCGTGTAGCGTGTTGGGGGCTGAAGGGAGAGGAAACGCTATTTAAAGTAGCGTTAAGCTTTTTTTAAAAAAAAAAAAAAAAACCAACTAGCAAAACGCTAATTAAAGCTTGGTATCCAACTTCAAAACGCCAATTAAAGGCACGTTTCCACTCCCAAACGCTAGACTATACAGCGTCTTTTTAAAATATATATATATATATATATATATATATATATATATATATATATATATATATATATATATATATATATATATATATATATATATATATATTAGGGATCTAGAGAGAACCCCTTAAAAGGAGAACTAAGAAAACTAAATTAAAATATACCACATATGATATGCAAACTGATCGTTGGGAGATAGAGAAAAATGTGGTGAAATTAGATTTTAAAAAAATATCACCGATTGACCGGAAAAATCAAAATAAAAACGGAGGGAATTAGGTGATATTGTGTGTGTGAGGGTGTATTTGATTAGTGTGTGGGTGCCCCTGGCGGGGCCGTTGATTATAATACATCCAATGGTTAGGATTGGTTCTCTAAGTTCTCTTTTTAAGGGGGTTCTCTTTTGAGCATGAGCCTATATATATATATATATATATATATATATATATATATATATATATATATATATATGTAAGGAAGACGGTACACGCATTGGCGTTAGTAACAAAAAAAATCAGAAAAAGCTAGACGAAACAGTGTTTTGGAGTGATATTTGGGGCCAAGTTTTTGGGTTAGTGATATTTTGGACCATTTAGGTTCAAATTGTGATATTGGGGGCCGTTTTTCGATAAAATCAATGTTACAGAAAATCGGACTAAATCGATTTTTAGAAATCGGAGATTTATCGGAATGATAAATTGGAATAAAATCGAATATATTTTTAATATATAATATTAATATTTAACAAAACAATATTAAAATATTAATTAAGATTATGAGTACTTCTAAAATCTTTAAATAAAAATGTTTAAACATAATTTCTTACTATATTTTATTAATTTTTTTTATTTAATCAACATGATTTTAATATAGTCTATTATTTTTCTAGAAGTCCGCCAACACTAAGGCTTTGTTTGGATTGGGGTTGGGGAGGGATAGGTTGGGTTGGGAGGGATTCAAATTTTACAATCCTTGTTTAGATAGAAATTTAAAATGGAGGGTTGGGTTTATAGAGGTTGGTGAGGGGCTGAGAGGGAGTTCTAATATAATAGAAATGGGGGAGCATTTCAACACCCCGATTTGGGGTGCTGGACAATGTTGCTGTTTTTGTTTTTTTTTTTATATTATTTTCAATCATGCACAAACAACAGTAATAAGCATATATTTTATTTTGATTTTTATTTTGTATAATATATACAAAATTATGAAAAAAAATATTTTTTGAGAAAATATTTCCGAAAAAATATTTCAAAAATATTTTTGAAATTCCGAAATTCAAAAAATATTTCGGAAAAAAATATTTTCGAAAAAATATTTTCGGAAAAAATATTTTCGAGAAAAATATTTCTGAGAAAAATATTTCCCGAAAAATATTTTCGAGGAAAATATTTTCCGAAGAAATATTTTCGAGGAAAATATTTTCCGAAGAAATATTTTTAGAAAAAATATTTCCGAGAAAAATATTTTCCGAAAACATATTTCCGAGAAATATATTTCCGAGAAAAAAAATTTCCCGAAAAAATATTTACGAGAAAAATATTTTCCGAAAAAATATTTCAGAGAAAAATATATTGGAGAAAAATATTTCATGGAAAAATATTTTCGAGAAAAATATTTCCGAGAAAAATATTTTTCGAAAAAAAAATTTCGAGAAAAATATTTTCGGAAAAAATATTTCCAAGAAAAATATTTTCCGAAAAAATATTTCCGAGAAATATATTTCCGAGAAAAATATTTCCCGAAAAAATATTTCGGAGAAAAATATTTTCCGAGAAAATATTTCCGAGAAAAATATTTTCCGAAAAAATATTTCGGAAAAAAATATTTTCAGAAAAAATATTTCTGAGAAAAATATTTCTGAGAAAAATATTTCCCGAAAAAATATTTTCGAGAAAAAAAAATTCAAAAAAATATTTCAGAGAAAAATATTTCCGGAAAAAATATTTATCGGAAAAAATATTTCCGAAAAATATTTTCCCAAAAACTATTTCCTGAAAAAATATTTTTCGAAAAATATTTCGGAAAAAAATATTTCCGAGAAAAATATTTCAGGAAAAAATATTTTTCGATATAAAATTTTCCAAAAAAATTTTTTCGAGAAGAATATTTCCCAAAAAAATATAAGAATTTCTTATTTTTTAAGAAATTTGTTTTTTAATTAATTTTATTCATTTGAAAAAATAATAATTAATTATATTATAACCCCTTCCCAACCTAACCCTCCATCCAAATAAGAAAACGGTTGAACCCTTCATTACTCAACCCTCACATCCAAACAAGGTAAGTGTTCAACCCAACCCATTCCTTACCAACCTAACCCTCCCACTCTAACCCAACCCAACTCAACCCCTCCTAACCCCATCCAAATAGGCCTCAAGTATCTCATTTTCTTCCATGAGTTCCATCTATAATGTAAGTATACACAGTTACACACATGTGTTCTTCTTCTCCCTCCCAATCTTTACTCAATAGCTACGGACTTCTTTACCTATTTACTCCTATCGCCTATCCTATCTAATTTCTACTTTTTCCCTTCTCTCTCCTAACTCCTCCCTCATTTCGCCTATTCGAAGCTTTAATCAACAAAAGTATCATGAATTCAGTCTCAATTTGCTTGATTTATTGACCCCATTTTCTCATTTTGACCTGTATTTTGACCCAATTTTCACAAAAACATATAATCCAACTTAGTTCACTATCGATCGAACACTGGATAAAATGTTTATGCTACTTCAAATATATATATATATATACACTAGCTTATAATCCGTGTGATGCACGGGTTTCCTTTGATATGTTGTAAATTTTATTTTATTCTATAATTATGTTTTTTTTTAACATGGGAACCCGCAGCTGCTACCCTTCGGGTGCGCTCTGGGTAAACCCATGGGCTCACGCAATAGCCTGCAAACCACGTGATCCAAGGCAAACCGCATAAGTGCGACATGCTCTGCCCCAGGATGGCATAATCACAAATCCGCCTCCCATGGGAGTCGAACCTGTGACCAAGAGGTGAGATGACCTCTCTTTAACCAACTGAGACAACCCTTGCGGGCCAATAATTATGTTTTTATATAATTATTAATTTTAAAAAATTATTTTAATATTAATTTAATAAAATTTGAAGTAAATTTAAAATAAAATTTTAAGTTAAATAGGTCGTTAACAGAAGTCGAACCTTGAATATTTATTAAATTAATTTAATCATTAAATATACCTTATAATTACATCTAACGGTTCTTATTAATTACTAAAAATCTAACAGTAATATGGTTTCATATTTTTGGGTATACATTAATGATTGTAAATTTATGTTTTAAATTAAAAGGTAGTGTATTTAATTAGAAAAGAAATATTAATGATTGGAAGATTATGATTGCAAAATTATATTTTAAATTAAAAGGTAACGTATTTTAATTAGAAAAGAAATGTTAATGATTGGAAGTTACGATATTTTAGGTACACATAAATGGTAATATGTTAAATTAAAAGTAAATATATTTCAAATTGATTGAAAGATAAGATATTTTAGGTATTTATTAAATTTTAGTTAATAGTACAATTATGTTTTTATATAATTATCAATTTAATAATTTTTTAAATTTTAATTTAACATAATTTAATATACTCATATTTACGTATTATACTAATATTTTCTTATTATAAACAATGTACAGGAATTTTAATATATTTTATTAATAATTAAAAATCTGGTGTGATATTTTTGAGTATATATTAATGATTGTAAGATTAGTTTTAAATAAAAAAGGTAACATATTTTAATTAGAAAGGAAATATTAATGATTTGAAAATATGGTACGATTGATTTTTTATAAAAGGTAATATCTTGAATTAAAAGTAAATGTGAAAATGGCAATAACTAATTACCATTAATTATATTATGTCATTATTTATTTTAATAATTAGGATAACCAAACCGAAAACCAAACCGACCAAACTTTCAATCTTTCGGCTTTAATATATTAGTATAGATATATATATATATATATATATATATATATACTTTCAAAAATATATATATCGTGTGCAATTTATATATTTTTTTATCTTATTATATCCTTATATATAATTAGTTAATTTATCCATAATTTTGGTTTGGTCACTGTACTGCCAAAATAATCTCAATCGTTGAATCTAATATTTTTAAAAATAGAATATCATGATTATATCATATTAAAAAGAAAATTATAATCTAAAAAGGATATATTTAAAAAAGATTGTATTAGAATTGAATTTTAAAAAGAAAATTATAATATGAAAAGGATATAATTAAAAAAGGATACAACTGAATTTTATTAATTTTTTTACTAATATTAAAAAATTCATATTTACTATTTGGATTCTATCTCGAGATTTAGAAATGAGATTTGGATGATTTTACAAACTACGCGAAACACGTAAAATTATCCTTGATGTAGTGATGATTCAATAATTATTATCGAAATAAAAACACTTAAAATCTTAAGAGAAAATATAATTACGAATTTTTATATTAATCCTATTCAGTGTAGAAGACCTAAAAGGGATCTTATCTGGTCACTGTACTACCAAAAGCATATGATTCGTTGGATTAAAGAGTTGGGTTAAAAGACGTCCGTTGTATTATAAATTATATCCTTTATATATAATAAGCGTAAGAAAAAAAATTTCCATAATTGTGGTCCATGTACCACCAAAATAATCTCAACCGTCGAATATAATTTTTTTTAAAAATAGACGATCAAGATTATATCATATTAAAAAGAAATTTATAATCTAAAAAGGATATAATTAAAAAAGTTTTATTACAATTGAATTTTAAAAAGAAGTTATAATATGAAAAGGATATAAAAAATTGTATTAGAACTGAATTTTATTTATTTATTAATATTAAAAAAAAGGTTTATATTTACTATTTAGGCTCTATCTCAAGATTTATAAATCAGATTTGGATGATTTACAGTCCACACGAAGCTCATAAAATTATCTTTAATTTAGTGATGATTTAACAATTATTATCCAAATGGAAACACTCAAAATCTCAAGAGAAAATATAATTACGAATTTTTACATTAATCCTATTCAGTGTAGAATACATACATTGATAATCCTATTCAATATAGAAAACCTAATTATATATAATTTAAATCATTGACAAGCACTTTTTCGTATTTCAGTATAAATACACTTTTTAGTTTACATGTTAAAATATAAAATATTTTTTTGCTAGATCCAACGTTTTTCATCTATTTATTTTAAGATCTAACGGTTCTTATTTATTTTATCTTACTGAGTACGACTACCAACTACAAAAGTTTTGGACAAACTCTTACACTTATTATTAAAACTTTATTTGGATGTTTGTACAATTATCTTCAAATAATAAGAAGGTTATTTTGATAATCAAAACGAAATATAAGTAGATTTCTTAAATAGAATAGAATTTTCAATATAAAAAATAGTCAATTTCATCTCTCTTTTTTTCTTGATAGTTTTAATTGGAGAAAAATTATTAAATAATCACTAAATTAAAGATTATTTTGTTAATTTCACGTAGGCTGTAAAATCTTCCAAATCAAGTTTTAATAATGCACGATAAAACACATAATAAATTGAACATGTAAAATTTTATATATACCAATTTCATAACAACAATTTGATATGTAAACTAATAACAAATAAATAATATAATAAATATTAGAAAAAGAGTCATACGTTGCTTGGATTATAAGCTAGTAATTTATAATTTGTGTACTATAAATGAATAATTAACGAGGTTCTAGCCTTCTTTAGTCGGAGAGTATCCACATAATTATGAAATTATAATATTTTTTCCGTAAAGTTCTTGGTGTTTTTGTTAATAGGCAGCGGATGAGTTTGTATTGGAAACTAAATAGTGAGATCAAAGTCACACTAGCCCAGGATCCTCAACCACCTTGGAAGAAATTCAGATTTATAATAAAACAGCTCACAATAATGCAGTACAAGAAAATGTGAAATAACTCTTATGGACTGATATAACTAATATTTTGATATTACTTCTCACACTAAAATATAAATAAGCCTAGAGAGAAGGTTCTAGAGCAGTTTAATTTGGTTGGTTCGAGGAGCTTTAAAGTTGAGAGAATACAAGAGTAGCCTTGACAATAATTATGAAGATTCTAGATATATGAATATTTAATTTACTCCAGAAAATTAACTTTATTTTTAACAGTATTTATATTATGGGTCTATTTTTCTCCATTGTAAGATAGATTATGTTTTAATTAATTCTTGTATATGATTAGTGAGTTTATATTCATCATGTTTGTGCATTCATTTTATATATTTGATAGAATTGTTATTAACAAAGTGTTCGTCTGCTTCATTTGATAGGGAAGTAAACCCACATGCAGAGCTGGCACAACATCGGTCATAGAGAGAATTCAGCTCACGACTAATAATTTTCTCAGGCCTCATGTATAATGTGCGTGCTGCTATAAGAGACCCTTGTAAAGATAAGATATGTTTTATGTCCTAATTAGGAATAAGAGTGATGCCTTCGAGGAAGTCTGTATGTGTTATTGTGATAAGTGGATTTTATATCCATTTGGAGCGTTCCATATCGGCTTAAATTTATTGACTTGGACTCAAGTTTGTTGTATTTTTGATGTGTTTTGTGTAATTGTGCAGGGTTGTAGCTATTGGTTAGTGTTGGTGTTTCTAATCGATATTAGAGTGGAATTAAGCATTGGAATGAAGATTGGACACTTCTGTTATGCTATCAAGGAGTTACATGTGTCATGGTATAGAAGATGTTAGCTAATGCAAAAGAAACGGAGGAGAAAGGAGCAAATTTGTGTAAAATTCGGATTTTCTGGATAGGTTACGCAGTCTTCACTATTTTGGCCATATCTGGAATTCTAGAAGTCGGTTTTCAGTGATTTTACAGCTCACGCGAAGCCTGGGAGATTTTCTACAACATTGGACAGATTACAGGCGCAGGCTGCGCGGAATGCAGTAGGAGAGGCGCAGGCTGCGCGCCTGAGGGGCAAGTTGCACGCGCGCGTTGCTGAAAAATTACAGTTTTGGCCATATCTTAAGTTCTACAATTCCATTTTGGACGATCTTACTGTCCACGCGAAGATAACGAGATTCTCTATCATTCTAAAGTGGTTCAGATGTCCAAATACAACTGGAACGGCCCAGAAATACTGAAGAAAAGTCAGTTACGAATTTTCTTTCAAAACCAAATCAGTTTAGGAAACATATTATGTGCCGAACTGCAGAAATTCAACTTTGACAAGGAAATTGCTATAATTCCTACTTCTAATAAGTATGGTAATTGCTCTGGGCGGCTAGAACATTCCAGAATCAGATCTACACATGGAATTTGCAATTCTATTCTCATTCAAGAACGGAAATTGCCATACTCCCATTCCAACTCTAAAACGGCAATTGCTTGATGGAGAGGCAAATTGAGGTTATAAATACACATCTTGGGGGACAGAAAAAAACACATACCATTACATATCAATTACTTAGGTTTATTTGTATCTTTTCATACTTTGTTTTTATCATGGTTTTATCAGATCCCATGATGACGAGCAGTTCAATTATGAACTAATCGTTGTCATGGGATTCTAACAGATTTATTTATGGAGCTTTAGTATTTTGATGCTTTAAAGATCTGTGTGTGATGTATATCTGATATCCTCGTATGGTTGTGCTTAATTATTAGATGCGTAGCTAACATCTAATTTGTTAATCTCTTGTGAAGCGAGAGTGGATCTTGAGATTTAGAACTTGCCATGCTAGCATAGGATAGGTTGATGTTTTAACATCATGATTTGTAGCGTAAATAGAGATATTATGCTGCCCTATGTGATCAATATGGATAACTTGTGCTTAAACCGTTATGTTTTCAAATCTTATAGAGATATAGGGTCTAAACATAATTGGTGTCTATTCATCTTCTATCTCTTTTGTGGATGTATGAGTAGTTTGGTGTTAGTATACCGAGAGGTAGCTTATACTTGTTTCGTGTTGTCCGATCAGATATCATAACCATTGCATATAGTGATTAAAGGCGTCAGATCTAAGCGAAGTATTTAATGAAGTTAGGATCCCATGTTACTCTTGTATAAGTAATTCGATTCCAATTCTAGTTAGTTAGTTAGTTAATTCTTAGTTGTTAATTTACTTCTTAGTTAGTTTAGTTAATTAAAACCCAAATTTGTTACTTGTCTAAGCAATTGAAATTGATCATACATTGTTGCTTGAGCATATTTACATATTGATCATCCATTGTTGCTTGAGCATATTTACATAGAAATAGCTAGTCTCTCTGGGAATGAACTTAACTTATCGAATATTACTTGCGACCACGTGTACTTTCGTGATTTTGTGTAAACAAGTTTTTGGCGCCGCTGTCGGGGACTCGGTGTTATTTTGGTGTTTATGTGCTTGACATCAGTGGAAGTTAAAATTATTTGACTTGGACACTTCTTTTCTTATCACTTTTCTTTTTTATTTTTTGTTTCTTTGTGTTGGTTTCAAATGGCAGGCGAGGAGTTTTCATGGTGGGCATATTCGAGGACATCCATGCCTCAGCAATGTGAGCTATGTTCGGGCATTCATGAGACCTCACAATATTGTTACTACGAAGGAGTTGATCCATATGTCACTTATGAGGAACAACCATATTTTCAATATCATCCTCAACAGTACCAGCAAGATGTTCCAAATATGTCATATTTCTTTGGTAGTGAAGAGTTTCAACATCAGCAACCTACTCCTACTTTTCAAACAGATGAGGTTGATGCTATGGAGGAGCTTTGGAGGCTTGCAAAGATTAACGAGGAGTCTATCAAATCTTTGGAGACACTAGTTGCTCAAGCTGTGAGATCATTGGAACAAGAGAGACATCAATTCATACTAGATGCAATTCCAGAAAATAACGGTGAATTGGAGCAAGGTACTACATGCATTATTGAGGAAGATAAATTCCAAGGAGAGGTGAGCATTCACAACCCATGTGAGGAATTTGATCATGCTGGTGAGGTGGATGCTTTGGAAAGGGCACTATTTGGGCCAAACACTGGTGAGCTGCAAAAATTTCGAGAATTGGTATGTGAGTACCAAGAGGCTGATGACTATGGGAAAGATTCAGGTCTTCTACTTGTCTCAGATTATAAAGATGGAGGTAGCGCATTAGAGCCAATGGAGGAAGTTCTCGTTGAGGAACCAAAGGCTTCAGCAACTTACATTTACCCTCCTCCATTATATTCAAGCGAAGCCCGCGAATGTGTGTTGTTCTACAAATTGACAGATTTTGGGTCAACCGATGAAGGCATTGGAATAGGACATAGTTGTTATACGAAAAGGCCAAGCAAGGAAAAGGGGCAGAAAGTGTGCCACCGTGATGATGATGAAGTCTCACGAAGAGAAGACCAGGCCAACTATTATCATCCTTAATGGAAGCATGGCGTAGTCAAGCTAATTGACTCTAAACAATCGCTTCGTGGGAGGCAACCCACGCATTTGTGTTGCATTTTGTTTTGCATATTCCGACAAGTAGATGTGTTTTTCTACTTTTCCTTATATTACCTTCCATTCAATGGGGACATTGAATATTTTAAGTTTGGGGGTGGTTTGGGGATAAGTAGTATGTGGTAGTTGTTTGTGTCATTGTGTTCACTTAGATATCATGTTTTGCATGCTTAGTAGTAATTCATTCATGTTTTGTTTGTATTATTACACGTTTGTTTCATATAGGACATTCTGTTATTTTGTTTTTTTATATACCATGTGAGTTCATGTTAGTTGCATTTCATGGCATGCATTTTTCATGATCCCTTAGAACGAGCTGATTCTGATTGGTAGGTAGGTGTCTTATTGAGTGTGGTAATGATGAGTAGAGGGTTGATTTATAGTTCTTATGAAATTGACTTGCATGTTTCAGAAACACAATTTTTACACAGTCTCATCGTTTGCTTTTGGGCTAGGTTAGGGTCATGCTTGTTTGATTGTTTTGGGATTTAATCACTTATTTATAGTTAGAATTTGCGTTATTCCCTTGATGGCGTAGGATCACTAAAGTCTAAGTTTGGGGGAAAACATGGATTTCATGTTTAATTGTAAATAATTGTCAATATGGCTAGGTGTCAAATGGCTAGTAGCCGGCTCATATTTATATGAGTAGTCTAGGGTTGGAATTGAGAATTCTCATTCCAGATTGCATATGGAAAAAAAAGAGAAAAAAAAATTGTTGTGTGAATGTTTAAATGCAAAATTAACCAGGGTGAGCTCTTTAATACTCGAGCAATTAAGTTTGCGGGGACTTTGTGCCTAGTGACCTAAGGCTTTTATAGTCTGGGATCCACTAACCTAACGCTCGCTACATGGGTATTAATATATAAGCCTTTCGGGGTCTCATCCATTGCACAGTTAAATAAGCATGCATTGTTGTGTATATTATTATGTGTCATAGTAATAAATCATGAATTCTTGTCTAACTTGAATGATGATGGAGGTGTTCTTAAGTTATGAAGTGTTTAGAGTCTATTATATTTATAAACCTGTGAATGTCTTGGCGAAGAATAGGTATGGTTTTGATCTAGTTTTGGGAGTATTTCTGATGAGCATCGCACACACTCACGTTTCTGTCATGTATTGTTAGTATACGGGGACTTAGTCGAGCTCTATTTGGATTTAGTTGCATTCTTTGAGATATTTGCTTGCTAGTTGGTTTTGGTTAGTTTGAAGGGGATTATTGCATTTTCATAACAGTTGCATTTATGCATTGCATTGTTTAGTTAGATGGATTTTGTGGGTACATTCGCTATAGGGCCTCACGAGACCTTACTCGTCCACTAGGGCTGCCTAGGGGTTTAAAGGGCTTGTTGCATATGTCAAATGCAATCGTGATCACCTACGGAAGTGGTACTAGTTAGTTAGTTAGTTGTTTATGCTTGAGGACAAGCATCGGTTTAAGTTTGCGGGTGTGATAAGTGGATTTTTTATCCACTTGGAGCGTTCCATATCGGCTTAAATTGATTGACTTGGACCCAAGTTTGTTGTATTTTTTATGTGTTTTGTGTAATTGTGCAGGGTTGTAGCTATTGGTTAGTGTTGGTGTTTCTAATCGATATTAGAGTGGAATTAAGCATTGGAATGAAGATTGGACACTTCTGTTATGCTACCAAGGAGTTACATGTGTCATGGTATAGAAGATGTTAGCTAATGCAAAAGAAACGGAGGAGAAAGGAGCAAATTTGTGTAAAATTCGGATTTTCTGGATAGGTTGCGCAGTCTTCACTGTTTTGGCCATATCTGGAGTTCTAAAGTCCGTTTTCAGTGATCTTACAGCTCACGCGAAGCCTGGGAGATTTTCTACAACATTGGACAGATTACAGGTGCAGGCTGCGCGGAATGTAGTAGGAGAGGCGCAGGCTGCGCGCCTGAGGGGCAAGTTGCACGCGCGCGTTGCTGAAAAATTACAGTTTTGGCCATATCTTAAGTTCTACAAGTCCGTTTTGGACGATCTTACTGTCCACGCGAAGATAACGAGATTCTCTATCATTCTAAAGTGGTTCAGATGTCCAAATACAACTGGAACGGCCCAGAAATACTGAAGAAAAGTCAGTTGCGAATTTTCTATCAAAACCAAATCAGTTTAGGAAACATATTATGTGCCGAACTGTAGAAATTCAACTTTGACAAGGAAATTGCTATAATTCCTACTTCTAATAAGTATGGTAATTGCTCTGGGTGGCTAGAACATTCCAGAATCAGATCTACACATGGAATTTGCAATTCTATTCTCATTCAAGAACGGAAATTGCCATACTCCCATTCCAACTCTAAAACGGCAATTGCTTGATGGAGAGGCAAATTGAGGCTATAAATACACATCTTGGGGGACAGAAAAAAAAACACTTACCATTATATATCAATTACTTAGGTTTATTTGTATCTTTTCATACTTTGTTTTTATCATGGTTTTATCAGATCCCATGATGACGAGCAGTTCAATTATGAACTAATCGTTGTCATGGAATTCTAACAGATTTATTTATGGAGCTTTAGTATTTTGATGCTTTAAAGATCTGTGTGTGATGTATATCTGATATCCTCGTATGGTTGTGCTCAATTGTTAGATGCGTAGCTAACATCTAATTTGTTAATCTCTTGTGAAGCGAGAGTGGATCTTGAGATTTAGAACTTGCCATGCTAGCATAGGATAGGTTGATGTTTTAACATCATGATTTGTAGCGTAAATAGAGATATTATGCTGCCCTATATGATCAATATTGATAACTTGTGCTTAAACCGTTATGTTTTCAAATCTTATAGAGATATAGGGTCTAAACATAATTGCTGTCTATTCATCTTTTATCTCTTTTGTGGATGCATGAGTAGTTTGGTGTTAGTATACCGAGAGGTAGCTTATACTTGTTTCGTGTTGTCCGATCAGATATCATAACCATTGCATATAGTGATTAAAGGCGTCAGATCTAAGCGAAGTATTTAATGAAGTTAGGATCCCATGTTACTCTTATAGAAGTAATTCGATTCCAATTCTAGTTAGTTAGTTAGTTAATTTTTAGTTGTTAATTTACTTCTTAGTTAGTTTAGTTAATTAAAACCCAAATTTGTTACTTGTCTAAGCAATTGAAATTGATCATACATTGTTGCTTGAGCATATTTACATAGAAATAGCTAGTCTCTGTGGAATCGAACTTAACTTATCGAATATTACTTGCGACCACGTGCACTTGCGTGATTTTGTGTAAACATATTGTCACCAAATATGTTGGGATCAAACTTTTCATCCTTATAGTTATTATGATTCAAATCTTAAGAAAATATTTAAGTTACAATTTTTTTTTATTTTTGACTCATTATTGATATTATTTATTACATTTTAGAGCATGAATTAATGGTCTGAAGAGTTTAATTAGATATGTAGTATGTAAACTAGACTAATCCACGAATAAGTAAATTTTAGTTTGTGTTTTGTAAGTATTAAAATTAAAATAAAGACTGTGATAATTTTATGAAGTTTTGATTTTTTAAATTTAAAACCTGCATATATTTGTTCAAATATATATATAATTTGATTCTAAATTTTTTCTAATTCAATTGCATTTGATTGTTAGACACATTTTAACAAAAAGAATTTATAAAATTTGCATTTCACGAATCTTCTTTTAAATATTAATTTAAAATTTATATTTTTGAAAAAATTTACAAAATATTTAATGCAAAAATTAGGGTCTTCTAGGAGACGCCTATGTTAGAACTTGCTCTTATATTGAGCACATTTTATTTTATTTTGTTTATATATATATATATATATATAGGCAGGTGCTCAAATGAGACCCCTCTTAAAATGAGAACTGAGACCTAATCTCAGCCCTCTATCTTATGTTAAAATTTTTAATCTCAACCTTCTATTTTTTTCTCCCGTAGTCCCCACTACCCTGCTCACCCTCTCTTTTCCAAATTCTATTCTCTCATTTCCCCCTCTTCCCCTCTCTCTCTCAATCTCCACGTTATCTTCCTAATGCTCCCACCAAATCTCAAAATTGAGCTATTGGTGTTGTGTGACGAAGATATCACTGAGAATATTCTCATTTCCTTTTCCCCGAACCTGAAATCTCCAAATATATGTCACCGGTGATGATGAACTTTCTGGTGGATATGCTTCGATGAAATTATTTCATTTATAATGATGTGTTTACTAAGAATGACATCATGTTTTTATTGTCGATCTAAGTGACTCGATTATGTAGATGATAGTGATGATTACGAGAGAGGAGGTGGTCGTGGTTGTAGATGTCGTGAAAGTGATTTGAATCGATGGTGATGAATGGAGAAATGGTGATGAAGATTTGTGATGTTGATTAAAGATAGATTGATGAAAGGGATGCTCTAATTTTTTTTTCTTTGTGATAATCATTAAATTTTTTTGTGATTTTTGTTTATAATTTCGGTGATTTGAGACGAATTTTGATGATTCAATGGGAATGTGGTAGGGACGATGAGGTGGTGGTGGGGTGTGCGATAATGTGATGTCTTAAATGTTCATAATTTTAGGTTTAAATTAGATGATTTTAGAGTCTGCAAACCTCTTTTTTGAATGGTCAAGTTAAGGTGCAAGAACCAGTTGAGAGTTTTGATGTCTCTCATTTTTTTGATTATTTTCATGTCTTGTTTACAGCTTAGCCATATGATATGGTCATGTCTTCAACTACTTCGTTTTACTTATATAGATATTGTAATATTAATGTCACTTGGTAAGTATTCAAGTTGATGTATTGTTAGTCTTTAGGTTTATTGATTGTCTTGTGTCTTGATTGTTCTTGAGTTATCTTTGCCTGGACAATGACAATGAAGAAATTAAAACAGGGTACTCCAAAATTCTAGAACAATAGAAACAAAAGGTATTTGATGACTATAACGTATAAACTTAAAGAATAAAGAATTTAGACTCAAATTTAGATCCATATATAATTCGTTTAAGCAATAAATCCGTTATGTTCTTATCGATTGAAGATGCTTTCATAAGAGTATGCATCATATGAGTTATGTCACAGATACAAGAAATATTGGTGTTAACCATGCTATTTTTGGCTAAATGAGTTGTTATGGATTAAGTGACAAATTTTACTACATAACTCTGCCCACGTACTTGGACATGTATTAATATCATTTCGGTATATATAAGGAGTGCTTTGTAAAACCTTATAAATATAAAATTTTAAATAAATGTTAATATTAAATATACTCAATTTTAAATATAGAAAAGGTGCTTTATATGTATTTTTGACGATTTTTGCGTAATCTTTTTTACCAATATTAATATAAATAATAAATATTATTTATATAAATGTTTAGATCTTTCAGGGTAAAAAAGGTTATTTGTATTTTTTTGGTGGTTTTTACGTATTTGTTTTAATAATTATGCAAAATAAATAATATACTATTTTTATAAATGCCCAAACCGTTAAATAAAAAAATATTTTAGTATATTTTAAGTGATTTATATGTACTCTAAATTTTTTAAAATATAAATGTAACTATTATTTTTATTTAAACTTAATTCTTTAAGTTAAAAAAACGATTTGTATGTATTTTTTAGTGATTTATGTGTACTATCAGTTAGTGATATAAATAATGAGTATTATTTAAAAAATGCTAAACTCTTTAATACAAAAAAGAAGTGATTTGTGTTTCTTTTATGATTTATGTGTATTTTTGTCAATAGGTAATAGAAATATTTAATATTATGTTTTTTTTTGATTTTTTTTAATAAATACGGTAGAAGTCGATTTTATGCAACAATAGATGACTTGGAGGTAACAGATAGTTAGTTACTAATCACAAATCCAGACTAATAAAGTGAACAATATGAAAATAGTAAAGCTATGAATTCAAGGAACATCAGAAGGCAACAAGTTTTCTTTGAACAAAATGGTTAATCACCATAATGGATTGACAGGAATTGTGTTACATAAAAAATTGGCAATGTATGGATTTACAATTTGACTGTATTACAAGTTACAACTAAAGGAAACAATACATCCTCTTATAGACTTTCTTCGACGCTCCCCATTACATGTACAAATACCTGTGAACAAGTAGTGCCTAAACATACATAATAAGACAACCATATATTCAAGTAATATTATCAATAAGTATAAATTTACACTACAAACAAATCTCTGGCAAGCAAGATGCTTACACACTCGAAATTTAAGGCTATCTGCTTTACCGAAAAACTTTGTTTGTCACAGCCTTCCATGATCTTTAAAATGTAATGTAAACCTTGAACTCATGTAATCACTTATACCATAAATCATTTTTTCTACACCTATATCACCAAAACAAAATTCTATACCAAACACAAATAATGAAATCACCTTTTTTATATTTCTAAATCATTTCATTTAGGCCAGGATGATTATTTACAACCTAATCTATAGTGACCACATAACAAAAAATAAAGAGGTCAAGGTTCACAATACATCCTCTTATAGACTTTATTCGACGCTCACCATTACGTGTATAAATACCCGTGAACAACTAGTGCCTAAACATACATAATAAGTCAACCATATATTCAAGTAATATTATCAATAAGTTTAAATTTACACTATACAAGCAAATCTCTGGCAAGCAAGATGCTTACACACTCCGAAGTTAAGGTTATTTGCTTTACAGAAAAACCTTGTTTGTCATAGCCTTCCATGATCTTTAAAATATAAACCTTGAACTCATGTAATCACTTATACCATAAATTACTTTTTCTACGCCTATACCACCAAAACAAAACACTAAACCAAACACAAATAATGAAATCACCTTTTTTTATATTTCTAAATCACCAATAAATAATACTCCCTCTGTCCCATTAGATTCTTTACATTGTTTTAAGACTGTCTGGCACGCATTTTAAGGTGCATATAAAGTATAGTTCCATAATTTATTTTTACAATTTTCTTTTTTTGTATAAAAATAGAACAATTCTATTTTTATACAAAAAAATAAAATTTTAAAAATAAGTTATGGAACTATCCTTAAAATGCACCTTAAAATGCGTGCCAGACACTCTCTAAACAACGTAACCAAATGACCGGGACAGAGGGAGTACTTATAACAAGTTAGATTACAACCTCCATAAAAAAATATCATTTAAACAATACAAAGCACCTTTTACATTAAAAATACCAAAAACATATACAACAAGAACAGATTAACAATTTAATATGAAAAATTAGAAGTAAGTCACCTTTTTTTATCTCCCCGAATCACTAAAATAAATATGTATAATTCATAGCATAAATCACCTTTTAACAAAATCACCAAAACAAATCACTACAGAACAAACTATCATCTTATTTTCAAGAACAAAAATCAATTTTTTAACTAATAAAATCACTCAAAAAACCTAAAATATTATATTCTCTATCGGTATCCCATCTACCTACATTGTACATAATTTTACCTCTTGAAATATTGAATAAACACAAATCATTACTTGAAACCCTCTAAATTGACTAAGAATAACATGTATGTATTAGAAACTAGTAGAGAATGTTTGAGTTTGTGTTAATATACTCGATTTTGTTGATAAATTAGTGATCGTAGTGTGTGCATTCAACTTATTTCGATAAATAAGAGCAAAATACCTAAGTAATTTTGGGGATTGATATGTTTAATTTGTATCTTTCGACATATCTTCGAAATTGAAAGATCTAATACAATATGATGATATGATGATATGAGGAGTATGATATTGCTTCAGATCGATAAACTTAAGTAGTTAATGGCGGATGTGTTCGATTTTGAACGGTCGTATTAGGTTACTGTGTGTAGCAAATTGTGTGTAGCAGTGAAAGGGAAAGGGTCGTGGTAGTGGAATAGAGAATAAAAGAATGATATGTGAATTCTTTTTTTGTGTGATATAACTTGTAATTACCCCGAAACTTGAATTTTATTACAAAAATACCACTAAGTTCTCAGTTCTCATTATAGTGGGTTCTCACTGGAGTAGCTTCATATATATATGTATATATATACATATATATATATATCTATATATATATATATATATATATTAGCATAATGTTTGTACTAATGGTTAATTATGAACTTATGGTTAAATGTGTGTTAGTGGGGTTGAAAACATTAGTATATTTTAGTACATTAGAGCCCTAACTTCTTCTTATTATTAATAAATTAAAGCCTTGGCTATTTCAATAAATAGAGTGAGTAGATGTAATTCATTGTAACATATGGATGGTTTATTGTATTCTTGAAAATATTTAAAAAATCCGCAAAATTAATATATATGTATGTACTTTTCTCTTTTTGACAAGATGTGTACATCTATACTATTATATTAAAGCCGAAACATTGAAAGTTTTGGTTTTCGGTTTGGTTATCCTAAGTTTTGGTTTTCGGTTTGGTTATCCTAATTATTAAAATAAATAATTAAATTACAAAAACAACTCAAAAAGCTAATTACTAATGTTAACGTAATTATATTCGGATTAAAATTCCTTCATCCACTTCTACTTGGACTCTTTTTTCTGCTCCAACAACTCAATTATTCATGTAAGAACCCTAATTTTTGGTAAAATTTTCTTTTATTTAATATCATGTGGCATTGTCAATTTGGAACCTTTCTAGTCATCCCTGTTGTTTAATGGAATTGATTGTCTGAGAAATTATGTTGTACATTCTCTATGTAAAATAAAAGAGAAGATTGTTGAGGGCAAGAGTTTTATTGTTAGTAAGATTTATAAAACTTGGGATTTGAGAATGATTAGAGTATTAAAAGATTTATTAAGGATTATGACGAGGAATTATGGACATTCGAGGAATTTACACAATTAAGTACTTAAGGAATTATAGGGGAAATCTCTACGCGACAAAATATTATTACGAGAGATTAATTAAGATACGATACGAATTAATGATTAAATGACAAGCATTGGTGGAAGAATAATGATACAATGAGTAGTATTGCATGCAAGTCCCATGCAACCAAGTGGTTAAGAATAAGCAAACTAGTTAACAAAATGGAAGAGGAATAGTAACTAGTTACTTGCTTTTCAAAAAGGGGAGACAAGTAGTACATGTGACCATACCTATGCTAGTACCTTGCTATGCATACACATTATGTATCACCCAACCTTACTTTATCAATTATTCACCAAACAACACAAAAAAACCAAAAACCAAAAGCTCTCCCCCCTTGGAAGAAGAAAGCTCTCGGCCTAGCATAAAAAGGAAGAAGAAAATTCTTCCTCCCCCATTTCCCACCACTCATAAATCAAGATATAATTACTAGGCCCTCTACAACATCTAAGCAAGGTATGTTAAGAGTTTCAAGCCATTCCATCCATCCAATTTCAAGATATTAATTATAATAGATATTGTGAATAGTAACCATGTTTGATTTTCTTTTAGATCTTGGATTGTAAGGGTTGTAGGAGACCATTCAAGGTGTTATTGAGTTGTGTAAAGCTTATCCAAGGCTCCTAGGTGCTCAAGAAGGTATAAAAGTCACAAACCCTTTTGGTTATGTAGTGTTTATGATGTTTGGTAGTAGATCCATGTATATATGAGTTAATCTTGGTTGTATAAGTAATGGATGACATGGATCTTGAGTTTTGATGTTGAGATTGTGACTTTTATGATTATGGATAGTATATATATCTCCATGAGTATTATGAACCATGAACTAAGTGAATTAAGTGTTGGTTGTGTTGTGGAATTGTGATAAATGGTTGATCTAAGTAGTATATGCTTGCTGAGTTTTTCCAGGAGCATTGACCTGTCTTGTAACCCGGTTTTGAACCCCAAAATGTTGTCCCCTGATGTCCTACCATATATTGTTGGAAAGATAGTTGAATGTAGTTTCTGGAAATGTAAGGTTCATGGATAGGTGATGTATATATTTTAAGTTATGGCCGGAGGAGTGAATTGTGTTTCTGGATTCCGGACTGCACTAAGTGACCCCCTTGTGAACCTTGTTTAAACCCCTAAAAATATATGTGGGATCATGGAAAAATTTGAGAAGTTAGGGAATGCAGTGGTGAAGATCACCCAAAAAGAATTGGATTAAAATATGAATTTTTGGATTTTATAAAAATGCTAGAGTAAATTTTGCGCAAGGGAAAAAGTCGTTAGTGGAGCATAATTCTAGGGGTAATGGTTATGATTCGAATGTGGTAACTAAATTAAGTCGAATAAGTGACGAGCGTAATCGAGTGATGACATGAACCTATAGTGGGGCTAGAGTGTCATAAGACGAAGTCGTTAAGTTAATTCCGTACCCCCTAAAACCCCGTAATTAAAGAGATATTGTTAAGGTACTAACGAGCGGTTATTGCTTATGTATAGATCGTTCGACTCCGCACGCTCGACCACCCCAACCAAACCAAGGCAAGTTTACTTTTCAAAACTTATACATGTACAAGGACTTTCACTGTTGTGTTTGTAGTTTTCAACTATATCAAATGTTATGTTATCGAAGTATTGATGCAATTGAGATTGTATAAGTACATATATGTTTGTACCCCTTGAACTTAGATTGAAATGTTTTCTTCGGACAACGACTCTAGCAATAGAGGTCGTAGCGGTCCGTATATACTATTGACCGGGGAGCGGTATATTATTGCGAAAACCCGAAGGGTCATTCGGGGAGTATCGTATGCTCAAGTAACTATTGTTATATCTTCGTAAATACTCGAAACCCTATCTTGGATTTAAAGTTATTTTATCGAATAATTATTTTATTAATTATTAATATTAAATCTTGAAATATTATTTATTAATTATCGTTCATTATTTTAAAGACGAAGTCAATCCAAGATACATTTAATACTTTCAAACTCGAACTCTTTCGAACTCAAAACATTTTCGAAAACCACCGGTCAGGTTCTGCTTCTTGTATGATTTCAAGAATCATCGGTCGACTGATGTCAGACCTCAACTACTCTGTTTTCAATCAAAATCAAGTTTTCAAAAGAAAAAGAAAAAGGGACTCTGGCAGGTGTGGGAACCGTTGACGAACGATTCCCGGGATGTGTAAGCGGCCGTGAGCCAGGCGGTCCATCAATTATTATTCCAGCCCAGGTGTTGCCGAAGGATGATTACGGATGTAGTTTTCATCGAGGGTGATTACGGATGTAGTTTTCACCCGAGGGATAGTTACGGATGTAGTTTCTATCCTTCTACCGGTAGAGAAGACCCGCGGATTATTGGACTTGGATGTGGCGACTGATCATCGTCAATCCTTGTCAGGTTTTGTGTTTTCTTTAAGTCCCATTCCTCCACTTTGGAAAAATGCTCAAGCACTGCTTCTTGGGCCTATGTGCCAAGTTGCTGATAGTGTGGTTTTTGATGAGAAAATATTAACATCGTGCAGTATCAAGAACTGCAAGATTTCCTATAAAGATTGGCACGTGTTAGTGCACTCTTGTAATTGTTTCAACGAATGAAATGTTTTTGTATGGGAAGCCTTCTAAGCTAAAGGAAGGAAAGAGGTTTGAAATGATATATTCCCTGTACAGTATGTTAATCGTAGAGTGTTTTGCCGAAAATGATATACTCATATGTATATATTTTCAAACTTGAGATATATTGAAATGGGAACCTTATAAAGGGTTCATATGTTATTCTTAAAGCTCCTTAGTGAGTATAGATGTTTTATTCAAACTCGGACATATATATTGTCCAATTATGTTTTGAAATCTGAGATATATGCCCATATAGTTGGGAACGTTTTTGAAATAAACCACATTATTATTTTACAAAATGGTGAACTTGCTGAGCATTATGTAGCTCATTCTTGCTTTATAAAAACTTTTCAGAAAGAGAAGAATTTGGCCGATTAACTCCGCACCAGCAGAAGAGGAGTAGAAGAATTACCCTGGAGATGATTTAACTCCTGATAAATACTACAGAGTAAGTCTGTTAGGTTTTCAGCTGTAATAGTAAGACTTGTCTTCAAGTATAGTTGTATTAGTGGAAGTGCGTAAGACTCTGAATTGTACAGATGAATTGTAATATTTAGTGTTACTTTTGATTATCGTTTCTGAGGCTCTAACTTGTTTGTGCGTAAGATTGAGGTCTGGACGTATGTATTGTTGAGTTGTAAAGTTAATACAGGTATGATATAGTTGGATGATGATGCGACGACCTGAATCTTTGACCTCAGATTTGGGGGCGTCACAGAAATGGTATCAGAGCGATAAGTTACAGTACTCAGAAACGAGAGTGTTGAGAGCTAAGTCTAAGTAGGAGAATGACATAAGAGATCGTAGTAAACTTATTATTGGACTACCGGAAGAGGTACCGGTGAGTAGAATGGACTGGAGTGTTGACTGAAGGTATTATACTAGGGTCGATAGAATCCTTATAGACCTTCAGAATGATGAATAGAGGTTTGAGAGTCGTACATGACCTATCATTGGTAATGATATAGGAAGCAGAGCGAAATCTCAAGAGCAGCTGATGTAGAGGCGATATTGCCAATATGATCGGATGACTAGGCTGGCATAAATTCTGTGGCCCATAGTCCTCCAGAGTTTAGGAGGCGGCATTTTAAGAATCAAGAAGTTGGACTTCCCTACATAATTAAGGGTACTTAGTACTTGGAGTAATGAAAGTCTTTTACTTTGGTTATAAGACCCGATTTTCGATAAGTAACGGGTTTACCTGAAGGTTGGTCACTATGTCGTTGTGGATTCCATTACCCTTGATGGCGAATTTTACATGTGTTATACGAGAATGTTATCATAAGACGAGCGTGCTAGATAATTCCACGCATGATTCGAACGCTGGAACAGGGTAGTTCAACTTGGAGAACAAACAAGTAGAATTAACAAAGGGACTCGAGAGAAGTTGAATATGGTTGCAACGAGCGATACAGTGATCTCAGTGTCTACCAAAAGAAAAGACCGGCGGGTCTAGAGTGGGATCCTTTGATAGAGATGTTAGCACGGACTACGTATATACGTATTGTAGACCTCAATATTTTTGGTATATGTTCACATACACACACCCGCCACTGAACCTATGGACTGCGCTGAGATCCCTGAGAGATCTCTTTGATCTGTTCCCAGGGGGAACTGGCCACTTGTGATTCATGTCGGAAGGCATGAAGTAGGACCCCATAGACTTAGCAGGTGTCCCCGGAATGATGTGAAGCTTGGTCTTCTAGATAAAGCACGGAAATGACAGATATATTGGTAAAACCCTAACTCGATAAATGACTTTAAGATGATGATTGAGAGACGCACTAGTTGGTGTCTTGTATTACGAAGGCGAAGAGATGGAGTTACCCTCATAGTGGTGATAATGAGATGCATGAATGATTATTAACTTATTTTGATAACTACCGGCTGGTGCACTACTTCATTTTAAACTGTTCACTAACCATGTTACCTCGATTAGCTTAAATCAGGTAACCCTCCTAGCTTTCTACTTCAAACTTGTGGAATAACAACCAGTGATATACTTTCTCTAAACCGGGACTCATCCAAAGTATCTTAATTGAGCCCGAGCATTCTATTTGAAGTTTATAATTATTTCTGCTCAGGACTATTTACACTCTCTTTCAATTATCCAAGGAATGTTCCACAAATATTTCCTTAATTAATCGACGAATACTACTTAACGAATATCGATATTTGATTGCTTCTTTCATACTTGCATTCTTCAGTGAGCTCATAAATATTCAACAAATTACTGAGGACAGGGATGATCTAATGTCCAGACATCCCTCATGAATTCTTTTCTTCTATTCAAGATGAGATTGTACATCGTACATTGAAATCATAGTAAGGATATCATTTTGATATAGGTATTCCGAATTTAATTCTATTGTCGGATCTGATAAAGCATGTGTACGGAGGCACCCTTGGGTGGACCGTTTCACTGATAAGTAATATTTGATGAAAGGTTATCGATTGTTCCGATACCTAGAACATTCTCTTCAGATTTTATAGTTTTCTTTTTTCAAACTTAACAACTTCTTATTTTCATTCGTTGTCCGAGAAGCCTAAAGTTTCTTCAGTGGCTACGATGTTGAAATTCCGTTCTAGCCAATTGAAACTGGCTAGTCGATATGTCAATATGAATGACTAGTTGATTGTTCTAACTAGTCAAAATTGTAATGTTGTGAAGAACACCTAGATAATTGTCCTAGCTAGTGGTGATGTCTCAAACAGGTGAACTAGCAAATTTTGTCTAGCTAGTTGCTAGTGTTTCTTGAAAAGGACTAGTTATTGTTTCACTGGTCCAACTCCCAATTTAATTCATTCCGCAATGCATTTTGCATGTGGTAAAGTATGATGATGAAAGTTTTGACAAATAACTTGATTGAGACCTAGTGAGGTCGCCCACTCAACTTGAATTCTACCCATCTTCGTATCAGACTTTATGTCACTTGAATATTCTGTTCTTTCATTCATATAATGAAGATTCATTTGAAACCATAGATTACTTGAATGATAAACTGCTTCATTTTTTTATTGTCATAGAGTAGAATTGCTTTCGATCGATTGACCTTTATCAATGGGACTTTTAGATCCTCTATTTTTGAGGAAAAGTATTCACCAGATGTAAGAATGGTATAAAGATCGTCTTTATGACTTTTGTATCCAACAATCATTGCCCTCGTGCAACACTCTCTATGATATCACATTACAAAATTATCAGGACATGAAGGAATAAACCTTGTTGTAATCTTTCTGTCCATCCTTACATCTCCAAAAAAATCGAGACTCCTAGTATTTGGAACCATCAACATTCTTGGAACATCCAATGTGGAATTCTTATTGAAATTATCTATTGGACCTTGTTATTTTGAAACCATTCCTTTCAAAAGTGATTACTCTAAGGTGAACAGGAGGTACAATTGTGAACCGTTGCACCAATATGAGATCAAAAAAAAAAACCAAATGTTGTAATTGTGCAGCCAGAGCGTTATGCCGAGTATTTATTTAAAGTAGGAATAACATGTCGGGGCATACCACAAGGACCTTTAATATTAGTGTGAAGAAGGTTATAAGAAAGGATAAGGTGGTTGAGAGTACGCTCCTACCAACCGTTGTCAGGATGTTATATTAATGAATTCTGGAGTTACCAAGCCTTTTCCTGATCCAAGAAATGCAAATCGATTGCGATGTAAGGCATATCCTTAGAGGAAACTAACATGGAAGTGAGATAGACAAGAAAGGAAGAAATATCGTGGCAAGAATGTGAAGCTTTACTTAGCTTAAAGGGATTGATGCACATAGAGAGACATAAAGTTTAAAAGGCCCCTAATAGCAAATGGATGCATGGATATATCCCAATGATCCTTCGAGATTACCACCTAATCAAGTTTATTGGGAATCGCAGCAGCATGCAGGCCTCAGGCTAATTGGTGCCAGTTGTGAAAGAGGACGAGCGTATGGCATCTTACATATACCATCGAGAATCAATACCCCTAACTGGAGATGTAGGAATTGTTGACCAGTTAAAACGCGTAGTTGTTTTTCAAAGATAAGGTAGAAAAGCGGGTTTCACCAACTCAAGATCGACCTCTGTACTGTGCCAAAGTTGGCATTTCACACTAATATAAACGTTATAAAATTATGGTAGTATCATTTGAGTGGACTAATGAGTCAGAAGCCTTTATGGATTAATGAACAAAGTTTTGGAATGAAATGAGATATTAGCAACAACCTCGTTGTTAGCTATACTTGATGATAAAAAGAGGACTTTGAGAGTCACGATGATGCATCTTTCAAGAGTTTAAGAGGTGTGCTGATGCAGTAGAAAGGGGATGATAGTCTATACTTCTAAACAACATAAAGGTTACGGGATAGGATATACTAACCGTGAGTCTGGGATTAGTCATGATGGCGTTCACACATAAAACTGAGACGTTAACCTTATGAGAAAGTGTGAAATTTTTCCACAAGTGCCATAAGTATATCTTCATATTAGACCTAAACATAAGAAAGAGAAGGTGACGAAAAGGAGCAGGGAGTATAATGGAGAAATTTGTTATTACCCAGGAAAGGCCAGTGTGGTGGCCGATACCTATAGAAGGGATTATTCGAAATTGGAATTCAGTCAGTATTGACCAAGAAAATAGAGTTTATACAATAAGGAATAATGTTAGAGGAAAATGACTAAATGATGGGGAAGGACAAAGATGTATAGAGAATTAAGAGAATGTTTGGCAAACGGATATGAAGAATGGTATTGGCAAACTATTAAGTACAAACGCGACATGCCAAAAGCAGAATGATAGAGATCTAGTGGATTAATTCCGCCTGTAGAAAATCTTGAACGTGGACAGAATTGTAATGAATTTCATAAGTAGGTCGCCAAAGACCGAGCCAAGAGATGGCCCTAGTTGATTTATAATTGTTGGACCAAGTGATTTAACGATGAGAGACCTTCCATTTAGAAGATTATCAATTTATATACGGAAGAGATGGTGGTGCAATATAAAACTTCTGCAGCGATTACGTCAGATAAAGACTTAAGGTTAAACTTCGAATATTGAAGGTGCTTTCAAGTATATTTAACAAAGAGATTGAGCGTATGTACTAATTTGATCTGTGGCTGACGGACAGGGAAGAAGAATTGTCCAGACGATCGAATTCATATTTAGTGTCGTGCCTTAGGTTTCATGGGGCAGTCGAGAATAAAAACTTATCCATGAAATGAATGTTGTTATCACGATCATCGCCATGCGAACGTAAGGACGTCTCCTGTAGAGCGTACTGCGAAAGAAGAAGTTTCGCTTCTCTTGCGTTACGAAGAAGTCAATGAACGAGGGACATAGTAGCTGAACTGGTTTGACGTATACCGAAGACTATACAGTATCCATAGCAAGTGGTAACGGCTGACGGGAGGCAACACATGCCTGCTAATCAAGCAAAGGAATATGAGGAATACCGTGCATATTGACGTTGTCTCGGATTACAAAACACGACCACAAAGTATTCACGGGCCAACGATACAGGAACTCAACACGGATACTATGAACAAGGTAGAAGAGGAACGTGTAAGTAGTGGGATAGAAATTTTCAATCATAGAAAAACCGATAAGGAATACAGGTCAAGGAGAGTATGCGTTGAGGAACAACATTAAGGCGTTGGTGAGACCAAGGGAGAGAACAATAGGGTTGAGGTGTCAACCTGAGAGTTGGAAAGGGTAAGGTTGGAATTGTATCCACAACTATTATCCTTAGGTTCTTAAGATAGAATCCTTTTAAGGAGAGGAGACTGCATTAACCCTAATTTTCGGGAATATTCGAAACCTGGACGAATAGTAATCTTATGGGTGGATGAGGAATTTTTGCAATCACGATATGTACGAATTATTAAATGAAGATTTCGAATTGATATTACGTCTTTACGATACAGACGAGTGTATGTAAAAGTCATTAGCTCTTTTTTACGAAACCCATTATTTCGAATGGTCAAATTTTATGAGATATCTAAGGAGGTCGTGGTAAGGCATGGGGTTCCTGTGAGCATTGCATCTGGGAGAGACCCAAGGTTCAACTCCAGGTTCTGGAGGATTTTTCAGGATTGTGTGGGGACCAAGTTAAACATGAGTACTGCATACCACCCCCAATCAGACGGACAGAGCGAGAGAACCATCCAGACCATAGAGGACATGTACCATCGATTTTAAGGGAAGTTGGGATGACCACTTGCCATTGATCGAATTTTCCTACAACAACAGTTACCATGCGAGTATAGGAACGCCCCCATATGAAGCTTTATATGGACGAAGATGTCGGTCTCCCTTGTGTTGGGAAGAAGTTGGAGAGCGGAAGATTTTAGGGCCTGAACTGGTCCAACAGACAAGAGAAACTATCGAGCTCATAAGAGGACGGCTGGTAGCGGCCCAAGACAGACAGAAGAAGTATGTGGACCAGACCCGCAAAGACAAGGAATATGAGGTAGGAGAGTTTGTGATGTTGAAGGTATCACCGTGGAAGGGATTGATTAGATTTGGTAAGAAGGGGAAGCTAAGCCCAAGATTTATTGGACCTTTTGAGATCTTGAAACGAGTTGGAAAGTTAGCCTATGAATTGGCTTTACCCCCGAGCTGGAAGCAAGTACATAATGTGTTCCATGTGTCCATGCTACGACCCTACCATACCGACTTCCGACACGTGATAGAATATGATCCAGTGGATCTGCAACCAGACTTAGCATATGTGGAGCAACCCGTAGAAATCATGGATAGAAAAGAACAGGTGCTGAGGAACAAGGTTGTCAAACTAGTGAGAGTTTTGTGGAGGAACCAGAATGTCGAAGAGTCAACATGGAAACTAGATAGCGCGATGCGTGAAAAGCACCCCCAACTGTTTTCAACCTGATTCCGGGACGGAATCCTTTTAAGGAGGGGAGGCTGTAAGAACCCTAATTTTTGGTAATATTTTCTTTTATTTAATATCATGTGGCATTGTCAATTTGGAACATTTCTAGTCATCCCTGTTTTTTAATGGAATTGATTGTCTGAGAAATTATGTTGTACATTCTCTATGTAAGATAAAAGAGAAGATTGTTGAGGGCAAGAGTTTTATTGTTAGTAAGATTTATAAAACTTGGGATTTGAGAATGATTAGAGTATTAAAAGATTTATTTAGGATTATGACGAGGAATTATGGACATTCGAGGAATTTACACAATTAAGTACTTAAGGAATTATAGGGGAAATCTCTACGCGACAAAATATTATTACGAGAGATTAATTAAGATACGATACGAATTAATGATTAAATGACAAGCATTGGTGGAAGAATAATGATACAATGAGTAGTATTGCATGCAAGTCCCATGCAACCAAGTGGTTAAGAATAAGCAAACTAGTTAACAAAATGGAAGAGGAATAGTAACTAGTTACTTGCTTTTCAAAAAGGGGAGACAAGTAGTACATGTGACCATACCTATGCTAGTACCTTGCTATGCATACACATTATGTATCACCCAACCTTACTTTATCAATTATTCACCAAACAACACAAAAAAACCAAAAACCAAAAGCTCTCCCCCCTTGGAAGAAGAAAGCTCTCGGCCTAGCATAAAAAGGAAGAAGAAAATTCTTCCTCCCCCATTTCCCACCACTCATAAATCAAGATATAATTACTAGGCCCTCTACAACATCTAAGCAAGGTATGTTAAGAGTTTCAAGCCATTCCATCCATCCAATTTCAAGATATTAATTATAATAGATATTGTGAATAGTAACCATGTTTGATTTTCTTTTAGATCTTGGATTGTAAGGGTTGTAGGAGACCATTCAAGGTGTTATTGAGTTGTGTAAAGCTTATCCAAGGCTCCTAGGTGCTCAAGAAGGTATAAAAATCACAAACCCTTTTGGTTATGTAGTGTTTATGATGTTTGGTAGTAGATCCATGTATATATGAGTTAATCTTGGTTGTATAAGTAATGGATGACATGGATCTTGAGTTTTGATGTTGAGATTGTGACTTTTATGATTATGGATAGTATATATATCTCCATGAGTGTTATGAACCATGAACTAAGTGAATTAAGTGTTGGTTGTGTTGTGGAATTGTGATAAATGGTTGATCTAAGTAGTATATGCTTGCTGAGTTTTTCCAGGAGCATTGACTTGTCTTGTAACCCGGTTTTGAACCCCCAAATGTTGTCCCCTGATATCCTACCATATATTGTTGGAAAGATAATTGAATGTAGTTTCTGGAAATGTAAGGTTCATGGATAGGTGATGTATTTATTTTAAGTTATGGCCGGAGGAGTGAATTGTGTTTCTGGATTCCGGACTGCATTAAGTGACCCCCTTGTGAACCTTGTTTAAACCCCTAAAAATATATGTGGGATCATGGAAAATTTTTAGAAGTTAGGGAATGCAGTGGTGAAGATCACCCAAAAAGAATTGGATCAAAATATGAATTTTTGGATTTTATAAAAATTCTAGAGTAAATTTTGCGCAAGGGAAAAAGTCGTTAGTGGAGCATAATTCTAGGGGTAATGGTTATGATTCGAATGTGGTAACTAAATTAAGTCGAATAAGTGACGAGCGTAATCGAGTGATGACATGAACCTATAGTGGGGCTAGAGTGTCATAAGACGAAGTCGTTAAGTTAATTCCGTACCCCCTAAAACCCCGTAATTAAAGAGATATTGTTAAGGTACTAACGAGCGGTTATTGCTTATGTATAGATCGTTCGACTCTGCACGCTCGACCACCCCAACCAAACCAAGGCAAGTTTACTTTTCAAAACTTATACATATACAAGGACTTTCACTGTTGTGTTTGTAGTTTTCAACTATATCAAATGTTATGTTATCGAAGTATTGATGCAATTGAGATTGTATAAGTACATATATGTTTGTACCCCTTGAACTTAGATTGAAATGTTTTCTTCGGACAACGACTCTAGCAATAGAGGTCGTAGCGGTCCGTATATACTATTGACCGGGGAGCGGTATATTATTGCGAAAACCCGAAGGGTCATTCTGGGAGTATCGTATGCTTATATAAGTATTGTTATATCTTCGTAAATACTCGAAACCCTATCTTGGATTAAAAGTTATTTTATCGAATAATTATTTTATTAATTATTAATATTAAATCTTAAAATATTATTTATTAATTATCGTTCATTATTTTAAAGACGAAGTCAATCCAAGATACATTTAATACTTTTAAACTCGAACTCTTTCGAACTCAAAACATTTTCGAAAACCCCCGGTCAGGTTCTGCTTCTTGTATGATTTCAAGAATCATCGGTCGACTGATGTCGGACCTCAACTACTCTGTTTTCAATCAAAATCAAGTTTTCAAAAGAAAAAGAAAAAGGGACTCTGGCAGGTGTGGGAACCGTTGACGAACGATTCATGGGATGTGTAAGCGGCCGTGAGCCAGGCGGTCCATCAATTATTATTCCGGCCCAGGTGTTGCCGAAGGATGATTACGGATGTAGTTTTCATCGAGGGTGATTACGGATGTAGTTTTCACACGAGAGATAGTTACGGATGTTGTTTCTATCCTTCTACCGGTAGAGAAGACCCGCGGATTATTGGACTTGGATGTGGCGACTGATCATCGTCAATCCTTGTCAGGTTTTGTGTTTTCTTTAAGTCCCATTCCTCCACTTTGGAAAAATGCTCAAGCACTGCTTCTTGGGCCTATGTGCCAAGTTGCTGATAGTGTGGTTTTTGATGAGAAAATATTGACATCGTGTAGTATCTAGAACTGCAAGATTTCCTATAAAGATTGGCACGTGTTAGTGCACTCTTGTAATTGTTTCAACGAATGAAATGTTTTTGTATGAGAAGCCTTCTAAGCTAAAGGAAGGAAAGAGGTTTGAAATGATATATTCCCTGTACAGTATGTTAATCGTAGAGTGTTTTGCCGAAAATGATATACTCATATGTATATATTTTCAAACTTGAGATATATTGAAATGGGAACCTTATAAAGGGTTCATATGTTATTCTTAAAGCTCCTTAGTGAGTATAGATGTTTTATTCAAACTCGGACATATATATTGTCCAATTATGTTTTGAAATCTGAGATATATGCCCATATAGTTGGGAACGTTTTCGAAATGAACCACATTATTATTTTACAAAATGATGAACTTGCTGAGCATCATGTAGCTCATTCTTGCTTTATAAAAACTTTTCAGAAAGAGAAGAATTTGGCCGATTAACTCCGCACCAGCAGAAGAGGAGTAGAAGAATTACCCTGGAGATGATTTAGCTCCTGATAAATACTACAGAGTAAGTCTGTTAGGTTTTCAGCTGTAATAGTAAGACTTGTCTTCAAGTATAGTTGTATTAGTGGAAGTGCGTAAGACTCTGAATTGTACAGATGAATTGTAATATTTAGTGTTACTTTTGATTATCGTTTCTGAGGCTCTAACTTGTTTGTGCGTAAGATTGAGGTCTGGACGTATGTATTGTTGAGTTGTAAAGTTAATACAGGTATGATATAGTTGGATGATGATGCGACGACCTGAATCTTTGACCTCAGATTTGGGGGCGTCACAATTCATTTTTTCTAAAAATTTTACTTCTAATTAAAACACTTTACCATTTAATTTAAAACTAATATAACAATAATTAATATATATTCAAAATATCACACCATATCTTTCCGTAATTATTTTTAGTAGTAATTTTTGTAATTAAAACATGGATTACTTTTAAATTTAAAATTAATCTTGCGATCACTAATATACACCCAAAAATATCTCACCTTATATACAAATCATTATTTTTATTAATAAATAACAATCGTTAGATCTAATAATAAGATATATTATATGATTAAATTAATTTACTAAAAATTCAAAGTTCGAACCCGTAAACGACATTTTTAATTTAGAATTTTACAAAATAAAATTTAAACCATGCATTTCATTATATAAATTTATATTAAATTAAAATTAAAAAATTATTAAAAATAAGAATTATATAAAAACATAATTATAATATGAAATAAATTTTATAACCTATCAAAAGAAACTCGTGCTTCGCACGGGTTATAAGCTAGTATAAATTTAAGTACAAAATAGTTAATGACCACAAAAATTATTAGTCGATTACTGAATCATATACAATTGAATTTGCGGTGGATCATGTGAAATATTTATATGATATACAACGAAGTGGCCCAGTCTTGTTAGTTGTTAATTAGAAAGAAGCACATTGGCTTCTTGGGCTACTGTAATTAACTTCTTCTCTAATCCGATCATAAATTCTCCAAGCCTAAGAGCATCTCTAGCTCTTAACTCAAAAAATGAAGAGGGAGAATAAAAATCAAGTTCTAAGAGACTTTTAGAAGCTCTTTAAAAAGTTAAGAGCTTCTTCTCTCTCCTCTATTTTAGGAGCAACTAATAGCTCTTAACTTAATATTTTATTAGTAAAATAGTGGTTCTTCTCTCTCATCTATTGATTGTTTGTCCAAATGGAATTGAAATATGAATAAAATATAAAATAAAGAGTCATAATAGAGAGTATTGTTGAAGTTGACACACAAATCAATGTAATAACTTGCTAAGAGCTTAATTGTTTATAATATATTTAGGAGTGAGTTAAGAGACTCTTGGAGATGCTCTAAAACATTTGGGACTTGTTAAAATATGTGCTCTATCTGGTCTGTAAAAATAGCTTGTATATTTAATTTTTTTTAATTTTTATAGGGTGCTGATTTATGCACACCCTAAAGTTATTCATGCACACCCTAATTATATATTTTACTAAAATACCCTTAGTCTCTTATTTTATTTATTATAATATTGATTCTTTTATTATTATTATTATAAGCATAAGTTTTGAATAATAATAATAATAATAATAATAATAATAATAATAATAATAATGAAAAAATAAGGTAAAAATTTATTAAAATTTGTCAAATTTCGTATCTTGGAAAAATATTAGAAAATAAATAATTAGTAAATGTGATTAGAAGTGCATAAATTGTAACTTAAAGGGACTATATATCTAAAATTACTTTTTTTCGTAATTTTTTGTTAATTATTTTTTAGTTGGATATTCATATTATAGTAAGCATAGATACAATTCAACTAATAAAATTAAGACAAGTAATAAAAATTTAATAATAATATTTCATTTTCAAAATTCATAAAATATTTTATTATAAAAAAATATATTACACTTAATTGTAAGATGTGGGTGAGATTATGCCAGAAAAAAATGATACTGACATATGAAAATTAAGGTTATTTTGGTCTAAAAAAATTGAGGGTGTGTATAAATAAGTTTAGGGTGTGCATAAATCACCACCCTTTTTATATCAAATAATAATTAATTTAGCATATCAGTTTATTTTCACGCATACTTCCATTCCGCAAACAATTTAATATTCAGAATTTTCTTTTGGGCTTTTCGCATAAATACCTAAGTTTAGAATTTTTTTTGCAAACATATTTTTTTAAAAAAATAATTTGCAAAAATAACATCTCAACCAAATGCAACTTTTTGCAACCGCATATGCAACATACAGACTATATTTTTGTAAATATGATAGTTTCTTTGCAATTTTTTTTTTAAAAAGTATTTTTGCAAATATTTTGAAAAGATTGTAAAATCATAAAAAAAAAACTTAGAAAAAGTGGTATTTTTGATAAAATTCTTTTCTCTTTCATAACACAATTATCAAACTTTCTAACTATACACAAAAAAAGGAAAAATAAAATGTTCATGTATTAGTGACACCAGTGTGAACAATAAATTGGAAAATATCTGAAACCTTCTAAGATTTTATTATAAAATTGGAGAACTGTAGTATCAGATTATCTTTATATAATTGGAAAATATCTGAAACCTTCTAAGATTTTATTATAAAATTGGAGAACTGTAGTATCAGATTATCTTTATATCCTGGATAGCATGCAGGATAAACTTTGCCTGCCTAAACCTCTCCTAGATTTGGTGGGTTGTTACAGTTTCAACATATTTTACCTTTTGTTTTCTTCCAATGAAACAGAACTGCAGCTTGTCCTGTTGCTAGGAGTTCTGGTATAGCCAGTTTCTTTCTTGTTTGTTAATATCACCCATTTTTGTTCATGAGAAACAACCTCTTCACTTTTATTTATATTATCTACATCAGTAGTGTTGCATTCGATTTTTCGCATTTGTAGATAGCTACATGAACCAAATTACTGTTACATCTATCGGCAGTTATATATTCAAGTTATTTACAGACAAGAGGTCGTTATATCCAATACAGTTGCAAATTTGATCAAGAAGTCCATGGAGCTCGAGTACAAAGTAATGTTGGGATATTTTGATTAATTTAAACATATATCCTGTTATTTTAGTTATGGAAATAAAGTGTTGATAGGTCAGCGTGATTTAGATTATCATAATCGAGAGATAAGATAAGATAATATCTTGAGCAGCAAGAATAAGATAAGAGATAAGATGATATCAAATCATCGTTCTTATCCTTAATATGTAATGGTTAGTTTTTTCCTATTTAAACAATGTAATCGTATTATTTTCATATCAATGAGAAGATGAGTTTTCCTCTCTGTTAAACACTCAGTATACAGATTCTTAGCTTTACTCGTATTATTTGGTATCAAAGCCACGGTGCTTAGGCAATTGTATGCATAAAATCCAACCCAAAAACACAATGAACGTGATGGAGTCGTCCAAGACAAAGGAAGGAGCAATGGGTTTGAATTACCCGATGCTAACGCGAATCAACTATACAGCATGGTCTCTAAAGATGAAGGTGTTCATGAAGGCGCAAGGAGTGTGGGGTGCGATTGAACAGACGGATCCCAAGGCAACCATAGAAGAGAAAACAGTGCAGATGGCCCTAGCAGTGATTTATCAGGGCGTGCCAGAGGACATATTATTGATCATTATTGAGAAAGAAACAGCTAAGGAGGCATGGGAGGCGATCAAAACGTTGTGTATGGGTGCAGAGCGAGTAAAAGAGGCAAAAGTGCAGATGTTAAAAGGTGAATTTGAATCCTTGGTTATGAAAGATACTGACCAAGTGGATGATTTTTGTATGAAGCTGAGTGGAATTGTGACAAATATAAGAGTTCTCGGAGAAACGGTGGAGGAAGCGAGTGTCATAAGAAAGATATTGCGAGCAGTCCCTGACAAGTTCCTTCAAATCGCCTCAAATATTGAACAATTCGGAGATATGAAGGTTATGACAGTTGAAGAAGTTATTGGGCGTCTCAAGGCCCACGAGAAGAGGATGAAAGGGAAATCTAAAAACGTTGGTGGATAGCTACTACTTACACAGCAAGACTGGGCAAAGAAAACAAACAAAAATGGAGGATCAAGCCCTCAAAACCAGAGAAACAGAGGTGGATATGGTTTTCGTGGGAAAGGAAGAGGCATCCCTCGGCACAACGGAGGTGGCAGAGGTCGTCAAGATCAGTCCAGTCGTAGTGAGGGGTCAACCAAATTTAACAACGCGCCACGTGATAGAAGCACGGTAAAATGTTTTAATTGTAACGTATATGGCCATTATGCAGCTGAGTGCAGGAAACCACGAAGAGAAAAGGAGAAGAATAAGGAGCAGAACCCCGAGTCCAATCTTTCCCGATTTGAAGACGATGAACCTACACTATTGTTGTAAGAGTCTAATCAAAAGGGAGGAGACAGAGTCATGTTAAATGAAGAAAAAGTTGTTCCAAACTTTGATCAGAATGGAAACGTCATGGCAGATGTCAGTACCTGGTATCTAGACAACGGTGCCAGTAACCATATGACTGGGCACCGTGGAAAATTCAGTGATTTGAATCAGAACGTGACTGGACGTGTCCGATTTGGTGATGGTTCCACCGTCAAGATTGAAGGGAAGGGCACAATTAGATTCAAGTGTAAAGACGGAGGTGAACATGCACTGAGAGAGGTATATTTTATTCCGATGTTATGTAATAATATTATATCCTTGGGACAGTTGTCTGAAGACGGAAACAAGGTGATTTTAAACGGAGATCATCTGTGGGTCTATAATGGAAACGATAAGTTGTTGATGAAGGTATAGAGATCTGTGAACAGGTTGTATAAGATAGCTCTTGAGGAATATACTTCTGTCTGTATGTTGACAAAAGCAGAGGAATTGACTTGGCTTTGGCATTCGAGGCTAGGCCATGTGAATTTTAGGAATTACATATGATGTCAAGCAAAGAAATGACGAGAGGTCTACCTAAATTAGTTTAACCAAAGGCGGTGTGTGATGGTTGCTTACTATCTAAACAGTCAAGGAAATCTTTTCCGTCCAAGTCAGAATTTATGGCAGAAAAGAAGCTCGATTTAATTCATGCGGATTTGTGTGGCCCGATATCTCCACCAACACCAGCAGGAAATAGGTATGTGTTCTTATTAGTTGATGATTGTAGTCGTACAATGTGGGTGTTCATGTTAAAATCCAAGGACCAGGCTCTTGAAAAATTCAAAAAATTTAAGGCTCTTGTCCAGAAAGAGGCAAATGATACAATCAAATCTTTGAGAACGGACAGAGGGGGAGATTTTACATCGAAGGAGTTTGAAAACTTATGTGACCGCAACAGAATGGAGTTGTGGAAAGACAAAACAGGACCGTGATTGCAATGTTCAGGAGTTTTTTGAAGGAGAAAAAGTTTCCAGCTGTGATGTGGGGAGAGGTTGTAAGGCATTCAGTCTATATTCTGAACCGTCTACCAACAAAAGCTTTAGCTGGAGAGACCCCATATGAAGCCTAGTCAGGTATTAAGCCAAAACTTGATCATGTACGCATTTTTGGCTGCTTAGCACATGTCAAGGTTCAAGGTGGTAACCTGGGTAAGTTGAATGACAGGAGTATTGATATGGTGTATATAGGGAAAGAGCCAGGGACAAAGGCTCATAGATTTTATAACCCAAATACTGGCAGACTCCATGTAAGTCGTGACATGGTGTTCGAGGAAGAAAAAAGGTGGAACTGGGAGGTTTTTGAAACACAAGATAATAGTTCAACTGGGACCTTTTTTGTTATTGATGCACAGAATAATGTACATGGTGAACCTGAATTTGAGATGGACTCACCTCGCACACCAAGCAATGTAAGTAACTCCACACAGCAATCTGATAGTGAGGAGTATGTCTCTGAAACATCAGCAAATTCGAGTGAAGCATCTGAAGGTTCGAGCGAGCCTAAAAAGTTTAGCTTACTAAGTGATATTTATGATGACACAAAGGATATAGAAATCTCAGATGAATTGTTTCTAATGCGTGTTGAAGAACCAAAGACATTTGAATAAGCAAAGATCAAAAAGGAATGGAATGAAGCAATGAAGGTTGAGTTAGAGGCAATTGAGAAGAACAAGACCTGGGTTTTAGCGGATTTGCTAGCAGAACATAAACCCATAAGTCTGAAATGGGTTTATAAAGTAAAAAAAGATATGAATGGCGATATAGTGAAGTATAAGGCCAGACTCGTGGCAAGGGGTTATGTGCAGAAAAAAGGAATTGACTTTGATGAAGTGTTCGCGCCTGTAACTCGATTAGAAATAGCGAGGTTGTTGTTGGCGTTAGCAGTAAAACAGGGGTGGCAGGTGCATCACTTGGATGTAAAGTCGGCGTTCTTGAATGGTGAACTGTTAGAGGAAGTATATGTGACTCAGCCTATTGTTTTTGAAAGGAAGAATGAAGAGCACAAGGTTTATCGTTTATTAAAGGTGCTCTATGGCCTACGTCAGGTGCCTAGAGCATGGTACTCACGCCTCAACAAGTACTTGAGGAGCCTGGGATTCACTAAGTGTCCATACGATCATGCTGTGTACACAAGGCATGAAGGTCATGAATGTTTGATAGTGGCTGTATATGTTGATGACCTCTTGGTGACAGGGTCAAGTATTGGGAATATATTGAAATTTAAGAAGCAGATGGCAGATGAATTTGACATGAGTGATATTGGAAAGCTGACATACTATCTTGGTTTGGAGGTAAATCAGAAAAAGGGGTTCACATAGGTTAAGCAAACAGCATATGGAAGAAAGATTTTGGAAAAGGCAAACATGTCTAATTGCAAGTCAGTTAGATATCCAATGGAGTCTAAAGTACAGATTGACAAAGACGAAGGTGGAGAACCGGTGGATTCTACATTGTTCAGAAGCATCATTGGCAAATTAAGGTACCTCGTACACACTCGCCCAAACATTGCATATTCTGTGGGAGTTCTGAGCAGGTATATGGAAAACCCTACTATGTTACACTACAATGTAGTGAAGAGGGTGTTACGTTACATCAAAGGTACTCTGGAGTATGGACTGGTGTACCTACAAGGAACTGGGAACTATCGATTAAGCGGTTACTCGGATAGTGATCATGCAGGAAGTCGAGATGACAGAAAAAGCACGACCGGTATGGCATTTTATCTAAACGAAAATCTGATAACATGGGTTTCACAGAAACAGAGATGTGTTGCTTTGTCTTCGTGTGAAGCCGAGTTCATGGCTGTTACAGTTGCAGCTACTCAAGGCATTTGGTTGCAGAATATGTTGATAAAAGTCATCGATGTGTTCCCAGGGCCTGTGGAAATTTATGTGGACAACAAATCTGCAATTGACTTGACCAAGAATCCAATCATAAATGGTAGAAGCAAGCATATTGATATGCGATTTCATTTCATCAGAGATTGTGTGGAGCGTGGAGAGATTGTGGTAAAGTTCGTGAAAACCCAGGAGCAAGGAGCAGACATATTAACTAAGCCGTTGACAGCTGCAAAGTTTGAAGAAACGCGTACTGCATTGGGAGTTAAAGACCTGGGAGGTTAAGTTTGAATTAAGGGAGAGATTGTTGGGATATTTTGTTTAATTCAAACATATATCCTGTTATTTTAGTTATGGAAATAAAGTGTTGATAGGTCAGCATGATTTAGATTATCGTAATTGAGAGATAAGATAAGATATATCTTGAGCAGCAAGAATAAGATAAGAGATAAGATGATATTAAATCATCGTTCTTATCCTTAGTATGTAATGGTTAGTTTTTTTCTATTTAAACAATCTAATCGTATTATTTTCATATCAATGAGAAGATGAGTTTTCCTCTCTGTTAAACACTCAGTATACAGATTCTTAGCTTTCCTCATCTATACTATTATATAAAAGCCGAAACATTAAAAGTTTGGTTAGTCGGTCGGTCGGTCGGTTGGTCGGTACGGTACCTATAGATTTTACTTATTTACCCTTACTTAATTACAGATCTACTAACTAATCAATTTGCTTCTTGAGTTTAAACATATTATCTTTTCTATTTTTCAAGAACTAACTAATTTCGTAAAATACAATATCTTTTTATATTTTATCTAACAAAAATTTCTACTTTATTAATCAATTTCCTTTTTCAGGTTAGACATATTACCTTTTCTACTAACTAATCAATTTCCTTCTTGAGGTTAAACATATTATCTTTTCTCTTTTACAAAAACTAAATAATCTTTTTATATTTTATCTAACTAAAATTTCTTCTTTATTAATCAATTTCCTTTTCAGGTTAGACATATTACCTTTTCTACTAACTAATAAATTTCCTTCTTGAGGTTGAACATATTATCTTTTCTCTTTTTCAAAAACTAAATAATTTCCTTTTTCTGATAAAATATAATATCCCTTTATATTTTATCTAACTAAAATTTCTCCTTTATTAAGCAATTTCCTTTTTCAAGTTAGACATATTACCTTTTCTATTTTTCAATAACTAAACAATTTCCTTTTTCAAGTAAAATAGAATATCTTTCACATTTTATTTAACTAAAATATCTCTTTTTTTAAAAATAGTACGAGCAATTTTGTTTAATAAAATAACATAATTATATTATAATTACTATTTACTAATCAATTACCTTTTTCACTCAAAACACGTTACCTTTTCTTTTTTCTCTAATTAACATATCTCTTTTTCCAATTATATCATGAACGGTTACCTTTTTCAACCAAAACACGGTACTTTTTTCTTTTCTCTTATTAAAATCTCTCTTTTTCTAATTATATCACAGATGTTTCTATTTAATAAAATAATAATAATATTATAATACTAATAATTAACCGATTACCTTTTCAGCTAAAGCGTATCATTTTCTCTATTTTTTCTAATTAAACTCCTTTTTTTTAGAAATATCACGGGCAACATTAATTTCTCATTTTCAAAAACTATGAGCAATTTTATTTAGTAAAATGACATAATTAAATTATAATTATATAAGCAAATCAATTACCTTTTTCACATAAATCATGTCATTTTTTTAATTTTCACGTTACCTTTCTATTTTCTCTAACTAAAATCTCTCTTTTTCCAATTATATCAAGGGAGGTTTTATTTAATAAAATAAACTAATAATATTTTAATATTAATAATTATCCGATTACCTTTTTCAACTAAAACGTATCATCTTTTCTATATTTTTTTAACTAAAATCTTTCTTTTAATAGAAATATCATGGACAATATTAATTTCTCATTTTCCAAAAATATTTCGTGCAATTGTATTTAGTAAATAAGGTAATTAAATTATAATTCCTATAAACTAATCAATTATATTTTTCACCTATAACATGTTTCCTTTTTAATTTTCTCTAACTAAATCCTATCTTTTTCTAATCATATCACATGCATTCTATTTAATAAAAATAATAATTGTATAATTACCAATAATTAATCGATTACCTTTTTCAACTAAAATCTATCATCTTTTCTATATTTTCTAACTAAAATCCTTCCATTTCTAGAAATATCACGGATAACATTTGTATAATTATTATCAAATAATCTCATATAATAATGTAAGCCTCCAAAATTCATCTTTTAAAAAATTAATTTAAATAAATGAAAAAATTTATATAATATTAAAATAAAAAAAAATCCGTGCATCGCACGAACTTTAAGCTAGTAAGTAATGCGCCTGTTAACATTTTTTACGAATAATTATCGGCAACTAAAACAAGTTTAATTTAGGTAAAGAATAATGTTTCAGTACTGAGATTATCATTGTGACGGACATCCCATAAGGCTAGACACAGAAGAGTCTGCCAAATGATGCCACTTGAGTCGTGCAAATTAAATATTAACAAACTTATTTATATTCACAATGTGATTAAACTTATACTTGCTCGCCTGATTATACTAATTTTGTTGATTCATTTGGCAACATGTGTATTTATATATCCAACTTTACTGTAATTTACTCAAGATATCAACATATGCTAGCCGGCACAGGTCGGCAAATTTACAAATGCATTATCTAAAATAATATTAATCTGGTTTAAAAAGAGAAACTTGATCGTTAGATTTTCTTGTATGAGGGTTGAAGCCCAGAGGAAACATTATGGGGTCTTCACTGAGTTGTTGCAGTGATGAGAAAGTCGAAGAAGGGTACGTGAATTTATTTACCCTCGAATCAGCTTGCTTGTTGTATCCTGTGCATGAATTATCTCAATCTGGGAAAATTTGTGCAATTTTTGTTGTAAAGTATAACCATGTACTTCATTTTTGTAGCGGAGAATCATTATTCTGTGTTTTGCATTTATGTAGGATTTCATCACCAATCGATGGTCCATGGAGAATATTTAGCTACAAAGAATTGAATGTGGCAACCAATGGCTTTAGTGAGGAGCACAAACTTGGAGAAGGAGGATTCGGAAGCGTTTACTGGGGCAAAACCTCCGATGGACTTCAGGTAACTATGTAAAAATGGTATCAACTAGTCCACTTAAAATAGTTTCCCGGGATGCATCAATGCTTCCTGTTACCAAGAGAAAAGGGGTTTTGTTTTGACATTGTTTTTGTCTAGCAATTGTTACATCACAACATAAAAGTATGATGAGTTTTAGTTTCTTATTATTTATTTCTCTTTTACTATCTGATTGTGCGTAGATAGCTGTAAAGAAATTGAAATCTATGAATTCAAAAGCAGAGATGGAATTTGCTGTGGAGGTTGAAGTTCTAGGAAGGGTACGACACAAGAATTTGTTAGGGCTTAGGGGTTACTGCGCTGATGCTGATCAACGCCTAATTGTGTATGACTACATGCCCAATCTCAGTTTGCTATCTCATCTACATGGCCAATTTGCGACTGATGTTCAATTAGATTGGAAGAAAAGAATGAAGATTGCTATTGGTTCGGCTGAAGGTTTGGTGTAAGTTTTTATTTTTTATTAGTTGTAGCGTTTTTCATATGTTCGATGACACCAAGAAATATATACAATTCCAAACTTTTAATATTTTGTGTACACATTGGTAGGTATTTGCACCATGAAGTATCACCCCACATTATCCACAGAGATGTAAAGGCTAGTAATGTATTACTCGATTCAAATTTTGAGCCACTAGTCGCTGATTTTGGTTTTGCTAAGCTTATTCCAGATGGTGTCAGCCACATGACCACTCGAGTCAAGGGTACATTGGGATACCTTGCACCAGAATATGCTATGTGGGGAAAGGTCTCTGAGAGTTGTGATGTGTATAGTTTTGGGATTCTGTTACTAGAGATCTTCACTGGAAGAAAGCCAATTGAGAAGCTCCCTGGTGGTGTTAAAAGGACAATCACTGAATGGGTAGAGCCACTGATCACAAAAGGAAAATTTAAAGATATTGTTGATCCAAAACTTCGAGGAAATTTCGATGAAAACCAGCTAAAACAATGCATTCATGCTGCAGCCTTGTGTGTACAGAGTGAGCCAGAGAACAGGCCTACAATGAAGCAAGTGGCTGAGTTACTCAAGGGATATCAAGGTAAAGGAGGTGGAATGGCTACAACAAAGATGAGGCTTAACAGTGTCAAGTATAAGGAAGAACTAATGGCACTTGATGATCAAACTAGTGATGAGGATGGTGGTGGATATGATGAGAGCCGAAGTGCTTATGGAGTATTTGGTGCCATGGAGGTGCAGAGGATGCAGGATCCACATAGGCGTATTTATGGAGATCGAAGATCATAAGTTGGCTTAGGGACTGAAAATGAGAGGCCGGAAGTAACACAAATATTAATTCATGCATGAAATCATGAGTATACTGCTACCTATTAAACTAGTTACTTCGAACTTTTTTTACATATATCATTATACATTTAAATCAATCATGTTACAAAAAAACAAGTGATTCTACTCTAGTACAGTGTAATTTTGTGTATTTCTTTTTCCAGATTTCGATGATAGTGTAAACACTTAGGTTCTGAAACCAACAAATCTGGACCGTAGTTGATATAACAAACTCTCTCATTGAATATTGTGCATCCGGATTACTTAGCAGGTAGTTTGTCTTGGATGTACCGTATATCTACTATGCTATTAATTTTGATGTATTTTCTTGATTGAGAAACTGTAAATTCCTTATCACGAAAAAAACGGCAACTTAGCAGAGGTGTGTGGTGCTTAAACTCACCAGATTTCTACGGACATGTGTAGTCGGAAACCTTAAAACCCTTGTAGCCGAAACTCATACATTTTATCTGTAAATACACATGAGATTGAACTTTGTTTTCATCGAGTCCAAATGAAAGTCTGGCTTCTCGATCAAGAAGTTTACAAATTGTTAGAACTTACAATTTTGCAACCTAATCCTATTGATGGCTCCCAGAAACCAATAATTTCCATAGCCATCCATTACGGTTCGTGGCTTTCTGTAGCCGAAGCCTTCCCACAAAATCATGACAACTTCGGTAGCCATAGCCCATGGCACAAACACCTGGACACATGTCATCTATGCACAATTGTATTAGAAATCTGCCCGATTCCCGTCGAATGCGAAAGCAATTTGGAAAATATGTGCGCTTAGATCCCACAAATATACGTGATAGTAATGAAGCAACAAACCAATAATACAGTAAAAGAGACAAGAGATTTAACGTGGTTCGGCCCAGCCTACATTCACAAGAGCAATAACTTCACACTAGATAAAAGAGATTACAATATCCGGGTATTCGGCCCCTGAATTTTATACACAAATTCAGCCCTACAATACCTATTATGTATATCCCCAACTCACTGAAGTGTTTATCTCAAAACCTCCCCCTATCACTGTTTCCCGACAACCTTTCCTTCTCTCCCTCTCCCAACCCGGACAGTGCCACACAACCTGATAGAAAGACCCCTGCAACGGGATCACCTCCGATGGCTGCAGTCAGACCCAAGTACCCTAAGGAATAGTTTAGGCACGAGGACCTTCTATCCTGACACTTCCTGAAAGCGGGCTAAACCGGCTCTCCTACTAGACGGACTATCTAGGAGCTATATAGAGAGAGAAGAGAGAATTTTGGTGTAATTTAGAATGAAGGGGAGAGGGGTATTTATAGGACAAAAAATGTAGTAGGTGGGGAGGGGGTTGGTGAAGGTGGTGGTGAGGTTGGTGGAAAGAAGTTTGGTAAGAAGTTAGTAGGCTGCCTAACAATCTCCCCCTCTTTCCAAACTCACAGCTCTTCACTTGCACTCCATACCTGGGCCCTGTTGGCACAACTCCAACTTTTCCTCGATCCATATCATTCCCTACGACAAAACTCCTCCCGAGTCCAAGACTCCAAACTATACCCTAGTTTGCACATTCATTCTCGAATGCCCACTTGCTATACGCACAAGTGTACCTTTGACCTCTATTTGTCCAACTACATACATGTGAAGCAATCTGTTGTATACACACATACTCACTTGATTCACATCGGCCAATCCCATATGTAGTCCATCACACACGCAAGTGTGACCATCACACACGCAAGTGTGACCATCGTTCTTTCATTTACTCCCCAACTGCATATCAAACAAATCAATCTGTTGCATGGTTCACTGCTCACTTGATTTGTGTTGATCGATGCCCATTTGCAGCTGCAACACACCAACTACTCGTTGATGTCGTGGAAGCCCTTCGACCAAGCATCCATCCCAGTAGTCTTTGCACCATCGTCTAGAATGGAAGGCAATACAGCCGCAGCAGTATCCTTCAAGTCACTCTTCCCTCGTACACGAGATAACCAGATTTTCGAAGTTCCAGTACGTTCTGGCCACGTACTAATCAGACGATATATTCCCCCACGTAGCTTTCCCTTCATCCGAACCACACGACCTCTTTTGATATTCATAGCTCCCCCTACTACTGAGCATCTGTAGCCTTCTGAAGCTAATCGACCGATAGATATTAGATTCTTCCTCAGCTTAGGCACATATCTTACCCCGTTCAAGCTGCGAACTATTCCATCGAACATTTTGATTTTCACAATTCCAATCCCCTTGATCTCACAAGTAGATCCATCAGCCAAAGAAACTGTTTCATTCTTTGTATCTTGGAATTTGTCAAAATGCCCCCTCTCAGAACATACATGGTAAGATGACCTTGAGTCTAATATCCATTCTCTTGGAGAACTAGTGCCTCGATTGAAGACGGTGCAAACATCTTCACAATCGAGAGTAACCACAGCCAATGATGCATCTGGATCCTTCTTATTAAGCGGACAATTCAGCATAATATAACCCCACTCCTTGCAACCAAAGCACTGCATGCCCATTTCACTGTATCTAGATTTACCCCTGCTATTGGTAGACCCTCTCACAGCACCCCTTCCTCTATTATTTTGACTACGCAAAGCCAAAACTGTCATTCCGTCCTTGTCACCCTCCTGGTTCTTCCTTCCAGCATTTGACATAAGTGCTGACTGAACCTCCTTCATTTTTAACGTGTCTTTTCCGTACAAAATGGTTGTGACCAAATGATCGAATGACTCCGGAAGCGAAGTAAGAAGAATAAGGGCCTTATCTTCTTCCTCCAATTTTACATCAACCTTTTCAAGTTGATTAACAATACCATTAAACACATTCATGTGCTCAATAACATTGCCTTGAGCTGCCATCTTCAGCTTGTATAACTCGCGCTTCAGATTTAACTTTGTAGTCAAGTTCTTCCCGAGATACAATGTCTCCAACTTTGACCATAATTCCTTCGGCGTGCTTTCGTCAACAACATTATTGATAATGTTATCAGCAATGCATAGTCTGATGGTACTCATGCATTGCGACTCAGCATCCTCCCAATCTTCATTGCTCATCTTTGTTGGTTTTCCCTCCTTCCCCTTCAAAGCCCTTGCTAGCTTCTGTTGGGTTAGGATATCCTTTACCCTTCTCTGCCAAAGAGTAAAACTTCCTTTACCATCATATGGAGTCACCGTGAATCCTTTAATACTTGCCATGATCTCCGTTTACACACACAAACCAATCCAAGCAACTAAATCAATTGGCCAGGTAAGTGTAAGAAACAATGGGAGCACTTCCGTCAAAACGGCGCCTTATTAGACAACCACTTTTCTTAACGACTTTCCTTCGGCACCAATAATTTAGACACAACTAGCTCTAATGCCAACTGTTAGAAATCTGCCCGATTTTCGGCGAATGCGGAAGCGATTTGGTAAATATGTGCGCTTAGATCCCACAAATATACGTGATAGTAATGAAGCAACAAACCAATAATAAAGTAAAAGAGACAAGAGATTTATGAAGGAATTTACGGATGGGCGGAAGCGCAAATAACAATTATTTCCGTAAAAACCGTGTATCGCACATATAGAAAATCATATAAAATGAAAATAGCGAGGAATCGTGATCATACCTTGAAATCGAAGCTTTACAAAAATGGTGTTGCAAGCAGTTGCTCCTCAGAGTGTGAAGCACTCTACCGGTATCCACCAAGAATTGTTCTTCGACGAAACCTTTTATAAAATCTTGATTTTATAAAATTGGAGTTTGAGAAATTTGAGAGAGAGAGAGAGATGAAGAAAAAGATGGAGGAGGCAACTAGGTTTTTCACAAAAACCAAAAGTATGTTTAACTCCTTCATCTCATTCTATTTATAGGGATAAAGTAGGGTTTTAATGTAATTAATATATCATTATATATTAATATATAAATCCTACACTTTATCTAATAAAATGATTAAATAATAATTAAAACTATTTTAATCATTATTTCTTTTTCTAAACTATTTAGAAAATAATTCTCTCTCTCATAATTTAAAACCTTTCATCAAAGAAAATATTCTTTTATGGTGTGACCCTGTAGGTTCAATATTAAGCCGGTAGTAGAAATAAATAATAATAAACATTTTATTTATTATTTATATGAATTCTAATAATTCATTAAATATAATTAACTGATTAATTATATTTATTCTACATCGTGAGTGATGCTTCTCAACATATCGCGACTATCCGGATAATATGAATTCACTGCTTAGAATACCAAGAACCTGCTAGTGACTAGTTACCGTACAATCAATTCCTTCTACCCTACAATATCCCGATTAAATACAAGGCATGGATCTCGTGTCAAGCCTATCAAATTTAATCATATGATTTCTTATTCATAACGCAAAGTTCATATTAATGCAAATTAGAAACTCCTTTCTAATTTCATACACTCTGGCCAGAGATTCCAGAACTCGCATACTAAGAATAACATAGGATATTCACTTCCTTACTGGAAGGGGTAGATTCTTTATTGATCGTTAACTATCTCCATACATAAATCCCTGTACCCAGAATAGACCTAATGGATGTCCTTGAGACTAAGGACTAAACCAAAGCACAGTTCATTATATACAAGATTACTCTAACGATCTCAAGTCTAAGGACACTTGTACAACTATCACTCAGTGAATAACTATTGACACGTGAGTAAACTCCATTAGTTGTCCAACTTATCGAGTCATGTTCAGTGAACTTATTCCATAATAAGCACCTACATACTAGCTATAGTGTCACCACACAAATGCCTATGAGAACAGACATCCTCCTGACGGGAGCAAGCATAATATGTACCGATCTTTGCGGATTCACTAACTTCCGATTAGTTATCCTATGATCAGGAACTGTTTAAGTCTAGAGTTATCATCTTCTAGATCTCACTATTATAATCTCATTATAATTATAGAAGCTTTACTCTAAACTATGGAACATCTTATTTAAAACACTTTAAACAGATAATGCCCGTAATAAAAACAAAACAAGTCTTTTATTATTATTAATGAAATCAAACAAGAATACATGAAAGTTCTTCCTAACTCATCATACATGATTGGATTTAGGACAAACACTTTCAATCTCCCACTTGAACTAAAGCCAATCACCCTGGTATCTAATACCCATCTTCTCTTTATGACGATCAAAGTGAATCTGAGACAATGACTTTGTGAGTGGGTCTGCTATGTTGTTATGTGTGTCAACTCTCTCAATCTTGACATCTCCCCTTTCAATGATCTCCCTAATCAAATGAAAGCGCCGCAAAACATGTTTGGAATTTTTATGAGACCTAGGTTCCTTGGCTTGTGCTATTGCTGCATTGTTATCACAATACAACACAATAGGCTCTTCAATGCTTGGAACAACTCCCAACTCAGAAACAAATTTCCTCATCCAAACGGCTTCTTTTGCAGCCTCACTTGCAGCTATATACTCTGCTTCCGCTGTGGAGTCAGCCGTTGTCGACTGTTTGGAACTCTTCCAACTAATCGCACCACCATTCAAAGTAAACACATACCCTGACATGGATTTGCTATCACTTTCTGATTGAAAACTAGAGTCAGTGTAACCCTCTATTTTCAATTCAGATCCACCAAAAACAAGAAAAATATCCTTAGTCCTTCGCAAGTACTTAAGGATGTTCTTCACTGCTTTCCAGTGGTCTTCACCTGGATTGGACTGATATCTGCTTGTCACACTAATTGAATAAGCAACATCAGGCCTAGTACATAACATCGCGTACATGATAGATCCTATTGCTGAAGCATAAGGAATCTTACTCATGCGCTCTCTTTCCTCAGGTGTCTTAGGAGACATCTTTTCGGAAAGGGATACTCCATGGCTCATCGGTATGAGACCTCTCTTGGAGTTTTCCATGCTAAACCTTTTAAGCACTTTCTCGATGTATGTACCCTGGGTAAGACCTATCATTCTTCTAGATCTATCTCTATAGATCTTCATACCGAGAATGTAGGATGCTTCACCCAAGTCCTTCATAGTGAAGTTCTTTGATAACCACACTTTGACTGATTGCAGCATCGGTATATCATTTCCTATAAGAAGTATGTCATCCACATACAATACAAGAAAAGTTACCGCGCTCCCACTAACCTTCTTGTAGACACATGGTTCATCTATGTTCTTGATAAAATCAAACTCTTTGATTGTCTCATCAAAACGAATGTTCCATCTACGAGAAGCTTGCTTTAATCCATATATGGTCCTTAGCAGCTTACATACTAGGTGTTCATTCCCTTTGGAAACAAACCCCTCTGGCTGTGTCATATACACTTCCTCTTCAAGTTTCCCATTGAGGAAGGCCGTTTTCACGTCCATTTGCCAGATCTCATAGTCGTAGTAAGCAGCAATCGCAAGCAAAATCCGAATTGATTTTAACAGGGCTACAGGCGAAAAAGTTTCATCAAAGTCAATCCCTTGCCTTTGTTTGAATCCTTTTGCCACGAGCCTGGCCTTATAGGTCTCCACCTGGCCATCTGCTCCAATCTTTCTTTTGTATACCCATTTGCACCCAATAGGATTCACATCCTTTGGTGCTTCAACCAAAGTCCATACTTGGTTGGCATACATAGAATCCATTTCGGATTTCATGGCACTCTGCCATTTCTCTGAGTCAACACTACTCATAGCCTCATTATAGGTCATAGGGTCGTCATCATCAACGATTGATAACTCATTGTCATTCTCAATGACAAGGCCATAATACCTCTCAGGTTGGCGAGACACTCTTTCTGACCTACGAATGGGCTGTACCACAGAAGGTTGTTCAGTTTGAACAGGTGTTTCCTCTTGAACCGTAGTAGTTTGTGCTTCTTGAACTTCATTAAGTTCTATTTTGCTCCCACTGTTTCCTTCTAGGATAAACTGTTTTTCCAAGAAGGTAGCATGTCTGGAGACAAATACACTATGATTGGTGTAGAAGTAATACCCTAAAGTTTCTTTAGGATATCCCACAAAACTACATTTCACGGATCGAGATTCCAGCTTATCAGGGTCAACTTTCTTGACATAAGCCGGACATCCCCAAATCTTAACGTGTTTAAGACTCGGTTTCCTTTCTTTCCATATCTCATATGGAGTTTGAGGAACAGATTTGGAAGGCACCTTATTCAGTAAATATGCTGAGGTTTCCAATGCATAACCCCAAAGGAATACTGGAAGATTTGCATAGCTCATCATGGACCGAACCATGTCTAACAAAGTTCGATTTCTCCTTTCAGATACTCCATTCAACTGTGGAGTATATGGAGGAGTCCACTGAGAGACTATACCATTTTCTTTGAGATAATCTAGAAATTCTCCACTCAAGTATTCACCACCTCGATCTGATCGAAGAGTTTTAATACTACGTTTGGTTTGTTTCTCCACTTCATTCTTATATTCTTTGAACTTTTCAAAGGCCTCAGACTTGTGTTTCATCAAATACACATATCCGAATCTAGATCGATCATCTATGAAAGTAATGAAGTACGAAAATCCACCCATGGCTTGCGTAGACATCGGTCCACATACATCTGTATGTACCAGTCCTAGCAAATCTGCAGCCCTCTCTCCATGTCCACTAAATGGAGATTTGGTCATTTTACCCAATAGACAAGACTCGCATGTAGGATATGATTCAAAATCAAAGGGGTCAAGTAACCCTTCCTTATGCAATGTCCGCAGTCTATTTTCACTAATATGACCAAGTCTGCAGTGCCACAAATAGGTGAGATTTTCATCATCTCTTTTCCTTTTATTAGTATGTTCAATTTGTAGTAAATCATGCTCTATGTCACACACATATAGACCATTATTTAAAATACCACTACCATAAAGAACATTATCTCTAAGAATTGAACATTCATTATTCTTAATAATAAACGAAAATCCATCCAAGTCTAACATAGGAATAGAAATAATATTCCTCACAATCGAGGGAACAAAATAACAATTATTTAGAACAATAGTCTTGCCCGTAGGCATATGTAAATCAAACGATCCTACAGATTCAGCAGCAACTCTTGCTCCATTTCCCATCCGTAGAATCACCTCCTCTTCCTCGAGAGTCCTACTTCTCCTTAGTCCCTGCAACGAATTGCAAATGTGAGAACCACAGGCGGTATCTAATACCCAAGTAGAATTTTGATTTAGTGACATATTCACTTCAATCATGAACATACCTGAATCAGAAGCGACAGTCTCACTACCTTTCTTCTTTTTCATTTCTGCAAGGTAAACCTTGCAGTTCCTCTTCCAGTGCCCCACCTTGTTACAGTGAAAGCAAACAGCTTTGCTCTTGGGGTCTTCAGCTTTTGGTGGAACCGGCTTTTTCTCACCAACTTTCTTCTTCTTGGAAGGGTTCTTCTTCCTTTTCTTAGGATTGGAACCCTCACCAATTAGAAGAACAGAACTCTTCTTAGAGGGAAAATTCGATTCCGCAGTCTTCAACATGTTGTGGAGTTCAGCCAGGCTGACGTCCAACTTATTCATGTGGAAGTTCACAACAAACTGCGAAAATGAACCCGGAAGTGATTGCAAGACCAAGTCTTGAGTCAGTTCCCTATCCATGACAAAACCAAGTTGCCCAAGACGTTCAATCAAATTGATCATCTTAAGTACATGGTCATTCACGGATGATCCCTCAGACATCCTACAACGGAACAGCTCCTTCGATATCTCATATCGAGCTGTCCTCCCTGCCACATCATACAACTCTTGCAGATGCCCTAGGATAGTGTGAGCATCCATAAGCTCATGTTGCTTCTGTAGCTCATCGTTCATGGAAGCTAGCATGATACATTGAGCAACATTAGCATCATCTATCCACTTACGATACACAACATGTTCATCATTATGTGCATCGTCAGCAGGTTCAGCAGGCTTAGGTGAGTCAAGCACATATTCCAGCTTCTCAACCCTGAGAACAATTCTCAAGTTTCGAAGCCAGTTAGCAAAATTCGGACCAGTCAATTTGTGAGCATCCAGTATGCTCCGGAGTGATAGTGCAGAAGACATAGTGTATATAGTAAATCTGTAAATGATAAACACATAACAACACTTAGCAAATATTCAATTTCATTTTAAAACACTATATGAATCGGGTCTTTATTCATAAGTGACTCCCACTAGTTTATATAATTTATTCAACCCCCTAAGTGAAAAATTAAGCATTCATAATGCTAGTGGAAATAGGGATCCTATATTCCATCACACAACCTCGGCTGTGGCACGAAACGCCATGTGATGTTCAATAGGCAGACAACTCTTGTCAATTACATCTCATGTTATTCCCTAATAAAACTTTAGCCTCTTGAATAATTGAGTCACGGCTGTGGCACGACAAACTCAATATTCTAAGTCAAGTCTAACCCAACATTCCGTACAACTGAATCAGTCTCCAACGGCCCACGGCTGTAGCACGTAACGACCATTAGATTCTAATTCATTGTACACATCTCTATGTAATAGACAAGTATTTCTTATTTCAAAATCAAAGCCCTCGGCTGTAGCACGAAACGACAATGATTCAAAAATAAGAACTACTTTCTACCATGTTGGAAGGCTATGACCGACACAAGCCCGTTGTGTCATTGGCCAATTACTACTTGATATTATTTAATTTTAGAGGGATTATATTATGTTACAATCATAATCATATTATAAAGAGATTCTTCCTTTTAAATTAAATATTTCAAATCAATAATCGATAATTGGATGATTCCCAGATCGGGGGGAGCATTGTCAAGAGGCGTCACTTAATACCCCTTTCTTACAGATCGAAATCCGTTTTTGACAGAATCATCCATTCTCTCAATATTGAAAATTCATATTTAATTACGTGTTTCACAAACACAAGAATCTCATGATTGTATTCATAATATTATTATTAAGGCAAGAAACGATTCCTATTTCTAGATTTTCTAGAGCACGCCTTATTTTGATTTAAGTTCACCTAAATCTATCATCGCATGGTAAACATAGGCATATATCACATATATAAAATTAAATCAACAAGTAAGCATGCAAGCAATATCATGTCACACAATGATATAATGATGTATGGATTTATTATAGTATTTAAAAGCAATTAATCCAATTAAAACATGCTTTAAAACACTCCCATAAATATAAATAATTCAAAATTATTATATAAAAAATATTTGACCACTCCATTAGATCCGTCTCGGAAATACGAATCCAACGATATATTGCACGCCCAAAACGGAGTTACGAAACTCCCAATAAATCAAATTTATTGTGGACAGAAAAGCTGTAACGCATTTCCGGTATGCGTTACAAGCATTTAAAGCCACTAAACGCTGTAACGCATCCGGAAAAAGCGCAACAGGCGTGTAGCGCATTTCTTAAATGCGCAACAACCTGTCACGCATTTTCCAAATGCGTGACACCCCTTTCCCCGCGTTTGGGCGACACGCGCCCGACAGCAGAACAGATCAGTTTTTTTTTTTTTTTATATTAGTGAATTGCCGACCGTTGCTGTTTGTAACTGCTGCCTTTCCTTACAAAAAAAAACGCCTGACTCATTAAAAACGTAATAACTTTTATTATTTATTATTATAATTTTAATATTAATAAATTAATTAACAATTAATTAATAAATTAATAAAAATTATAAAAACATGATTTCAGAAAATCAACAGTAGCATAAAATTACAGATCAACAAGGGGTTCTTGTGCAAAATTTTAAATCATAATATTTTCACATGCATAATTATTTTATGAATTTTAACTAAAACAATTTTAAAAAATTCATAACAAATAATCTGCACATCACAAAATTATGAGAAAAATACCCAGATCATCTACAACACTTGTAGAACTCAGATTAGTGGTCAAAATCATATGCAAAAATTATTTCGAATTAATTCATAATTAAATCCAAATAAACTTGCAAAAATCATAATAAATCCATACATGCATAAAAAAATCTGAAATTTTTATATGACTCTCTATATGCAAGAACCTAGCTCTGATACCATTGAAGGAATTTACGGATGGGCGGAAGCGCAAATAACAATTATTTCCGTAAAAACCGTGTATCGCACATATAGAAAATCATATAAAATGAAAATAGCGAGGAATCGTGATCATACCTTGAAATCGAAGCTTTACAAAAATGGTGTTGCAAGCAGTTGCTCCTCAGAGTGTGAAGCACTCTACCGGTATCCACCAAGAATTGTTCTTCGACGAAACCTTTTATAAAATCTTGATTTTATAAAATTGGAGTTTGAGAAATTTGAGAGAGAGAGAGAGATGAAGAAAAAGATGGAGGAGGCAACTAGGTTTTTCACAAAAACCAAAAGTATGTTTAACTCCTTCATCTCATTCTATTTATAGGGATAAAGTAGGGTTTTAATGTAATTAATATATCATTATATATTAATATATAAATCCTACACTTTATCTAATAAAATGATTAAATAATAATTAAAACTATTTTAATCATTATTTCTTTTTCTAAACTATTTAGAAAATAATTCTCTCTCTCATAATTTAAAACCTTTCATCAAAGAAAATATTCTTTTATGGTGTGACCCTGTAGGTTCAATATTAAGCCGGTAGTAGAAATAAATAATAATAAACATTTTATTTATTATTTATATGAATTCTAATAATTCATTAAATATAATTAACTGATTAATTATATTTATTCTACATCGTGAGTGATGCTTCTCAACATATCGCGACTATCCGGATAATATGAATTCACTGCTTAGAATACCAAGAACCTGCTAGTGACTAGTTACCGTACAATCAATTCCTTCTACCCTACAATATCCCGATTAAATACAAGGCATGGATCTCGTGTCAAGCCTATCAAATTTAATCATATGATTTCTTATTCATAACGCAAAGTTCATATTAATGCAAATTAGAAACTCCTTTCTAATTTCATACACTCTGGCCAGAGATTCCAGAACTCGCATACTAAGAATAACATAGGATATTCACTTCCTTACTGGAAGGGGTAGATTCTTTATTGATCGTTAACTATCTCCATACATAAATCCCTGTACCCAGAATAGACCTAATGGATGTCCTTGAGACTAAGGACTAAACCAAAGCACAGTTCATTATATACAAGATTACTCTAACGATCTCAAGTCTAAGGACACTTGTACAACTATCACTCAGTGAATAACTATTGACACGTGAGTAAACTCCATTAGTTGTCCAACTTATCGAGTCATGTTCAGTGAACTTATTCCATAATAAGCACCTACATACTAGCTATAGTGTCACCACACAAATGCCTATGAGAACAGACATCCTCCTGACGGGAGCAAGCATAATATGTACCGATCTTTGCGGATTCACTAACTTCCGATTAGTTATCCTATGATCAGGAACTGTTTAAGTCTAGAGTTATCATCTTCTAGATCTCACTATTATAATCTCATTATAATTATAGAAGCTTTACTCTAAACTATGGAACATCTTATTTAAAACACTTTAAACAGATAATGCCCGTAATAAAAACAAAACAAGTCTTTTATTATTATTAATGAAATCAAACAAGAATACATGAAAGTTCTTCCTAACTCATCATACATGATTGGATTTAGGACAAACACTTTCAATTTAACGTGGTTCGGCCCAGCCTACATCCACAAGAGCAATAACTTCACACTAGATAAAAGAGATTACAATATCTGGGTATTCGGCCCCTGAATTTTATACACAAATTCAGCCATACAATACCTATTATGTATATCCCCAACTCACTGAAGTGTTTATCTCAAAATCTCCCCCTATCAATGTTTCCCGACAACCTTTCCTTCTCTCCCTCTCCCAACCCGGACAGTGCCACACAACCTGATAGAAAGACCCCTGCAGCGGGACCACCTCCGATGGCTGCAGTCAGACCCAAGTACCCTAAGGAATAGTTTAGGCACGAGGACCTTCTAACCCGACACTTCCTGAAAGCGGGCTAAACTGGCTCTCCTACTAGACGGACTATCTAGCAGATATATAGAGAGAGAAGAGAGAATTTTGGTGTAATTTAGAATGAAGAGGAGAGGGGTATTTATAGGAGGAAAAATGTAGTAGGTGGGGAGGGGGTTGGTGAAGGTGGTGGTGAGGTTGGTGGAAAGAAGTTTGGTAAGAAGTTAGTAGGCTGCCTAACAAATTGTATATTAAATTAATTTGATATAATTTAATATACCAATGTTTACGGATTATACTAATGTTTTCTTATTATAAATAACGTTTGTGGTTTTTAATATATTTTATTAATAATTGAAAAATATTGTATGATATTTTCGGGTGTATATTAATAATTAAATTAAAATGTAATGTGTTTTAATTAGAAAGAAAATATTAATGATTGAAAGATATGATACGATTGATCTTTTTCGGTGTTTATAAAAGGTAATATCTTCAACTAAAAGTAAAGGTGTATTTATTTTTCTTTAAAATGAAGGGTAAATAAGTAAATTTACGAAATACCAAAAAACAGGTAACAAAACTTTTAATGTTTCGACTTTTATATAATAGTATAGATTTTGAAAATCGTTACTGATCAAAACTAAGATCCCTACGGCTATCACCTATAAAATCCAAATTGTAGTCTTAGAGGGTGTTTGGATGATGCTCCTTAAAGGAGTTTTCAGCTTTAAGTCAATTTTGGTCTGTTTGTCTCCTCCGGCTTTAAGCCGGCTTTAAGTTAAAAAACTGCTTTAAGCCATAAGTTCCATTTAGGTACTTTTGACTTATGACTTATGGATTTTTTTTTTATTTTTTATTTTTTTTTCACAATTCTTGTAAAGCTTAAATATCATGAATTTAAATTTTTTTTAAGTCAAATTTCATTTTAAGCCATAATTATTAAACCCCCATTTAACTTTAAGTAAAATTACCCAAACACTTTCATTGAACTTAAAGTAAACAACTTTACTTTCTCTTTAAGTTAAAAATACCCCCATTAAATCAAAAGTAACTTATTTTAAGCAATCCCAAACACCCTCTTAGGTTTGAAATTAGGCTGGGCTTATTTTATAGTTAACGTTTAATTGTTAGCGATAATTTATTAATTTAACTATTTTAACTAGCAGATTGAGTTAACTATTTTGAAAGAAATTGTTTGGTAAATAGTTGTTTAAATAAATATTTTTAATTTTAATTAGATACATTATAATTTTATGTTTAAAAAAATTTCTTCTAAATATCATTTTCAAAATTAATGAATTAGATCTAAATAACTATTTTAATTCATTAACTAACAAATATCAATATTAGAGAATTTATTTGATCAAACCTCTAATTTAATTTAATTTTTTCTCAAATCGAGAACCTTGAAACACAATATCTCAATCACCTTTCTTTGCTTACAGAATCAAACCTTACAAATTCCACCATTTTTCGTCTTTTAGACTTTTATAAATTTTTCTGTACACGCTTTTTCTTGACTAAACAAATGCTTTAAACTCATGGGACTACTAAGGATAGAATTGCATGGACGGGATCTCCAGATGGGCAATATGCTGTTAAATCAGGGTACCATCATTGGTGTAACATTCCGGATTTTCGGGACATTAATTCTAATTAACACTTAAATAAACTGAATTCTTTATTCAAATAAATCAAAATTCCACAAAAGTCAAACGCAGCGGTCAAATTCAATAATTCAAAAAGATAAATTCGGAGACGCAGCTCCATAAACCCAATATTCAATAACAATCTTTATTCTAATAATTTAAAGAGTCTAATCCAATAAAGGCATATAACAGCTACCACGAAAGTCCACAAAATTCACATCCTTATTCTCATTAAGCTTCCAAGACTGAAACCTGAAATATTAGAAACGAATGAGCTACACAGCTCAGCAAGTACAATCGACTAACAGATATTCTTAAAAATCAATGGGCATTTTAATAAAACAATTTTCAGAATCAAATATAAGTTTGCAAAACATTTACGAAAACAATTCCAACCTAAAGTGTTATATTTTCAAAATACAGAAGCAGAAAACAGAAATAACACGAAACGAAAATCGAAAATACCACAGTCTTGTTCTACGGCCACACTTTGTCAGTGACTGGCATCTTATTCTTATTCTTTTGTCACACTTTGCCAGTGACCGGCATCTAAAGTTCAATAATTACGCGCCCTTAATAGGTATCTAAAGTTGCACACTTGTGCGCCTACTAAGGGTATCTAAGGCTAGTTCCGGAACTATAGCGTAAATTACGAACGGGTTCGAAACGTAGAGACCGGGTTCTAAAATCAAATACTTATATCTTATACAGTTTAAAACAGAATTCTTATATCTTATACGAAAACTTGAAAATCACAATTTAAATATCTTTTTCAAAAACGAAAAGTAAGTCAAAAGTACTTACCTCAAAAGCGACTGAATACTAAATAAAATCAACACACGAACCGACTGATCCTATATTTAGTTAACAGAACAAAATATAATTAGTCACTTACTTTTAAACAAATAAACACACACTTAAAATAGTATAACAACTAAAATCAAACCAATCGGGCCTTGAAGCCCAAATACATAAACTTACGGCCTAGTCCAGATTAGAGTAAAAATGCAAAAAGTACCACTGTTTCTAGCATCAACATGTCACTTTTATATTAATTAAACAACTATTTGCACTTAGAAAACATGTACGATTGCAACTACTGAACCCACAAATAATTTTGACTTCTAACCACTATTTATAATATAAATGCATGTATTATATTTAATAATTAAAGCTAGAAAGATGTAACAATTTTAATCACAAAATTATAATCACACTTACATAAAATCTAACATAACTAATAATTTGCATATGAAAATTATAAAACATTATCCACTTAACAATTAAACAAAACAATGGCAAGAGTGTATATATATAAAAAAAACAGAAATTCTTTATATACATAATTTAACAAATAATATTAATGTAACGAGACAGAACATCATTAGTTCATCCTAAACTGAATATATTCATTCTAATCCAAGTTACAAAAATAACAATGGTGTACTTCGATTTTAATATGTAAAATTGATCATTAACATAATACACGTATATTAAATCTTAGATTTTACTAATTGTACTGCTTAGCACCAAAATCATCTAAACATGTAAGGACATGTCATGATCCTTTATTGACATATATCACTATTACAACTTTTTATATAGACATGTTAGGCAATAGCATGAAATACTATAAAGCTTAAGTCGCATAAAGAAATAAAGATTCGAAGCATACATATAAACAAATAGGTCAGGAGAAACACAATAGGTGATGCATATTGGAAGAATAAATATTATGCAAAAGTACTTAATAAAACCACAATCGAGTAAACGTACCTCAGGATGATGATGAAATTTCTGTACGAAGCTTTTGGTTAACCGTATAGGTTTGTTATATAGACAGACACGTAAACCCTATTTTTTTATAAGGCAATTGTAATCATTATTTTTAATAATTTAACCACTCTTCCAAGTAATACCAAAATTAGCACATTCTAATCCACACAAATATTCTATATCAAAAGATCTCGATTTTTCCTAAAATCTATTCATACTTCTTTCCTTTAATAATAAACTAGCCTATAACCTGTGCGATGCACGGCTTTCTTAAATTTAAATAACTTTTTATTTATATTTTAATAATTATTTATCTCATATATATTACTTAATACAATATTGGCATAATATATATTATTGAATAATAATCGTTTAATTATATGATATATTGTTCGAATTATGACAATATTTTGTCATAATAATATAAATATAAATGGAAGTATCTTATATATTTACATTCAAATTTTTGTTGATATTATCATATTCAAATTATGATTCCATAATAATCTATAATGTCATATTTGTTTAAGATAGAATTTAATATTAATTTGTAATTGTATGAAATTTTTATTGTTTATTACATGGTTTTAGTTTGTTTTCACTTTGTTGATTTATAATTTGTTGTAAATTTGTTAATAAATATGTGATATTAAAATTATTTAAATTGATTTTGAAAATATTTGGTTTCCAAGTAATTGAAAGAGTCTAAAAAAGTTGGGTGTAGGTGAAGAATTTTAACTCAAATAATATACTATATTATAAAAGTCGAAATATTAAAAGTTTTGGTACCTGCTTTTTGGCACGGTACGGTACTTACCTTATTTAATTATTATACATTATTATCCTTAATTATTTTAGTTAATTATTAAAAATAAACACAATTTTTCAAATTAAATCTCTTCTTTCAAAAAATAAGATCGTTCTAATTAATGAAATAAACTAATAATATTATAATTACTAATAACTAACTGATTAACTTTTCCAGCTAAAAGATTATATATTTTTATATTTTTTAACTAAAATATATCATTTTCAAACTTATTTTTATACTTAATTATCTTTACTCAAATATTTATTATTAGTAAAAACATGTTGTTTTACTTTATTATCCTTAATAATTTTACTTAATTATAAAAAAACAAAACACAATATTTTCTCAAAATATTACACGCAGCTCTTTCCACCACTTCTCCTAAATATTAACTTTCTTTGACTATAACATATCCTTTCCAAAAATATCACGTGCCATTCTATTTAACGAAATTAACTAATAAAATTATGAGAAAAAGGACCATTAACCTCAGGAAAGTTTCTTGAGATACTTTAAAAAATAACCTTTAAAACTTACTGGGCCCGCATGGCTAATTAATAATATTGTAAAAATTTTAACGAACCTTGATTTTACAAAAATGTCCACCCCATATTTGCATATAAAATTTGTGTATCTAGGAAACTTACCTAAGACATAATCTCTAAAATTATAATTACTAATAACTATTTGATTACCTTTTTCAGCTAAAATGTAATATATTTTCTATTTTTTCTAAAAAAATATCTCATTTTCAAATTAAAATATCTCATTTTCAAACTTTCTTTTCTTAGTTAAGTATCCCTACTTAAATATTTATTATTGGTAAAAACATGTTATCTTTTCTATTTTTTTAATAACTGATTAATTTCATTTTTAGGTAAACATGTAATCTTTTATATTCTAAAAATATTACGGGCAATTATATTTAATGAAATAAAATAATATTACTATGATTACTAATAACTAACAAATTACATTTTCAACTAAAACATGTTACCTTTTATATTTTCTCTTACTAAAACCTATCATTTTCCAATAGTATCACAGATAATTTTTATTCAATAAAATAATGCCATAATAATTAATAATTGACTGATTACCTTTTTTAATCTAAAACGTATCATCTTATCAATATTTTTTAACTAATTTTTCCTTTTTTAAAAAACAATATGGCCAATATATGTATATATATAAGTAATTATTTTAAAATCTTATTATTTAAAAATGTAATTTACAAAATTCATATCATAAAAAATTCATTCGAATTATTGAAAAAAAATCATATAATAGTAAAAAAAAATCTGTGCATTGCACGGTTTTAAGATAGTATAACTAAAAGAGTATGTAATTGAATATTAATTGGAGTGTAATTAAATGTGTTTGTTATTAAGTTAAATATGTGGTTTATGTTTTGTAAAATAAAATTTTATTTGCATTTTAATTTATTTTTTCATTTTTGGAAGGTGTTAGCAAAGTTTTTAGGATGGTGTTAATCGACCAACCAGCCAATCAATTATACCTTCAAATTATGATTCCATAATAATCCATAATATAATATTTGTTTAAAATAGAATTTAATATTAATTTGTAATTGTGTGAAATTTTTATTGTTTATTATATTGTTTTTTTTATTTATAATTTGTTGTAAATTTGTTAATAAATATGTGATATTAAAATTATTTAAATTGATTTTGAAAATATTTGGTTTCCAAGTAATTGAAACAGTCTAAAAAGTTGGGTGTTGAAGAATTTAACTCAAATATAACTAAAAGAGTATGTAATTGAATATTAATTGGAGTGTAATTAAAAGAGTTTGTTATTAGGTTAAATATGTGGTTTATTTTTTGTAAAATAAAATTTTATATGTATTTTAATTTATTTTTTCATTTTTGGAAGGTGTTAGCAAACTTTTTGGGAAGGTGTTAACCCACCTCACCAACCAATTATACATTGTTTCGCTTATAATAGTATAGTATTGGTTAAAAGAGTTTGTTATTAGGTTAAATATGTGGTTTATTTTTTGTAAAATAAAATTTTATATGTATTTTAATTTATTTTTTCATTTTTGGAAGGTGTTAGCAAACTTTTTGGGAATGTGTTAACCAACCGACTGACCAACCAATTATACCTTGTTTCGCTTATAATAGTATAGTATAGATATCATCCTTATTCAAAATATCTTGCACAAAAAAAAATTCTAATAATTACTAATTAACATAATTATCTAAATAAATAAAAATGACTTAAAAATCTAATATTTAATAATAAAATAAAATTAACGGGGTTTTACATTCTTCCCTCCTTAAAAGAATTTGGTCCCCAAATTCACAATAATAAAATAAAATAAATCATCAAGAAAATAAATCATACCTTAATAGTTGGTGCGACTTCCCGTGAGCTGAAACACACGTCCAATGCCAATCTTCTTATCAGCTTCCTTCCTTGGTGGTGGGTTATGCGTGCACTCCGAAATCTTGTGTCCTACTTCCCCGCAGTGAAAACAGGCACCGGTGTTCCATCGACAATCTTTATCTGGATGATTCTTGCTGCACCTTGAACACTTTTCTCGATCACCCTGGCCTCTCATCTGATCGTACACATGTGGCTTCTTAAAGGATCCCCTTTGAGACAAAAATCCACCAGTTGGACTGAACCGCTTCTTGTTCCAGTTTCCTGTTGCCTTTTCAGATTCTGCCAGACCCATCTCGATCACCAGAGCCTTGTTAAGAACAGCCTCGTACGTCTGAAGTTCAAACGATGCTATAGAATTCCTGATGTCACTTCGAAGTCCCTCTTCCAATATTCTTACTCGGCTAGTCTCATCAGCAACTAATGTCGGTGCATATTTTGCAAGCTTTGCGATTTTTGCTTCGTATTCCACAACGGACTTTCCTCCCTGCTCAAGCCGAATAAAGTCTCTTTCCTTTTGAAGACGAATGGTTCTCGGAAAGTACTTGTCTTCTAGAGCCTTCTTGAACTTTGCCCATGTATACGGTTCAGGATCTCCCTCGGTGGTTGCAATCTCATTCTTTCTTTGTTCCATGAGCCACCAATCGTAAGCACTTCCTTGCAGTTGATACACAGCTAAAGTAACCTTCTGTTCTTTATTGCTCCCTAGCAATCCGAAAGCTTTTTCCATCTCTTGTATCCACATCTTGACTATGGCCGGATCCGTTGCCCCATCGAAAGTTGGTGGGTTCAAACGCTTGAACTGAGAGACGACATTCTGTTGCCTGGGTTGCTGATTCACGAGTGTAGCTAGAGTCTCAGCTAGCTGGTCGAATACATTTCAACCATCACCATTGTTGTTGCCATTCTGATTGTCGTTGCCCTGATTACCATTGTTGTTGCCATTCTGATTGTTGTTGCCCTGATTGCCGTTATTGTTGCCATTGTTGCCTTCTCCGTCCATCTTTTCTAAAAACAACAAACTTTCAAACTTATAATCAATTATCAAAAAGCACAAAAGTCAAACAGGTCAAATCATCACAAAAACAAGTGTCCTAGATTCAAAATAATTTCATAGCTTAAAGGTCAAAACCTATACGAGAATCTATAGGATCGCATCCTAGGGAATGTACTAGTCCCATACCTAATACACTCCGAAGGAAAACCTAGGCTCTGATGCCAACTAAACATCCCGGATTTTCGGGACATTAATTCTAATTACGACACTTAAATAAACTGAATTCTTTTTTCAAATAAATCAAAATTCCACAAAAGTCACACGCAGCAGTCAAATTCAATAATTCAAAAAGATAAATTCGAAGACGCAGCTCCATAAACCCAATATTCAATAACAATCTTTATTCTAATAATTTAAAGAGTCTAATCCAATAAAGGCATCTAACAGCTAGCACGAAAGTCCACAAAATTCACATCCTTATTCTCATTAAGCTTCCAAGACTGAAACCTGAAATATTAGAAACGAATGAGCTACACAGCTCAGCAAGTAAAATCGACTAACATATATTCTTAAAAATCAATAGGCGTTTTAATAAAACAATTTTCAGAATCAAATATAAGTTTGCAAAACATTTTCGAAAACAATTCCAACCCAAAGTTTTATATTTTCAAAATACAGAATTTTAAACCAGAAATAGAAGCAGAAAACAGAATAACACGAAACGAAAATCGAAAATACCACAGTCTTGTTCTACGGCCACACTTTGCCAGTGACCGGCATCTTATTCTTATTCTTTTGTCACACTTTGCCAGTGACTGGAATCTAAAGTTCAATAATTACGCGCCCTTAATAGGTATCTAAAGTTGCACACTTGTGCGCCTACTAAGGGTATCTAAGGCTAGTTCCGGAACTATAGCGTAAATTACGAACGGGTTCGAAACGTAGAGACTGGGTTCTAAAATCAAATACTTATATCTTATACAGTTCAAAATAGAATTCTTATATCTTATACGAAAACTTGAAAATCACAATTTAAATATCTTTTTCAAAAATGAAAAGTAAGTCAAAAGTACTTAACTCAAAAGCGACTGAACACTAAATAAAATCAACACACGAACCGACTGATCCTATATTTAGTTAACAGAACAAAATATAATTAGTCACTTACTTTTAAACAAATAAACACACACTTAAAATAGTATAACAACTAAAATCAAACCAATCGGGCCTTGAAGCCCAAATACATAAACTTACGACCTAGTCCAGATTAGAGTAAAAATGCAAAAAGTACCACTGTTTCTAGCATCAACATGTCACTTTTATTTTAATTAAACAACTATTTGCACTTAGAAAACATGTACGATTGCAACTACTGAACCCACAAATAATTTTGACTTCTAACCACTATTTATAATATAAATGCATGTATTATATTTAATAATTAAAGCTAGAAAGATGTAACAATTTTAATCACAAAATTATAATCACACTTACATAAAATCTAACATAATTAATAATTTGCATATGAAAATTATAAAACATTATCCACTTAACAATTAAACAAAACAATGGCAAGATTGTATATATATATAAAAAAACACAAATTCTTTATATACATAATTTAACAAATAATATTAATGTAACGAGACAGAACATCACTAATTTATCCTAAACTGAATATATGCATTCTAATCCAAGTTACAAAAATAACAATGGTGTACTTCGATTTTAAAATGTAAAATTGATCATTAACATAATATACGTATATTAAATCTTAGATTTTACTAATTGTACTGCTTAGCACCAAAATCATCTAAACATGTAAGGACATGTCATGATCCTTTATTGACATATATCACTATTACAACTTTTTATATAGACATGTTAGGCAATAGCATGAAATACTATAAAGCTTAAGTCGCATAAAGAAATAAAGATTCGAAGCATACATATAAACAAATAGGTCAGGAGAAACACAATAGGTGATGCATATTAGAAGAATAAATATTATGCAAAAGTACTTAATAAAACCATAATCGAGTAAACGTACCTCAGGATGATGATGAAATTTCTGTACGAAGCTTTTGGTTAACCGTATAGGTTTGTTATATAGACAGACACGTAAACCCTATTTTTTTATAAGGCAATTGTAATCATTATTTTTAATAATTTAACCACTCTTCCAAGTAATACCAAAATTAGCACATTCTAATCCACACAAATATTCTATATCAAAAGATCTCGATTTTTCATAAAATTTATTCACACTTCTTTCCTTTAATAATAAATATCATCCTTATTCAAAATATCTTGCACAAAAAAAAAATCTAATAATTACTAATTAACATAATTATCTAAATAAATAAAAATGACTTAAAAATCTAATATTTAATAATAAAATAAAATTAACGGGGTTTTACATTCTTCCCTCCTAAAAAGAATTTGGTCCCCAAATTCACAATAATAAAATAAAATAAATCATCAAGAAAATAAATCATACCTTAATAGTTGGTGCGACTTCCCGTGAGCTGAAACACACGTCCAATGCCAATCTTCTTATCAGCTTCCTTCCTTGGTGGTGGGTTATGCGGGCACTCCGAAATCTTGTGTCCTACTTCCCCGCAGTGAAAACAGGCACCGGTGTTCCATCGACAATCTTTATCTTGATGATTCTTGCTGCACCTTGAACACTTTTCTCGATCACCCTGGCCTCCCATCTGATCGTACACATGTGGCTTCTTAAAGGATCCCCTTTGAGACGAAAATCCACCAGTTGGAGCGAACCGCTTCTTGTTCCAGTTTCCTGTTGCCTTTTCAGATTCTGCCAGACCCCTCTCGATCACCAGAGCCTTGTTAAGAACAGCCTCGTACGTCTGAAGTTCAAACGATGCCACAGAATTCCTGATGTCACTTCGAAGTCCCTCTTGCAATCTTCTTGCTCGGCTAGTCTCATCAGCAACTAATGTCGGTGCATATTTTGCAAGCTTTGCGAATTCTGCTTCGTATTCCACAACGGACTTTCCTCCTTGCTCAAGCCGAATAAAGTCTCTTTTCTTTTGAAGACGAATGGTTCTCGGAAAGTACTTGTCTTCTAGAGCCTTCTTGAACTTTGCCCATGTATACGGTTCAGGATCTCCCTCGGTGGTTGCAGTCTCATTCTTTCTTTGTTCCATGAGTCACCAATCGTAAGCACTTCCTTGCAGTTGATACACAGCTAAAGTAACCTTCTGTTCTTCATTGCTCCCTAGCAATCCGAAAGCTTTCTCCATCTCTTCATTTCCACCATCACCATTTCCACCATCACCATTGTTGTTGCCATTCTGATTGTCGTTGCCCTGATTACCATTGTTGTTGCCATTCTGATTGTTGTTGCCCTGATTGCCGTTATTGTTGCCATTGTTGCCTTCTCCGTCCATCTTTTCTAAAAACAACAAACTTTCAAACTTATAATCAATGATCAAAAAGCACAAAAGTCAAACAGGTCAAATCATCACAAAAACAAGTGTCCTAGATTCAAAATGATTTACTAGCTTAAAGGTCAAAACCTATACGAGAGTCTATAGGATCGCATCCTAGGGAATGTACTAGTCTCATACCTAATACACTCCGAAGGACATTAATTCTAATTACGACACTTAAATAAACTGAATTCTTTTTTCAAATAAATCAAAATTCCACAAAAGTCAAACGCAGCGGTCAAATTCAATAATTCAAAAAGATAAATTCGGAGACGCAGCTCCATAAACCCAATATTCAATAACAATCTTTATTCTAATAATTTAAAGAGTCTAATCCAATAAAGGCATCTAACAGCTAGCACGAAAGTCCACAAAATTCACATCCTTGTTCTCATTAAGCTTCCAAGACTGAAACCTGAAATATTAGAAACGAATGAGCTACACAGCTCAGCAAGTACAATCGACTAACAGATATTCTTAAAAATCAATGGGCATTTTAATAAAACAATTTTAAGAATCAAATATAAGTTTGCAAAACATTTACGAAAACAATTCCAACCTAAAGTGTTATATTTTCAAAATACAGAAGCAGAAAACAGAAATAACACGAAACGAAAATCGAAAATACCACAGTCTTGTTCTACGGCCACACTTTGCCAGTGACCGGCATCTAAAGTTCAATAATTACGCGCCCTTAATAAGTATCTAAAGTTGTACACTTGTGCGCCTACTAAGGGTATCTAAGGTTAGTTCCGGAACTATAGCGTAAATTACGAACGGGTTCGAAACGTAGAGACTGGGTTCTAAAATCAAATACTTATATCAGAGAAGGTCTTCTGTGACTAGATGAGCTACCATACTGTAATGTGGAGATCGAATCTGACTCTCTTTTGTCAGTTCGAGCTCTCACTAGTGCACATGGTAATGAGCTAGAGGTTGGTTTTCTTTTAGATGAGTGTCGTACTATGCTTCAGTCTAAACCGGGCTTGTCGGTTTCTTTTGCGCAGCCCATTTGATGGCTAGATTAGTTTGTTTGCCAAATTGTCGCCAAAGCACCTATATGTCTCCTCCTGGTATGTTGGTAGAGACTTTGTTGGATGATGTTTTGATTGAATGAAATTCTTTTTTGTTTCAAAAAAAAATAATCTTAAGCAAAGACATAGATTACAGTTGGAATTTAAACTTACATAAACAATTTGTAATTTAATTTTGAACAATTTTATTATTCGTGAATAAAACAAATGAGCAAGTTCTTGAATAATTATCGTTAATTCTTTATTAGTAAATTTATAAATCAAGTTCATTAGCTGTTTGTAAGTAATTTAATACCAAAAACTTGACCGCGATAATTTAATTTGCTGCAATTTAATTTCATAAAGATTAATATTTCTTTTACAATAACATCCCTAAATCCATCCACGTCTGGCCATTACAAACCAATTAAACAAATTATAACTTAATAAATTATAATTCAAGTCACCAAATAATAATAAACAATTACAAAACTCATTTCTCTAATTTCATTTCCGAAATTTTCTTTCTTGAATCGAATTCGATTCTTATTTACCTCAAAATTTCTTTAAAACAGATAATTCAAGTTTGAATTCCATTCTCGCTTATGTTAAAATTTCTTGAAAAAAAAAAAAAATTCAATTTAGTATTCTTTTTAGTATTGAGTTCATCATCTCCTTTGCCTCCTGTGATTACGTTAAGTAATACAAACTCAATTGACTAAACAAACAAACAAATCCTCTTCAGATCACTCTGCAGAACCTCTCCCTTTCCTCTTCAGTAAGTCACTTCTCTCCCCTTCCCATCTTCTATATTATCTCTTTACACAACTCATAATCATTTTCGTTGCTTTTTCTTCTTTTTAATTTTATGTTCACAATACTCTAATTGTAATTGTTGTGAATTAATTATAAACAGGGGTCAGGTTTAGGGTTCTGCTCTAACCACATATACATACACAAATCACAGATCTGATCTCAATACTATAATTACTAGTGGCTGCCTTATAGATGGGGATTGTGTTTACCAAATTGTTCTCGTCGTTGTTTGGCAACAAAGAAGCTCGGATCCTCGTTCTCGGCCTCGACAATGCCGGAAAAACCACCATTCTCTGTACATTTCTGCTCCCGTTTTCGTAATTTTATTAAATTTTAGTTCAATTTGGATTGTTGTTGATTAATTTGTTTTCGGGTTTTCGTTTTCATCAGATCGCCTTCAGATGGGGGAAGTTGTCTCTACGATCCCAAGTTGGTATTCCTTTCCTTTTGTTTCTTTTGTCAAATTGAATGTATATTGAAAACTAGCTGATTATGTTTTTCTTAGCTTAAAAGGGTTTGTTAATTGATTGATGTGTGATGTTTGTGGTGCAGCGATCGGGTTTAATGTAGAAACCGTGCAATATAACAACATTAAGTTTCAAGTATGGGATCTCGGTATGTTAATCTACTTCATACTCATCTTTTCTCTTTCGTTTATTGGCTTTTAATACAATTGTGTAGCGTGTCTTCTTGATTCAGTGAAATGCTAAATTGTAATTTATATGTATATGATGTTGTCAATACGTATATTGAAAATCTACCATTATACCACCAGGGAAAAAAAATTATGCTCGTACTACTGTAATCATGAATATCTACTGTACCATTAAGTTGCAAGCATTTGGGTTTTCTACTAATGAAGCATTTGTACAGACATATTATGTACTCTTCTCAGTTTAAAGATAATTGTTGCTACTTTCAGGTTTCGACATATATATTAAAATGGCCTTGTAAACAATAACTCAGCAAATCATTTATAAATCTCTGGAGGGTTAAGTCAGATTTGGTTGTCTACCTTTTTGTTATTTATTTCTAATATCACGGTGCTAGGTACAAAACCATTGAGTCTTCAAGTGAGAACCTACGGGGATATAGACTTAGTTAATTTTTTCAGGGAACTGTACCTTATAGTTTTCCCAAACGTAAAATGGCATTATGATGTACTATTCCATTGACTTTGTAGAACTGAGTTTTGGCTTTTGCACAAGTTAGAAGAAGGTGGCTTACGATGATTCTACCAATTTGAATCTATCACTTGCACCGCTGAAAACATACTTACTGCGATTTAGAGCGGAGTAGGACAATAATAGAGCAAAGCGTCACAATTGTCAGCTGATTAATATCTTTACCTAAACAAAATAACACAAATGATGAGATTTCAAAGTTTCAATTCATCCATTATCTTATTGGAACTACTTGGAGCCAAACTTTTTATGCAATCATGGTTTATTCTGTGTCGGCTAATTAAGGTTTTAGATACTTACAAAATTTATTGTGAGTTTCATATAAACTTTTGGACTAGCTATTTCATATTTATTGGCATTGTCATGTTATGCTTAATCTTATAACATTTGACTGATAACTTCTTATCTAATTATTAATATTTGTTCTTCTTGTTTAAATATGATACAGGTGGACAGACTAGTATCAGGTAACATTTCCAGAGATGTTTTCATTGTGCTTTGAGTAACATTTAACTAAATTTCTAATTCTCTAATTTTGACGCAAATTAATGTAATGTTGAGGTTAATGTGCAAATTACCAATTATTATATAAAGATGAACTGGACATCATTTCCCTGAAAACTAAATCATGGAAAAACTAGCTGAAAGGTGGCCAGTCGTGTAGATGAGGAAAACCAAACATACCCAGTTTATATCCTGTTTGTAAAGTCTTGGGAGGGTAAAATGTACAAAGAGCTTACCTCCACTTGTAAGACTGGAGAGGCTTATGCTGCAAAGACCCTTGGCTTTAACAACACAAAAACAATAATAAAACACATTCATAAAAACACGCGATATTAATGGCATGAAAACACAAAGATCATAAGCATGCAGTTTAACAGTGGAAAAATAGTCTAGAGATTGTACACCAAAATAAAATAACAAGGAATCTCTCTAGACCCAACACCCCTTTAGCAACATTCCCTTGTCTGGAGCCTCAGCTATTCATTTCATGTCATCCATTGCCCCTCTCCTCACCCCACACGTAAGCTGCACTCTAATTTGTTTTCCTGAATAGAATGAAGCTATAAATCTCTATGATACCTCAGTGGTCAAGATATACACTAGTCGATTTGCTGCAAACATGACGGCATCAGGAGTGTCACTCATGTAATCATGTTCCCCAGAGTCCAGCTAGTATTATAAAATGCATCCTGATTTCTCCATAACTAGCTACATTGCCTCCTATAAAAAAGAAATACTTTATTTGCACCACCAGCCCACCATGACTAGGATTGATTCAATTCTATAGTCATTTGCAATAGAATGAGATGTACATGGTTGAACAGATGTATGCAATTCCTCTGTTGAACTTCTTAAAAATAACTGTTCAAGATTTACATGTATTGGTTTAGACATGATAACTTTTACCTGACCGGATCCCATAAGATCTAATTTAATTTCATATCGTGTTGCATACTAATGTGCTGTACTGCTTTTGAACATCACGTAATTGAGTCGGAAGTCATAGGTTTTATCATTTGAGAATTTAATTAGCTGACTTGTTGATTCCTACAGGCCATATTGGAGATGCTATTTTCCTAATACTCAGGCCATAATCTATGTTGTTGATTCTAGTGACACAGACAGACTGGTAATTGCTAGAGAAGAGTTTCACGCAATCCTGGAGGTACTTCAGTTTTTTTTATATTTATTTGTTTTGATTGCCAATTGGAACCATGTGAAGCTTTCAACTGTTTTGTCAATTATTGCCGGTTAGCATAAAAGCCATGAATGATTTGAGAGCAGTGATAGTTAAGATAGTTTTGGGTGGTTAATAGAAGAGGATACTGTGGAGTCGAGATGTTATTTTTAAACTTCTAAAAGAAGTCCTCTCATAATATAGTAAAGAGGTTTTTCCAAAATTTTGTTAGGTTGAGATCTGAGATTGACTGAGCACTAACTTTACAAATTATCCATGTGTTTTGTTGGCAGGAGGAAGAGTTAAGAGGTGCTGTCGTTCTTATTTTTGCAAACAAGCAGGTAATGTTACTTTATGATGGTGATTTTTCGTATTGTACATCCATCAAGCATATAAGTTGACCGTAAAATTGTAGATGTCTGTCTTTTCAGCTTCATTTACTAGAACCCGCAACCCACATTAGTCATGCTGACTGGAGACTGCCAGCTGTGACCAGGGGAGGAGCCACTCATATGCGAGCGTATGCAGTGGCCCACCCTGAACTCTTAATAAGTACCTTTGTATATATGCATGCTTTTTTCTCTGTTTTCTTGGCAGAGCAAGCAATAATTATTACTGTACTCAAATCACGTAGTAAATATTTGTTTCCTATATAATTTTTTTTATCATAGAAAGAATGGTAATATATTACAAGGCACCAAAATTAATTTGTTAAATATTATTTTTTAAGTTTTTGTTACATAGCAAATAGCACAAGAAGTTTACACTAGTATCTGTCCTTGTTTCATTTATGGATTAAACAAATAGGTTTTTAATTTGAAAATAAAATAAAATTTTGGCTCACCCTAACTTGCGATCCTCCCTCTGCCACTAGCTGTGACACTTGATTGGATACTTTTCAAGCAATCAATCAACCTATTTAATTTTTTTAAACTAAAATAAGCGATTGCATATATCTTATATATGTAATCTCCAAGAAACTTAAAAATATGTTCAAGAGTCACTCTCAGAGAGATGATCTTGAAATTGATGCTGTAGTTACTTTGTTAGCTGCCGAACCATAAAAATGCAAACATTTAGACCAAGTGTTAAAATAGAGTATGTTACACTGATATCTTAGGCTTATTGTACAAATACCATAATTGTAATTTCGATATTATTAGTGAAGTTATTTAGATGTATACGGTGTACCATAATTTTGATATAATTAATTTACAGCTTCATTCCTCAAAAATCTGCAGTAATAAAATAATCCTACCGCCTTGGCACTTGTCCCTGTTAGGCTGCCCATTTGCAAGCCCAGCTCATAGGTGGTAAGCTCTTACGACAATGATGCTCTTTACTAACGAGTCCTTTTTTTATATCGACTTTCAGGATCTTCCTGGTGCACTTGATGATGCTGCAATTACAGAAGCATTAGAGTTGCACAAAATTAAAAATCGCCAATGGTCTATTTTCAAAACATCTGCCATTAAAGGAGAGGGACTCTTTGAAGGATTGGACTGGTAAGCTTAGGTTTAAAGAAGGCTCTGTGCTAACCTTTAACTGCTCCTTTATCCTTGTGCATTATAAGTTATAACTCTTCCTGATCAAATTTGAAGTACATTTCTCTTTTCAGCCTATAGTAAGTGCTTTCATTTTTTCCCCTTTCATTTTTTAGCAACAAATTTATGCAAGGATATAAAGGTTGTTGAATGTCCATGACTGGAATTCTGGCACCTAATACTTTAACCATCCACCCCCATGAAAGTTTACCTTTGTTTAATTCTTTATTTTGGTAATGCTATGAAATTACATGTATTGTCAACTTGAGGAGCTGTTGAAATATTTATAAAATCACTGTACAATATCTCTGATTAATTGCTATCACAATGAAACAATAGTAGTATTGTTATCTTGAATGTTAATCTCTGGTTATTAAGAGTTTTATAAAAATAATTTGTCCTACTTTTTTCGTACACAGGCTGAGTAACACTCTGAAGTCTGGAGGTGGTTAACTTTTGGATGAAACAAGAACTGAGTTTCTTTGCTGGGAGAGAGTGAAGCTACTGTTTGTGATGGGATAGAAAAGATGAAGAAATGTTTCCTGTGGTGTTGATGATTTTTTTTAGTATACTGCTCTGATAAAATGACATATTTAATTGAATATATAGCATGCATTTGGAGTTCTTGTTCCTCTTGCTAATTTACTCTAGCTGTATCTAGCAAAGCTACAACCATCTTTTTGTCTGATGTTTTGTAAGAATTCTTGATTCAGGTCTCTTTTTATAATATGATTTCAGAAATTACTCTCTTGTTAAAACATCTTCCATCCCCCCACTATTTTTTTTCCTGGCAAGTGGGCAGCAACAAAAAAAAAAGTTTGAAACCTAATTGTTGTTTGTGGCCATGTGGGTGTTAAGTGCTTGCGGCTCTCATAGAATTACAATTAAACCTCGATGTAGTAATAATCGATAAAGTAATAACCTCGCTAATAATATTTTTTTCAGTTCCAACATAATAAAGACAGTGTATTTTTACTCTCGATAAAATAATAGACTCGATAAAGTAATTTTTTTCCTCGGAGTCCCAAGGCTATTACTTTAAAGAGGTTTTTAACTTGTAAGGTAATCTAGGATTCCTTATCTTAAAGTAAATTTTCACTTGGAATATCACTTAATAGTTTTTTTTTTTTTTTTGTCAGAAGGAATATTTTATTAACGATTCAAATCTTTATTCAATACATAAGAGAGTTCGGGGTAAACACATTCCCCACTCCAAATCCGATCAGCTACAGAACTATTGCGCCTCGCTAAGAAGTGAGCCACTTTGTTCGCGGATCGTTTAACAAACACCAACGTCACCAGACCATTTTTTAACTCTGTCAGTAGAGTCTTGCACTCCTCTACGACTCTACCAAGATAGGAAAAATGGACCGAAGAGCACCTGATTGCCTGAACCACTGATAAACAATCAGTCTCTATAACCACCAGCTGATTTAGATTAGATTTGGTCCAGCTTAGGGCCTCCTTAATACCCAACGCTTCAGCTAAATCAGGGGCTATAATACCTTCTCTGCAACTAGTTTTAGCAATGATCAACTCACCTCTATGATTCCGAGCCACCATAGATAAGCAGTATGTATTCAAGTTTTCAAATATCGCTACATCGACGTTAAGCTTAACCCTTCCTTCCTGTGGGTATTTCCAATGCTCTGAGCCGTCTTCTTGGGTCATAAAGCCAAGAAAATTGTCGAACGACTTGTCCTGAGCATTCTTCCATTGGTTAAACAAGATTTTCGCCAATTTGCATATATTCGAGAACTCTCCTCCACGTTGATTCCACACTACTTCATTCCTGTTCTTCCATAGTGACCAACATAGCATAAAAACCTCCTGCAGCTCCATAGTGTTACAATTCTGAATAGATGTGCTAAGCCATCTATCAAAACTGAAAGTAGCAGTCTCCTCAATCGTAAAATCTAAAGTGTCCCAACATTGCCTTGCCACTCTACAAGATACCATAACATGATACACTGTTTCGAGCTCCTCATTACACACGGGGCATTTTTCATCTACTACAACTCTTTTAGCCAACAGCTGATCCTTCGTAGGCAATACGTTCCGCACTGCTCTCCACAGGAAGTGTTTAACTTTCAACGGCACTTTCGCATTCCACAGTTTCTTCCACTGGGTAAGATAGTTCTGTGTAATATTTTGCTTCCCTTCTTGTATTGCTGCGTATGCGGACCTGACCGTGTACTTACCCATCTTGTCCCATTTCCAATACCAACAATCTGAATCAGACACCCTCAATGGAATTGATAAAATGAGCTGTGCATCCCGTTCGAGGAAAACATCTTTTACAACTTCGACATCCCAAGCGCGCTGTCCAGGCACCATCAACCCATCAACATTCCTCCCTATAATGGCTACACTATCTGTCTGGACATAGGGATCATCGTTAGGAAGCCAAGGGTCATTTGAAATGCTTATTGTTGTACCATTACCTACTCGACGAACTGCCCCTTGTTTCAAAATAATCTGAGCTTCCATGATCGATCTCCAAATGTAACTCGGATTGCTTCCCACCTTAGCTGAGAGAAAAGAACCCTTAGGGTAGTACCTTGCTTTATACACTCTCGCCACTAAGCTTCCTTCGTTGACAGTTAGCCTCCATCCCTGTTTACCCAATAGAGCTACATTAAAGTCTTGTAGTTTTCGGAATCCCAGACCACCCTGTGATTTTTTAGAGCACATTCGATCCCATTGCATCCAGTGAATGCCCTTATTATTATTCGAATTTCTCCACCAGAATTTGTTCATTATTCTTTCCATGTCGATGCACAACTGTTGAGGAAGGAGAAATATACTCATAGTGTAGTTGGGTAAAGCTTGAGCTACAGATTTTAATAATAGCTCCTTTCCTCCTCTCGAAAGCCATTTTTTGTCCCATCCTTGAACTCTATCCTTCATACGATCTTTAAGATAGCCCAACAATGCTGATTTGTTGTGACCCATCATGCTAGGAAGACCCAAGTAGGTCGTATTATTGCCTGCTTCCCTGAAACAAAGCATTTCACAAATCACCTTCCGAAACTCCTGGACAGTATTTCTACTGAAGAAGACAGACGACTTAGCAGCATTAACTTTTTGCCCTGAGGCATGTTCAAAGATTTGTAGCAGGTCTATAATATGATCCGCTTCTTTCTCATTCGCTTTGCAGAAAATGTAAGTATCGTCTGCAAAGAACATGTGGGTTAAACGCGGAGCTCCACGAGCTACCTGAATGCCTTTTAAATTCTTCCGACTCTCATATTCCTGAATTAATACTGATAAGCCTTCCATACATATTAAGAATAAATATGACGAAAGTGGATCTCCTTGACGAATGCCCCGTTTAGGAGATATGGATCCAAACCTTCTACCTGCATGGCATATTTGATACCTAGCTGAGTACACACAAGCCAACATCATTCTCACAGCATGCCCTTCAAAACCCATTTGCTCCATCATACCTTTCAAAAAGCTCCATTCCACGCGATCATAAGCTTTGCTCATATCCAATTTCAGTGCCATCCACCCGGTTTTACCTTGAGTTTTGCGCTTCATAAAATGCATCACTTCGTAAGACACCATTATATTGTCTGTTATTAATCTACCCGGGATAAAAGCGCTTTGAGTTTCAGATATTAACTGAGAAAGCATAGGCTTCAATCTATTAGCTAGGACTTTAGAGATGACTTTGTAACTAACATTGCATAAAGATATGGGGCGAAGATCCATCATACTCACAGGATTTTTTATCTTTGGGATTAGAGCAATGTTTGTATCTCCTATATCACCTTTCAACTCGTCCGTAATGAAGAAATTACTTACCAACTCCACTAGATCTTTACCAACAATACCCCAGAATTTCTGATAGAACCCAGGACTCATGCCGTCTGGGCCTGGAGACTTGTCAGGGTGCATTCCAAACAAAGCTTTTTTCACCTAAATTTCTGTGACTTGGACTGTGAGACTGTCGTTTTGACCTCGCCCTATTCTTCTCATCACTCCTTCGAACATCGGGTTCCAAATTGTGTCTGAAGCATCAAACAGTTTATTGAAGTAATCTACCATAACGTTTTCCAACCCTGAATCCCACCCTACTTCTTTACCCTCCTCATTAACAAGGGTCATAATCTGATTTATTTTCCTCCGATTTTTAGTTGCAGCATGAAAATATTTACTGTTTTGATCACCCTCCCTCAACCACAATTGCTTACATCTCTGTCTCCAAAAAACTTCCTGCTGATTGTATATCTCATTTAATCTACTCGATGTTTCTTGGAATCTCATCACTGACTGAGCATCTCTCCTTCCTTTAGTGCTCTTCATAACCTTCTTACACTGCAAAATTCGACTTTTAAAACTGCCCGTAATCTCGTTGCCCCAAGTTTGCAGAATAATAGCACATTCACTTAGCTTCTCCTGCAGAGTACGTCCCTCATGCCTGTACCATACTTCCTCAACAATTTGACGACACATTAGCTCTCGTAGCCAAGCATTTTCAAACTTGAAAAACCTAGAAACAGCAACATGAGTGATCGTCATAGGTTCTAGAAAAATCGGGCTGTGATCTGAGGTGCTGATCTCCAGGTTAGTCAGCTTGGTATCTGTGAACAAATCATTAAACGCTTTGGATATTAATGCCCTATCCAATCTGACTTCCATCCAACTCTCAGTACCATGACCCCGTTCCCAGGTGTACGGGTATCCTCGCAGCTCTACATCACACAAACCACAATCGTCCAATACCTCTTGGAACCCTTGAATTAACCATGTTGGATACGGCCGACCACCTCTCTTGTCATCTTGATTAACAATATTATTCATATCCCCTATCAAACACCAAGGCAACCCTGACTTAGGATGTAGCTCCCTTATTAAACTCCATGTTTCACGTCTTCTTGATCGATCTGGTTCGCCATACAATCCAGTAAGTCTAAACTTATTCCATCCTCTAATGGTAACCTCCACATCAATATGATTTTTACTATAAGATAATAAATTCACCTCCTCTTGGTTCCTCCATAAAAAGGCAATACCACCACTTCTCCCCTCTACATCGACAGCAAAAGCTCCCTCAAACTTCACAATGTTTTTGACCTTCTCTATAGTATCTTTTTTACATAAAGTTTCGCAAAGAAAAACTAGACTGGGTTTCTTTTGGAAAATCGTTTCCGTTAGGAATTGAACGGCCCCCGGGGTCCCAAGCCCGCGGCAATTCCAACTGATAGTACTCATAATGCTAGGTGGGCCTGGAGTCCAGAACCCACCCCTTGTCCGTTTTTTGAGACGTTATCATTTGCATTTGGACTTGAGACCTGCAGCCCAACATCAACATTCATGCTAGTATTTGTTTCATGTCCAACCCTACTCCTCTTTCGACCCTCCAAATTGAGCCCAATGGGATCCTCTTCGTCTGGCCCAAATAGGGGATTTGATATTATCTGATTGCTCAATATGCCAGGGTTATTATTATTATTAATAAATGACCCAGATTCTATTAATCTCCCAGCTCCAACCACCCGTGAATCACTCTTGTCATAGCTGTGCATATCTATTTTCCCGTATTTTTCTCCCCTAACCCCCGCTTTGCTGTTCTCCCTCCCAATCCTCTCCTCCCAATCCGCATCCCCCTCCTCCCTCAACCACTTGCTTGTACTTTGTCCGGCCGCCCGTCGTGGTGGTGCTCTAAGCCAAACCCCCCACTCCTTAACTCCTTCCTCTTCCCTCCTATCTATATTTCTCCTACAGAAGCGATCTGTATGAGATACTAAACCACAGTAGAAACAGAATTCCCCCAGCCTTTCGTACTTACACGTTACGACAAAATCCTGACCATTTTTCCGAGCTATTTTCTTCTTTCTTCTCAGTGGCTTTCTCACGTCGATCCTTATTTTTACCCTCATACATTCCCTCCAAATGGCTGTATTATTCTTCACATCATACATCAAGAACTCACCGAAAAAATTCCCCAGCTGCTTGCCAACCGTTTCAGACATATAACCAACAGGTAAATCATGAATTTGTATCCATATGTTTAAAAACCACAATGGTACCTTTGCCGGATCCTCACCTGGTGGTACAGCCTCCAAACATAACATAACATTGTCAAAGGTCCAAGGCCCCCCATTCTGTACCCAAACCATATCTTCTTTATGGAAAAACTGGAACAAGAAAATGCCCTGCTCCAATTCCTTTATGTTCACTCCCATAGCTGGTTTCCAAATGTCAGCCACTTTCGTCTTCATTGCTCTAGAGTTGATGCTTTTCTCCGTTAAAAACCGACCCACAAGACATAGCTCGTATTTATTAATGTCTTCCTCAAAGTCTTCTTCAAAAACTAGGTCTTCATTTTCCGCATCCTCTATGTTCATTTCCTGAAACTGATCTTCAATATCTTGGAATTGTGCCATGATGGCCTCTCACAAATCTCTTAGGTTAACTAGAGAAGGAGAGAAAAACTGCTCTCACAGGGGAGAGAAAAAATAAGATATATACACCAATCTCTACTTAGAGCTACACAAGCTCATTTCTTTTACTGAATTTATATTTTTCATAGTGTTTAGCATCATCATTGGATTTACACTAATAACCAACCAGGCATGTATTTGGCCAATTTGAAACTCTATATAAAATATAAATAACAAAGTAATAGAACCAACTATCAGCCTAACCATGCATGACAAATTTGAACATCAAGTCCCATCCCAAACCAACTATCAGCCTAATCATGCATGACAAATATTCACACTTAATAGTTAATATAAGTAATTTTTGATTTATAAGTACAATCCAACTGAATAAATGTATTAGTAATACACAAATAATAATAATAATAATTATAATAATAATAATAATAATAATAATAATAATAATAATAATGTATTAAGATAATGATAATAAAATAATAGAAATTTCCTTTTGAAAGGATAATAATAGGTCAATTTGTAAAATCATTACAGCAGTGAAAAAAGTACACATTTTGTGGTTTTTTTATAATAATTATTATAACCTACAAGTTACTTTTATCAATCATATAAATAGTTAAATAGAAAATTTAATGTAATTTTTAATTTGCAAGCAACCCGATCACTGTAAGACGGGTCTCATGCATTTAACGGTATATGTATACCATTCTTCTTCTTTTCTTTTTTTTGTCAATAAGCCCACTGCAAAATCAGCATATCAATTCTGGCCAGTTTATACAGATTTGCAACCATCGCTTTTACGATGCAGTGGTCTGGCTACTTCTCAGGCCCGGTGCACAATTGATCTTGGGCTGCAGATGCTCTCTAGTTCGTAGATTTAGAACAAACATCTGAAATCTGAAATTATAATAAAAATGCGTTCTAGGCGGGGATCATCATTCATCAATAAGGTCAAAGGTAAAAATGTTCTATCAGAATTGATATCCCTGTACTCGCGAAGAATAAAAGCAGTCTTTGAATAATTTCCCTCAACAGAAGATTACTTCTATAATCAGTAGGAAAAAAAATAATTGGAATGAAACTAAAAAGAATGTTATAACTGAGAGATGGCTATTTGTAATCATAAAACGAGCTGAAACATAAATCTTGGTCCAATTTATAATCATAACTATTTAAGTTTAGCATGCACGGAGAAAAGAAAATAACTAAAGTATAAAAGGACACCAGGGCCTTTGAATTGTTGATGAGAATGAGAATCAAGAATAGGGGAATGAGGAATGAGTTACCCGGTTAGTGAAAATGAGTTTCACATTCCAAAAAACTTATTCTCTCCACTAACACCACGTGAAATTAAGATTCTAATTTCAGGTAACGAGGTCGAGTCAAACGCCCCTAAAGATCTAACTTCTACAAGAAACACTGTGTTCGCTGTCATTGACCAAGATTTAAAAATGCTCAACATGACCAACACAACTTCCATCACGGGAAAAGGCACATATTGAGAGATGATTTGCACAACAGTGCATAATTAACATCCGGTTACTTCTTTGATTACAGTTCAAAATATTTACTTTACTGAGAAAACTACATTGTCCAACCGACTGCAGACTGCTAACAATTCTGATAGCTAAGCATCGTACAATTATTAGTAAGCACTATTACTCATGCCTGATTGCAGCGAAATTTCCTTGTATTCTACAGTGCAGACTGGAAAATCATCTCTGCTAGTTCCTGCAAAAATTACATAATCTCGGAATCAGTACTTCTAGCAGTTTCTTCAAAATACGGATGTATAATAACTCTAAAACGATATAAATTGACACTGTTAGAATATTAATATAAGATCCTGTTGATAAGTGGATTTTATATCCACTGGGAATCCCTCCGTTTAGCTTAAATTGATTGTTTTGGACTCAAGTTGTTGTAGTTTTGATGTGTTTTGCTGAGTTGTGCAGATTTACGAGAATGTTGATTAAAGTTGATGCTTTTATCGTTCTTGGAGAATTAATTAATTAAAATTCGGATTTTTGAGAAGGGCTGCGCAGCTTATACTGTTTTGGCCATATCTGGAGTTCTAGAAGTCCGTTTTCAGCGATCTTACTGCCCACGCGAAGCTTGAGAGATTTTCTACAATATGGGATAGGTTTCGCACGACCAGGCCGCATGTGGTGGGCCCAGGAAGCACGACCAGCAGATAGATGGAAGCAGAAAATTTACTGTTTTGCCCTTTTCTAGTTCTAATTGTATTTTAGGCAAGTTTTATTACCTGAATTGAATTCTAATTGTAATAGAAGGTAATATCTTGCTGGGCAAGATTTGTAGAGCCTATTTAAACACATCTTACCATTGTAAATCATAACAATTCATAGCTGTAAATTGTATCAAGGTACTTTCGATCTTCAATTCTTTCTTCAATATTATGTTTTCATTCATTATTATTATTATTATGTTCTCTTTATTAAATATGCATAACTAATTCTCTAATTTGAGGATTGGGTAGTATTCCTTGGTATTCATGCATGCTTGATTATGTGATTTTCTGCTTTGCTGATTTGTTAATGAGATCTTAACACAATTAGGGGAGTCATGAACCTTTGATTGTATTCTAGGGATTGTAATAAGCTTGGGAGAGAAGTTGCAATCTTAGTACATGATTTAACAGACATAATTTGAATATTAGATCGGGAGATTAATAGGAGAATTGTGAGACATATAATTCTTGGTAATTAACAGTTTATAGATATACTCTGATTGTATCACGGGAGTGTCAATTAAGGTGTAGCTGTAAGCAATATATTGTAGCCTGGGAGGGTGCAGTATAACTTTAGAAGAATTGTTTTCAGCAAGGTAGGAACACAGATATCACATTAATATTGAGTATGTATTGAAACCAGGTGAAGAACCCCAGTTCTTAGATTGTTTTCCAACATATTTGAATCTCAGTTTAAAATTAATTCTTAGTGATTATAATTAGTTCTTGGTTAATTTAGTTAATACACAGACCCAAAAATTCTTCTTACACACTTCTAGACGTAAAGAGATAAGAAACCTGAACTTTGATATTACATTCAGTCCTTCCCTGCGAACGAACACACAAAAATACTACTAACAAATTGGCGCCGCTGCCGGGGAAGGCAGTATAGTTGAGTTTTGGTTAATTGTTTCTTATTGTTTAGATTTTAATTGGTTCCACAAGTTGTTTTGTTGGTGATTTTCAGGTGTATGCTACGTTCATCTTGCGCTAGAAAATTGGAATTTGACCCTGAAATCGAGCGTACTTTGAGAAAGCTAAGAAAAGATAAAGCTAAGATGGGAGATCCAGAACCTCGACCAGCTGTTAATGTTGATCAGTCTTCTATTTGGGACCATGAGACACCGAATCCAGCCAATTGCATGTACAAAACTCCAGAGATTGGTGCAGCTCAGTTCCATATTAATCCGAGCTTAATTCAGATGATCAGCAATCAAGCTTTTGAAGGAGACATTGAATTAGAAGACCCACACAGACATCTAGAGCGTTTTGTGCAGATGTGTGGCTCATTCAGAATCACTGGTGTTACGAGTGATCAGATTCGTCTCCATATGTTTCCCTACTCTATTAAGGGAAGAGCTTTGGAGTGGTTTCAACAACTTCCAAACACTTCGGTTGCTACATGGGAGAGTCTTTCTACGGCATTCTTGTCCAAATACTATCCCTCTGACAAGACGCAACAGTTGAGGACTATGATTATGAGTTTTAAAGCACAACCGGGTGAAGGTCTATATCAGGCATGGGAGAGATTCAAGGCACTATTGAGGAAGTGTCCACATCATGGCTTAGAAGATTGGCAGGTCATTAGTACTTTTTATGGGGCCATGAATGCAGATATTCGTTTGAGTTTGGATGTGGCTGCTGGTGGAAATTTCAAGAAGGCACCAACTACACAGGCTAAAGCACTTCTTGAGGAATTAGCATCTAATAATTATTCATGGGCACCTAGTGGGACGAGCTCAGCAAAAGCAGCACAAGAATCTGAGATGATCAACATGCTGGCTCAAAAGTTGGATACTCTAACTCAGGAGGTGCGAGGACAAAAGGTAAATGTGAATGCTATTTCTTCACCTATGGAAGGGTATCATGATTATGGTGCTAGTCAGAACTCGTATGCTCCACAATTCCCAGAAGAAGCATCTTTTATTCAAGGAAGACAGCCTTGGCCTGTGCAGAATAATTCTTACTACAATCCGAATCAAAGGCCAAACAATAATCTTTCTTACAGCAATAATCATGCTGCTAATCCTTCCTATGCATTTCCAAGGCAGAATCAACCTCCTGGTTTTCAGTCACGACCACCGTATCAAGCACAGCAGCAGTATCAACCTCCACCAAAGAAAGAACCAGCTGAGTGGGAGGTTGCACTAAATAAGATTATGCAAGGGACTTCTGGGGCATTGGCTAATATGGAATCAAGAATAGATCAGATGGCATCATCTCAAAAGATGCTAGAAACACAGATTGGACAGATTGCCTCAAAGATGGGTGTTCGTGAGCAAGGATCACTTCCTAGTCAACCCGACCAGACTGGTAAAGAGCAATGCAAAGCAATTACTTTGAGGAGCGGAAGAGAGCTGCCCGAGGTTGAGATTCTTAAGCCTAAGGAGAGTGATACTGAGAAAGAGGATAAGCCAGTGGAGATTGCTGCAGACACGTCAGAAAAAGAAGATGCAAAGAAGAAGGAAGAAGATTCAGAAAAGCCGTATGTTCCTCCACCACCTTATGTTCCTCCTATTCCATTTCCACAGAGACTTCACAACAGGCATTTAGAGAAGCAGTACGAGAAGTTCTTGACTATGTTCCGGCAGTTGCATGTTAATATTCCGTTGGCTGAAGCTTTGAATCAGATGCCACTTTATGCTAAATTTCTTAAGGAGATGTTGACAAAGAAGAGGAAACTTGAAGATGCCGAAACTATTACTCTTAATGCTGAATGCAGTGCAGTCATCCAAAAAGCCATTCCTCAGAAATTGAAAGATCCGGGAAGTTTCTCTTTGCCTTGCACTATTGGGAAGATGGAAAACATGAAAGCCTTGTGTGATTTAGGTGCAAGTGTGAGTTTGATGCCATATTCAATCTGCAAAAGGCTTGGTCTTGGAGAACTTAAAAAAACACGAATTTCACTACAGTTGGCGGATCGTTCTGTTAAGTATCCATTGGGAATTATTGAAGACGTGGTTGTTAAAGTGGATAAATTTGTCATACCTTGTGATTTTGTGGTGTTAGAGATGGATGAAGATGTCGAGATACCCATTATCTTGGGACGGCCATTCTTGGCTACTGCTGGCACTACAATCGATGTTAAAGCTGGAAAATTGACATTGAATGTTGGCGAGGACAAAGTGGAATTTGATCTGAACAAAGCAATGAAGATGCCCCCTTTTGGAGCAACTTGTTTTACCATTGACATAGTGGATGACATTGTGCAGCTCGAGAATGAACACTTCGTGGGAGCAGATCGGGTGTTGGATGATGTAGTCGAAGAAGAAGCACTGGTTGTACGAGACACAGAAGTTGAGATGGCTTTTACACTTTCAGAGGCACCACAGGTGGAACTTAAACCTCTACCTGATAATTTGAGGTATGCCTTTCTTGGTCCTAATGATACATATCCTGTGGTAGTTTCTGCTTTGCTCATTGATGATGAAAGAGAAAAGTTATTACATGTTCTTCGGCAATATAAATCAGCTATTGGTTGGACAATTCAAGATATCAAGGGAATTAGCCCTGCTCTTTGCATGCATAGAATTGCCTTAGAAGATAATCATAAGCCTGTGATTGAGGGACAAAGAAGATTGAATCCGAATTTGCAAGAGGTGGTGAAGAAAGAAATCACAAAGTTGCTTGATGCTGGTATCATATATTCGATTCCACACAGTAAATGGGTTAGCCCTATTCATGTTGTGCCTAAGAAAGGTGGGATGACTGTCGTTCACAATGAGAAGAATGAGTTGATTCCTACGAGAACAGTAACAGGTTGGAGAGTTTGCATTGATTATAGGAAGTTGAATAACGCTACTCGCAAAGATCACTTTCCCCTCCCATTCATTGATCAAATGCTCGAAAGGTTGGCGGGTAATGAGTATTACAACTTTCTGGATGGATTCTCGGGTTACTTTCAGATTCCTATTGCACCCGAAGATCAAGAGAAGACCACCTTTACTTGTCCGTATGGCACTTTTGCTTATCGGAGGCTTCCTTTTGGTTTGTGTAATGGTCCTTCAACTTTTCAACGGCTCATGAACCACATTTTCTCAGATTTTATAGGGCGAGACATGGAGGTCTTTATGGATGACTTCAGGGTTTATGGTTCTTCTTTTGAATCATGTCTAGCCAGTTTATCAAAGGTGTTGCAGAGATGTACTGAAACGAATCTTGTTCTTAATTGGGAAAAATGTCACTTTATGGTGAAGGAAGGCATTGTGCTTGGGCATAAAATCTCTAACAAAGGCATTGAGGTCGATAGAGCAAAAATTGAAGTTATTGAAAAATTGCCACCACCTTCATCTGTGAAAGGAATTCGAAGCTTTCTTGGGCATGCTGGTTTTTATCGACGGTTCATCAAGGATTTCTCCAAGTTAGCTCGGCCACTCTGCAATCTTCTTGAAAAGGATCGTGTTTTTGACTTTGATGAAAGTTGTCTTGATGCTTTTAACAGGCTGAAAAAGGAACTTACTTCTGCACCCATAGTTACATCTCCCGATTGGAGCTTGCCATTTGAGCTTATGTGTGATGCTAGTGACTATGCTGTGGGTGTTGTTCTTGGGCAAAAGAAGGATAAGCGGATGCACGTGATAGCTTATGCAAGCAAGACTCTTGATGATGCGCAAATCAACTATTCCACTACGGAGAAAGAGCTACTTGCAGTGGTGTTTGCACTTGATAAATTCAGATCCTATCTTGTTGGATCTAAGGTGATTGTCTATTCGGATCATGCTGCGATTCGTTTCTTGATGACAAAGAAGGATGCCAAGCCTCGTCTAGTTCGTTGGATTCTTTTACTTCAGGAATTTGATCTTGAGATTCGAGATAAGAAGGGGTCTGAGAACTTGGTAGCTGATCATTTATCTAGGTTGGACCAAGGAGATGGAGAGGTAGGAGGTGAGATACCTATCAATGATAAATTTCCGGAAGAGCAGCTTCTAGGTGTGTCCTTGTCTACACCATGGTATGCAGATTTTGTGAACTACATTGTGGGAGGAGTTGTGCCGGATAATCTTTCTTATAATCAGAAGAAGAAGTTCTTTTATGATGTGAAGCATTACTATTGGGAAGAACCGCTGCTTTACAAAGAATGTGCTGATGGAATGTTTCGTAGATGTATACCTCATGATGAAGTTCCTCATATTTTCAGACATTGCCATTCTCTAGAGTGTGGAGGTCATAACAGTAGCATGAAGACAGTTGCGAAAGTTTTACAGTCAGGATTCTATTGGCCAACCATGCATCAGGATGCTAGAGACTTTGTAGCTAAATGTGATAGATGTCAACGAGTTGGGAATATTTCGAGGAGGAACGAGATGCCTTTACAATCTATTCTTGAGGTGGAGATTTTCGATGTGTGGGGGATGGACTTCATGGGTCCATTTCCATCTTCTTATGGAAATCAGTATATTTTGGTGGGAGTTGATTATGTCTCTAAATGGGTTGAAGCAATTGCGTCTCCTACTAATGATGCTAGAGTGGTGAAGAAGTTCTTGAAGAAAAATGTGTTCACTAGATTTGGAGTGCCAAGGGCTATTATCAATGATGGAGGTTCGCACTTTTGCAATAAACAGGTTGCTGATCTCTTGAAAAAGTATGGTGTAACACAAAAGGTGGCAACTCCTTATCATCCGCAAACAAGTGGACAAGTTGAGATTTCGAATCGTGAGCTGAAGTCAATTTTGGAGAAGACAGTGGCAAGTTCGAGAAAAGATTGGTCAACAAAGCTTGATGATGCACTTTGGGCATATAGAACGGCATTTAAAACACCTATTGGAATGTCTCCATATAGGTTGATCTTTGGGAAGCCTTGTCATTTGCCGGTGGAACTTCAGCATAAGGCATTTTGGGCGACAAGAGAGTTGAATTTTAATCTTAAATCTGCGGGAGAGAAGCGTTTGCTTCAACTTGGAGAGCTTGAGGAGATTAGGCTCCAATCTTATGAAAATGCTAGTATCTACAAGGAGAAGACTAAATTGTGGCATGATAAGCACATTCAGAAGAAGGAATTTGAGGTTGGGCAACATGTTCTATTGTTTAACTCAAGACTCCGTTTATTTCCTGGAAAGCTTAGATCAAGATGGTCTGGTCCTTTTGAGATTGTGAAGGTTTATCCTAATGGGGTTTGTGAGATTATTAGAGAAGGGTCGGATGTATTCAAGGTGAATGGGCAGAGACTTAAGCCATACCTGCTTGGAGAAACAGTGGAGCAAGGAATGAGCATTCTCCACCTTCAAGACCCTACTATGAATTGAGGAAGTACGTCAAGCTATTGACGTTAAACGAGCGCTTCTTGGGAGGCAACCCAAGTGATGTAGTATTTGTGTGAAAAAAAAAAAAATGAGTGTTGTTAGTGTTGTGAGTGTGAAAAAAAAAAAAATATAGGTGTAACGCAGGCTGCACCTGCGTAACGCAGGCTGCGCCTGCGTTTCTGTAAGACACGCAGACTGCGCCTGCGTGACGCAGGCTGCGCCTGCGTTACTGCATTGGGCGCAGTCTGCCCCTCCTGCGCGCAGATTGTTTTTTTTTTGTGCAGATTGTTTTTTTTTTTGTGCTGTTGGCTGTGCACACCTATATTAAAAAAAAAAAAAAAAAATATTTTCTCTCCCCAAAATTCATTCTCCTTCCTCCTTTTTATATTATCATCTCCTAACCAATCCTAAACCAATTCCAATTCCAAAACCTCCAAATTTCTCCTAAAATTCTACACCCAATTCTTTTCTAATTTTTTTTCTATTAATTCCTAATTCTATCCTACATCAAATTCCAAATTCTACCAAAATTTTTCCTTTTCACATTCAAATTCTTATATTCATCCTATCACTCCATGCCTATATATACCCATACATACACACCCAATTCATTATCTTCTTCCTCTACATCTCTTAAAAATTCAAGTTTGGGGGAAAATTAGTACAAGTTCACCTCTTTGATTCGTAGTGGTCTTCTCTATTTTATTTTGTTACGAATTTGTGTTCTTGTCAATTGGGGTTTTTGTATTATTCTTGTTACTTGGGTATTTGTGGTGTGATTTTTCTTGGTGGTTTTTGGTGGGATATTTCTTGGTGGGTGTTGGTGGTGCTATTGTTGAGTGGGGTTTTGGTTAGTATGGCTCCTAAACGAATGAGGGGTAGTTCTAGTAGGGTGGAGAGATTTTCTTCTCCGGAGGTGGAGGTAGAGTATAATCGGTTGTTGTCAAAGCCGGTGGCGAAGGAAAGGGGGTTTTTGCCATCTCGTCATTATGGGTTGGTGGAGGTGATTAGTGAACTACGTTGGGGAGAGATTTGTAAGGCACCTACTCCGGTTCCGGTGAATTTGGTTAGGGAGTTCTATGCTAATGCTAAAGATGAGCAGAATGGTGTGTGTATGGTTCGTGGTCAACGGGTGGATTACAGATCAGATTCTATTCGTCCAATTTTGGGACAACCACCTAAGCTTGTGGGGGATGAAAATTGGGCACTGAAGACTAGTGATGATGTGGATATGGAGGCGATTGTTCGTGAACTTTGTGTTCCCGGTACAAGTTGGAAGTATAAATTGGGAACTAATGAGCCTCTTTCTTTTCTGTCTTCTGCTATGAATAAGTTTGCACGAGCATGGTATCTATTTCTCTGTGCCAATATTATGCCTACTTCTCATACGGGTGAGGTCACAGCTGATAGAGCGATTATTCTTTGGGGCATTCTAAAGGGAAAATACATTGATGTCGCCCACATTGTTCAGCAGAATATTCGCAGGTGTTTAAAGTCTAGTGCACTGTCATCGATGCCCCATGCTTCTATCATAGTTGGGTTGTGTATGGTTAGTGGCGTTACCTGGGGTGCGGATGAGGAGTTGCAGTCACCTTTGCCGTCCATTGTTGATGTGTCTATTGATCGAATGCCGGAATGGCAAGGCGGAATCCCGCATCCTAGGGGGCTTGGGTATGATGTTCGTAGTGGTGGTATTAGTGGTCAGGGAGCGGGCGCTCCGCCACGTGCTAAGAGAGTTCCAAGAGTTTTAGATGCTCACTTTAGACGTTTATACAGGCGGATGGATGCTATTCATGCTAGTAACCGAGCGTATGCTGAGGATATGGCTACAGCTTTGAGAGATGCGGGTATTCAGGCCCGGTGGCCTGTCTATGGAGCTCGTACACCTTATCCACCGCCAGATACTGATTCATCCGAGGATGAGGACGAGTAGGTATGTTTCTGCTATTCCTCGTATTTACTTCCATTCAATGCGGACATTGAATCTTTCAAGTTTGGGGGTGTTTTGAGGGATTAGTAGTTGTTGTTGTATATATGTGTTCATGTAGGATTTCATGTTTTGCATATTAGTGATAGTTCATGCATGTATGTTTGTGTTATCTACGTTTGTTTCATGTAGGACATTCTGTTTTTATTTATGTATACCATGTGAGTTCATTCTAGTTGCATTTTCATGGCATGCATATTTCATGATCCCTTAAGACGAGCTAATTCTGATTGATAGGTAGATGTCTAATTGAGTGTGGTAATGATGAATAGAGGGTTGATTTATAGTTTTTATGAAATTGACTTATGTGTTTCGGAAACAAAACTAATTACACAGACTCATTGGGTACTTTTGGGCTAGGTTAAGGTCATACTTGTTTGGATGTTTTGAGATTTAATCACTTGATTATATTTAGAATTTTCGTTATTCCCTTGATGGCGTAGGGACACTAAAGTCTAAGTTTGGGGGAAAACAGGGATTTCATGCTTAATTGTAAATAATTGTGAATAATGGCTAGGTGTCAAATGGCTAGTAGCCGGCTCATATTTATATGAGTAGTCTAGGGTTGGAAATGAGAAAGGCTCATTCCAGATCGCCAAAATGTTTCAATTGTTATATGCAAAATTAACCAGGGTGAGCTCTTTAATACTCGAGTAATTAAGTCTGAGGGGACTTAGTCCTAGTGACCTAAGGCTTTTATAGTCTGGGATCTACTGACCTAACACTCGCTACATGGGTATTATTGTATAAGCCTTTCGGGGTCTCATCCATTGCACGGTTAAATAAGCATGATTGTATATATGTGTTGTAGTAGTTAGTAATAAAGCATGAATTTCTGTCTACCTTGGATAAGGATGGAGGTGTTTCTAGGTTATGAAGTGTCTACAGTCTATTCTATTTATAAACCTGTGATTGTCTTGGCGAAGAATTTGTATGATTTTTGACCTAGTTTTGGAAGTATTTCTGATGAGCATTGCACACACGCACGTTTCTGTTCATGTATTGTTAGTATACGGGAACTTAGTCGAGCTCTATTTGGATTTAGTTGCATTCTTTGAGATATTTGCTTGTTCATTGGTTTTGGTTAGTTTGAAGGGGATCGTTGCATATTTCATATTAGTTGCATTCATGCATTGCATTGCATTAGGATTAAATGGATTTTGTGGGTAAATTCGCTATAGGCCCTCACGAGACCTTACTCGTCCACTGGGGTTGCCTAGGGGTTTAAAGGGCTTGTTGCATATGCCAAATGCAACCGTGATCACCTACGGAAGTGGTACTAGTTAGTTAGTTAGTTGTAATTGTTTATGCTTGAGGACAAGCATCAGTTTAAGTTTGGGGGTTTGATAAGTGGATTTTATATCCACTGGGAATCCCTCCGTTTAGCTTAAATTGATTGTTTTGGACTCAAGTTGTTGTAGTTTTGATGTGTTTTGCTGAGTTGTGCAGATTTACGAGAATGTTGATTAAAGTTGATGCTTTTATCGTTCTTGGATAATTAATTAATTAAAATTCGGATTTTTGAGAAGGGCTGCGCAGCTTATACTGTTTTGGCCATATCTGGAGTTCTAGAAGTCCGTTTTCAGCGATCTTACTGCCCACGCGAAGCTTGAGAGATTTTCTACAATATGGGATAGGTTTCGCACGACCAGGCCGCGTGTGGTGGGCCCAGGAAGCACGACCAGCAGATAGATGGAAGCAGAAAATTTACTGTTTTGCCCTTTTCTAGTTCTAATTGTATTTTAGGCAAGTTTTATTACCTGAATTGAATTCTAATTGTAATAGAAGGTAATATCTTGCTGGGCAAGATTTGTAGAGCCTATTTAAACACATCTTACCATTGTAAATCATAACAATTCATAGCTGTAAATTGTATCAAGGTACTTTCGATCTTCAATTCTTTCTTCAATATTATGTTTTCATTCATTATTATTATTATTATGTTCTCTTTATTAAATATGCATAACTAATTCTCTAATCTGAGGATTGGGTAGTATTCCTTGGTATTCATGCATGCTTGATTATGTGATTTTCTGCTTTGCTGATTTGTTAATGAGATCTTAACACAATTAGGGGAGTCATGAACCTTTGATTGTATTCTAGGGATTGTAATAAGCTTGGGAGAGAAGTTGCAATCTTAGTACATGATTTAACAGACATAATTTGAATATTAGATCGGGAGATTAATAGGAGAATTGTGAGACATATAATTCTTGGTAATTAACAGTTTATAGATATACTCTGATTGTATCACGGGAGTGTCAATTAAGGTGTAGCTGTAAGCAATATATTGTAGCCTGGGAGGGTGCAGTATAACTTTAGAAGAATTGTTTTCAGCAAGGTAGGAACACAGATATCACATTAATATTGAGTATGTATTGAAACCAGGTGAAGAACCCCAGTTCTTAGATTGTTTTCCAACATATTTGAATCTCAGTTTAAAATTAATTCTTAGTGATTATAATTAGTTCTTGGTTAATTTAGTTAATACACAGACCCAAAAATTCTTCTTACACACTTCTAGACGTAAAGAGATAAGAAACCTGAACTTTGATATTACATTCAGTCCTTCCCTGCGAACGAACACACAAAAATACTACTAACACCTGTTAAGGCCGTAACATGGTATCAGTCCTCCCGCCCCCCAATATTCTCACAATTTATTATAGATACGAAGGCAAATTAATGTCCCAAAGATGGGCAGATCCACTCATCGACCCATAAATGGGCTTTCGAGTAAGGAGGAGTGTTAGAATATTAATATAAGATCATGGTAAGGCCTTCCTCTAACACCTTAAGGTTTTAGATGAGTTGGTTACTTAACAGACAGTCAGACACATTATCTAGCGACAAGCAGTCAGCATCAAATCTTCAAAGTTTGCAACTACTCTATCCAGACTAGCTCACAAACTACTTGGCGCTCTCGTATGTCCACTACCAAAGGGTTCAAAATGAAATATAAATCTTATTTTTATGAATTAAACGTTGATAACTCAAATGATTACTTTTGTTTTGAGCAGACTTTCATATTTAACAATTTACCAAATTTCAATATATACAAGACCTTTTCGCACTCAACCTCAAAATACATTTGATGTGATCAATCATCTGTTGGCTGTAAGTTCATAGAGTTGTATTTGACTAAATTAAATGACCCATCAACTGAATCAATTCAAATTAATTTTCAAGTCAGATTGGTCAGATACTTGTGAAATAAAGCATAAACATAAGCAGTTGCGAATCTATCAAGCACAAGCAGGTAGCGCAAAAGTCATTTAAGCAAAGCCTATTGTTTAAGACTGGACTCTAGCAGAAACTTAAATGAGTCGTTGTCAAATCTCAGCAAGTAAAAACTAAGCTTGGGTCACATAATAGAACGTGATGAGCTCGTACCTGCTTGGCAGAAGGAACTTTGGGTTCTCCCCATTCCAGGACCTTCCGCTCAAGATAGTCAAAATCAGCTTTACCAGCCTTCAGGGTAAACACATAAAAAACAATAAATTAGACGAACAAACAGATTATTTATTACTGGTTGTACTTTTTGTATAATACACATCTAATCGAGGGGAGGATGAAAGAGGTAACAGAAGCAACCTACCTCTATCTGAGCTCCAACTTCAGTGTCAAAGCTCTGATATCTCTTACGAACAAGCTCAGACAAAGAACCATCCTTGCCAAATGCAAAAACTCCCAGTTTAGTTACTCACGAAATGCAAAGAAACAGTAACAATGGAGTGAGAAAAGTCACCTCGAGAATCTTGGCAACATTTCGCAGACCACGTGCCAGTGTATCCATACCAGCAATATGAGCAATAAACAAGTCTTCTACGTCTGTGCTTTCTCTTCGCCTATTCATACAAACTCATTAGGGTCACTACAGTCATCACTAAAGCAAGAAACTTGTAAGACGCAGTTAACAAGTGGATGCTCAACAAGTCATATAGATAGATCTACCGTAAATACTATATTACTAAAATAATTACTGCAGCATCAACAAATACAAAAAACATTTGACCTCACTATTAAGAGGTTGGCTGAAATATATATCAGCTCCCCAGAATTCTTCGCATCAATTAAAATACTATACAGTTTCTTGTTCACCATTATCCAACAGTAAAGAGATAAATAAGGAACCACTTCAACACATGACTAGCTAAATTTGTAAACTAAGCACGCCCATCAATGTTACAGCAATGCCATAACAGAATAGAGCATTATAACTTTACAAGGCAGACAAACAGTTATTGGAATTAAAATTGTTTAATAAGATAATTTGAGAATGTGTACGTTGATGGATCTTCAACAATACAAGAAAACCATACAAGTTAGAAAAAGTAACTTACAATTTGGCATCAAAATTAAACCCTCCTGGTGACAATCCTCCCTGTAAAAAAAAATCGCACAAATATATAGTAAATTCCCAGCTATTTAAGTGTTTTATGAAGCTCATGTTTTATGAAGCTCAAAATAGGTATAAAATATCTCTCACATACATTTCTAACAACACTGAGCATAACCAATGTAGCTTCACCTATATCCATCAAAAATTGATCTGTATCCCAACCTGTGTTTTAACAGTATCATGTAAGTGGGTTATGGTTGCAGGCTGAAGCTATTAATCAAGAAGGGCAGCCCTTGAGAAATAGACATGCCAGAGTGAAACAGTGAAACAGTTACCAGTCTGAGGATCGCCAGTATTGGCATCAATGTTTCCCAGCAAACCATTAATCCGTGCCGTTTCAAGCTCGTGATGGCAGCTGCGCGAAAAAGACGTAATATGCATTTTAATGCTTCAGTTTGCTTATACAGAGAAGTAAACATCTATGTCATTTGCCGCCCCACAACTATTGTATCTGTACCTATGGACTATGGTTTTCAGACAAACCTACAATTGGGATATCTACTATAATGTTGCCTGATATTTAGAGTTTAATTCTAAGTTAAGAATCTAAATATCTAGCCGAATTCATAGATGGATATATGTTAAGAAAAATCGATATTTACCTTAATTATGATTACTAGCAAAATATAGAGAGTTGTCTTGATTGTTATTATTAGCGAAATAGGGAGAGTTGCATTTATTATATTAGTTTCCTTTATTATTGATTAGGTATTGATTATATAAATAATTGTGATATTGTAAAAAAATTGAGGCTTATGCCTCCACTATTAAATGAGAAGAGAATTTGACAGACTATTTTATCAATTATAAAACATCAAGAATATATTATGCAGTCGGTTAAATGATCCCTAACAGCTACAAAAAAAGGATTTTCCCGTGAAAATTTGAAGTCGTATAACTGTAAGCTTAGCAGGTTAAAGCAAAACAAACATCAAGATAAGTTCAAATAGCTCTACAATCTTACATTTTATTGTACTTTTCAAACAGTTTACAGCTTTATGAGTGGGTTGAATTTCTAATGTAATAGTTTTTAAATGGCAATAATATATCTGTGCTAAGAACACAAAAAACTGTACATACACTTGTACTACTCCCTCCTCCAAAAAAAATTGTTTCATCTGTCCAATATTTTACTATCAAGAGTAGGAGTTTTTTAATGGTCATGAGAAATATGTTGTCATAACTTGAGGATATATGATGTATGCTGTAAAATGAAACTCTTTTTGTGGAATGGAGGCAATTATTTAATAACTTTTATCGATATGACGTACTACAGTAGGCACTGAATATAACAAATTAACACCACAAACCTGTGACCCGAAAGGGTGGCGTGGTTGCACTCAATGTTCAGTTTAAATTCATCTGCAAATCAAGAACAAATGATTAAAATTATGTTATTCTTTAATCACAGTTCCTTGCAAGTTGACTGCTAATATGAAAAATGTTTATCCTTTGACTTCAAGAAAACAGGGTAAAGCTGGAAGAAAACTCAAGGAAAAAGAAAGGAGAAAGGTGTAACGCAAACATGGAAAAATATAACTGAACAATGAGATTTGCACAAGGGATTCAATAACTAAAAGAATCACCTTTCCATCAACTTGTAGAGTAGGAATTCATTTAATTTTAATTGTTTTATAGTAATGAAAAGAGATATTTCCTGATCTCTCCGATAAATTTACATTACAACCTCAATCTCGCCACGGACCAAAAGAAAGAGAGAGCTTGAACTAGACCTTGAACTAGAAGCATTGTTATGATGTTTTAGTTTCTAATATGATTCTTTTTTGCACTTAACCAGAGGAAGTTTCCTTAGACACCATGTTGAACTAAATTAAATATATTTTGGAGTTAGAACTCCACAAGGAATGGACAGACGAGAAAATCTCTAGGAGTCAACTGGTATTACAAAAAGTACATTACTGACAATTTTTAGTGATAACACTGAGAAAAAATAGTTAAGATTCACAATGGTTATTTACAAAAGCGAGCATCATCAATCTAATGATCTAAAAAAGGAGACCCCAAGTTCACAAATTGAATCATCAAATAAACAAAGGATACACAAAAGTGTAACAACAGGACTGACTTACCAACAAGGCCATATTTGCGCAAGAAATTTGCTGAAGTTGCTGCATCCCAGTCATACCTGACACAGCCAATATATGTAAAGACTAAAGAGAGCATTATCAAAACGTCTATAACACTAAAAAAACCATTTAAATTGCATACTGGTGTTTGGTAGGCTCTTGGGGCTTCGGTTCAATAAGAAGTGTCCCTGGAAAGAGAAAAACAGTAAGCAGATGTAAGTAAAAGCCTGAAATCCAAATTTATGATAACGGTGTCCGTGAATATAAATTGGGTATATAGGCCCACACTAGATTTTTTACTAGAACCTATTAGTACACGGTTTTACTAATTCTTGCATTAACTGATTTTATTTGTGATAAAGGTTGTGTGATCGAATCACGAAGTGAGGATTTATGTTTTGCTAAACTGGTGTCCTTTCTGCTAGTTCTTTTTTTTTTAAATGTTGCTGGTTTTCTGGCAACCCTGGTTAAAAATTTCTGGCTCGGCCATTGATAACAGTTATATCAGCTGTGACACTCTTTTTAGTAATTTACTATGTAATTACTCTATTGTAGTGCTTAGGCCTTGGAATCAGTAGACAGAACCATACCATTAAATCCTATTTTTTTCTTGTAGGCAACAGCAGCTTCTAAAAATCTAGCCTGCAAAAATAAGATGAAGAACATTCGGGTTATGGACTTGCAGACATATAGAATGAAGTCTTCCTTTTAGGTATAAAGGGCATTGCATAGTTGAGAAAGGAAAGCACAACTTTTACAAAAGTTAGAACCTAGGATCATGAACAGAAAAAAATTAATTCAAACACAGAAGTAGATCACTGAAATGCCACAAGAAATTGCCATTAATTAAAAAGGTGAAAAGTACATGAAATCTTACCATATGATTAAGCTCTTTCTCCATATCAGTATTCAAGAGAGATTGATAACCCTCCCGACCACCCCAAAAAACAAAATTTTCTCCCCCCAGAAAATGTGTGACCTGCAACAGAGTGATGTCAAAAATTCAATGTTACATACAAGTAACAAGACCATCTTCAAGAACTCCATTCAAAAATCACTAACCTCCATAGCTTTTTTAACCTGGGCAGCACCATATGCATATACACCCAATTCAGGGCTGTAATTACAAATACAGATCACCAAATTGTAGTTAGAATATGCTTAGGTTGTCAAATAAAGCATAAAAAACATAAATACCTAGTAGCAGCACCATGCATGTAGCGAGGATGCAAGAACAACTGAGCTGTGCCCCACAGAGGCCGAATTTTTGTACCCTAATAAAAACTATGATAAGAACCACGGGTTTTAAAACTAGATACCACATTTTGTCTAGTAATAGTGTAATACACAACATTATAAATTATAACCTGTATATTTCAATATTGACATAAAATTTTAAGTGACATGATGAAAGAAATATCTTCACTGCTGTGCAATACCTGAAGCTCCTTTGCAAGAGCTACAACTTCATCTAGATTTGCGTTGGATTCCTGTGATCAAAATTAAGTGAGTTACTACGTCAAAAAACTAGACATACTATCATTCAACCTTGGAAGGTATACTAAGTAAAACTATAAGACAAGCAGCAATTTCCTTTGGGCATGTTAGATATCAAGTCTATGAAAAGTAGGAAAGAGCTGCAATCTGATACATTTTTAAAAGTTGCATTTCAAGGCTTTGACACACTGACAGTGGGTATGTACTGTGAAGCATTCAAGTCAAAACGGCATGAATTGAAATCCACATACCTCAAGTGTTTTACCATCAGGAGCAATATCTCTGTCATGGAAGCACCACCTGTCTACACCAAGCTTCTCCAAGAACTCAAAGTTTGCTCTCACTGCATCATAAATTTTTATGATTAAATTTAACTAAAAAATATCATTTTAATTTAACAGAGTGATTTATGATTCTCAAACTCACTTCTCCTCTTTGCCATAGAGACGGAATTGGTACCATCTTCCCATGGCCACACTTTTGTAGCTGAACCAAATGGATCACCTCCTGTCCCACGAAATGTGTGCCAAAATGCAACACTGAATCGCATCCAATCCTACAGCAGAACATGTAAATATCAACAGTCAACACATTTACGAGAAATTACAAAATTGATCATTTAATATATTAAAAACAAATACAATTGACAAACCTTCATCGTTTTCCCCAAAATCACTTCATTGGCATTATACCATTTAAATGCCAGATGGTTCTTGGTAGAAGGCCCCTAAACAAATAAAAAAAACATTTAAATCTCAAAATGTAATTACAGTTTTCGCAGTATAAAATCTCGAAACGTTACAATCAAACAACGATATTACCTCATACTTAATCTTTGGAATCCCAGGAAAAAACTCCCCTTCCCATTCATCTGAATCACCACATTCACTACCAACATTAGCAGGACAGGTAGGTGGACCAACAGCACTCTATGCACACAAAATTTTTCCCAGATTATTAAAAAAAAACATAAACCCTACCTAAAAATCAAAACTTTTAGCAATAACAACAAAAAAGTAAGAATCTTTACCACTCTAAAAGGGATCACAAAAACCCCTACAAGAAATAGTAATAAAACAGCACTCTTCATCATCTTTTTCATAACAAAAAAAAAAAACCTGCAACATAAAATATAAATTAAACCACCAACACACAAGATAATTAATCACAAAAATCAAGCCTTTCAAGAATATCGTAAACATAAAAATCCCTTTCGTTATTTGTTTATCAAACACCTTACTGCACTACAACCTTGTACTAATCTATACATACATGCATATATACAAATCAAAATCTAGTGAAAAAAAAAAAGATAAGAGAATTGATGATCAAATTAAGTAAAGACCCAGAAAAAAAATAATTGGATAATAGTCTTACCAGTATTGTGTTGCGTGAAAGAGAGAATTACACTAGCCCAGCTCAGAACCCTGTTTTATAGTACTAGTACAAGTAGATTATGAGGGGTCCCAACTAGGAGTCATTTCATATTACTTTATTGAGTAAATCTAATCTTGGTAACTTTATTTTATTATAATATTATTATTATTATTACAAGTATCTAGTATTAGTATAGTATCATCTACCATTACTTATATTATATATTAATAATTACACCTCAGCTCCGTTATCTTATCTTATCTGATTAACGGATATCGACCTGATTTTATACTATACTCAAATTTTGAAGTCACCCAAATTTAAGTCCTCCAAAGGAACGTGTGAATCCTTAGATTCATTTGCGTATTTATAGTAGGAATTTTTTTTTAATTTTTTTAAATTTAATTTAAATTAAGATAAAACTTGTTTTTAATATCTTAAACATAACACTTTCATACAGGCCTGTCAATTGTCAATAGACCGGAGCTCCGATCCGATCCGATCCCATCCAAGACCTTATAATTGAATATGGATTTATATAAAATAAATTCGATTCGATAAAAATCCGATCCAATAAGAGTCCGATCCATATAATACGTATATGGATTTTACATGATCCGATCTATTAAGAATTCGATCCGAATAATTATAATTATAAATTTTTTATATATTGATATTAATACAATTATACAAATAATGTATAATTTTCAAATCATATGAGACCCAAATTCATTTAGTAGTATTTTATACTATAACTTGAAAAAAGTAATACGTTTATAATGAATACATTATCATTGTATTGCATCTAAAATTGAATTCATATTTTAATTTGAATTATTTTTATGCTTAGAGTTCATTTCTTGATTTTTCTAATTTTATCCGGTATATTTCAAGATTAATAGATTTTTTTGTTGATTTTCAATGTTCTACTATTCTTGTATTTGGATGTTAATGTGTACTTGTACATCTTAAAATTGTTTATTTTATCATTTTAGATTTTAATAAATTTTAATATTAATATAATTTTTTTTTGAAAAAATGTTAATTGGATTGGATATCCAATCCGATAACCCATGATCCTAATGGAGCGGATATGGATTGGTCTTAAAAAAATCCGACACTTAATCCGATCCGATCCGAAAAATTAAATGAATTTGGATATGGATTCTGGCTGATCCGATCCAAACTCAATCCATTGACAGGCCTACTTTCATATTTACATGATGAATATATATTCTCAACTTCCATTTAAAAACAAGGCATAAAAAGTAGCATAAAAACAAGGCACCATCTACAAAGTTGAAACACATGGAGGGAATCTATTATTAAATAATGAAATAAGAAGAGCAGAGAGACTCTTAACATTAAGGGTGAAAGAGTTCTTAACTTTTTCGAGAGGTTTTAAGAACTTATTTGTATTAATTTTTGCATTAGTTTCATTATAATTTGATTTAAGAGGTTCGATAAGGTGCATTTTGGAGTTAGCTCTAAGCCCTTGTTTGGTTGTAGGAGAATAACGGGGAGGGGAGATTAAAGTATGCAAAATAGCGTAATTAAGGTGGAGATTCAGGGATAATTGTCATCACAAAAGAGAGGTAAGAGGTCCCCTTCTTTAACGTATGACTGAGGTGGCAACCTTTCCTTGGGATGCTACCCCCGACTTTTTAGTTTTTAGTTTTATCCACAGCTTCTGCTGGTTACGTGATACAACCAAACACGGCCAAGTTTTCACATAAATTGCAAAATTTAATAAATTAATAAAAACATGTAAATTTCTTAATAAATATTTTTCTGGAATTTGTTGGAATGTGCCGTACAATTGCTACTCCTTCACAATCTTTGACGTTAGTTTTTTCAAGTCAACTAGGATCGGTAGTCCGCAATGCCCGTTATAAGCATTCAGATTTACTTGTATAGCAAATTATACAAACTTTATTTACCCCGTTTATAATTTCAGATTGCCCCATACCATATCTAGTGTAAATCTGAAGTTTTGATGTTGTAAAGTGAGAAACATGAAAGTTTTCTGAGAACACCCACATAATGGGATAGCATGAAATACTACTGATCTCTAGGATTATATTTTTTCCCTTCACTGAACTTTTAACTACTTGAGGTGACATAAACATGCATCATGTTTTTTCTTTCTTAATTCCCGCCAAAAAGATTACGAAAATCATTGAATAAAAAAAAACACCAATATAGGTGTGAAGCCTGTATGACCAAATCAAAATGTATGCCAACAACATCTGCAAACACAATAAAATGTTAAATAACATTAAGATTAAAGGAAAAAAACTTTTCTTGCATCAAAAATCATAATTTCTGAACTATCTGCGAGGCTTAGCCTAACAGATACCCATGATAAAACTAAGAATGTTCACGCCTCAGTGCATCTGCGCCTAAGTGAGTGTAGTTGAGTTTTTTTTTTATTGGCCACAACCCAAAAAATAAAATCCAGACTTGAACTACTAGTCTACTATCTGGAATTTCTATATGGTACAACAAAAGCCAGCTCTTCGGTACTTCATCTTAAGAAATCCAAGAAGCATAACCAGGTTTTTATGAAGGCAATTGAAGATTTCACAAACTTTTTTTTTAAAACAATGCTTGATGTACTCTCTCTGTTCGGACTCTTTCAAGCACGATTCAGCAGATTGCCGACAGTCACGCAGATCTGTAGTACAGTTATGTTTGAATTATATGCAGATTTTCTACAATTTAACGATCATGACCTCATCAACCTGCATTGGAAAGAAGGCTTCACATGGCTATACAGTACATACTCAATAAAAGTTACAAGTTCTGAAGAAAAAGGAATTGTATATTTCCAGAGCAGATTAGATAACTGTATATGCAGAAGGTCAAAAGAAGGTAGTAAACCTCACAACCCAACTTCGAAAATTATTTACAGATAATTCTGGACAACTAAAAAATAATCTTCAGAAAAAAAGCACTTGGAAAGAAAACAATCACTATTTAATTTACATTTCATTATGTCAGTTATCTTAAAACAATAAATACTTAAGGATAACAATGAATTACTCAAGTATTTGGATTAACATCAACTATTTTTGCTTATGCACAAGCTTATACACTCCTGTACAGAGCATAACTTGAGATGAAAGAATTGAGAGATGATTTGCCTAAGCAGTTCTCTAAAATGTATAGAGGAGACCAGTAAAGGTATCACTGAATCCATCATTTTCTTTTTGAGATCAATTCATTCATAAAACAAAATCCATCGACCAGTATGTTCTTAGAAGAAGTTGCCAATCTAAACTTTACATTGCCAAACCTAACTTTTCTCTACTATACATTTCTTTTGGATTTCATTCCCAACTTAATGGTGCTACCCAACCCAACATATAGAATCACATGTTTATTGATATGGAGCAAAATACATTTTAGGTCCATATCATTGTTCTAACTAATTAGTCATAAATGAACAGTGTAAAATGTGGCAACATGGATTTTGGGCAATGATTTAATTGTCTTGCAGAAACCAATCGAGTGATGAAGAGGGTTGCCAAAACATGTGGCAGAAAGACTAATGAAGGAAAAAGATCTACACAAACTGGCAAAGATAATATGGACGTGTAGGAAAGTGATATACATACACTGTAACTTTGTAAGGATGCCCAAATCAGCCAGTTATTTACTGTTTTTTTCTATAATTTCAATTTTGTTTTATTTATGGCTAGTCAATTTCATTTCTATGCAATCAAAATCTTATATGACAAATCATGCACTAGGAAAAAATAATCGTTTTTCTGTGCCTTACCGGTGGAAGACATGCCCCTGCCAGATGGATAGATGCTAAAGATGGAAGTTATCTATCATATGGAGAACCACGTCAGCACCATCAGAATTTAACCAGTAGCTTTTAACCTAACCTTGTCATAGAAGAAAAAAGATAAGAAAGAATGAAATCACATGCTTCAGACAATTTTTGGACCATATAAGATTAATGTTATGACACCAACAAAGTTGGCCAAGTGGTAGGGACTTGGTCGCAAAGAGCATAAAGATAATACAGGAGACTTGCCTGTATGGTGCTGTGTGCAACAAGTCTTTGACTACTCTTACCAAAGCTAACATCGATACGTTCCCAAGGTAATTGAGAGAGACCTCTGATCATCTCCTCTGCATGTGACAAATACAAAATGTTCGCATTTTAAATTATCGCACTTCATCATGAATTTTTGCACTTGAAATGACATGAGTAATATTTACTTAACACAAATTATAGGGAAGATTTCAAAAAAAGATAGTTATCGGAATAGATCAACTTAGAGATTTATAAATTCAATAATTCACTGTGCATTGCCAGAGTTGAGTAGAACCAAAAAAATAAGGCACTCTAGGAACTAACTTTAGTATATTGTTCCATAAGATAAGATAAAATAATCTGACCAAACAAAGACAGGCAGAGAAACAGAGTGTTCGATTTCCCACATATAATTCGATTTCTCAGGCAAAGGGGGAATGATTTTAGATAGTTTTTTTGTTCCTTACTACAATGTAAAAGGTTCTATTGTTTTGAACAGAATTCAAAATTCACAAGTTTCCACTTAAGAAACACAAGATAAACAGGAAACTGACTCCACGACATTTATGTATGTCCATGCACCTCATTATCTATTAAATCAATTTATCAAAAACATGAAGATTCCTCATTATTGCATTAAACATAATTTGACAAACCTTCTAAGTCATTTGTCTGTGTGCTGAGTTTGCTGACTGAGGATGATGCCCCCCTCTGGATATTTTCAGTTGTTTCTCGGTTGACATGTACAATATGTGGGTACTTCTCATCTCCGACAAGAAGATCCGTCTAAAAAAAAGGGAAAAGTAAAGGTAGTTGATGCAAAAAATTATCCCTGTTTATAAATCTTATGTGGCACCAAAGAAACCAACCTTTGGAAGTTCATGCTGACGTCGAATTGATGATGTTCTCCACCCAACCACGTCTTAAAATCAGTTAAGATGAACAATAACAAAATTTTGATTGTTCTATCAAGAGTTCAGGTTTAGGAAAGAATAAATAAAAAGGATACGGTCATAGTTTGCATTTGCATATGCCACACGACGTTTGAAAGACCGCAAACCTGATCTACAAAAGTTTAGAAATGATACCATTTACACTCAAGTTCTGCAACATGATTATTTGGGGAAAGGGAAATTATTTGAGTAAAATGTACTGTAAAAATCCTTGCTAACATGAATTTCAGATCATCAAGGTCATAAACCATTTTGAGGAGGAGAGGCATGTCATCATCTTTGTCAGTTAGAAAAAGATGCTTCCCTGATCTCCCAGCTATCAGGTGTGCAGTTTGAGAGGCTTGTTTCTCAAGGAAAGGAAGACCACCAAGAAATGGAAGCTGTCACAGTAAAAATAAAAGATAATAATGATATAGGAAAGTCGTTCCACATAGCAAAATTCACAGTCAAACAAAAGAAAAAAAGTAAAGAACATAGTACCAAAATACAAGATATATTAAGGAATAAACCACCAAACATAAACCATGAACCCTGAAGATGGTGGTGGCATATAAAATCTACTAAATCTCGGCAGTTTTAAAGAATGTTTTTTGATACACCCAAATGAATATAAAGTTAACTATGCAACAAATCCAATTTTTATACCACGTTCTTTTCTTTTGTTTGATTGTGTTGAAAGTTTTTGGCTCGCTAGTTATCTATAACCATTTGTAATTGATTTTTTATTTTTAAAAAAAACTGTGCCCTTTATTAGGTTCATCTTTAAATTGTTTTGAAATTCCAAGTCCACAATCATTTATAAAGGAGAAAGAAATTCAACTGAAAAGATCAGTGATATGCAATTCCGTAACTTTCAATGTAAAGGGAAAAAAACTATTTATCAATGATATAGTTGAAATAATAATCACAATAAAATAATTTTAAATTTAGCGAATTAATTTAAAAATCAGCAAATAATAATAATAATAATAATAATAATAATAATAATAATAATAATAATAATAATAATAATAATAATAACAACAACAACAACAACAACAATAAAATTCATAATTTAGAGCAAATAACATATCAAACAAGGCTTCTGATTTTTCTTTTAATAACACTTCACAAGACAATAGCTAATCTTCATAACAACACCCATAATGATCACTACAAGTTAATAATTTATTAAAAAGTACAAATTCTTCAATCAAACGACTCTAGAAAATTGTAAAGACATTTAAAAGTTAAGACATATACTACACATAAGAAGTAAAAAAAAAGTCTAGGAGCAAGCATTTAAATAGACCCCATGTACCTGTTTATTTCCCCTTGAACCAAGATGTGGGGTTGCTACTGTTATAAAATTTATAGGTTCCAATCCAGCAATTTTAGCTCCATGATGCTGATAGAGCCTCCCTACAGCATACCTCGCAACAAGACCACCCAAGGAGTGAGCTACAAAGGATATCTTGTTTACTTCAGGCCATTGTGTGACAACATCCAGTACCTACACCACGCACAAGATAGATTACGTATAGGAATTCTTACAACTAGTGTCTGATTAAATACATAAATAGAGGCAATAACTTCAAAATCAAGTTACTTTGAGAATAAAAAGATATCATTTAATTATACCTCTTCAGATAATCTCTCGCCCATTCGGTCTACACCATCAAAAGTCAACCTCAACGAATTGCACTCGCTACCTGCTCTAGCAAATATAAATATTTGGACGCAGGATAAACAGGAAAAACTTACAATGTATCCAAAATTCAGCAGATAGATTTAGACCGGTTGCAAGCAGCAGTATAAGTTGAAAATGATTCAAACTATAATCATAACACATATCTACATGAAACTTCAAAATTCTAGTTAACCAGAACTGACTACTGAATAAAAAGCCTAACGAAAGTTGTAGACTATATCTGAGTACTGTAACCATAATCAAAGCACGACTAAAATAAGATTCTTTTTTCTTCTAAAGTTTACCACAAGGTAAGCTGAACCCACTGCCAATATACTATACAATCAGCGTCATATACTATTTTCCGGCATGAATGCTACACTTATTGCAAGTTTAATGCTCATACATTCCATAACAGGTTTTGGTTGGAGGCCTACATATTATGATCACGAACAGAAGGGGGATTGTTCGAGAATGGAAGTCAATTTACTTATTACAAGTCCAAAGAATGATACATAAACGTACGAAAATGATTTGAGACAAATTAGGCCAATAAACTTGAATATTACATGTTATTCAACCAACATTATGAAACAATAATAAGTATGAGAAAGTTGCATGTGAATGTTAAGGTAAAGAAGTGGAGGCTTAGGTGGCAAAGTTTTACTTTTACACACTACCAACAATACATTAAATCTAATACTATATATTAAAGCAGAACTAGAAACCCATAACGACTGATTTTTGAAACCTTACGAGATACAGGGTGAATTTAATGATTTCTCTCTTCTGTAGGAGTTGTATGCTTGTAACATAGTACATGTGTGTGAGTGTGGCTCTGTGTGTGTGTGTGTGTGACTGGGTGGCTCTCAGTTTTGAATATATGAGCCTTCATTTTATGAATATGAGGCATTAGAATATGTAAGGGAATGCTAAGTTCTTAAATCAAAATAGTTAGGTAGGATGAAGCTAAAACAAGAACTTACGATGAACTACAACTTTGCCATAAAGCTTCTTTACAAATTGCTCAGCTGCATATCTCCAATCTTCAGAACTGAACAAATTACAGATGTAAATAAATAAACTTATGCAGCCATTCGTAAATAAAAAGTCATGCCATCATATATATTAATTTATCGTGAGAGAGAGTCAAACAAAGGTATGACCTATACTCTGGATGAGTAAAAAAAGAGTACTGTATACGATTCTGATGGAACTGCTATTCCAAAAGTTCAATAGCCTAAAATATTGACAAAGTGCGTAGGAAAATTTACAAAGTAGAAAAAATTATTAGAGCATCTCCATTAGGGGTTGCCTTGATAATTGCCAACCCTTGTCAAAACATCACATATATTAATTTTTTATTATATCTCTCTTCCATGTCAACTTTAGGAACATTTACTCAAAAAACACTCCAATAATCACCAACCATTAATGGTTGCAACCTACCAACTCCAATAGGCAACCAAGAGTGCCATGCCACATCAACTTTGGCAACCTAAGGCCCCCCCCCCCCACCCTCAATTCTTTCCTAAAGTAAAACACTCCTCACCACCACCACCACCACCTACCGGCAGCCATATTATAGAAAGATATATGATACACTCTCCTTTTCCACCATATACTGTCTTCCACAGTTCCTCTTATTTACCACTAATCACTCACCTCTTATATAAATATACCCACTCCCTCATTCATTATCAAATGCACCAAATTTTTTTCTCCCTCTTCATAGCTGCTGGAAAGTCCGTCTAGCAGGTAACTACCTTGTGGTAGCTTTCAAGCAGGTCAGTATACGGGCCCTCGTGAGCCATCTAAAATTGTCCCGCTACAGCAATAGGAGTTTGTTCAACCGTTGCAACCGCAACAGGACAAGGGGAGTTCTTCCGGGTTATCCGATTAAGTATGGAGGGAAAAGGGAATCGCTGGATAACAATTCGGTTGTACCTCAATTGTTCTTTGTAAACTTGATCGAGTCTGTTCCTTGATACTTTTAAACTTTTAGAAAATTTTATAACCATTATTATCATTATAGTGGAAAAATTCAGAGTTGGTCCCGTGCTTTTGACCTCCTTATGAGCATCTCCAACGGTATTGGCTAAATTTCAAAAAAGTAATAGTTGACTAAAATTTACTTAACATGTAGGTGCTCCAATGGGGATTGGCTATAATGGTTGGTTATATTTCAAAAAAGGTATTATTATTATTATTATTATCATCTTTTTTTGTCAAATTATGGAAAGAAAACGGGCGGAAAATGACATGGCATTTACTACATATCTGTAGAGCTTCAACAAATATGGCCAATATTGAAAAAATATAGAGGATTGGCTAAAATTTTAGACAAGGGGAATGCCCCATTGGAGTGATGAATTTTTAACATATTATGTATAATTTTCAATTTTGGTATGTTATTTAAAATTTTAGCAAAGGGGTTTGCCCCATTGGAGATGCTTAGCATCTTCAACGCTCAAAACCCTTAGCTAAATATCTAGGTGGCATACTAAAAATAAAATTTATAGAAATTTATAGAGCATATGTAATGATCACTCCAACGGGACAAAACTCTTATCTATAATTTTAAGTCAACCTCATCATATTGGCTATTTATACTGAACCTCTAGAGACCTGTAGCAACAGTCTACATCATCTATTTCCATATTGAAATAATATTTTCTATTTATAACAACTTTAAATAATAAAAGATTACCATGTTTAAAATATAGCCAATAAATATAGTCAATACCCTTGGAGTAGAACACCTTATAAGTTCAACAAATTTAAGCTAATTATTTATTTATACTTTGAAGATGCTCTTAGTTAGTAAAAGAGAGATTCTCTATCATAGTTATTATTAATTTGTTTGTCTGTGATGATTGCTAGTTTCAATTTACACAAAGATGGGAAAATTGAATTCGTAACAAGCATTCCATGAATTCAAAACAGAACAAACAATTTAACTTGTAATACTTTTGGAGACAATAGATTTAAAGCTTATCTAACATTGATCCTTTACTTATTTCATTTTCTACCCCCTTACCCCGAAAAATATATCAATTAGATACAATCATGTGTGCATTACTGATTAATTGTCAACATTAGAAATCTTCTAAAAACACATAAAATTTACACAAACTTCTTTGCGACTACGTAACATTGACCATTTTAGTAGCCATCAAGCAACTGTAACACCGATTCGGCAACTCATTCGCGAAAACCAATATCTGGTTTTCAAATACCAGACTGCCAATTTAAGGGTGTTGGCCATCATAAAATTAACATAAAATGCCCCAAATATCATAAACCAAAAATATGGTCCCAAATATCACTTTAATACATAATTTCGTATAGCATTTTCAGGATTAATAGATGGCAGCACCCCTAACGCCACCCCTAACGCGCCTAGCGTTCTCTCTCAACCAGACCCAAAACGCTAGATTAGAAAGTGTTTCCACCCCCCACAAACGCTACATCCTCTAGCATTCCCCACTCTCCACCTAACCCTAATCCCTAAAACGCTACACTATGTAGCGTCCCCACCCCTTTAAACGCTACACGATGTAGCGTTACATATATATACAAAAAAAAAAATTGAAAACGCTACGCCATGTAGTGTTTAAGTGTGATATTTGGAGCCATATTTTTTAGTTGTGATAATTTGGACCATTTAGTTTAAAATTGTGACATTTGGGTCCTTTTCTCCCAATTTAACTACTCCGCCTAAAATGATCAGTGCATACCAATGTAGTAATTACAAAATCGCAACATCGAGTTAAAATCATCAATTATACATAAATAAAGTCAATAATATTATTAATACCTTCCAATGATACCATTAACCATGATGACAAGATGATCGGGTTGCACATCCGGATTCGGGTCAAAAACATCTTGACCGCCAGAAACAGACTCCACTCCACCATCCAGCTCCTTATTGGTCCGATCCGTAAAGTAACCTGTGCTTAACTTTCGAATAAACTCCATATTATTATTTCTCTGGGCCAGTACCAATTGATAGTTCCTTCTTCTTCTTCTTCTTCTTAATCCAGAGCTCCCTGGATTGAAACGGCCCAACTGAGGCCCAACTAATGATGGTTTAGCAGGGAGGCTTATCGGAGAATAAGTAGTCAGGGACATGCGTGGCACTGTTTGGCACGTGTAACTGAAATGAAGAGAGGATGAAGTGAAGGTGTTAGTTATGGAAAGAAAGAATACAACTGGAGTTGTTAGTTGAGTTGGCTTTACAGAGTGGAGGTTGGCGGTTGACTTTTTATACGACTAGTTCTTCGAGTATTCATTTTTATTTTTGAGTTCACTTCAAGTATTTTTAATTTAAATACCATTTCAATAAATTTAAAAGAAATGAATATGTTTTTTTAATAGTACAATGGTTACTAGATTCAAGTAATTCGGTGGGACAAAAATATATTGGGTTGGGAGTAGCTCAAATAAATAAATAAATATATATATATATATATATATATATATATATTATTAATTTGAATTAATTTTTTTGAAACATGAATTTTGGAGGCTTAAATTTTTAAATGAGATCATTTCGAATTATAATGTTTTAATATTAGTAAGATAGTATAAATATAAGAGAAAATGCCCAATCTACTCATTTTTCAATATACAATGGCCAGATATAGATGTTGGGTTAGTTTGGCCCTAAACACCCATCCAACACGTTACTTACAGTGGCGTATATACATTTTGCATTGAATCTAAAAGACAATCTCAATTCACAAACCAGTCCCATGTTCTTCTTTTATCTATGAATTCCAATTAACCTTTCTCATCATATTGATTGCAACAGATACGAATTAGGGTTTCATTTGGGCTTTTAAATATATGGTGAATGTATGTTAACGTGTATTACTATTGAAACACTGCCTTCTTGTGAAATTCTAACTAAAGAAGATAAAAGTAACTGTATTTACATTGACTATGAAAGATCGTCTGTACATTGCTTGGTTACAAAAATGAACTGTTATTCTAACTTATATACAAGTTAAGGCTGAGCTAGGATTCTGTTTCTAACTAACTTTGACAGCCGGAAAATATAAAAAATGAAAAATATAAATTAACCAATCCCAACAGCCCCCTTCAAGTTGGAGGGTGTTGAAGACACACCCAACTTGCAGAGTAATTGATGATGTTGAATGCCTGTCAAAGGTTTTGTACATAGGTCTGCAAATTGCTGTTTAAAAGGAATATAAGAAAGAGAGATTAGCCCAGAAGAAAGTTTAGCACGAACGAAATGGCAATCGAGCTCTATGTGCTTAGTTCGTTCGTGATATACCGGATTTTGCAATATAAATTGCTGCTTGATTGTCACATTTTACAGGAACATGAATGATATCTGGTACATCAAGTTCGTGTAAAAGGCAAGTTAACCAAGCTAGTTCAGATGTTAATCTTCGTAAAGATCGGTATTCAACTTCAGCAGATGATAAAGAAACCGTATGTTGCTTCTTTGATTCCCATGAAATCAAGCTTCCACCAAGCAAAACAACAAACCCACTTACAGATTTTCTAGAATTGGGGCACGCAGCCCAGTCAGCATCACAAAATGCCTCTAAACCAAAAGAATCATTCTTGTTTATAACAGACCTTGACTTGGATTATGTCTTGAGTACCGTAAGACATGTATAGCAGCATCCCAATGGGGTTGTCTTGGTGTGGACATAAACTGACTCAGGTGTTGAACACTAAAAGAAAGGTCTGGACGTGTATGTGTTAAGAAATTAAGTTTGCCTACTAATTGACGATATCGAGAAGGATCAGATAATAAAGAACCCTCATCTGGTAGAAGTTTACAGCTGAGATCCAATGGAGTGATGACAGGAGAAGCATCTGTGCATTGAAATTCAGCTAGAAGATCAGAAGTAAATTTCTACTGAGAAAGAATCATGCCATATGGAACCTCTGTGAACTCCAATCCAAGAAAATAATGAAGCTTACCAAGGTCTTTGATCTTAAAGATAGAGTCAAGATAAGCCTTGATGTGATTTATTTCCTCATGATCATTACCTACAACTAAAATTTCGTCTACATAAACAGCAAGGAAAATAACCAATGAGCCACGCTTTTTGTAGAACAGAGAAGAATCGTTCTATGAAACAGTATAACCTCTGGACAGTAAAGTAGTTTTCAGTTTTGTGTTCCACTCCCTTGAGGCTTGTCGTAGACCATAAAAAGATTTTTCAAGCTTGCAAACAAGTGAAGGATCCACATTTAAACTAGGGGGAGGTGCCATATAAATCTCTTCGTGTAAATCACCATGAAGAAAGGCATTATTAACGTTAAGATGAAATAAATCCCACCCCTTTTTCACTGCAGTATCAACTAAGCTTCGAATTGTAGTCATTTTTACTACCGGGGAAAAAGTTTCATTGAAATCAACGCCTTCAACTTGAGTAAAACCACGTACCACAAGACGGGCCTTATATCGCTCAATAGAACCATCTGAATTTTGCTTAACTCGAAAAACCCTTTTACAAGTGATAGGCTTTTTGCCTGGTGGAAGTGGAACAATAGACCATGTTTTATTATCCTCTAAAGTAGAAAACTCTGCATCAATTGCTGTTTTCCATTCAGGAAATTTAATTGCTTCAGCATATGAACTTGGCTCAGAAGGTGCTAACACATAGGAATTAGGAATAGTAGAGGCAGAGCAGCAAGTACCAGTAGGATTGAAGCAAACAGATGAAGTACAAAAAGAAGTTATAGTACAAAAGCAAGCAGACACGTTGTGACAATTAGTAGTGGTATTATATGTATGAACATAATCTGTCAAATAGGATGGGAGTTTGGTGATCGAGATGATTTTCTAAATGGCACAATAGGATCAACTAAAGTATGTTGTTCAGTGAAATTATTGTCAGAAATATTATTATCAACGTGTTGAAAATCATTAGGAATGCTAGTAACTGGAGTATGAGTGGAAGTATTATGATGAATGTTTGTGTGATCATGAATTGACAATGGAATAAAACTAGAAGAAGTAGATTTAACAAGAGGAAATGTTGACTCATGAAATACTGCATCACGAGAAACAACAATTGAACGATCAACAAGATTTAAGAACTTGTAAGCTTTCTTGCCATATGGATAACCCAGAAAAACACAAGGTATTGCACGAGGAGAAAACTTATCTCGATGTGACTTAGAGGTACACACATAACTTAGACATCCAAACGGTTTAAGAACAGAGTAATCAGTTTTAACTTTGAATAACAACTCATATGGTGAACGCCCAGATAACAACTTTGTAGGAAATCTATTAATCAAATAGGTCGCTGTTAAAACACAATCATCCCAGAACTGTTTAGGCAAATTTGATTGGAAAAGTAAGGCTCGTGAGGTTTCAAGTAAATGTTTATGTTTGCATTCAACCACACCATTCTGTTGTGGGGTGTGAGAACAAGATGTTTGATGGACAATACCTTGAGAAAGAAAAAACTATGTGGCAGATTTGCTAAGTCCTAACTCTAATGCATTATCAGTTCGTACTATTTGAACTTTACTGTTGAACTGATTTTGAACCATGACAACAAACTGCTAAATGAAATCAAAAGCATTGTATTTACAGCTCAGTAAATGAGTCCAAGTAGTACGAGTGTAATCATCAACAATCGTGAGAAAATATTTATGTTTATTATAAGTCTGAATAGAATAGGGACCCTAAATGTCTACATGTAACAATTGAAATGAAGTTGTAGAACGAATAACACTTCAAGGAAAAGGAAGCCTGTGTTGATGTGCCTTAGCACAAATTTCACAAGCAGAAATCAAAGCCAAACTAGAATTATCAACATTACAAATAGTTTTGAGCTTAGACAAAGACAAATGGCCTAGTCTAGTATGCCAAGTTGTAGCAGAGACATTTCCATCATTGTAACTGAAAAGGCTTGAGGATGCAGAATGAGGAATAGAATAGAACTTTGATTTTCTGGAGTTGAAGAAGCAAGCAAGTACAGGCCCCTCAGAGAATCACCAAGTGCCAGTGGCTTCCTCAGAGAATGGTCCTGCAGAAAACATGTAGAAGGAGTGAAATGAACTGTGCAGTCAAGATGATGAGCTAGTTTGTTTATAGAAATCAGATTATACTTAAAATGAGGAACATAGAGAACATCAGACAAAATTATATCATGTATAATTGGAACTGCACCAGCATGAGTTATTGTTATGACTTCACCATTTGGTAAGGATATGTGTAAAGGTTTTGGCAGGTTATGTAAGGTAGTAAACAAGTATTTTTGAGGCACATATGATCACTGGCTCCACTGTCCAGGATCCAACTATTGTTGCTTGAATCAGAAAAACAAGCTAAATGAGGAAGAGTAGAAATGTTACCAGCAAAATTTGCTGAGCTCAGTGTTGAATCAGGAACAGATGAAGACTATGCACTTTTAAGCAAATTCATGATCTGATTGCAAATGTCAGGTGAAAAATCAACTACAGGAGAGGATGTATTAGCAGGTGCACCAGAATTCACAGAACAATTAGGACTAACAGGTGAATCAGTAACTTCAACTTGAGCTGCTAGCCTCTTAGAATTAGCAAATGGTGTTGTTTTAGTGAACTTAAAATCAGCTGGAAAACCATGTAATTTGAAGCACTTGTCAATTGTGTGACCTGTCTTCTTACAGTAGTTACAGTGAACCTTTTTAGCATCCATTTGTTTCTTGAAACCAGAACCACCACTACTATAGTTAACATGATGACCAGGTCTAGAAGTGTTAACAGCCAATGAAGCAGCATCAGGTAAAAAAATGATTAGTGGAATGGATCTCTCTTTGTGTTTCTTCCTGGAATAAAAGACTATAGACCTGGCCAATGGTAGGTAGTGGTGATTTCATCAAAATTGAATCCCTCATGACATTGAAAGAGTCATTTAATCCCATTAAAAATTGAATAACACGCTGATCCTGTTGAAACTTAGATAGCTTTTGGGATGCACCACATGTAAAACCACAAGAACAAGCAGGGGCCAAAGATAGGGCATCAATATCATCCCATAACATCTTGAGTTTGGTAAAATAGTCAGCAATATTGCAATTTCCTTGAAAAAATTTCACTAAGCTCTTTATGCAATCCAAACAATTGAGCACCATTAGAAACTCCATATCTCTCCTCCAATTCAATCCACATTTCATGTGCAGATGTAGAATAGATCACACTACGACCAGTTGACTTAGACAATGCACCAAGCAGCCAAGATATGACCATATCATTGCAACGAGACCAACTTTTATATGTAGAATCAGTACTAACAGGTCTGGAAATAGAACCATCAATGAAGCCTAATTTATTCCTAGCTGATAGTGCAATAGTCATAGATCTCTTCCAATTACTAAAGCCAGTTCCATCGAACGGATCACTTACTAACTTCATACCAGGACTATCCGAAGATTGAAGATAATAAGGATTATCAAATTGCGAAATAGAACCAGCGTTATCATTATGATCATTGTAATTAGTTCGTTCAGCAGTGTGAGTCGATGATTCAACCATTACAATCACTCAATTACAGGAAACACAAAGATTGTAAAGAAAAATAGAAATGATCAAGAACAAAGTTGATCGAAGAGTAAAAATGATCATAAAAGAGATTTATGAATTGATATGTAACAAATCATATCTATATATGATAAAATTTAAAGAAAAATGTCAACTAATTTGTGACATTGATGATCGATTCAAGAAAAACATACAAACAAGAAATTGTAGAATCAAGAAAGTAAGGAAACAAAAGAGACAAAAGAGATTGAGATAGATCGTAACAAAAGAGATCAAAAGATATCGAGAGAGAGAGAGAGAGAGAGAGATAGATCGAGAATTTGGAGAAACAAAGAACAAGTATACTTGTATGTTGAAAAACAACAGAGAGATACAGATCAGTCTACGCCATTGAAGCCTAAACCTTGCTCTGATACCATGTGAAATTCTAACTAACTAAAGAAGATAAAAGTAACTGTATTTACATTGACTGTGAAAGATCGTCTGTACATTGCTTGGTTACAAAAATGAACTGCTATTCTAACTTGTATACAAGTTGAGGCCGAGCTAAGATTCTGTTTCTAACTAACTTTGACAGCTGGAAAATATAAAAAATGGAAAATATAAATTAACCAATCCCAACACTTCTTTAAAACAAAACTTATGTCAGTAGCATACCTTGAGTTTAAGAAAGAAAGTTTCGACAGGATAAGAAAGGTCTCAGCAGATTGTCTCACACGATCCATGTCTTGGTGCTACGCCATCATGTAAGGCGTGTTGTGAAACACATTGTTATATAAGGCCTATCATAGCTGGTTTTTATGGAATATAATAATACTTGCATATGGTAGTTTGTTCGAAATACTTTTGATCTATTTTTAATTCTTAAAATTGCTGATATGCTATATAGTATTAGAGCAACTCCAAGAGCTACCCACCCAATACACTCTCCTAAATTAATTAAGAAAATTGGAACAAAAATCTATCTCCAACGATCCTTATCCATTCCTATAAAGTTACGAGCTCTAAATATTTTCTCAATATTAAGAAGCATCTTTTGTTTCCTCTTTCAAATTTATATTAGTATATATAGGAATGCAGTGGAGTACACATATCAATTATGAATACTATTATATTTGGATGTAACAAAAAATTGATAAAAAGGTAGATACAGAAGAATATTAAGGAGTTTTGTTGGAGGGAAAATATAAATTTGACTTTAAATGGTTAAGAGTAATATTTCTTGAGCAATGCTAGGAAAAGGGTTCCCGAATGCCAAGTTGCATGATTTGATTTGTGGTATTGATGTGCATATATGGGAGCCTTTTTATTTTTAAATTAAATATCCAATCAATAATTGCCAACTCATCATTCGGAAACAAATTCGAAAACCCTTTCAGGGTCCCTAGCATTTCTCATTTTTTTTTTGAGGAGAATGGTAAGTAACTCTTGGAGTTACTCTTATGCATCTTGAAGACAATAATTCTTGTTGGTGATGTGTTCTTATTAGAGCATCTCCAACCATTAAATTTTTTTAAGTAAAAATGTGTATTACATTCCATATATAAAGTTTTAGAGAATATGTGAAATTATTTCATCTCCAACGAAATATTACCATTATCTAAAATTATAACTAATCCCTTTATTTTGGTTATATTTGTCGAACTGCTAAAAACCTGTAAAAAACTTCACATCATCTATTATCATATTGAAATAAAATATTATATTTTTAACAACTTAAAATAATAATAACATTTTTTAAAATATTTCTGAAGAAAATTTTTCCAGAAAAAAATTTCTCGAGAAAATATTCCCGGCAAAAAATTTCTCGAGATTTTTTCCCGGGAAAAATTTCTCGATATAATTTTCCCGAAAAATAAGTTCTCGATATAATTTTCCCGATAAAAAAATTTCTCGGGATAATTTTCCCCAAAAAAAATTTCTTGAAAAAATTTTCTCGAGAAATTTTCTCAGAAAAAAAGTTTCAAAAGCTATTTCTCTAAAAAATTTTAAAAAAAAGTGGGGTGATCATATAGTTTGGTGAAGAAGAATTTCAAATGACTACCTTTCATTTGTAATTTCAAATTACAAAGAAATAGTTAATATTTAATTGGTATGGAACAATACCAATTCCAAATTTTTTTAATCTTGCCAAACAATAAATTTGGTCAATTCCCGGAATTTAAATGAATTCCAAGTTACCAAACAGGCAAATAATAATAAAATATAAATTTATTTAGATTATATTTTTAAATTATTCGCTAATTAACCAAAATTTTATATTTAAATTTTTATTCGCTAAATAAAAATAATTATAAATAGGGTGAAGGTCCTAAACAATTTTTATAAATTTAAATTTAAATTTAAAATTTTTATATTTAAATTATATTATTGTTTCAATAATTTAAATTTTGGTTATTTAGGACTTTCATCCTAAATATATTTAAATTATATTTATATTTTGGTAACAGTATAAAATTATATTTATAAAATTTAAAATAATCAAAATTTAAATTTTGGTAACAATAATTTAAATAATTTAAATTTTGGTAACAATAATTTAAATTTTGATTATTTAGGGCCTTTACCCTAAATATAATGTGTCAATTGTCATATAGATTGTTTTTTAACATCTTTTTTATTGCCATCTTTTATTCATACTAAACAATTTAAAAAAAACTTATATTCACAAAACAATAAAAAATTTGTAATTCATATAATATTGAAACACATTTTGTAGTTTGTATGAGTGTAAATTGTTTAAGTTAATTATATAATCTAATAAATATTGTGGGTCTCGTCCCACCTTACGTACAACGAATTCTTTGTCTAAATAGGTATATTAATATACAAGCTTAAAATTTCTGTGATCCCCAGACTTTTTTTTATAACACATTTCTAAAATTGAATTAAATTTTCTAAGATATGAATTTTATAACCTTAAATTTTTAAATAATTTGATTTCATAATAATTATATAATTGTTACCTAGTGATATTTCTAGAAAAGGTGGAATTTTAGTAAGAAAATATAAAAAAGATGATATATTTTAGATGAAAAAGATAATTGGTTAATTATTAGTAATTATAATATTTTTAATTTATTAAATAAAACCGGCTGCGATATAATAGAAAAAAAGAGATTTTAGTTCTAGAAAAATAGAAAAGGTAACGTGTTTTAAATGAAAACTAGTTGATAAAGTCGCGCTTCGCGGCGGCGTTATACTTTTTCTTAAAACAAATTCAATATATATATATATATATATATATATATATATATATATATCTTATATTATATTATTAATATTAAATTTTAATAGTGACACAATTTTCTCTTATGAATCGCTTTTTCGTAAATACGATTCTTTCTATTGAGTCGATCTTTCGTGAAATCGAAACCCCAACTTTTATATATATTATAAAAAATTAAAACTAATTTTAATTCATAAAAATCGAATTCTAAAAAAATGTATAACATCAATATCAAATTTAATAGCTAGTTTTATCTTTTCTAGTAAGTCTCTTTTCCGTTAAGCACGTTTTGAGTCGCTCATTGTTAGGTCCCAAAGTATCGTAGAAGGGGGGGTTGAATACGATACTACCGAAAATAAAAAATAATTCCGAGAATATATATTTATTGATAATAAACTCGAAGGGGTGTTACAACTTCTAATCCAATGGATTAGCTTCAAAACAGAACACTCCTAAGGATAGTTTAGGCACGAGGACTTTCTACCCGACATTTCCTGAAAGCGGGCTAAGCCAGTTTTGCTACTAGATGGACTGTCTAGCAGCTTACACAGAGAAGATATAAGAGAGAGAAGAGAGAATTGTGTGTTGAGGTGTGTTTTGAAATGAAATACAACATGCCTATTTATAGATTATAGAAAGTCACTATTTGACACTATTCCAACAACCCCCAAATAGTAACCGAGCACTATTCCAACAACCCCCAAATAGTAACCGGACACTATTTCACCAACCCCAAATAGTAACCGGGTACTATTACACCAATCCCAAATAGTAACCGTGCATAGTAACTTTGCATAGTAACTGCGCATAGTAATACTATTTTTGTATCTCTTGGGCTTCTTTCTTCTGTTTTATTCTGCTGTTTTAATTCATCTCTAAAAAAAATTCAAGTACTAGATTAATTTAATTATTTTTTATAAATAATTAATTAATCTGTTACTTATTTAATTTTCAGAGAGTAAATTAATTTTTGACAATACCTTGAAATATTTTGTGTGACGCCCCCGACCCCGGTTTGATTTCCTCTGGAAAGAACCGGCCCGAGGGTCCGTCAAACTACAACTCAATCTGCTTAGCTTGCTAAAATTTTAAAATTTCGGCATGAAGTATTTGTAAATAGGACTATGCACCTGTTTTTTTTTTTCAATTCAACTCTGTAACAAAAAATCTATCTCACCAAAAATTGTGCCACACACAACGCATCGCAACTACTATCTACCATGTGCTACAATTTGTACAACTACAAGCCAACTCTGTCCTGACTTACCTCGCATCAATATACAACCAAAGTCCACAACAAGTGCTTCCACCAAGTCGATCTACAAACTGCGGTACGTAAAGCATAGCCACTAAGTCAACCACCAGCTCTATTGATCCATCACTTCTTTCTACCTTCCCTAGTAATCTTCTGAAATCTTCAGTATCTTCCTGTGATAATTTATAAGAATAGAAGAATGAGCTATAAAGCTCAGCAAGTATATTTTGTAGTGATCCACTGAGATTTTATAAAATAATTTAGTTTGGAAACCATTATCACTACATAGATTATAATAAAACATAACTCACACCAAAACCAGAGTTCTGCCAATATGTCAGCACAACATAGTTTATAATAAAATATAAACCCACACCAAAATCAGAGTTCTGCCAAAGTATTCATCTTTTAAAACTCAGTAATAATTTCGTAAACAGTTTGATTTCATAATAATCCAAACCTCAACACCATTTCACAATAAACTGAATCTTAAAGCATTTTCACAATATTGCCTATAAGCAATCAATAACATTTCACAATTCACAGTTTATAATAAAAATATAAACTTCATAAATTTCATTAGGAAAAATTGAGCATTCTACACACGACAAGTCCATCAAGTTCTACCAATAGGGGTCCCCGGCCCTTACTTCCTATTTCGGGAAGTTCACAAAGTTTCCATTTCTGGAAGTTCTACCAGTCTCCATTTCTGGAGGTTCTACCAATCCCATTTTGGGAGTGAAAATCAATATTTTACTCGAAACAAGGTTTGCACTTTTATACGCATAAAAACGAAATACACATAGAATTTAAAACACAGTAAATATGTTAACAAAAATATAACGCATTATTTTCAATTTATCACAGCAAGATATACTTACAACCACCGCTATCCAAGCAGTCCAACCGTTCATCAACCCACTTTTCCAAGAACCTGAACAAGCATCAATAACTCTTCAATCGTATATTCTCAAATAACTCTACTCATATTTTTACAAAGCAACTAATCTTAAAATGATCAAATTCTATAACTCTTTTCATTTCTCCAATCACCTACTAAAATCAATCAAACATTCTTAGGTCTAAGTGTATGTCATTCCTACAGAAATTTCGACATGACCTCTTCGTAACATGGACATTTCCCGGTGTAAAAACACCTCAATTACCATCTCAATTCATCACAACAATTTACCAACACAACCCAATATCATTCCCACTTCCAATCATCATTTATCTTATCATTTTCAACTATAACACCTTAGAAATTTTGCGATAAAACATTAACCATCAATCCACTGTATACTAAACTTGGTAATCAGCTAAATAAGATCATAACTAACAACTTTTATTTATAGACCTCCTTCAAATAAGGTCTTTAACTTACTCAAAATTACACTCCAAAACAGGGTGACAAATCTGGAACCTTAAAACGCCATTGTACACATCGCACTGAAACATTTTTCATAATTCGATCCTACATTCAAAAATTACCAAATTTTGTAGAGAGGATCTAAAGAGTCTAGTGAACATACCATAAAAATTTCAGCTCCAAAACATTTAATTTATGCCAAAATCGAACTAAATCAACTCACAAACCGGACAGCAAATTTCAGCTTTGCGCATTCTTTACTAAAACTCGCATAACGTTTTACTCGTTAACTCAAATGACACAAGGTTTTCGCGTGGACAATCTAGACTCCGAGTAGAACATTTCTATCCTATACCCACTGTCCAAAACATGGGACAAACAGTCACGAATTAACAGAGCAGAACAGGCAGTTTCTTCAACCAAACTGATTTTCCAAGCTTTAACAATAATCCACAATTCCTTATTATTCTTAAATAATAATTATCATTAATCATTCACACAACATAATATCCTCAAGAACCCCAAAAATCAGCAAGCTATAACTATATATGCCCATGAATAAATTTACAAAAATCAAAGCTTGATACAAGGATGTTATACCTCTTAGACGCTTTTAAAACTCAATTCAAACAATCACCAAGCAAAACCCAAGCTTTCTCCAATCATTCTCCTCCACCTACTTCCTACATCTCTCCGAAATCTCTCCATCTCAGTCTCTTCTTCTATCTTCCTTAATGCTCTCTCTAAAATATCACTGCATCTCTCCCAATATCCAACAATCTCTCCAGCCTTTTCTATCACTCTATCTCTCCCTCTCTTTCTTTCTCTCTCTATCTCTCTCCTTCTCTTCTCTCCTGCACAACACACACACACACACACATCAAAAACACACACACACGCAGCACACATACGCGCACACATATACGCACACAACATACACATCATCTCCCTCTTCTCTTCTTCTACTTTTCCCCCCAATTGAAAACCCCCAAATTTTTTTTCTTCTCCAAATCCCTAATTTCTCTTTTTCTTTCTTCCCCAATTCCTCTCTTCTCTCTCCCCATTTCTTATTTCAGCTGTGTATGTGTTTTTATCCTTATTTGGCTTAGCCCAATACTTCTTATAACTACTACAGTTTATTCCAAGCCCAAATAAAACACTACTTATTCGTTAATCTCATTTTTATTCCACTTGTAATTGTTTTATTAAAACAATTATTCTTCAAAATTCCCAAAATAATTATACAACTTGACTTAATAAAAATAAAGTCGTCAAATCTCCAAAAATCTCGTATCTTAAATAATTACGAGCCCACTTGCAAATTTCCCAGAAATAAATCCTAAAAATCATCCACCGTCAAATAATTAATATTTGAAATTATAATTTAATCTTTAACCAATAAATAAAATATTCCTCAAAATCCACAATTTATCAATTCGATCTCTAAATTCTTCATTATCTCCAAAATGGTTCAAAATTTAACTGCAATAAATTTTATTCCCATTAAAATAATCAGAATTAATATTTTTTGGACTCGGGATGTTACATCATAATCTGTCCTTGATCGTCAATAGGCTTTGGCAATTCTTTCTGTAATTTAATGTGTTGATCCTTCTCGTATGTGCTGACACTTAGTGCGCTGGTCTGGTTCACAAGTGACTAGCAATGTTCTTGATCTTCACACCTCCGTTACATTCCAATTGATTAGCCTGTAGCAGTATCTTCAAATTATGTAAATACATGGAATCTTTTTGGCTCTTCAACTGAATCATCTGTACATCTTATTCTGTCACTGAGGCTTGAACATGTTAATGAACTTCTTTCAGCAACTTGATCCTTGTTGGTGCATGTTCTTCAAATTTCACGATCCCTGTATAGATTTAATATTATTTATCTTTTATCCTAGTTGAGTTATATATATCCTCTATTACATATTACATTACATTATGCTTTACAATCTCCCCCTATTTGATTGTTAGGGTTTGACAAGCAAATTCCTAGAGGATAACTCAACTGATACAAAAAATAAAAATGAAATACAAAGATAAATAATATTAAAGCACATTCTGGATCATATATACATTTTCCAGATTTCTAAAATTTGAACAAGTACAAGACAAATTGTTCCTCTAGACTGAACATATCTTTAAGTTTGCCTTGCTTTCTTTCCACATAGCAATAATACTCCCATTAGCTTTTCCTTTCCCAAAATAAAGTTAATTCCGTGTCAACAACCTTTTCTTTACCCTTACGTCTAGTAGATTTTTCTTGATCATCCAACTTTTCCCCCTCACTTGGGTTATCCTCCAGAGTAGTAGGATGTGAAGTTGGTAAATTAGACGAAGATGACTTTACCAAGGAGTTGACTGCATCATTAAACTGGGTTGCCATGGTATTCAATTGAACCCGGAATACATCATGTTCAATAAGTTACAAATTTTTGATTTCTGCAATGGACTTATAAATATTTTGCAACTCTTTCTCCATTGTTTGAACCCGTGTAAGGAGTCTGCTGTATTCCTTTCTGGTTACAGGTGCATGTGGTTGAGTAGGTTGCTCACTCGTACGTTCTGCAGGTGTTTCACTCAACACTCTATATTCACTCGGTTTAGTGGTTTGGGTGACACTTACATGTTCTGTTCGTGTTTCCCTCAACTCTCCTCTATAGCTTCCAGTGATATGTGTACCTGCAAATGAAATCATCCTAACCCCTTTTTCAGAGGTCACGGATGGTGCAATGAAAGTTCGTGAGCTTCCGTCCTCGCGTGAAGCGAGTTGCCGACCACTGGTAAAGAGTGGTAAATCTCGAAAGAGATCCAGAGATTTTCCCTGTGGGAGGTTAAACTTGAATCGATTAAATGGCACAAAACCTAAGTTTCCCTCGTATGTCTGTGAAGACACTTGGTTCATAAAAGAACCACCTACCGATGGATCTTTCCGTAAAATGGAAGATTCACCAGCAGTTATTGAGGTAGGTAATTCCACCTCGGATGCCTGTGAAGGCATTTGATCTTTAGAAAGATCATCAACCACTCTTATGTTCCGTGAAATGGAACTTAAGATAGTTGCTCCCGTCAATTCAACCTTATTTACATTTTCACTCATTGGATAAGAAAGAATTATTTCACTAACAGTTGCCGTTACCTCAGGTTCATTGGGTTTACTCCGTTTAGAATGAGGTAAAGCGGCTGATGTAACTAACTCCTTATGTGGTGCTGCTGAGGCACTATCTCCCTCAATAATATGGATGACTGGTCATTTAAGTGACAATTGAGGTGTAGGAGTTTGTTGTGTTTGTGTTTGCAGTTGTAGAATGGGCTCTTCGACCTGTGTTAGAGTCGGTGAGATTTCCTGCTCTTGGTCGGGTAAGATGGCCACTAGGGGCTGTAGAAACTGTATTTCCTGTGACACAATAGGGAATACAGAGGTTGGAATAGCAGGGATTGAAATATTACCTTATCGTATACCTGCTCTCACTGGTCTAGGTGACAACGGAAGTGGGACAGTCTTTAGATATTCAGTTAGGACTGTAGGCACATCCGTATATTTCTTTTTGCTTATGTAATTAATTACATTCGTCTTCATGGAAGAACATTCCACCTTTTGACCATTTTCCAAGCATACCCTGTCTTCATCATTCAAAAAATCATTCAATATTAGCTGTAGAAACCTTGGATATAAACATTTGACATTTTGAGTCTGAACATCTCTTGTTCCAAAGTGTTTCATCTTTAAAATGATTTGACCAAGTACTATTTTTCCAAAATTAATCCTCAAATTATTGGCGACCGCATACCCTATTTTTTGAATAAATTCAGGTATTCGATCTTGATTTGTTCTATCTGAGGAAAAAACATGGTTAAGAGTGTGAAAGAAGAAATTCCAATACTGGGCTAGAAACATTCTTGAAAGAGTACCAGTATTGAAATTGCCATCTTGGTACCTTATAAAATGAAAGAACATTTCAATCTGTTCAGGTGTAGGATCAGAAACGAGATTTTCCATAGGAAAATGGAGAATTCGATTAACATCTCGTTCAGTGACCTTAATCGACCTACCAAACAATCGATATGTGATTGCACACCCGTCCTGTCCAGAAGTGTTAACCGCACTGCAATATAGTTCTCGCAATGCATCATGGTTAAGCTGAACCTGTGTAAATAAAGCATAACTAATTAATGAATGTTCATTCAGAAATTATGTCCAATCCCGAAATTGCTCATCAAGAATGGTTTCGATTTGTTGAATGGAAATAGGATTAACTTTAGCAATTAAAAAGCTTTCCTGCAATGCCATTTTCAAAAATTTGAGGAAATTCAAAAACAAGGGTTAGTTTTTATAAAGGATGATGTATAAAGCAAGAATATGAAATCCGATCTAAAAACCACCAGCTAGATTTGAGGGATTTTTCCGATCAAAGCTCGAAATATTCAGCAATCGTGTGTATATGCTCTGTATATCTGAAAAATGATGATGTTAAACACAAATAAAAACTTATCATTTATAAGGTTTCAAGGTTTAGTGGGTTAGGTGTGATAGTGACAACTTATGTTGAAAAAAAAAAAAACACCGTTCAATAATTTCTCACCTAACAACCTAATTAGCCGAAAAACATTTTATCACTGAAACCTGTCAGCCGTAAAATATCTTATCACTGAAACCTATCAGCCTATACACATATACACATATTTAATACTTCTAATTATTATGGATTTAAAAATAATCACGCAGTAAATCAAGAATTAATCCACAATAATCAGATAAACTCACAATTAAATAGACATAAAATTAACAAAATATCATTAATTGATATATGTCAATAAATATTTATTTAATTATGCTACAATGATATCTCCAGAATAATCATGCAGATAAGCAAATAAAACAAACAAAATCCAGAGAATGAAATTCACTGGCTGCAAGCAAATTGAACAGACATTTTAAAAGATCATGTGAAATTTAACATACCAAGCTCACTTCCCAACCTTGAAAAGGTTGCTTCATCCAAAGCTTTAGTAAAAATGTCTGCCAACTGTTTTTCACTAGGAACAAAATGCAGTTCCACAGTGCCTTTCATCACATGCTCCCTGATGAAATGGTATCTGATGTCTATGTGCTTGGTTCTAGAATGCTGCACTGGATTCTGTGATATTGCAATTGCACTAGTGTTGTCACAGAAAATTGGGATCTTTTCAACTTTAACTCCATAGTCAAGTAGTTGATTTCTCATCCATAGAATCTGTGCACAACAACTCCCAGCTGCTATGTATTCAGCCTCTGCAGTTGAGGTAGATACTGAGTTCTGCTTCTTACTGAACCATGAGACCAGCTTATTTCCCAAGAATTGACAGGTTCCTGTGGTACTTTTTCTATCCATTTTGCAACCTGCATAATCTGCATCTGAGTAACCAGTTAGATCAAAACTAGAATCTCTAGGGTACCAAATGCCAAGGTTCGGTATTCCCTTGAGATATCTGAAAATCCTTTTAATAGCTACTAAGTGAGATTCCCTAGGTTCAGCTTGAAATCTAGCACATAAACATGTAGCAAACATAATATCAGGTCTACTAGCTTTTAAGTATAAAAGAGATCCAACCATGCCCCTATAGCTTGTCATGTCCACCTTCTTTTCCTTAGTATTCAGCTCAAGCTTAGTGGCAGTGGCCATGGGTGTTTTTGCAGAAGAGCAATCTGCTAAATCAATCCTTTTTAAAAGATCATAAATGTATTTTGTTTGACTTATAAAAATTCCCTCATTCACTTGTTTAACTTGTAAACCAAGAAAATAAGTTAATTCACCCATCATACTCATTTCATATCTACTTTGCATGAGTTTGGAAAATATCTTGCAAAGTTTCTCATCTGTAGACCCAAATATTATATCATCTACATAAATTTGGACAAGTATCATAGAGCCATTCACATTTCTATAAAAGATAGTTTTATCAATAGTACCTCGAATGAAGTGATTCTCTATAAGAAACTGTGAGAGTGTGTCATACCAGGCTCTAGGTGCTTGCTTCAGGCCATAGAGTGCTTTGAGTAGAAAGAACACATATTCTGGAAAGTCTGGATCTTCAAAACCTGGCGGTTGACTAACATACACCTCCTCCTCCAGAATACCATTCAGAAATGCACTCTTGACATCCATTTGATAGACTTTAAAATTGGCATGCGCTGCATAGGCCAGGAAGATCCTTTTTGCTTCTAAACTTGCCACTGGAGCAAAGGTTTCTTCAAAATCAATTCCTTCCTCTTGACAGTAGCCTTTAGCAACTAATCTAGCTTTATTCCTTGTGACAATGCCGTTCTCATCCATCTTGTTCTTGAATACCCACTTAGTGCCAATCACAGATTTGTCTTTAGGTTTGGGTACAAGTTTCCATACTTCATTTCTTTCAAACTGGTTTAGCTCTTCTTGCATTGCTAAAACCCAGTCTGGATCCAGAAGAGCATGTTCAACTCTCTTTGGTTCCTCTTTGGATAGAAAACTACTATATAAGCATTCTTCTTGAGTCTCTCTTCTGGTTTGGACCTTTGCATTAGGATCTCCAATGATAAGCTCAAATGGATGATCCCTGGTCCATTTTCTTTGTGGTGGTAAGTTTGACCTTGATGAAGGGATTCATTTTCTCTGTGTTGATCATTGTGGCTTGTTGTTGAGTTTTGACTGTGAGAAACTCCCCCTGAGTGTATGGCCCTCGAGATTGATGGAGTTCTTGCAGATTCATCATCAGATGCTTCTCTTTGATTTCCAACTGATGGTGTAAGTTGCTCTTCAACAGGTGGTTCATTCTACACTTCAACTGATGATCCTTGTCTGTTTCTCACACCATTTGATCTCCATTCCTCATCTTCATCTTCACTTTCTTCACCACTTCTCTCATTCTCAAATGAGAGAGACTCATGAAAACCTTCATCTACTAGACCAGATATTTTCTTGTCATCAAAGACAACATGTATGGACTCCATTACAATGTTTAATCTTAGGTTGTGGACTCTGTAGGATTTTCCAACTGAGTATCCAACAAAGATAGCTTCATCTGCCTTTGAATCAAATTTTTCAAGATGCTAACCATGATTTTTCAGTACAAAGCATTTGCATCCAAAGACATGCAGAAAGTTGATTGTTGGTTTCTTGCCTTTGAAAAGTTGATAAGGTGTCATGCCTTTTGATTGATTGACCAAAGAAATATTCTGAGTGTAGCATGCAGTGTTTATAGCTTCTGCCCAGAAGTATGTTGGTAGCTTAGACTCTTCAAGCATTGTTCTTGCAGCTTCAATTAGAGTTCTATTCTTTCTTTCCACTACACCATTTTGTTGAGGAGTTCTTGGTGCAGAGAATTCTTGGATAATTCCTTCTTCTTCACAAAACTCTCTTATTACAGAATTCTTGAACTCAGTTCCATTGTCACTTCTGATTCTCCTTACTTTGAGTAAAGGATTGTTGTTGACTATCTTGATGTGATTTATAATGACTTCATATGCCTCATCCTTAGAGTGCAGAAAGAATGTCCAAGAGAATTTTGAGAAATCATCAATAATCACAAGACAATATTTCTTCTTTGAGATTGACAACACATTGACTGGTCCAAAGAGATCCATGTGAAGTAGTTGCAAGGGTTGATCAATTGATGACATTGACTTTGATTTGAAAGAGGCCTTCTTCTGCTTCCCTTTCTGGCATGCATCACACAATCCATCCTTGGAGTAATCCAATTTTGGAATACCTCTAACCAAATCCTTCTTTACCAACTCATTCATTGCTTTAAAACTCAAGTGTGACAATCTTTTATGCCAAAGCCAACCTTCATCTACACTTGCCTTTCTGAGAAGACATGTAGTCATGTTTGCATTTGTTGAATTGAAGTCAGCAATGTACACATTTCTTCTTCTATCTCCTGTCAACACTACCTTATTGTCACTTTTCTTGAAAATGACACAAGCTTCAGATGTGAACCAGACATTCTGGCCTTTATCACACAGTTGGCTGACACTTAAGAAGTTATGCTTAAGTCCATCAACCAGTGCTACTTCTTTAATGACAACATTCCCTTGTGAAATCAAGCCATATCCTCTAGTATATCCTTTGCTGTTGTCTCCAAAGGTAATGCTAGGGCCAGCTCTCTCCTCAAGCTTAGTGAGCAGGGTAGAATCTCCAGTCATATGCCTAGAACAACCACTGTCTAGATACCAAAGATTCTTTCTGTTTCCCTGCACACATCAAAACAAAATCAAGTTGATTTTGGTACCCAAGTTTTCTTGGGTCCTGCCTTGTTAGCCAATTTCTTATCCTTCAAATCCCTTTTAACCAAAATTTTAGATTGAGTTAAATCAATTTTAACTTTAGGTTTGGGCCTTTGAGAGATAGAATTTGATACTTGCTCATATTTGTTATAGTTAATAGCATTGTTAGGCATAGTCTGTGCAAACATGTTATTCATCATCCATGGCATTTGTGGCATATTGAAAGCATTGTAGTATGGATTATGCATGAATGGCATGTTAGCATATTGGCTAGATGCATGAGCAAAGGGAGCATACATATTTGGCATAACATTCATAGCAGGCACAAACATAGGCATGTTAGGCATCAAAGGATTTTTCATAGCTTTGCAGTTGGTAGATAAATGATTAATACTTCCACACTTTACACATTCTTTCCTAGGAGCATATTTATCAGGTGTGTAATTGTTGTGTTTATTAATCCATACCTTACCATTTCTGTTCTTTTTCTTGTCCTTAACACCTGACTTAACATTTTCTAGCTTGTCCTTCAATTGCTTGTGGGACAAGTTGCCTATGTTTCTTTTCTCAGCTGATTCAGTATTGCTACATTCTCCATTAACAAAGTTCTTGTTGACAGGCCCATACTTTTTATTCAATTTAGTTAAAGTTGCTTTGCTAACAGGCTTAAGTCTTAAATAACATTCTTTTTCGACTAAATCACTGTCTGAAGTAACTTCCCTATCAACATCTAACTTAGCTTCTGCTAATTTGCAGAAAGAATCAATTCCTTGAACATTACAAATTTCCTCATTTACAACTATTGATCCTTTCCACTTAGCAATCAGATTATGTTCCTCTACTAACTGTTTCTTTAAAACTTCCTCTCTCTTTATAGCCTCAATCATTTCATTTTTAGCATCCAAGCAATCTCTTCTCAGAGTTTCAAACTCAATCAACTATGTTTCTCTTAAAGCATTCCTATCACTTAAACTTTCATTAATGTCTTTAATCCTCTTATTCTCTCTGTTAAGTGATTTTAAGGTAACATGCATGTTATACAATTCAATAGACATTTCATCAATTGTGCTAGCACATTCAGCTTTAGAAAGATCAGTTAAAACTGTAGAGAATACCTGGTTGCTTGCTGAGCTAGCTTCTTCATCAGTTTCGTTTGCCATGAGTGCAAGATTGACAAACTCCTCTTCTGCATCTGATTCACCTCCAGCAGCCCAGTCACTGTCTTTTGACACGAATGCTCTCCCTTGTTGCTTGAGAAGAACAAAATATTTCTTCTTGTAATCAACAGTCTCGAATTGTTTTTTCTCTTTCTCATATTTGGATTTTCTGCATTCATTGGCAAAGTGACCGGCAATTCCACACTTATAGCATTTGATCTTTGATCTTTCAACCACATCCTTGTTCGGTTGATAGCTTTTCTTGAATTGCCCGGCTCCTGCTGGATTCTTCTTGAATCTTAGCTTCGAAAATCTCTTTGACAGAAATGCCAAATACTCATCTAGATCTTCAGCTTCATCCTCACTTAATGCATCAGGCTCTTCAATCATCTTGCTTTTACCTTTGCTAGTTTCAGCTTCACTTTCACAAGTTTTTGAACTTAGTGTGGCTTCTACACTCTTCATTCTTCCACCACCTTGGATTGTTGGAATATTGGCCACCAAGCCAACAGATCCACCTTTCTTCTGGATTTTCTCCACTTCCTCATCTTGCTGCATTTCAAGCTCATAGGTCTTCAGGATGCCATACTGTCTCTCAAGTGTAAAATCTTTGTAGTCCTGAGAGTTCCTCAACGAGACTGTCACTGGCTTCCATTTCTTAAGAAGAGATCTCAGAAACTTTAGGTTGGAGTCCTTGGTTTCATATTTTCTCCCATACAACTTTAGACCATTCAGTAACTTTTGAAATCTACTGAATATGTATGTTAGATTTTCACCAGAGGAGTAGTGAAAATGCTCATATTGTTGTATTAGGAGCTACATTTTGTTCTCTCTGACCAGCTCAGTTCCTTCACAGATGGTTTGGATAATGTCCCACACTTGCTTAGCAGTGGTGCAGTTAATGACATTATCAAATATATCTTGATTGATTCCATTGAACAAAATGTTCATGGTCTTCCTATCTTTGTGAATCTCCTCCAAGTCTTCATCTGTGTACTCAGCTTGATTCTTTGGAATAGGCCTTCCAGCAGTTACAGTGCCAGCGTCTTGACCAATCCCAGAGTTGGCCTTCATTGGAACATGAGGTCCTCTCTCTATGCAATCTACGTAGCCTTCATCGATGGCTGATAGATGAAAGTGCATTTTTACTTTTCAGTGAAAGTAATTATCTTTGTCAAGCATTGGAATCTTCACACCTGTATCCTTCCTTCCCATGTTTTTGATCTTTAGACTTCTTGTATGCTAGAAGTTTGCTCTGATACTAATTGTTAGCTCCCGAAGTGTCGTAGAAGGGGGGTTGAATACGATACTACCAAAAATAAAAAATAATTCCGAGAATATATCTTTATTGATAATAAACTCGAAGGGGTGTTACAACTTCTAATCCAATTGATTAGCTTCAAAACAGAACACTCCTAAGGATAGTTTAGGCACGAGGACCTTCTACCCGACACTTCCTGAAAGCGGGCTAAGCCGGCTTTCCTACTAGATGGACTGTCTAGCAACTTACACAGAGAAGATATAAGAGAGAGAAGAGAGAGTTGTGTGTTGAGGTGTATTTTGAAATGAAATACAACAGACCTATTTATAGATTATAGAAAGTCACTATTTGACACTATTCCAACAGCCCCCAAATAGTAACCGAGCACTATTCTAACAACCCCCAGATAGTAACCGGACACTATTTCACCAACCCCAAATAGTAACCAGACACTATTACACCAACCCCAAATTGTAACCGTGCATAGAAACCGTGCATAGTAACTTTGCATAGTAACTGCACATAGTAATACTATTTTTGTATCTCTTGGGCTTCTTTCTTCTGTTTTATTATGCTGTTTTAATTTATCTCTGAAAATAATTCAAGTAATAGATTAATTTAATTATTTGTTATAAATAATTAATTAATCTGTTACTTATTTAATTTTCAGAGAGTAAATTAATTTTTGACAATACCTTGAAATATTATGTCTGTCCTTGATCGTCAATAGGCTTTGACAATTCTTTCTGTAAATTAATGTGTTGATCCTTCTCGTATGTGCTGACACTTAGTGCGCTGGTCTGGTTCACAAGTGACTAGCAATGATCTTGATCTTCACACCTTCGTTACATTCCAATTGATTAGCCTGTAGTAGTATCTTCAAATTATGTAAATACATGGAATCTTTTTGGCTCTTCAACTGAATCATCTGTACATCTTATTCTGTCACTGAGGCTTGAACATGTTAATGAACTTCTTTCAGCGACTTGATCCTTGTTGGTGCCTGTTCTTCAAATTTCATGATCCCTATATAGATTTAATATTATTTATCTTTTATCCTAGTTGAGTTATATATATCCTCTATTACATATTACATTACATTATGCTTTACACTCATATTTGGAACCGAAGTTCTAACTTCATTACATATTATTGATGATACTTATCTTATACAATGACTTTTTTTCTTTAACATTAAAACCTAAAAAGAGAGTGAATTCCAATTTTTACGTTTTTAAACTTTTGATAAATGACAATACATCTTATATTTTCTGTATATTATAAATATTCTTGTATTTATTTACGATTTTTGAATGAAAATATCTTCTATTATGTTTACACATCAATTTAAAAAAAAACAAATACGAACTTTTCGTTATGAGAATAATATTGGATTTATAATTATAATTTCCTAATGCAAGTATAAATAACTTGTATAAAAAATTAATATAAAGGATTTCTAAGAAAAAAGATAAATGGTTTTAGGAGATCATAAAAGATGGTTTCAGCGTCATCGTATCCTACTTCCAAAAAAACATTTTATAATGTCTTATATATATATATTCAAGCACCTATTTTATTTCAAACAGAACTTTAAATTATATGTCTTTTCTATAAATTCGAACACTTTTTCTTTATAAATTCGAACTCCTATTTTACTTCAAGTAGAACTTTTAATTATATGTCTTACAAACAACTGTTACTTCCACTCCCTAACGAACACTTCTTCTTCTTCATAAATTTGAATATATATTCCATTTTCAATAGAACTCTAACTATATGTCTTATATAAAAGTTCGAGCTATTACTTTATAAATTCGAACATCTATTCTACTTTCAATATAACTTTAATTACTCGTCTTCCCTATAAATTGGAACTCTTCTCCTCTATAAATTCGAACACCTATTCTACTTCTAATATGATAAAGAATATATTTTTACTTATTATTATTTAATATCCTAAAATTCTACAAAATTGGAAAAATAGATTGAGGGGATCTAAAAAAATGCAATATATATTTTTCTTATTTTATATCAGCAATGATACTAAATTTTAGTAGTTAACACAATCTTCTCTAATGAGTCGTTTTCTCGTTAAACACGATTCCTCATACTGAGCCGCTTTCTCGTTAAAATCGAAAGCCCAACTTTTTCATATATTATAAATACTTGTATATATTTTTTTATCCATAAAAATCGAAGCCTAAAAATAAAATAAAATTTATAACATCAATATCAAATTCTGATAATTAATAAGACCTTTTCTAGTGGGCCGTCTTCCCATTAAACACGTTTCGAGGCGCTCTCGTTTGGAACCGAAATTCCAACTTCATTACATATTACTGATGATACTTATCGTATAAAATAACATTTTTTCTTTTAATTAAAACCTATAAATAGAATAAATTCCAAATTTTACATTTTCTTAACCTTCTAATATATATTGATTTTAAAAAATGAAAATACATCTTTTTTCTTCATATATTATAGATATTCCTATATTTATTTATGGTTCCCACACGAGAATGTCCTCCTATTATGTTAACACGTCAATCCTTTTTTATCCCTAATGTATGTATAATCATTATCAATATATATATAAATAAAGGAGGATATGCGGGCGTTTAGGTGGCGCTCTAAGATCGTCTCAATCTATTTTTCTAATTTTTAGAATTTTTCGATTTTAATCACTAATAAATATAAAAATATCTTTTAACATATTAGAAGTAGAATAGGTGTTCGAATTTATAGAGAAGACATATAATTAGAAGTTCTATTGGAAGTAAAATAGATATTTAATTATAGGACATATGATTAAAAGTTCTATTAAAAGTAGAATAGGAGTTCAGATAAATACTAATAAATATAAAAATATATTTTACCATATTAGAAGTAAAATAGGTGTTCGAATTTGTAGATGAAAAGAGTCCAAAATTATAGGGAAGACATGTAATTAGAAGTTCTATTGGAAGTATAATAAGTATTTATAAGGCTACAGGTTCTATTCGAAGTAGAATAGGAGTTTTAATTTATAAAGAATAAGAGTTCGTATTTATAGAAAAAACATATAATTATAAGTTTTATTAGAAGTAGAATATGTGTTTGAATATATAAAGGAGACATATAATTAACAATTTTATTGGAAGTAGAATACAAGGACGGTGGTGACATTTTTTACAATATTCTAAAATTATATATATTTTTTATACAAGTTATTTATACTTCTATTAGGAAAATTTTTCATAAATCAAATACTAATCTCATAAAAAAGAGTCTTCGTATTTAAAAAGAAAGAAATGATGTGTTAACATAATAAAAAAACATTCTCATGCGGGGACCCTAAATAAATACATGAGTATCTATAATATAAAGAGAAAAGTTGTTTTATTTTTATTTTTTAGAACTTCATAAATTTAACACTAATAAATATAAAAATATCTTTTAACATATTAAAAGTAGAATAGGTGTTCGAATTTATAGATGAGAAAAGTTCGAATTAATAAGGAAGACATAAAATTAAAAGCTCTATTGGAAGTAGAATAGGTATTTAATTATAAGGTATATGATTAAAAGTTCTATTAGAAGTAGAATAGGAGTTCGAATAAACACTAATAAATATAAAAAAATCTTTTAATATACTCCCTCTGTTCCACCCATTTCTTTACATAAAAAACTGCGTATCTGACACGCATTTTAAGGTGCATTTTAAGGATAGTTCTATAACTTATTTTTGATATTTTCTTTTTTTGTATAAAAATAGGATTGTTCTATTTTTATACAAAAAAAGAAAATATCAAGAATAAGTTATAGAACTATCCTTAAAATGCACCTTAAAATCCGTGCCGAAAATTGGTCCGCAAATGTAAACTTTTACCTGGGACAGGGAGTATTAGAAGTAGAATAGGTGTTCGAATTTATAGAAAAGAAGAGTTCAAATTTATAGGGAAGACATATAATTAGAAGTTCTATTAGAAGTAAAATATGTATTTATAAGGCATATGATTAAAAGTTCTATTGGAAATAGAATCGGAGTTCGAATTTATAGAGAATCAGAGTTCGAATTTATAGAAAAAACATATAATTATAAGTTCTATTGGAAGTAGAATGGGTGTTTGAATATATAGAGGAGACATATAATTAAAAATTTTATTAGAAGTAGAATATAAGGACGGTGGTGACATCTTTTACGATATTCTAAAATTATATATTTTTTGTACAAGTTATTTATATTTCTGTTAGGAAAAAATTTCATATATCCTGTACAAATCTCATAAAAAAAGTCTTCGTATTTAAAAAGAAAAGAATTGATGTGTTAAGAAAATAAAAGAACATTCTCATGCGGGAACCCTAAATAAATACAGAAGTATCTATAATATAACGAGAAAATAAGATGTTTTTCTATTTTTAAAACTCCATAAATTTTAGAAAGCTTGGAGAAAATAAAAATTGGAATTCACACTATTTTTATGTTTTGATTTTAAGGAAAAAAGTTGTATAATAATATGTAATGAAGTTAAAATTTCAATCTCAAACGAGAGCGACTCGAAACGTATTTAACGGGAAGACGGCTCACTACAAAAGATTGTATTAGCTATTAGAATTTAAAATTGATGATAAAAAATTTATCTCATTTTTAATATTCGATTTTTGTGGATAAACATTATTATACAAATATATGTAAAAGTTGGGGTTTAGTTCTTAACGAGAGAGCGATTCAAAAGGAATAACCATGTTTGACGAGAAAGCGGTTCATTAAAGAAAATCGTGTTGAATATAAAAAAAATTTAATATTGATGATATAATCGGAAAAAAAATATATAATTTTTTTTAGAATTTTAGGATTTTAAATATTAATAACTAAAAAACTATCTTTTAACATATTAGAAACATAATAGGTGTTCAAATTTATTGAAAATAAAAGTTTTAATTTATACGGAAGACATATAATTAAAAGTTTATTGGAAGTAGAATAAGTATTTGTAATACATATAATTAAGAGTTTTATTGTAAGTAAAATATGAGTTCTAATTTATAAATTAGAAGAGTTTGAATTTATAGAAAATACATATAATTAAAAATTTTAATTGGAGGTAGAAAATATGTTTTTATATATAAAGAATATATATAATAAAATGTTTTATTTGAAGTAGAATACGAGGACGATGGAAATGTACGTCTTATACGATTTTTTTAAATTTATATCTTTTTTTCCTAAAATTCTTTTATTTTAATTTTTTATACAAGTTAATTATACTTGCATTAGAAAAATATGTCAATAAATTCAATATTATTCACCTAATGAAAGTCTTCGCATTTAAAAAAATTGATGTAAATAGAAAAATAATTCTATGCGAAAGCTATAAATTAATACTGGAATATCTATAATATACATAAAATATAAGATGTATTTTCATTTTTAAAACTCCATAAATATTCGAAAGTTTAAAGAATGTTAAAATTAGAATTTTCTCTCTTTTAAGGTTTTACTTTTTAAGAAAAAAAATGTTATTTCATAAGATAAGTGATAATGAAGTTAGAATTTCGGTTCCAAATAAGAACGGCTCGAAACATGTTTTAACGAGAAGACGACTCACTAGAAAAGATTGTATTAGTTATTAGAATTGGATACTGATGTCATAATTTTTCTTTTTATATTTAGGATTTGATTTTTATGGATAAAAATTAGGGTGAAGGCCCTAAATAATCAAAAATAAATATTGTTTGCCCAAAATACTGATTTTCAAATATTTAGTCCTAAATACTGACGTGATACGTTATTTCGTGCTCCGTATTGCACGGATACGTTATTCCGTGTTCCGTATTACTTATGATACGTTATTCCGTGTTCCGTATTACACAGATACGTTATCCCGTGTTCCGTGATAGCAACAGATACGGTGAGCCATCCAACGTATCTTTCTTTCTGGGTGATTGTTTAATTTGTACCCCTGCGGGGCCGACGTAAGCAGCAGAATCAATAAAGCAAAAAGTAGAAAAGTTGTAAAGCAATTGCAAGAATTCTAGTGTAAGGTTGACAGACAGACCCGTGCTAAAGTGTAAATTATCAACTTTCCCACTAGAATAAAAAGTCCATGTGATAAGATTATCAAGACTTTGTTCTCCCATTCCCATTTAGTTTATTAACATTAGTGAGAGACTTTGATACGAAGGACGATGTTCCGTGAGAGACTTTGATACGGAGGACGATGCTCCGTGAGAGGCTTTGATACGGAGGACGATATTCCGTATTAAGTCAATAATACGGAAGACGATGCTCCGTATTAAGTCAGTAAAAAGGGCCAAAACTCCGCTTTTCAGTATTTTGGACCACTAAGTCTCAAAAATGATTATTTTGGTAATTTTCTCTAAAAATTATTATATAAGTCTTTAGAAAATATGTTAAATGTAACGAAAATCTATATTGAATTTTTTTTTAAAAATTGTAATGCCGCCGCCAAGCGCGGCTTTATCAACTAGTATATATATAAAGGAGGATAGCGGGAGTTTAGGTGGCGCTCTAAGATCGTCTCAATCTATTTTTCTAATTTTCTAGAATTTTAGAATTTTAAACACTAATAAATATAAAAATATCAATTAACATATTAGAAGTAGAATAGGTGTTCGAATTTATAGAGGAGAAGAGTTCGAATTTATAGGGAAGACAATGATTAGAAGTTCTATTAGAAGTATAATAAGTATTTATAAGGTATACGATTAAAAGTTCTATTGTAAGTAGAATAGGAGTTCGAATTTATAGAGAATAAGAGTTCGAGATAGAAAAAATATATAAATAAAAGTTCTACTAGAAGTAAAATAGGTGTTTGAATATATAGAGCAAATATATAATTAAATATTTTATAGAAAGTACGATCTTCTTAAATTATATATTTTTATATAAATTAATTATACTTATATTAGGAAAATTTATTCATAAATCCAATACTATTGTCATATAAAAAGTCACCGTATTTAGAAAGAAATAATTGATGTAATGTTAATTTTTTAGGATTTTAAATATTAATAAATATAAAAATATCTTTTAACATATTAAAATTAGAATAGGTGTTTGAATTTATAAAGGAGAAGAGTTCAAATTTATAATAACGATTTATAATTAGAAGTTCTATTGAAAACTAAGGCATATGATTAAAAGTTCAAATAACTGTAATATAATAACTATAATATCATTTAATCTACTGGAAGTAGAAAAGGTATCATTTGAATTTGTAAAGGATAATAGTTCAAATTCATATAGAAGATGTATTGGAATTTGCATGTCTGTATACGCATAAAATGACTAAGTCTTGAATCTTTTTTGTTTCATCGATTTGCTTAATTCTATTTTGTTACAGTCTTAATGTTAATGTATACAATAATCTGTTGCAATACTTATTCATTAGCTTCTTTAGCTTGCACGAAAATCAAGTCGATGGATCTTTAACATGCTATGGATGGAAGATTTACAAACTACGACAATGAATCAAACTTAATATTTTGAATAAAAAAATATTTGAGGTATTTCTTTTTATTTAGTCTTTCTTACTAATATTGAATTTGTTTCATGATATATTGTTAATTTGCATGTGTATCAAAGCAAAGTGCAATGATTTTTATGTTTTTAGCACATGATAATCAAATTTAAAAGCATAATATTCATTGTTAATAAGGATTTAATTACATACTAATGTCCTATATACTAGAACAATAATAATATGAAGAAATCCTAATTACATGGATCGCGATCATTGATTCATCTGTAAAGTTAATTTAAAGATTTTTCAAGGATCATGATTCATGATCCCCTAATTAATATATTTTATATGTTATTATTAATATTTGTTTGTAATTTAATGATATATGAAAATCTTCGTATTTAATTTTTTTTTGATATGTTAAAATAACAGAAAGACATTCCCATGCGGAAACTGTAAATAAATACAAGAATATCTATAATATACAGAAAATATAAGATGTATTTTCATCTTTTAAAACTCCATAAATATTAGAAAGTTTAAATAATATAAAAATTGGAATTTACTCTCTTTATATAGTGAAGTTAGAATTTCGGTTTCAAATAAGAGCGGCTTGAAACGTATTTAACGGGAAGACGACTCGCTAAAAAAGATTGTATTAGCTATTAGAATTTGATACCAAAGTTATAATTTTTTTTATTTTTATGGTTCGATTTTATGGATAAAAAATATTATATAAGTCTTTATAATATATGTTAAAGTTGGGATTTCGGTTTTAACGAGAGAGCGGCTCAATCGAAAGAATCGTATTTAACGAGAAATCGATTCATTAGAGAAGATTATTTAATTATTAAAATTTAATATTAATATTATAATATAACGTAAATGTATTGAATTTTTTTAAAAATATTGTAACGCCGCCGCAAAGCGCGGCTTTTTCAACTAGTTAAATTGTTAAAAAATTTGAAATAAATGATTTTTAAGAAAAAAGATATATCATTTTAGAAGATCGTCAAAGATGTTACCACCGTCCTGTATTCTACTTTCAATAGAACATTTAATTCTGTTTCTCCTCTATATATTCGAATTATTCTACTTCCAATATAAATTTTAATTATATGTCTTTTTTTATAAATTCGAACTCTTCTTCTCTATAAATTTGAACTTCTATTCTACTTCCAATAGAACTTTTAATTATATGATTTACAAACACCTATTCTACTTCCATAGAACTTTTAATTATATGTCTTTCCTATAAATTCGAATTCTTCTTTTTTATAAATTCGAATACCTATTTTATTTTAAATAGAACTTTTAATTATATGTCTTTCCTGTAAATTCGAAATTTTCTTTCTATAAATTCGAACACCTATTCTACTTTTAATAAAATTATAATTTTATTATTTTAATAATTTATAAATATCATGCATAATGTTAATTATTATTTTATTATTTTAATAATTTATAATTATCTCATCATGGCAAATATGCTTTGCATAATTTATAATTATCCCATCATGGCAAATACACTTTACTTGTTCCTGAAAGTTACTGGTACTTTATATGTAATTATAATGTCTCTCATTGGACGACCAAGTTTTCTTCTCCTTTCCTTTCGTTGTTTCGTTTGTTAGATCAAGCTGGAGTTTTATGGTTTTTTCTTCAAAAAAAAAGTTTATGAATGCATGTCTAATTCATGTTTACAACAATTATGAGGGGACCTGCAAAGATAAATTCGAAAACAAAGGCATGTATAATAGAATCTTCAAGAAATCATCAATATATATATAAAGGAGGATAGCGGGAGTTTAGGTGGCGCTCTAATATCGTCTCAATCTATTTTTCTAATTTTCTAGAGTTTTAGAATTTTAAACACTAATAAATACAAAAATATCAATTAACATATTAGAAGTAGAATAGGTGTTCGAATTTATAAAGGAGAAGAGTTCGAATTTATAGGGAAGACATATGATTAGAAGTTCTATTGTAAGTATAATAAGTATTTATAAGACATACGATTAAAAGTTCTATTGGAAGTAGAATAGGAGTTCGAATTTATAATGAATAAGAGTTCGAATTTATCGAAAATATATATAAATAAACGTTCTACTAGAAGTAGAATAGGTGTTTGAATATATAGATCAGAAATATAATTAAATATTTTATAGAAAGTACGATCTTCTTAAATTATATATTTTTTATATAAGTTAAATTATACTTATATTAGGAAAATTTATTCATAAATCTAATACTATTGTCATTAAAAAAGTCACCGTATTTTAAAAAAAAAAATTGATGTGTTAACATAATTCACCGTATTTAAAAAGAAAAGAATTGATGTGTTAACATAATAAAAGAACAATCTCATGCAAGAATCATAAATAAATACAGGAGTATCTATAATATAAAGAGAAAATAAGATGTGTTTTCATTTTCTAAAACTCCAAAAATTTTAGAAAGTCTAGAGAAAGTATAAATTGGAATTCACTCTATATATATATATATATATATATATATATATATATATATATATATATATATATATATATATATATATAATATCAATATATAAAGGAGGATAGCGGGAGTTTAGGTGGCGCTCTAAGATCGTCTCAATCTATTTTTCTAATTTTCTAGAATTTTAGAATTTTAAACACTAATAAATACAAAAATATCAATTAACATATTAGAAGTAGAATAGGTGTTCGAATTTATAAAGGAGAAGAGTTCGAATTTATAGGGAAGACATATGATTAGAAGTTCTATTGTAAGTATAATAATTATTTATAAGACTTACGATTAAAAGTTCTATTGGAAGTAGAATAGGAGTTCGAATTTATAATGAATAAGAGTTCGAATTTATCGAAAAAATATATAAATAAACGTTCTACTAGAAGTAGAATAGGTGTTTGAATATATAGAGCAGAAATATAATTAAATATTTTATAGAAAGTACGATCTTCTTAAATTATATATTTTTTATATAAGTTAATTATACTTATATCAGGAAAATTTATTCATAAATCCAATACTATTGTCATTAAAAAAGTCACCGTATTTAAAAAAAAAAGAATTGATGTGTTAACATAATTCACCGTATTTAAAAAGAAAAGAATTGATGTGTTAACATAATAAAAGAACAATCTCATGCAAGAATCATAAATAAATACAGGAGTATCTATAATATAAAGAGAAAATAAGATGTGTTTTCATTTTCTAAAACTCCAAAAATTTTAGAAAGTCTAGAGAAAGTATAAATTGGAATTCACTCTATTTTTTAGGTTTTGATTTTAAGGAAAAAAATTGTTGTGTAATATAAGTATCATCAATAATATGTAATGAAGTTGGAATTTCGATCCCAAACGAGAGCGGCTCGAAACATGTTTAACGGGAAGACGGCTCACTATAAAAGATTGTACTAGCTATTAAAATACCATATTGACGTTATAAATTTTATTTTATTTTTAAGATTTGATTTTTATGGATAAACATTATCATACAAGTAATATATGTAAAAGTTAGGTTTTTGGTCGTAACGAGAGAGCGGATCAATAGTAATAACCGTGTTTAACAAGAAAGCGGTTCATTAAATAAGACCGTATAAAAAGTGTTTAAATATATAATACATAAAATAAAATGTTTTATTGGAAGTAGAATACGAGGACGGTGGAGACGTTATATACGATTTTTTTAAAAATATACATCTTTTTTCCTAAAAATCCTTTATTTTAACTTTTTTATACAAGTTTATCTATAATATACAGAAAATATAAGATGTATTTTCATCTTTTAAAACTCTATAAATATTAGAAAGTTTAAAGAATATAAAAATTGGAATTTACTCTCTTTATATGGTGAAGTTAGAATTTCGGTTCAAATAAGAGCGGCTCGAAACGTATTCAACGGGAAGAGGGCTCGCTAGAAAAGATTGTATTAGCTATTAGAATTTGATACTGTAGTCATAATTTTTTTTATTTTTACGGTTCGATTTTATGGATAAAAAAATATTATATAAGTCTTTATAATATATGTTAAAAAGTTGGGATTTCGATTTTAACGAGAGAGCGGCTCAATCGACAGAATCGTATTTAACAAAAAATTGGTTCATTAGAGAAGATTATTTAATTATTAAAATTTAATATTAATATTATAATATAACGTAAATGTATTGAATTTTTTTAAAAATAAAAATTGTAATGCCGCCGCGAAGCGCGGCTTTATCAACTAGTTATAAGTGAAAATAAAAGAATAAAATTTCTGTAACAAAAGTTAGAGTTTCCAAGAGTTTGTTAGAACCTCTTTTAAAATTTAGAAGTCCCTTCGTTTTTTTTTTTTGTTTTCAATTCTTTCAATATTTGATTTTTCTACAGCTTATGCATCATCTGAACAAAAATACAGCACCTTGACCTTGTCAACCATTGGCATATGAATTGATTCATGTCACCATTTTTTATGATTTATATAATAATCTAAATTTGATCTCATCAATATAAATTCGATCCCCTTCTCCTCTATAAACTCGCATACAATTTATACATCTAGTTTTATTATGTTGAAATTCGAACTCTTCTCCTCTATAAATTTGAACACCGATTCTACTTCTAATGTATTAAAAGATATTTTATATTTATCAGTGTTCAAAATCCTAAAATTTTAAAAAATTAGAAAAATAGATTGAGACGATCTTAAAGTGCCACATAACCTCCCGCGTATCCTCCTTTATATATAGGAAATTTACCAAAAATACTACATTTGAAGTTTCTATTTGCAAAAGTATCATCTTCTTTAATTAATTGCAATTTTACTACATTAAGTTTAAAATTGCAAAAATACTACAAATTAGGTCAACCCTTCCCCCCCTCCCCCCAAGTGCCCAGCCGCCGACTTCAACATTCAGCCTTCAACACTTTTTTTTTAAGGTGGGGTGATATTTTGATTTCAACTGAATGCAACCACATTCAACCACATGCAACCACATTCAACTTTTTTTTAAAGGTAGGGAGATTTTTTTTTTTTTTGTGATATTTTGATTGCAACTGAATGCAACCACATCCAACCACATGCAACCACATTCAACTTTTTTTTAAAGGTGGGGAGATTTTGGTGGATTTGGGTTGCAAGGCCCCGTCAGGGGCAACTTTTTTTTTTTTTTAAGATGGGGAGATTTTGGTGGATTTGGGTTGCAATGCCCCGCCAGGGGCAGTATTCAACTGAATGCAACCACATTCAACTGAATGCAACCCCATTCAACCACATTCAACTTTTTTTTAAGGTGGGGAGATTTTGGTGGATTTGGGTTGCAAGGCCCCGCCAGGGGCAATATTCAACTGAATGTGGTTGCATTCAGTTGCATGTGGTTGAATATGGTTGCATTCAGTTGCTGATTTCAAGTTCCATTTTTCAGTTGTCATTTTCCATTTTTTAGTTACATGAAGTTGCATTCAGTTGAATATGCTCCTGCGGGGCCTTAGAACCCAAAATCAACCCACCTTAAAAAAAAGTTGCATGTGGTTGCATTCAGTTGAATGTGGTTTCATTCAATTACTGATTTCAAGTTCCATTTTTCAGTTATCATTTTCGACCTCATTTTCGAACTCTATATATATATAAATGAGGTCGAAAATGACAACTGAAAAATGGAACTTGAAATCAGAAATTTAGTTGCATGTGGTTGCATTCAGTTGCTGATTTCAAGTTCAATTTTTCAGTTATCATTTTCGACCTCTTTTTTGAACTATATATATATATATATATATATATATAGGCCATTGTTCCATAGAGAACCATCTTACGTGGTGAATCGTAGAGAACCACTTAAAATGTATTAAAATTGCCCTTTATATAAGGGCCCCGCAGGGGCACCTTCACAAAAAAGTCTTATAATTCTACCCTCTATCTATTTATAAAAAAAATTACAAAAATTTTTTTTTTAAATTTTTTTAAAAAATGATGACGTGGCAGCAGTTTTTTTAATTTTTTTTAATTTTTTTTTGGATGAATGGATAGAGGGTAGAATTATAAGATTTTTTTTTGTAAAGGGGCCCCGCCAGGGGCCTTATATAAAGAACAATTTTAATGCATTTTAAGTGGTTCTCCACGGTTCTCCACGTAAGATGGTTCTTCAATATATATATATAGGCCTTTGCTCCATACAGAACACTCTTATATAACAAACAACAAAGAACACCTTAGATCTATTAGATCCTTTGGCCCCGCCAGGGGCACCCAATACAAAAAGTTGTTATTTTTATATAAAGAACAATTTTAATGCATTTTAAGTGGTTCTCCACGGTTCTCCACGTAAGATGGTTCTTCAATATATATATATATATAGGCCTTTGCTCCATACAGAACACTCTTATATAACAAACAACAAAGAACACCTTAGATCTATTAGATCCTTTGGCCCCGCCAGGGGCACCCAATACAAAAAGTTGTTATTTTTTTACCCTCTATCAAGTCTAAAAAAAAAAAAAATTGAAAATTACTGTTCACTGATGACTTCATCATGACGTCATCAATGAACAGTAAATTTTCAATTTTTTTTTGCTAGTTTGCTAGAGGGTAAAAAAATAACAACTTTTTGTATTGGGTGCTATGACGGAACTCTTAAATTATATTAGATATGAGGTGTTCTTTATTGTTTGTTATATAAGGCGTTTCCTATGGAGTGCAACTCTCTCTCTCTCTCTCTCTATATATATATATATACATACATATATATATTGAAGGTAGTTGATTAGTTAAATAGTAATTTTAATATAATTATTTTATTTTATTAAATAGAATTGCCATAATGTTTTTATAAAAGGACAAATTTTATGTAAATAAAATATAAAAAATATTGTTTTTTACCTGAAAAAGTAAATTGATTAGTTATTAAAAAATAACAAAAATAATATATTTAACTTCAAAAAGAAAATTGATTAATTATAGAAATGATTTTATTTATAATTAAGTAAAAACAACACCACGTACAGAGGCAACCAAACTTTAATTATAATATAGTATATTGATTTATTCAAAAAGTATTTAGAAAATATCTAATGTATCCTATAATCTATTACAAAATCCAAGTCCAAATCAGTCTTATATTTCGGTTGTCCTAAATTTTCTATTACGAGAGGATTCTATTACATTAGGTTCTTCCTTTTTCTTACATCCTATATATACGCTTACAACACATTATATTCCCGAGTTCTCAATACATCCTCTCTACTATACATATATTATTTACACTGACAAACACACAAATCGATCAGGAAGGCAGGATTATAGGTTCGTATCTTCTTTACCAAACGAATTCTTTAATTTTTACCGAATCTTTACATAGTCTGCATAATTATTTTGATAAGTTGCATGTTTATATAGCTAATGTATGTCTAATTGTGTTCAACAAATATTAATTTCTTTGAATAATGGCCATCTTGATCTTAGGTAGTAAATTATTTATTGTTAGATTTTGCGTACTCTTAACTTGATACTGCACGCAGCAAGAACTCCCAACTAGGACCCACTTTCATTGGCTTAATATTATTTATCAGTCATATGTTGGAACTCATTAGTTTCGATTATCGATTTTTACAAACATAATGCTTATGATATGTACAAGTTCTTCCCCGTTTTTTTTTTTCGTTTCTGATAGAGCATAGATAGTTCGTACATGCAATATTTTTTATGATGTTTAATTTTATGCAGATGGGTAGCATCTTAAAGTTCAGGTACATGAGAATGGATCTCACAATGAATTCTTCTGATGATGATAAAATTAAAGATCATATGGTGGTTGCTAATGAAATTATTAATAACTTAACTCTGAATGACGAGGAATGTTCAAGTGACAAGGAATTGGGAAAATCATGGCAGCCCGGTACTGACAAGGTGCCAAAAAAATCAAGGACTCCTCGAGTGTTCCTCGGACTATTGACTTCTAAACCTGGAGAAGATGCTTATCGATTTCGAAGTGCTGATCAGGTGATCATAGACGATGCTTATCAACTTCAAAGTGCTGATCAGGTGATAATTATAGACGAAAAGAATTCAAGAGAATCCGGGAAACGCCTTCTTGATGAAGACTATATTGTCTGCGATGATGATAATGAGGAGGAAGAGAGTTCTAGTAAGAAAAGGCAAAAGAAGATTGAGAAAAAGACAACAGTTCCAAGAAAGCCAGTACAATTATACAATATACCCTTGCCTCAAAACTTTCAGGACTACATTAGCGGATTGAACTTGGAGGTTCCACCCTTGTTTGTTGCACGAAAGCTGTTAACTTGGACAGACATAAACCCGAACGAGGGCCGTCTGTTATTGCCAAAAAGTCTAATCAACACTCAATTTTTCAACAATTTTCTGACAGAAAATGAGAAGGAACTGTTGGAAAAGAGGCAACCTGTAGAAGTAAATTTGGTGGACGATATGATGCGTGAGTATACTCTACACATGACACAATGGGTTATGAACGCTTCTTTGCCCATTGCGTTGAGAAAGGCCTGGAAAAATGTGGTGGCGGAGAACAAACTTAAGAAGGTTTTGAATGATGAGAAAGAAAATACTGTGGGGATGGAGGATGACAACAAACTGTTAACAGATGTGGTGGCTCGACTTTGGTCTTTTCGGAGGGAATCTAACATATGGTTCGCACTGAATCTCCAAGCCATGACAGAGTTAAAATACTAGGCACGACAAAGAGGGCGCTATATTATTGAGTAATTGAATTCACTTGTTTTATGCTGTTAGTATCAGACTTTTCAGTTCTGTTGCATGGATGTTGTTTAATTTTCTTTGCTAATTGGTATAATGGGAAACGTTATGATCACATTTTAGATTAAACTATCATTTGAATGTATCGTATTGTTATCAACTTTACTTCTTCCTTATTTCAGTGGGCAAACCTTTTCTAAGCACAGAAAAATTGAAGTTCGAAACGATTTATGGTACTATCAGCCTTTACTCCGTTACTTGTACTCAAGTCTGTCCTATTGGGCCTTCCTCTCACCTGTTTATGGCCCAATAGGTGAGAGTATAAAAGTCATTATACAGTTAGTCAAGTGAATAGTGAGAAAACACGAGTGGGAGAGAAGAAGGATAAGAAAAGTGGTGAAATGGAGGTAGTAAGCAGTGTTCAAAAAGATGGTCCTGGGCGGCGCCTAGGCGGTGGGCGACCATGCAACGCCTCGATGTGGAGAGAATCGGTAATCTGGGGCGTTTTATGCGAAAAACGGTAAAAATCGGCCTTAGGCAGCCAAATCGGTCAAAAGGCGATCGAATTTCGCTTAATTGGTGGTGCAAAATGGGGATGACAGAAAGGCGAAAGAATGGCAGAATGGTGTAGAGAGGTCGGAAAGAATGACAAAATGAGGAAGATGACACTGTTAGCAGCATTGGTTTTGGAGACTATCAAGTCAAAACATAACAAAAATATAAAATACACACCTGACACCACTCGACTTATATCTATAATATTAGTTTTGGTCCTTTTGGAACCTATCAAAATAATTAAAACACCTACCACTCACAAGTCAAACCTCATTTTTATCATTCTATGTCGGCTCTCCACTCCATGTCTATTGTCTCTATGCTCTCAACCCAAGGCCGATATAAATACATACAATATTCATACAATATTATTAATAATAAAATTAATAAATAAGGAAGGTATTATTTCAAAAAAAAAAAGATAAAAGTATAATATTTTAGAGCTCTCAACCTATGAAATATATTATTAATAAATTATTTAAAATTAATATTAATATACAACCGATTAATGCTCCGATTAATCCGTCCGATTAATGTTCGCCTACCCGATTAATCGTTGGGCGATACCCCCAACCGCCCTGGTACGCCTAGCTATTTGTGGAACATTGGTAGTAAGATATGGAATAATAGGTGTGGGAATGATGGGAAGAGAACATTTGATGAATCTTTATCATCTCAGCAAATCAAAACAACGTGTTTGTGTTATTTGTATTGCTGATCCTCATCTCCCTTCTCAACAACTTGCCATCAATCTTGCTCACTCCCTCAATTTCTCTCTCAAGGTACTGACACATACACACATAGTCTTTTTATGCAAACCCCATCTCTTGTTTTGCTATAATTTATGTATCTAGTTAGTGATCTAGTGACCCAATTGTTTGTTTTTGTGAATATACTTTGTCTTGAATGAATATCATGAAAGTAAAGTTATAATCTTTAGTGGTTCTTGTGTACACATAATATAAATTAGGGTATTAGTTTGATATGTCCCAAATTAATATATCAATTATAAATATGTCCCTCTTTATTGAATATTTATAAATATGTCCCATGATTAAATTTAACTCATATATAACTTATATATATATATTTATACATATATTTATACTAAATAAGACTAGAGTACCCTTCTTTTTCTCTCCCATCCACCTCCCTCCTTCTGCTGGCCCCGCAGGGGCAGAATATACACACGGGCCACCATGTCCAAAGTTGTGTCTGAATAGTTTATTGGACGGATCCAAAGAAATTAAAGCGAAAAAGGCCGTGTCCAAAATCATTGCAGCCCACAGTTGACATGTTACAAAATGCTTAATAGCAAGTGAAAAATAATGTAATGACAATAAAACTCAGAGCAACCTGGTTAATTAGCGATGTTTCACAAAATCGATCAGGTTCAAATCGGTTTGGCTATGCGTTATGCATCATGGTTATGAAATTTAAGATTAATTAGTACAATTTTCATTTAATTAAGAGGACAAAAATGTCTTTTAAGAATGTGTAGTTAGTTAGTTAATCATGGTTACAATAGAAAATAGGACATATTAGAAAAATGGGATATATTTATAATTATAAATAAATTTAGGACATAATTATAATTGACCTTTTAAAATGGGACATATTAGAAAAAAACCCTATAAATTATTGAGAATATTCAAGAAAAGTGAACCCCAGAGTGAAAGAAAGTCAACTTAAAGATTGATCATGTAGCCTGAGTTCTCACATTATTGCTTCTTTTTGGTACATAAAATCAGTGGGGGAACTATAAATTCATGAGGAGGAAAGTAGTAATTCATTATAATTATTGTTTAGAACTCTGTTATTACGGAGTCAGTGTTAGTCAGGGAATGGTTAGAATTTTCGTAGTCAAGGGGATAACAATATGAATTCTAGTTTCTAAAGTAAGGGAAAGAACTGATCAGCTTATTTTGAAAAAAAAAGTAAGGGGAAGAACAATGTAAATTTCGGAAAGGGGAAGGAATATAGAAAAACAATGACGAGTGGGAGTCTTTTAGGATTTAAACCCACAACATTATGCAAGAAAAGTCTCTTACAAACTAGTTTTACAACATTGAGTGCCAACTATAGAACAAAGGGGTGTGTTCTGCTTGCCCCCGCTAGCTCTGCCACTGTCTCCCATACACGTCTTAACATTATCTCATGGTACATGTCATTGATAGTTAGTTTCTAATTGTAAATGATTTTGCAAACATAATAAGGAGGTTTAATTATTTGATTATGACAGTTTACAGAACATTAAAAGTGCTTCCTGACGGCTAAGAAAGTGTAAGTGATTTGTTAGACTTTTCTGCTGATAACAAAAATTGACATGAATCTATGTATTTGTTCTGCACTAGCTTAATTATCCACATCAGCTTTGGATATTCTATGTGTTCATATCTAAGCATCCTGGATCTGAAGTCCAGTGTAAGTGTATTGATTGGTTATCACCCGCTTAAAATACGCGTTATTTACATATTGAGTTAAAGGTTTTTTCAGGACATCAGGAGCTAGTAGATAGCGGACTCTGTGATGTGGTTATTGTTTAACTCCGAACATGACTCATTGTAATATCCTCGTGGATATCATTAGTCATCCAAAACCTCACCATGTGCTAGTTGAGAAGCCTCTGCACAACCGTAGCTGACTATCAAAAGGTTAGTTATACAGTGTGTTTATACTTCTCTATGAACAATACAAAGCTAATCTAGCTTTCATGTACATGTATACTTCTCTATGTACCTTTTTGCTTCATACGACTAATTAATGCATCTTTTGGAAGTACAATTTTTTTTGCTGCCATCTTTGGTAGCAGCCTGGGGAGTCCAGTTTATGTTTGAAGTATTATTTCTATCTAATCTCAGGTGGTAGAGGCTTCTAAAAGGAGATCTGATATGCTGGTACAAGTTGGACTGGAATACATGCCGCCTGTTGCTAAGCTGATAGACATAGTTAAAGGTGGAACACTAGGACAGGTGAAAATGGTGTCATTTTGGGAGCATAGATTCCCATTTTTAGTAAAGGTAATATTTTTCATTTAGACCGTCCACTTTTACTGGAATGTGTTACTAGCTCATGCTTTTTGTAGGTCAACAATTCGAACAGGTTCAATCGTAATAGTGGGGGGACGCTGGTAAAAAATGTTGCCACTTTTTTGATTTTATGAGGCTGTTTGTTGGTGCGCATCTTGAAAGGAATATGATGTAGCCTATTTGTATTTCGAGGATACAACTCAACTCAAACAAGAATGTAATAGTAAATAGTACATGTACTGTCACAGGGATCTCAAATGTACAACTGTCAAGAGAAAGAAAACAAAGTCAATCTACCGTTTTGAGGTATACTACACTTGAAGAAGTTCATTCAGTAGATCAAGCATCAGTGGAGTAATCAAGACAGTGGATTCTATTTATAGTGACAAGAGGTTCCTACAGTGGCAGAATACAAATTAGAAAGGTTTGAAAAAGAGTGAAGAAAAAGGAAGACATGAACCAAAACATAGAGTCAAAAATAAAGAAAAGCTGTTGGAGTTAGTCGCTCATGAACCAGACCGTGCATCGAGCATCAACAAAAATTCGGTGGTAATTCTTTATTAATTTCAGTGGTTCAAGAAAAAGATTTCGGTCATAAAAAGATTTTTATATTAATTCTTAGTTAATTAATATAATTATGTAATTGGTTTAATTTAATAAATTAATTCGTATCGAATTAATTTATTTATTAAATTAATTATCACTTTAATTAATTTTGAATTAATGTATTAATCTGAATTGATTTAATTAATTAATTAATTAATCATTATTTGTTTTAATGATTAATTGGTTAAGTATTTAATTAAATTAAGTTCAAAAGAAAAACAAAAGAAAAAGAAACGAATAAAAAAAAAAGAGAGGAAAGAGTTTCAGCTTTGTCGACTATGGAAATAAAAAATTGATGAAGAGAAGTCGGTAAGTGCTGTGAATTAAAAGTGGTGTTTGGACAGAGGAATATAAAAGCTTCAAAACACATGCATGCAAAAGACAACACAGACAAACACATGCACATGCTGGTTGATGCTGTCGGAAAGCGATTTCCACGCGCCTGTGGCGCGCGTGGAAGGCACGCGCCAGAAACAAGAGCAAAAACAGCATACGTGCAGATCACTCTCTTCCTCTGCGACTGGCCGTCCAGTTTATTCAGGTTAAAATCTTTTGTTTCACAAACCAACAGGCCCGAGTTGTTTGTTTGTTAAATTTCTTAAGTTATACCGATAGTTATACCGATAGTTATATTGGTTTGATTGTCATATTCAGTTCAAGAGATTGTCATATTAAGTATTAATGATAGTCATACCGAAAGTTATATTTAAAGGGACTGTCATATTATTTGAAATGGATAGTCATACCGAATGTCATATTATTGTTAATTGATTGTTATATCAATTAAAACAATGCAATATGACTATGGCTGGATTATAAAAGACAGAAGGCAGCAGACAACAAAAAGACTTCACTTCTTCACTTCTCTCCAAAAATAGACAGAGCCGAGAGAGACAGAGACCGAGAGAGACAGAGTTCATGTGCTTCAATTTAATTCTTGTAAATTATTTCTAGCTTGTATCATTAAATCTAAACCACTAGAAATAGTTTACTTGTGCTATTGGAACTATCTAGCGGATTAAATTCCCTAGAACCTCTTGATCTTTTTATTACAAATATAGAAAAGTTCATGTCGAATTTTCTATAGAATTGTAATAATTAATTTCGATCTTTTTATTTACAAATATAGAGAAATTCATGTCGAATTTTCTATAGAATTTGTAATAATTAGTTTGGTCATCAAACCTTGTAATTTGTACCCGTGTATTTAGACACACCCCATCAAGTTAATATAAATTTTATATTCAACTTGAAATATCGGTATTCGTTTTATTCCGCATCAAATTTGTTCTTGATTTAATATTTTAATATTTTTAAGAAAAGAGCAAATTCGATAAAACGGTATAGTTTGTATTCAACCCCCCCTTCTACAAACTATTTTGGACCTAACAATTGGCATCAGAGCCTTTTGATTGACGCACAAATCAAGATCCATATTTTTGTGGTCCTCCAATTGGATTTCGAGTTTTTGACCCATACAAAAATTAAATCTGGTATTAGACCAAAAAGTCAACTCCTCTTATTTTCGAATTCTTTAACCTTCAAAAATATTCATTTTTGAGATTTTTGATATTTAAATAATTTGAACTTAGATTCGAATTTTTTAATTCTTGAAATGATTAATTCTTGGAAATTTTGGTTTTTAAACAACTTGAATTTATTTTCAAATTGTTTAATTTTCAAAATTTTTAATTTTTGGTAATTTCGAATTTTAATTAACTTGAATATATTTTCGAATTCTTAAACTCTCAAAAATTTCATTTCTTGATTTTTTGATTCTTAATTAATTTGACTTAAATTTCAACTTTTTTAATTCTTGAAGTTTTTAATACTTGGATTTTTTGATTTTTAAACAACTTGAATTTATTTTCAAATTGTCTAATTTTCAAACTTTTCAATTCTTAAGAATTTCAAATTTTAATTAATTTGAACTTATTTTCAGATTTGTTAATTCTCAAAAATGTTCAAGTCCTTGAAGTTTTTGAATTTTAAATATTTTGAATTTATTCTAAGCCAATAGTTCTAAGAAGATTGTTAGTTGAAGATTCCTCCGGACGTCAAAGATGATTTGAATCTTTTGTAGAAAATGCATTTTTCAACGAAATTAATTTCTACCTACTGAAGAAAAATTTGTGGAAGCTCCTCAAATTTATATCCATAAAATTCACTGGTTTTTCAGAAGCAGGAATGGAAGAGGTTAAGTGGATAGAATTTTTCTCGAAGATTTGAATTAAGTCTATTGATTCTCTGATATACAAACACTAAGTGAATTGCTCCAATGTAACATCTATTACATTTTGTGGATTGTACCAAGAAATATTTTTCAAAGAATCAATAGAGATTTTAGAAAGTGGAATCAAGGAGGTTTGAGAATGAACTAGACAGTTAGACATCTCAGTCAGGAATTAATGATGGAACCTCAGAACAGACAGGAAGAGTTACTAATTCAGAAATAGTATAAATGTTTACCCAGGAATCAGACCTATCTATTCCGAAGCAGAAACTCTTCAGGATATAGTTCAACTCAAGAGGTGGTTACAAGACTGAGATGGTGGAAAGAACAAGACATGATAGTTGCAGCAATGGAAAGTTATATGTGATAAGTAACTATCAAGGTGTACAACATGGTACAGAATTTTGACAGACAAGGATGAATAGGGATTCATTAAATGAGATGAAACAGAAGCATCGGTGCAGAACTTATCTTGCTGAAGGAAAGAGTTGGGATGGATCAGATGATGATGAGAAGAGCATAATTAATATCTTGCCTTCATAGCAATCTCTGAAGATGATTCACCTCACATGTCTCAGGTATCAATTCTTCGAACTAGTGTAATATGTAATTCTCAGGAATTCAAAGCATGTTAAGATCTTAGTTTTTTAATTATTAAATCCTTGGTTAGAAGATCTTAATATGTGTATGAATATTTGCAGAATTTAATTAATTGCAATATTGAGTTAGAGTTGTTCCTTAGACAATATCTTTTAATTCTTAATTGTTATATGTTAAGCATAAAAGACCTCTGCTTAAGCTAGTTTCAGGATCCCCAGTAGAACAAGATTTGCATATTCATTCTGAATTGTTTGTTAAGGTTTAAAAAGTTTAAAAGATGGAATAATTACCTAGGGTGTCAGTAGAACATCAAGTCATTTGTAAATCTAACTTAGGTAATAGAGATAATATAATATAATATAACAATAGGAATGGATTGGATAGAATTAGTGATTAATTGTTAATTCTTCTATTCCATGCATGTTTAGAAAATTATTGAATATTTGTAAATCTACTTGCTACCTGTTACACAAGTGTACATAGGTTAAAGTAGATAGTACTGAATTTTCTAAAATGCATAACATGCCTAATTTGCATAATTCTTATCTGCATTGTTTTAATGCTGAATGTATGCCATGTATTCTTATTATCATGTCCGCTTATTTCAAATATCATAAATGCATCTCCGAGCATTTGCATTGATTATAGAAAAAGCATGTTTAAGAATTACAATAGGGCACAGACTGCTTGTCCTCCTTATGTTAGGAAGGAACCATTATTCTCCTTGCTCAGTGAATATTTTGTCAATGACATTAAAAAGGAGAAATGGTCAGTCAAAGATAAGAATGAGCATGTTAAGGTTAAAACTGTTGTTAACTCTAATAAAAGAGAAATCTCTAATCCATCTGGACCCAATTAAACAATTTGGGTACCAAGAACTTTTTATCCATTTGTGAATGTAGGGCTTAACAGGTTAATCGATTATGCATTATTATTGATTTATTCAAAGCATATCATCGAAGAAAGAACCCTGCTATCAAATGTGAATGTGAAGACAGGCCAAGTGGTTTATCCCTTGGAGACAACAGCAAGGGTATAACCTAGGGTCAAGGCTATTCAATAACTAAGGAATGTTGTCAGTAATAAAGCATCTTTTACAAGATGAAGAGCCTACTGTTCGAGGATTAAGGAAAGAGAACTTATCTGTAGCTGACATGGAATCTCAGTCAAATGTGAAGTCAACAAGGTCAAATCTAAATCTTCATCAGACAAGAGTTCAGCTATGATATAAGGAGCTCTCTCACCTGAATGTCATATCAAGAGATTCTTTCCTGGAAATCGAATCAGTAAAGGAGACTACCTCATCTGGAATTAAAGTAAAATAAAATTGTGAGGCATGTCATAAAGGGAAGTCAAAGAAGCATCACACAGAAGTTCTACATCAAAGTAAAATATATTTTAGTAGTGATGACTGATGACTTCTCTCAAAAACAAGTTGTTGTTCAGACAATCTGAAGACAAGACACCACTGATGGTGATTGATCACATCTTAAACCCTGATCTGTAAGAATTTTAGGAAGACCCCATAAGTATGAAGGAAATTGTTTTGCAAGATTAAATCGAAAGTGAGCATCCTAGCAATCAGCTAATGCTCAAGAGGATAATTTCCTTGGTTACTTGGTGGAGTCAACAGCCTACAGGGTGATTGTTATTAATCAACAGAAGATGATTGAAAGTCTTAGTGATGTTCAATAACTTCTCGCTCCCAGCTGTCAATGGTAATGATGATTCAGATCCAAGCAATGTCAACATTCAGAATTTTCATGTAAACCCAGCAACAGCTTAGGGGGAGCAAAAGAAGGATCATCTAGTCAACTCAACACCACACTGAAAGTCAAAGGACACTATGAGAACATGTCTGCCAAGACAAAGAGTGTTGACTCAATTAACTCTTTGTTCTAGTTCTTAGTGTTTCTAATGGTGGAAGTAAAAGACTAACAGAGCTTCAAGTACTAATGTTTATTTCTTTAGTCTTCTTTTAGAAGAAACTAAGAAAGCTACAAAAGCTCTGAAAGATCCAGGTTGAGTGATTGCAATGCAAGATGATCTCAATCAGTACAAAAGGCAGATTGAAGGGAAGCTGGTATCCAGACCAAACAACAAGGCTGTATTTGGTACAAGGATAACCAGAAGTCTAATTGGATAATGTCAAGGCATTGTTATGAGGGACAAGGCCAAACTGGATGCTAAGTTACAATTTGATCAAACAGTATATTTGACAAGAAGCACCAGTGACAAGACTTGAGGATATCAGGCACCTGCTGCACATTCGAGATTATAATGGACATCTGGAACTACTGAATCTGGATGCTAGAGGAATGTGAACAAGTGCACTCCTGGTTGGTGAGATAATGAAAGATCTCTACAGGTTAGTATGAACTGGTATCATCACTCAAGCAAGCATGGAAGACATGGTATGACACTCTACCTATAATTTAATATTTGGTATCAATCTTTAACAGTTGGTATCTTTTAACAACTGGTGTCATATATTTATAGAACTCTATACATCTTTAGGCACAAGCATAAATGATATATATGTGTAATGATATCTTGATTTTATTATATGTTGATCTACTAGCTATAAATTGGTATCAAGATATTTGCTGTTTTGATATTGGTAAAGTTGCAATTCTTTTGAATTACTTCATGCCAACACACCACTATAGCTGGCTTTTGACCTATTAGTTTGGACCTAACAAGTTGGTAATCAAAAATCTTAAGGTGGACCCGGATCTGAGGAAATGGTACCCTAGAGATATTTGACCCAATAAGTTCAGGATCTACTAATTAGGGCCTAATCGGGCTATAGAGTAATCATCAGCTTATTATCTTATTCAATTGCTAATAGATCACTTACACACATATTTTATTCTCAATTATGCAAATGTGCAAGGCCCCAAGTGGATTCTTGAGAATCTATTCTTGTAGTTATTACAATTGATTTTCAGATGTCTTAAGTTGGACCCGGATCTGCGGAGATGGTACCCTAGAGACATTAGTTCTGACATGTTTTGCTGCATAGAGACAGATCAAATGAGTTGTATGAAAGAAGGAGAACACAAGGAATAAAATTTATCTCTAACAACTCTGTGGAACGCTCAAGGCTAAGCAACTTGCATAAGGTATCAATTATTTCGAGAGCATGTCTTTAATTAAGAACAACTTGCAGACACGTTTGCTAAATCACTTGATGAAATTAATTTTTCAAGATTGGTTTGTAAACTTGGGATTTTATTAATGCTATATGATTGTAAATCCCATCTGTTAAGTAATTCTTAAGTAAGCTCACAAGTTTTCAATTGTCTATATTGAAAGGACTTGTGATTTTACTATAAGTGATTCTTAAATGAGTGTACAAGTATTCAATTGTAGTATTGAAAGGACTTGTAAATTCATTGTAAGAAATTCATAAATGAGTTCATAAGTATTCAGTTGTCCGTATTGAAAGGACTTGTGAACTTATTTACATCCAGACCTCACGCTGAGAATTATCTATTGAATGATTGCCATGTGTATAATTGCAATATATTTTAGTGGTGATTATTTCAGGATAATAAAATACTTAAATGCTAAAATCTAACTCATAGAGATTTAGTATTTAATTATTTAATTATTTGTTTTGATTTATGTGGGTTACGATCTTGAAGCAATTCAATTTAGTATTCGCTCTATACCTCATATTTATCAAAAGAAATAAATAACATAACTAATTTGGACCTAATCTGTATTGGTCTTCAATCAGTTATGAGATGTTAATTCTAGTGAACTTTAATGCTCCATTTTCAGAAATTCACTATAATTAATATCATGGTTTTAACAATTGGTTGTATTGAAGTTTTGACTTATATCAGTTAATGATATTTAGTTAGAATTCTATTTACTAACTAATTGTAAGATTTATTGGTATGTGTGAAATTACTTAGAACTCCTCTAAGTAATCATTGTTACATCTTTTACAATTCACTCATATTATTATACATGGTATGAAAAATTATCTAAGTAGAACTATGGATATTGTAATATCTAAAGTGACCATTGTTCAATTACTTTGAATAATTTTTGTACTTATTTGCAAGCTTCTAATCACTTTGATAATAAATGTTATATACTATGGATCAAGGTGTATAGAACTTAGAATATCATTTCTAAGATTGCAGACAAGACAGCTTTGGTAATCGAGTTTTATTTTTAGAACCAAGATTGTCTACTAGTAAACAGTTGTTAGGAGTTAAGAATTGTTATTATCGAGGAGTTGCCTTGAAGTCATAAGTTTAAAATGTTATATCTTAAGAGCTTGTGTATTTCTTGTCAACTAGTTCCTCGTACTTATGAATATCAGTGAATGATGTTCTTAAGTAGTTAGATACTAATATTCATTCTGTCAATTGGTACTCAATGTAACAATTCAATCTTCACTAAATTGAATTTATCAAACAATTGATATCATTGAATATTTAGTATTTAGCAGTGATTATTTATATCCTAGTTAAATTATGACGTGAAGCAATTCAATGGTTTATTTGCTCATAATTTAATTTTGGTAAAGTAATCATAAACACAATTACTTGCATTCTAAAGTATTTGATAAATACTAGCAGTTGGTATCAAATAGTAAAAAATTTGTTTACTAACAATTGCTAGTTGTTTTGATACTTTATTGTAAACTAATTGTGATGTATATATTATCTCTGATGATATTACTTAGGATTTATTCTGAGTAAATGTGTCTTATCTGTAAATCATTAGTGGTAGTATAAATTAAGGTGTTCAAATTTCTAAATAAGTGAGACTTAAAAGTTACATTCGGTCTCCTATCATACTTTAAAGTGGTGAGAACTTTTAAAATTAAATTCTCTAATTCTGGTTATACATCACTTTATAAATATGATAGTTCCTAGAATATTTTACATCCATCAGTCAATTACTTAGTTTATGTTGTGCTAAGTAATAAAGTGCCAAAGGAGAGACATTGGTTATCTGTACTTATGTACTTGGTAATCTTTGTTACCTAAACGACATCAAGTGCTTGTATGAGTCTTTTCACTAACTTTGTGTTAAAGTTCTCTATACATTATAAGCAATTAAAGAAAATCTTTCTTTCTTAATTACTGCGAAGTCAAGAGTTTGTGTCTTTTAAAATTAAAACGACCTAGTTTTCATTAAAAGACATGATAATACATTGTTTTATGCATAAATACAAACTCTTGCACATTAACAGTTTTTAAAAGAAAACTGAAATCTTTCTACAGTTGTGATTGCTTATATTATAAAACTTTTTTTTAAGTCACAATTGTACATCATTTCTCTCACAAGATATAATGCATATGTTTTCACATAATGTTATGGTATGATGTAAATGCATTCTATCTCTATATTGCCCTATTGCTATGTGATGCAGGTTCAACTCCTAGTGGAAGTTTTCTCACATGAAAGTCATGAGGTTGTAAATCCAACAACTCCTATCCCAGACTATAAATCCAAATCTAAACACATCCTAACTTACCCCTGAAGTGGAAGTAACTTATTTGACTAGAGGTCATTAAGGGAGTAACTGCACTTGATGCAGCAAATAAGGATGTGAGGGATAGTAAACCCACAGCTCTACCTCTCAAGGAGAATAGATGTATATAACTTGAGGTATCTGTAAACTCGCCTGCATTCTCCCAAAAGGATGCAGAGCTGAAAATGGCACTAAAACAGTCTCTGGATTCATTATCTTAAAATGATGAGTTTATTGAAATTCGCCTGTCAGCCAGGGCATCTCTTGGTAAGTCACTACCTCATACACAATACTACAATACTTCCTATGCACAAAGTGAGATTGCACACACTAAGGATGAATTGACGGAACAACTCATACTCCGACCATTTTACGGTTAGGATTATAAGTTGAAGGTTCCTCAAAGAACCAAGAGTCTTCACAGACCTCGAGAGAAGGTATTGATCTCAATGCAAAATTCAACAAGATCATTATCTAACTCCCCAGAGGGAACATCTCTGGATCCTACGGGTAACGGATCCGACATAGGTGCGGATCGGCAACTTGTTAACTATGATTCAGATTTACCTGATGAGTTTAACAAGGTGATGTCTTCATAGACATTAGATGGAAACATGATTTTAATTCTAAGTTTTGATTTCATTGTTTACCTTCTCAGAATTCAAATCTGAAACCCATAAAAAGGGAAATTTTTTATCAACTTGTAGATTATGACTCAGATTCGTCTGACGAGTCTAACGAGGATCGGGGATTTGCGAAACCCCATTGCACCACCAGTGACCTCTCTAGAAGGGGCTATGGTGAATTTTCCTTGCAGGTACACATGGATGTTGGAGCTATGAGAGATAAGAGTGATACACTAGTGAGCATGAGTGTAAACACTTGAGAGATGAGAAATGAGATCACTCATTTTAAGTGATATGAGTGGAGAGATGAGTTAAACACTTGTGAGGTACACGAAACAGAATCACACACTCACAGTGAGGAAGAAAGATAAACACCAAATCTCATTCCCTATTCCCCAAACAAAGTTTATTCATAAGAATTGGGAGATATAAGGAAATTGTCGGGAGATTTGGTTGTCAGGATGATCAATAGTGAAGCCATACTATCATATCTAAAGGGCAAAGTTGATCAGCCTACATACTTCTATTCTGGAAGTCTTCATGAAAATCCTTCAACACAAGCAAAGCTTCTTTTCTTTATTATAGCAGACAATGTTATATGTATGAAGAATCTGTTGTACTAAAGGTAAGAGGTGAGTTATAATTGAAAATTTGGTATCATCTAATTTACATTTCGATGTTTGCTATAATTGAATGCTTGGAGGATTACTCAACTAAGGGGGAGAGATATATTGAAGAAGAGATACTCAAAGATTGCCTTAGTAAGAGATACTCAACTAAGGGGGAGAGTATAAGCTTTACCTTAGTGAGGGGGAGGTTTTATATCTAAGGGGGAGAGATATGAAAAAGGATATACCTTAGAAAGGGGGAGTATTCACCGTTTTAAGGAAGAGTCATATCACCTTAGGTAGGGAGACATAAGGAAGGAGAGAAGTATGAAACGATAAAGAAGAGTATAAGCTTTACCTTAGTGAGGGGGAGATTTTATATCTAAGGGGGAGAGATATGAAAAAGGATATACCTTAGAAAGGGGGAGTATTCACCGTTTTAAGGAAGAGTCATATAACCTTAGGTAGAGAGACATAAGGAAGGAGAGAAGTATGAAACGATAAAGAAGAATTCTTCAGTATGTGGTTGTCAAGTCATATTCTTTACCACTGAAGAATTCCCAAGTATCTGCTGATGATTTTCAATATCAGATGTAAAGGGTTATCAGGCAGATATGTCAAGAAATGAAGATGAGTTACTTAATGAAGATCAGTTCAGTGTTAGAGGAACAATCATCTATCATTTCATCAACTGAGATTCTGGAATTGTAATATCTAAACCAGAAATTTTTTTTATGTATTATTTACTATAGCTCTTTAAAGATTTATCTTCTTCTAGTTTGTAGTTGAGTTATCCTCTAGGTATTTGTATGTTAATGTTTAACAAACAAATAGGGGGAGATTGAAAGGAATATGATGTAGCCTATTTGTATTTCGAGGATACAACTCAACTCAAACAAGAATGTAATAGTAAATAGTACATGTACTGTCACAGGGATCTCAAATGTACAACTGTCAAGAGAAAGAAAACAAAGCCAATCTACCGTTTTGAGGTATACTACACTTGAAGAAGTTCATTCAGTAGATCAAGCATCAGTGGAGTAATCAAGACAGTGGATTCTATTTATAGTGACAAGAGGTTCCTACAGTGGCAGAATACAAATTAGAAAGGTTTGAAAAAGAGTGAAGAAAAAGGAAGACATGAACCAAAACATAGAGTCAAAAATAAAGAAAAGCTGTTGGAGTTAGTCGCTCATGAACCAGACCGTGCATCGAGCATCAACAAAAATTCGGTGGTAATTCTTTATTAATTTCAGTGGTTCAAGAAAAAGATTTCGGTCATAAAAAGATTTTTATATTAATTCTTAGTTAATTAATATAATTATGTAATTGGTTTAATTTAATAAATTAATTCGTATCGAATTAATTTATTTATTAAATTAATTATCACTTTAATTAATTTTGAATTAATGTATTAATCTGAATTGATTTAATTAATTAATTAATTAATCATTATTTGTTTTAATGATTAATTGGTTAAGTATTTAATTAAATTAAGTTCAAAAGAAAAACAAAAGAAAAAGAAACGAATAAAAAAAAAAGAGAGGAAAGAGTTTCAGCTTTGTCGACTATGGAAATAAAAAATTGATGAAGAGAAGTCGGTAAGTGCTGTGAATTAAAAGTGGTGTTTGGACAGAGGAATATAAAAGCTTCAAAACACATGCATGCAAAAGACAACACAGACAAACACATGCACATGCTGGTTGATGCTGTCGGAAAGCGATTTCCACGCGCATGTGGCGCGCGTGGAAGGCACGCGCCAGAAACAAGAGCAAAAACAGCATACGTGCAGATCACTCTCTTCCTCTGCGACTGGCCGTCCAGTTTATTCAGGTTAAAATCTTTTGTTTCACAAACCAACAGGCCCGAGTTGTTTGTTTGTTAAATTTCTTAAGTTATACCGATAGTTATACCGATAGTTATATTGGTATGATTGTCATATTCAGTTCAAGAGATTGTCATATTAAGTATTAATGATAGTCATACCGAAAGTTATATTTAAAGGGACTGTCATATTATTTGAAATGGATAGTCATACCGAATGTCATATTATTGTTAATTGATTGTTATATCAATTAAAACAATGCAATATGACTATGGCTGGATTATAAAAGACAGAAGGCAGCAGACAACAAAAAGACTTCACTTCTTCACTTCTCTCCAAAAATAGACAGAACCGAGAGAGACAGAGACCAAGAGAGAAAAAGTTCATGTGCTTCAATTTAATTCTTGTAAATTATTTCTAGCTTGTATCATTAAATCTAAACCACTAGAAATAGTTTACTTGTGCTATTGGAACTATCTAGCGGATTAAGTTCCCTAGAACCTCTTGATCTTTTTATTACAAATATAGAAAAGTTCATGTCGAATTTTCTATAGAATTGTAATAATTAATTTCGATCTTTTTATTTACAAATATAGAAAAATTCATGTCGAATTTTCTATAGAATTTGTAATAATTAGTTTGGTCATCAAACCTTGTAATTTGTACCCGTGTATTTAGACACACCCCATCAAGTTAATATAAATTTTATATTCAACTTGAAATATCGGTATTCGTTTTATTCCGCATCAAATTTGTTCTTGATTTAATATTTTAATATTTTTAAGAAAAGAGCAAATTCGATAAAACGGTATAGTTTGTATTCAACCCCCCCTTCTACAAACTATTTTGGACCTAACACATCTCCTATCCATGTAATGGATTCTGGAGCAATTGAAGTTAATCACAAAGATGAAGTATACGATGGAGAGGTAATCTTACTTTTCTGAACCAATATAAGTTTTGTCAATTAGTTTTACGTAATGGATTTACCTGAAAAGGTTAAAATGGAATCTGTATATGGACTATTTCCATGAGTCATGTCAAGTCTGAAGAAGTAATGACGTTAAATGTAAGGAGCCTAAACTATAACTGTATGTGGTTTTTAGAACTAGTGTTTTGAGACTTCTCAATCTGTTGACAAGAATAGTCACCCTCTTGCATGTGCCAAATATTATTGACAATGCATACGTAATTGTTGAATTTGATAATGGATCACGTGGCATGCATGCTTAAAAATGAGCAAGAAATATCGGTCAGTGATATTGGGAAGGTAAATAACTCAGCCTGGTAAACTTTTAAATTAACAATTCCTCTGGTGTTTACATCGTCATTTGACATGATCGTGTTTAAAAATGGTAAAAGAACAAATTTCTGCTTTGCAGTTTTACATTTTATGTCCTCTTCACTTTTGTTCTTTCTTTTTGTCATCATCATGTTGACCGAATTTTTTTGTTCCACAGGGTGAGACGCTTGTTCCAGAAAATATCGTGCACTTTGGTATTCGAAAGAATGGAAGAGATGGAGTTCAGACCCTAAAGGCTGTAGATGACCAAATAAATTTTGCTCCGACTCGTTGTCATGTAATCACATCATTGGCTCTTTCAAGTTTACATTCATTCTCTTTGCTTGTTAGGTATGACGGGCTACATCACGGTTCTAGCTATCTAGAACTCCTTAATTTTTTGGCTGCAATAAGGGCAAAAGACTCAGAACCTCCAGCGGTTGATATGAATGATGGTTTGATTTCAGTAGCTATAGGAGTTGCAGCACAGCTTTCTATTGAGAAGGGCCGATTCGTTACAATCGAGGAGGTGATTGGCTAAAATAGTCTCTCCTTCCATTTATCGTAGAGACAATCTTGTTCTCTACTAGTTTGTTGTTTCTATAGCGAAGTACATGTCAAGCTTTCTTTGGCCTCCATTGTAAATTGAAGTTAGGAAGCCTAGAAAGGAAAGAAAGAAAAGGACAAAAGAACACTATGAAAATCTGCATGTAAAACTTTCAAATTTTAAGGAATCTGATGAAGAACAAGTTTTGTGAGTATTTTAATTTTCAAAAATTTGTTATTAGCTTTGATGTTTTTCTCAAATTTACCATAGGAACTTAACAATAATTATGGCTCTTAAAATAGATTCATAGGGTCTATTTTTAGAAAAGCTTTGAAATAATTTTGTCTTAACAATAGAACTTAACAAAAATTGAGATCATTCCTATCATCCTATGTTAAAAAAGTTTCATATTTTGTAATAACTTTTTTTAACTATCACTTTAGCAATTTCAGTAAATGAAGTTACTTGCTCAAACAGATTATATAATTTCAAGTTTAAAAATAACTATTTTAAATTACTATCATTGTTTGCCCCGAACATACCTTGTTCATAAAAGTACAACACAATAACTTAAAAGTCATCCATTTATCACAAAATTTTGTTATTAAATTTAATTTAGAATTTGAGTTTCATAAAATTTTTGGTGTTTTAAGTATTTAGTCAAGCTTAACTAAAGTTTATATTCTATTTCAATCTGAATGTAAATTGAATAAATTGGGTTGAGTATGAGCCTTTTAACAAAAATTTTAAGTTCAAGTCGTGATTGAATTACTTGAAATAAAATGTATATATAAAAGTCATCATTTAAATGTTTCTATGTAAAATAAAAAGATATAGCTAATTTTTACAGAAGTTAAAATCAAGAAAAAAATTAGTACGAATTTGCAATACATAAACCTGTAGTACAAAAAGATTAAAAAAAATATAAATTCGCAATACAGAAACATGTAATTCAGAAGTTTTGAATATAAAAAGATTAAACAGATAAAACACTGATAGAATAAAAGATAAACCTGTAATATAAAAAGGATGAAATAAACACATATTTTTTTGAAAATTTGTGATAACTTGCTCCCCAAACAACAGAAAAATTCAGACTAAATAGTTTTTTAATATCCAAATCTAATTTTAATTAGTTAACACTCATGCCTATTTATTTTATTTTTCCTACAATATTTTGAATATTGAAAAATTGAAATCCTAAATAACTTCATAATTTCATCTCTCTCTGTTCTCCACAACACGTAGAGATATACAAACAAAGGCGGTGAAAGTGAAAACTTATGGTTAATGTTTAATTTTTGCATATGATTTTGTGCATGTAGTTCGACTTTTTTGTATGGCAATATTTCGTAAATTTTATAATCTGCATAATTTCAAGAAAATAGAATGATCGATGGATTGTATTGAAGTTAAATATTTTATAATATCAATTGTTTATTTTTGCTTAATTGTTAATGTACATGTTGATGTTATAAATCCCGAGCACATCTTCTCATGTTGTTAAGTTCATAATTAGTATATTCACGCACATATTTCGTTTTTCTCAAAGTTCGAGCTTTCGACATCTAACTAGAGTGATATAAATAGATCAAGAGATCACCGGTAATTGTTAAATTACATCATGTACTTGGTTGTACTTGACTACAACTTCTATTCAACGGTAATTGTTAAGTTACATTATGTACTTGGTTGTACTTGATTACAGCTTCTATTCAACAGTAATTGTTAAGTTACATCATGTACTTGACTACAGCTTCTATTATTCAACAACAATAACTGTAATACTAGAGGTTAATGTGTGAATTTAATAATGTCCTTTCAATTTTTTTTTGTGTTTTTTAATTATTATGTAGTAATTGTCAATCGATATGTTTGTAGATGCTCAAACATGATAATTTCTACATAATATCTCATAATGTTTGATTTTATTTAGATGGGAAATTTCTTAAAGTACACGAGATTGAACCTCAGTGTAGATATTTCTGATAATGATAAACTAAAAGATTCCGCAGTTGCTCTTAATGATGATAACAAAATTGTGGATGACGAGAAACATTATGTGGATGATTGTGTAAGTGACAAAGAAATAGGAAAACCATGTCAGTCCGGTGTTGACAAGGTGCCAAAAAAACCAAGAACTTCTCGAGTTTTCCTTGGACAATTGACTTGTAAACCTGGAGACGATGCTTATGAATTCCACAGTGCTCAGGGGATTATAGACGAAAAGAAGTCAAAAAAATCCGAGAAACGCCCTCTTGACACAATTGAGTTGTGAACCTGGAGAAGATGCTTATCAAGATCGCAGTGCTCAGATGTTCATAGACCAAAAGAATCCGAGAAACGCTCTCTTGATGAAGATTATATCATCTCTGATAGAGTTTTAGTTGAACAATTGACTTGTGAACCTGGAGAAGATGCTTATCAATTTTGCAGTGCTCAAGTGATCATAGACGAAAAGAATTCAAGAAAATTCGAGAAACAACCTCTTGATGAAGAATATATTGTCTCTGATGGAGTTTTAGCCGGACAATTGACTTGTGTGAACCTAGAGAAGATGCTTATCAACATCACAATGCTCAGGTGGTCATAGACAAAAAGAATTCAAGAAAATTCAAGAAACGGCCCTCTTGATGAAGATTATATTGTCTTTGATGATGATAATAGAGTGGAAAGTTCTGACAAGAAGAGACAAAAGAATAGTGATAAAAAGGCAGCGGCAGTTGGAAGAAAACAAGCACCACAAGTACAAAACTATCCACTCCCTGAATTGCCTCAGGACTTGGAGGCTCCACTGTTGTTTATTGCACACAAGGTCTTATATCCCTCTGACGTACTCCGTAATCTACACCATCTGCTTTTGTCGAAAAGCCTAATAACAAAGCTTTTTTTAACACTTTGTCACTGCTAATGAGAAAAAAATTCTGATGAAAATGGAATATGTAAGAGTGAGTTTGGTAGATAATAAGATGCATGAGTATCATACTCTAAACTTCATAAAATAGGAGATGACTAATTCTTCGAACTATGCGTTAAAAATATGCTGGTCCGATGTGGTGACAGATAACAAATTGGAAGTAGCGATACTTCAAAAGGTTGTTAACAAATTGGAAGAAGCGGCATCTCCTAAGAAGCGCAGAGAGGATGCAGTGGTGGTGATGGAGGAGGATGATAAATTAAAGCCACCCGTGGTGGTTCAGTTGTGGTGTTCTCGGAAAGAAGGAAGACTCTGGTTTGCACTTAATATCCAAGCGATGACCGAATGTAACGTAATAGGCAAAACCAAAGACGGACGTAACATTATTACCGGACTAATCAATTAATTTTGTTTTCTGGTCAAAGTATTTCATTTCTGGATAGTTGGTTAAATGGATAGTTTCATAATCTCTTGTTGTTTCTTATATAGAAATAAAAATGAAAATTGATTAAAAATTATTCTCTTCCTTTCTGTTCGATAGCATTCACAATGAACCAGCATATTCGACTTGTATATTCGACTTGTTCATGTACTGTTGTAGCTAGGAAGGCAACAATGTTGGACATGTAACCAACCCATATAAACAAAAATAAAGTGAAAGAAACCCTTTATCATACAATTAGAAACTAGAATATCTTGACCACGTTTACACATAAAGTTCGACACTAAAGTAATGACAAGAGTTTATCTTCGAAGAAGACGATAAGGATACAAAAGTTACATTGTGAAGCAACATCAGAGATACTATTATGAAGAAAAAGGATATCAAATGGAACGCACACGCTTATTAACTTACGAAACATATCTGTTACTAATTTTAAGTACAGAAAAATGAAGTAGCAGAGCTACATCCCCTTATCTGGCTTGAAATTCCTGATACTTAAGGACCTGGCCTGCTATCTACATTTTCAATAATGGTGCAGAAACATTCTGTCATGACCACTAGAGATTGTATAAATTACCAATCTGATGTCCATTTAATTAAAACCTAAGTTATCAGAATGCGGCCTAATAGGAGCAGACTGCAGACAACTAAAAGTCTAATGATTTTAGGAAGAGAGTGAAGTTACATAGCCCATAGAAAACAACAAGTCAGTGAGTAAAGCATTCATTATGTTATGTTCTGGTACAGCAGGCCAATGTTCAAAAAAATGATAAAGTTAACATAAGTTCCTTTGAATTTCATCCGTATAAAAATTTTAAATTATTACCCTATCCTGCCTCATGTAGGAATAATTTGTCCTCATAAAATTAAAATTTAATGTACAAAAAATCGAGTTGCTAGTAATGTCTAATATATTTGGTATCCAAATCGAGTTGAAACTTGTCTTCTATCTGAATACTTTGTCCTCACAAAACTAAAACTTAATGTATGATAAGGTGTATATTTATATATACTTTAATATGATTTTATTCTCATATTTATAGGATTTTGTAATTAATTGGGTATTTATTAATTATAGTTTAATTTTTTATTGCAGATAATAAATAATTCCTAAAGTTGGAAGAAAAGGAGCTTAATTGGACTTTATTAATGTGGAAATTCGGATTTAATGGTGGGTCTGCGCAGCAATTCTTATTTGGACCATATCTTGAGTTCCAGGAATCAGAATAGGGCAAAATTACAGCCCACGCGAAGGTATTAAATTCTCTACAGGCCTGGAGCAGCCCAGAAAGCATATTCCTACTGTAGCAATCCAGAATCAGAACGAAACAGCTGGTTACGAATTTTTACAAAAGCCCAACTTATTTTAGGAAAGAGAAATTATTATTATTAGATAAGGGTTGGAAAATAAAGGGGGGCGATCAGTTTTTGATATTGAGAGCATGTATTATTAACGAGAGGGAGAGAAAAACACTTTACGAGAGCAAGGATTGAAGGGATTTACTCCAAGCTTTACGAGATTCTTCAAGTTGTATCTTCTTTACTTTTTTTCTCTTGTAACAATGATTTTGCCCATCAATATATGTTTGTTTTCTTTATTTGTCATGGGTAACTAATTCCCAAATCTGGGAATTAGGTAGTATTCAGTGGTTAATATGTTTGTGTGATTTTATTGTGTGATATCTCATTCTTGCTCATTTGTTGTTGAGCACTAAGCCCAATTTAGGGAGTCATGAACCCTAGATTGTATTTTAGGAATTGTAACGATTCGGGAGATGAATTATAATTCTAGTAAATGATACGACGAACGTAAATTAATTATTCAATTGGGAGATTAATATGCGAATTATGAGACATGTATTCCTTGGGATTAATAATTTATAATTATGTGCTGTATGATCATGGGAGTGATGTCAATACGTATTTGTGGGTATTATGTTGTATCTTGGGAGAGAGCAATATAATCATTAGAGGAATGTTTTTAGCAAGGTGTGAGGCTGAATATCACAATTTCATGCACATTCATTAATACCACTGAAGAACCCTGATTCTTGGATTGCCTTTAATTATTATTGTTAGTTCACCATTTTTATTTGCTTAATTGATATTTTAGTTAATAAACAAATTCCCCAAATTCTTCTTTACACTTCTGAACATTAAGATATTTGAAATTGAACTTGTGTTTAATTAAGTCCTTCCCTGCGAACGATAACCCCCCAAATATTACGATAACAATGTACAAAAAATCGAGTTGCTAGTAATGTCTAATATAATTTGGTATTCAAACTGAGTTGAAACTGGCCTTCTATTTACTTATTTTTTCTTTTAAAAGTAGAATTTCATAAATTAGGTTTTAGGTTTTTGTACTTGCATTATACCTCCCTACTCCATATCATATCTTCTTCTTATTACATACAACTAGATAATAACCCGTCCGAAGCACGAGTCTCAGAAAATTAATTTAAAGTGATCATTAATTTACAATTTTGAATGATTTTAATTTTTTTTGTTATTTATACAACTCAGTAGGTTATAAAAAAATTGCATTTACATTAGGATTTCAATAATTTTGGTGGATACGAATCTTGGGATGCAATTATCAGTAGAACGAATATCTGAATTATTAATAAAGATTGTTTAATTCATTATTATTTTAAGAAAATCAAGAAAATATGATATATATATATATATATATATATATATATATATATAAAAGAATTGTAATTGTTCTATGATTACAATAATTTACTATTTTATTAAAGTTAACATAAAGTTCCGGAAGAAATAGTGATAAAGGGACGGAAAGAATTATAATTGTTCTCGAATTATAAAACATAGAGTTCTAGAAGAAATAGGAATGTAAGGGTGAAACCAATAAAAGGGTGGAACTAAATTTGGTGACGTAGTACCATTTAAAAGATGGTTTTGCTTATTAATATCTAGTTGACTAAGCTGCGCTTCGCGGCGGTCTTGTAATTTTTTAAAAAAAATTCAAAATATAAATTTAAGAAAAAAATCGAAAAGAAAATATTTATTATAAATTAATGAACATAATATTTTACAAATTGTAATAAATATCGATAATTAAATAAACTATATACTTATTTTTAATGTCGATTTTGTATTACATTTTCTTAAACTGACACTCATTGTAATAAATACATATAAATCGCATTTCGCGAAGGCCATGTAATATTTTAAAAAAAATTTCAAACTAAAGACTATTTAAAAAAGACTTCAAAAAAATACCTATAAATAAATTAGTGAACACAATATTATACAAATATATATACATACATACATATATATATATATATATATATATATATATATATATATATATATACATGATTCAAGTGAGAACAATTTATACGTGAAAACAGTGAGAACAGTTGTTCTACACTCCTTTAAAAAGTGCAGAACAATTGTTCTGGATATTTTTCACATTTTTATTTCTGTATTGTTCTGCTGTAGAACAATTATGTTTTTAGTGATCAATGGAGTTTCTAGTGATCAGATTCGTCTCCACATGTTTCCCTATTCTATAAAAGGAAGAGCCGTGGAATGGTTTCAACAGCTCCCTGACACTGCGGTTGCTACTTGGGAAAGTCTTTCTACCGAGTTTTTGTCTAAATATTATCCTTCTGACAAGACTCAACAGATGAGGACTCTGATTCTGAGTTTCAAAACACAACCAGGTGAAGGCCTGTATCAGGCTTGGGAGAGATATAAGGCGTTGTTAAGAAAGTGTCCGCATCACGGTTGTGAGGAGTGGATGATCCTGAGTACTTTCTATGGATCATTAAATGCAGATGTTCGTTTGAGTTTGGATGTGGCAGCTGGTGGAGATTTCAAGAAAACACCAGGACCAAAGGCAAAAGCACTTCTTGAGCAGTTGGCAAACAACAATTATTCTTGGGCACCGAGTGGGACGAGCTCCGCTAAATCTGCACAAGACGCTGAAATGATTAATTTGTTGACTCTGAAATTGGATACTCTGACTCAAGAAGTACGAGGACAAAGGATGTATGTTAGTGCTATTTCTTCTCCGATGGAAGGGTACATCGATTATGGGGCTAATCAAAATTCTTATCCACCACAATTCCCAGAGGAAGCAGCTTTTATTCAGGGAAGACAGTCGTGGTCTGTGCAGAATAACTCTTACTACAATCCTAATCAGAGGCCTAATAATAATCTGTCTTATAGTAGTAATCATTCGGCCAACCCTTCCTATGCATTTCTTAAGCAGAATCAGGCTCCTGGTTTTCAGTCGCGTCCATAGTATCAAGCACAACAGCAATTTCAACCACCACCAAAGGAAAAGAAAGAACCTGCTGATTGGGAGGTGGCACTCAGTAAAATGATACAAGGGACTGGAGGGGCATTTGCCAATATTGAAACAAAATTCGGAAAGATGGAGTCTAGGATGGACCAGATGGCTTCTTCTCAAAAGATGTTGGAAACGCAGATTGGCCAAATTGCTGATAAGGTTGGTATTCGTGAGCAAGGATCACTTCCGAGTCAATCTGACCCTAATGGTAAAGAACAATGCAAGGCCGTCACTTTGAGGAGCGGAAGGGATTTGCCGGAAATTGAGGTGATCAAGCCTAAAGCCAAGGGCCTTGAAAATGAAGCGGAGTTAGTAGAAGCTGAAGCAGAAAATTCAGAGAAGGTTGATGAAGAGAAGACAGAAAAGGAAGTCACACCAAAGGTACCATTGAAGCCTTATGAACCTCAAATTCCTTTTCCACAAAGCCTTCATAATAGGCAATTGGAGAAACAATATGAGAAGTTCTTGAAAATCTTTCGACAATTGCATATAAATATCCCTTTTGCTAATGCTTTGGCGCAAATGCCACTCTATACCAAGTTTCTGAAGGAGATGTTGTCTAAAAAACGGAAATTGGAAGATGTGGAGACTATTACTCTCAATGCTGAATGCAGTGCAGTCATACAAAAGTCAATTCCACAGAAGTTGAAAGATCCTGGAAGCTTCTCTTTGCCATGTACTATTGGAAAAATGGAGAATATTAAGGCCTTGTGTGATTTAGGGGCCAGTGTGAGTTTGATGCCACATTCTATTTGTAGAAGACTTGGTCTTGGAGAGCTCAAAACGACAAGAATTTTGCTTCAGCTGGCTGATCGTACTGTGAAGTATCCTCTATGAGTTATAGAGGATGTCATTGTCAAAGTGGATAAATTCTTTATCCCGTGTGATTTCGTGGTGTTGGAGATGGATGAATATATGGAAATGCCCATCATCTTGGGGAGGCCATTTTTGTCTACAGTTGGAATCACAATAGATGTCAAAGCTGGTAAATTGACATTAAACGTTGGTGATGAGAAGGCTGATTTTGATTTGAACAAAGCCATGCAGATGCCTTCATTTGATTCTACATGTTTCACGATTTACGGAGTGGATGAGATGGTAAATCTTGAAAATGAACACTTAGTGGAGACACAACGAGCTTTAGATGATACAGCAGTTGAAGACTTGCTGGATATGGAAGACACAGGTACGCCGAGAATTGAGATGGCATTTTCAATTTCAGAGGCACCTCAGGTAGAACTGAAACCTCTTCCTGCTAATCTAAGGTATGCTTTTCTTGGTCCTAATGATACATACCCTGTGATAGTGTCCGCTTTGTTTCATGATGATGAACTAGATAAATTATTACATGTGCTTAGGCAATTTAAATCATCAATTGGTTGGACAATTAAAGATATCAAGGGAATTAGCCCCGCTCTTTGCATGCATAGGATTGCATTAGAAGATAATCATAAGCCTGTGATTGAGGGTCAAAGAAGATTAAATCCTAATTTGCAAGAAGTGGTTAAAAAGGAAATCACTAAGTTGTTAGATGCTGGAATTATTTATTCTGTGCCACATAGTCATTGGGTTAGTCCAATTCATGTTGTGCCTAAGAAGGGTGGGATGACTATTGTTCATAATGAAAAGAATGAATTAATTCCTACTAGGACTGTAACAGGTTGGAGAGTTTGTATAGACTATAGGAAATTAAATAATGCTACTCGCAAGGATCACTTTCCCCTCACATTTATGATCAAATGCTTGAAAGATTAGCGGGTAATAAGTATTATAATTTTCTAGATGGATTCTCGGGATATTTTCAGATTCCCATTGCACCCGAGGATCAAGAAAAGACAACCTTTACTTGTCCGTATGGTACCTTTGCATATCGGAGACTACCCTTTGGCCTGTGCAATGGCCCTTCAACTTTTCAAAGACTTATGAATGCTATTTTCTCTGATTTTATAGGAAGAACTATGGAAGTCTTCATGGATGACTTTACTGTATATGGTTCTTCCTTTGATACTTGTCTAACCAGTTTGTCAAAAGTGTTACAGAGATGTGCAGAAACAAATCTTGTTCTTAATTGGGAGAAGTGCCACTTTATGGTGAAGGATGGCATTGTTCTTGGGCACAAAATTTCTGAAAAAGGCATTGAGGTCGACAGGGCAAAAATTAAAGTGATTGAGAAATTACCACCACCGTCATCTGTGAAGGGAATTAGAAGCTTTCTTGGACATGCTGGTTTTTATCGACGGTTCATTAAGGATTTCTCGAAAATATCTCGACCCCTCTGCAATCTTCTTGAAAAGGATAGTGTCTTTGAGTTTAACGAGAGTTGTCTGGTTGCTTTTAACAGACTTAAGAAGGAATTGACATCGGCACCTATAATGTCATCTCCTGATTGGAGCTTGCCATTTGAAATTATGTGTGATGCTAGTGACTATGCCGTGGGTGCAGTTTTGGGACAGAAGAAGGAGAAGCGCATGCACGTGATTTACTATGCAAGCAAGACAATTGATGATGCACAGACAAATTATGCAACAACGGAGAAAGAGCTACTTGCTGTGGTTTTTGCTTTTGACAAATTCAGATCTTATCTTGTGGGATCTAGGGTGATTGTCTATACGGATCATGCTGCGATTCGTTACTTAATGTCAAAGAAGGATGCAAAGCCTCGTCTAATCCGGTGGATTCTCTTACTCCAGGAATTTGATCTTGAAATTCGAGACAAGAAGGGTTCTGAAAACATGGTAGCGGACCATTTGTCAAGATTAGACCAGGGAGATAGAATGGTAGGAAGTGACATACCTATCAATGATAAATTTCTGGAAGAACAACTGCTAGCTGTCTCTTTGTCTACACCATGGTATGCAGACTTCGTAAATTATATCGTGGGAGGTATTGTGCCAAGTGAACTTACTTATCAACAAAGGAAGAAATTCTTATTTGACGTGAAGCACTACTTCTGGGAAGAACCGCTACTTTACAAGGAATGCGCTGATGGAATAATGCGGAGATGTACACCTCATGAGGAGATTCATGATATCATTAGACATTGTCATTCTCCAGAGTGTGGAAGTCATAACAGTAGCATGAAGACAGTTGCAAAAATTTGGCAGTCGGGTTTCTACTGGCTGATTATGTATCAAGATGCAAGAAACTTTGTTGCAACATGTGATCGGTGTCAAAGAGTTGGAAATATTTCAAGAAGAAATGAAATGCCTTTGCAATCTATCCTTGAAGTTGAGATTTTCGATGTGTGGGGGATGGACTTCATGGGTCCATTTCCATCTTCTTATGGGAACAAGTATATTTTGGTGGGAGTGGATTATGTGTCAAAATGGGTTGAAGCAATTGCATCTCCTACAAATGACGCTAGAGTAGTGAAAAAGTTCCTACAAAAGTATGTTTTCACCAGGTTTGGAGTCCCAAGGGCTATTATCAATGATGGGGGCTCACACTTTTGCAATAAACAGGTGGAGGATCTTTTGAAGAAGTATGGCGTGACACAGAAAGTGGCGACTCCGTATCATCCACAAACGAGTGGCCAGGTTGAAATCTCAAATCGCGAGCTTAAGTCAATTTTGGAGAAAACAGTGGCGACTTCAAAAAAAGATTGGTCAACAAAGCTTGATGATGCTCTTTGGGCGTACATGACAGCATTTAAAACGCTTATTGGAATATCTCCATATAGGTTGGTGATATGGGCTGAAAATAAGCCCTAAAGACACATTTAATGTGGCATTAACTAGGCCGAGAATAGTCCAAACGTGGGGCCCACCAGCTGGGCCCAAAACCCTAAATATAATATTAATTTCGTAATTAATATTAAGGGTAATAAACAGCTCAACAAATAAGAGTTGGATAAGGATAATATCCCCTTCAGACTTATCCAATAAGGCATCCAATTCAATATGGAAACTGATTCCTACAAGGAATAGATCTAGAACATTCCTCAAAGACTTGCCCACCAAGTCTCCAAATCCTACCATAATTCTAAGGCTTCTCAGCCTATATAAAGGGCCTGACCCCTCACCTCAGAACTACGTTTTATTGGCTTGATTCTCTAATTTACAGAGATACGTAGGCATTCTGTGAGGACCGTTTAAGTCTCGAACGCAGAAGCAGCCATTAAAGCACGAAGCTCACGAACCTTAGCATTAAATATACAAACCCTAGCCGCAATATTTTCAACCTAGTTTTTATTCCACAACATTTGGCGCCGTCTGTGGGAAGAAGACATCAACCATGGTTACCACTCGAAGAACAACACCGGTCTCAACCGAGGCTACTTCTGGAACCATCGTTCCACCAATCGCTGCTCCTCCTGTTGGTACAGGGCCAGAGTCTGTACCCCCATTGACGGAAACAAACCCTCGTAGTCAGGCCTCTCAACCACAAGGGACGGATCCCCCCGCTGAAAGATCTCAACCTGTAATCGTCCCTCTAGGCCAGGATACTAACCCGCTCCAGATGGTGGTCTCTCCTCTCCCTCTGAAAAGCCGCCCGCCGCTTCAAAGTCTCTCCACTTCTTCGCTCCCTGTCAACACCAACCCAATGTATGGGCTGCCTAATTACCCCCAAGATCCAAGGGATCCAGGACCAAGCGGTCATGCTCGGTTGATCCATGGGCAACAACAATCCCCTTATCTTAGAGGCCCGGCTCCTCCTGAACCAGGATACTATGATTACTCTGGTCCTTATACCGGAGACTCTTCATCTGAAGACGATGATCGAGACGAAGCCCCAAGGAGGCGACGCGCTAGTAAGGAACCTCTGAGGAGGAATCCATCGAACCGAGATGGTCCTTTGACAATCGCAGAGAAAATTAAGGCTTATGAAGCCGAGATTCAGAAGCTGAAGGACGACCAAGCAAGGGAGCTAGAGAGGCAGAACCCTAATCAGACTCGACCTCCTCCGACTTCAGGAGGGATTCCCTTCATAGATCTGGAGAGGTCTTCAAGGAGACACCGAAGGGCTGAAGCCCCAACCAGAGGAACTACCAGGGTGGAACTCCCCAAGAATAATCCTAGAGATTTGATGCTACAAGGAGATCTGGATGATCCGACCCCTCCATTCACTGAGGAGGTGATGAATGCACATATCTCCCGAAAGTTTAAGATGCCCACGATCAAAGCTTACGATGGAACGGGGGATCCCGCAACTCATGTGAGAACGTTTACAAGCGCATTGTTACTGCAGCCTGCTAACGATGCCCTTAAGTGTAGGGCGTTCCCCCAAACCCTGTCGGGCATGGCGCAACGTTGGTATAGTCGTTTACCTCCAAACTCGATTAGCTCTTTCAAGGAGTTGAGTACCGCTTTTGTCAGTCAATTCATTAGCGGAAGAATTCACGAGAAAAGCTCCGCATCCCTTATGTATGTAACACAGGGAAAGAATGAGAACTTAAGAGATTACATCAAGCGATTCACTAAGGAAACCCTGAACATCACCGATTTGGAAAATAAGGTGGCCATGGTAGCCTTGCAGCATGGAACCACGGATCTCTTTTTTAAGAGGTCTTTGGCAAAACACCCCCCTGAAAGCATGGATGAACTTCAACGAAGGGCGGACAAGTATATAAAAGCTGAGGACAGCATCAAGAAAGAAGCCACGTTGGGCAATGGAGGGAACAAGCGGAAGCAAGAACAAGAGTACGATGCTAGGGACAAGTATCCCCGAGCTAGCAGAGACTCTGAATCTGCTCCAAAAAAGAACTCGGGTCCAAGGTTTTCCGAGTATTCCAGACTTAATGCTCCAAGAAGCCAGATCCTGTTGGACATTGAAAAGGAAAAGGACTTCCGATGGCCGAAGCCACTTAGAGGAGACCCAGCTAAGCGAAATAAGGAGCAATACTGCAGGTTCCACAAAGATGTGGGACATGACACCGACGATTGTAGGCAACTCAAGGATGAGATTGAGTTCTTAATACGAAGAGGAAAACTAAGTCAGTTCACCAAGGGTGATGACCGTGGGAACCAGAGAAGGGACAATGACAAAAGGGACAATGAAAGGAGAGATAATATTAGGAGGGATGACAACCATGATCGCAATCTACAGCCCCGAAGGGCAGTTATCAATATGATCTGGGGAGGTCCGACAGCAGCTGGCACAACTAAGAATTCTCGAAAGGCTTATGCTAGAGAAGTAATGCACATTGTGGGAGAAGCCCCGAAGCGTGCTAAAACCGAGATGGTAATTGGTTTCGATGATTCAGACTTGGAAGGGGTGAAATTCCCCCATGACGACCCGTTGGTCATAACTCCCGTGATTGGAAACTCAGAAGTAAAACGAGTATTGATAGACAATGGGGCTTCTGTGGATATTTTATTTTATGATGCATTTGTAAAGATGGGTTACAACGACTCTCAACTGACCCCTACAAACATGCCTATATACGGGTTTAACGGAGTGGAGTCCAATGTTGAAGGGACTATTCAGCTACCCGTGACTATTGGGCAGGAGCCTAAAGAGGCGACTCAGATGTTGAATTTCTTGGTGATCAAGGCAGCATCAACATACAATGCAATCCTTGGAAGGACTGGACTTCATGCGTTTAAGGCTGTGGCCTCTTCCTATCATATGAAAATTAAGTTTCCGACACGGAATGGTGTCGGAGAACAAAAGGGTGATCAGAAGATGGCAAGAAGTTGCTATGTGGCCGCATTAAGGGCCGATGGAGTCGGGGGGCAGGTCCTTCCGATTGAAGACATGGATGTCCGCGATGATGAAGAGCATAGAGGGAAGCCAGCAGAGGATTTGATTCCCGTACCTCTAGAACCTAATGATCCTGACAAAGTTACTTATGTTGGAGCATCTCTGAAAGAACCCCTGAAGGGCAAGTTAATAGAATTCTTACAGAAGAATAGCGACGTGTTCGCTTGGACAGCAGCTGATATGCCAGGGATTGACCCCCAACTCATAACTCATAGGTTAAATGTTGATCCCAAAAGGAAGACAATAAAGCAGAAGAAGAGAAACTTTGCTCCGGAGAGGCAAGAGGCCATTAGGCAAGAAGTGAATAAGCTCTTGGAAGCTGGTTTTATTGAAGAGATTCAGTTTCCTGAATGGTTAGCGAACCCAGTCATGGTCAAGAAAGCAAATGGGAAGTGGAGAATGTGTATAGACTTCACTGACCTGAATGATGCATGCCCAAAAGATTGTTTTCCCCTGCCGAGGATTGATATGTTGATAGATGCCACAGCTGGACATGAGATGTTAAGCTTCATGGATGGATTCAGCGACTATAATCAGATTAAGATGCACAAGGATGACATACCTAAGGTATCTTTCATAACTGACTTTGGTGTCTTCTGTTATCTTGTCATGGCTTTTGGTCTAAAGAATGCAGGAGCTACTTACCAACGATTGGTGAATAAGATATTCGCCCATCTGATTGGAAAAACCATGGAGGTATATGTTGATGACATGTTAGTCAAGAGCCTACTTAAGGCTGATCATATCAAGCACCTCGGAGAGGCATTTGGAGTGCTGAGGCACTATAAGATGATGTTGAATCCCGCCAAGTGTGCTTTTGGCGTTGGATCTGGGAAGTTTTTAGGGCTGATGGTTTCAAAAAGAGGCATTGAGGCCAATCCTGACAAGATCAAGGCGATTTTAGACATGGAGCCACCACGCTCTATAAGAGATGTGCAGAGGTTAACAGGTCGAGTTGCAGCTTTAGGAAGGTTCATCTCCAAGTCTGGAGAAAAATGCTTGCCTTTCTTCCAAGCGTTAAAAAAGGTGAAAAATTTCGAGTGGACACCTGAGAGCCAAGAGGCCTTTGAGCAACTGAAGAAGTACATGGTTGAAGCCCCGTTGTTGACCAAACCAAGTCCTGGGGAGATTCTTAGTTTATACCTGGCGTTATCCGAACAAGCCCTGAGTGCTGTCCTTATTCGGGAAGAGGAAAAGGTCTAGAAACCTATCTACTATGTGAGCAAAGTGTTGCATGGGGCTGAGTGGAATTACTCACCCATAGAAAAGTTTGCTTTGGCATTAGTAATTGCCTCAAGAAAGCTGCGGCCTTACTTTCAGGCACATAAGATTCAAGTTCTGACAAACCAGCAATTGAGGAACATATTGCATAGCCCTAAGGCCAGTGGAAGGCTAATCAAATGGGCGATTGAGTTAGGAGAGTTTGACATCACATACAAGCCTCGGACAGCTATCAAAGCTCAGGCATTAGCTGACTTCGTGGTTGAATGCACTATTAACAACCAAGAAGTCGGGGGGCAAGAGATAACGACTACCCCTGGGCAAGAGGAAAAAGAAGAAAAACTTACACCCGATCTGAAGGAATATTGGGTGCTCTATTTTGATGGAGCATCAAAAACAAAATCTAGTGGTGCAGGTTTGGTTTTGCAAAGCCCCGATGGGTTCACAGTTGAGTACGCTTTAAAGTTGGATTTCCCTACTACCAACAACGAGGCGGAGTATGAGGCATTGATAGCTGGTTTGGGCTTGGCCTGAATCATGAGGGTCAAGAATCTCAAAGTTTGTGGAGATTCAAGGCTTGTGGTATCACAAGTAAATGGTGAATTCGAGGCTAAGGATGAGACTATGGCAAAATACTTGAGAGTGGTAAAGGCTGTTATGTCCCAGTTTGAGGAGTGCTACGTTGAGCACATTCCAAGAGAGGAAAACATTAAGGCCGATGCCCTATCTAAGTTTGCTTCTTCTGAAATAGAAAATTATGCTGGGAGTGTCTACTTTCAGGTCTTGAAGGCCCCGACCGTTAATGCAAAGTTAGTGGCACCAATTGATATAGGAGGCTCTTGGATAGATCCTATCAAGGCACGCCTGGAGACCGGTTGGCTCCCAGACAATGCCATGGAGGCACGAAAACTCTCAGTAAGAGCGTTGAGATATACTTTGATTGAGGGTATTCTGTACAAAAGGTCGTTTGTTATCCCGTACTTGAAGTGTCTAAGGCCTATAGAGGCAAGGGAAGCATTGGAGGAAGTTCATGAAGGGATCTGTGGGCAACACTTGGGGGGCAGAGCCCTAGCTCACAAGATAATTCGTTTAGGGTTTTATTGGCCAGAGATGTTGGCTGATGCACAAAACTATGTCAAGAGATGTGAGATGTAACACCCCCAGATCCGGGGTTCGGGATCCGGTGGTTACGGTTTCCAATTCTGTCCACAACACTTGAACTTTCCTTAACATAAAATGAATTACGTCTCTATAACCCAACACAATAATATAAAACACACCCGTTATAGTCCCAGAGATGAAATCAGAGTAACACTCAAATTTTTATTAATCACATTATGAGTTCTTACAATCCAAAAGAATTTCAATATAAATACATACTCTTTGCCATCCATTTACATAAGTCATACTAGACCATATTCTTGGTACTGAAAGAATAAATATACCCTACCAATAGCTTCTTCTTCAGCTCTGGTAGTCTCATCGTCCTCGCCCACGTCGTGTGCGCCTTGTGCGAGTCATCTGGTCTAGCTGTTGTTGTGATATAATAATAAAGCAAGGGTGAGCAATAGCCCACCAACAATAATATATGACTGAACGATAATGTATAACAGTTCAAAAGTATCTTTCAAACCATATGCCATGCATTTACGGAAATGATGCCAGTATAATATGAACGATGAAGTTACAAGGTAACTTAAAGTATTTGTTTGTAGAAATATCTGCTACATCAAAGTAAGCGAGATATTCTTATTGTTATTAAGAAGAGGAACTTGCAAGAAAAGGTTGCAATTCCAGTTATGACCCTTTTCCAACTCTGCCAACAGTAATCATGTTGCAGGAAATAAATAAATTTGGATGATGAACCAATGATGGAGTATTCACCGCGCCCGCTGTTCCAATCTTGATGATCAGTCGAGATCGTACAGCTCAATTTAGATTTACTACCGGTAGAAGGAAGAACTGACGGCTTTACTTGTATACCGCCTTACTAGCTCTCCCCGGCCAACGGTTGGGCCAAAGGGGATGGACCGGCGCTACTCGGCCTCTTACACGACTCCTAGTTCAAATAGAATTCATGATTCTGAATGTAACGTTCGTCCCCCTTTCCCCAAGTATAATACTTGTTGATAAGACTCCACAAAGTAGTCGTATCTAGTTGGAAAGGAAAATTTAGCAATAACTCCCAAGCTATTACTTGGTAACGGATATCAACTTGTTCCAGTGATCTTACCCCTCGAAAGATGAGAAGGTAAGCAATGACTTAATAAGTCAACAGCACCCGAGTTGCGGGTGAAGGGAATACTTTATGACCGGGAAGTCGACAAGATAAATAACATCTTCCAAGTAAGGTTCCCTTATTATTAGAGAGGTAGACTCAAAGAAGAATGATGTCTGAGAACCTTTCTTGATATAAGATTAATAATAATATGATTCCGAAATGTTTTCTGTAATAATCGAAGAAGATAAACCTTATCGAGGTTATTCTAAGTATGAAATAAATATTCAGAGAATATTTATTGAATTAAAATATTTTACAGAATATTTAGGAATATGAAAGAATATCTTTAATCAGAGTATTTCTCAAATAATCCTTGAAGAAATATCTAGAGAATATTTATTGCATAATTAAATATTCAAATGAATATTCAGAATAATATTCATTAATTAATAAGACCTGAAAAGAATATTTAAAATATTTAAAATAATATTCGATGATTTAATAGAACCCTGGATGAATATTCAAAATAATATTCATAATTAATTAGGAATTTAAATGTTTATTGAAAAAGTAATATTCGTTTAATGAATAATATTCTAAATGAATATCAAGTAATATTCATTTAGTAATCCAAGCTTTAAAGGAATATTCGAGATAAGACTCGATAAATAAATCAAGTTTCAGATGAACATTAAAATAATATTCATCAAGTAATTACTATCTTAAATGAATATTCAAAAGTAATATTCATTTAATGAATAATATTCTAAATGAATATCCAAATAATATTCATTTATTAGTCCAACCTTTAGAAGAATATTCGAAATAATAATCGATAAATAATTCGACTCTGAATGAATATTAAAAATATTATTCGTCGAATAGTTACGTTCAAATAATTATTTGAAGTAAAGATCGTTAAATAAATAATCTCGAACGAATATTCACATAATATTCATCGCCCGAACAATAGAAAATATTTACTTAAATATTTTCCTCCGAGGTAATCTCGATATATCAAGGAATATTGACTCCCGGTCTATTTTTGATTAATAAGATGTATACGCCCTTCTATGAGGGTCTTACAATAATCGGCTTATAACTGATATATAACTATCTAGCTTATAAGCCAACAATAACATTCAGGGAACAAGTATATCACTTCAACTTGAAAGTAGGCATGCATGCAATGGCATATGTATATCAGCATATATATATATATTTATTCAATCACAACAACAGCCTAAAAGAAGGGAATTGAAACTTGCCTGGTAGTCGAGTACGGTAAGGGGTAGTGGTAGCGGGTCCCGGTTCAGCTTGGTGATCTATAAATAGCCAAGGCATTCGGGATTAATCACTTAACATATTAAAAGTTAAGTTATACTTAATTCGAAACACGTTCTTGAGTTATCTCGTTATACCCCTATTAGTGGATTACTTTTATCACTGATCCGACCCGACATCCGTTCGTTAATACGACATGTCATTGTACTTATACTTGGGACATACTTAAGTCATATGAGTTCTAAAGTCGATCGTTACGAACCAATACTATACTCCGAGTTTTATCGTCCGTTTTCTAAGTGTTTTACCGAAGTTATAAAAGAGTCGTCTTTTAGGGGTTCGTTCGCGTTTAACCTCGACTCGAACATTTTTAATAAATCGAAAAATGATCTTTTTGACATACGGTTTTCTTTCACGCCTTCCTTTTTACCTCTAGTATTTATTTACCAAGATTCGCCATGACGTTACATAGTTTACGAGGGTTCAATTACAGTTACGAACTTTCGTTTACGGATTCGAACTACTTTTAGTAATTTGGTCATAAATCCTAAACCGTAAGTCCGTTTCACGTGATCTTTATATCAAAACGAAGCTTAGAACATTACCTATCCTATCATGGCAGATAAGGTCTCTGGACAGTAGGGGTTCGACATGGAAAATGGCATACAAAACATGGTATTGCAAAATCGGGCATTATAACGGCTGTAAATCGAATATCTACTAATTTCGAATCTTCCCATAAACATAGTATCCAACCCAAACAACATATACATGACTTATATACATGAACTGAGGCCAAGCAATGCCTTTCCGTTCATCTAGCTATTTACATCATTAATCCAAAATCCATACATAATCATGCTTATAATCTTAACATAACCATAACTAAGTTATAACTAGCATAAACATGCTTAAATCTCAAACAAGGGTTAGGGTTTCAAGAGCTTTATACCTTCCTTGGAGTGTTTAAAGACCTTGCTAAGCTTTGCATAGTCCCTGTATACCCATAACCAAGCTTAGATCATCCTAGAAATCAAGAAAATCAAGAGTTGTTCTTGAAAATCACTATTCACCCTAGTCTTTGATGATTTCTTTGAAAATGGAAACAAGAGAGTTTGGCTTTGAAATTTTTAGGGGATCACTTTTATGAATTATGGAACTCACCATAAAAATTACAAGGTCAAGTGATGGTTGGAAGCTTGATTTTTGTTTTGGAATTAAAGATGTTGCCGAATGGATGCTTTCTTTGGGGAAAGAGTTTTTTTGTTTGGTTTATTTGATTTTCTATGACTTAATTCTCATCCACTCTCATCCACTTACACATAATATCTTTGTATAAAGATACTTTAATAAAGTTGTGAAGTGTTGGATGAGGAAACACCATGACAAGTGTTGAGTTTATGGTGGTTTAGAGCTTACTAGTTAGTTACTTGCTAAGTGCTTGGTTGCATGCTCTAAGGTTCTAGTTCCTTGATTCTAGTTTGGTTAGTAGATATTTTATACATAGCACATGCATGCATCTTAGTCTCTGCTTGCTCTTTTGTCCGGTTATTGCTCGATTCGATTGATCGTTCGTAGGAATAACTCATTCGTTTCTAGTTAGGGTTTTTACCGAAAACCTTCTTAATATTTATAATACTATTCCTCATCTTTCTTAGTACTTCTCGAATTTAAATTCCTTAAATCCCTTTTATAATTCCTTATGTCTTGCAGTGTTCAGGGAAATCTCGGAGAAAATAAAAGTGCTCTTTTTCTGAATCCGACAGCTTTTACATACACTTATTTTCTTCCCGGATCACTAATACGAACTCAGAAATCCGTTCCGAATACCGGGTATAACATTATTATAATAATATTCCAAATTCCACCAAAATCACTATTCATCACTTATTTTTATTTAATTCCTATAATTAGGAAAATGAACCTGGTTCACCCTCGAGTGTTCCTTAACCTTTTTACGGAACCGCTGGGCTTATAATAGATATTGATTTGGATGACATGAGGGTATCTATTTCTCTCTAGGGAATCTTATCTTAACTTTCTAGGAGATAGATTATTCTAATCTAAGTTATCACCCAATAGCATCCTTCAGGACATATAACCTTGGAATCTTTTATCCTTCCACTCTTCATCCTTTAAAGCCAGTATTACATTGTAGTTGTAACCACTGTTCATTCTTACATCAATGCATAATAAAAGTTTTAATTCTACCCAAAAATCTGGGTTCTTACAGTCTCCCCTCCTTAAAAGGATTCCGTCCCGGAATCAGGTAGAAGGCAATTGGGTACTTGTTGGTTATTTCGCTTTCCAATTCTCTGGTCGATCCTTACACATTCCAATCTTTCTAAAGCACATCGTACTGGTGTTACAATACACCCTTTATCCGTTCTACCAATTCTTTGATACTTTCGCATGACACATTAACCGGTATACGCTCTTGTCCGATCTTATACTATTAACCTTATTGGTACGTGCAGTGACTTCGGTATCACTAACGCGCTACGAAATTCGGAGATACCCTCACTCGTAATTTTGCAATTCCTAATCTTCGCAATCTCGATGTATATATATTGAATTAGAAGAATTTATTGAGAGATCACTATGATCAATGAACATTTGTTATATTGCATAGCTAGTACAGAAGGGGGCCAGCCTCTAGTACTTGACAAGCAATTAAACAATTAATGGCATTCCACTTAGACTCCTATCACACAGACAGAGAGTCACGTAGTAGTACCTCCCCTCCTTAAAGGGTTGTTCTTCTCAATTTAGAGGAAAATAAATAGGGGATATTAAAAGGAAAGAATTTCAGAGAATTATATAAGAAGATTTTCATGATTGTCAAAATATCATACTCAGAATTTACCTCTGAACTATAGAGGTTTATTAGGGAAGAAAGTAATCGTATTCGTATCAAATACTACTTTATCGTAATCTCACATATCACATGTCCTTGTTTCTCTGTCCATCATTCTATGGACCTATACTCTTGTTTGATATTAGCATTACTTACTTTTGGAAAATCCTTCAACCTCTCAGGTTAAAATCATGGATTTCTCGCTTGACATTTTTATTACTGGCATTTCACGCCACGACACTGGCCATTTCATATTCATAATTCTAACACCATCAGGTTGTCATTCCGATAGCTCATTAGGAGAACCCATTCATCAATCCATTCATAGCATTCCTTGCTTCACTTCCATCATTATTTCCCATTCTTTTCTTTATCAATCACATCCATCTTATCATCTAGTTCTCATTCACTTCTGTTATTGAACTCCACCGTCACCTTATTAGGGGAACGCGTGTTACCTTTATTCAATATACGTGGCACGTTTGTGGTCAAACTTTCCTTTGTTCAACCATCTAGATTTCACTTTTTCATTTCATGAGTCTCTTTATTACTCAGTCAATCTATTTCATATTTTCTCGAATTTTCCAAACTTAAAAGGAGTCAATTTGTATGTCATTCATGCTCCTAATTCCAACTTTCCGCTTTGGCCAATACCCTTACCTTGCCAATTCCATACTCTTCTCGCTTCATTACTGGAGCTTCTCATGAGTCTGCCTATCTGACTCTCTTATTAATTCCCAATTCTATTTCCATCTCTATCAGTCTCTTGTCTTTATTTCTACTATAATTATTTTATGAACCATCATAACCTAATTCTTCATTTCAAATATCCCGTCGTTCCAGAAATTACACCATCCGAAATAAACCTGGATGATTTCTCTAACTTAGATTCAATTCGACATTTCCACAGTCGTTACCACCTAATTTCTCAAAAGGATCACCATCGCTTATCGTTTACGCAGTGCTTTAATAACTAAGCATCAAAATTATCAATTCAAGATCCTCTAGGAACACAAAATAATCACTATTCCCTATCCATAGGGAATGCTTCCTGAACTTGACGTAGATATTACATGAAGCAGATAAAATTGCAGGAAAGCTTCCAGCATCGCAGCTGGAACAGGCTGGTGAGATTATTAATCATATATCTCCGGTAGAAGACTAAAAGCTTATCGGTTTGCTTAATCGCTTGCCAACCTCATAATTCTCTATCTTGTTTGCACAGAAATACACCAACATAAACTTGCTTGTCATTCATCATCGTGCCATTTGGCTTATCAGTATTTGTACCCTCTCTATTTCTGGTCATTTACTACCAATTCATTGTTACTTAACCTCCCTTCTCTCTTTCCAAAGAAAAGGCAAGTCTCTTGGGGAATTTGGTCTGGTCTGTCGTAGAGCCTCCTAATGTCGGTAATGTGCTACTGGCAACATCAGGAATCGAATCTTTACTTAAACTATTCTTATAGTTGATCCTGGCACAATCATCAAATGGAATGTAACTTCCTCTACAACATTATGACCATCAAGGTCCTTACATTATCATTCTATTTCTTTGGTCTGAGCATTTATGCTTACTCCCCTATATTTAAAGTGTCGGCCACCTCGTTGGCCTTTCCTGATTATAATAATCAATGTTTTCTAGATCTATTCCAACTCAGGGTGGAAGCATTCTCCCTTAAATTCTGCTGAATGAGAGAAAGCATCTATCAGTCTTTTCCAAAAGTCATTGCTTCCACCTTTCTAGTGCGATCTTGACTACAGGTACTCCAAATCATACCTAGGATATTTCCTTACTTAAATCCCTTCTTGTTTTAGGATAATCTCAACCTTATTGGTTCAACCCATACTTCCTCAGGGTTTCATACATGCCTCATCTGGCATTATTGTTACGATGTCATACATTCCTTACCAAACTTCCATTTTTGAAGTTCGGAATATTACCCTTTTTCCTTGTAAGGTTTGGTAGGCCATCCTTATCATTCCTCCGGTATTTTCTGGGTACCGGGTATATCCAAAATGTCATTGATCAATACTCTAATAATTCTATCTATGTTCTTTCCAGAACTCTTTTTAATAATCCTTACCGGTCATTGTTGCCTTAGCAAGTCCAGCTCATAACATCTGAAGTCATAATGTCGTTATTAGGGTTAATGCCACCCCTTGTGCATTCCCCAGGGTTTGTCTTAATTTATGGATATCCTATCCTTAATTCAACTGCCAAGGAATTCTTGCATCTTATAATTGGCAATCAGATCATGTATCCTTAATAAAGGTCTCTTTTCAATCATTCTCATTTGATAATCGATCGGTGGTTTAATGCCACCCTCTTCTTTCAGATAGTTGTCAGCCTATTTGGCCTTCCAAAAAGGCAACGTATGCCAATCTCTTCTCTTACCGAACTTGTTAATGGTAGCAAGGATGTTCTGGAAGATATTGGTCGAGTTCAACGTGAATCTCTTAGTGCTTATCGTTCTTCGCAAAGGTACTTGCCTCAGACAAAATTCCTACAGCATACTGTTCAATTTCTGACCTTTTCTATACCCTCTTCATATACCTTCATTGTTTACTTTCCTCCGTCATAATATATTCATGGTATTCATGATACCCTAACATCATACATCTCAAGTCACTATACTTCCATTTTACTCGAAATCTTGAACAACCATATACACATGGGTCACTTTAGTACGGGTGACCCCATCCCAAAAAGGTCTAGTGAATTCCCAATCAAAACATGGGTTGTTCGGCAGAAGATTCAAACGATCTCATTAATGTTTCCTTTATATCAGAAGCCCTTGCAGTCGGTGCTTTCTTAGAAGCAACCCTGCTTTGTCTTTTCATTGCTGGTCTAGTCACTTTATAGTCCGTTGGGACTTGGCCTCAACTGGCCACACATAAAAATATATGATTTTAGGGGTTGGCTAATAGCATTACTTTTCTAGCAATTGCCGGCATAGTGCCTTCTTCTTTGATACCTTTCTACCTTTCCAAAACTTTACTCCATATAAGTCTTAATCGACTACTCGGCACCGTCTCCGGTCACCTTTCCTCCACTTTTATCTTTTCAACTATTCTTATCAATCCTGCGTGCCACACAAGCTTACCATTCCTGGCATAACAGCCTTTTCATTTAAGTCAATCCTAGAATTTCTCAATCCGGCTGGTTTCTTACTTACATTTCCTATTTTCGTCCAATCTCACTTCATCATTTTATCACTACCGTCGATTGTAATGCTCAGGGTCCGTTTACTAACCCATTTTACAGCATCCTTACCCAAATCACAGGGTTTGCTCCAATTTTTTACTCTCTTCCATGACATTCTCTGATAATCAGAAAGACAAGGTTTGCCAAAATTCACCGAATTCCTTTCCAGACTCAGGGAAATTTTGATCAATCTACCCACCTACTGGTAACATTAAGGAGACCAGTTTGGAAACCTGAAGAATAGTTCTATGAACCTCCAAGCAGGTGGAATCATAAGCAGTCATAGTTAACGAAATAATCATCATCGGATTGGAAGTTTACCCACTGGAGAGGAATCAATTATATACATCCCTTAGAAGGGAATCAATAGTTTCAAACTGAAACCTGTCACAACGTCCTGATATTCAATACTACCAAATGTCGGTCTACCTAACCCTTTATGCGAAGCGTCATTGGAAGCACAAAGTCTCCTTTTTCCATTAAGCAATGCCAGCTCTTGGTCATTACCAATTTCACCTTTTAGCTCCAGGAAGATTTTCTCACATTTTTCTCTTTAACTGCTGATCGTATTACTTGATCTATTATAGTTCCGTGTCGGAGTAAACTTAAGGTAACTACTATAATCCATTCAAAGAGAAGAAGGAATTTAATATTCCTCTGAATCACATGCATCTGACGTTTCTGGTTCATCATTTAACTGAGTTGAATTAACTCTATACTCAGTCTCTGGCAGTAGTCTCATTACGAGTTCATCTTGACTCACTGGTCTTATCTTCCGGTAGGTTCTGAGATCATTGTCTTGCTTACTACTTCCTTATATAACTTTACCCAATCATGCTATCACTTCCAAATGTCTTTACTTTCTAAATGATTCATTCATAAAATGAACATTTTCCTTAATAAAACCACCTTATCAACCTCAATTTGGTTCCATAATTTACAACCTACGACACCTGCCTTCTCATGGCGAATTATTACTGACCATATTCATACTAATTCATTTATCAAATGATATGGCACTTACTGCCTCCTTCTCAACTATTCCTAGGGACTCTGCTCCTCGCCCTAAATCGATGTCTTTGATAATCATACATCCCTCTAGCTCTTTCTTTGTTAAGATGAAAATCTCTAAGGATTCTCATCTATTTCCGTATAAGATCTCAAGTAATTCTTCCAATCCTTCTTTCTTGCTGGTACTACATCTGGTAGTCCGGCTATGAATTCAACATGCATCTTCAGATCTCTTAATAATATCTCGGTTCTTTATACTCACTTTTCTGAGCACCATTTCTTAATCATCACAGTCATTTTGGCTGCGACCCTCATTACCCATGGGTAAGCTCCTTATCCTAACAGGATTTTCTTTATCTGCTGGAACCTCTTCCGGGTCTCCAGTAGGGTACTCCATCGAATTACCCGCTGATCTTCAGCATATAAAGCATCATCGCGCTGTTGCTCGTATGCCTCAAGGTCAGTCGCCTTACTCGTCGATACGATATCGAGCTAAGTTACTATCATTATACTTACGAGTTCCCATAAGGGTTTTATATGTCATCACTACATTAAGTAGTCCGACTATGAACTTGGCAAGAGTTCTTATTATCTTATTGAATTTATTGTTTTAATGTCACCTCATCTCTGGGGTTTATAACGTACGCTCTGATACCACTTCTGTAACACCCCCAGATCCGGGGTTCGGGATCCGGTGGTTACGGTTTCCAATTCTGTCCACAACACTTGAACTTTCCTTAACATAAAATGAATTACGTCTCTATAACCCAACACAATAATATAAAACACACCCGTTATAGTCCCAGAGATGAAATCAGAGTAACACTCAAATTTTTATTAATCACATTATGAGTTCTTACAATCCAAAAGAATTTCAATATAAATACATACTCTTTGCCATCCATTTACATAAGTCATACTAGACCATATTCTTGGTACTGAAAGAATAAATATACCCTACCAATAGCTTCTTCTTCAGCTCTGGTAGTCTCATCGTCCTCGCCCGCGTCGAGTGCGCCTTGTGCGAGTCATCTGGTCTAGCTGTTGTTGTGATATAATAATAAAGCAAGGGTGAGCAATAGCCCACCAACAATAATATATGACTGAACGATAATGTATAACAGTTCAAAAGTATCTTTCAAACCATATGCCATGCATTTACGGAAATGATGCCAGTATAATATGAACGATGAAGTTACAAGGTAACTTAAAGTATTTGTTTGTAGAAATATCTGCTACATCAAAGTAAGCGAGATATTCTTATTGTTATTAAGAAGAGGAACTTGCAAGAAAAGGTTGCAATTCCAGTTATGACCCTTTTCCAACTCTGCCAACAGTAATCATGTTGCAGGAAATAAATAAATTTGGATGATGAACCAATGATGGAGTATTCACCGCGCCCGCTGTTCCAATCTTGATGATCAGTCGAGATCGTACAGCTCAATTTAGATTTACTACCGGTAGAAGGAAGAACTGACGGCTTTACTTGTATACCGCCTTACTAGCTCTCCCCGGCCAACGGTTGGGCCAAAGGGGATGGACCGGCGCTACTCGGCCTCTTACACGACTCCTAGTTCAAATAGAATTCATGATTCTGAATGTAACGTTCGTCCCCCTTTCCCCAAGTATAATACTTGTTGATAAGACTCCACAAAGTAGTCGTATCTAGTTGGAAAGGAAAATTTAGCAATAACTCCCAAGCTATTACTTGGTAACGGATATCAACTTGTTCCAGTGATCTTACCCCTCGAAAGATGAGAAGGTAAGCAATGACTTAATAAGTCAACAGCACCCGAGTTGCGGGTGAAGGGAATACTTTATGATCGGGAAGTCGACAAGATAAATAACATCTTCCAAGTAAGGTTCCCTTATTATTAGAGAGGTAGACTCAAAGAAGAATGATGTCTGAGAACCTTTATTGATATAAGATTAATAATAATATGATTCCGAAATGTTTTCTGTAATAATCGAAGAAGATAAACCTTATCGAGGTTATTCTAAGTATGAAATAAATATTCAGAGAATATTTATTGAATTAAAATATTTTACAGAATATTTAGGAATATGAAAGAATATCTTTAATCAGAGTATTTCTCAAATAATCCTTGAAGAAATATCTAGAGAATATTTATTGCATAATTAAATATTCAAATGAATATTCAGAATAATATTCATTAATTAATAAGACCTGAAAAGAATATTTAAAATATTTAAAATAATATTCGATGATTTAATAGAACCCTGGATGAATATTCAAAATAATATTCATAATTAATTAGGAATTTAAATGTTTATTGAAAAAGTAATATTCGTTTAATGAATAATATTCTAAATGAATATCAAGTAATATTCATTTAGTAATCCAAGCTTTAAAGGAATATTCGAGATAAGACTCGATAAATAAATCAAGCTTCAGATGAACATTAAAATAATATTCATCAAGTAATTACTATCTTAAATGAATATTCAAAAGTAATATTCATTTAATGAATAATATTCTAAATGAATATCCAAATAATATTCATTTATTAGTCCAACCTTTAGAAGAATATTCGAAATAATAATCGATAAATAATTCGACTCTGAATGAATATTAAAAATATTATTCGTCGAATAGTTACGTTCAAATAATTATTTGAAGTAAAGATCGTTAAATAAATAATCTCGAACGAATATTCACATAATATTCATCGCCCGAACAATAGAAAATATTTACTTAAATATTTTCCTCCGAGGTAATCTCGATATATCAAGGAATATTGACTCCCGGTCTATTTTTGATTAATAAGATGTATACGCCCTTCTATGAGGGTCTTACAATAATCGGCTTATAACTGATATATAACTATCTAGCTTATAAGCCAACAATAACATTCAGGGAACAAGTATATCACTTCAACTTGAAAGTAGGCATGCATGCAATGGCATATGTATATCAGCATATATATATATATTTATTCAATCACAACAACAGCCTAAAAGAAGGGAATTGAAACTTGCCTGGTAGTCGAGTACGGTAAGGGGTAGTGGTAGCGGGTCCCGGTTCAGCTTGGTGATCTATAAATAGCCAAGGCATTCGGGATTAATCACTTAACATATTAAAAGTTAAGTTATACTTAATTCGAAACACGTTCTTGAGTTATCTCGTTATACCCCTATTAGTGGATTACTTTTATCACTGATCCGACCCGACATCCGTTCGTTAATACGACATGTCATTGTACTTATACTTGGGACATACTTAAGTCATATGAGTTCTAAAGTCGATCGTTACGAACCAATACTATACTCCGAGTTTTATCGTCCGTTTTCTAAGTGTTTTACCGAAGTTATAAAAGAGTCGTCTTTTAGGGGTTCGTTCGCGTTTAACCTCGACTCGAACATTTTTAATAAATCGAAAAATGATCTTTTTGACATACGGTTTTCTTTCACGCCTTCCTTTTTACCTATAGTATTTATTTACCAAGATTCGCCATGACGTTACATAGTTTACGAGGGTTCAATTACAGTTACGAACTTTCGTTTACGGATTCGAACTACTTTTAGTAATTTGGTCATAAATCCTAAACCGTAAGTCCGTTTCACGTGATCTTTATATCAAAACGAAGCTTAGAACATTACCTATCCTATCATGGCAGATAAGGTCTCTGGACAGTAGGGGTTCGACATGGAAAATGGCATACAAAACATGGTATTGCAAAATCGGGCATTATAACGGCTGTAAATCGAATATCTACTAATTTCGAATCTTCCCATAAACATAGTATCCAACCCAAACAACATATACATGACTTATATACATGAACTGAGGCCAAGCAATGCCTTTCCGTTCATCTAGCTATTTACATCATTAATCCAAAATCCATACATAATCATGCTTATAATCTTAACATAACCATAACTAAGTTATAACTAGCATAAACATGCTTAAATCTCAAACAAGGGTTAGGGTTTCAAGAGCTTTATACCTTCCTTGGAGTGTTTAAAGACCTTGCTAAGCTTTGCATAGTCCCTGTATACCCATAACCAAGCTTAGATCATCCTAGAAATCAAGAAAATCAAGAGTTGTTCTTGAAAATCACTATTCACCCTAGTCTTTGATGATTTCTTTGAAAATGGAAACAAGAGAGTTTGGCTTTGAAATTTTTAGGGGATCACTTTTATGAATTATGGAACTCACCATAAAAATTACAAGGTCAAGTGATGGTTGGAAGCTTGATTTTTGTTTTGGAATTAAAGATGTTGCCGAATGGATGCTTTCTTTGGGGAAAGAGTTTTTTTGTTTGGTTTATTTGATTTTCTATGACTTAATTCTCATCCACTCTCATCCACTTACACATAATATCTTTGTATAAAGATACTTTAATAAAGTTGTGAAGTGTTGGATGAGGAAACACCATGACAAGTGTTGAGTTTATGGTGGTTTAGAGCTTACTAGTTAGTTACTTGCTAAGTGCTTGGTTGCATGCTCTAAGGTTCTAGTTCCTTGATTCTAGTTTGGTTAGTAGATATTTTATACATAGCACATGCATGCATCTTAGTCTCTGCTTGCTCTTTTGTCCGGTTATTGCTCGATTCGATTGATCGTTCGTAGGAATAACTCATTCGTTTCTAGTTAGGGTTTTTACCGAAAACCTTCTTAATATTTATAATACTATTCCTCATCTTTCTTTGTACTTCTCGAATTTAAATTCCTTAAATCCCTTTTATAATTCCTTATGTCTTGCAGTGTTCAGGGAAATCTCGGAGAAAATAAAAGTGCTCTTTTTCTGAATCCGACAGCTTTTACATACACTTATTTTCTTCCCGGATCACTAATACGAACTCAGAAATCCGTTCCGAATATCGGGTATAACATTATTATAATAATATTCCAAATTCCACCAAAATCACTATTCATCACTTATTTTTATTTAATTCCTATAATTAGGAAAATGAACCTGGTTCACCCTCGAGTGTTCCTTAACCTTTTTACGGAACCGCTGGGCTTATAATAGATATTGATTTGGATGACATGAGGGTATCTATTTCTCTCTAGGGAATCTTATCTTAACTTTCTAGGAGATAGATTATTCTAATCTAAGTTATCACCCAATAGCATCCTTCAGGACATATAACCTTGGAATCTTTTATCCTTCCACTCTTCATCCTTTAAAGCCAGTATTACATTGTAGTTGTAACCACTGTTCATTCTTACATCAATACATAATAAAAGTTTTAATTCTACCCAAAAATCTGGGTTCTTACATGAGAGATGCCAGAAGCATGCCCCAATTGTGAGGCAACCGCCTGAGATGTTGACCTCGATTAACTCTCCCATTCCATTTGCAATGTGGGGGATGGATATACTTGGACCCTTTCCCATGGCTTCAGCACAGAGGAAATTCCTAATAGTGGCAATTGATTACTTCACTAAGTGGATTGAGGCTAAACCCCTGGCCAAGATAACCACCAAGCAAGTTTCCCAGTTCTTTTGGGAGAACATCATCTGCAGATACGGAATCCCACGAATCCTTGTGACAGACAATGGGACACAATTCAATAATGAGGAGTTTAAGAAGTATTGTGAAGAGAATGCGATTGAGCTCCGTTTTACCTCAGTGGCACATCCACAAGCCAATGGGCAAACTGAGGTAGCTAATCGAATTATCCTTGATGGACTGAAGAAGAGGGTCGAACGCTCTAGGAACACTTGGGTAGATGAATTGTTGCCCATACTTTGGGCATATCGTACCACTTGTAAGGTAACGACTGGAGCAACCCCATTTTTGCTGGCTTATGGAGCCGAGGCAGTTGTGCCTTTAGAGATCATGCAAGCATCACCTCGAGTTGAGGCATATGAGCCAGAAACTAATGACGAAGGAATGAGGCTTGCCCTTGACTTAGTTGATGAAGTTAGAGATGGAGCTAATGCAAAGAATGCTGAATATCAGAAGAGAGCATCTTTTCACTACAACCAGAGAGTTAAAGAAAGATTCTTTCGACAAGGTGACATGGTTTTAAGGAAGATTGAAGCCTCAGGAGTTGGCCAGAAAGGAAAGTTAGCACCAAACTGGGAAGGACCATATCTAGTCAGAAAGGTGTTAGGGCAAGGATCCTACAAGTTAGAAACCTTGGACGGGGTTGAGGTGCCCCGAACTTGGCATGCTGTGAACCTCAAAGTTTATTATGTCTAAGTCCTTTTGAAAAAGGCTTGGATTTTTACCTGTTTATTAAGAATAAGGTTCGAATGAAACCATTTTAGAGCATGTTGCTCCCAGTAGAAGATAGAATATTTATGTAAGGGTTGAACCCATTCTATTGATATCTTTTGACAGCATAATGGAATTTATACTGTTTTCTCTATGAGATATTTCTCTTTGTTAAAATAAACACGAAAGGCAAATGTTGGATTAGCTTGTGAGTTTAGTACCAGCCAGGAGGCCAAGTACTTGAGAAATTCTAAAAGTTTAACGAACTATAAAAAAATGAGAATGTGGAAACAAAAGAAACTACTACATAAATAAGTTAAGTCATAAGCCCCGAAGGGCAAAAGTTCAGAATAAATAAAGACAAACAGAAATAAGCCACGCAGGGCCATCTACTCATCTAAGTCCTCAATAACAACATCTCCCTGGGTAGAAGAAGGATCTGCTGTCTCTACCCCAGGAGAAGAAGGTGGATCCTGAGTGGGCTGAGAGTCCCCATCCACTGCTGCCTCTGTAGCAACCTCCAAAGTATCTGTCAATCCAGGGATAGCAGGTACCGGGAACTTCTCCAGGGATACCCCCTCGATCTTCCCACTCAGCTCCTCGATGATCCCCTCCCAACACTCCTTGAAGGTGCCAGGAATGTTTGCATCATACTCGGCATTCAGGACATCTTGAAAGTCCTTAGAAGCCTTGTAATCAGCAATGATGTGTTCCCTGTTCTGCTGCACCTCCAGCTGAAGCTTCCTGTTCTTTTCCTTCTCAGCAGCCAGCTCCTTCTCCACCTCCCTAAAACGAGCAAAGTTTGCCTCGGAGGCATCAAAGTATCTGTCTCTATCCCTCTCAGCAATGGTCTTATCAGCACGCACCTCCTTCAGGTTATGAACAGCGGCCTGAAGGTAGGCGTTCATCTGCAAAGGAAACAAGTAAATAAGGGAAAAGTAAATGCAATTAAGTTAAAGAAGTTGAATAAGAAATTACCGAAGCAACAGCTTGAGCCCCGAGAAGCTCAATCTGCAAGTTATCAGAGGACTCCACAATGTGGACCCTGTCTCGTGGAGTAACCACGCTCCTGGACCACTCAGCTGCAGCCCTGGAGTCACCTACAGCTGTGTCCCTATTGCATAAACCCCATCCCACTGTAAAGGGAGTAAGGTCTTCCTCAATAGGAACAGGTTTTTCCTGAAGAAAAGCAGGAACACGCTCCACCGCGGGAGAAGCCTCATCTGTCCTGGCCCTTTTGGCCCTAGGGTTCTCTGTTACCACCCTAGCAGTGGCAGCAGTCTCCCTCTGCCTAAAAATTGCTCCCAGAGCAGTTTTGGCTGCAAAATGATTATAAGAAAGTTAGAAAATTATATCTAGCATAAAATGTTAACAAAGCAAGAGGTGAGAATTACCCTCAGGGCCCAAATCGCTTAGCCCATGGGCCTGCAACGAATCTTCAGAAATCAAATTTGCACATTGATGCAAATTATCCGATGTTAACAAAGTTATGGCGGCCTCTTCTTCCACGCCCAATTTTAAACTCCTAACAGGCCCATCAACGGCTCTGCAGAAGTTGGGCCGAAAATAGTTGTCCCAGTCATCCCCATCCAAAAAGATATAAAACCATTCCCTTTTCCAATTAGGAAGGGAATCAGGAGCGGAATCCGAAACAAAACAAGAACGGGCTAAGGAACGGTGTTGGATTTTGACCCAGCCCGAATTGTCAGAAGAATTGACAAATTTGAATAGATATCGAAAAACAGAGATACTGGGCTCAAGCCCATGTTTCTTACATTGGACCAAGAAACAATAGATAAAACGCCATGCATTTGGCATAAGTTGGGTTGGACAAACCCGGGCTTCGGCCAAAAGACGGTAAACAAAAGGAGGGGGAGGAAGGCGAAAACCAGCATAAAAAGTTTCTTTATAAATCCTAATGGCCCCAGGCTTTGGGTGACAAGCCCTTTCGTTTGAGGCCGGAACAACGGCCCTATAAGGCCCATTAATATGAAAAAGTTGGGCTAGAATGTCTACCCTATGTTGTTTGTATTTCGATTTATATTCATAAGCATCTAAATGAAGCATATTTGGAAAAGCTTGACCAAACTCATTTAAAAGATCTCTAAGGGAAAAAACACTGGCATGGACAAGAGATGTTTTAGGGTTCTTACCCCTTGAAAGCCGTGGAGCGGTGGTAGAAGTGTTAGCAAGTTGTGACTGGCCTGAAGAGCTAGAGTCCTCCATTGATATGCTTCCCTTGAAGGCTTGAAACCCAGAAAAGTTGAAAAAAGAGGTTGAAGAAGATGAAGATTCAACGATCTTCAAACAGAAACTGGAAAATAGGGCGGAGGAAAGACGCCGGAAATCGCCTCACGACAGAACCCTAGCAGAGCTTTTTTGAAAAGTATTTGTGATAAGGGAGAGATAATTTTTGCTGAATAGTGAAATGAGAAATGAGGGATGCACACTACTCTTTTATAGAGTTCACGGTTGGTCACTCAACCGGTTGTATCCAGTAAATGGGCTGTCAACAGGTGACTGGGCCTCTGAATAGGCGGGAAGCCCATGAAATTCAAATTTTAAAAATAATTCTAGAATGTTCTACGACATTTTTAGAAAATAGGATAAAATCCCGTTAGAATTTAAAGGCAGGAGGCCTAATTAAAAGGCTATACCCACGCCCAGGAGACCAAACCTCCTAGGCGTGCCTAAGGAAGGTGTCTCCTTGGCGGGGGTACCCACGCCTAGCTCGACTTTCCTTAAAGAAGGCTATACCCACGCCCAGGAGACCAAACCTCCTAGGCGTGCCTAAGGAAGGTGTCTCCTTGGCGGGGGTACCCACGCCTAGCTCGACTTTCCTTAAAGAAGGGCATACCCACGCCCAGGAGACCAAACCCCCTAGGCGTGCCTAAGGAGGGTGTCTCCTTGGCGGGGGTACCCACGCCCAGGAAGCATTTCCAGGGACAAAGATCACCCACGCCCAGGAGACCAAACCCCCTAGGCGTGCCTAAGGAGGGTTTCTCCTTGGCGGGGGTACCCACGCCCAGGAGGCATTTCTTGCCAGGATGACTTTTTTAAGGTTAATCCTTTAAAAATTTTAAAATAATGTTGGGAAATCGAAAAATAATTCCCAAAAAATAATAAAAATACCTGTTGGTACTTAAAAATTCCTAAATTATTAGGAAAAATTACGAAAAATACCTGTTGGTACTTAAAAATTCCTAAATTATTAGGAAAAATTACGAAAAATACCTGTTGGTACTTAAAAATTCCTAAATTATTAGGAAAAATTACGAAAAATACCTGTTGGTACATAAAAATTCCTAAAATATTAGGAAAAATACAGAAAAATACGAGGAAAATTATAGAAATATTTTCTTGACAAGTTGAGCAATAATTTATGCTAATAATGCATAAAAACTCTATGAAAGTGCCGAAATTGCTAAAAGCAAGCACAAATTAAAGCCTCGAATAAGGCAAATCGTCGTAAATGTGTAGGTCGCTCCACACTTTACAATCAAGACGATACTCGTGAAACACTAGTGTAAACCAAAACTCCCATATAAGGGTAGGAAAATTAAGAAGTCCCAGGTAAGGGATAAAAACGACCCCGAGTCTCGATTAAGGCAAATATAACTTCTACGAAAACCTGATCAGTTTTCCTAAGAAGTTGGGGGGCAAATGATATGGGCTGAAAATAAGCCCTAAAGACACATTTAATGTGGCATTAACTAGGCCGAGAATAGTCCAAACGTGGGGCCCACCAGCTGGGCCCAAAACCCTAAATATAATATTAATTTCGTAATTAATATTAAGGGTAATAAACAGCTCAGCAAATAAGAGTTGGATAAGGATAATATCCCCTTCAGACTTATCCAATAAGGCATCCAATTCAATATGGAAACTGATTCCTACAAGGAATAGATCTAGAACATTCCTCAAAGACTTGCCCACCAAGTCTCCAAATCCTACCATAATTCTAAGGCTTCTCAGCCTATATAAAGGGCCTGACCCCTCACCTCAGAACTACGTTTTATTGGCTTGATTCTCTAATTTACAGAGATACGTAGGCATTCTGTGAGGACCGTTTAAGTCTCGAACGCAGAAGCAGCCATTAAAGCACGAAGCTCACGAACCTTAGCATTAAATATACAAACCCTAGCCGCAATATTTTCAACCTAGTTTTTATTCCACAACAGTTGGTATTCGGGAAAGCTTGTCATTTGCCCGTTGAGCTTGAGTACAAGGCATTTTGGGTAACAAGAAATTTGAATCTAGAATTGAAATCTGCGGGAGTGAAGCGTTTGCTACAACTTGATGAGCTTGAGGAATTTAGGCTCCAAGCTTATGATAGTGCTAGAGTTTACAAGGAAAAGACAAGACGATGGCACGACAAGCACATCCAAAAGAAAGAATTTGAAGTGGGGAAAAAAGTTCTATTATTCAATTCAAGGCTCAAACTTTTCCCAGGAAAGCTGAAATCAAGATGGTCAGGACCGTTTGAGATTGTGAAGGTATATCCTCATGGTGCTGTTGAGATTACTAGAGAGGGATCAGATGTGTTTAAGGTGAACGGGCAGCGATTGAAGCCATACCTTATTTGAGATGATATGGAGAGAAGAGATTGTGTTCTTCTCGTTGATCCTAACACTTAATCAACGATGGCGTCGAGCTAATGACGTTAAACAAGCGCTTATTAGGAGGCAACCCAAAATCTTTGTAAGTTTAGTAAATTTGTATTGATTTGTTTTTTTTGGCTAGATATTATTATTAGAATTATTAGTATTATTATTATTATTATTATTATTATTATTATTATTATTATTATTATTATTATTATTTTTATTATTATTATTATTATTATTATTATTAGAGATAATTTTATTTCATTTTTTTTACTCTCATAAGGTGCCTTGATGAATTTTTATAAAGTGTTTCATGAATTTTTAGAGGATGGAACGAATTTTTATGATTGTGGTGCGTCTCATATTTCAGCGCTTAGAATTTAAAAAAAAAAAAGATGAGTAGAAAATTTTGCATGGCGATCATTTAACCGCATGGTGAGCACAAGAGAATAAAAAAAAAGGAGGAGAGCAGGGATTTTCTAACGGGCATGCGGTTTTGAGGAGGGGCGTGTATTACTTTCTGAAGTACTGTAGACCTGCTGCACGCGCTACACTACTTTCGCCCTTGTACTAGTATTACTAATGTCTACTACTTACCACTTGTACTGTACTACTACTATTACTTACGTACTTGGACTTTGTTTAGTTGTTTTTTGTTCTTTGTTTTTTGTTTTTTGTTTTTTGTTTGTTTTATATATTAAATACTAACTTTTACTTAGTTTACTTATATTATTATAGTTTTATAAAATTTCAAGTAAACTTAGTGTTTAATATTATATTATTATTTGTATTGTATTATATAAAATTATTTGTATTTAATAATATTGTTTATATTATATAATTATATAATATTATTTATATTTATATTATCTTATTTATATAGTATATTATAGTATATTATATTATAATTGTATAATTAATTATATTATTGTTATATTTAATTTATCATATATTAGTTTACTTTATTTATGTTATGTATATTGTTTAGATTTTATGTATACACTTTATTAATTTTATTAATTATTTCTATATTATATTTTCTTAATATTATATGTATCATATAAAAATAATTTAAAATTATACTTAATTATATAACTTATGTAATATATGTTTGTATGTGTGATCCTAACATGTACAGATTTAGCGCACACCAATTGCTCTTCCAGCTTGTATGTACGGGGCAACCATTATGGGCATCTCTATTGTTCACACCAAGCATCTTTAGGGGAGTTTTCTTTCTTTTCTTTTTAGTATAGTTATTATTTTTAATATTGTACAATTAATTCTTTTCCGTAGTATGGATCTGTACCCCAGATGAAGGGTGGTTAGGATCAACCAGGGGAGGGATTACCATCTGAAGAGAGTTGGTTCCCTGTTCTGGATGGACAACCATAGGGAGCGTACTCCCAGCAGGGGGATTCGTCCCTGGAGGCTGAGAAACTTAAGTTTGGGGGATCGTCCCTTGTTCAAACGTGGTTATCCCAGAGGTAAGAGGCGGAGCGGAGCTGATCGATAAAGCTTCGGTAGAGCCTGGTGCAGTTCTTCGTGTGCTAACCATGGTTGATGTTGTCTTCCCACAGACGGCGCCAAATGTTGTGGAATAAAAACTAGGTTACGAATATTGCGGCTAGGGTTTATGTGTATTTAATGCTAAGGGAGTTTGAGCTTCGAGCTTTAATGGCTGTTTCCGTGTTACGAGACTGATCGGTCCTCACAGAGTGCCTACGTATCTCGTTATTGAGAATCAAGCCAGGACGTAGTTCTAGGTGATGGTGCCCTCGAGGCTATGGCGGCGAGAGCTCACCTAGGACGCAGTGGCTTGTATGTCCTTATTCGAGGATTAAGCCAAAACGTGGTGGGTAACGTATGGAGCTGTGTCCAAAACGTAAGTGACGTATTGAGCTCTGCCCAAAAACGTAGTTCTGAGATGAGGGGTTAGACCCTTTATATAGGCTGAGAAGCCCTAGAATTATGGTAGGAGTCAGAGACTTGGTGGACAAGTCTTCCTTGAGGAAGGTTCTAGATCTCTTCCTTATAGGAATCAGTTTCCATGTTGAAATATGTATCTTGGAGGCTAAGTCAGGCAAGAGTAATATCCTTGTTTGACTCTTATTTGCTGAGCTGTTTATTACCCTTAATATTAATTACGAAATTAATATTATAAATAGGGTTTGGGCCCATCTGGTGGGCCCCACATTTGGACCATTCCGGGTCTAATTAATGCCACATTAAATGTGTCTTTAGGGCTTACTTTTAGCCAATATCATTTGCCCCCCAACTTCTACGAAAACTGATCAGGTTTTCCTTGAAGTTTTAACGGTCCTTTCCAAGATTCGGGTCAGGGTTTATCTTTATACACTAGTGTTTCACGAGTATTGTCTTCGTGTAAAGCGTGGAGCGACCGACGCGTTTACGACAATGTTAATTCGATGCTAATCGGCACTAATCAGCCTTAACGACATTTAAACAATGTTTAAACGACGTTGAACGGCATAAAACGGCACTAAACGGTACTAACTAGCCTTAAACGACACTTAAACAACGTTTAAGTGACGCCAACCGGCATTAAACGACACTGAACGGTGCTAGAAGACACTGTCGGTGCTAACGACATTACTGGTGCTACCGGCACTAACGGTGCTTATTGGCACTTATTCGGTGCTTATCGACACTAACGGTGCTAATTGGTACTTAATCGGTGCTTATCGGCACTAACGGTGCTAATCGGTACTTAATCGGTGCTTATCGGTATTGACGGTGCTATCGGCACTTAATCGGTGCTTATCGGCACTAACGGTGCTATCGGCACTAAATCGGTGCTTATCGGCATTGACGGTGCTATCGGCACTAACGGTGCTAATCGGCACTTAATCGGTGCTTATCGGCACTAACGGTGCTAATCGGCACTTAATCGGTGCTTATCGGCACTAACGGTGCTATCGGCACTAAATCGGTGCTTATCGGCATTGACGGTGCTATCGGCACTAACGGTGCTAATCGGCACTTAATCGGTGCTTATCGGCACTAACGGTGCTATCGGCACTAACGGTGCTAATCGGCACTTAATCGGTGCTTATCGGCACTAACGGTGCTAATCGGCACTTAATCGGTGCTTATCGGCACTAACGGTGCTAATCGGCACTTAATCGGTGCTTATCGGCACTAACGGTGCTAATCGGCACTTAATCTGTGCTTATCGGCACTAACGGTGCTATCGGCACTAACGGTGCTAATCGGAGGAGATTCGGGACAATTGTAACCTCTTCCGGGCAGCGAGTTAGCCGAAAAGGGTCCTGGCCAGCTGCCAGGTGCTCCTGGTCGGCTGCCAGGAGATTCTGGTCCGCTGGGGACCTTCCAAGGTTGTAGAAAACTCCACGACCTTCGCGTGGACTGTAAGATCGCCCAAATCTGATATCCGGAGCTCAAGATATGGCCCAAACAGCGTGAGGTCGGCTGACAAGAGAGATCCTGGTCGGCCAGACCCTCTCTGTGGCACCTGGTCGGCTTCCAGGAGATCCTAGTCGGCTGGGGACCTTCCAAGGTTGTAGAAAACTCCATGACCTTCGCGTGGACTGTAAGATCGCCCAAATCTGATACCCGGAGCTCAAGATATGGCCCAAACAGCGTGAGGTCAGCTGACAAGAGAGATCCTGGTCGGCCAGACCCTCTCTGTGGCACCTGGTCGGCTGCCAGGAGATCCTGGTCGGCTGGGGACTTTCCAAGGTTGTAGAAAACTCCATGACCTTCGCGTGGACTGTAAGATCGCCTAAATCTGATACCCGGAGCTCAAGATATGGCCCAAACACCGTGAGGTCGGCTGACAAGAGAGATCCTGGTCGGCCAGACCCTCTCTGTGGCACCTGGTCGGCTGCCAGGAGATCCTGGTCAGCTGGGGACCTTTCAAGGTTGTAGAAAACTCCATGACCTTCGCGTGGACTGTAAGATCGCCCAAATCTGATACCCGGAGCTCAAGATATAGCCCAAACACCGTGAGGTCGGTTGCTTCGTGGTTGGCGAAGTAACCCGGACCTGAAAACCTATTCATGGAACTTAAGGATCAAGAACCTCGATCTCGATCTCTAATTTAGTATCTTGGTCACCCGTGACTTTCAAGGATCCAGAACCTCGATCTCGATCCTAGGGATCCAGAAGCTCGATCTTGATCTCTAATTTAGTATCTTGGTCACCCGTGACTTTCAAGGATCCAGAACCTCGATCTTGATCCTAGGGATCCAGATGCTCGATCTTGATCTCTAATTTAGTATCTTGGTCACCCGTGACTTTCAAGGATCCAGAACCTCGATCTCGATCCTAGGGATCCAAAAGCTCGATCTTGATCTCTAATTTAGTATCTTGGTCACCCGTGACTTTCAAGGATCCAGAACCTCGATCTCGATCCTAGGGATCCAGAAGCTCGATCTTGATCTCTAATTTAGTATCTTGGTCACCCGTGACTTTCAAGGATCCAGAACCTCAATCTCGATCCTAGGGATCCAGAAGCTCGATCTTGATCTCTAGTTTAGTATCTTGGTCACCCGTGACTTTCAAGGATCCAGAACCTCGATCTCGATCTCTAATTTAGTATCTTGGTCACCCGTGACTTTCAAGGATCGAGAACCTCTATCTCGATCTTAGGTCGTCAGTTTGGTCATTCGTGACTTCTATCGGTGTTATCGGCACTAACGGCACTAAACGGCGCTAAACTGCACTAAACGGCACTAAACGGAGGAGATTCGGAACAATTGTAACCTCTTCCGGGCAGCGAGTCAGCCGACAAGGGTCGTGGCCAGCTTCCAGGTGCTCCTGGTCGGCTGCCAGGAGATCCTGGTCGGCTGCTAGGAGATCCTGGTCGGCTGCCAGGAGATCCTGGTCGGCCAGACCCCCTTTGTGGCACCTGGTCGGCTGCTAGGAGATCCTGGTTGCCTGCCGGGTGCTTCTTGATCGCCTGCCGGGTGCTTCTTTATCGCCTGACATGTGCTTCTTGATCGCCTGACATGTGCTTCTTGATCGCCTGACATGTGCTTCTTGATCGCCGGCAGATTGACGGGAGATCCAGGTTGACTTTAATGATGTCACCCGATGCTTAAACGACGTTTCAATGTTTGTGTAAACGACGTTAGATGGCATAAAACGGCACTATATGGTGCTAATTTGAAGGTCGATGTTTGTCACGGAAAGTGAGAAACCTTCAACAGAACCATCAAACGATCCAATTAAACGATGGGGGGTGCCAAGATGGGTACCGGGAAGTCAGCTGGAGCCTCTCCGTGGCTCCTGGTCGGCTTCCAAGTGCTCCTGGTCGGCTGCCAGGAGATCCTGGTCGGCTGCCAGGAGATCCTGGTCGGCCAGACCTTCTCTGTGGCACCTGGTCGGCTGCCAGGAGATCCTGGTTGCCTGCCAGGTGCTCCTTGTTCGCTTGCCAGGTGCTCCAAGTTGCCTGGAAGTGTTTAAACGACGTTTCAATCTATGTTAAACGACGTTGAATGGCATTAGACGGCACTACACGGTGCTAATCGATGCTTGAACGATGTCTAGTTGGAGGTCGGTGTTCGTTTTAGCAAGAAACCTTCGACAGAACCATCAAACGATCCGACCAACTGACGGGAGGTGCCAGGAGGTCGGCTACCAGGTGATCCTGGTCGGCTAGGCCCTCTCCATGGCACCTGGTCGGCTGCCAGGAGATCCTGATCGGCCAGAGCTTCTTCATGGCACCTGGTCGGCTGCCAGGAGATCCTGGTTGCCTGACAGGTGCTCCACGGTTGCTTTGTCGTGCCTCTCGGAGCTTTTCGCAATGCCTGGAGTCTCGTTCTTGAATCACGTCCTTGACATTTGGATGTTGTATACATCCTTTCAAGGCATAATTAATCTCTCTTTCTTGTTCTAAGATGTGGGGCTTGTGATGAAGCTTTTTAGTTCTTGCCCCCCTTGTTTCATATGGTGGAGGTCATGCTTCTCGTTTGATCGTTCAAGAAGTTTCTTTTCCACTGAGCACTTGACTTCAAGTCTGGTTTGCATTATTATCTGGTTGTCAACCCTTTATCTTAATTCTAGGTTTCCAACCTTCCTTTGGTTTGAATTCGATTGACGGCTCTTGATTCAAGTCCTTAAACTCAAACGACGAACTCGATTGGAGGCAGACAGCCTTTTTGGCCATCTCGATTGGAGACAGACAGCCTTTTTGGCCATCAAGGCTAAACATTTGTATCGGAATTTGAGATTCCAGATTAAGTAAGGAATGACAAAGGACCTCTTATCTCAACATTCTCACTAACAGTTTCTGTGCCTTCAAGGCATTATCAGGGAGCCAACCAGTCTCAGGGTGAGCTTTTATGAGGGTCTATCCTTCAGCTTACATCAATTGGTGCTATTAATTTGAAATAATAGACGGGGCCTTCAAGACCTGAAAGTAAACTCTTCCGGCGTAGTTCTCTATCTCAGAAGAAGTAAACTTAGATTGGGCATCAGCCTTAACGTTCTGTTCTCTCGAAATGTGCTTCTCATACCATTCACTCAAACTCAGTCATCACGGCCTTCACGACTCTCAAGTACTTTGCCGTAGTTTGAGATTATTGACTCTCATTATTCTAGCCAAGCCTAAACCGGCTATCAAGGCTTCATACTCAGCTTCATTGTTAGTTGTCGGAAAGTCCAATTTTAAATCATACTCGACTATAAATCAATCGGGGCTTTGCAAGACTAAACCTGCACCACTAGATTTTGTTTTTGATGCTCCATCAAAATAGAGCACCCAATGTTCCTTTTGATCAGATACAAGTTCTTCATCTTTATCTCCACTTTCAGGGGTGGTTACCGTCTCCTGCCCCCCGACTTCTTGGTTGGTAATGGTACATTCAACCACGAAGTCAGCCAATGCCTGAGCCTTAATGGCCGTTCGAGGCTTATACGTGATGTCAAACTCTCCAAGTTCGATTGCCCACTTAATCAATCTTAGGCTTGCTTTCGGGCTGTGCAATATGTTCCTCAATTGCTGGTCCGTCAAGACTTCGATTTTATGTGACTGAAAGTACGGTCGTAGTTTCCTTGAAGCTGTTATCAATGCCAAAGAAATTTCTCGATGGATAAGTAATTTAACTCGGCTCCGTGGAGCACCTTGCTTACATAGTAGATGGGCCTCTGAACCTTGTTCTCTTCTTTAATGAGGACAGTACTCAATGCTTGTTCAGACACTACTAGATACAGATAAAGAGTCTCTCCGGGACTTGGCTTGGCCAACAACGGGGCTTCGACCATGTACTTCTTCAACTGTTCAAAGGCCTCTTGGCTTTTATTAGTCCATTCAAAATTTTTCACCTTCTTCAATGCTTGAAAGAAAGGCAAGCAATTATCACCAGACTTGGAGATGAATCTCCCTAGAGCGGCCACTCTGCCGGTTAACTTCTGTACGTCCCTCACAGAACGGGGTGGTTCCATGTCTAAGATTGCTTTGATCTTGTCGGGATTGGCCTCTATGCCTCTTTTCGAAACCATCAAACCCAAGAACTTTCCAGATCCAACGCCAAAGGCACACTTGGCTGGATTCAACATCATTTTGTGGTGCCTCAGCACTTCGAATGCCTCTCTGAGGTACTTAATGTGATCTGCCTTGAGTAGGCTCTTGACTAACATGTCATCAACATAGACCTCCATGGTTTTTCCAATCAGATGGGCGAATATCTTATTCACCACTCGTTGGTAAGTAGCTCCTGCATTCTTTAGACCAAAAGCCCTAACAAGATAGCAGAAAACACCAAAGTCAGTTAAGAAAGATACCTTAGGGATGTCATCCTTGTGCATCTTAATCTGATTGTAGCCGCAGAACCCATCCATGAAGCTCAACATCTCATGTCCAGCTGTGGCATTTATCAGCATATCAATCCTTGGAAGGGGAAAACAATCCTTCGGACATGCATCATTCAAATCAGTGAAGTCTATACACATCCTCCACTTTCCATTCGCTTTCTTGACCATCACCGGGTTAGCTAACCATTCAGGAAATTGAAGCTCTTCAACAAACCCAGCCTCTAAGAGCTTGTCAACTTCTTGTTTAATGGCCTCCTGCCTTTCAGGAGCAAAATTTCTCTTTTCTGTTTTATTATCTTCCGCCCCGGATCAACATTCAACTTGTGAGTTATGAGTTGGGGATCAATCCCTGGCATGTCAGCTGCAGTCCAAGCAAATGCATCACTATTTTCTTACAAGAATGCTATCAACTTGCCCTTCAGTGGTTCTTTCAAAGATGCTCCCACATAAGTAACTTTTCAACTCGCTTGGTCGTCATGGCTTCAATGTTTGTCCTGGTCTTGGGTGTTGAACGTCGATGTTCGAAGGTTGAACGCCAATGTTTGAAATCAAGGGTTTTCAACCTCAGTGGTGTTTTAAATCACCGAAATATCTATCAGAGCTGCCGGTCAAAGGCCAGGGGGTTTCTGGTTAGCCCCACGAGGTCTTGAACCTTCCCTAGGAGGTTTTCAAAATTACATATTGGTTTTCAAGTCAACATGAAGTTTTAACCTTTGGATCTTAATTGGAGGTTCATGACCCCCTCAAGTTTGGCCTTCATAACTAACCTTGGCCTTCATGGCTAATCTTGGCCTTCATGGCTAACAGCTTCTGTTCTTCAACCTAGGATCCGGGGTTGATTCCTCGATTTAGATTTCGATAAATGCAATCCAATTGGCTTCTTGCCTTTTAAACTTCTGAGACGAGAGCTTGCTTGATCTTCTTAATCCTTGCTTAAGGTTATCTATTGGCCTTCATTCTTGGATCCTTAATCCAGGTACTTTATAAGTATTGAAGAGTAGCTAGTCCTTAACATCCTCGGCCTTTCATGGCTTTGACTGTTGCATGTGGCTTTTAGCTTCTTGTCTTTTATCCAGGGTCCTTTACAGACTTAAACTCTTACTTGGTTGCGTTGTAACCTAACTCTTGACCCTTCGGGATCTTCACTTATGCATTTGTTTGTTTTCCATTCGTGTATTCTTTTATTTTCGGTACTCGGTCATCCTTGACTTGCACTCATCGGGTGCTCGGCACATAAATAAAATCACACAATCAATGAATGGAAATCAAACTTGCATTAATAACTTGAAATGGGTTCAACCCTTACATAGAGTACTACTGTCCTACTCGGAGCAACATGCTCTGCAATGGTTTCAATTAACCTTATTTCTGCTTCTACTAGATGAAGCTAAGTCCTACTAGGATAACTTGAGCCCATCGGGGCATTGCAAGACTAGGCCTGCATCACTTGATTTTGTTTTTGATGCTCCATCAAAATAGAGCGTCCACCATTCCTTTTGGTATCCTCATTTTTATTCTGAAGTTCACTTCCTGCTTGGGGTACTACCTCCTGCCCCCCGACTTCTTGGTTGCCAATGGTACATTCAAACACGAAGTCAGTTAACGCCTTAGCCTCAATGGTTGTCCAAGGCTTCTGTGTGATGTCCTCTGCTGGCCTTTCTTGGTGTTCCTTACCTCTGCGGACATCCATGTCTTCAATTGGAGGGACTTGACCCCCGACTCCATCAGGCCTTAACGAGGCTACATAACAACTTTGTGCCATCTTTTGATCGCCTTTATGTTCTCCAACACCATTTCGGGTTGGGAACTCGATCTTCATATGATAAGTTGAGGCAACAGCCTTGAATGCAAGAAGTCCAGTCCTTCCGAGGATAGCGTTGTACGTTGAAACCGCCTTGATTACCAGGAAGTTCAACATCTGAATGGCCTTCTTGGGCTCCTGTCCAATAGTCACGGACAATTGAATAGTCCCTTCAACTTTAGATCCTACTCCATTAAATCCATATATAGGCATGTTATTGGGGGCCAACTGAGAATTATTGTAACCCATCTTCACAAATGCATCATGAAATAGAACGTCAACGGAAGCTCCATTATCTATCAAGACTCGCTTCACTTCTGAGTTTCCAATTACAAGAGTTATGACGGGTCGTCATGGGGGAACTTCACCCCTTCAAGATCAGAATCGTCAAAACCAATTGCGATTTCAGTCCTAGCCTGCTTCGGGGCCTCTCCCACGATGTGTATCACTTCTCTGGCATAAGCCTTCCGAGAATTCCTTGTTGTGCCGGCCGCAGTCGGCCCTCCTGAGATCATGTTGATTACTGGCCCTCGAGGTTATGGGTTGCGATCGTGAACGTCATCCCTCCTATTATAATCTCTAATTTGATTAACACGATCTTCACCCTTAGTGAAGTGGCTCAATTTCCCTCTACGGATTAAAAACTCGATCTCATCTTTGAGTTGCTTGCAATCATCAGTGTCATGCCCCACATCTCTATGGAATCTGCAATACTGATTCTTGTTTCTCTTCGAGGGATCACCCCTGAGTGGCTTCGGCCATCGGAAATCCTTATCCTTTTCAATGTCAAACAAGCTTCGACTTCTAGAAGTATTCAACCTTGCATACTCAGTGAACCTCCGTCCTTGGTTCTTCTTAGGGGCATAGTCGGAGTCCTGGCTAGTTCGGGGATACTTGTCCCTAACATCATTCTCGTGGTCATCATACTCATGGTCTTGCTTTCGCTTCTTTATATCATTGTTACCCTTGCCATTGTTTATCACGACATCCTTTTTGGTACTATCCTCGGCCTTGATATACTTATCTGCCCTCCACTGGAGTTCAGCCATATTCTCAGGTGGATGCTTTGCCAACGGCCTTTTAAAGTACAGGTCAGTAGTGCCATGTTCCATGGCTACCATGGCCACCTTGTTCTCTAAGTCGGTGATGTTCAACGTCTCCTTGGTGAACCTCTTGAGATAATCTCTAAGATTCTCATTCTTCCCCTGTACCACATACATGAGGGATGCAGAACTTTTCTCATGAACTCTTCCGCTGATGAATTGACTCACAAAGGCAGCGCTTAACTACTTGAAAGAGCCAATCGAGTTTGCAGGTAAGCGGCTGTACCATCTTTGAGCCATACCCGACAGGGTTTGAGGGAACGCCCTACACTTTAAGGCGTCACTTGCAGGTTGCAACAGCAGTGCGTTTGGAAACGTCCTTACGTGATTTGCGGGATCACCCGTTCCGTCATAAGCCTTAATCGTCCGCATCTTGAACTTCCTTGAGATGCGAGCATTCATTACCTCTTTCAGTGAACGGAGGTGTAGGATCATCAGGATCCCCAAGGGGCATCAGATCCCTAGGGTTACTTTTGGGGGTCTCCACCCTTGTCGATTTTTCAGTTGGGGCTTCGGCCCTTCGTTGTCTCTTAGACGACCTCTCCAGATCTATGACGGGAACCCTTCCTGGGATTGGAGGAGGTCGATGCAGACTTTGATTCTGCCTTGCTTGCTCTCTGGCGGCATCATCTTTCAGCCTCTGGATCTCAGCCTCATGAGCCTTGATCCTTTCCTCAGTCGTTTGTGGAGGTCCATCATGGATTCTTCGGGCCCTCCTTCGGGGCTCTCTACTAGCACGTCGCCTCCTTGAGGCTTCGTCACGGTCATCATCGTCATCCTTAGATGTCGAATCAGTAGTATAGGGGCCGGAGTAGTCCAGATACTCGCGATCTCGGATCTGCAAAGCATGATGAATCGGTCCAGGTTCTCGAACAGGGGGGTAGTTGGGCAACCCATACATTGGGTTGGTATTTATGGGGAGATCCGTAGTATGGATCTGTACCCCAGATGAAGGGTGGTTAGGATCAACCAGGGGAGGGATTACCATCTGAAGAGAGTTGGTTCCCTGTTCTGGATGGACAACCATAGGGAGCGTACTCCCAGCAGGGGGATTCGTCCCTGGAGGCTGAGAAACTTAAGTTTGGGGGATCGTCCCTTGTTCAAACGTGGTTATCCCAGAGGTAAGAGGCGGAGCGGAGCTGATCGATAAAGCTTCGGTAGAGCCTGGTGCAGTTCTTCGTGTGCTAACCATGGTTGATGTTGTCTTCCCACAGACGGCGCCAAATGTTGTGGAATAAAAACTAGGTTACGAATATTGCGGCTAGGGTTTATGTGTATTTAATGCTAAGGGAGTTTGAGCTTCGAGCTTTAATGGCTGTTTCCGTGTTACGAGACTGATCGGTCCTCACAGAGTGCCTACGTATCTCGTTATTGAGAATCAAGCCAGGACGTAGTTCTAGGTGATGGTGCCCTCGAGGCTATGGCGGCGAGAGCTCACCTAGGACGCAGTGGCTTGTATGTCCTTATTCGAGGATTAAGCCAAAACGTGGTGGGTAACGTATGGAGCTGTGTCCAAAACGTAAGTGACGTATTGAGCTCTGCCCAAAAACGTAGTTCTGAGATGAGGGGTTAGACCCTTTATATAGGCTGAGAAGCCCTAGAATTATGGTAGGAGTCAGAGACTTGGTGGACAAGTCTTCCTTGAGGAAGGTTCTAGATCTCTTCCTTATAGGAATCAGTTTCCATGTTGAAATATGTATCTTGGAGGCTAAGTCAGGCAAGAGTAATATCCTTGTTTGACTCTTATTTGCTGAGCTGTTTATTACCCTTAATATTAATTATGAAATTAATATTATAAATAGGGTTTGGGCCCATCTGGTGGGCCCCACGTTTGGACCATTCCGGGTCTAATTAATGCCACATTAAATGTGTCTTTAGGGCTTACTTTTAGCCCATATCGGTCATTAATAAAAAAAATATTTAAAAAATTAAGAAGAAAAAATCAGAAAATTTAAAAATTGCAAAAATAATTCGGGCCTTGTAAAATGATTATTTGTTGTAACATGCGTTGATGCACCCATGCATGCTATAGGAATTCTGTGTTATGGAAGCTTTTGTTTGATAAGTGACGTGCTTTGTTCTTGTGCACACACATACACTAGTAAGTGGAAACTGGTAGACTTAGTGAATGTCTTAAGTGATTAGAATGACATGAATATGTGCAAGATGACTTGGTTTGCATGCTTTGAGTACAAGTAGGTGCGTTAGAGAGACTTTTACCTGGGATTGATTATGCTTTGCCGCACCAAGCGAGTTTTGAGCCTATATGCATATTTTTTGCATTTAATTCGTTTTCTTGAGTGTCCACATGTTGTTTACATTTCTAGCACTTACTTGAGATCTTTCTTGAAATGCATGACACTATTTGTTGATAAGATGATAAAGGCACTTACGATAACCTCATATTTCCTATATTACCACACCATTTATTCATGATCAATTAGTTACCCCGTTGAGCTTAATCATATTTTTTCGGTGACACACCAAATTACTTGCCTATATCCTTTTTCTTGTATTGGCCTTACATTAATCTTGAACCAAATTGTCAAAGGCTAGTATAGTGCTTAAGGGAGTAATAAGGTGTTAAAGGGGGGGTTTATTATTGATCATACTTTTGGGAATATGTTGGTTGGGTTGTACTTGTTAGTCGAATTTTATAATAATATTGTTGGATCATTGTACCTATTTATATATTAGCTCCTTAGCTCTCGAAAAAAAAACAAAAAAAAGAGAAAAAAAAAAGAAAATGAAAAAAAAGAAGAAAAATTTATTTATACGAGAGCGTATTTATGTTTCTATGATCCTTATTTGTTCGACTAATCAGTTATTTGTTGGAAGAATAAAAATCCAAGTGTGGGGATGATAGATAGGCAGTTGAATGGTTTACTTTGTTGGGTACTAGCTTTTGACACTTAACCTGTTTTGGCTTTACTTGACATACCTTGTCCCTAGCCCACATTACAACCCGAATAAAGACCTTTTGATTATCATCAGTGGTGTATGTTGTGTTAGAGTGAGATTAATTGCGAGTGTGAAGCATGTTTATGATTTGTTGGAATAGAGTGATACACTTAACCTTGTTTTTGAGTGAATATTCATTTGTGAGTGAAAGGTGAGTTGTTACTTGTTTTGGTATAGGAGATCCCAGGTTTAGACTTAAAGATGTGTTTCTTGTGGGCTTAGCATGCTTACCAACTATTTTTGCACTTGACATGAAATTTTGTGATCTTATGCATGTTCATTGAGTAGACTATGTGAATACTTGCACCTTCAACACCAAGGCATCGCATATTCATTTTGATTCTTAAGTTGATGGAGCATGAGAGGGCTTGTATGTGTGGTGTTGTATTGGCATTCAATCTTTTGCATGAGCTAGATGGATTTTGTGGGTACATTCACTATAGGCCCTCACGAGACCTCACTCGTCCACTAGGGCTACCTAGGGGTTTAAAGGGCTTGTTGCATATGCTAAATGTAACCGTGATCACCTACGGAAGTGGTACTAGTTAGTTTAGTGTATTATATTAGTTTGCACGAGGACGTGCAAAACACTAAGTGTGGGGATATTTGATAAGGGTTAATTGGCATTTTGGTCATTCAACTGACAGTAAACTTGCAATCGGGTCATCAAACTTAAATAGTTTTCAATCACATCATTGTACTCTTAAAAATTTTCATTTAGATCACTAGCCGTTACACTCCGTTAAAAATTTGACATAAAGTTGACTAAGTTTTGTGAGTTAGCTTGAATAAATCCATTGTGGCATGTACAGTCAGCTGAAGTAGCGTTTTGATCACCGAACTTACTAGAAACTCAGCTGATTGCACATTAGTTGAGTGACGAAAAACACCGCTTCAGCCGACTGTACATGCCACGGTGGATTTATTCAAGCCAACTCACCAAACTTAGTCAGTTTTCCGTCTAATTTTTAACGAATTGTAATGGCCAATGACCTGAATGAAAATTTTTAAGTGTACAATGATGTGACTGACAACTTTTTGAGTTTGATGACCCAATTGCAAGTTTCCAGTCAGTTGAGTGACCAAAACGCCATTTAACCCTATTTGATAAGGTGTATATTTATATATACTTTAGTATGATTTTATTCTCATATTTATAGGATTTTGTAATTAATTGGGTATTTATTAATTATAGTTTAATGTTTTATTGGAGATAATAAATAATTCCTAAAATTGGATGAAAAGGAGCTTAATTGGACTTTATTAATGTGGAAATTCGGATTTAATGGTGGGTTTGCGCAGCAATTCTTATTTGGGTCATATCTTGAGTTCCAGGAATCAGAATAGGGCAAAATTACAGCCCACGCGAAGGTATTGAAATTCTGTACAGGCCTGGAGCAGCCCAGAAAGCATATTTCTACTGTAGCAGTCCAGAATCAGAACCGAACTGCTGGTTACGAATTTTTACAAAAGCCCAACTTATTTTAGGAAACAGAAATTATTATTATTAGATAAGGGTTGGAAAATAAAGGGGGCGATCAGTTTTTGATATTGAGAGCATGTATTATTAACGAGAGGGAGAGAAAAACACTTTATGAGAGCAAGGATTGAAGGGATTCACTCCAAGCTTTACGAGATTCTTCAAGTTGTATCTTCTTTACTCTTTTCTCATGTAACAATGATTTTGCCCATCAATATATGTTTGTTTTCTTTATTTGTCATGGGTAACTAATTCCCAAATCTGGGAATTAGGTAGTATTCAGTGGTTAATATGTTTGTGTGATTTTATTGTGTGATATCTCATTCTTGCTCATTTGTTGTTGAGCACTTAACCCAATTTAGGGAGTCATGAACCCTAGATTGTATTTTAGGAATTGTAACGATTCGGGAGATGAATTATAATTCCAGTAAATGATACGACGAACGTAATTCAATTATTCAATTGGGAGATTAATATGCGAATTATGAGACATGTATTCCTTGGGCTTAATAATTTATAATTATGTGTTGTATGATCATGGGAATGATGTCAATACGTATTTGTGGGTATTATGTTGTATCTTGGGAGAGAGCAATATAATCATTAGAGGAATGTTTTTAGCAAGGTGTGAGGCTGAATATCACAATTTCATGCACATTCATTAATACCACTGAAGAACCCTGATTCTTGGATTGCTTTTAATTATTATTGTTAATTCACCATTTTTATTTGCTTAATTGATATTTTAGTTAATAAACAAATTCCCCAAATTCTTCTTTACACTTCTGAACATTAAGATATTTGAAATTGAACTTGTGTTTAATTAAGTCCTTCCCTACGAACGATAACCCCCCAAATATTATGATAACAATGTACAAAAAATCGAGTTGCTAGTAATGTCTAATATAATTTGGTATTCAAACTGAGTTGAAACTGGCCTTCTACTTACTTATTTTTTCTTTTAAAAGTAGAATTTCATAAATTAGGTTTTAGCTTTTTGTACTTGCATTATACCTCCCTACTCCATATCATATCTGCTTATTACATACAACTAGATAATAACCCGTCCGAAGCACGAGTATGAGAAAATTAAGTTAAAGTGATCATTAATTTACAATTTTGAATGATTTTAATTTTTTTTGTTATTTATACAACTCAGTAGGTTATAAAAAAATTGCATTTACATTAGGATTTCAATAATTTTGGTGGATACGAATCTTGGGATGCAATTATCAGTAGAACGAATATCTGAATTATTAATAAAGATTGTTTAATTCATTATTATTTTAAGAAAATCAAGAAAATACGATATATATATATATATATACATACATTATTTTATAACTCAGTACGGTTATAATAAAAGAATTGTAATTGTTCTATGATTACAATAATTTACTATTTTATTAAAGTTAACATAAAGTTCCGGAAGAAATAGTAATAAAGGGACGGAAAGAATTATAATTGTTCTCGAATTATAAAACATAGAGTTCTAGAAGAAATAGGAATGTAAGGGTGGAACCAATAAAAGGGTGGAACTAAATTTGGTGACGTAGTACCATTTAAAAGAGGGTTTTGCTTATTAATAACTAGTTGACTAAGCTGCGCTTCGCGGCGGCCTTGTAATTTTTTAAAAAAAATTTAAAATATAATTTAAGAAAAAGATCGAAAAGAAAATATTTATTATAAATTAATGAACATAATATTTTACAAATTGTAATAAATATCGATAATTAAATAAGCTATACACTTATTTTTAATGTCGATTTTGTATTACATTTTCTTAAACTGACACTCATTGTAATAAATACATATAAATCGCATTTCGAGAAGGCCATGTAATATTTTTAAAAAAAAAACAAAATAGAGACTATTTAAAAAAGACTTCAAAAAAATACCTATAAATAAATTAGTGAACACAATATTATACAAATATATATATATATATATATATATATATATATATATATATATATATATATATATATATACATGATTCAAGTGAGAACAATTTATACGTGAAAACAGTGAGAATAGTTGTTCTACACTCCTTAAAAAAGTGCAGAACAATTGTTCTGGATATTTTTCACATTTTTATTTCTGTATTGTTCTGCTGTAGAACAATTATGTTTTTACTGTTCTCATGTTAATATGTGTTCTCACTAGAGCATGACCATATATATATATATATATGGTCATGCTCAAATAGAAACTAAATTAGAATAGAAACTAGAAATCAACCCCTAATCCAACATTTCACGCTAATCTAATAACCAAACTAGGGGTACCTCAATACAAAAGATGTATAATAATCTACCCTCTATTCAACAAAAAAAGTTATCGTTCACTACTGACGTGGCAGTGATGTCAGCAGTGAACAGTATTTTTTTCTTTTTCGCTGAATGTTGGTGAGTTAATTTATGACATTTTTTATGAAGGTGCCCCTGCGGGGCCCTTAGAATAGATGAAATATAATTTATTTATTGTTGGTTTCTAGTTTCTATTTTAACTTTGGTTTATATATATATATATATATATATATAGGCCATTGCTCCATACAGAACACCCTTATATAGGCCATTGCTCCATACAGAACACCCTTATATAACAAACAATAAAGAACACGTTAGGTCTAATAGGTCCAATGGCCCCGCCAGGGGCACCCAATACAAAAAGTTGTTATTTTTTTATCCTCTATCCATCCAGCAAAAAAAAATTAAAAAAAATTAAAAAAAATTTACTGTTCATGATGACGTCATGCTGACGTCATCAGTGACGTCATCATGAACAATAAATTTTTTTAAAATTTTTTATTATTATTTTTTTGCTGGATAGATAGAGGGTAAAAAAATAACAACTTTTTGTATTGGGGCCATGACGGAACTCTTATATTAGATTAGATATGAGGTGTTCTTTATTGTTTGTTATATAAGGTGTTTGTTATATATATATATATATATATATATATATATATATATATATAGAGTTGCATTCTAGAAAAAATACCTTATATAAAGAACAATAAAGAACGCCATCACAATACTTTATTTTTTTATGAAAATTGATTTGTTATGATAAGAATCACAAATTTAAACAACAATTAAGCTTAACCTATCGAATATAACGTAGAATCTCAATAAAATTTAAAAATCAAATGTTACATAGAAACCACTGTAGAATCTTAAATATTTTTTTGTAGCAATAAATTATGTGTACTGATGTAGTCGGTACCTTATCATTCTCCAGGGTTTGTTAATCCACTTCTGTGTTAGGTTTGTAATGCCCCACAGTAGCTTCTTTTGTAGTGCATCTACTAATTATAATCAGAGGCGTTGAAATGTGCATCAAATTTAAATAAAATAGGGGATATAAGATACACGTAAAGATAGCTTCCATACTATTTGTAAGATTAGAGTGAGTGACACTTGCAGTCTCCTTTTCATTAATATAACCTACAAAATATACATGCCTCACTTGCATATAACTATGGCTGGGTTCAGGTGATATGTATTTACCTGAATAATTCGTGGCCTCTTTGCAGCCAGTATGGAACAAAATCTGCAGTTGCTTCAATCATTCGGAACACCTACAAAACATCCATACCTACAAATCTAACAAATGTGCATAACCTCCATCAATACCTACAAATCCTTCGTCCATTCAACCAAAAAAATTTAAAGTCAACCAAATATTATTATAAATACAACCCACTTGTATTCAAACAATCGAAGCGATGAGGTCAAGCACCAAAAAAAATAGAAAATTCTATCAGAACTTATATCAAACAGTAGGAATGCAAAATCAAAACGATAACTATCAATCAATCAAACAATTATAGAAGAATCACCCATACTTTAGTAATGATATAAAATGAAGAAGGAGATAGAGGACCCAAAGGCATGCACGTGTGTGAATAAAACAAAGCTTAAAAATGTGATATTCTACAAAGAAAATCTTCTGATAACTGAAACACTAACCTTTCTTGTCCACAGATTGTTGGATATGAATACAGATCATAGAAGAGTTAGAAGAATACAGAGTGTAGATCACAGCTTTTGTCCGAACAATATTCTTTGGCAGATTGTTGGATCAAGAATGAAGAGTGAGAAGAATGGAGGAGAGTATATTGTGAGCAGATATGGTGCCTAAAATCATGGTGGCTTAAACTACCGCAGAATTTTAAAAAATTGATTAGGTAGGTATAACCAATTTTAGAGTGGGATCCAGATCTGTAAAGAATGAAAACAGTTAAAATGAAACATGGGTCATCCATTTTTACTTGGATTATCCAGATTGATAAACTTGTAAATCTCTAATTTGGGCATATAACAGAAATACATATCAAACTTTATACACACGTGTGTGTATATACATATACTAGCATTTTACCCGTGCTACGCACCGATGGCACAATTCTAAAAAATATTAAATAATTACCAAAAATATACTCCCTCCATCTCATATTATGTGTCCTATTTGAGAAAAAATATATCCCATTTCATGTGTCTTGTTCATTAGCCAATGAAAATAATCTTTCATTTTATATTTCCAATAGTTGACTAATTAAACACAAAGAAAAATCATAACTTTCGCGGCTAGGAAATCGAAGAGTTCACTTTGCTACTCATAATAAGAATATGGTTGTTGTGTATATAAATATTTGTTCTCCATGTTCCTCTTCTCTCATAAACAATTCAGGTTTAAAAAAATTAGTCATATTAAAATGAATAACTTTGACTTGAATAAGTTCCAGAAGATGAATAATATGGAGTTCCTGAATAAAGTTCAGGTGTTCATGTTTTATTACACCTGTATATATATACAAATATGGCGGGATAGATTAAAATTTTCAATACTAATGGCAGGAAAGTTTAAAATTTTCAATCCTGAAAGGCTGGCTTAAGATTGAAATTTAAATTTAAGCTTTTAATTTAAGAGGGAAACGTAGTAAAATTATTGGAGGAAATTTGTTTTTGTATGTAAAATGACTCTTGAGTTTTTGTACTCCTGGAGATTAATAAAGCAAGAGTAAATCTTGTAATTAATGACGGTGAATCCCACGTCTAATTATGAGAATATAGCTCCATAGTTATCTGATTAGATGGGGGATATTTGAGTATTCTTAATATGTGTGAAATTTGCATAGAGGACACATAACATGAGATGGAGGGAGTATATAAGTATCAAAAAATAAATGATTAAATTTAATTATTTAGATTTTAATGTTGATCTCTACTATTTCATCAATTTATTATCTATTAATTTAGTTTGTTAAATTGTGATGTATTGAAATATTTAATATCAGGATTATATAATTTAAGAAATAAAGTAATGTAAAACAATTACATACACAAACCTCGATCCGATCCAGATTTTTTCTGGGTTTGGACCAAACATGACGGAAAATCGGATTTTTTTATTTGAAGGCCCGAAATTCGGACCGCCGCTTATATACGATCCGGTCCGGGTCTTGGACTGATAGACCCGGTCTAGTCTTATTCACCTATCTAGATCGAAATGTTGTGTAGCCCTAACTGCACTGCACATAAGTTACTTCTAGTAATTTGGTTTCTTGTTCAGTTTTTACTTTGTTAATTTCATAAATAAGTTTCGTTGGAATTCAAAAAAAGTCTCATAAGCCTCAAAAGCTTGTTTATAATTTCCCCCCCGCGCAATGGATAAATTATATTAAGGATAATAATAAGAAATAAGAAACTGATTGAGTGAGTGATATAATACATCTTAGGTCATAAGTTTAGAAGCATTTAAACCCATGACAAATGAATATTTACATATAAAGTCAAGTAAAATGAAAATTTCATCGTATAGAAGTAGCTCGTTGCCAATGATCTTAACACACTATTAACCGAGCAATCTTGTTATATATAAATGTAACTTCCTGATTCAAAGCATCTGTAAAACCGTAAAGATCTTATAAGACATACATATAGTTAGTTAATTTTCTATCATAATATGTCTGATATCAACGTGTTTGTTATATCACTAATAGAGACTAAAATTTAATCAAATAAAAAAGTTATATATATTATTCAGTAATTTTCAAATTATTCCTAAGAACAAAATTGCGCTTGACCATAAAGGTTAGAAAAATGTTACAAATACTGTTAACGACACAGGTCAAACGTTCATACTTATCATATATTTTCTTACTTTTTTGAATGTGAATGCGGCAACAAAAGTTTGTAGCCATACACCATAAAGTACTTTATAGAGAGTACATATCCCATTAATAACATATCGTTGTTTGCCTTGTTTGCGTATGTTCTGGTGGTCTGCCAATAAAGTAAAGTGAAAAATTTCGGGGAAAAAAAAAGGAAAGTGAAAATTTTTTTTCCCAAAAAATTAAAAATAAATTCACCTTATATCCTCGGATAGGCAGTAACAATCATTAACTATGGCATGAAATCATTCATATTTAGGATCAACCAATAATTATGTAAATTCATAAAATATAAGAAAAGACTAAAATTGAACATCTTTTGAGGGAGTAAGCAGTGGTAATGTTTATTCTCTTAGCAGGTTATATAATTTCGTGACTTGAGTTTATAGAGTACCTATGTTAAAGTTGAATACCAATGTACAGAAATGATTTTGGAAATATAGATAGGTGGTTTTCAAAACTACTCTGACAACAAAAAAATTGTGGCATAATATGTATTCGACACACGAACAACTATATTAATATAAGTATTATTAAGTTGAGAAAAGTTATATGCTTTAATTTGGAACATGTATGTATGTGTGAATAAGTGTGTAGGTATTTTTGTTAGTAAGAAAATCAAAAGTAGATACATTAAGTGATTAACTCTTACAAAAAAGCAACATCATTCATAAACATTTACTATTCTCAATCTAAGAATTTACATTGCCAAATACAAACACTTCGTAGATATACAACTACGGTAGTCATACTTAGGAGGAAGGGATAAGGATGCTCGCCGGGGTGTGATATAATCTCAAAAAAGTAGAGACATTGATTTTTTGCAGTAGATTTGTGTGTTAGTCTCACAACAAACCATAAACAAAATTTACAATGATATAGTTTCAACTTATTTTAATTTGTCAAGTTAACGCATATATTTCATTTACATCTATCTGATTAGCTTATAAAAGATGGAAGTTAAAAAGGTTAGAAGCGGAGAAAAATATGAGACATAAAAAAAAATTATTAATTTTGAAATAATAAATTAATTAAATACATCTTTGAAATTAACATTTTATTTACACATGTATCACATCAAATTTATAAATATTTAACTAATTGTACATCTAATTTAATATTACATCTATTGCGAACTTACTAAGTAACTGTCTTTACATTCCTGAATTTCATTTAATTAATGGTAAACCACAAATTAAATTTAAGGACAGATATTTAAAATTCTAATAATGAAAAAAAATGGTTGGTTCTGATTTTGAAAGATAATTATAAAACGTTTACTTAACTATTTGTCACAGGGTCACTTTTTATCACCAAACTTGAACCTGTGCGGCCTGCCCTTTTGCCCGAACGCACCAAGAACAGTCAGCCCAAAACAGAGGTTGTTGCCCACCAACCTTACGACTATGCAGCGGAATGACAAATACCAAATATGGCTTAGTGTGTGCAGTGTATAAAAGTAATTGAACACACTTGTTTACAGGCAAAATGCCCAACCTTCTATTGCTCAACTCAATACAAAGGAAACTTACAACTTGAAGCACTCACTTGGCTTCACCAAAATACATACAAAAGCACTCACTTGGCTTTCTCTCAGAAAACAACTATATGTGACTCAATTGCACATAACTCACCACTCTCTACCTGTTACAATGCTACAGAATACATGTATTTATGCTAATCTATAGTCAGCCACGTTTTTCCTCAACCATGGGTAGTTACCAGCAGTTACCCCCACCTATAGCAGTTACAAGGACACCTGTCAGCCAACCAACCAATTGTGCAAACACTTGGGCAGTTACCAGCAACTCTAGCAACCCAGCCAAGAAATTATACAACTTATCCTCATCAGACATGTTCTTAATATCTAGTAACAATGAACTGAATTCTTTCACATAGTCCCACACATAATCTTTTTGCCACAAATTTCGTAGATTATCTCTAGCAAGCCAAGAAGAATTAAAGGGTAAGAACTGCTCCTTCAATTCCTTCTTTAACACCTCAAACATGGTTATCTCTGGCATGTCCGTGCTAACATCACCATCCGTTCGCGTACGCCACCACAGTTTAGCATCATCAACCAAGTACATACTTGTAATTGAAACTTGCTCCACCTCCTCAATATGAGCAGCCTTGAAATATTGCTCCATATCCCACAGAAAATTCTCCAAATACTTGGCGACTCTTGCCCCATCATAAGACTTGGGTTCTGGAATTTTCAACTTCGAGTGGCCCTCTCTACCACCTGTCGAACCGGCAACAATGGCATGTTTAACCAGCACTAATTCATCACTCAACTCTTGAATTTTGGCATCATACCCTTCTTTCATAACCCTCATAAGATCATGAACCGTAGTCTTGAACTCATCCAGGTCCTCCTTCATAACCTGCAATTGATTCGCTATCGAAATCTCATCTGTTGACAAAAGCACACCCAGAAACCCTTCTAGCCTTAGCAACCTTTCTACGCTCGAACTACCAGCCACCATTCACGCAACACAGCTCCGATACCAGTTATCACAGGGTCACTTTTTATCACCAAACTTGAACCTATGTGGCCTGCCCTTTTGCCCGAACGCACCAAGAACAGTCAGCCTAAAATAGAGGTTGTTGCCCACCAACCTTACGACTATGCAGCGGAATGACAAATACCAATGATGGCTTAGTGTGTGCAGTGTATAAAAGTAAATGAACACACTTGTTTACAGGCAAAATTCCCAACCTTCTTTTGCTCAACTCAATACAAGGAAACTTACAATTTGAAGGACTAACTTGGCTTCACCAAAATACATACAAAAGCACTCACTTGGCTTTCTCTCAGAAAATAATTATATGTGACTCAATTGCACATATCTCACCACTCTTTACCTATTACAATGCTACAGAATACATGTATTTATGTAATCTATAGCCAGCCACATTTTTCCTCAGCCATGGGCAGTTACCAGCAATTACTCCCACCTATAGCAGTTACAAGGGCACCTGTCAGCCAACCAGTCAATTGTGTAAACCCTTAGGCAGTTATCAGCAACTCTAGCAACCCATAATTATATATATAACACATATATATCACCCATTAGTTAACCACATTTTTGTTGTCTCAGCCATGCCACTTGTAAAGCCCACAATTATTTTCCCCCACATGTGCCCAGTAAATGACTCAAGCCTTTGGGCTTCAAGTTTGGGCTGCCCAGACCGCCATGTCTACAGCCCAACCCCAATATAATTATTGTCAAGCCAGCCAGCTCCAGCCACCAAGTACTATATCAGCCCACCATCAAAGCCATTAGCCAAGCCCACATTTAACCACAGCTTCGGCACCAACCATCGATGCCTGGTCTTGGCGGCCTTGGTGAACAGCCACCACCAAGCCAAAACCAACGAGCAACCAAGAGGTCTTATAAGACTCTTTGGCTGGAAAACATTTTTGGAGTCGAGCGGGGCGGCTTCACGGGTTGATGCTGACAGCATGGGCGACCGTTTGGGCAGCGGTGCCAGGTTGGTTAAAACATGGTTGGCTGAGTTTGTTGGCTTGTTGGTTGGTTTTATATGGGCAACACAAGGCTGGGAGCTGAGCTGGGAGTCCAATATGACTAAGGCAAAAGTCAAAAACGTGGGCACATGTTGGTGATATATTTATGTGATATATATTGTGTATGTATGCTGGGAAATACACATAATAAGTGGGTGATATAACTACCTTGCAGTTGTGGCTCAAGAGATGGTGGGAAATGCAGTTGAAGACATTTCAAATATTGGTAACTACTGGTAACTGCCGGGCAGTTGGCTTGCTGAGCATGGGTCTATGCTTATATATAGAGATAGGCATTTTATATGTATTCTTAGTTGGTTTTACAAGTTCATTATGTATTTCTGCACTTGTATTATTTATTCTAGGTAGTAGGAAAAGTCTGTAAGCATAATTTAGGTTGTATCCTTTATATTGTGGGTAATAAAATGGTTGGGCTTGGTGCCTGTAAATTGTTGTGTTACATTTGCTTGGTAATTAGACACACCTGCACACACGTGGTTCTTATGTTGCATTTTTAGTTAAGTATTCCGATGTGTTTAGTTTCAACGGGTTGCTGGGCGACAACCTCTCGGGTAAGGCTGACTGTTCTTGAAGCCAGGCAACAAGGGCAGGCCGCATAGGTCAGAAACTTGAGTTTTAGAGAGTGAACCTGTGACAACTGGTATTAGAGCATCATTGTAAGTTCGTGGGTTATACGGAATCATGGTTGGTGGAAACTCTATGAGTGAAAGGTTGGTAAGGCTTGAAGAATTTGTGGGCACGCCTCTGTCGATTGATGAGATTTGTTTGGCAAATCAGATTCAAGTTTTGAGGGATGACTTGAATGAATTCAAAATAATGGTTGTTGCGTTCATGGCTGCAAGTGATGGCAAATTCACGGATTTGTTTGCAACAACGGCTACTTCATCTGAGAATGTGGGGGAACAATTACGAACGATGGGGAATGAAATTGCAATCATGAAGGGGGTTGTGGTGAGTAGTTTAGCGAGTGGTTATAGGGAGGGCCATCTGAATATGAAAATTCCAGAACCGAAGTCATATGGTGGTGCAAGGGTTGCAAAGGATCTGGAGAATTTCTTGTGGGATATGGAGCAATATTTTAAGCTTCTCATATTGATGAAAGGGAGCAAGTTTCAATCACGAGTATGTACTTGGTTGGCGATGCAAAATTGTGGTGGCGAACTCGTACTGATGGTGATGTGAGTGTGGACAGGCCGGTGATAACTACATTTGAGGCATTGAAGAAGGAACTTAAGGAGCAATTTCTGCCACTTAATGCTTCTTAGCTTGCTAGAGAAAGTTTAAGGAATCTCAGACAAATGGGAACTATTTGAGATTATGTGAAGGAATTTAGTTCTTTGTTATTGGATATAAAGAACATGTCGGATGAGGATAAGTTGTTCAATTTCTAGGCTGGACTCAAACCTTGGGCGCAGGTAGAATTAAGGAGGAAGGTTGTGAAGGACTTGCTGACTGCTGTGGCCGCTGCTGATGGTTTGGTTGACTACAAGCATGCTGGTTCTGACACTGAAAAGGGTAAAAATGGTGGGAACAATCACAAGGATGAGGGCAAAAACAAGAAGAACAGTTGGAAAAATGGCACTGGTGATGCCAAGAGTGATAAGCAGTCTCAAGGTGTTGGTGACAAAGGTTGTTTCATATGTGGAGGGCCACATTTTTCAAGACAATGTCCCAAGAAAGAAAGACTGAATGCTCTCTGTGTTGAAGAAGAGAATGTTGGAGATAAAAATGATGAAGATGAAGTGGGTTTTTCAAGGGCGAATCCTATGCGTTTGGTTACACTGAGGACTGAAAAATCCATTGAGGGTGATGGGTTAATGTATGTCAAGGCCTTAGTGAATGGGAAAACAGTCATGGCTATGGTGGACACGGGTGCTTCTAATAGTTTCATTGGGGTAAATGTGCTGAAGAACTCAGACTGAAGCTGGAATCATGTTTGAATCAGATTAAAACGGTTAATGCTCAGGTGCAGAAAATTTGGGGTTATTCAAGTGTGGACTTGAAAATTGGTGATTGGCAAGGTAACTTTACTTTTCATGTTGTTGCCTTAGATGATTTTGATTGCATCCTAGGAATGGATTTCTTTATCATGACTAGTATTACTGTTATGGTGCATTATGGTGGGATTATGATCATGGATGAGGCATGTCCATGTTTTGTTAAGGCTGTTCCTATGCAAGTTGATAAGGACACAACGAAAGTCAGAAAGTTGGGGGCTCTACAGGTGGTTGTTGGCACTGTGGTTTGTGGGATCGAGCCAAAGGTTGGAGACTCTTCTGGTTGTAGTGGCGAACTTGATGGTTTTCTGGTTGGGCCTAAATCAATGTCTCCAAAGGTTGGGGGCGCTGCTGGAACTTAAGTCAGAATAGGAACTGATGTGTGGGCGGCTGGGCGTCTACACAAAGTCATCAGCTGTGGTGACTATGGGGGCAAATGGATGGAGGTTGATCTAATCAGCTTATGGTAGTTGGTTTTGGGGGCAGTGGCATACCGCAGACGGGCTTGCAGGCTTGGTTTGAGGGCGTTGGTTTGCTACTTGGAGAAATGGGTTCTTAGAATTGTTGATGTTTTGATGAGGACATCAAACTCAGAGTGTGAGAGGGTTTGTAAGACTCTTTGGCTGGAAAATATTTTTGGAGCCGAGCGGGGCGGCTTTACTTGGGTTGGCTTCGGCTATTGGTTGCAGGGCTGCTTCACGGTTTGATGCTGGCAACATGGGCGACCATTTGGGCAGCGGTGCCAGGTTGGTTAAAACATGGTTGGCTGAGTTTGTTGGTTTGTTGGTTGGTTTTATGTGGGCAACACAAGGCTGGGAGCTGAGTTGGGAGTCCAATATGACTAAGGCAAAAGTAAAAAACGTGGGCACATGTTGGTGATATATATTGTGTATATATGCTGGGAAATAGACATAATAAATGGGTGAGATAACTACCTTGCAGTTGTGGCTCAAGGGATGGTGGTAAATGCAGTTGAAGACATTTCAAATATGGGTAACTGCCAGGCAATTGGCTTGCTGAGCATGGGTCTTGGCTTATATATAGAGATAGGCATTTTATATGTATTCTCAGTTGTTTGTACAAGTTCATTATGTATTTCTGCACTTGTATTATTTATGCTAGGCAGTAGGAAAAGTCTGTAAGCATAATTTGGGTTGTATCCTTTATATTGTGGGTAATACAAAGGTTGGGCTTGGTGCCTGTAAATTGTTGTGTGTGTTTACATTTGCTTGGTAATTAGACACACCTGCACACACGTGGTTCTTGTGTTGCGTTTTTGGTTAAGTGTTCCGCTGTGTTTGGTTTCAATGGGTTGCTGGGCGACAACCTCTTGGGAAGGCTGACTGTTCTTGAAGCCGGGCGACAAGGGCAGGCCGCACAGGTCAGAAACTTGAGTTTTAGAGAGTGACCCTATGACAACTTGTGGACTTACTTATTAATTGAATTTACACTCTTGGATTTTTTAACTAACAGGAAACCTCAAAACAAATTTAATACAAATAATAAAAATGATAATTATAGAAAAACGAATGGGTTTGATTTAAAATGATAATTGTATTAAAAAAATGGTTCAAAATAAATGACAATTAATGGTTTTAAGATTATTTTTGTACCTTTTGTCATTGATTCGTGTTGTAAATTCAAGATGCCTTCTGAATGGTTATGGTCATTCATGTAGTACCTTTGAATATTAAGTTGGTGAAATAACAATATATACAATATTAAAGTCATTAGCAATTAAGTTGATGAAGGAAAGAGATTTTTTATTGATGTATCGATGAAAAAAACTATTGAATGCATTTTCATTGAATGTGACTTGTGTGTTTTTCTCAGGAATCAACTTACAAGGATCTAGAAAAATTCTTCTTTAGAGGAATCGAGAAACTGATCTGATATGGGCATTGACCCCTTCCAGAAAGGGCATATGAGGAAAACTATATCGTACTTTTAAATGTATAGATAATGATACAATATATATTAGTGATCATGAAGGTAAGTTATGAATGATAACATTGTCAACCAAACATTGTAAAAAAAATATTTATCTATAGGCACGCCTAATAATGTAAACAAATCGGTGTAATGTGGTAATGATTGATGCCTACAATTCAGTAAATCGTAGAATTATTGAAGCTGTCTACTGAATATTCTAATGGGAAGTAAGCTTGGGAGGATTTGGAATGGGGATGATGAAAACCTAAATCGTTTTCAATTCTTTTTTTGTCATAATCGTTTTTCTGTTGAGTTTATTGGACAATTAAAACATAAAACATATGATACTTATATATAATCGAAATCAAAAATAAAGTATCCAAGTATAGTCTGTCATTTAATAAAAAGATACAAAGTAGTACCTTAACCGAAATTGATATCATTTAAGCAGGATGAGAATTGATGCAGACGCTTAGTTCATCAAAGTTGGCTAGGCCTGATGGGGAATAGGAAATGAGCGGCTTAGATTTCTTGTAATGATTAAATTGATATAATAATTCTATTTTTTAGTTTGTAAGAATTTTATATTTGAGGTATTTTTATTTTACGTAAATTGATTATTAGTTAATCATTAAAAAAATTAGTAGTTATTGTGTTTAGTTTTTTTTTTATATAAGCAGTTATTATGTTTAGTTAATTTATATAAAAAAACAAAAATCTGTTGTTAATGAGTTTAACTTGAGTTGAGTTTAATTTTGGCTGAAACGTAGAATCTAGATCCAATAGAGAAACATGTTACATTAAATTTAATTGGTCTAGACTCTGATTGATACTAAAATAATTCACAATATTATAATTGGTTAGCTAATACATGGTAGATTCAGGTGTTATAATAAAGGAGGTTAAAAAAAAATTCATAACTAAAAGATATATAAACATATGTAATTTACGATTATATGGATTTATAGAAAATATTATTTATGGCCAGTAGTAATTTTTTAAAATTAAAAACCATGTGTTATACGAATTTATTAAATCAAGATATTATTTTATTTAAATTTAATTTAATCACGATTAGTAAATTAGAATAAACATGGTAAATAATAAAAAATTAGTATATGATTGATTGATTAAAAATTTAGAAGTGAATTCTGATTGTCTCTAAAATAATTTTTATTTTTTGATTGGTAATTTATTCACCAACAAATAATAATACTCTTCTAGAGTATATTTAACAATTTAAATAATCAAAATATATGTAGTATTGGTTTAGATGCATTTATTAATTAATTTTATTAACAAATTATGATTAAATAAATTTTTGAGTTTTTTTAAAAAAATTCGAGTATTTGAAGGTATGGAAAATATCCAAATTATTTAAACTATGATTTCAAAATCCGATGTTTTTCATATTTCTAGTTAGTTAGATTATAATTATTTAAAATCGGTTATAATTGTACAACATATATTATGAAAATTAATTTATAATGTATGATAATATGTTTGTGATTTATTTTATATTAAAAAAGTGGTAAAATGAATGAGTAGTTATAAAATATAATTTAAAATATATAATATTATATCGTGATTGATTTCAAAATAAAATAGTGATTTTTTATTTAAAAAATATGTATTTATGGATACATAAATAAAATCATTATTGTATTTAAATTAGAAGTGGTAACTAACCATGGTTAATGAGGTATGTTGAGAATGTAAATAAGGAAAATTCTTAATATAACATGATTGGTCTTAAATTTAGGAATCAACTCTGATTGGTTCTAAAATAATTTCTCGATTCTGATTGGTTAACTACACATGGGTAGACTCAGGTATTATAATAAAGGATGTTTCAATAATAAACAATCAAGTCTGGGTAAAACTTGATAAAGAAAAAAGTTTTAATATTCATCATTCCTTCATCTTCTGCACAAATGAAAAAAAATCAACATAAAGAACATACATATAAAACATGTATAAGAACAACAAAAAATAAATCAACCTAAAGAACAAACATATTAAGCATGTATAAGAACACAAACATATTCAACTAACACAAACATCAATGGAAAAGTATGGAAAAGGAGATAGACTTGAGACAAAGAAAGAAAGAGCAAAAATAGAAGAAGAAAAATATTAAAAAAGAAGAAATTGAATCCATTGTAGATGTGGATTTTGGAATGATGAAGATACATATAATTAATTATATATAATAAATTATGAATTTGAATTTTTGAAAATAACTAATATGGATATACGTATAAATGTGTAATCAATCATGATAATTGGAAATATAATATTTTAAATAAGATGTCAAAATTGAGGAAATGATAATAAATGGTTATACATAATTATAAATACAATTATCTACTTTCCATCTTGATTTACATTGATATAACAAATGCATAAATTTAAATTTTAAAAATGCTATAACCGAGGAAAGGTAGTTAGTAACTGATTAGTTAAATATGTTAGTTTTAAAAGTGATATGAATATGCAAGAGTTTAAATTTGGAAACAATAATGTAATTAAGGAAAGCCAGTTTTTTTTAAATCAAAGGAAAGGTAATTAATCCATTGGGTAATTTGGGCTATAATATGGATGATCCATGGGTTATTAAAAAAATAGGAGGATAGTATAAAAAACAGAAGTTGGGTAAAAAAAAATTTACCCATTGGGTAAAATGCTAAATGGGCAATACCATGCATTAAGAATATGTTGATTATCATTCCAAAGAAGAAACTTTAATTATACATTCACTAAACTCCTGTTAATAACTATGGAACTTTCTTCTGCGTCGCTTCTCAACAGGCATGTCGTAATCTTGATCATACTCATTAAATTCAATCCTCTTTCTTTTACTTTTGATAGCAGATGTAACTAAAGAATTCCTATAAACATTTCATTCTATCAGTCGAATTGGTGTCAAACTTGAAGCAATATAACAACGAAAAACATCCTCCTGTTGCATCAAAATGCAATCAGGAGAGGTCCAAAACGTAATAAAAAAAAACTAATAATAGAACTTAAAATAGAGTAATCAATAAGTTAATAATGATCAAAGCTCACAATATCGAAAATTCCATGAGAAAAAGTATTGATATTCGTTTCCAAACCCTGCCTTGTGAGTTTCTGGTCAAATGCCATCAATGTGGCTGCTGTAGCTATGGCAGATGATCTTTGATTCATTAAATTTACATCTGCACAATATAAAACATTTACGATAAATGTACAAATATGTCTTAATAAAAATGAACCTAAAAATTATGAATTTTAATTACCTTTGACTATTGGATATGTAAGATGGATTGGCACCACGCTTCTTGTGCATTAGGGTTAAATTAGTGTATTGCCCAAAGAAAGACAAAGCATGTAGCGAATTATGGAGAATAAGATTATCGGAAATGAACCAGATGATCAGAGCAGCTTCATGGTATGAACTTTGTTCAGATTTATTAGAAGACATCATTGGTAGACTCTATTTCACTGATCAGGTTCGTTTTCATGCAGTGTGCAAGTCCTGGCACAATTTCTATTTCATAAATAAATTTTGTGTAGTTTACAAGTCAATGGGGCTTAAAAACACATCATGGTTCATTCAGCACATTACAATTCCATCTCTATGCACCATCCAATTCGATTGACAACCTGATTTCTGTTCAGTCAATATCTTTAAGTGAATTAGGTGTTCCGATTCTTTCATATTCGTCCAGTACTATTAGGATTGCAAATATAGCTGGTCATTTATCTCCATTACTAAAAGAAGGGTTCATCCCTATTGTCATAGGTACTTCATATTATTTTCTCCTTTAACCAAAAAACTCAAACAGCTTCTGCTATGGTCCTACAATTAACGTATTCAAGAAAGAAGGCTGAAAAAGGGCTAAACCGTAATATGCCGGAAGGGGTAAAGAAGTAATTTCACGGGGTGATATATATTTCAAGAGAATTGGGGAAATTAGGGTATGATATTATTGTATTGAGTAATTTGGGGGAAAGTGGGAGAGAGCCGCCACTCGAAAGCGGTTGGGTATTGTAATCCCTTTTGGAAGTTTATCTTGTAAGACACTCTTATTTATATCAAAATCAGTAAGCCATGGTAGTAGATTTATTAATTGTGGAGTTCCAGTTCTTTTCAATTCGATTGATTATTGTAGTTAGTGAAAGTGAAATTGTTGAGTCCATAGCAAACTGGTATCAGCGCGTCAAATTACGACTTGTCATTTTTACATTTCTTGCAAGGACACGTTATTTCATCACCTACGGCAAATCTAGAAACTGCATTTTTTATTAAAGCCTTTACCCCGCTAATATAGCCGTCACTAAACTTTGGAAGTTTTATCCACGTGTTTTTCTCATTTTCCATCACTACATTTATCAAGCACAACTCTATTAATATAAAAAGAGTAGTCGAGGTGTTTATTTCGGCCAACCTAAGAAAATAACTACCTATTAATAACTAAATAATTTTACAAATAATTATGAGATTTATATACATGAGCTTAAACCTAACTACTAAACAATAGAGGGTTTTTTTTAATTGTTAGTTATGCAGTTGAGATAGTTTTTAAGCAGCAGCAGCAAATAATATATATGACAGAGATACGAAAGAGACTAAGACAACGAGACACATCGCGACAAAAGTCATACATAAATCACAAATTAAAATTTAACCAAAATATCACAGATTTAGGCATAAATCAACATAAGTAATCAGAATAAATAACAAATTTATACAAAAATTGATAAATAAAATATGTTAGTCACAGAGGCATGCCTGAATACATCTAATAACAAGCCTAAGTATGTGTAATGCTATGCATTACCTACATGACCTCTTAACTGAGGGAACCTCTAGTTGTAGAGTTTCTATTTGTTCTGTACTTGTAATAGGCATCAAATTCTAGTTGTGTTACTGTACTTATAAAGTCAAGAATAATGCTTGAAAAAAGTTCCAAGGTTCATGCCTCAAGCAAGGAGATAAAGACTGCCAAATAATCACAGTTGGGATTTGAAGAAATGAAGAATTTGCCTAAGTACCAATTCGAGAAGTACATTTGTCTATTCGAGAAGTCTAGCATTCGAGAAGTCAGAGATTCGATATCTCAGAAGACACTATTCGATATCTCTGAATACACTGTTCGATATCTCATTCGATATCTCAGAGATTCGATATGTCTATTACTCTATTCGAGAACTCATGGAGTCAACAAGTCAAAGCATCATTCGAGTTCTCTAAGAGTCAACAAGTCAAAATGCTCTATTCGATATCTCAAGGACTAAAGAAGCTATTCGACATCTCAGGGATTCGATATGTCAAAATGCTTTATTCGATATCTCAAGGAGTCCCAGAGAAAAGAGCTATTCGAGAAGTGATTCGATATGTCAATATAATACTATTCGAGAACTCAGAGTTATCGATTAAGTCAATTCGCGTTCTCGAATCAATCACTTAGCCACTTCTCGAATACATTCTTGGAGACAAAATACTGAAGAACTGTACAAGTCAGAAACCTGCAACAAGCCAAGACGCTTTATTTGACTATGTACTATAAAGCACATTGGAAAGCCTACAAAGAAGCTTGGAGAGATAAGACAAAGGGACAAGGAGCTAAAGAAGTGGATCTGAACAGGCTTTGCAAAGTCAAATCTATAGCCATTTGGACTCTTACTCAAATGAGATAGACATACTGGAAAGTAGTTTGTTTTACCTACCTTATTTGTAGTAAGTAGGTGTATCCATGTCTATAAGCATACAACCTCACTTCCTTAGCAGATAAGTTTTGAGGGATAAGTTTTTCAAATACATCACAAGAAATATCTCTCTGAGAAAAACGAAGCTGAGAATACTATCATTTGTATTCACAGATTGTAGCAAAATCTTTATCTAATAAAATATTAGATTAAAGTGATATTGTGTTGTGTTTGTCTTTGTTATCTGTACTCACATATCTCACACACTCAACACATATCTTGTTGCAAAGATTCAAGAACTAAGAAAAGTTCGAGAATCCATTCACCCCCCCTCTGTATTCTTTTACTGTATTCAATACTCAACAAGTGGTATCAAAGCAGGCCGTTTAATCTAAACAGAAAACGATCATGAGTTCGAATACACCAAAGACTACAGGTACGGTGAAGGTCCCTAAGTTCGACAAAGAGAATTACAACCTTTGGAAAATAAAAATGCTGTTGTTCATCAAAGCTGCCAATCCTCTCTACCCTGACATCCTCAAGAATGGTCCATTTGTACCACAACAAGAAATTGTTGAATCTACAGTGGGCACAATAGTCATTCCTAGATCATATGTTGCAAAAGAGCCATCCAAATGGACGGACTCAGAGAAGGAAAAGGTTGCCCTAGACAGTCATCTCATGTTGCTGATCATAGACTCCATGGATATGTCGATGTTTGCCAACATAGCATCATGCACATCAGCCAAGGACATGTGGAACCACATTGAGGTGTTATGTGAAGGGACAGAGGAGGTAAGAAAGAATAGGAAACAGATACTGGTCACACAGTATGAGGCTTTCATGGCACAGTCCAAAGAAAGTATTACTGATATGTTTGAGAGATTTCACAAGCTGGTGACTGAGCTTCAAATGAATGGAAAGGTTTACAGCACTAAAGAATTAAACATGAAGTTTCTACTATCTACACCAAACCATCTAGAGCAAAGGGTCATATCTCTAAGAGAAAGAGATTTGAACAAAGTCACATATGATGTGCTCTATGGGGTTTTAAAGACTCATGAGCTTGAGTTGCTTCAGAAGAGGGCTATCCAAGCCAACCAAGGTAGAATGATAAACACATCCTGTGCCTTGATTGTCAACAAATCCGTTCAAGACCTGGAAGCATCTGCAAGTCAACTAAGAATAGAAGAGATAGTAGATGATGAAGAAACTGAAGAAGAAGTGACTGAACCTGTTGATGAAAAGGAAGAAGATGAGTTCTATACTCTTGAAGAGTTGGATGCCATGGAAAACATTTCATATGCTTTTATGGCTAGAAAATTCCCAAACATCAGATTTAAGAGTAATCAGCCCTTCAAGTCTAGATCTCAAAATCATTCATTCAACAAGATCAAGGCACCTGTGAAAGCAAACAGAAACAAATTCAAAACCAGCTATGTGGATAGGTCATCTGTGAGATGCTATAGATGCAATGACCTAGGGCATTTTGCCAGTGAATGCAAGAAGCCTAAAAAGAAGGATAAGGAGTTTCTTGAGCTTGAAGCTAAGTATGAGGCTCTGCTAAAGAAGCATACACCAGGTAAGGCCTACATAGCTGAAGGGAAGTGTTGGGATGATTCTGATAGTGATGGAGAAGAACAAGAATTCTTCAACTATGCCTTGATGGATAACTCCAAGGAAGAACCATATGAATCAGACTCTCAGGTACCATCCCTCACTACTATAGACATGTCTGTTTCTAAATACAAATCTATGGTTGAACAACTATCTGTTGAGATGTTTAATATTCATACTATTATGACTGCTGCTAATGAAGAAATTGCTAAACAGTCTACTAAGAATGAACTGTTGAACAAAAGAAATGAGGAACTAGAACTAACTGCTATGCAAGTAGAAAACCTTAAACAAGATATCGAATATCTAAAGAATAAGGTTCTATGTGCTAGTCAAGTTGAGAAAGCTCTTAGGGATGAATTAGCTGAAAATGAATTTAAATCGAAAACATTTAAAAATTCCTCTAGTCTATTGCAGTCCTACCATGAGAAAAATCTAGCTAGACCTAAGGCTGCTATTGGACTTGATTATGACACTCTCAAACAGAGGAAAGGCTATGCAGTCATTGAAGATGACATTGTTGTTCAAGAGGAAGTGCCTCAGGTTTTGAAAAAGGCTGAGACCCCAATATTTAAAACACCAACACTTGAGATTGATGAGGATGCCTTACTCATTAAGCAAATGTTGGATGATGAAGATAAGACACAATCAAATGAACAACAAGCATCCTCTAAGAGTGAGAATGTCAAAACCAAAGCCAAGGAGCCAGTAGGAGGTCGACCTAGACTTGAGAAATTTGTGAAGTTTGTTTCAGCTGGGAATAATGAGTTTGAGAAGAAAGTGGTTAAAAAGAAACAAAACAGGAATGGCAAATTAGGGATTAACAAGGACAACAATTATGCTTATGTGCCAAATGCCCCTAGGAAAGTTTGTCAAAATTGTTTTAGCACTAATCATTTAACTCATGCATGCAAGAAACCATCTGGTATTGTTTCTAAACCATTCTATGATTGCTCTGTGCCTTTAAGACATAGAGACTCTCCTTTCTGTGATAAATTTGATTGTATGCCATGTAACATGAATGTAATGACTAGTTGCTTTAATTTGAGAAGACAATTCATGGAAGGTTGCATCAGTCATAATGTTCACACACACTACACAAGAACAAAGTCTTCAAGTCCTCCTAAAGTTAGGAAGGTGCCTCTGTCACCTAAGTCTAAGAACCCTGATTCTAAGACTTCTAACAATGACAAGAAGACTAACATCAAGAAAATTGATAAGCATGCTATTTATGATAAACTTGTTTGGGTACCAAAGGAGAAGTAATACCTTTGTGTTTGCAGGGCAAAGAAAGTGAAAGGAAGGTCATGTGGATTTCGGATAGTGGATGCTCAAACCATATGACTGGTGATATGGCCCTGCTATCACAGTATGAGGAGAAGGCTGGCCCAATGGTTGCTTTTGGAGATGACAGCATTGGCAACACACTGGGATATGGCAAGTTGGAAATTGGAAATGTCATCATTGAAAATGTAGAATTGGTCAAGGGACTCAAGCACAATCTACTTAGTGTTGGTCAATTTACTGACAGAGGCTTCAAAGTGAATTTTGACAAAGATGAATGTTTGATCACCCACAAGAAGACTGGTGACTTTGCTCTATCTGGAGTAAGGAAAGGAAGCCTGTTTGTAGCCAATATGAACTCTGCAAACAAGGACAAAGTTTGTTGCTTTTACTCAAAAGCATCAAATAAAGATAGTTGGTTGTGTCTTAAGAAGCTATCACACTTGAACTTCAAAGGCATTAATTCTCTATTCAAAAGGGAGTTAGTGAGAGGCATGCCCACACTTGAATTCTGTCAAGAAGGAGTGTGTGAGGCTTGTCAAAAGGGAAAAATGAAAAGATCAAGCCACAAGTCAAAAACAATGACATCAATAACCAAGCCCCTACAACTAATTCATATGGACTTGTTTGGGCCTGTCAATATTATGTCATTAGGAAGGAAAAAGTACGCTCTGGTGATGGTTGATGATTTCACAAGGTATACATGGGTAGAATTTCTGGCATCAAAGGATGAGGCTCCACAAGTAATCATTGAGCATATAAAGAAAATTTACAAGGAAGCAAAGGCCAACAATCACTACACCACAAATGGTCTATGGCAACACCAAAAAAAAGTGTTAAAAATGCTGAAAAATGTTACCATAGGATTTAAGGCAACACTTTTGTCAATTCTGCAGGTGTTGGGAATTTGCATGTGGGCTTAGAGGTTAAGCCAACATATTTGTCAAAACTATGGCAACATCAATATGATGTTGCCTTAGGCACTTATGCCAACATTTCATGCAAAATAGCAACACTTTTTCTAGTGTTGGCATAAAATCTATGGCAACACTGTATACTCAACACCAACATCCTTGCGATGTTGCCATATGGCCTATTCCAACATCTTTGTCCCTCTATAGCAACATCGATTTATATAACAGTTCACATTTTTGCCAACATCCTAACATGTTATAGTAACACTTTTTAGTTTACATTGTTCAAGTTTTAGCAACATTTTTACAAGCTATGGCAACATCTTTAGTAATAATTTTGTAATAGCTTGCTTCCTAAATGAAACATCCTAATATAAAACATAATTCATCCCAAAAATCAAGCAAAGCCAATAACATATGCAACTTTATTATATATAAATAACTTCCAACACAAATTTTCAGTAATACTTAAACCAACGATTACATAAACAAGTCAAATATTGTCAAACATAGTTAATAGTACCATGAATCTAAGTTCTTCATAATGTATCAAAAGATTTTATAACTACTAAGACAGAAGCATCCAGAAGTATCATTGTCAGCTTCACTTGCATCACCGTTGTTAGGTCAAATATTGAACACTATCCTGGAGTGCCATTGTCTGAGCCTAAAGAACTTAAGCACGACCGTGAGAGAATACATGATTCCTTCCCCTGTCTCGATCTCTTATCATTCCATGAGAAACCAGATACGTCTGTGGGATTTCTCGTACTATAAATACATGTCTGAGAAGAACCAAAAGATGCAGTTGGACCGGGCATGAGACCAAGCTTTATGGACCTGAATTTAAAGGATACCAATCAGAAAATAATTATCAATAAACTGGACAACATTCTCACTAAATAACTGCACAATCAGAGATAATTTAACCAAGTAATATACAGGGGAAAAACAACCAAAAACATCCAATAACCCCTTGCAGTTGGAATCTTACGGGGACTAGTTGTTTAAAGACTTTCTTCTGAAAGCAACTCTTCATAACATACCAAAGTTGGGAAAAAAAATTAAAAAATCAACATGAGGCAAATCAGGATGATATATGATAGATTCTTTGAGATAAAGTATTGGATTAGACTCTTTGAGATAAAATAATGTGGTTGTCATATTACTGGACAATTCATAAGAGAAGAAAAAGAAAATTGAAGACAAGATCAGTTAAGGAATCAAAAAATGCAGACAAAGAACATACTTGATCACCCTGAGTTCCCAACGAGGTTGTGTGGCACAGCAGCAGATTCAGAAGTGTCAATTTTTTTTATCAGCATTTGCCTTGTCCGATGATTTTTTCTTACAAGGCCAGCTCTTTTTGTCCACCTTTCGTCCATTTTACTGCATTCTCACCTGTGGTACTCATCGTAATCAAAATCATAGCCTATAGCCTGCATATAGAAAATTGCAGGACTTATTGTTAGAAAGAAAAGAAAAATATGTACATGAAACAAAATTCAATTTTCTGAATAAATACTAAACAAGACTATATTTTCGAAACCATACCCTAAGACCTGCCATAGTTGTGCCATAATTCTTATACAGCAAGTTACCCAGTTCTGCAATTTTGCTCCTATCAATACCGAGTTTTTCAACCATATAATCTGAAAATATTACCAAAAGCAAGATCAGAAATTAAATTTTATAGAACACGATAAAGGATATTATAATACTGGGTGGAAAATGTCCAATACCTTTGATATTATTGCCACACGCAGTTGCCAAACCAGAACTGTATGGATACAGAGTATCATCCAAATCTGAAAGTTCATGATCATTGTTAATTACTATTTGCAATATTAGTCTATTAGACAATTAATAAGTAATGCAGTTTTCAAATGTCCTTTAAACAATACTTACCAAAGAGAAGGCAGTCATACTTTGGTCTTTCAACCTGCATGTACCGGTTCTCGAATTCCATCTTGATTCTTGAATAAACAACAAGAAATGTAAGCAATGCGGATCGATATAAGTTAATAGTACTAAAATTAATTAAAAATCCAGCTTTTTTCTAGATTCACAATTTGTTTAACTGCAATCAATATAAGTTAGTACAAGTAAAACTATTCTTACTTATCATAATGAAGATGTCATTTTAGTTTGACACCTTACAAATATCCTCAACTACTCACAATTTTGTGGCTAATTGAGCTTCAATGTTTCTGGACATTATCAGTGAATGAGACCATTCACATCCACAAACACATAGTGTACATTGAAATATGTATTGAGTAACAAACAGTACTTGGGGGTAATTTTAACATTATTTTTACTAGGAAAAAAAAAGAGTGGACGTATCTTGGTTGTTGAACAAAATTACATACTCATATGTCTCACTCGGAAGTAGAGTATGGTCTATCATGATGTATGCAACCTTATACTACTCCCATGATGTCGAGCTTACATGTTTTCGTTAAAAAACAATGTTTCTACTAGAAAGTGCTGACACATAGGAAATTAAAGTTTTGGGTACTTAAATTTCTGCAAACAAACATTTTCCATAACCAAACATCGAAAAAAAACGCTTTTTGGGAGACAACCGCAATTGTAAACAAGGGTCATTACAACTACACCATCTTGGAATCTTTAACACAAAAAAATCATAAAGAAAACACATGAACATATGCATGTTAACAAACTTATATAAATGAAACTGCACCTATGAGAGATAGGAATTTTGTGTGAGCCTCCACCTTAAATACAGAAACATAGATGTTACTATGTTATTATGTTAGAATAGAATAGTATCTGTTCAGTCAATATTAAGTACGGCTTGGATCTTAAACAGTCATAAAAATAAGGGCAAGTCTCTAACTCCTCGTCATGTATGCTTAAAACATTTTCCAAATAATTCACCAATATAAAAACAAACTGTAATTCGAAGTTCAGATTCAGGGCCTGATTTCTACAAACAATGGAACAGGAAAATTGAAACAAAGCATACATAACCATTTACTCAGATCAGCGGAAAACATCATATTCTATTACTCAGTAAGGAACTCTCAATCTTTGCGGTTCAGGACCTGCTACCATATCTTCCCATAGTATGTCCAAGAGCGCCATTGTCAATACTCCAACATTTCCTGCATATGCAATGTTATATATAAGTCTTCCACTACACCACCTAGTTGAAGTCATTAGGAAATAAACTTGAGAAATAAAATCATGCATAATCTCCGATATAATCTTACAAAAAACTGTAGCCTATTCATCCCAAGCAAATCCACAATAAAAATTTATTAAGATTAGCAACCAAACTCATAAACTATATTATTGGTCATAGGTGCTGAAAATGCGAGTGAATAATTCAGAATTAATCTTATGAAGGAGGCAAGTGAATTGGAGAGTGACATGAAGTTATGGTCCTCTAGACTTGTACCAGGACAAGGTGACATTCCCAAGATTGCTGGTAATTACAAGGTTGAAGAGCAAGAAGGTGCCAACGAAGAAGTATCTTCAACGGTTCCTACAAACATGAGACATATTGTTAAAGCTTTTTCTAGAAACACAACTGTAAAATATTTTCCAACAGCCAATAATTCTTAATGGTTTGGTAAGAAGTCTAAAAATATTGGTAAGATGAATGTGATCACCTTTGATCCTAGTGGTTATGAGTCAACAGATGTATCCAAAATGGTTAAAGATTTCAAACCTGGGCAGTGGCAAGTACATATTAGTTCGAAGTTCTTGGAAATAGAGCTGGAGCACCCTGAAATTGTGGTCATGATTATAAATTCAGTTATAAATGTGGTCATGATCTATATTATCTTCATTAAAATGGAATAACGCATATGCATATTATCATATGCTAAAATCACTACTATTGACAAAGCATTCACAAGAAGCTAACTTAGAAATTATACATAGAACTTAATTAACCTAAAGATACTGATTAACAAAAGCTGCTACCCTATTAAAATACCTTTTACTTGAGATATATATTTTATAAAATGCAAACCTATGAGTTGCCTGACAAGCTTAGACCAGAAAAAAATAATTTAATTGCAGATGCTGCATGGAATGTAACTACTTGAGATATATATTTTAGATGAAAAACAATGCAGGTTATCAGAAATGTAATAAGAGGATATTACATGATAATATAGTAAGAAAATAAAGTAACCATGATTATTGGTGCTTGTGAAGAAAACATAGCGCAAAGATATAATTAATACATGATCCAGAAAATTTAGGTATGGAACACTCGTACAAGTATTGCATGTTACTCAACACACTGTGTATCGGATACAGAGGTGTGGAACTGCATCACCTGCCATGTCTTTGTATGTAGAACTGGGGAGGGGGTGTTTAAGGTACGACAGTGGCATATTGTTAATTCTGAATAATACAGTTGGTTGCATAAGTGATAAATTACTTTGTATGGAATTGAATTTTCTTCCACAGTATGTCTTTTATAATATAGTACTTACTGCTTCAACTTGAATTGCTTGCATGTTTTCTGCCCCAGTGCCCTGAACACGAAACAAAGCAAGCCTTTCTTCTGAATGAGTATGGTCAAGACCTTGAAGGGAAACTTGCTAAATTATAGAAAGAGTGATGAGTAGGTACATCCCAGTTGGAGCAGGACATAACACTATACTGGTTCAGTTATATATTTATGGATCAATTAGACTAATTTTCATATGCTTAACTATTCTATTTGTTTACCTTTCTTTGACGTTCCTCTTTTCTCTTCCTCCTTTCGAGCTTTAATTTGTCATGCTCGGACAGTAAAGGACCGTCTAACACCTCAGGTTGCTTCTTCTTTGGTGTCTCATCATCCATACTGTCATATATTCTCATTCGTGCAATGAGGCTTCTTATGCAGGGGCAGCTTTAAACCAATCCATGCCTTTGGAATTTGTCACAAAGTTTAGTGCATACCTATAATATATTACTAATAAACCATCAAACCATAATGAGCAGCCTTTTATCCACATATCATGCTATATATGTGGTACTGTTCCCCAATAAACTCTACAAACCAACTAAAAATCAGTAAATTAATCACTAATCATACAGATACAAATCACCACTTGCAATTACAGAACCACCTTCACACACTAAATTACTTACACTACTGAATGAGTTTGTATTTTAGAAAGATATTCTATTTAAACACGCTTATATCTATATAGACACATACACATACAAACACAAACAAAAGCTCCTGTTAGAGCAAATCGTTTATATATTATCTACACCAGTGGATTACATAATAAGAAGCTGTGATGCGTTTGTACTTTTTTGAATGTGTGAACTTAAAAGACACTCATTTAGAGTGTAAATCAATCCACCCTCTCTTCCGCATTCTGCTGGTCATGGAGGTTCCATCTCTCTCGTGATATTGGTATAAATTATGTGATATGATATTACCAATGCTCAACAAATCCCCTGCTACAAAGTTCAGATACCAAATTGTTCAGCTTTGTTTTGGATTCATATAAAAACACTAACATACATATACTATATATTTATAAATTATCTACATATAAAAAACACTAAATTAAAAACCCCCAAACTTATAATTCATATACTATACACATACATTAAAAAACCCTAATTAAAAAATCCCCAAAAATTAGGGTTCATGAAACCCCAAAATTAAAATTATGGTTTATGAAACATACCTTACGAATCAACTGAGAGAGATGGCGGAGATGTACAACGGAGAGAGATGAGCACCGGAGATGGACGTACCGGATATGTACAACGGAGAGAGATGAGCACCGGAGAGAGATAGCGGAGAGAGATGGAGAGAGACAGCGGAGAGAGATGAGTGAGAGACGAGATGAGAGCGTGAGATTTCTTATTTTTTTTGTTTTGATTTCTTATTTTGTTTTATTGAGTGAGAGATGAGAGCGGGTTTTTTTTTTGGACTAACAGCGGGCTTTTCAATTTTTGGTCAAAATTTTAGCGGGCATATTCAGTAATAGAGGCAACATTTTTAAGGTGTCTAAGGCAACACCAATTATGTGTTGGCATTGAGAACTAAAAGTATATCTAAGGCAACATGAAGGGCAACATCCAGTTATGATGTTGGCTTATATCTAATTTATTCAATTTTTAGCATCTAAGGCAACATTTAACGTGGCAACATCGGTTTTCAGTGTTGGCAAAGACCATTTGTGGTGTAGTGAATGCAAGTGTGATTGCATTAAGAAATGATAATGGAAAAGAGTTCAGAAATGCCATGCTTGAAGCATTCTGCAAAGAAAATGGTATTTCTCAACAATTCTCAGCTCCAAGGACTCCACAACAAAATGGAGTTGTTGAGAGAAAGAATTGAACTCTGATTGAGGCTGCTAGAACAATGTTACTTGATGCAAAGATGTCTACATGTTTTTGGGCTGAGGCTGTGAGCACTGCATGCTATATCCAAAACAGAACCCTCATCAACAAAAACACTGGAAAGACACCTTACAACTTGATGACTGGAAAGAAGCCCACTCTAAAGTATGTACATACTTTTGGAAGCAAATGCTTTGTGTTAAAAGACAATTCAGAATATGTTGGAAAGTTTGATGCAAAAGCATTTGAAGGAATTTTTCTTGGCTACTCTATGGAAAGAATTGCATACAAAGTTTATGTCATCGCTCAAAAGAAAGTTATGGAAAGCACATATGTGACATTTGATGACTGCAAACTACCTGGATTAGAAGAAGCCAATGATGAAGATAAAGATCCTTTGAAGTTTGACAATCTAGATGATTCTGATGAGGAGATTGAAACCGAATTTGAGCCCACAATCCAACAAACTCAAGTGAATGAAGAACCTGTGTCAACCAACAATGAAGAAACAAGCATTCAAGACACACCTGTGATTAGTGGCAACTTCACAGGGGGAGGAAATGTAAATGATCATGATCTGGATGATGAAGCAACATCAAGGCTGAGAAATCAGTCTGAACATACAAGGAAATGGGATAGATCACATACTGCAGATCTAGATAATTGGAGATCCAAATACAGGAGTGAGGACAAGGAGAGCAACTCTAAATGAATGTCTTTATGGTTGCTTTCTATCCCAAGTTGAGCCTAAGAAACTTGATGATGCATTGTTGGATCCTGATTGGATAATTGCTATGCAAGAGGAGCTAAACCAATTTGAAAGAAGCAAAGTATGGGAACTTGTGTCAGCACCAAAGAATAGAACCATTGTTGGGAAAAAATGGGTTCTAAGGAATAAGATGGATGAAAATGGTGTAGTCATAAAAAACAAAGCAAGGTTGGTTGCAAAAGGATACTCTCAACAGGAAGGCATTGACTATTATGAGACTTTTGCCCCTGTTTCTAGACTAGAGGCCATTAGAATTTTCTTGGCATTTTCTGCACATTCTAATTTCAAGGTTTATCAAATGGATGTCAAGAATGCATTTTTGAATGGGGAGTTGGAAGAAGAAGTATATATGCAACAGCCACCTGGCTTTGAGGATCCACAATTCCCTCACTTTGTCTACAGATTGCTTAAAGCATTGTATGGACTTAAGCAAGCTCCTAGGGCATGGTATGACACACTATCAAAATTTCTACTGGAGAATTAATTCACTAGAGGCACACTGGACAAGACACTGTTTTACAAGAAACATGGTGATGATATTATCTTAGTTCAAATCTATGTGGATGATATCATATTTGGCTCTACAAATGAGAAGCTGTGTGAGAAATTCTCTAAGCTCATGCAGAGCAGATATGAGATGAGTATGATGGGAGAATTAACATTCTTTCTTGGGCTGCAAGTTAGTCAAAGGAAGGATGGCATAAGTCAAACCAAATACATCAAGGATCTATTGAGGAAATTTGACTTGGAAGAATGCTCACCTGCAAAGACACCCATGGCCACTGCCACCAAGTTAGATGAAGATGTTAAGGGCAAGAAGGTAAATATTTCAATCTATAGAGGCATGGTTGGTTCTCTACTCTACCTCACTGCTAGTAGGCCAGACATCATGTTTGCAACATGCTTGTGGCAAGGTTTCAATCAAATCCAAAGGAATCGCATATGATAGCAATAAAGAGGATTTTTAAATATCTGAAGGGCACACCAAACTTGGGGTTATGATATCCTAAGGACACGGGGTTCAATTTGGTTGGTTATTCTGATGCTGATTATGCTGGATGCAGAGTGGATAAGAAAAGCACCTCAGGTAGCTGCCAGTTTCTTGGACAAAGGTTAGTCTCTTGGTACAGCAAGAAACAACAATCTGTGTCAACTTCCACAGCTGAAGCTGAATACATAGCTGCTGGAAGTTGCTGTGCTCAAGTGCTTTGGATCAGAAACTAACTTAGAGATTATGGACTTGTGTTGGAAAGAATTCCAATCATGTGTGACAACACAAGTGCAATCTCTATTTTCCAATCCTGTCAATCATTCTAGGACAAAGCACATTGACATCAGATATCACTTCATAAGGGAGCATGCAACTAGTGGAACCATTGAGTTACATTATGTTCCCACAGAAACACAACTAGCTGACATATTCACTAAGCCATTAGATGAAGCCACCTTCACAAGGTTGGTTAGTGAGATTAGAATGCTGAATTCTTCAAATTCTGGCTAAGTGAATATATCAACTAGATTGTTGCAGCAGTAAATACTTACTTTATCAAATACTCAATATTTTTGAAGTAAGTATTGGCTGGAGTATGATTTATAAATATTCCATAATGCTGCATATGTTGAAAATCATACATCTTTAGCTTGAAATTTCTGTGAAATTTTGAGAGAATCTGTAAGAACCCAGATTTTGGGTGGAATTAAAACTTTTATGTATTTAATGATGTAAGAATGAATAGTGGTTATGACTGCGATGTAACGAAGATCTATTAAATAAATGGAACGGATTTGAATTCAATTACTTATATGTCATGCAGAATACTTTTGGTTGACGGCATAGATAAGAATGATCTATCTCCTAAGAATATAAGTATATTACTTCAAGTAAGATTACTCTTATGTCATCCAAATCAATACCTATTATAAGTCCAGCGGTTCCGTAAAAAGGTTAAGAAGCACTCGAGAGTGAACCAGGTTCATTTTCCTAATTATAGGAATTAAATAAAAATAAGTGATGAATAGTGATTTTGGTGGAATTTGGAATATTATTATAATAATGATATACCCGGTATTCGGAACGGATTTCTGAGTTCGTATTAGTGATCCAGGAGGAAAATAAGTGTATGTAAAAGCTGTCGGATTCAGAAAAAGAGCACTTTTATTTTCTCCGAGAGTTCCCTGGACACTGATAGCCTTAAGTAATTAACGAATGGATTAAAGGAGTATAAAATGGAAAGTTAGAATGAAAGATGGAGAATGAAAGTATTAATATTAAAGAGGATTCCCGGTAAACCCTAATTAGAAATCCGTGAAATATTCTCACGAACAATCAATCGAATCGAGCAATAACCGGACAAAAGAGCAAGCAGAGACTAAGATGCATGCATGTGCTATGTATAAAATATCTACTAACCAAACTAGAATCAAGAAACTAGAACCATTAGAGATCAACTAGTACTTAGAAAATCAAATCACTTGGTTAAGCCTTAAACCACCCAATCTTCAACACTTGTCCTCACAAATACATCATTCTATACATCACCACTTTATTAAAGTGACAAGGATGAGATATTATCTAAAACAAGTCACTTTATGCATTATTTTTCAAGCAACCAAGCAAGAACTCATCTTCCTCTCCCAAGAAACAAGCATTCGGCCTTCTTGGAAATTCCAAAGTCAAAAACCAACTTCCAACCATTTGTTGATCTTGAAACTTTTATGGTGAGACTTACATTTCATATAAATGATCTCCTCAAAATCCTAGCTTCAATCTCTTCTTTTTCCATTTTCAAAAAAATGATTTAAGAGGAGGGTGAATAGTGTTTTCATGAACTAATCTTGTTTTTCCTTGATTTCTTTGGTTGATTTAGCAAGCTTAAGCACTTCTAAGGATCATACCAAGCATAGTGAGGCTAGATCATACTCCAAGGAAGGTATAACAACTTTAAACCCTAGGCTTTACCTTGAGATTTTGCATGCTCTTGATGGGTTTTAGTATAAGATGTGATATTAGCATGATTATAAGCATGTATATGATGTAGTTCTGATAAATGTTAAAAATAGTTTAGATGAACGGAAAGGCATTGCTTGGCCTCAGTTCATGTATATAAGTCATGTATATGTTGTTTGGGTTGGATGCTATGTGTAAGGGAAGATTCGAAATTGATAGATATTCGATTTACAGCCGTTATAATGCCCGATTTTACAATATCATGTTTTGTATGCCATTTTCCATGTTGAACCCCTACTGTCCAGAGACCTTATCTGCCATGATAGGATAGGTAATGCTCTAAGCTTCGTTTTGATATAAAGATCACGTGAAACGGACTTACGGTTTAGGATTTATGACTAAATTACTAAAAGTAGTTCGAATCCGTAAACGAAAGTTCGTAACTGAAATTGAACCCTCGTAAGCTATGTAACGTCATGGCGAATCTTGGTAAATAAATACTAGGGGTAAGAAGGAAGGTGTGAAAGAAAACCGTATGTCAAAAAGAGCATTTTTCGATTTATTAAAAATGTTCGAGTAAAGGCTAAACGCGAACGAACCCCTAAAAGACGACTCTTTTGTAACTTTGGTAAAACACTTAGAAAACGGGCGATAAAACTCGGAGTATAATATTGGTTCGTAACGATCAACCTTAGAACTCGTATGACTCAAGTATGTCCCAAGTATAAGTGCAGTGACATGTCGTATTAACGAACGAATGTCGGGTCGGATCAGTGATAATAAGTAATCCACTAATAGGGGTATAACGAGATAACTCGAGAACGTGTTTCGATTTAAGTATAACTTAACTTTTATATGTTAAGTGATTAATCCCAAATGCCTTGGCTATTTATAGATCACCAGGCTGAACCGGGACCCGCTACCACTACCCCTTACCGTACTCGACTACCAGGCAAGTTTCAATTCCCTTCTTTTAGGCTGTTGTTGTGAGTGAATAAATATATATATATATGATTGCTGATATACATATGCCATTGCATGCATGCCTACTTTCAAGTTGAATTGATATACTTGTTCCCTGAATGTTATTGTTGGCTTATAAGCTAGATAGTTATACATCAGTTATAAGCCGGTTAATATAAGACCCTCATAGAAGGGCGTATACATCTTTATTCATCAAATATAGACCGGGAGTCAATATTTCTTGATATATCGAGATTACCTCGGGAGAAAATATTTAAGTAAATATTTTCTATTATTTGGGCGACGAATATTATTTGAATATTCGTTCGAGACTAATTATTTTAACGATCCTTACTTCAAATAATTATTTGAATTTAACTATTCAACGAATAATACTTCTCAATATTCATTTAGAGTCGAATTGATTATCGACTATTATTTCGAATATTCTTCTAAAGATGAGACTGTTAGATGAATATTATTTGAATATTCTTTTAGATTATTATTTTATTAAATAAATATTACTTTCGAATATTCATTTAAGATATTAAATACTTGATGAATATTATTTTAATATTCATCTGAAGCTTGATTTAATTATCGAATATTATCTCGAATATTCCTTAAGGCTTGGATTACTAAATGAATATTACTTGACATTCATTTAGGATATTATTCATTCAATGAATATTACTTTTGAATATTCATTTAAATTTCCTAATTAATTATGATTATTACCTTAAATATTCTTTTCAGGTCTTATTAATTAATGAATATTGTTTTGAATATTCATTTAAATATTTATTTATTCAATAAATATTCCCCTGATATCTCTTCAGGGATTATTTTGAGAAATACTCTGATTAAAGATATTCTTTCATATTCCCAAATATTCTGTAAAATATTTTAATTCAATAAATATTCCCTGAATATTTATTCCATACTTAGAATAACCTCGATAAGGTTTATCTTCTTCGATTATTACAGAAAATATTTCGAAGTCATATTATTATTAATCTTATATCAAGAAAGGTTCCCAGACATCATTCATCTTTGAGTCTATCTTCTTAAAAATAAGGGAACCTTACTTGGAAAAATGTTATTTATCTTGTCGACTTCCCGGTCATAAAGTATTCCCTTCACCCGCAACTCGGGTGCTGTTGACTTATTAAGTCGTTGTTTACCTTCTCATCTTTCGAGGGGTAAGATTACTGGAACAAGTTGATATCCGTTACCAAGTAATAGCTTGGGAGTTATTGGTAAATTTTCCTTTCCAACTAGATACGACTACTTTGTGGAGTCTTATCAACAAGTATTATACTTGGGGAAAGGGGGACGAACGTTATATTCAGAATCATGAATTCTATTTGAACTAGGAGTCGTGTAAGAGGCCGAGTAGCGCCGGTCCATCCCCTTGGCCCAACCGTTGGCCGGGGAGAGCTAGTATGGCGGTATACAAGTAAAGCCGTCAGTTCTTCCTTCTACCGGTAGTAAATCTAAATTGAGCTGTACGATCTCGACTGATCATCAAGATTGGAACAGCGGGCGCGGTGAATACTCCATCATTGGTTCATCATCCAAATTCATTTATTTCCTGCAACATGATTACTGTTGGCAGAGTTGGAGAAGAGTCATAACTGGAATTGCAACCCTTTCTTGCAAGTTCCTCTTCTTATTATCGATAATAATATCTCGCTTACTTTGATGTAGCAGATATTTCTTCAAACAAATACTTTAAGTTACCTTGTAACTTCATCGTTCATATTATACTGGCATCATTTCCGTAAATGCATGGCATATGGTTTAAAAGATAGCTTTGAACTGTTTTAAATTATCGTTCAGTTATATATTTGTTGGTGGGCTTTCGCTCACCCTTGCTTTGTTTATATTATGTCACAACAACAGCTAGGACAGATGGCTCGCGTCAGGCGCACTCGGCGCAAGCAGGTTACCCGACCCACCGGACTACCCGCTGAGATGCTAGCCGCCATTGCTGAGGTAGCATAGTTAGACAGCTTTTGTTTCCTGTTTAACTATATGTATAATTAATGAAATCCACGGCAAAACTTTTAAACCTATGATGTTATCCTTTTGGGATTGTAATAACTTTTATTCGTAAACCCTTTAATGTAAGACTTATTTCAATTTCATCTCTGGGACTATAACTGTTGTGTGTGTGAGTGGTAATTATTGTGGGGTCACAGCATGTGATTTATTTATTATGGACTCAAGTCAAGTATTATGAATGGATGTAAGACCGTAACCACCAGATTCCTGACCCCGGATCTGGGGGTGTTACAGAGATGGTATCAGAGCGAGAGTTATATATCCCAAGAGATGATACGACGTTATATAATAATAAATTCAATAATATAATAAGAACCCTTGCCAGGTTCACCTAAAACCCTTACGGGAACTTTTAAGTATCATGATAGTAACATAGTTCGTCTTGTGTAGGCGAGCGACTTGTCGGCCCAGGAGGCAGCTGCGAGACAGCATGATGAGGACATGTTCCGGACTAGGGACCCATACTATGAGCACTTGCCGGAGGAGGATACTGAGCCTGAGGAGGAGGACGCTGAGGAGGTCCAGGTTGAGGCTGATACTGATGTGATCGAGTCTGAGGAGGAGGACCCTGAGGAGGTCCAGGATGATGCTGACACAGATGTTGTTGAGACTGAGGGGGAGGAGGACCCGGAGGGGATCCAGACAGGACAGGATGCTGAGTTAGTGGTTGAGGATGATGATTATTGGGTTATGACTGAGTTCAGGACTATGGGAGATGACACTGACATGACCACGGATCAGGTGGTGTCGGTGGATGAGGGTGTTGAGGGAGATATAGATGAGCCAGTAGTTGGTGCTGTAGGGAGTTCTGGACTTTTTGTGCCACTCCTCCCTGTTGAGAGAGCCCCTACCCCACCACCACTACCTGTGAGCCCCTACCCCGACGAGTTTGAGGAGCTTACCCCAGAGCCCCAGCAGACAGAGACTGCCGCTCCAGCTGAGCCATCCACCCCACCTCATGCCCCGATAGGAGGAGTCCCAGTATGTGTTCACAACTTGATTGTGAACGGGCTTTATAGAGAGTTATCTGTGGCAGATGCCAGGTTGGCAGAGTCTAGGAGTGAGTTAGCAGCAGAGAGAGCCGCCCGGATGAGGGTGCAGGGCAGGAGGACTATCAGTGACAGAGTTGGGTATAGGGCTGTGACCCGCATCGAGGTGAGGGCTCGGGTGAGGGTGCGACAGTTGCCTACTGATGGGCATGGTAGGGTAGACAGAGCAGCGGCTGAGGAGGTTTTCCGCATCGCCATGGGGAGGGTTCGGAGGATGTTTCGTCGTGGCGGCTGATTTCAGATGTAGTGATGCAGTGGTCTAGTTGTCTAGTCATGTACGGACATAGTAGTGCCGGCTTTTGTAGGGATGGTTTTCTTGTACTTGTTTTCCCTTTTTGCAGACTAGACAGATAGACAGCATATTTCACTTTTGACTTGTTGTTGTTGCTAGGATGGCTGTACTTTAAACTATCGTTGTAACTCGGATGTTGTACCTTTTCGGTACCTGGTATATATTTGTTTCCATTTCAGTCATTACAATTTTGTTGGGAAGTGATCACGAGTTTATTAGCATATGTATTATTTTTTCGATTAAGTTTCCATGAGATATAAAACTGTGGGATTTTTAAAACCCAATCATGTAAAGAAATGTGCAAGGAAAAATCCTTTAAAACCGGTAAGTGAACCTAACGTATAATTTTCCAAATTTTCAGTAAAATGCCTCCAAGACGGATGGGCACTAGGGCTAACCCCCGCGAATCTACTGACCAAGAGAGTCACAACCAACACGAGGAAAACCGTGGAAGTAGTGAAGAACAAGATCAGGACTATAATGAGCAAGAAGATTCCCAGTATGGAGCAGAGGATGAACCCCTGTACTCTGAAGAATTTGAAAGGGAAATAGAGGGTGGAGAAACTGAAGTAGAACAGGAAGGGGAGAACCAGGGTGGAAACCCCATGGGCCAGTTTATGGATCTACTTAGGCAGAATTTGAACCAATACCCCCAACCACCACCAAGCAACAACACTTCAGTGGCAAATTCCTTTAGGGCCTTTAAGTCCCTTAAGCCCCCAGAGTTCCACGGATCGGCTGATCCCGTTGAGGCGAGGGCCTGGGTCAAAGAAATGGAAAAGTCTTTTGAGATCCTGAGTATCAATGAGGCTCAGAAGACTGTTTTTGCTACTTACCTACTAAAGGGAGAGGCCAATTATTGGTGGGAAGCCAAGAAAAACATGGAGACCGATGCTGTCATAGCCTGGGAAAGGTTCAAACAATTATTCCTGGAGAAGTACTTCCCGAAGTTCATGAAAACCCAGATGGAACTTAAGTTCTTGGAACTGAAACAGAACAATATGTCAGTGGCTGACTATGAGGCTAAATTTACTGAGCTATCAAGATTTGTGCCAGAGTTTGTAGACACAGAAGAGAAGAAAGCTAACAGGTTTCAACAAGGGCTGAAACAGTGGATCCAGAATAGGGTGGCTGTTTTAGAGATTACAGATTATGCCACCTTGGTGCAGAAGGCAACCATTGTGGAGGCTGGTAGTGATCAGATGCAGAGAGAGAGAGAGAAAGGGGGGATAAAGAGAAAGCATGTTAGTATGGGCGGAAGATCCGCTGGAGGAAAACCCCCAACCAAGTTTAATCGAGGAGCGGTTTCCCTACCAGGGAGGAATATGGGGTTTAAACCATCTGCTAGTGTAAGTGTGAGCCAGGGCGGCCATCAATCAGGAATGTCTCGTTCCAACCCTTCTCGACCTCTATTGCCATTGTGTGCTACTTGTGGGAAGAGGCACTCCGGGGTGTGCAACCTGAAGCAGATAAACTGTTATAAGTGTGGGCGAGCTGGGCATTATGCCACCTCTTGCACCACGGTCATCCCTAACAGCACAACCTGTTTCCAGTGTGGACAGCGAGGGCACATGAGGAAGGATTGCCCAAAGAGCAAACCAGCAGCATCAGGAGCAAGCAAGGTTGCCTCAAATAGGCCACCAACTGCTAGGACCTTCAATATGTCAGTACAAGATGCCGTGAGGGACACAGATGTGATAGCAGGTACTTTTTCTCTTAATTCAGTCAGTGCAAATGTTTTATTTGATTCAGGAGCAACTAAGTCTTTTATATCTAGAGATTTTGCGCATAAGTTGAAACTTAAAACCCAGCAACTAAGAGATTCCTTACAAGTAGAAATAGCTAATCAGGAAATCGTACCGGTTAATCAAATTCACCCCGATTGTAAGCTAGAAATAGGAGGACGATCCTTCTATGTCGATTTAATTCCTTTTAAGCTAGGGGAATTCGATGTCATTTTGGGTATGGATTGGTTGTCTCGCAATGATGCGCAGATAGATTGTAAAGGGAAAAAGGTTAAGTTGAAAACCCCAGGGAAGAAAGAAATAGTGTTTAAGGGGATGCGACAGACCCAGAAAATTCTGACCATGGCGCAAACCAAGAGATTGTTACGAAAAGGGAACGAGGCTTATTTAGCCTACGTTATAGATACTCAGAAGGAAGTGCCAAGATTGCAGGACATTCTGGTAGTTAATGAGTTCGAGGACGTGTTCCCACAAGATCTTCCTGGACTACCACCTGATAGGGTAATTGAGTTTGCCATCGAATTAGCCCCGGGGACGGCGCCAGTTTCGAAGGCCCCGTACCGACTAGCCCCAGTAGAAATGAAAGAACTAGCTAAACAATTACAGGAATTGTTGGATAAGGGCATGATAAGGCCCAGTGTGTCGCCTTGGGGCGCACCAGTGTTGTTTGTTAAGAAAAAGGATGGAAGTATGAGGTTATGCATCGACTACAGAGAATTGAACAAGCTAACCATAAAGAATAAGTATCCATTGCCCAGGATAGACGATTTGTTTGACCAGCTAAGAGGAGCTGAATACTTCTCTAAGATTGATTTGAGAACAGGATATCACCAACTGAAGATCAAACCTGAAGATATCCCGAAGACTGCATTCCGCACCAGATACGGACATTATGAGTTCTTAGTTATGTCATTTGGATTGACCAACGCCCCAGCAGCCTTCATGGACCTAATGAATAGAGTGTTCAAGGAATATTTGGACCAATTCGTGATAGTTTTCATTGATGATATTCTCATCTACTCAAAGACAGAGGCAGAACACGCTGAACATTTAAGGATAACCTTAGAAATACTCAGGAAAGAGCAGTTATATGCCAAGTTCTCCAAGTGTGAGTTTTGGAAAAATGAGGTACAATTCATAGGTCACGTAATCAATAGAGAAGGAGTGTTGGTTGACCCCTCCAAGATAGAAGCAGTTTCAAACTGGGAACGGCCAACTACTCCAACCGAGGTGAGGAGTTTCATTGGACTGGCCGGATACTACAGGAGATTTGTCCAAGACTTTGCGAAACTCGCAGCTCCATTAACTCGACTTACCCGTAAAACCGAGAAATTTGAATGGACTGAGAAATGCGAGAAAAGTTTCCAAGAGTTAAAGAAGAGGCTGGTGACAGCCCCAGTGCTGGCATTACCTGATGGAAAAGGAGATTTCGTGATTTACAGTGATGCTTCGCATAAAGGACTGGGATGCGTGCTTATGCAGCACGGCAAGGTAATAGCATATGCGTCTAGGCAATTGAAGGATTATGAAGTCAGATATCCCACGCATGATCTAGAACTAGCAGCCATAGTCTTCGCCTTAAAGATTTGGAGACACTACCTGTATGGGGAAAAATGTGAGATTTACACAGATCATAAGAGCCTCAAATACATTTTCACTCAGAAAGAGCTTAACATGCGCCAGAGGAGGTGGTTAGAGTTAATCAAGGATTACGACTGTGAAATTCGATATCACCCGGGTAAAGCCAATGTGGTGGCTGACGCCCTTAGTCGGAAAGAGAAGCTCAAGATGATAACTTCAGAGAAAGAGCTAGTGAAGGATTTTGAGAAGTTGGAAATCGAGGTTAAGTTACCTGAAGAGGGCCAAGAAAAGTTGATGGAAATTAGAATCCAACCTCCATTGCTAGAAAAGATTAGACTATGCCAGGAATGGATGATGGAGGAAGAAAAGAACTCCACAGAAGAGCTAATGACCGGGGAGGAAATTAAGTGCGAAAGAGACAAGGAAGGGATCATGAGGTACACGTACAGGATATGGATCCCAAATGTTCAGGAGCTCAAGGATGAGATTTTAAATGAGGCACACAACTCAAGATACTCAGTGCACCCCGGTAGCACTAAAATGTATAGGGATTTGAAGGAGTATTACTGGTGGCCCAATATGAAAAAGGACGTAGCAGAGTGGGTAAGCAGATGCTTGACCTGCCAACGAGTGAAGGCAGAGCACCAGAGACCCAGCGGACTTCTACATCCCTTAGAGATTCCAGAATGGAAATGGGAACATATAGCCATGGATTTCGTAGTAGGTTTACCCAGGACCAAGGCTAATCATGACACCATATGGGTAATTGTAGATCGACTGACGAAATCGGCTCACTTTCTCCCGATCAACGAAAGGTACACGGTCGATAGACTAGTGGACATCTACCTAAAAGAGATAGTGGCGCGACATGGAGTCCCAGTCGCAATAGTATCCGATCGGGATCCTAGATTTAACTCCAGGTTTTGGAGAAGTTTTCAAGAATGTGTAGGGACCCGGCTGAACATGAGCACAGCCTACCACCCCCAGACAGATGGGCAAAGTGAAAGGACCATCCAAACGCTAGAGGATATGTTGAGAGTCTGCGCGATAGACTTCAAGGGGAGTTGGGATGATCACTTGCCATTGGTTGAGTTCTCCTATAATAACAGTTATCATTCAAGCATTGGGATGCCACCTTATGAGGCCCTTTATGGAAGAAAATGTCGATCTCCCTTGTATTGGGATGAAGTTGGAGAGCGGAAGATGCTCGGGCCCGAAGTGGTCCAACGAACTAAAGATGCAGTAGATCTAATCAGAGGACGGTTGGTAGCAGCCCAGGATCGACAAAAGAAATATGCCGACTTAGCTCGGAAAGGCAAGGAATACGAGGTAGGGGACCTAGTGTTCTTGAAAGTGTCACCTTGGAAAGGTTTAATGAGATTTGGGAAGAAAGGAAAGCTGAGTCCCAGATACATTGGACCATTTGAGATCTTGAGACGAATTGGGGAACTAGCTTATGAACTCGCATTGCCCCCGAATCTACAGCAGGTGCACAATGTGTTCCATGTTTCGATGCTGAGGAAGTATAATCCGGATGCTAAGCATATTGTAGAGTATGAGCAAGTGGACATGCAACCAGACCTGACCTATGTGGAGCAACCTGTGGAAATCATAGACCGGAAAGAACAAGTGCTCCGGAACAAGGTCATTCAGCTAGTCAGAGTTTTGTGGCAGAACCACAATGTAGAAGAATCCACCTGGGAACTTGAAAGCGCAATGCAAGAAAAGTACCCCCACTTGTTTTCAAACTGATTCCGGGACGGAATCCTTTTAAGGAGGGGAGACTGTAAGAACCCAGATTTTGGGTGGAATTAAAACTTTTATGTATTTAATGATGTAAGAATGAATAGTGGTTATGACTGCGATGTAACGAAGATCTATTAAATAAATGGAACGGATTTGAATTCAATTACTTATATGTCATGCAGAATACTTTTGGTTGACGACATAGATAAGAATGATCTATCTCCTAAGAATATAAGTATATTACTTCAAGTAAGATTACTCTTATGTCATCCAAATCAATACCTATTATAAGTCCAGCGGTTCCGTAAAAAGGTTAAGAAGCACTCGAGAGTGAACCAGGTTCATTTTCCTAATTATAGGAATTAAATAAAAATAAGTGATAAATAGTGATTTTGGTGGAATTTGGAATATTATTATAATAATGATATACCCGGTATTCGGAACGGATTTCTGAGTTCGTATTAGTGATCCAGGAGGAAAATAAGTGTATGTAAAAGCTGTCGGATTCAGAAAAAGAGCACTTTTATTTTCTCCGAGAGTTCCCTGGACACTGATAGCCTTAAGTAATTAACGAATGGATTAAAGGAGTATAAAATGGAAAGTTAGAATGAAAGATGGAGAATGAAAGTATTAATATTAAAGAGGATTCCCGGTAAACCCTAATTAGAAATCCGTGAAATATTCTCACGAACAATCAATCGAATCGAGCAATAACCGGACAAAAGAGCAAGCAGAGACTAAGATGCATGCATGTGCTATGTATAAAATATCTACTAACCAAACTAGAATCAAGAAACTAGAACCATTAGAGATCAACTAGTACTTAGAAAATCAAATCACTTGGTTAAGCCTTAAACCACCCAATCTTCAACACTTGTCCTCACAAATACATCATTCTATACATCACCACTTTATTAAAGTGACAAGGATGAGATATTATCTAAAACAAGTCACTTTATGCATTATTTTTCAAGCAACCAAGCAAGAACTCATCTTCCTCTCCCAAGAAACAAGCATTCGGCCTTCTTGGAAATTCCAAAGTCAAAAACCAACTTCCAACCATTTGTTGATCTTGAAACTTTTATGGTGAGACTTACATTTCATATAAATGATCTCCTCAAAATCCTAGCTTCAATCTCTTCTTTTTCCATTTTCAAAAAAATGATTTAAGAGGAGGGTGAATAGTGTTTTCATGAACTAATCTTGTTTTTCCTTGATTTCTTTGGTTGATTTAGCAAGCTTAAGCACTTCTAAGGATCATACCAAGCATAGTGAGGCTAGATCATACTCCAAGGAAGGTATAACAACTTTAAACCCTAGGCTTTACCTTGAGATTTTGCATGCTCTTGATGGGTTTTAGTATAAGATGTGATATTAGCATGATTATAAGCATGTATATGATGTAGTTCTGATAAATGTTAAAAATAGTTTAGATGAACGGAAAGGCATTGCTTGGCCTCAGTTCATGTATATAATTCATGTATATGTTGTTTGGGTTGGATGCTATGTGTAAGGGAAGATTCGAAATTGATAGATATTCGATTTACAGCCGTTATAATGCCCGATTTTACAATACCATGTTTTGTATGCCATTTTCCATGTTGAACCCCTACTGTCCAGAGACCTTATCTGCCATGATAGGATAGGTAATGCTCTAAGCTTCGTTTTGATATAAAGATCACGTGAAACGGACTTACGGTTTAGGATTTATGACTAAATTACTAAAAGTAGTTCGAATCCGTAAACGAAAGTTCGTAACTGAAATTGAACCCTCGTAAGCTATGTAACGTCATGGCGAATCTTGGTAAATAAATACTAGGGGTAAGAAGGAAGGTGTGAAAGAAAACCGTATGTCAAAAAGAGCATTTTTCGATTTATTAAAAATGTTCGAGTAAAGGCTAAACGCGAACGAACCCCTAAAAGACGACTCTTTTGTAACTTTGGTAAAACACTTAGAAAACGGGCGATAAAACTCGGAGTATAATATTGGTTCGTAACGATCAACCTTAGAACTCGTATGACTCAAGTATGTCCCAAGTATAAGTGCAGTGACATGTCGTATTAACGAACGAATGTCGGGTCGGATCAGTGATAATAAGTAATCCACTAATAGGGGTATAACGAGATAACTCGAGAACGTGTTTCGATTTAAGTATAACTTAACTTTTATATGTTAAGTGATTAATCCCAAATGCCTTGGCTATTTATAGATCACCAGGCTGAACCGGGACCCGCTACCACTACCCCTTACCGTACTCGACTACCAGGCAAGTTTCAATTCCCTTCTTTTAGGCTGTTGTTGTGAGTGAATAAATATATATATATGATTGCTGATATACATATGCCATTGCATGCATGCCTACTTTCAAGTTGAATTGATATACTTGTTCCCTGAATGTTATTGTTGGCTTATAAGCTAGATAGTTATACATCAGTTATAAGCCGGTTAATATAAGACCCTCATAGAAGGGCGTATACATCTTTATTCATCAAATATAGACCGGGAGTCAATATTTCTTGATATATCGAGATTACCTCGGGAGAAAATATTTAAGTAAATATTTTCTATTATTTGGGCGACGAATATTATTTGAATATTCGTTCGAGACTAATTATTTTAACGATCCTTACTTCAAATAATTATTTGAATTTAACTATTCAACGAATAATACTTCTCAATATTCATTCAGAGTCGAATTGATTATCGACTATTATTTCGAATATTCTTCTAAAGATGAGACTGTTAAATGAATATTATTTGAATATTCTTTTAGATTATTATTTCATTAAATAAATATTACTTTCGAATATTCATTTAAGATATTAAATACTTGATGAATATTATTTTAATATTCATCTGAAGCTTGATTTAATTATCGAATATTATCTCGAATATTCCTTAAGGCTTGGATTACTAAATGAATATTACTTGACATTCATTTAGGATATTATTCATTCAATGAATATTACTTTTGAATATTCATTTAAATTTCCTAATTAATTATGATTATTACCTTAAATATTCTTTTCAGGTCTTATTAATTAATGAATATTGTTTTGAATATTCATTTAAATATTTATTTATTCAATAAATATTCCCCTGATATCTCTTCAGGGATTATTTTGAGAAATACTCTGATTAAAGATATTCTTTCATATTCCCAAATATTCTGTAAAATATTTTAATTCAATAAATATTCCCTGAATATTTATTCCATACTTAGAATAACCTCGATAAGGTTTATCTTCTTCGATTATTACAGAAAATATTTCGAAGTCATATTATTATTAATCTTATATCAAGAAAGGTTCCCAGACATCATTCATCTTTGAGTCTATCTTCTTAAAAATAAGGGAACCTTACTTGGAAAAATGTTATTTATCTTGTCGACTTCCCGGTCATAAAGTATTCCCTTCACCCGCAACTCGGGTGCTGTTGACTTATTAAGTCGTTGTTTACCTTCTCATCTTTCGAGGGGTAAGATTACTGGAACAAGTTGATATCCGTTACCAAGTAATAGCTTGGGAGTTATTTGTAAATTTTCCTTTCCAACTAGATACGACTACTTTGTGGAGTCTTATCAACAAGTATTATACTTGGGGAAAGGGGGACGAACGTTATATTCAGAATCATGAATTCTATTTGAACTAGGAGTCGTGTAAGAGGCCGAGTAGCGCCGGTCCATCCCCTTGGCCCAACCGTTGGCCGGGGAGAGCTAGTATGGCGGTATACAAGTAAAGCCGTCAGTTCTTCCTTCTACCGGTAGTAAATCTAAATTGAGTTGTACGATCTCGACTGATCATCAAGATTGGAACAGCGGGCGCGGTGAATACTCCATCATTGGTTCATCATCCAAATTCATTTATTTCCTGCAACATGATTACTGTTGGCAGAGTTGGAGAAGAGTCATAACTGGAATTGCAACCCTTTCTTGCAAGTTCCTCTTCTTATTATCGATAATAATATCTCGCTTACTTTGATGTAGCAGATATTTCTTCAAACAAATACTTTAAGTTACCTTGTAACTTCATCGTTCATATTATACTGGCATCATTTCCGTAAATGCATGGCATATGGTTTAAAAGATAGCTTTGAACTGTTTTAAATTATCGTTCAGTTATATATTTGTTGGTGGGCTTTCGCTCACCCTTGCTTTGTTTATATTATGTCACAACAACAGCTAGGACAGATGGCTCGCGTCAGGCGCACTCGGCGCAAGCAGGTTACCCGACCCACCGGACTACCCGCTGAGATGCTAGCCGCCATTGCTGAGGTAGCATAGTTAGACAGCTTTTGTTTCCTGTTTAACTATATGTATAATTAATGAAATCCACGGCAAAACTTTTAAACCTATGATGTTATCCTTTTGGGATTGTAATAACTTTTATTCGTAAACCCTTTAATGTAAGACTTATTTCAATTTCATCTCTGGGACTATAACTGTTGTGTGTGTGAGTGGTAATTATTGTGGGGTCACAGCATGTGATTTATTTATTATGGACTCAAGTCAAGTATTATGAATGGATGTAAGACCGTAACCACCAGATTCCTGACCCCGGATCTGGGGGTGTTACAGAATCACTATTTAATTTGGTAGAATATTCTCCAGTGAATGTTTCTGGTAAATTTTAAAAGATAGTGAAAATTGAATTTTATGAGTGAAAAGTATAGTTCGATAAGTCAGACTTCTCGATTGGATCATTGTTATGTCATGGTTCGAGTTCTCGAATAGGCCTATCTAGAACCCTCTTGAGTTCTCGAATAGTGTCTTTTGGAGAAATCGAATAGCACACTCTGAGTTCTCGAATGGAGTATTTTAGTTCTCTAGTGATGGAGTTCTCGAATACTGTATTTGAGTTATCGAATCATTTGAAAAGGCTGATTTTTCGCTGACACTTAATCGCTTTTTGGATTTATATTCAAAATTTTATTTCGCTCATAAAAACATATTTTATTTAGCTTAGAATTATTTTCTGAGTTAAATAACTGCCAGCTGTGAGTTAGAAACTGCCTGAGATATCGAATAAGCCATTCTTGACTTATCGAATAGTTGTTTTATACTTCTCGAATGACTTGTCGATACAGATCATATATCTAGTCGACAACTTAGGTTATTCACATATATACAATTTCACAACTATTCAACTCATTTCGTTCGATTTCTCAAGCATCTAAACTCCTAAAAGCTCTGAAAACCATAACTGCGAATTTCTTTTTCAACCTTAATTCTCTTTTCTTCTCTACCCAAATGGCAAACACTCAACTCACCATACCATCTCAAACCAATTTCATCTCAATTACCAGTGATGCGGAAGCACCAAATGCTATTTTCAAGTGCTTTGTTCGATGGTTGTCTGAATCTTACATCAAGGGTGCACTCTCAGCCAACCCAACCCTGTACGTAGACTTATTAAAACAATTCTGGAGGACAGCTACTGTGGAGGTCATCGCCCTTGAGAATGCTATCACCTCATATGTTGTCTACTGCAAGATTCAAGGCGAGGATATTACTATCACTACCGAAGACATGAATCAAGCCTTGGATTTGCAGCAAGAGGCATATGACTCCCTGGCCACCGATGCCGAGTTGGAAGAATTCTTTGAATTTATCAACTACTCCGATGCTATCAAACTTGGGAAGCTGATATAAGAAGTACTTGAGAAAAGAATGGAGCTATGTTTTTGCTACACTTCTTCATGTATTCACTACAAGGAAATCGAGCTTTGACCAGATTAGTACACCTATGCAGCAGCTTGCCTATGCCTTGGCTCATGGGAGAAAGATAGATGTTGGACATCTCATCTTACAGGAGCTATATGGGAGAGTTGGTAAGAACACAGCCAAGAGAGGTACTGAAATTTTCTTTCCTCGCTTTATTCAATCAGTACTTAATTTTAAAAATGCTTCATTGATTGATTTGCCTGGAATAGATAAAAGTAAAATAGGCTATCCTAGGTCCATGACCAAACTCATTTTTGGTAACTTGGAGACAAGGAATGATGTGGATGTAAGGCTTAAGATAACTCCCCACATGGAGGGTTTGTTTAGGTCTTACCCCCACAACATGCCAATATTTGAATCTAAGTCTCAGTTAGCACAGCCTAAGCAAGAAGAACAAAATGCTAACCCAAGGCTTGCTAACCAACCCTCTCAGACAAATACTCTACCAAACACAGAGCCAACTGCATCATCCTCTCAAAAGGGTGATGTTAGTAAAAAGAAGAGAAAACAGGTTGCTTCTGAACCTTTAAACATCTTAACTGAAGCAGCCTTGGCTGTAGAACTAGGTTTAGATTGTGAGGAACCTGAGTCACCTATCATTAGCCTAAAGAAGAAGAAGAAGTCTAAAACCACCTCTTCAGTCACCCAAATGGCTGAAGTTGTAAAATCAGGGGCACACAGCTCACTAGATGTATCCTCTCAACAGGGTGCATCTATAGAATCAAGTATCCTCCCCAATGCACCTACCTGTAAAGAGTCAGCAGAAGGGAGTGATAAGGCTGGCACAACATTGAGTGTGAGAGCACATCACACTTGAAACTCCCTCTATTTCTCAGGGGGAGTTGCCAAAATCCATTCTACAACACTCTTCTCTTCCAGAATCTAACATTGAAATTTCTTTGGAGCCTGCAACTCAAGAAATTGAGGAGCAAGGCATTGATCACCAAGAATTTCATTCTCTTGGTGAGCTAATGGATTCAAGTGACTTAGTGCCTGACACTTTGCTCACCACCCAGGTACCACATTTAGATGGTCAGGGAATGCATGCTGGGGCATTGTAAGAACCCTAATTTTTGTAATTTTTTTTTTTATAATATCATATGACATTGTGAATTTGGAACCTTTTGAGTCACCATGTTGTTTAATGGAATTGATTATCTGAGAAATTATGTTGTTACATTCATTACGTAAAAGAAAGGGAAGATTCCTGAAGGCAAGAGTCTTATTGTTAGTAAGATTTTTAAAATTTGGGATTTGAGAGTTATTATAGTATTAAAAGATTTTTAAGGGATTATGACAAGGACTTATGAATATTCGAGGAATTTACACAATTAAGTACTTAGGGAATTGCAAGGGAAATCTCTACGCGACAAAATATTATTACGAGGAGTTAATTAAGATACGATATGAATTAAAGATTAAGTGACAAGCATTGGTGGAGGAATAATAATACAAGGAAAGATATTACATGCAAGCTTCATGTAACTAGATTGTTAGAAAAGCAAACTAGGAATGCAAAAGCAACTAGAGGAATAGTAACTAGTTAGTGCATTATTCTAGGAGACAAAGAGGTATGGTGTGTCTAGTCTACTACCTAGGGAGCTAGTACTAGGCTTGTAACATGTGACAATAATACATATAGCAAATAAATATCACAATTATACACACTTTATTTCAAACCACCCAAGCAAACCACTCTCTCTCCCCCCCCCCATTACAAAGCTCTCGGCCCAAGTTCAAGAGGAGGAAGAAGAAAATTTTTTCTTCAACTTCCCATCACTTACAATTCAAGGCAAAATTCCTAGGTTCTCCACACTCTATAAGGAAGGTATGCTATGTGTTGTGGGAGGAATTTAGCACAACAGATTATGAGGCCTCGTGCTGGAATAGCGCCAATAAACAAGGAATCGTCCAACCACCCAGAAAGGCTCGTGGTTGAAGATCAATAGCTAGCCACCCGAGAAGGCTCACGACTAGGGTTACCGAAGAACACGGGATGTGGTTCCTCGGAAGGATCGGACTGAATCTACGGGATGAGAGCTCAAGGACCAAATGTTGGCCAGCCAAGAACCCTAATTTGACTATGTCACACAAGAGTGCACGTGCTCTAGCTATTCAAGGAGTGTAAGTGTCGAAGAAGATCCCATAAACTACCTACATACCACTATTTATAGTGGATCAAGCCCGAATGTAGTTCTTGAAGGATATGTGTTTGCACTAAATCACGCAAGCGTACGTGGTCACAAGTAATATATGAATAAGTCAAGTTCGTTCCCACAGAGATCTGGTTATGGTTTTAATTCAGTTATTGTACCTATGCAACAATGTATGGTTATTACTCACTGCTAAGACAAATAACAAATTGGGTTTAATTAACTAAATTAACTAAGAGGTAAATTAACAACTAGAATTATCTAACTAACAAGAATTGAAATTGAATTACGTCTACAAGAGTAACATGGGATCCTAACTTCATTAAATACTTCGCTTAGAGTTGATGCCTTTAATCAATGCATGTGATGGTTTTGATATCTGATCGGATAACACGAAACAAGTAAAAGCTACCTCTCGGTATACTAATACCAAACTACGCATGCATCCACAAAAGAGATAGAAGATGGGTAGACACCAATTATGTTTAGACCCTATATCTCTATAGAATTTGAAAACATAAAGGTTGAAGCACAAGTTATCCACATAGATCACATAGGGTAGCATCATATCTCTATGTATGCCACAAATCATGATAATAATATCAACCTATCCTATGCTAGCATGGCAAGTTCTAAATCTCAAGATCCACTCTCGTTTAGCAAGAGATTAACAAATTAGATGTTCGCGACGCATCTAAATACATGAATCACAACCATACGAGGATATCAAAAATTCACTACACACAAATCTTTAAAGCAATCAAACTACTAAGCTACATAGATAAATCCGTTAGAATCCCATGACAACGATTAGTTCATAATTGAACCTCTCGTCATCATGGGATCTGATGAAACCATGATAAAAACAAAGTATAAAAAGATACAAATAATCCTAAGTAATTGATATGTAATGGTGTGTCTCCTAATGATACAAATTACAAGGGTTAGATGTGTTTATATAGGCTCTAGAAGTCTTGCCCACCAAGCAATTGCCGTTTCAGAGTTGGAATAGAAGATTGGCAATTTCCGTTCTTGAATGAGAATAGAATTGCAAATTCCATGTATAGATCTGATTCTGGAATGTTCTAGCCGCCCAGAGAAATTACCATACTTATTAGAAGTAGGAATTATAGCAATTTCCTTGTCAAAGTTGAATTTCTGCAGCTCGACACATAATACGTTTCCTAAACTGATTCGGTTTTGAAGGAAAATTCGTAGCTGACTTTTCTTAAGTATTTCTGGAACGTTCCAATCATAATTGGACCTCTGGACCACCTTAGAATGATAGAGAATCTCGTTACCTTCGCGTGGACTGCTTACGGGCCTCAAACGGACTTCTAGAACTCAAGATATGGCCAAAACAGTAATTTTCAAGATTTTCCGCGCGCAACCTGCGCCCAGCAGTCTGTTTGTCGCGCAGCCTGCGCCAACCACGCGCAATCTGCCCGTGCAACACCTGTCCCATATTGTAGAAAATCTCCCAAGCTTCGCGTGAGCAGTAAGATCGCTAAAAACGGACTTCTAGAACTCCAGATATGTCAAAAACAGTGTAGACTGCGCAACTGTCTCAGAAATCCGAATTTCAATCAATTAATTCTCCAAAAATGATAGAAGCATCCACCTTAATCAACATTCTCGTAAATCTGCACAACTAAGCAAAACACATCAAAATTACAACAAACTTGAGCCCAAGACAATCAATTTAAGCCGATATGGAACGCTCCAAGTGGATATAAATCCACTTATCAATATGATCGTTTGTTTATGATGAGTTATCCTCTCTCCAGTGGGATAATGACTGTTATTTCTGATAATAATCGAGTATGATGTGTATAATCAGGTTACCAAGCAGTTTAGGTAACATAGAATGATTATCTCTTGTATTTATCATGATTTTGTATCATTTATCAAGTATATATGACATATATCCTCAAATAACTGAATGTTTATCTGTTTGAGAGTGTTTTTAGATGATATAAACGTGTTCCTAAAAAGTAGGAGGCGTGCCTTATTTGATTTGGCAGCCTGATCAGGCTTCCGGCGGAAGCTGGGGGTACCGCCTAGTAGCCTGGCTCCGGTACCCCCTCCGGTAACCCCTATCACGGAAGCTACTCTGGAAGCTCTACTGGATGACTGATAATAGTTATAGGTTATCCTCAAGGGGATACCTTGAGACCCTTAGTCATGCGTTCCCGTGCTGCAGTGTACATAGTAACCCCTAGGGCTACCGCAGGCCTCTGGAAACCCGACAGATTACACATTCTCTTCATGGATCTGGATCCTAATCCTCTAGTGGGCCTAAATCTAACCCATGCAAGATTTTGGTCATAACAACTACCCCCCAGTTCCCTGAAGTACTATGTGCAAGGGGAACCTAATATTCACAGGGTGCCGTTTCCTAGGAAGATTCAGGCTTATGCCGTCTCGTCAAGTCAGCATTCTTTACGGTACTAGCCTTGAAAACTCTTTATCGTAAATGTCAAAGTTAATATTATCGTTTATTCGAAGGCTCCTTGTAACAATATCATGAGAGCTAAAATTGGGTCTACCAATGAACGGAAACCTCATAATTTATATGTTTTAAGGATAAGTTAATCATTTTAAATCTACGAAGATAAAAATGATAACTATTAAGGGAGGAGAATCAGGCTGAGACTCTATCGTTTTTACAAAAATAAATTCAAAAAATAGCCCATTTTCCACACAAAGGACGTTTCCCACTCCACCTTGTTTTCTGTGCCACATTCATTAATCAAAGGGGACACGTCTCTTTTCTCTCCGTTTGTATATATCTATTCACTTAGCCCTTTGTATTTTATCTTTTCTCCACATCCTCTTTTGGGCAAGCAAGGGTTTCTTTGAGAGCTTCCAGCAAAGGCTTATCCGGCGGAGACTTAGGCGTTTCAATCATCCGTACCTTCCATCTCGTCCAGGTATACCTCTGAATTTCTCAATTCAGTTTTGATGCCAAGCTCTCTAATTTATTCTTTGTGCACACATTGAGTTAATCAATGATACTTCTAGTGCGTATTATGTGTTCTAGGCTTCGATGTTTCCAAATTTGATATCTCCACTTATAGATTCTTGTTGTCATTCCTAGACCTTGAATCGTATATAGGTTAGATCTTTATACACAAATCTTAATTGACATATGCATGTATGAGTTTTCATCTGGCGTTGTGAATCGAAGCGGTTGGCGCGATTTGTATTTTGGTTGCCCTGTTGACCGTTTCTTAGTATGCATTTAGATTGTTTGATGTTTGATTTCAATGAATATTGTCATTTTAAGTATGCTACCATAAGTTTAATACCCGTAACTTGCTCGTTTAGGCATTCTTATTACACCTTATCTCTGTATGCCTTTTTCCATTTCGCTTAGCTAGAAGTGGGGTTAATAGGTTAGGCAGCCATGTGGATGGTTACCCCCCCCCCGGGTCTTGACTCCTCGATTTTGGTCTGGTAGCCTCATCAGTGGCTGGGAGCTGTTGCCTTATTCGACCCTGAACTTTTCGATTTCAATCCCCCTTACTAATCTGCCTCCCTCTTTTGTGGTTGCAGATGTCTCTTTCATCGGCATCGAGGGAGTCTTCCCAGTGTTTAGGATATTTGTCACCCGTGTCTGGGGAACCGTCTGATTTGGGGTCCACCCATCTTAATAATCTTTTGCTCTCCCAGCCCCTGCTTGAATCTAAACCATCAGTTAGCTCCAGGACACGTTCCCAGGTAGAAGTAATAGATCCCTTGTCCGCTGAGATTGTCAGCCGGTATCCTAGCCTTTCCCTGGAGGCCGGTTCATCGAATTCGGATGGTGGAGAGGCAGAAAGGATTGATGTTAGTTCCAATACTGATGAAGGGGAAAAAACTATAAATGATCTTTGGCTAGGTGGTGAACAGCCATTCTTCAGTAATGATGATGTGACGGAAAAGAATGATAATGTTGGGATGCCGTTGGTGGCAAAGGTTGAGCGAAAGCCCCATGTTCCTGCAGGTTTTGTTCCCTCTTGTGAGGATACAGATTCGTCCATGAATGCTGACAGACTTGCGAGGTTGAAGGAATCATGCGATCCAGGATGCGACCTGGTGGTACCTACCGCCGGTGAGAGGTGCCATAGGTTTGGCAACTTTGAACCTGATCAAGCTATACCCAATGCGGTACTGTCTGCATCCTTTTTCAAGCTGGGATTCTCTATGCCGATGCATCCGTTTTTTGTTGACATGCTGAACTTCTACGAGATAGCTCCTATGCAACTGTCACCTAATTCCTTCAGGGTGGCGGCATGTATGTATATCCTCTACGATCAAACCTTTTCTGTCCCCCTTACCCCTAGGGAATTAGGGTACTTTTATCAACTAAAGGGTGTGGGAAGGAAGATAGGTATTTTTTACCTCACCTCCTGGAACGACGGGCAAGGGAGATGTATTAAGGGAAATAAGCGGGGAATGTATGACTGGATGGAAATGTTTTTGTATTGTTATGATTGTGAAGAGGTGAGAAAAGAGTGGAATCTGACTCCGGGTAAGCATCCGGTACCCTCGTTCATTACTGCTAACCTTTATTTGGTTGATTCTCTACATAGCTCTTACCCCCTTTTTACTATCTATTATCTCATTTAGGGATCCCATCGCAAACTCTGCTCGAGGGGGCTGAGGCAAAAAGAGCCGAAAATATTATGAGGTTGGCAGCTAGTTTAGGAGATGGCGAGAGTCTGTTAACTCCGGAAACCTTAGTGAGGCTGGGATTTACGAGACCCCTGGCTCCCTCTCCCCCTGCCCAGGGGATGGAGGTGTCTGTTAGAAATTCTGATACTTACGGTACCGCTTGGGAGGAGAAGGGGGCTACCGACCGCTCCAGCCCTGGTAACCTAGGCTTCCGCTTTCTACTTTTGTACCTTTTTACTCACTGTGCCGCACTTCTCTTTGGTGCTTTTCTTTTTATTCGTTTTTATCCGTATCTTTATGGGCCTCCATGCGTGTGTCGATTACATGGTAGTTACTGTTTATCCTGTAACTGGCCACTTTTTCCACATTTCTCTTTGCATATTTATGTTATGATTTTTAACATTCTGGTTGTCTTGTCTTTTCAGGTATGTCTGGTACCGTTCCATCCTTTGTACAACCTTTGGAGAAATACGAAGATTTGTTCCCAGAAGATGAGCTGATGACACTGGAACCCCCAATTAATGCTACCCCTATCTCCCAGGCTAAGGTTCCTACTTCTGGGAAGGTTGGATCCACTCCGGCTGATAAGAGAAGGTTCTCCCAAGCCTCTGGCAGCCTGGCTTCTACCCCAGAAAGTAGGTCTTCCAAGAGAGTCAAATTGCCACAGTCACCCTGCATACCACAAGAGATTCAGCAATTCCACAGGTTAACCGAAGGGCAGATCCCCTTGGAGGTCATCTCAGGATGGTCCAAGCTCAAGATCTCTGATGCCTACGGGCTATGCTATATTCTTCTGGGGAGAATCTGTTTCATCAGATGAGGATCGGTAACCAGCTGGTAGCGGCTACTCGTGGTGACATGAAGCTAAAGGAGGACCTTAAGCAGGCAAAATCTGATCTCGAAACTGTTGAAGGGGAAAGAAAGAAGCTCGCTGATGCTAATAAAAAGTTGAAGAGTGAGATCTCCGTGGTAACGAAGGAGAAGGAGAAATTTGGTAGGCTAGTTTTTGCTCAAGATAAGGAGAAGGAAGAGTTGGAGGCTGCCCATGCCACTGAGGTTGGAGAATTGAAGGTGCAAGTGGATACTCTTCAGGCTTCCGCGAGAAAAATGAAAGAGGTACTCCCTGAGAGGTACAAGCTGGGGTTCGCCAAAGGGGTCAATGATTACTTGAAGGCTACTTGGAAGGTGATGCCGAATCTTGACTGGGCGCTCCTGGGTGAAGACGCGGTAAAGCAGGTGGAAAGTTTCAAGGCTGAGGCTGCCAAGTCCCAAGTTCCCATCACCAAAGGGGTCTCCAAGTCATCAGCTATCCAACAAGATGATATCGAAGATGCTCAGGCTACCAGGGTTGAGGCTCCCACGGACGTGGTTGAGGTTACTACAGGCGATTCCACTAAGAAGGTTGACCCTGTCGAGGATTCCCCTGGCTCTGAGGCTACCAAAGACCCTTCTGCCTCTCAGTAACTTCTTTTTTGGTTATGAAAAATTTTATCCAGTTGGTTTTATGAACTTATGGTTTTAACTAAGGGGGTGGGCTCCTATAACGCTTCACACGTGTATTTTTAGATTCGTAACTTAACTGTTTTACGGCCATGGGGCCCTGGTGCTCTTGAACTGGTTTTATTCCTCAAATGCATGTTTGTTTTATTACCTAATTCTTTCTGTGGTAAGTATAATTATTGTACTATAATTGGTTATGCCTTAGATGCCAGACTTGTTTTCCTTAATGGCAACGAAGTTCACTAACTCAACTAAAAAGCCTTAAATCTGCTAAGTGGGACGAGTGATGCCTTAACTTAAAACAACTCGCGACCGAATATTACTATCGAATTCTAATGGATAGTGTGACTCTGGGTGTTGATCCTAATACAAGTTTATACGAGTATTTAGAGGATATATGCCATATTCACGCTGATTAAACGAAATAAATGATAAATCATGAATCAGGAATTGAATGATAGCATGGTAACGTAACATGGAAATGTACTTGAGAAGCGATGACTGCGTGTACCTGGATAAGCAGTCACGTAAATGGTGAACTACTTGTACCTTAGTCTGCGTGGTTACCACTATGGGTATGGGGGTACCGTCCGGTAACCCTATTATATCTGGGAGCACGAAGGCGGGAACCTGACTCCAGGAGCCCCTTGGCCGGTAGCCCATATCCGGTAGCCTGGATGCCGGAGGCTCAGCCTGGAAACCTTTGCTCCGGGAGTCCCAATCAATTAATGAATCATATGTGGTGATGCCATGTAAGCCATTCCTGTAAGGCCGTGTTTGTATGGTATTTGGTAATCCATATGGGTTAACTCTTGTAACCACATAGGCTGATGATTGAATAATTAATGTATGTCAGTCATGATTTCATACACGATTATTGGCTAAGTGAGATATGTGAACCACTCAAGGTTACGCACATGTCTCATATTGAAAAGGATCCAAGTGTGCCGAACAAGGTACCACACAAGCCCAAGTAATGAAGGGAACCATGTATGCCGAACTGGGTTCCATACATGCCCTGATAACCAAGTAAGCCATGTGAACCACTCAAGGTTCCATACATGTCTGGTTGTAACACCCCTAGATCCGGGGTCAGGGATCTGGTCGTTACCGTCTCAATTCCCATCCACAGTTCAACATAAATATTAAATTACAACCTTGTGACCCAAAACAATAACATAAAACACACCCGTTATAGTCCCAGAGATGAAATCAGAGTAACAACCAAATTTTATTAAACATATTATGAGTTCTTACAACCCAAAGGAATTTTAATATAAATACATACTCTTTGCCATCCATTTACATGAGTCATACTAGACCATATACTTGGTACTGAAAGAATAAATCTATCCTACCAATAGCTTTTCTTCGGCTCTGGTAGTCTCATCGTCCTCGCCAGCATCGAGTGCGCCTTGTGCGAGTCATCTGGTCTAGCTGTTGTTGTGATATAATAATAAAGCAAGGGTGAGCAATAGCCCACCAACAATAATATTTAACTGAACGATAATATATAACAGTTCAAAGGTATCTTTCAAACCATATGCCATGCATTTACGGAAATGATGCCAGTATAATATGAACGATGAAGTTACAAGGTAACTCAAAATGTAAATATATGAGGGAATATCTGCTATGTCGAAAATAAGCAAGATATTATAAAGAGGAACTTGCAAGGAAAATATTGCAATTCCAGTTACGAACACTTTTCCAGCTCTGCCAACAGTAATCATGTTGCAGGAAATAAATAAGTTTGGATGATGAACCAATGATGGAGTATTCACCGCGCCCGCTGTTCCAATCTTGATGATCAGTCAAGATCGTACAGCTCAAATTAGATTTACTACCGGTAGAAGGAAGAACTGACGGCTTTACTTGTCTACCGCCTTACTAGCTCTCCCAGGCCAACGGTTGGGCCAAAGGGGATGGACCGGCGCTACTCGGCCTCTTACACGACTCCTAGTTCCAATAGAATTCATGATTCTGAATGTAACGTTCGTCCCCCTTTCCCCAAGTATAATACTTGTTGATAAGACTCTACAAAGTAGTCGTATCTAGTTGGAAAGGAAAATTCACCAATAACTTCCAAGCTATTGCTTGGTAACGAACATCAACTTGTTCCAACAATCTTACTCCTCGAAAGATGAGAAGGTAAACACAGACTTAATGAGTCCATAGCAACCAAGTTGCGAGTGAAGAGGATAAATTATGACCGGGAAGTCAACAAGATAAATAACATTGCTCAAGTAGGTTCCCCTATAATATGGAAGTTTGAGCGAGCATTTAAATCCTTTTAAGATAGATTTAAATGAAAAAGAAAGAGTTGGGAACCTTTCCTTGATAAAATAGTCGTAAAAAGACTCCGAAATATTTTACATAATATCTGGAGGTGGAAGGTAATCTCCGAATAATATAAATTATTTTAAAAAGAATTTTAAAAGGATTAAATAAATATTCCAAGAATATTTATTTACTCAATAATAATTATGGAATATTATTAACTCATAATATTGCTCGTAAGTAATCCTCGAATGAATATATGAAATTATTTAATAAATAAATCCCTCCTTAAATGAATATTCGAAATAATATTCATTAAATAATTAAACTCCAATAAATATTTAAAATAGTATTCAATAAATAAGTCGAACCATAAATGAATATTTGAAAATAATGTTCATTTAATATTTACTCTTTTAAATGAAAATCCAAATAGCATTCATTTAATAAATAATCTTCTAAATGAATATCCAAATAATATTCATTTAGTAATCAAAACTTTAAAGGAATAATCGAAATAATATTCCTTAAGTAAATAGAACTTCCAATGAATATTTTAAAATAATATTCATTAAGTACATAAAACCTTAAATGAATATTCGAAAGTAATATTCATTTAATAAATAACATTCTAAAGAATATCAAAATAATATTCATTAAATATCAACTCTAAATGAATATTCAAAATTAACATTCATTTATTATCTCTCGACTAAGATAATACTCGAATAACATTCCTCGAAATATTTCCAAGTAATTGATACTTTATGGAATATAATAACGTTTAACAATAACCTTCCTCAGATAAATAATAATCTGTCGTTGGAATCCCTCCGGGTTTCCACGACTATCTATAACTCAAAATACCGACTCCCGGTCTATATTTAGAATGAATATCATATGCCCTTCGCTAAGGGTCTTACCAAAACAATCCGGCTTATTACTGATAAATCGTATCTAGTCTATAAGCCAATATCAATTCAGGGAACAAGTATCACAAAAAAACCAGAGTCACAATATAATTGGAAACAGGCATGCATGCGATGACATATGTAAAACAGAAATCATATACATATATTATCACAACAACAGGTTCAAAGGTTTGAACACTTGCCTGGTAGTCGGGTGTGGGTAGAGGTAGCGTGTCCCGGTTCAGCTCGGTGATCTATAAACAATCAGAATATTCGAGATTAATCACCTAACACTTCTTTAGAAGGTTACGTATAACTTTATTTAAGTCGAAACACGCTTTCAAGTTATCTCGTTATGCACCCTTTTGTGTAACTCTTTTTATTACCGATACGATCCGACTTTTGTTCGTTATTAAGACATGTCATTGTACTTACACTTGACATATACTTAAGCCGGGTAAGTCCTAAGGTCGGTCGTTTACGAACCAAGATTATACCTCGAGTTTTATCGCCCATTTTCTAAGTGTTTTACCAAAGTTATAACCAAGTATCCATTTTAGGGGTTCGTTTATATTTAACCTCGACTTGAACATTTTTATAAAATCGAAAAACGATCCAAATGACATGTGGTTTTCTTTCAAATCTTCCTCAAGACCTCTAATATTTAATTACCATGATTCGTCACAAACTTTCATATTTTACCGAGGTTCAATTTTAATAACGAACTTGTAGTTACGGTTTCGAACAACTTTTACTAAGTCGGCCATAACTCCTAAACCGTAAGTCGGAATGCTTCGATTCTTTCGCCAAAGCGATCTATGACTCGAGATCTACAAGGTTAGGTCATGTATCCATTAAGGTCAGAAATTTAACCTAACTGTTATGCACGAATTACTAAGGTCTAATGAAAATCGGGCATTACGATGGCTATAAATCGAACGTTTCAAAATTGTTTTCAACACAACCAAGCCACACCGGGCATCCATACATCTTATACACATGTTATACATCTCAACAAGTCCAGGAATATTACTCTTCACCATCATAATCATCATATGGTCAAACCAACTACAAGATCATGCTCATGATAACACTAATGTCATAACTATGCTAAAATCCACCAAAAACATACATAATCATAAAATAAGATCTAGGGTTCTTAAGGATTATACCTTCCTTGGAGAGTGTCCTAGCCTTACTAAGCTTGTTATAGTCCTTGTATAGCCTCAACAAAGCTTAGATCATCCAAACAAAACAAGAAATCAAAGTTAGTTTCTAAGGGTTACTATTCATCATCACTTTTGTAAAAATCATAGAAAATCGAAAAATAAGAGTTTGGCTCTCAAATTTTTACCACATCTTGGCCTCTTCATAAGCTTTGTTTTGAGTCCTATATCATCTAATTTGAAGCTTCGTAGCTATGGTTTTGAACCCGTTTTTCCCACTGGACAGAAACTGGTCAGATTTGTTGCCCCAACTTTGAGCATGGATTTGACTAGGCTATACTACTTTGTTGGCCATGAAATTTTGAACTAACCTTACACATGGTGTGGAGAGGCTATGGTCAAAATTTGGTGATTTTAGAAGCTCTAGATTTTGAGATATGAATTTTTCTTTCATGGCTATTCTTGCTGGGCAGTTTTGAAGAAAAGGAGAGAATGGAGTTTGCTTGGCTTGTCTTTGATCTCATCTAGTCTAAATGAATTATTGTTGATAATATCTTGCATAAAGCCACTTTAATAAAGTGCTTTGGTCATGGATGAGCTAATCAAGTGGACAAGTGTTGCATTCTTGTGGCAAGGTGTGTGTTGTAAGCTAAGTGCTTGGTTGGTTTTCTAATGATGCTAGTTAACTTGTAACTAGCTTGGTTACTTGATGTTATCCACTAGCACATGCATGTATCTTGATTCCTTGCTTGTTTCCTTGTCCGTTTATTACTCAGTTCATTGATCGTTCGGAGGAATAACTCATTCGTTTCTAGTTAGGGTTTTACTGACAACCTTCTTAACATTTATAATACCATTCTCCATCTTTCTTGGTAACTCTCGAATTTAAATTCCTTAAATCCTCTCATTAAATCCTTAAGTCTATCAGTGTCCAGGGAATTCTCGGAGAAAATAAAAATGTTGTTTTTCAGAATCCGACAGCTTTTACATACACTTATTTTCCCCTCGAATCACTAATACGAATTCAAAAATCCATTCCGGGTACTTCTATATAGTGTCGTCTCATAATATTCTCATTCCCACCAAAAATACTATTCATACATTTTTCTTTACTTACTCTCTCGGTTTATACAAATGTCCTGGTTCTCTTTCGAACATTCCTTAACCCTTTTACGGAACCACCGGACTAATAACAGATATCGATTTGGATGACATAAGAATAATCTTCTTCATTGGAATTGCCACCTCTTAATTTCCTAGGAGATAGATAATTCTTATATAAGTTGTCAACCAATACCATTCTTCATGGCACATCATAATTGAATCCGAATCCATTCAATATCCATCTATTAACCCATTGATACATTCATACTCCAATACATAATAAAAAGTTTTAATTAGTACCAAAAATCTGGGTTCTTACAAATTATATCCAAAATTTGGGGTTCTTACAGTCTCCCCTCCTTAAAAGGATTCCGTCCCGGAATCAGGTAGGAAACAATCGGGTTCTTGTTTGTCATCTAGCTTTCTAGTCCTCGGTTGATCCTTAATCATTTCAACCCGTTTACAGCACATCTCCGTAGTGCTACAGTACTCTCTTTTTCCTTTTTATCAACTTTTCTACTTTTGCACATCACACTATCCTGGTTCTGCTCTTACTCATTCATATAATATCACCCTTATTGGTATCTACAGTGACATCGGTATCACTATCGCATTGCGAATTCGGAGATAACCTCACTCGCACTATGCATTTCCTGATCGCCTTAATCTTCGTAATCTCGATCAATATAGAGAAGTGGAAAGATTTATTGAGAGATCACTATGATCAATTGAACATTTGTTTTATTGCATAGTTAGTACAGAAGGGGGCCAGCCTTTAGTACTTGACAAGCAATTAAACAAGTTATGGTATTCCACTTAAACTTCTATCACATAGACAGATAGTCACGTAGCAGTACCTCCCCTCCTTAAAGGGTTGTTCTTCTCAATTCATAAAGAAGATGAATAAGAGAGAAGAAAAGAAAAGAATTCTAAAGGATTATAGAATTTTTTTTTTTTTTTTTGTAAAATATCATACTCAGAATTTACCTCTGAACTATAGAGGTTCATCAAAGAAGAAAATAATCATGATTATATCCAATACCATTTGATCGCAATTTCACGTGTCAACATATCTTGCTGTTTTGTCCATTATTCTATGGACCTATACTCTGGTTCAATCTTAGCAACACTTTTGGAAAAATCTTTCAACCTCTCAGGTTAAATCTTAGGTTTCTCGCTGGACATCATTGTTACTGACATTCCATGTCACGCTACTAGCTTTTCATATCTATTATATTAACACTATCAGGTTGTCATCCCGATAATTCATCAAAAACCCATTTATTAATCCATTCATAACATTCCTTACTTCACATTCCATAGATGCTTTCCCAGTCTTTTCTTTATCAATCACATCCTTCTTATTATCTGATATTTATTTACCTCTGTTATTTACTTCCACCTTCATCTCTTTATTGAGGCATCTTTTGCACTTGGCACCTCCTTATTGGTATCCCGTCACATTTACTCTATAATCATCACATTATTTCAAATTTAAAACCTCCGAAATGAATCTGGCCGATTTCTTTAGCTAGATCCAATATAATCTACTTTTGTCAACTTGTTTCTCATCACTTATTCTTTTCTACCCGCGGTTTTTCACAGGTTGTCTTTCGTAAGTCAGACCAGGTCGTACACCTACCTGCTCGCACTCTTATCATCTGTTGAGCATCTGCATTTTACTGGTGTAGCTTTGCCACAAGAAACACGTTACTACCATGCTATAAGCTTTGGGGGTAAAACTGGCTCGAATGCCACCTTCCGAACACTTTAAACCCTCAGGTGGCCTAATAAGTCTCGGGCTCAACTGCCCTTCTCTCTAAGTCTCATTAATTTTTTCCACGGGAATACATTTAGCATCATGAATCATCAACCTCATATTCTCTATCTTGTTTGCGCAGAAGTACACTAACACAAACTTGCTTGTCATTCATCAACATGCCATTTAGCTTATCAATAGCAGCACTTTCTTTATCTTTACGTTGTCATCTACTTTCTTAGAAGAATCACCATCGCTTGTTGCTTACGTAGTGCCTTAATAGCTAACCGTACGGGTTTCAATCCTTTGGGGAGACAAAGTAATCACTATTCCTTATCCATAAGGAACACTTCCTGAACTTGATGTAGATATTACATGAAGTAGATAAAATTGCAGAAGAGTTTCAAGCATCGCAGCTAAGTCAGGTTGATGAAACTATCACTCATGCATCTTCCATAAAAGACTGGAAACTTAATGGTTTACTTCGTTAATTTTTTTTTGTATCATGGTCCTGGTTTGCCTCAAAACGGGACCTTTTAAGGTATGTAATATGCTTAAGACCCATCAGGAATCGAATCTTTACTTAAACTACTATTACCGTCGATTCTTGCACAATCATCAGAAGGAATGTAAATTCCTCCATTCCGATATGACCTTCAAGGTCCTTCCAAATATTATTCTGTTTCTTCGGTATGAACATTTGTAATTATTCCTATATACTTAGACTGTCGGCCACCTCATTGGCCTTTCCTAATAATAGTAATTTCTGGTAATCCTTGTTCTCCGGATACATTTCAATTCAATTTTTTTTTTTTACCTCATTCTCATCACTGTTGGGTGAAAGCATTCTCCCTTAAGCTCTGCTGAAGGAGAAAAATATATCTATCAGTCTTTTTCCGTAAGTAATTCCTTCCAACTACCCGTGGGAACTTTATCACGTTTATTCCCAATCCTACTTAAAATACTTCTTTTCTTAGTTCTTTCCATATCTTAGGATAATCTCAACCTTTATAGGTTCAATCCATACTCCCTCAGGGTTTCATACATGCATCATCTGGTATATTGTTATTGTGTCTTACATTCTCTTCCAAACTTCTAGTTGGAAACTCAGAATATTAGCTTTTCCTTGTAAGGTTTCTTAGGACGTCCTCATCATTCCTCCTGTATTTTCTAGGTACAGGGTACATCAAAACGTCTTTGATCAGTACCCTAATAATTATATCTCTGTTCTTTCCAGAACTCTTTTTAATAATCTGTACAGGTCATTGTTGCCTTAGCAAATCCAACTCATATCATCTGAATTCACAATGTCTTTATTAGGGTTAGTGCCATCCCTTGTACATTCCCCAGGGTTTGCCTTACTTTATGGATATCTTATCCTTAATTCAACTGCCAAGGAATTCCTGCATCCTATAATTGGCAATCAAATCATGTATCCTTAATAAGGGTCTCTTTTCAATCATTCTTATTTGATAATCGATCGGTAGCTTACTGCTAATTTCTTTTTTCAGATAGTGGTCAACCTATTTGACCTTCCAAAAGACAACGTAGGTCTATCTGCTCTTTTACAGAACTTGTTAATGGTAGCAAGGATGTTCTGAAAGATATTGGTCGAGTTCAACGTGAATTTCCTAGTGCTTATCGTTCTTCGCAAAGGTACTTGCCTCAGAGAAAGTTCCTACAGCATACTGTTCAATTTCTGACCATTTCTATACTCTCTTCATATACCTTCATTGTTTACTTTCCTCCGTCATAATATATTCATGGTATTCACGATACCCTAACATCATACATCTCAAGTCACTATACTTCCATTTTACTCGTAATCTTGGACAACCATATACACATGAGTCACTTTAGTATGGGTGACCCCATCCCAAAAAGGTCTAGTGAATTCCCAATCAAAACATGGGCTGTTCAGCAGAAGATTCCTACGATCTCATTAATGTTTCCTTTATATCAGAAGGCCTTGCAGTCGGTGCTTTCTTAGAAGCAACCCTGCTTTGTTCTTTCATTGCTGGTCTAGTCACTTGATAATCCTTTGTGACTTGCCCTCAACTGGCCACACTAAAATTATATATGATTTTAGGGGTTGGCTAATTTAGCATTACTTTTCTAGCAATTGCTGGCATAGTGCCTTCTACTTTGATACCTTTCTACCTTTCCAAAACTTTACTCCATATAAGTCTTAATCGACTTCTCGGCACCGTCTCTGGTCACCTTTCCTCTATTTTTATCTTTTCAACTATTCTTATCACTACCACGTGCCACGCAAGCTTACCATTCCTGGCATAACAGCCTTTTCACTTAAGTCAATCTCGAAGTTTCTCAGTCCGGCTGGTTTCATACTTACATTTCCTATTTTCGTCCAATCTCACTTCATCATTGTATTTCTATAATCAATCGCGATAACCGGGGTCTGTCCACCAACCCATGTAGCGGCTACCTTACCCAATTCACGGGGTTTTCCCCAGTTTCTACTCTCTTCCATGATGTTCTCTGATAATCAGAAAGACAAGGTTTGCCAAAATTCGTTGAAGTTCTTCCCAGAATTAGGGAAATTTTGGTCAATCTATCCATCGACTGGTAACACTAAGGAGACCAGTTTCGAAACTTGAAGAATAGTTCTATGAACCTCCTAGTAGGTAGAACCATAAGCAGTCATAATTAACGAAATAATCGTCATCGGGTTGGAAATTTAACCCCTGGAGAGGAACCAATTATATACATCCCTTAGAAGGGAATTAACAGTTTTAAACTGAAACTTGTCACAACGTCCTGATACCTATACGTCCTGATATTCAATATTACCAAGTGTCAGTCTACCTGACTACCAGTCTCAGAAGGAACATTACCGTCGGAGTTGGTTGTTCCACAAAAATTGGCACTACTAAGGCCATCCGAACCTGGTGAACCATGCTGTCCGAATGCATCCGTAAGTACTTTGTCGTGCTGCGCAAGCACACATCCTAATCTTTTATGCGAAGCATCGTTGGAAGCACAAAGTCTCCCTTTTTCCATTAAACAATGCCAACTCTTGGTCATTACCAATTTCTTCTTTTGGCTCCAGGAAGATTTTCTCACATTTTTCTCTTTAACTGCTGATCGTATTACTTGATCCGTTATAATTCCGCGTCGGAGTAAACTTAAGGTAACTACTATAATCCATTCAAAGAAAAGAAAGAATTTAATATTCCTCTGAGTCACATGCATCTAACGTTTCTGGTTCATCATTTCACTGAGTTAAATTAACCCTATACTTAGTCTCTGACAATAGTCTCATTACGAGTTCATCTTGACTCACTGGTCTTATCTTCCGATAGGTTCTGAGATCATTGTCTTGCTTACTACTTCCTTATATAACTTTATCCAATCATGCTGTCACTTCCCAATGTTTTCACTTTCTAACCGATTCATTCATAAAATGGACATTTTCTTGAATAAAACAACTTCATCAACCTCAATTTGGTTCCATAAATTACAACCTATGACATCTGCCTTCTCATGGCGAATTATTACTGACAATATTCATACTTATTCATTTATCAAATGATATGGCACTTACTGCCTCTTCTCAACTATTCCTAGGGACTCTGCTCCTCGCCTTATATCGATGCCTTTGATAATCATACATCCTTCTAGCACTCTTTTCGTTAATATGAAAGTCTCTAATGATTCTCATCTATTCCCGTATAAGATCTCAAGTAATTCTTCCAATCCGTCTTACTTGCTGGTACTACCTCCAGTAGTCCAGCCACGAATCCAACATGAATCTTCAGTTCTCTTGCTAATAGCTTAGTTCTTTATGCCCACTTTTCTGAGCTCTATACCTTAATCATCTCAGTCTTTCTGGCTACAGCCCTCATTCTTCGAGGGTAAGCTCCTTATCCTAACAAGATTTTCCTTATCTGCTGGAACCTCTTCCGGGTCTCCAGTAGGGTACTCTATTGAATTTACCCGCTGATCTTCAACATATAATAAAGCATCATCGCGCTGCTGCTCGTATGCCTCAAGGTCTGTTGCCTTACTTGTCGATGGGATATCGAGCTAAGTTACTATCATGATACTTAATAGTTCCCATAAGAGTTTTATAGGTCATCACTACATTAAGTAGTCCGACTATGAACTTGGCAAGAGTTCTTGTTATCTTAGTGAATTTATTGTTTTAACGTCGCCTCATCTCTGGGGTTTATAACGTACGCTCTGATACCACTTCTGTAACACCCCTAGATCCGGGGTCAGGGATCTGGTCGTTACCGTCTCAATTCCCATCCACAGTTCAACATAAATATTAAATTACAACCTTGTGACCCAAAACAATAACATAAAACACACCCGTTATAGTCCCAGAGATGAAATCAGAGTAACAACCAAATTTTATTAAACATATTATGAGTTCTTACAACCCAAAGGAATTTTAATATAAATACATACTCTTTGCCATCCATTTACATGAGTCATACTAGACCATATACTTGGTACTGAAAGAATAAATCTATCCTACCAATAGCTTTTCTTCGGCTCTGGTAGTCTCATCGTCCTCGCCAGCATCGAGTGCGCCTTGTGCGAGTCATCTGGTCTAGCTGTTGTTGTGATATAATAATAAAGCAAGGGTGAGCAATAGCCCACCAACAATAATATTTAACTGAACGATAATATATAACAGTTCAAAAGTATCTTTCAAACCATATGCCATGCATTTACGGAAATGATGCCAGTATAATATGAACGATGAAGTTACAAGGTAACTCAAAATGTAAATATATGAGGGAATATCTGCTATGTCGAAAATAAGCAAGATATTATAAAGAGGAACTTGCAAGGAAAATATTGCAATTCCAGTTACGAACACTTTTCCAGCTCTGCCAACAGTAATCATGTTGCAGGAAATAAATAAGTTTGGATGATGAACCAATGATGGAGTATTCACCGCGCCCGCTGTTCCAATCTTGATGATCAGTCAAGATCGTACAGCTCAAATTAGATTTACTACCGGTAGAAGGAAGAACTGACGGCTTTACTTGTCTACCGCCTTACTAGCTCTCCCAGGCCAACGGTTGGGCCAAAGGGGATGGACCGGCGCTACTCGGCCTCTTACACGACTCCTAGTTCCAATAGAATTCATGATTCTGAATGTAACGTTCGTCCCCCTTTCCCCAAGTATAATACTTGTTGATAAGACTCTACAAAGTAGTCGTATCTAGTTGGAAAGGAAAATTCACCAATAACTTCCAAGCTATTGCTTGGTAACGAACATCAACTTGTTCCAACAATCTTACTCCTCGAAAGATGAGAAGGTAAACACAGACTTAATGAGTCCATAGCAACCAAGTTGCGAGTGAAGAGGATAAATTATGACCGGGAAGTCAACAAGATAAATAACATTGCTCAAGTAGGTTCCCCTATAATATGGAAGTTTGAGCGAGCATTTAAATCCTTTTAAGATAGATTTAAATGAAAAAGAAAGAGTTGGGAACCTTTCCTTGATAAAATAGTCGTAAAAAGACTCCGAAATATTTTACATAATATCTGGAGGTGGAAGGTAATCTCCGAATAATATAAATTATTTTAAAAAGAATTTTAAAAGGATTAAATAAATATTCCAAGAATATTTATTTACTCAATAATAATTATGGAATATTATTAACTCATAATATTGCTCGTAAGTAATCCTCGAATGAATATATGAAATTATTTAATAAATAAATCCCTCCTTAAATGAATATTCGAAATAATATTCATTAAATAATTAAACTCCAATAAATATTTAAAATAGTATTCAATAAATAAGTCGAACCATAAATGAATATTTGAAAATAATGTTCATTTAATATTTACTCTTTTAAATGAAAATCCAAATAGCATTCATTTAATAAATAATCTTCTAAATGAATATCCAAATAATATTCATTTAGTAATCAAAACTTTAAAGGAATAATCGAAATAATATTCCTTAAGTAAATAGAACTTCCAATGAATATTTTAAAATAATATTCATTAAGTACATAAAACCTTAAATGAATATTCGAAAGTAATATTCATTTAATAAATAACATTCTAAAGAATATCAAAATAATATTCATTAAATATCAACTCTAAATGAATATTCAAAATTAACATTCATTTATTATCTCTCGACTAAGATAATACTCGAATAACATTCCTCGAAATATTTCCAAGTAATTGATACTTTATGGAATATAATAACGTTTAACAATAACCTTCCTCAGATAAATAATAATCTGTCGTTGGAATCCCTCCGGGTTTCCACGACTATCTATAACTCAAAATACCGACTCCCGGTCTATATTTAGAATGAATATCATATGCCCTTCGCTAAGGGTCTTACCAAAACAATCCGGCTTATTACTGATAAATCGTATCTAGTCTATAAGCCAATATCAATTCAGGGAACAAGTATCACAAAAAAACCAGAGTCACAATATAATTGGAAACAGGCATGCATGCGATGACATATGTAAAACAGAAATCATATACATATATTATCACAACAACAGGTTCAAAGGTTTGAACACTTGCCTGGTAGTCGGGTGTGGGTAGAGGTAGCGTGTCCCGGTTCAGCTCGGTGATCTATAAACAATCAGAATATTCGAGATTAATCACCTAACACTTCTTTAGAAGGTTACGTATAACTTTATTTAAGTCGAAACACGCTTTCAAGTTATCTCGTTATGCACCCTTTTGTGTAACTCTTTTTATTACCGATACGATCCGACTTTTGTTCGTTATTAAGACATGTCATTGTACTTACACTTGACATATACTTAAGCCGGGTAAGTCCTAAGGTCGGTCGTTTACGAACCAAGATTATACCTCGAGTTTTATCGCCCATTTTCTAAGTGTTTTACCAAAGTTATAACCAAGTATCCATTTTAGGGGTTCGTTTATATTTAACCTCGACTTGAACATTTTTATAAAATCGAAAAACGATCCAAATGACATGTGGTTTTCTTTCAAATCTTCCTCAAGACCTCTAATATTTAATTACCATGATTCGTCACAAACTTTCATATTTTACCGAGGTTCAATTTTAATAACGAACTTGTAGTTACGGTTTCGAACAACTTTTACTAAGTCGGCCATAACTCCTAAACCGTAAGTCGGAATGCTTCGATTCTTTCGCCAAAGCGATCTATGACTCGAGATCTACAAGGTTAGGTCATGTATCCATTAAGGTCAGAAATTTAACCTAACTGTTATGCACGAATTACTAAGGTCTAATGAAAATCGGGCATTACGATGGCTATAAATCGAACGTTTCAAAATTGTTTTCAACACAACCAAGCCACACCGGGCATCCATACATCTTATACACATGTTATACATCTCAACAAGTCCAGGAATATTACTCTTCACCATCATAATCATCATATGGTCAAACCAACTACAAGATCATGCTCATGATAACACTAATGTCATAACTATGCTAAAATCCACCAAAAACATACATAATCATAAAATAAGATCTAGGGTTCTTAAGGATTATACCTTCCTTGGAGAGTGTCCTAGCCTTACTAAGCTTGTTATAGTCCTTGTATAGCCTCAACAAAGCTTAGATCATCCAAACAAAACAAGAAATCAAAGTTAGTTTCTAAGGGTTACTATTCATCATCACTTTTGTAAAAATCATAGAAAATCGAAAAATAAGAGTTTGGCTCTCAAATTTTTACCACATCTTGGCCTCTTCATAAGCTTTGTTTTGAGTCCTATATCATCTAATTTGAAGCTTCGTAGCTATGGTTTTGAACCCGTTTTTCCCACTGGACAGAAACTGGTCAGATTTGTTGCCCCAACTTTGAGCATGGATTTGACTAGGCTATACTACTTTGTTGGCCATGAAATTTTGAACTAACCTTACACATGGTGTGGAGAGGCTATGGTCAAAATTTGGTGATTTTAGAAGCTCTAGATTTTGAGATATGAATTTTTCTTTCATGGCTATTCTTGCTGGGCAGTTTTGAAGAAAAGGAGAGAATGGAGTTTGCTTGGCTTGTCTTTGATCTCATCTAGTCTAAATGAATTATTGTTGATAATATCTTGCATAAAGCCACTTTAATAAAGTGCTTTGGTCATGGATGAGCTAATCAAGTGGACAAGTGTTGCATTCTTGTGGCAAGGTGTGTGTTGTAAGCTAAGTGCTTGGTTGGTTTTCTAATGATGCTAGTTAACTTGTAACTAGCTTGGTTACTTGATGTTATCCACTAGCACATGCATGTATCTTGATTCCTTGCTTGTTTCCTTGTCCGTTTATTACTCAGTTCATTGATCGTTCGGAGGAATAACTCATTCGTTTCTAGTTAGGGTTTTACTGACAACCTTCTTAACATTTATAATACCATTCTCCATCTTTCTTGGTAACTCTCGAATTTAAATTCCTTAAATCCTCTCATTAAATCCTTAAGTCTATCAGTGTCCAGGGAATTCTCGGAGAAAATAAAAATGTTGTTTTTCAGAATCCGACAGCTTTTACATACACTTATTTTCCCCTCGAATCACTAATACGAATTCAAAAATCCATTCCGGGTACTTCTATATAGTGTCGTCTCATAATATTCTCATTCCCACCAAAAATACTATTCATACATTTTTCTTTACTTACTCTCTCGGTTTATACAAATGTCCTGGTTCTCTTTCGAACATTCCTTAACCCTTTTACGGAACCACCGGACTAATAACAGATATCGATTTGGATGACATAAGAATAATCTTCTTCATTGGAATTGCCACCTCTTAATTTCCTAGGAGATAGATAATTCTTATATAAGTTGTCAACCAATACCATTCTTCATGGCACATCATAATTGAATCCGAATCCATTCAATATCCATCTATTAACCCATTGATACATTCATACTCCAATACATAATAAAAAGTTTTAATTAGTACCAAAAATCTGGGTTCTTACAAATTATATCCAAAATTTGGGGTTCTTACACTGGTGTTGAAGGGATCCAAGTGTGCCGAACAGGGTACACACAAGCCCAAGTAATGAAGGGAACCATGTATGCCGAACATGGTTCCATACATGCCCTGATAACCAAGTAAGCCATGTGAACCACTCAAGGTTCTGTACATGTCTGGTATTGAAGGGATCCAAGTGTGCCGAACAGGGTACACACAAGCCCAAGTAATGAAGGGAACCATGTATGCCGAACTGGGTTCCATACATGCCCTGATAACCAAGTAAGCCATGTGAACCACTCAAGGTTCCATACATGTCTGGTGTTGAAGGGATCCAAGTGTGCCGAACAGGGTACCACACAAGCCCAAGTAATGAAGGGAACCATGTATGCCGAACAGGGTTCCATACATGCCCTGATAACCAAGTAAGCCATGTGAACAACTCAAGGTTCTGTACATGTCTGGTAATGAAAATTTTAAAATTCTAATAATTTCAACCTGTTAAGCTGAGAGGTGTATCCACTACTACCCCCTAGTTCTGGATGGTAGCCTGGCTGCCATGTAGAACTATGCTTGTTGGTCTTACATATCTTTTTGAAAATATTTATAAGTGGTAAATGTAAAAGGAAACAATCAACTTCTACTTTTACTGAAAATCAAAGAGTACGATTACATCAAATTTCATCCAGACGGGGTGTGCATCCACTACCCCCGGGCATCTACTGAAAATCATGAAATCCTAAGAACTGAAAGGGAAATGACGCAACCACAACTAGTAGGTTGCCTTTATTTATCCTAAGCCTGAAAGAGGCCTACGTTTGCTCTGAAAAGAGTCTTACTGATAGTACTTTTTAGGTGCTCGGCATTCCAAGCGCGGGGAATAGTGTTCCCATCCATGTCTTCAAGGTGGTAAGTGCCTTCCCAAAAGATAGACTTTATTTTGTAAGGCCCTTCCCAATTTGCTCCAAAGGCTCCGTGCCCGGGAACCCGCATATTGGGCATCATTCTTCTCAGTACTAGGTTGCCAACCTTGAGGGTTCGAGGGCGTACCTTGTTGTTGTAGTATTTGCGGGTCCTCTGCTGATAAGCCGCAAGTTTCAGCTGGGCGGTAGCCCGGGTTTCTTCTACCATATCTAGGGCCAACCTCTGATTTATTTCATTTGACTCTTGACTGAAATTGTCCCTCCGGTAGGACCCTGTCCCGACTTCCTCTGGGACCATAGCTTCACAGCCATAGGTTAGAACAAAGGGAGACTCTCCGGTAGTGGACCTTGGAGTAGTGTTGTAAGACCATAAGACCATTGGAAGTTCCTCAGGCCAGTTTCCCTTTTTGTCTTCCAACTTAGCTTTCAGAGTGTGCTTGATGATTTTGTTCACAGCCTCTGTCTGTCCGTTGCTCTGGGGATGGCAAACGGCTGAGAAATCTTTCTTTATTTCCAAGTCTTCACATAGACTTCTCATTTCTTTACTATCAAATTGCTTGCCATTATCTGAAATCACTTTGTACGGTACCCCGTATCTACATATAATGGCTTTTTTGACAAATTCCTTCAGCTTGCCGGTAGTGATGGTAGCCAGGGGTTTCGCCTCTGCCCACTTGGTAAAGTAGTCAACAGCTACCACAGCATAATTCACACCACCTCTACCTTTAGGAAACTCCCCAATCAGATCAATTCCCCATATTGCAAAGGGCCAGGGGCTTCCAATGGGCCTTAATTCCACAGCTGGGTTGCTGTTGAAGTTAGCAAACCTTTGACAATGATCACAAGCTTTAGCAAAGTCATAAGCATCAGTTTTCATGGTAGGCCAGTAGTAGCCTTGCCGTAGCACTTTGTGGGCCAGGGAGGTACCCCCCGAGTGGTTTCCACAAATGCCTTCATGAATTTCCCTTAGGATGTATTCACATTCATTTCCAGATATGCATTTAAGTAGAGGTTGATTAAAACCCCTCTTGTATAGGATGCCATCATAGATCACATAACGGGCAACCTTATATCTGAGTTTACGAGCTTCATCTTTGTCTTCCGGAAGTGTCCCCTTGGTGATATACTCACGTATTGGGGTTGTCCATTGGCTTTCCATTGAAGATTCTATTTCCATAGTCTCCTCTCGATGGATACTTGGTTGAAGTTGCACTTCAAGGGGTATCACCCCTAACAGAACAGCTTCTTTTTGGGATCCCAACTTGGCAATGGCATCAGCATTGGTATTTTCCACCCTTGGGATTTGATTTAGATTTAGCAATTTGAACCTACTGATAAGTTCTTGGGCATACCTCATGTAGAGTTCAGTGCGGGGGCCTCGACTCTGGAAGCTTCCTTTAATTTGCCACACAATCAGCATGGAGTCACTAAACACATTTAGGTATTCTACCTTCATTTCCAGAGCCAGTTTCAAGCCCGCAATCAGGGCCTCATACTCTGCATCATTGTTGGTAGCCTTGAAGCCAAAGTGTATGGCACTCTGAATTCGGTGCCCCTCTGGGCTTAACAACTCTATTCCTGCACCTCCCCCATTATTGTTTACTGCTCCATCAACATACAGGTTCCACCATAATTGGGGGCTTTCGGCATCCCCTTCGGTAACTGGGGATACCGGGGTACAATCTTCTCCGGTAACCTCAAAATTAGGAGGAAACTCCAGTAAGAAATCGGCCAGCGCTTGGCCTTTGATAGCAGTTCGGGGCTTGTAATCTATTTCAAACTGTCCTAGCTCGATAGATCATTTCATCATTCTACCGGAGGCTTCCGTCTTGTGTATCACTTGCCTTATCGGGAAGGATGTTCTAACTTCAACTTTATGGGCCTGAAAGTAAGGCCTTAGCTTCCTGGAAGCCAATATTAGAGCATATGCTAGCTTTTCCATGCTGGGATACCGGGTTTCCGCATCCAACAGCCTTTTGCTCACATAATATACCGGGTATTGTACTTGTTCTTCCTCCCGGATCAACACAGCACTTATAGAGTATTCAGAAACAGCTAAATATAAAATGAGTACCTCACCTTCCAAGGGTTTGGAGAGCAATGGTGGGCTTCCCAACTGTTCTTTTAGTTTCTTGAAAGCTTCCTCACATTCCGGGGTCCATTCAAAGTTTTGACCCTTCTTGATATCCTTGAAAAACTCCTTGCACTTGTCGGAAGACCGAGATACGAATCTATTTAGGGCTGCTACCCTTCCGGTAAGCCCTTGGACTTCTTTTACATTCCTTGGGGACCTCAGTTCCAGCAATGCTTTGATTTTGGCAGGGTTTGCCTCAATCCCTTTGTGGTTCACATCCAAGAAATTTTCCAGACTCCACACCAAAAACACACCTTTGAGGGTTCAACTTCATCCGGTACTTCCTTAGGATATCAAACATCTCAGATAGGTGCAACACATGGTCGGATGCCACCTTTGATTTGACCAACATATCGTCAACATAGACTTCCATAGTCTTACCAATCTGTTCTTTAAACATCATGTTTACCAGCCTTTGGTAGGTTGCCCCGGCATTCAATAGCCCAAACGGCATCCCCACATAACAGTACAGTCCCCTATCGGTTATGAAGCTGGTATGCTCCTGGTCTGGTTCATGCATCGGTATCTGGTTATATCCGGAGTAGGCATCCATGAAACTTAGCAAAGCATGGCCTGCCGTGGCATCCACCAGTTGATCAATTCTGGGTAGCGAGAAGCTATCCTTAGGGCATGCCTTATTCAGATCAGTAAAGTCAACACATGTCCTCCATTTCCCATTGGGCTTCCGGACCAGTACCGGGTTTGCTACCCATGTTGGGTAGAAGGATTCTTTGATCAAACCAGCCTTCAATAACCGGTCTACCTCTTCCTGGAGGGCGATAGCCCTTTCACCACTGATAGGCCTTCTTTTCTGCCGGATACCCCTTCTCTCAGGGTCAATGTTCAAGTGGTGGCACATGACTTTCGGGTCGATCCCCACCATGTCAGAATGACACCATGCAAACACATCAAGGTTGATTTTAAGGAAAGCATTCAACCTTTCTCTTGTCTTTTCATCTAGCTGTTGTCCAATTTTCAAGATTTTACCAGGATCTTCAGCATCCACTAGTATGGGGATAGTATCTTCGGCAGCCCCTGCCTTTTCCAGGGTACCGGGCATCCTGGGATCAATGTCAATCTCAACCGGGAGTCCTTTCTCCGCTCCCTGGTTCTCATTCTCTAGCATTGCTTTGCCTAGATCATCATCTGAGGCATTTCTTACTATGCCTTCCAATGAAATGTTTTGAATTTCATCATTTTTCTCGGCAGCTTCCAACAACAAGCTTTGTGGTGGCATTACCCCCCGAAAAACGGGAACCTCTTCAGTAGGTTCCTATGGTAATTCCACTATCGTGATGGCACTGCACGATGCTTTTCCAAATTTTTGTGGCTCAAGCCCATGGCTTCTCATTAGGGCTTCCCAATCAGTCTTTTCTTCAACATGAATAGATTTATCTGTCTTCTCGGCAGCCTGCACAGCTCTGTTATAGCATTCCCTTGACTCATGTTGACATCCTTTCACACACCCAATGCCATTTGGTGTAGGAAACTTCATTGAAAAGTGGTATATTGAGGTTACCACCCTCATATCCTTCAATATTGGTCTATCGAGAATTGCATTGTGGGAAATGTCTTCATCTACCACCATGAATTCTGCCATTTGGGTAGCCTTGCAGGGATCCATACCCAATGTCAGGGGCAATTTGATCTTTCCCATAATTTGGACAGGGTTGCCGGTAAACCCATATAGCTCATTATTGGTAGGCAGTAACTCTTTGTCCAAAAGTCCCAATTTCTGGAATGTGGTATATGCCAAGATATTTACTGAGCTTCCATTATCAACCAGCATTCTGTGCACATTCATTCCACCAATACTCACGGTTACCACCAAAGCATCATTATGAGGGTGGTGAACCCACTTGGCATCCTCCTCGGTAAAGGAAATATCAGCGGTTTCCCCTTTGAACAGCTTAGGGGGCCTTTCTGCAAGGTGGAACACATTAGTTAGGGGTTTGCCCCTGGCTTCCCGGGCATACCTATCTCTGGCATTCCGACTGGCACCCCCCAAATAAGGGCCGCCAAAGATGGTATGGATGCTATTAGTAGCTCGGGTAGTCCTTTCTTGGTTTCCAGGAGCCTTGTCCTTGTTATCTCTACCTTCTTTATACTTCTTAGCCTCTTGGGCTACAAATTCAGTCAGGTATCCACCTCTAATCAATTCTTCAATTTGATCTTTCAAGTGCCTGCAATCAGCAGTCTCGTGACCATTCACTTCATGGAATGCACAGTACTTTCCCTGATCTTTCACTCCTGGGGGGCCTGCCCGGTAGGACCTCCGGAATAGCCCATTCTTCTCATTCACTTCGAGAATATGACTAATTGGGACAGTCAAAGGAGTATACTCTGAGTATTTCTGAAAATTTGCCTTTGGAGTGAGTCTGTCCTTGGCAGAAACTCTATCCTTAGTTGCATTAACAGCAATAGGGGCAGTCTTGTCATCATACCGGGGGGCTCCCAAACAGGCAGTACCACTCCTGGAAGCCCTATTATTTGAATCCCTTTTATGGCTGTAAGAACGATTTCTTTTGTTCCTACTCCAACCTCGGGAATTGGAATCTTTGGACAGTTTTTCCATGGATTCCTCAATCACTTTGTGGCATTCTGCTTATTGGTAGAATTCCGCCAGGGTTCCGGGCTCCTCAGTTTGCAATTCCTTCCAAAACTCGGTTCCAGGCCTAACCCCGGCTATCAGGAAATTCTTCAGAGTTTCATCATAGGCCTCTTCACTTTTGGCACTTCTTCATTAAATCTTTTGAAGTATTGTCTTAAAGATTCGTGGGGTTCTTGCTTGATATTAGCCAGAGTATTCACCGGTGGGGCATAGGCCACGGTAGCCCTGAATTGAGAGATTAACTGGTCTCCCATCTTCCTCCAGGATTTGATAGACCCTTCGGCTAACCTTTTGAACCATTGGTGGGCATTCCCACTCAGTGTGGATGCCAATAGCCTACACCTTGCTAAGTCCTCCACTTGGTAGACATCCATTTCCGTATTAAAACGGCTCAAGTATTCAACTGGATCTGAGTTTCCATTGAATTTCAGGTCAGTATTCATCTTGAAGAACCTTGGCAAGGCTACCTTTTTCACTTTTACAGAAAATGGGGAACCGACAGTGATACCGGACTTCAACTTTTTCTCCTCCTTGATCTTTTCCAAGGCCTTTTTCCAGTCAGACATCCTGAACTGTCCATTTTCACCATCCGAAAGCATATCACTTCCAAAGTCATCATCTTCATTGGCTGTCTTGCTTCTTCTAGGGACTGAACTTTGATGGGAGCCGGAATCCTGATCGGTACCCCGACCGGTTGGGACTCCGGTAGAGCGGGATTTCCTGTTTTTATGCCAAGAAGAGTGACTGCTTTGCCTATAACTCCTTCTGCCATCAGATCTGGACCTCCTGGAAGTACTTCTTGGGGGTACCGAGTGGGACCTCTCTCGACGTTCTCGGGAACCCTGAGTTATGGAACCCCCATTTCCGTTCCTTCGATCTTTGTTTCCAGTATGACTCAACTTGTGATGAAGGTCTTTTTTGGTCAGTCTTTTGCCAACTCGATCAAAAACACTTAGGCTTCTGGTGGGTGAGCCTACGGTATCCTGGGCTTCCGGAACGTCAGATTGGTCGCCCTCATATTCTTCTTCCACAAGCTCTTCTGCATCTTCTTCAGATGGGACATGATCAGTGTTGTCCTCAATATTATCCTCAGACTCGAAATTCAGCCTTGTCGGAGTCACGTTCTTCTTTTTTGACTTCGACTTGCACTTTCTTTGCCATTTTTTCATTTTCTCGGAACCTTTTTCCAAGTTGTTGACTCTTTCATTCATCGTTTTCAGATAGTCCATGATGTCCTTGTTACTAACATCATCACCACCTTTGTTTCGTCCATTACCATCCTGAGACGGTGTCTTATCACTTTCAGAATTGTCACTCGCCATATCTCCTCCAAATGACGATTTTTGAGGCCCCTCCTTCGGGCGCCAATTGTTGTGGGAGGAATTTAGCACAACAGATTATGAGGCCTCGTGCTGGAATAGCGCCAATAAACAAGGAATCGTCCAACCACCCAGAAAGGCTCGTGGTTGAAGATCAATAGCTAGCCGCCCGGGAAGGCTCACGACTAGGGTTACCGAAGAACACGGGATGTGGTTCCTCGGAAGGATCGGACTGAATCTACGGGATGAGAGCTCAAGGACCAAATGTTGGCCAGCCAAGAACCCTAATTTGACTATGTCACACAAGAGTGCACGTGCTCTAGCTACTCAAGGAGTGTAAGTGTCGAAGAAGATCCCGTAAACTACCTACATACCACTATTTATAGTGGATCAAGCCCGAATGTAGTTCTTGAAGGATATGATCATTTGTTTATGATGAGTTATCCTCTCTCCAGTGGGATAATGACTGTTATTTCTGATAATAATCGAGTATGATGTGTACAATCAGGTTACCAAGCAGTTTAGGTAACATAGAATTATTATCTCTTGTATTTATAATGATTTTGTATCATTTATCAAGTATATATGACATATATCCTCAAATAACTGAATGTTTATATGTTTGAGAGTGTTTTTAGATGATATAAACGTGTTCATAAAAAGTAGGAGGCGTGCCTTATCTGATTTGGCAGCCTGATCAGGCTTCCGGCGGAAGCTGGGGGTACCGCCCGGTAGCCTGGCTCCGGTACCCCCTCCGGTAACCCCTATCACGGAAGCTACTCTGGAAGCTCTACTGGATGACTGATAATAGTTATAGGTTATCCTCAAGGGGATACCTTGAGACCCTTAGTCATGCGTTCCTGTGCTGCAGTGTACATGGTAACCCCTAGGGCTACCGCAGGCCTCCGGAAACCCGACAGATTACACATTCTCTTCATGGATCTGGACCCTAATCCTCTAGTGGGCCTAAATCTAACCCATGCAAGATTTTGGTCACAACACTATGAATTTCAACCCCTTTCATCCACTAGATTTTGAGATATTAATTGTTGAAGATTGATTGAATAGTAACCATGAATGTTTATCTTTTAGATCTTGAATTATAAGGGTTGTAGGGACTCATCCAAGGTGTTGTTGAGGCTTGTAAAGCTTACCCAAGGTTCCTAGATACTCAAGAAGGTATAAAACTCTAACCCCTCTTAGCCATTAATTATTTATGGTGTATAATGTTAAATCCATGGACTATGGTATGAATCTTGGTCATATGAGTTATGGATGATGAAGATCTTGAGTTTAAATGTTGTTGATGTGATTTTTAAGCTTGTAGTTAGTGTATATAACTCCATGTATGCTATAGAGTATGATCTTGGTGGTTTAGATGATGGTTGTGATGTATACAAAGAATTCTTGAATGGTTTAGTTAGAAAGCAAGCTGTGTAAATTTTCTGGGAACTTGTACTGTCTTGTAGGAGGGTTTTGAACCCCTAAATCTTGTCCCCTGAGGTCCTAATGCACATGGTTAGAAAGGTATTTGAATGTAGTTTCCAGAAATATAAGGTTCATGACTAGATGATGTGTAGATTTTGAGTTATGGCCTGAGAAGTGAAGAGTGGTTCTGGAATCCGAACTGCACTAAATGGTCCACTTGTGAGCCCTCTTTAAACCCCTACAAATTTATGTAGGATCATGGAAAAATTAGGAGAGCTAGTAATTGCAGTGGTGAAGGATACCCAAAAAGAATTGGATTAAAATATGCATTTTTCAATTTTATAAAAATGTTATAGTAAAATTCGCGCAGGTGAAAAAGTCATAAGTGGAGTATGATTTTAAGGGGGAAATAATACGCTTCGAATATGGTAACCAAATTAAGTCGAATAAGTGACGAGCATAATCGAGTGATGACATGAACCTATAGTGGGGCTAGAGAGTCATAGGACGAAGTCATTAAGTTAATTTTGTGTCCCCTAAAACCTCGTAATTAAAAAGATATTGTTAAGGTACTAACGAACGACTATTGGTTATGTATAGATCATCATTCCACTCCGCAAGCTCGACCACCCCAACCTCACCAAGGCAAGTTTACTTTTCAAAACTTACATATATAAGGACTTTCGCTGTTGTGTTTGTAGTTTTCAATCGTATCATATGCTTATGCTTATGCTTATTGAGGTTATGATGAAAATTGAGATATATGCACATATATGTTTGTACCCCCTTGAACTTAGAATGAAATGTTTTCTTCGGACAACGACTCTAGCAATAGAGGTCGTAGCGGTCCAAATATACCATTGACCGGGGAGCGGTGTATTATTATATCGTGATTAAATTGCGAAAACCCAAAGGGTCATTCGGGAAGTATCGTATACTTAAGTATTTATCGGAAAGAATTCCAATCATGTGTGACAACACAAGTGCAATCTCTATAGTTTCCAATCCTGTCAATCATTCTAGGACAAAGCACATTGACATCAGATATCACTTCATAAGGGAGCATGCAACTAATGGAACCATTGAGTTACATTATGTTCCCACAGAGAAACAACTAGCTGACATATTCACTAAGCCATTAGATGAAGCCACCTTCACAAGGTTGGTTAGTGAGATTGGAATGCTGAATTCTTCAAATTCTGGCTAAGTGAATATATCAACTAGATTGTTGCAGCAGTAAATACTTACTTTATCAAATGCTCAATATTTTTGAAGTAAGTATTGGCTGGAGTATGATTTATAAATATTTCACAATGCTGCATATGTTGAAAATCATACATCTTTAGCTTGAAATTTCTGTGAAATTTTGAGAGAATCACTATTTAATTTGGTAGAATATTCTTCAGTGAATATTTCTGGTAAATTTTAAAAGATAGTGAAAATTGAATTTTATGAGTGAAAAGTATAGTTCGATAAGTCAGACTTCTCGAATGGTTCATTGTTTTGTCATGGCTCGAGTTCTCGAATAGGCCTATCTAGAACCCTCTTGAGTTCTCGAATAGTGTCTTTTGGAGAAATCGAATAGCACACTATGAGTTCTCGAATAGAGTATTTTAGTTCTCTAATGATGGAGTTCTCGAATACTGTATTTGAGTTATCGAATCATTTGAAAAGGCTGATTTCTCGCTGACACTTAATCTCTTTTTGGATTTATATTCAAAATTTCATTTCGCTCATAAAAACATATTTTATTTAGCTTAGAATTATTTTCTGAGTTAAATAACTGCCAGCTGTGAGTTACAAACTGCTTGAGATATCGAATAAGCCTTTCTTGACTTATCGAATAGTTGTTTTATACTTCTCGAATGATTTTCTTGTCGATACAAAACTTAGATCTAATCGACAACTCAAGTCACTCACATATATACAATTCCACAACTGTTCAAATCATTTCATTCGATTTTTCAGGCAGCTAAAGTTCCAAAACCTCTGTAAACCCTAACGTCAAAAGCTAAATTTCTTCTTCAACCTTCATTCTCTTCTCATCTCTCTGTGTAACAATGGAAAATACCCAACTCACAATTCCTACCCACACCAATTTCATAGCAATAACCAACGATGTTGAAGCACCCAATGCAAACTTTAAGTGCTTCGTTCGATGGATGGCTGAATCATACATCAAGGATGCACTCTCAGCTAACCCAACCCTGTATCTAGACTTACTAGAACAGTTTTGGAGAACTGCTACTGTGGAGGTCGTGGCCCTAGAGAATGCAATAACTTCATACGTAATCTATTGCAAGATTCAGGACAAGGAAATCACCATCACTACTGAAGACATGAATCAAGCACTGAGGTTACAACAAGGAGTGTTTGACAGTCAAGCAATTGATCAGGAATTGGAAGACTTCTTTGATTTTATTAACTACTCAGATAGAATCAAGCTTGGAAATTTGAATAGGAAGTACTTGAGGAAAGAATGGAGCTATGTCTTTGCCACTCTTCTTCAAGTCTTCAAAGCAAGGAAGTCCAGCTTTGATCAAATCAGCACACCTGTTCAACAAATAGGATATGCTCTAGCATATGGGAGAAAGATTGATGTTGGTTTGATCATAATGCAAGAACTATATGGGAGACTTGGTAAGAACTCAGCCAAGAGAGGTAATGAAATTTTCTTCCCTCGCTTTATTCAATCTGTACTTAATTTCATAGATGCTAAATTGATTGAATTGCCTGGGTTAGACAAAAATAGAATAGGCTATCCGAAATCCATGACCAAACTCATTTTTGGTAGCTTGGAGACTAGGAATGATGTGGATGTAAGGCTCAAAATAACTCCCCTTATGGAGAGTTTATTTAGGACTTACCCCCACAACATGCAAATATGTGCCTCAAAATCTGAGTTAGCTAGGCCCAAGCAAGTAGAGCAAAATGCTAACCCAGGGCCTGCTAACCAACCCTCTCAGCCAAACACTTTACCAAACACAGAGCCAACTGCATCATCCTCTCAAAAGGGTGATGTCAATAAAAAGAAACCAAAGAAGAAGAAGAAGAAATCTAAAACCACCTTTTCAGTCACCCAAATGGCTGAAGTTGTAAAATCAGGGGCAAACAGCTCACTAGATGTATCCTCTCAATAGGGTGCATCTGTAGAATCAAGCATCCTCCCCAATGCACCTATCTGTAAAGAGTCAGCACAAGGGAGTGATAAGGCTGGCACAACACTGAGTGGAGAGCACATCACAATTGAAACTCCCTCTATCTCTCAGGGGGAGTTGCCAAAATCAAATCTACAACACACCTCTCTTCCAGAATCTACCACTCATATTTCTTTGGAGCCTGCAACTCAAGCAATTGAGGAGCAAGGCATTGATCATCAAGAATTCTTTTCTCTTGATGAGCCAATGGATTCAAGTGACTTGGTGCATGACACCTTGCTCACCACCCAGGTACCACATTTAGATGGTCAGGGAATGCATGCTGGGGCATCTCCTAATGACACCATCACAGACACAGAGGATTCACTAGTTTTAACTAGAGACTCTGTGCCTGTGTCAACTACTGTTGTAACTCATCCCACTCCTGTGGAGACAACAGTAGCAGAGTCTTTCCATCCGGTTACAGAAGTTGCATCTGTAACTGAGGAGTCTAGCTTGCCTAGCTCTAGCTCTCACTTTTTGTCCCAATGGCTGAAGCCTGTGCAACATGACAGTGCTTCAGGATCAGGGTCTGTTCCACCACAAATGTCCATTGAAGCTCTCCAAAGCTATGTTGTGGATCAGATTCCTGAGTTTGTAAAAATTGCCCAGAACCTTGTCACCTCCAACATGTCACATCCAGATTATGAAGCCATCCTACTATGCCATAGGGATGATGTGGAGATGTAGAAGGCCAAGATTATTGATGATGCTGAGAGAGATGGCAATGTAGATGCCTGGATGCAAGGAAAGTATGATGTAACTCTCAGTGAAGCACTTCAATATCTTAGAGAGGAATACATCACTTCACTGGGTTCAAATGCAAAATCCTTGTCCCGTAGTGAAGTGTATGAAGCTGTCAATGATTCCTACAAGGATTTCCTCAAGGCTGCACACTACCTTGGCAAGGGAGTCAAAACTGAAGTCAACAAGGTGTGTGACAAGACAGCCACTTCAGTAGAAGAAGTAAAGAGGGCCTTTGATGCCAAATTTCCTCAACTAGACTGTGTGGTCAAAGATCTCAAACACTGCAACACCACCTGCACCAAGATGGATAATGGTCTAGCTCTACTTAAAGATATAGTCACAGGTCTAGGAAGCAAATTTCAAATTCTATCTGACCAAACTACAGAGGCCAATGCTATGTTGAGGACCATGTTCAAAAACCAATATGGAGACAAGCTAGTCACTGAAGTCCCTGTGAATGAACTGTCAAAGTATGAGTTCAAAAGACTACAAGATCAATCCCTAAATGGTTTCAAGGCCAAAGAGCTATTCACCAAGGTTGATACTCTTGAAAGGGAGGTGGTGTCTCTCAAAGAATCCAATGCCCATCTGGCAGGCAAGGTTACAAATCTAACTGAGCAATTGAACACTCAAGCCACTACCACAACTGATGTTCTTCTGCATCAACAATCTATGTTGTCTGCCATGATGAAGCACATGGGTATCCCTCTATCTGAAGACTCTTCAACTCCAAAGGCCCCTACTACAGCCTCTGTGCCTGACAACAAGCCTAAGGGGAAGAAGAGGATAACAAGGAATAAATCTAAGGAGGGGAAATCTCAATCTCAATCTAAAGGTATCAAGATTAATGAGGGTGGTCATCAACAAATTTCAAATCCTACATCTCATGTCTCAGGCAAGGGCAAACTCAAGGTTGATGAACCTCCATCTTCTCTGCCAGTGGTCACTCTACCACCTGTGCACATCATTACACCTAGTGGCCAAAAGCAAACTGTCACTACTACAGTAGTGGCAGGTTCCATGCCAAGCAATCCAGTCCAAGTACCCAGACTTGAAGATGAGCCTGTGGAAGCTAAGGTGATTATAGAGGCCAAGCTGATAGAAGTAGCAAATTCAGAGATTTATCATGATGCTGCATTCTTGAAGTTTCTGTAAACCTCAAAAGCAAGGGTTGGAGGGGATACCTTATTTTACAGAAGAAGCCTCAAAGATCAAATCAAATATCTAACAGTTATTCCAAGAAAGCTAAATCAAATCTATCTCAAGGAAATCATGATGGTGACCAATGGCAAGATATGGCATCTATCATTTGAAACCTTGAAAGCCTTAAAATACTCTGAGATTGATGCTATCTTGGAACTAATTGAGCAGAAAGGGGAGAACAACCAAAGACTGTACACTGAACTAAAAGATGGTCAACTAACTAGATTGCCTGAAGTATGCACCAAACCAAGAACCATATTTTATCAGTCTAGTACCAGAATTAAAGATGTTAAATAGCTGGTTATCTCCCATGATCTTAACCCTAAAACCCATAGACTCATCATTGCTATTATTGACCAGCTACAAAAGAAAGATGGAAACAGAAGTGCTGAAGAGTTGGAAGCACTTCATATCTTAAGAACATTCATAGCTACTGGTTCAATTCTGGAAATAGCTCAACCTAGGAGGAATAAGGATGATAAGGATGATGACAAGAGTAATGGAAGTAGAAGTCATCACAGGAGTGATAAGGGGGATGAGGATAAGAAGAAGAAGAAGAAAGACAGCAAGGATAAGAAGGATGATGACCAAGGCAAAGTCTATGAGAGGAAGAATGGAAAACAGCAAGCCTTAGGCATTGCTAGCAGTAATCTCACCACAACACAAGACTCTAAGTCTAGGGTGAATGCTGTTAGTAATGACCTACCAAAATCTAATCCCTTGGCTCCTGCAACTGTTTTACCACCTCAAGAAGAGAAGAAGATTAAAGTCAAGAAACCATCTGTATATTTCAAAAATCAAACTGCTAATGGAATACTACAATGGTCCACGAACAAAGGTCACATGCTACTTCCAGGCAACCATGTAAAAAGGATCAAATTCAAGCAAGCTGCAAGGAAACCAAAGCTATCCAAATCAAGGACTCTGACAATCTATCCAGGCTTAAAACTCTAACCACTAGATGAAGACTTTGATGAAGACCAACTGCAAGCTCAAAGAATCTACCATGTTGCCATTGTTGATAACTGTCATGAGATCAAATATAGTGATGGAAGGGAGGAGAAATTCAAATAAGGAGGATGTCAACACTGGGGTAAGCTACATGACATAGAAAGAATCATTGCATTGTTGAGCTCAGAAGTTAAAGTGGAAAGAGTATGGAAGCTGGAGTTAATTGATTTTGTGAAGATGAAGAGAGATCATGAGGAGAGAATCAGAAAAGAATGTCTTGAGAAATTGCTAGCAAGGGAGAAAGAAATTGAGAGACTGGAGATTGAAGCAGAAAAGCTAAGGGCAAAGGGATTGTGTAGAGTTCAGTTTAACCCCTATGTGGTGAAGTATAGGAGGAGAAATGGGGATCAGGTCCACATCAGAATGAATCTACTCAACCACTATCCTGCAAACATTCTGAAACTAGTACATGAAGATTTCAAAGACTCAATTTTGCTTGAAGAATTGGATGCTATGGCAGAAATAATAAAAGCTATGGATGAGAATACAAGGAAGGAGAAAGAAAGAAGACAGAAATCATATGATGATTTGCAAGCCAAAGTTATGGAAAGGGAAACAAATGACAATGGCTAGTACTTCATCATAGGTTGTAAGATTACTCACCCTGTAGTTCTATCCACATTTCTAATCAAAATTCATACATGTACTGTCAATTTTTATCTTTATGTATGTTAGGCTTGTTATTAGACATGAAATTGTGACTAAGGGTCTTACTCACAATTTGGGGGAGATTGTTAGTCACAGAGGCATGCCTGAATACATCTAATAACAAGCCTAAGTATAATGCTATGCATTACCTACATGACCTCTTAACTGAGGGAACCTCTAGTTGTAGAGTTTCTATTTTTTCTGTACTTGTAATAGGCATCAAATTCTAGTTGTGTTACTGTACTTATAAAGTCAAGAATAATGCTTGAAAGAAGTTCCAAGGTTCATGCCTCAAGCAAGGAGATAAAGACTGCCAAATAATCACAGTTGGGATTTGAAGAAATGAAGAATTTGCCTAAGTACCAATTCGAGAAGTACATTTGTCTATTCGAGAAGTCTAGCATTCGAGAAGTCAGAGATTCGATATCTCAGAAGACACTATTCGATATCTCTGAATACACTGTTCGATATCTCATTCGATATCTCAGAGATTCGATATGTCTATTACTCTATTCGAGAACTCATGTAGTCAACAAGTCAAAGCATCATTCGAGTTCTCTAAGAGTCAACAAGTCAAAATGCTCTATTCGATATCTCAAGGACTAAAGAAGCTATTCGACATCTCAAGGATTCAATATGTCAAAATGCTCTATTCGATATCTCAAGGAGTCCCAGAGAAAAGAGCTATTCGAGAAGTGATTCGATATGTCAATATAACACTATTCGAGAACTCAGAGTTATCGATTAAACAATTCGAGTTCTCGAATCAATCACTTAGCCACTTCTCGAATACATTCTTGGAGACAAAATACTGAAGAATTGTACAAGTCAGAAACCTGCAACAAGCCAAGACGCTTTATTTGACTATGTACTATAAAGCACATTGGAAAGCCTACAAAGAAGCTTGGAGAGATAAGACAAAGGGACAAGGAGCTAAGGAAGTGGATCTGAACAGGCTTTGCAAAGTCAAATCTGTAGTCGTTTGGACTCTTACTCAAATAAGATAGACATACTGGAAAGTAGTTTGTTTTACCTATCTTATTTGTAGTAAGTAGGTGTATCCATGTCTATAAGCATACAGCCTCACTTCCTTAGCAGATAAGTTTTGAGGGATAAGTTTTTCAAATACATCACAAGAAATATCTCTCTGAGAAAAACGAAGCGGAGAATACTATCATTTGTATTCACAGATTGTAGCAAAATCTTTATCTAATAAAATATTAGATTAAAGTGATATTGTGTTGTGTTTGTCTTTGTTATCTGTACTCACATATCTCACACACTCAACACATATCTTGTTGCAAAGATTCAAGAACTAAGAACAGTTCAAGAATCCATTCACCCCCCCTCTGTATTCTTTTACTGTGTTCAATACTCAACAAAATAGACCCTTGTATGTAATACAATACACAAATTCGAGAGAGATAGAAAAGGCATAAATACAATAATCGAGAAAAACAGAGACTGAGGGGGAGAGAGATGGAGAATGAGACAGAGAGATGGAGAGAGAGACACAAAGAGAGAGAGAGACAAAGAGATACAAAGAGAGAGATAGAAATAGGGAGGGAGCGAGAGAGAGAGAGAGAGAGAGAGAGAGAGAGAGAGAGAGAGAGAGAGAGAGAGAGAGAGAGAGAGAGAGAGAGAGAGAGAGAGGAGAGAGAGAGAGAGAGAGAGAGAGAGAGAGAGAGAGAGAGAGAGAGAGATAGAGAGAGTGGGAGAGAGATAGAGGTCAAACTAAAGAAAATTGAAGCATGCAACACAGAGTATACATAAATCGAAGCATATAAAGAAAGATTTATACCTTAATTGAACAAAGCTCGAACCATAATTGAAATCTTTAACCAAACTTCGATTGACCAGCTCGAACCCTAATTGAAACGTAGAACCAAGCTTCGATTGACCAGCTCGAACCCTAATTGAAACCTAAACTTCTTATGAGAGAGGCGAGAGAACCTAATTGAACCTAAACTGCTATTGCGGCTCGTGTTTTCTTTTTCATTTTGAGAGAAAATGTAAGTGATAAGTTTAGTGAGGTGAACCCTAAGTGATAGCTATTGCGGCTCGTGTATCCCCCAATTCTGATTTTTTATTTTGTCGCTCGTGTTTTCTCTTTTTTGCTAAGTTACCGCTCGTGTTTCATTTGCCGCTCAGCAGTATATCAATTTACTTTCTTTTTTTATTTTTGATTATTTGTAAATATTATCAATTTATTTTAATTTCTTGAAATTAAAATATAATTGTTAAATCTATTATTTTCATAATTTTGTAATAATTCATAATTTGTACATAACTTAGTTTTCTTTATTAAATTTTTAATGAATTTAGTTAAAATTTAATAATTTTTTAGATATTACTTTATTTTAAATCTTTTTATTTGAAATTTATAAACAAAATTTAATATTTATGAAAAATCAATAATTTAATATTTTACGAAATATTACGTTTTAAAATGATTACTTCAACAATTTTGTTAAAATTAATTATTTTTAAAGTCAAATAATTATTAAATCATTAATTTTAAATAAAATAAAAATTTTGTTCATGAATACTCTATGGTAACACATCTCATGATGTTGCCCACTGTAACACTTTTTATAACTACAGTAACATACTTTTGTGGCTATGGTAACACCACAATCACAAGGATGCGATAGCTCAAAAATTTCATAGCTATGGTAACATCCAAGAAGGTAACACCCATGCCTAAAGGTTGCAATAGGCCATCTATGGCGTAGTGTGGCCATAGATACCAACGTTCATGGCACCACTGGTGCAAGGCTATCAGAATGTATTTAACCTCCCTAGTGGGCTGCCGCCAAAGAGGAGCTAAGACCATAATATTGTCTTGAAGGAAGGCACAGACCCGCTGAACGTAAGGCCATTTCATTATCCCTAGGCCCAAAAGGATAAGATCGAAAGGTTGGTGGGAGACATGGTAAAGGCAGGCATCATACAAGTGTCCAACAATCCATTCTCGAGTCCAGTTTTTTTGGTTTAAAAAGATATGGATCGTAGCATTTCTGCGTGGATTATCAGGCCCTCAACCAAGCCACAGTTCCTAATAAGTACCCGATCCCCGTCATTGATGAGCTCCTGGATGAGTTACATGTCAAAAACTTGTTAGCACAAAATCACGCAAGCGTACGTGGTCACAAGTAATATATAAGGTTAAGTCCAAATTCGTTCCCACAGGGATCAGGTTATGGTTCTTTTCAGTAAATGCACCTATTCAACAATGTATGATCTTAATTCACTGCTAAGACAAGTAATTAATTGAGATTTTAATTAACTAAATTTAACTAATATGCAATTTTAGAATTAACTAGCTAATGAGATCTAAAATCAAATTACTTATATGAGAATAACATGGAATTCTAACTTCATTATCTACTTCACTTAGAGTCGCAGCCTTTAATCAATACATGTGATGGTTTTGATATCTGATCGGACAACACGAAATAAGTAAAAGCTACCTCTCGGTATACTAATACCAAACTACGCATGCATCCACAAAAGAGATAGAAGATGGGTAGACACCAATTATGTTTAGACCCTATATCTCTATAGAATTTGAAAACATAAAGGTTTAAGCACAAGTTATCCACTTAGATCACATAGGGCAGCATAATATCTCTATTTACGCCACAAATCATGATGTTAAAACATCAACCTATCCTATGCTAGCATGGCAAGTTCTAAATCTCAAGATCCACTCTCGTTTAGCAAGAGATTAACAAATTAGATGTTCGCGACGCATCTAAATACATGAAACACAACCATACGAGGATATCAAGAATTCACCACACATAAATCTTTAAAGCATATAAACTACTTAGCTACATAGATAACTCCGTTAGAATCCCATGACAACGATTAGCTCATAATTGAACCGTTCATCGTCATGGGATTTGATGAAAACATGATATAAAACAAGATATGAATAAAAGAAGTAATTATATTAATAAACAAAGAGTTAAGAAAACAAATCTATAATCCAGAATAACACAAAGGCTGAAGTAGATCTAGATCCGTTGCTTGTCACGAGCGTTGAATCCTTCTCTCCTTTTCCCCCTTGCAGATCTAAGCTATGCTACAATAATAATAACTAATAATATGTCTATGTCTATTACAATGGTATGATGTGTTTATATAGGCACTACAAGTCTTGCCCAGCAAGAAAATACAAAACAGAATTATAATAGAATTTCTGCAAGATACGTTTCCTAATTTGATTATGTTTTGTAAGGAAAATTCGTGGCTGACTTTTCTTCAGATTTTCTGGAACGTTCCCCACGTAATTGGAATTCTGGACTATCTTAGAATGATAGGAAATCTCGTTATCTTCGCGTGGACTGCTTACGGGCCTAAAACGGACTTCTAGAACTCAAGATATGGCCAAAACAGTGTAAACTGTGCAACCCTTCTCGAAAATCCGAATTTTAATCAATTAATTCCCAAAAAATTATAAAAGCATCCACCTTAGTCAACATTCTCGTAATCCTGCACAACTAAGCAAAACACATCAAATCTACAACAACTTGAGCCCAAGACAATCAATTTAAGCCGAAATTAAGCGATACAAGTGGATATAAAATCCACTTATCACACCCCCAAACTTAAACCGATGCTTGTCCTCAAGCATAAACAATTACAACTAACTAACTAGCTAGTACCACTTCCGTAGGTGATCACGGTTGCATTTGGCATATGCAACAAGCCCTTTAAACCCCTAGGCAGCCCTAGTGGACGAGCAAGGTCTCGTGAGGGCCTATAGCGAATGTACCCACAAAATCCATTTAACCTAATGCAATGCAATGCATGAATGCAACTAGAATGAAAAATGCAACGATCCCCTTCAAACTAACCAAAACCAACGAGCAAGCAAATATCTCAAAGAATGCAACTAAATCCAAATAGAGTTCGACCAAGTTCCCGTATACTAACAATACATGAACAGAAACGTGCGTGTGTGCAATGCTCATCAGAAATACTCCCAAAACTAGGTCAAAAATCATACATGCTTTTCGTCAAGACAATCACAGGTTTATAAATAGAATAGACCGTAGACACTTCATAACCTAAGAACACCTCCATCCTTATCCAAGGTAGACAGAAATTCATGCTTTATTAACGACAAACAACTATGACACATAATATACAAACATGCTTATTTAACCGTGCAATGGATGAGACCCCGAAAGGCTTATACAATAATACCCATGTAGCGAGCGTTGGGTTAGTGGATCCCAGACTATAAAAGCCTTAGGTCACTAGGCACAAAGTTCCCGCGAACTTAATTGCTCGAGTATTAAAGAGCTCACCCTGGTTAATTTTGCATATAAACAATTGACATCATTTTTTTTCTTTTCTTTTCTTTTTTTCTCTTTTTTTTTCTTTCTTCTTTCTGCTTTTTTTTTTTTCTATGCAATCTGGAATGAGAATTCTCAATTCCAACCCTAGACTACTCATATAAATATGAGCCGGCTACTAGCCAATTGACGCCTAGCCATTATTGACAATTATTTACAATTTAAGCATGAAATCCATGTTTTCCCCCAAACTTAGACTTAATTGTTCTAGGCCATCAAGGGAATAATGAAAATTCTAAATATAATCAAGTGATTAAATCTCAAAACATCCAAACAAGCATGATCTCAACCTAGCTCAAAAGCACCCAACGAGACTGTGAAAAGATTTTGTTTCTGAAGCATGCAAGTCAATTTCATAGAAACTATAAATCAACCCTCTACTCATCATTATCACACTCAATTAGACACCTACCTACCAATCAGAATTAGCTCGTTCTAAGGGATCATGAAACATGCATGCCATGACAATGCAACTAATATGAACTCACATGATATACATAAATAAAAACAGGATGTCCTACATGAAACAAACGTAGATAATACGAACATAACATGAATGAATTACTACTAAGCATGCAAAACATGATATCCTACATGAACATATATATACAACAACAACTACTAATCCCTCAAACCACCCCCAAACTTAAAATATTCAATGTCCGCATTGAATGGAAGTAAATACGAGGGAAAGTAGAAAACATACCTAACCAGCTGAATCATAACCCTCCTCGGATGAATCTGGTGGAGGATAATGCGTACGAGCTCCATAGACTAGCCACCTCCCAAATAACAAGAATCCTACAAAACCCCCAATTACAAGAACACAAATTCGTAATAAAAATAATATTAGAGAAGATTTAACCCAATTACGAATCAAAGAGGTGAACTTGTAATTAATTCCTCTTTAGAATTGAATTTAAATAAATAGAAGAGGAATTGGATTTGTATGTATGGGTGTGTATATATAATGGAGGGATTGGGTGAATAAAATTAATGTGAAAAGGAAAAATTTTGGGTGGGTATGAAATTTGATGTAGGATAGAAATAGGATTTGATGAATTAAAGAAAAAGAATTAGAATAGGTTTAGAATTTTAGAAGAGAGATGGGGGGTTTTGGAATTGAAATAGGAAAAGAATTTGGTTTAGGGATAAAAGAATAAGAGGAGAAAAGAATTTGAGTAGAAAATAATTAGGGAGTAGTAAAGAATTGGGGTTGAAAGAAAAAAAGAAATTTTTTTTTTTTTTATAATACAACAGCAAACTGCGCCCATTCCAGTAACGCAGGCGCAGCCTGCGTCACAGACAGAAACGCAGGAGCAGCCTGCGTTACGCAGGCGCAACCTGCGCGACCCAAATTTTTTTTTTTTTTTTTTTCTTTCACAGCAGTTTTTTTTTTTTTTTTCACACACTTTTTTTTTCCACGCGTGGGTTGCCTCCCACGAAGCGCTTCTTTAACGTCAATAGCTTGACGTTACTTCCTCAACTCATGGCGGTTTCAAAAGAATAACTGAACCGTCTTCAACAGATAGACCATTCATACGAACGTTGACCTCTTGTTTGCTTGCTTTCCACAATTCTCTTCCCTCAGACTTCGACCTGATTTTACTATCCAACAGCTTAATTTTCTTCTTTTTCTTCTTCATACCTCTAATGTGCTTCTCCGACTCAAACGTCAAGCTTTCTTCTTCCTTATCATCAGCATTCCACCTTCGCAACACGTTATCTTGCCCCTCTTCAAAAATCACTAGCTCATTATTCAAACGGACATACCTCAAATGTGGTGGAAGTTTCCCAAGCTTAACATTCGAAAGATCTCGAATTGAAGAACTTTCAATGAAATCACTGATGTGATGCTTTAGCACGTGTGTATCCGACTTTTCGCTCAACGACTGATCAAACTTCTTTCTCTGACCCGTATCAACTATTTCCACACTACAACACTCTTCATCCTCTGTCGGAAATTTCATTGCCTTGAACACATTAAAGGTGACAATCTGATCTTGCACCCTCATTGTAAGCTCTCCTTTTTGCACATCAATCAAAGTATGGCCTGTAGCTAGAAAAGGCCTTCCCAAGATTATGGGAATCTTCTTATCTTCTTCAAAATCCAAGATAACGAAGTCAGCAGGAAATATGAGCTTATCAACTTTCACCAAAACGTCCTCCACTATGCCCCTAGGATAAGTGATTGACCTATCAGCCAACTGCAAAGAGATGTTGGTTGGCTTTGGCTCCGGCAGACCAAGTTGCTTGAACACAGATAAAGGCATGAGATTGATGCTAGCTCCCAAGTCACACAAGCACTTGCTAAAAGAAAGGTTGCCAATAGTGCAAGGGATGGTGAAACTTCCCGGATCTTTAAGTTTGGGTGGCAACTTCTGATGCAGAACTGCACTACACTCCTCCGTTAATGCCACTGTTTCAAATTCTTCCAACCTTCTCTTTCGTGACAAAATATCCTTCATGAACTTTGCATACCTCGGCATCTGCTCCAATGCTTCAACAAAAGGAATGTTAATGGACAATTTCTTGAAGACATCCATAAACTTCTGGAACTGAATTTCTTGACTTTTCTGCACACGTCGAGGAAACGGAGGAGGAGGATAGAATTGATTATTCTTTGAAGATTGCTCCGGAGTAGACTTTTCAACAGGTTTCTTGCTCTTCTCACCATCAACCTGATCAGCCACTAAGTCAGATTTCTCAATTTCTGGCACTGCAGATTTTTCAACCTGCTGATTCTGAACATCTTCATCTTCTTCAGCTGCTGATTGAGGGCCTGCTGTAACCTTTCCTGATCTCAAAGTCACTGCATTAACCTGTTCTTTGTTCCCCCTTCTGCCTGGATTTGTTTCCGTATCACTAGGAAGAGTCCCCTGTTGCATGTTCAACAAAGCACTTGTAATCTGTCCCATCTGGTTTTCCAAGATCTTTTGAGAAGCTTGAAGGTTCTTCAACATCATCCTCATATCATCCATTTCTGATTTTTCATTAGATGATTGCCCCGCATGAGCCTGGGGTTGTTGCTGCTGAAATCCAGGAGGTTGATATGGTGCCCTTGGAGCATACTGCTGTTGATAGCCTTGATTGAATGGCCTAGCTTCCTGACTTTGAAACTGCTGATAAGACTGCTGAGGTTGTTGAGCACTTTGGTTGTTGCTCCAGCTGAAGTTAGGATGATTCCTGTTGTTCGGATGATAAGTGGCTGGGACTGGTGCAGCAGGTCTTTGGAAATTACTAACGAACTGTGCTGATTCAGAAGAGATAGCACATTGACTTGTCTCATGTGCGCCCGCACATAGCTCACAAATACTAGCCACCTGCTGAATCCCATAATTAGCAAGAGAATCCACCTTCATCGTAAGAGCCTTCAACTGAGCTGCAATAGCTGAAGCTGTGTCAACTTCAAGAACACTTGCTACCTTACCTTGAGAAAGCCTCTCTGTTGGATTCTGATATTCGTTAGCAGCCATCATCTCAATAAGATCATAAGCTTCCTCATAGCTCTTCGCCCACAGAGCTCCACCTGATGCTGCATCTAACAAAGGCCTAGACTGTGCTCCCAACCCATTGTAAAAACCATTAATAACCATCCAATCAGGCATGCCATGATGTGGACACCTACGAAGCATCTCCTTGTAACGTTCCCAAGCCTCACACAAAGACTCGCCAGATTGCTGCTGAAATTGAGTTAACTAGTTCCGTATTGCTGCAGTTTTCGCCATAGGGAAGAATTTAGTAAGAAACTTCTGAGCAAGATCATCTCATGTAGTAATGGAACCAGCTGGTAGAGAATGTAACCAGCCTTTAGCCTTATCCCTCAAAGAAAATGGGAAAAGTCTCAACTTGATAGCATCCTCTGACACACCATTAAATTTGAAAGTGTCGCAGATCTCGATAAAGTCCCGAATATGCATGTTAGGATCCTCCGTAGAAGCACCCCCAAACTGAACCGAATTCTGCACCATCTGAATTATGCTCGGCTTGATCTCAAAGTTGTTCGCTGCAATAGCTGGCCTGACAATACTAGATTGTATGTCATTGATCTTTGGCTGCGAATAGTCCTTCAAAGCCTTGACTGCTACTGGTAATTCTGCCATCTCTACAGTAGTTTCAAGTTCCTCTTTCTGATTATCTACTACAAGACCGTCTTCTGCCAGTTTTTCCTTACGAGCCTGCAAACGTGTTCGCATAAACGTTCAAGTACCTGAAAACACCACGAAACAAACAACTAAGTAAGAAATCCGAGTCAGTGAACGCTAACGACCACTGATGACAAGCACATAAACTAAACAAAACACCGATGATCCCCGGCAGCGACGCCAAAAACTTGTTAGCACAAAATCACGCAAGCGTACGTGGTCACAAGTAATATATAAGGTTAAGTCCAAATTCGTTCCCACAGGGATCAGGTTATGGTTCTTTTCAGTAAATGCACCTATTCAACAATGTATGATCTTAATTCACTGCTAAGACAAGTAATTAATTGAGATTTTAATTAACTAAATTTAACTAATATGCAATTTTAGAATTAACTAGCTAATGAGATCTAAAATCAAATTACTTATATGAGAATAACATGGAATTCTAACTTCATTATCTACTTCACTTAGAGTCGCAGCCTTTAATCAATACATATGATGGTTTTGATATCTGATCGGACAACACGAAATAAGTAAAAGCTACCTCTCGGTATACTAATACCAAACTACGCATGCATCCACAAAAGAGATAGAAGATGGGTAGACACCAATTATGTTTAGACCCTATATCTCTATAGAATTTGAAAACATAAAGGTTTAAGCACAAGTTATCCACTTAGATCACATAGGGCAGCATAATATCTCTATTTACGCCACAAATCATGATGTTAAAACATCAACCTATCCTATGCTAGCATGGCAAGTTCTAAATCTCAAGATCCACTCTCGTTTAGCAAGAGATTAACAAATTAGATGTTCGCGACGCATCTAAATACATGAAACACAACCATACGAGGATATCAAGAATTCACCACACATAAATCTTTAAAGCATATAAACTACTTAGCTACATAGATAACTCCGTTAGAATCCCATGACAACGATTAGCTCATAATTGAACCGTTCATCGTCATGGGATTTGATGAAAACATGATATAAAACAAGATATGAATAAAAGAAGTAATTATATTAATAAACAAAGAGTTAAGAAAACAAATCTATAATCCAGAATAACACAAAGGCTGAAGTAGATCTAGATCCGTTGCTTGTCACGAGCGTTGAATCCTTCTCTCCTTTTCCCCCTTGCAGATCTAAGCTATGTTACAATAATAATAACTAATAATATGTCTATGTCTATTACAATGGTATGATGTGTTTATATAGGCACTACAAGTCTTGCCCAGCAAGAAAATACAAAACAGAATTATAATAGAATTTCTGCAAGATACGTTTCCTAATTTGATTATGTTTTGTAAGGAAAATTCGTGGCTGACTTTTCTTCAGATTTTCTGGAACGTTCCCCACGTAATTGGACCTCTGGACTATCTTAGAATGATAGGAAATCTCGTTATCTTCGCGTGGACTGCTTACGGGCCTAAAACGGACTTCTAGAACTCAAGATATGGCCAAAACAGTGTAAACTGTGCAACCCTTCTCGAAAATCCGAATTTTAATCAATTAATTCCCAAAAAATTATAAAAGCATCCACCTTAGTCAACATTCTCGTAATCCTGCACAACTAAGCAAAACACATCAAATCTACAACAACTTGAGCCCAAGACAATCAATTTAAGCCGAAATTAAGCGATACAAGTGGATATAAAATCCACTTATCAGTCCACTATCTTCACAAAACTAGACCTCAAATCTGGGTATCACCAATTACGAGTATGAAAAGAAGACATTCCAAAGACTGACTTTCGGACCCACGAGGGACACTACGAGTTCATAGTTATGCCGTTTGGTTTGACAAATGCGCCAGCCACCTTCCATGCCATTATGAATGAGGTATTCAAGCCTTACCTTAGATAATTTGTCTTAGTGTTCTTTGACGATATACTCGTCTATAGCCCAACCGAAGCACACCATCTAAAGCATGTGGGAATAGTGCTGGAGGTTCTACAGCAGCAGCAACTTTATGCCTGTTAAATATAATTGATATGGTTAATATCAGTGTTTAAGTTTTTAAACTCTGACAGTTGGAAGCTAAACAGAGTTTGCTATACACTGACAATGGAAGCTCGACAGAGTTTGGTTAAACTCTCTTTGGAGGAAGCGCGTCTCCAATCAACGGATATTAAAGATTAATTGAAGATAATTATGGAAGCAATATCTTTACAGATTGGATAGCTGTTAAAGAGATTGAGTTGACTTAGGAGATGTGTAGCAATCATAATTGATAGCATTTGTATAGCTGATTTATAGGCGAATCAATTATCGATTGTAAGTAGCTGTATATCTTATAAATATAGTTAGGTTAACCCTAGAAGGGTATCGATCGTGTAATACAATATCTTTCATTGTAACCTAAGCAGCTCTCTATGATATTTTATATCATTGAGAGAGAAGTTAATTCCAAACAGTTTTTAAAGCTTTTAAAGAACTTATTGTTATTCTCTCATACTTAGTTGATTATAAGTGTGTATTCGGCCTAACAATTGGTATCAGAGCTTAATCTGTTAATTTAATACAGTTTAAGATCCACATACACACAACTATAATTAATGGCAGAAATTCCTCCTCCAACATCAGGCTTAAGTGCTGAAAAGGCTCAACCTGCAACTGTGAGTCGATATGAAACAATCAGGGTTCCTATTCTTAAGCCAGCAGAATACTCAACCTGGAAGGTGAAAATGACTATGTTTCTGGAGGCTACAGATCCAGAATACCTTGACAGAATTTATGAAGGCCCACATAAGCCTACAAAATTATCTGTTGTTGCTGCTGGACAGGAAGCTAAATCAATTCCAAAGGAGAAGAAAGATTTGACTCCTGAGGACATTTCATACTTTGATAAGGATGCAACGGTGAGACATCTGCTTCATAGTTCATTGGATAATGTTATGTCTAACAAAGTGATCAATTGTAAAACTACAAAAGAGATCTGGGATGCTCTAGAGGTTAGATGTCAGGGAACTGCTGCAATCAAGAAGAATAGAAGGAACATACTCACACAGGAGTATGAACACTTTGAGGATAAATCTGAAGAATCAATGACAGAAACCTTTGACAGATTCTGTAATCTACTCAATGATCTGTCACTGGTTAATAAAGAATATGATCTAGAAGATTCAAATCTCAAGTTTCTTCTTTCTCTACCTGAAAAGTGGGATGTTAAGACAACCACTATTAGAGACAACTATGATCTGGCTGATACTGATATTGATGAGATCTATGGGTTGCTCAAGACTCATGAACTAGAAATGGAACAGAGAAGCAGAAGATCAGGCAGAAAGTCAAAATCTGTTGCTCTAAGAGTTGAAGAAAGACCCTCAAAGAAGGAAGCATCAAGGAATAAGGCAAAAGGAAAAGCTTTGGTCATTCATTCTGAAAGTGAGTCATCAAACTCTGATGTTGACTCAAATACAGGTGGATCATCTGATTCTGAAGATGATGAGGAAATGATGCAAATGGCTGCTTTGATGGCAAAGACTTTCAAGAAGATGGGATTCAAGAAGTTCAAGAAAGGAAAGAGATTCTCCAAGAATGATTCAAAGTTTGACAGGAAGAATTTCAGCAAATCTGAGAGAAAGGATACCAAATCTGGGAAAAGAGACAAGTCTGAGATTCAATGCTACAAGTGTAAGGAGATGGGTCACTATGCTCCTGAGTGCAAGAAGGGTAAAACTGAGAAGGCACTCTTCACTAAAGGCAGAGATTGGGCAGACACTTCTGACTCAGATGAGGATGTGAACTATGCTCTCATGGCTACTACTGTTGATGAAGCTGAAGATTCTGAAAACAAGGTACCTCTAATTACCTATGCTTATAATACTGATGATATAACTGAATTAAGAATATATCTTAAGGCTTTGCATATCAGTTATAGGGATCAGACTTTAGAGAATGAGAGAATCAAAACTGAGAATTCTGAACTCAAAGAGAGAAATAAGGTTGTAGAAGAGAAACTTGCTAACATGCAGCAAGTTCAAAAGGAGAGAGATGATGCTGTCTATCTTGAACAAGAGTTGTTAAGTATAAACAACTAGAATCTGAGTTGGAAAAGGCAAATCACATTATTAAAACTTGGACTCACTCAGGAAAAGACACTCAAGAAGTTTTTCAATCTGACAGTGTAGGTCTAGGTTATTCTGAGAAAGATGAACTTAGGTTTCAGAATACAGTCAAGATTAGACCACCTCTTCCACCTAAGAAATTTGGAACATTTGTTAATGGAATAAATGAACCTATGTTTCAAGGTGGAAAAGAAGCTGTTAAGAAAGAACCAGTAAAAACTAGTGTTAAACAGGTTAATATTGGTTTAATGACAGATAAACAACTTAAGCATAAGCTTAAGGAGTTAAAATCTGTTAAGAAACAGAAAGTGTCTAGAAAGAACAGAAATGGTAAAGTAGGCATTACTCAAGGCAAATATCCAATGCTTACTACTTTAGCTCCAAGAAAGACATGTCATAACTGAGGTAGCACTAACCATCTTGCTAGTTTTTGCAGGAAGAACAAAGACATTAATTCTTTACCTTCCAAGTCTGAAGTAAAGAAAGATAATGTTAGAACTAAGCCACAGACTTTATGCAAACACTGTGGAAGCACTTGGCATTCTATTTATACTTGTAGAAATTATCATGCTATTTATCATAATTACTATGAACTGAAACCTAATCTGAAATGGGTTAGAGTTAATTTTGCAAGTGTAAACTCTGATGAAGTTAGCTTAAACTCTGATAGTGAAAATTCCGCTGCTAAAGCTAACAAAATTAAGAAAGCCAAAGGATCCAAGCAAGTCTGGATTCTTAAATCTAATCCTCAGTAATTGTTTGTGATTTCAGGGCATCAGGGAAAGTATCCTAGTCGTGGACAGTGGATGTTCAGGACACATGACTGGAAATAAAGCCCTGCTATCAGAGTATGTGGAAAAGGCTGGCCCAAAAGTTTCCTATGGAGATGGCAACATAGGACATACTCTGGGATATGGCAATATTAATCTTGGAAGTGTCATCATCACAAATGTAGCTCTAGTTTCAGGACTCAAGCATGATTTGCTATCTGTGAGTCAAATCTGTGACAAAGGTTTTCATGTAGATTTTCAACCTGAATACTGTGAGGTTATCAGCAAAACCACAGGGAAAGTTGTTTTAGTTGGACAAAGGCGGAACAACATGAAAAAAGCTTGTTGACAAACTCTGATGGAAAAACTATGTGCCTGTCAACAAGAATGTCAAATGAAGAGAGTTGGAAGTGGCATAAGAAACTCTCTCATTTGAATCTGAACAACATCAATGAGCTGATAAGAAAGGATCTTGTTAGAGGACTTCCAAAGTCTTTGTTAAATGTTGATGGTCTATGTGATTCATGTCAAAAGGCCAAACAGAGGAAGACCTCTTTCAAGAGCAAGTCTGAATCTTCAATTGTTGATCCATATCATCTGTTACATGTTGATCTTTTTGGACCAGTAAATGTCTTGTCAATTGGAAGGAAGAAATATGCTCTAGTCATTGTTGATGAATATACCAGATACACTTGGGTGTATTTTCTAGCAAAGAAGGATGAAACTGCATTAACTCTGATGGAGCATGTAAAGCTACTGGACAAAGGATCAAAACACAAAGTCTAAATAATCAGAAGTAATAATGGAACTGAATTCAGAAATGCAACAATGGAAGAATTCTGCAAGAACAGAGGATTGAAGCAATAGTTTTCTACACCTGGTACACCACAACAAAATGGTGTAGTTGAGAGGAAGAACAGAACCTTGATAGAAGCTGCCAGAACTATGCTTGATGAAGGAAAATTGCCAACCTATTTCTGGGCAGAAGCAGTTCAAACTGCTTGTTTTACTCAAAATGCAACACTGATCAACAAGCATGGAAAAACACCATATGAGATGGTGAGGGAAAAGAAGCCAAACCTGAAATATTTTCATATTTTTGGGTGCAAATGCTTTGTGTTGAAAAATCATCCTGAACAGTTGACCAAATTAGAGTTGAAAGCAGATGAAGGAATTTTTGTTGGCTATCCAGTGTCAACCAAGGCATTCAGAGTTTATAATCTGAAAACAAAGGTGATTATGGAATCTATTCATGTGTCATTTGATGACAAGAAAATCACTGGACTTGAAGATGTTGATGAACATGATCAGTTGCATTTCGAAAATGAAGATCTAATCTCTGATGAAATAAACTCTGATGACACTAATCCAACAAACCCTGTTGATGCAAACTCTGAACCTCTACTGGTACACACTGAAGAAATAGTACAGTCAGAACAAAGAGGAGAACCAGTTGAGGGGGAGCATGATCATAGTGATGACTCAAATTCCGATAGTGAGTCAACTGAAAATTCTGGATCAAACTCAAACTTTGATGACTCAAACTCTGAAAGTCCAAATTCTGACAGTTCAAACTCTGAGAGATCAAATTCAGGGGGAGCCTCAGAGAATGAAGAAAGGCATCAAGATAATCAGGAGAACATTGATCAAGGGGGAGTATCAACTGTTGACAGAAGTCATTTACCTACAGCTAGGAAATGGACAAAATCACATACACCTGATTTAATAATTGGAGATCCAGATTCAAAAGTTAGAACAAGAAGTGCTACAACAAATGAATGTCTGTTTCATGCATTTCTGTCCAAATCTGAACCAAAGAAAGTGGAAGAAGCTCTTCAAAATGCTGACTGGATAACAGCAATGCAGGAGGAGTTAAATGAATTTGAGAGAAATGAAGTATGGACCCTTGTACCTAGACCAAAGAATAGATCTGTTGTTGGTACTAGATGGGTTTTCAGAAACAAAACTGACAGTGATGGGGTTGTTACAAGAAACAAGGCCAGACTTGTGGCCAAAGGCTATTCACAGCAAGAAGGCATAGACTATGATGAAACTTTTGCTCCAGTTGCAAGGTTGGAGGCAATAAGAATCTTTCTAGCATATGATTCTCACAAGAAATTCAAGGTTTTTCAGATGGATGTGAAAAGTTCTTTTCTGAATGGAAAACTTGAAGAAGAAGTGTTTGTTGAACAACCACCAGGATTTGTAGATCCCAAGTATCCAGATTATGTCTACAGGCTTGACAAGGCACTCTATGGACTTAAGCAGGCACCAAGAGCATGGTATGAAACTCTGGCTCAATTTCTTTTCGAAAGTGGGTTCAACAGAGGTACAATTGATAAAACCTTGTTCTATTTCAATCTTGGTAGTGATCTGTTATTAGTTCAAATATATGTAGATGACATAATCTTTGGATCTACTAATGATAAACTCTGTAAGATGTTTGCCAAGCTCATGCAGTCCAGGTATCAAATGAGCATGATGGGAGATCTCAGTTATTTTCTAGGGCTACAAGTGAAGCAAACAAATGATGGAATTTTTATCAATCAAGCAAAATATACCAGAAATCTTCTCAAGAAATTTGGCATGCTTGACTGCTCATCTGCAACAACTCCCATGGCAACAGCAACAAAGTTGGATAGAGACACAGGTTCACCAGTGGATATGACAAACTATAGACGAATGATTGGGTCTCTTCTTTATCTAACAGCTAGCAGACCTGACATCATGTATGCAACATGTCTTTGTGCAAGATTTTAGGCAGACCCAAGAGAACCACATCTAACAGCTGTAAAGAGAATTTTCAAATATCTTAAGGGCACCATAACTTTAGTTTGTGGTATCCAAGATGTTAGGTCCAAATGTGTTGTAGAGGGGGGGGTGAATACAACTTTTCGAATATGAGAAGCAATAAATACGATGTAATAAATGAACACACAGATTCAAGGAATATATGTCTAATATATAACTTGAAATGGTTGCTACAACATTCATTGCAAAGTATAACAGAAGTTCAGAGAGAAGTGAATGATACTAAGCTCTGTGAATGCACTCTCTCTTTTTCTCTTGTGTTTTTCTCAAGAATTGCTCACTAACTAAAAACATTACACAAGTACTTCTATTTATACTACATGTAATCTATTTCCTGTAGACTTCAAAGACTAAGATATACGTGGCCCAATGATGTCCACATAAATCTTGCCTTATCTTGAAAGCTTGGAAATCTGCCAATCAGAAGATGCCATGTGTCATGTTGAAGCTGCACTCTAAGTAGAACTTCTACTTGAGAATTTCTACTTAGCCATCTCGAATTTCTAAGTAGAACTTCTACTTAGAAACTTCTACTTGGTCATCTAGAATATTTAGTACTTAGAAAATATTCTGGTCTTCAACTTGAAACTTCAATGCACATCTTGAACTTGTGATATCTTCATGTCTTCTTTGTTCTTCACTAAACTCTTGAATATGGATCTTTATTACTGACATAAACTTGCTATCAATGTCCTGACACTTGATGCAACGGTCTGGTTCATAAGTGACTAGTCTTGATAGGGTTTTTGCTTCTTGAATAAATTACCATATCCAATTAGTAATGTGGCTTTCCAATATTTGCTTTCCTTCTTGTTCACTTGAAATCAATTGGTCTTATTGATACTGATAGTTATGATCTTGATTCTTGGCTTTTCAAATCACTGAGGCATGAACAACTTTGACTTGAACTTCTCTCAATGATTTCTTCTTGGATTGATCATAGTTAACATGTTGAATTGTATCAATTACCTTGTCTTCATTTAGTGTTGATTTCTTGTGACTTCTTGTTCTTGATTGTCTTCTGGTTAAGTATCTTTTCCTTTAGTTTGAGTTACATTAGTTATAGTGTTACAAGTTTACACACTCTGCCTTTCACAAGAGAATCAGACTTCAAGCTTCTTGGTTACTCTGATGCAGACTTTGCAGGCTGTAAGATAGATAGAAAAAGTACTAGTGAAAGTTGTCAATTTCTTGGTGATAGACTTGTTTCTTGGTACAGCAAGAAACAGAAATCAATCTCTACATCTACAGTTGAAGCAGAGTATATTGCTGCTGGTAGCTGTTGTGCACAGATTCTGTGGATGAAGATTCAATTACTGGATTATGGATTGAGGTACAGTAAAATACCTATTTACTGTGATAATCAAAGTGCTATTGTTATGACAGGTAATCCAGTACAGCATTCAGTGACCAAGCACATCAGCATAAGATATCATTTTATCAGAGAACATGTAGAGGAAGGGAATATTGAGCTTCATTTTGTGTCTACAGAACAACAGCTTGCAGATATCTCCACCAAGCCATTGAGTGAAGTTGTATTTACAAGGCTGGTAAATGAACTAGGAATGGTCTCTGGTTTTGACTAGAGATATTGGTTAGACTAAAAACTCTACTTATGTACTGTGTTGCTCATATTTCTGTGGTATGATAAACTCTGTTATGCAAACTCTGCTCAATGACTGTTAAACTCTGTTAGCATGCTCTTTAAGTCATACACTATTGACTGTTGAATAAACTCTGAGAAACTCTGATAATGTTTCTTTCTGAACATAAACACCGATGAAGATACATGTATGAAACATTATTCTCAGTAATTAGTCATGAATCCTTCTAAGTTATCTGTGATCTAATCTTAAACTGTGCAGAAAGTTAACACAGCATGATACTGTTCTATATTTATATCATCTCTTAGTTTATTTATTCTAAACTCTGAGTCTGTAAATACTGTGTGCATTGCCTCTCATAAATAATTTCTGATGTTGATGAGCTCTAAACTCTGTTAGTTATACACTGTTAAATTAGATTCTGTTATTAGAATAACCCCAAAGCGTATATATATAGACTGTTAGAACTCCTTTGAGATCATGTTTGTAACTAGGACGACCCAGGAACTTACTGGTATATAGTAAGGGCTAAAATTCTCTAATTTTTGGTGACTAGTCGAAAACTAGGAAGATCCAAGAACTTATCAAATTGATAAGGGCTAAAATTATAGGATTTTTGGTGACTAGTTCCAACCTCTGATTACTGGAGAAAACCAAAAAAAAAATTGGGGGTTTTAGATTAATTAAATATTACTGTATATAAATCATTTAATACAGAGTTTAGCATTCATCATACATTCAGTGTTTACTATGAGAGTTTGTGCATCCAGTGTTTACTGATTTACTTTATGGATTTTATGAAATACTAGATGCTCTAAATACTGATTTAATAACTCTGCTCTACACACACTCATATTCACAACTGTGCAGTGTTTGAAAGGATAACAGTAATTAAGTTGGAGAATTGATAAACACTGTTGGATTTTGTTGAGTACTCTAAGGTAATATTTTATTTCAGACAAAACATATACTTGGAGTACACAAAGAGTTTTTGAAATTTGCATGTAATACGTGCCAGTTGTTTAATGGTGTCAGACAGTTAAAGCTTATTGGAATAGGAGAGAGAACAGCAGTAATAATAGGCATTATTACTACGCGTGTAAATAACTGTTCCACTGTTTACGTGACACGTATCCCACTCACACACTTAACAAGAAATTGGTTGCGTGTTTAATGTCTAAAACGATTGGGTTTTAATTTTCAATTAAAGATCTAATCAAAATCATTTCATTATTCACTTTTTCATCTTTACATCCACGAACACACAACATTACACACAATTTCTCTGTTACTTTCACTTAAGCATTTTCACAAACACTTTTCCACACACACTCTCTTTTCTCAAAATCTCTAAACTGTTCTAATGGCAACAAAGAATTTTGTGGCTCAGGGACTATCTTTTGTTACTAACAACTATGCAGCAATATTAAACACTGCTAAAGCCCCAGAACAATTTCATTTGATTCAGAACTTCTTAAGAGATTCTGAAATTGGTCAAGCTCTTGTTCAACCAGAAAAACTCTCTGCCACACAAATCTCTACTCTCTGGAGAAACTCTGTTTATGATGATGGTGGAGAGAATGGGACTCCATCTATTGTGTTTACTCATGAAGATCAAGAGTTTGTAATCACTCATGCAACTGTTCGTGAAGTTTTGGATTTTGATACTCACACCTCATACTTTGTGGCTGGTGAGAACCAATTAAAAGAAATGTTACAACAACTGCGATTTTCAGGCCCTTTGGATAAGCTTGGAAATGTTAAAAGGCCAGGGCTTAGGAAGGAGTGGAGCTTTTTCTTTGACTGCATCACTCGAGCATTTGGAAAGAAGGTCACCAACTGGGATGCAATTCCTGGTGAAAGTCTTCAAATCGGGTATTCTCTTCTTAATGGGAGTAACTTTGATTTTGTTAGTTTAGTGCTTATGAATTTAGGTGAAAAACTAGCAGAGTCTATTACAACTGTTTATTTCTCAAGTTTTTGTCAATGTTTATTCTCTGCTTGTTTGCCTAATCTGGTAATTTCTGATGAGGATGTTATACAACCCTTTCAATGCCATAAGAGAATGTTTTCTGATTTGACAAATAAAGATGCTAACAAGGAGCAAGTTCCAGAGTTTATATATCCCCTTGCCCTCAGAAACTTTCTCAACCAACCACAAGAACCACAACCTGAACTAATCCTTGAACCTCCACAGTCACCTCCTCAACCCACAAACACTGAACCTCCTCAACCCACAAACACTGAACCTCACATAACCATAAACACTGAACCAATCTCTAAACCTACATCTCCACCAACCATTGCTACTTCATCACAACCTCAACCTCAACCACAATCCAACCCAAAAAAACCAAAGAAAAGCAGGGCTATAAGGCCACCAAGAAAGCACAGGGTTGCTGAAGCTTCTAAGCCAAAGAGGGCTAGAAAGGAAAGGGCTAACAAACCTAAATCTCCATCTATACTAGATGATTCTATCTCAGAAGAAGAGAGAACAGAAGTGCATCCTCCAGTTAAGAGAAGGAGACTAATTCTTGAAGAATCTGATGAAGAATTGAATTTTGTTGCTCCAGAGGATATTTCTAAGGAAATACCTGCTGTTGAGAGAGACAAAGATGGTAATGCTGATGCTACAATGGATGAAATTCTTGAGCCATTGTTCCCATTCTCTGAGAACATGGACATTCCAATCTCTTCACCTGCTGTTTTCTATGAAGAAACTGATGCAGTAAATCAAACCACTGTGGTACATGAAGAAACAGTGGCTTCTCACACTGAGTTAATCTCTAATGCTCATCAATCTGTTGAACAGGGTGAGGAAATTGATCAACAATCCATGGAGACAATCACTGAGCCTATTGTACAACCTGCAGAGGATGTTGTAGAGCCTGTTGCAGAGAATGTTGAACATACTGCAGACACTGTTGCAGAAACTGTTGATGAGTCTCGTCCAATTCCTGCATCAACTGATCATAATGAAGCTGCAGTTGAAATTGAAACTGAAGGGAGTACTGAGTCAAGTTCTTCTCAGAGTTTACCAGTACAGACTTCTGCTAAAGTTAAAGATTTTCCTGGTCCTTCAAATCAAGCAGATGCTGAAGAAGAACACTTTGAACAATTTTCAAATGATTGGTACAAAGAAACTTGGATTTTTCCTGTTGCAAGAGCAGCTGAATTTGTCAAGAGAACATCCAGAACAATCACAAATCCAGAGATTCTATCTTGTCTAAAGGCTACTGTTGTCCAAGTAAAGACTCTCAATTCTAGATTTGATCATTGTCAAAAGGCCATTTCTGATGTTCGAGGTGAAGTTATTAGAGGAGATGATATGCTTAAACTCGATAGCAAGAACAAATTTCAATATCTTTCTCAGAATCAAGAAACTTTGTCTCACAAGCTGAGCAAAGTTGAAGAAAGTCAAAATGCCATATCTTTAAAGATTGATTCTATTGCTACTTCTCTGGAGTTAATCACATCAATTCTCATGCCTGATGATGTCAAAAAGGGGGAGAGAGTTGCTAAAGACAAATGCAAGCAATCTCAAACTCTGATCAGAAAGGATAATGCTGGTGATGGAGGAGCAAGTAATAAAGGCAGGGGCACAACTGAAGAACGTCAAACTCTGAAATCTAGCAAGTCTTCTCAATCACAGTTTACTGGAATAAACGCTGATACTCAAGGTACTTCAAAGACCAAGAGTTTGGTATTATCTTCTAATCCACAGACTGGTGAGGAGTTGGCTGCTAAATTATTTATTGAAGAAAATGAAGAAGGAGCTACTATTGAAGACATTAAAGCTGAACAAAAGAGTTTACAAGAACAACATCAGAAAGCTTTAAAGTCTGGAAAGTTTAAGAAGAAGGAAAAAGCTCCTAGGCCTGTTCTTAAAGGCATTCTGATCAAGGAAAATGTTGATGCTGATCATAGATCACATTCATCTAAGAAATCAACAGAAGCTGAAGCTAAACTCAAGCTAAAAGGCATTGCTATGAAAGGAGAAGATTTAAAGAAGAAAGATACAACCTCTGTTTCTACACAAGTTGTACAGAAGAATGAAAACACAACCTCTGTTGCTACACAAGTTGTGTCAAGACCTCTATCTTCTCAGTTGAAATCAGTTTTTGGTAAAGGAACACTTCATGATTCAAATCTAGTATCTGGAGCTCCTATGGATTTTTCTGATGGAAGAGCTTTGTCTGGTAAGATTGGAAATAATAAGGCTGGTCTAGGCTCACACAGAGATAGAAGGCAACATACTGGTCCTAGAGATCCTTCTTCACTGGCTGTTCCAGGTCGTGGTGTCACTCAATAGAGTTTGGACAGACTGGAATCAGTACAGTTAGTTCATCAGAATAGTTTAAAGAAAGATTTTCTCTTATACTTTATGGCTGATGGGACAGTATTTAAAATTGGTGAGAATGATATTGGCTTGAAATATTGGGAAGAACTATAACATGTTCTGTATCTTTTCAAGGTGAATAGTCAAAGGACTCAATCAGTTGCAAATGTGATCAGTCAGAAAATGCTCCAAAATTTGGCAATTAGAGGAATGAAGTGCAACAGTAGATATGTTCCTAAGTACAGAGACTGGAATGGAAATCTCATTGAAATGAAGAAGGGTACTACAAAGTTGAAGACTGATCTGGGAATCACAGTACTTGACTTCAATTCACAGTCAGAGGAAGTGAAATTTATCAGACTGGGAAATGAGATGAGGAGGAACAAAATCTATGATCTAAGATCTGCTATTTATCAAACTGATGAGAGTGATCCTCAGCTGAGAGAGATCAAGGAAGCTATGAAGATTGAGCTTGAGAATGCAGAGAGAAGATTGCTTATAGATTATCTCAGAACAACACCAGATCTTGAGGAGATTAGAGATTAAAGTCTGTAAGAATTTTTCTTGTTTTCTGTAGATTTTTGTTAAGTCAAGTTTAAACTCTGCATATTTGAATAAACACTGTGTTTGTATGAAATTGTTTTGACATCATCAATTATTGTTAACTTGTGCATTTTTACTAATGAACAAGTTGGGGGAGATTGTTAAATATAATTTATATGGTTAATATCAGTGTTTAAGTTTTACAGGGAAAAACAGAGTTTAACTTGAAACAGGAAGCAGTCAGAGTTTAGTTAAACTCTGACAGTTGGAAGCTGAATAGAGTTTGCTATACGCTGACAGTGGAAGCTCGACAGAGTTTGGTTAAACTCTGTCTGGAGGAAGCGCGTCTCCAGTCAACGGTGATTAAAGATTAATTGAAGATAATTATGGAAGTAATATCTTTACAGATTGGATAGCTGTTAAAGAGATTGAGTTGACTTAGGAGATGTGTAGCAATCATAATTGATAACATTTGTATAGCTGATTTATAGGTGAATCAATTATCGATTGTATGTAGCTGTATATCTTATAAATACAGTTAGGTTAACCCTAGAAGGGTATCGATCGTGTAATACAATATCTTTCATTGTAACCTAAGCAGCTCTCTGTGATATTTTACATCACTGAGAGAGAAGTCAATTCCAAACAGTTTTTAAAGCTTTTAAAGAACTTATTGTTATTCTCTCATACTTAGTTGATTATAAGTATGTATTCGGCCTAACAATGCCAACTTTAAAAAATGCAACTTTAGGAAGGCAGAGGTGGCGTATTTAGGCCATTTGATTTCGAAGGAAGGGGTGGCAGTTGACCCGGAAAAGATTCAATGTATGAAGGATTGGTTTGTTCCTCAAAATATTAAAAGTCTGCGGGTTGTCTTGGCCTGATCGGTTAATACCGGAAATTCATAAAGAATTATGCTCACATAGCTGGATCACTCACTGGCCAGCTCAAGAAGGATTGTTTTGGGTGGATGGAGAGTGCAAACACTGCATTTAAAAAACTCAAGCTAGCTCTTACCATGGTCCCTGTCCTCAAATTACCAGATTTCACTCTTCCGTTCATGTTGGAGACCGATGCCTCTTGGTACGGATTAGGAGCAATTTTGGTACAAGGTGAGCACCCGATTGCGTACTACAGTAAAGTCTTCGGACCACGGGCGAGGGGCAAATCCATATATGAAAAAAAGTTGATGGATATTGCCTTGGGAGTTCAAAAATGGAGGCACTATTTGTTGGGGCATCCTTTTGTGATTCGTACCGATCAACAAAGTCTAAAATTTCTATTGGAACAGAGGAAAATCTGGGCAAACTATCAGCACTGGGTGAGTAAATTAATGGGATATCAATTTTCAATTGTGTACAAGCCGGGAAAAACCAATAAAGCAACGGATGCACTATCACGAGCCTTTCTAGAATTATGCAATATGGTCTCTGTTGGTGGAGTCTCGTGGACATCCATACTCAAGACCCTGGAGAGTGATGTATTTCTGCAGAAATTGAAGGCTGATTTAGAAGGCCATCGAACCCTTCCAAAAGGTTATGAGCTGATTCAAGGGATTGTGCGCTATAAGGGGCGGGTGGTCATACCACCTAAGTCTAATCTGGCAAGGAAGCTACTCAAGGAGTATCACGATTCCTTTATAGGGGGTCATTTCGGGGAGATAAAGACATATAAGCGGTTGGAAGTGGAGTGGTTTTGGCCCAGGATGCATAAGGAGATTGCGTGGTATATAATGGAATGTGAAACATGTCAATAGTAGAAGCAGTCAACACTAAAACCGGCTGGGTTTCTCCAACCCTTACCCATACCAACCCGTATATGGGAGGACATATCACTCGATTTTATAGAAGGCCTACCCATGTCAAATGGTGTGGACACAATCTTGGTAGTGGTGGACCGTCTTTCAAATTACGCCCACTTCATTGGCCTAGCTCATCCATTTTCAGCCCCAAGTGTTGCCACAACTTTCATTAAAGAAATCGATCACCTACAACGGTACCCTGCCACCATTGTCTCAAATCGAGACCGTGTATTTATGAGCCTCTTTTGGCAAGAGCTGTTTCGCAGCCAGGGCACAACACTCTTATGAAGCACGGCCTACCATTCGTAGACAGACGACCAAATAGAGGTTGTTAATAAGAATTTAGAGAGCTATTTGAGGTGCTTCGTCCAAAGCAAGCCACGCAACTGGTCCAAGTGGCTCACATGGGCAGAATATTGCTATAACACAAGCTTTCAAGCTTCCACTCAGCTTACCCCATTCGAAATTGTTTATGGCAGACCTCCTCCACCACTGATCAGATTTATAGAACCTGACATTATCGTCGCCTCTCTTGAAGAACAGTTACTCGAAAGGGATGCAGTGCTAGATGAATTAAAGGTAGACCTAATAGAGACCCAACAGCGCATGTGCGCTCAAGCTGACAGCCACCGTAGAGAGTTAATACTTCAACTTGGGGACTGGGCGTATGTGAAACTTCAACCATATCGCCACCAATCTTTGCCACAGCGGCCCATTGAGAAACTGTCACCACATTTCTATGGCCCTTTTAGAGTTTTGGATCGTATAGGGCAGGTCATAATGTGTTTCATATATCTCAACTTAAGAAGGCCGAAGGAGCCATTCATGGTTCAACATCGATTCCACCACAAATTTATGCTGATATGGTCATGGAGGCCGTGCCTGAAAAGGTGTTAGATGTCCGGTATAAAAAGTCACAAGGGAAAAAAGTGACAGAGATGCTAATAAAATGGTCAGAACTGCCAATATGGGAGGCGACTTGGGAAGAGATGGAGGGTACAAAGCCACGCTTCCCAGATTTCCACCTTGCGGACAAGGTGGCTGTGTTGGCCCCTGGTAATGCTATGGTAATGATCCTACAAGTAACGTATTCAAGAAAGAAGGCTGGAAAAGGGCTAAATCGTAATATACCGGAAGGGGTAAATGAGTAATTTCACAGGGTGATATATATTGCAAGAGAATTGGGGAAATTAGGGTATGATATTATTGTATTGAGTAATTTGGGGGAAAGTGGGAGAGAGCCGCCTCTCGAAAGCGGTTGGGTATTGTAATCCCTTTTGGGAGTTTATCTTGTAAGACACTCTTATTTATATCAAAATCAGTAAGCCCTGGTAGTAGATTTATTAATTGTAGAGTTTCAGTTCTTATCATTTCGACTGATTATTGTAGTTAGTGAAAGTGAAATTGTTGAGTCCATAGCAGCTTCCTTCTTGCTTAAACTCTTCGGGTTGGAATATTTAGCACACATTTTCTTCGGACCCCGAATTTGCAGATTGTGTCTTCCTATTCTTGGATATATGGTCATGGTCATTTGATGACAAATTTGTTGTAGAAACATGTCGTAGAGATGAAAAAGAATGGAATGTTAGACGTAGGTTCAAAATTTTAATCTTTTTGTGTGCGTGCCTATGTATGCTAGGGGAATTTTTTACAAAGCTTCTCCCTACGGACAATTGGCATCTTATAATGTTACTGAGAACAAATTCAAGTTTTAGAGCTTATCACTAGATGATGATTTATCTAAAAACTATACCCGTTTACGAAAGTGCATATTGTTCATGGTGAACGGGGAGCTCTTTTATATTTTTGGCAAAAACAAGAAGCCATGTACAAAAAGGTATGATCAGTCTAAGAAAGTTTAGATTCCTGTGAGCATCTTGAGATTCAATAATTGTTAATGTCGACGAACCACATTCAGTTGCAAACATGATAAAATTTTTCATTCCGGATGCCAAATTTCCTCGTTACAGAGTTCTAATTTGGTTCCTAAATTAATTTTTCATTCATGGAGTTTCAAACTCGGCCAAAGCAGACATATTTTTTTGGTTTGATCATTTAGTGAAACAAAAACAATGCACGCCAATCAAGTAACTATTGAACCTTCATTGAGTTTCCTTGCAATTCTTCTTTATCATAATTGTTCCACAAGTTTAAAAAAATGATTTTAATGTTGTTCTTTAGTTTCCTTTGTATATTTGTATGCCCTGAATATAGATGGTAGTTTTCTGGATTGGCTTTAGATTTTGGTTATTTTTCATTAGCATAACTATGGTCTTTATTCTTCACCATTCGGATGTTGTTTGACATCCATTGTTTCTGCTTTTCTGCTTCTTTACAGTTAGAATGTTATTGCACTTGTTAGGCAGCAAGCCATCAGCCATATTATTCTTACCAAACTCACCAACCTCACCTACCACCACCTACCACCTACTACATACTCCTATAAATACCCCTCTCCTCCTTCATTATCAAACACACCATAATTCTCTCTCCTCTCTCTATATAGCTGCTAGATAGTCCGTCTAGTAGGGGAGCCAGTTTAGCCCGCTTTCAGGAGATTTCGGGATAGAAGGTCCTCGTGCCTAAACTATTACTTAGGGTACTTGGGTCTGACTGCAGCCATCGGAGGTGGTCCCGCTGCAGGGGTCTTTCTATCAGGTTGTGTGGCACTGTCCGGGTTGGGAGGGAGAGAGAAGGAAAGGTTGTCGGGAAACAGTGATAGGGGGAGGTTTTGAGATAAACACTTCAGTGAGTTGGGGATATACATAATAGGTATCGTAGGGCTGAATTTGTCTATAAAATTAAGGGGTCAGATACCCGGATATTGTAATCTCTTTTACTAGTGTGAAGTTGTTGCTCTTGTGGATGTAGGCTGGGCCGAACCACGTTAAATCTCTTGTCTCTTTTACTGTATTATTAGTTTGTTGCTTCATTACTATCACGTATATTTATGGGATCTAAGCACACATATTTACCAAATCGCTTCCGCATTTGCCGGGAATCGGGCAGATTCCTAACAGTTGGCATCAGAGCTCGTTATGTCTAAATTATTGGTACCGAAGGAAAGTTGTTAAGAAAAGTGGTTGTCTAATAAGGCGCCGTTTTGACAGAAGTGCTCCCATTGTTTCTTACACTTACCTGGCCAATTGATTTAGTTGTTTGGATTGGTTTGTGTGTGTAAACGGAGATCATGAAAAGTATTGGAGGATTCAAGGTGACTCCATATGATGGTAAAGGAAGTTTTACTCTTTGGCAGAGAAGGGTAAAGGACATCCTAACCCAACAGAAGCTAGAAAGGGCTTTGAAGGGGAAGGAGGGAAAACCAAAAAAGATGAGCGATGAAGATTGGGAAGATGCTGAGTCGGAATGCATGAGTACCATCAGACTATGCATTGCTGATAACTTTATCAATAATGTTGTTGACGAAAGCACACTGAAGGAATTATGGTCAAAGTTGGAGACATTGTATCTCGGGAAGAATTTGACTACAAAGTTAAATCTGAAGCTCGAGTTATACAAGCTGAAGATGGCAGCTCAAGGCAATGTTATTGAGCACATGAATGTGTTTAATGGTATTGTTGATCAACTTGAAAAGGTTGATGTAAAATTGGAGGAAGAAGATAAGACCCTTATTCTTCTTACTTCGCTTCTGGAGTCATTCGATCATTTGGTCACAACCATTTTGTACGGAAAGGACACGTTAAAAATGGAGGAGGTTCAGTCAGCACTTTTGTCAAATGCTGGAAGGAAGAACCAAGATGGTGACAAGGACGGAATGACAATTTTGGCTTTGCGTAGTCAAAATAATAGAGGAAGGGGTGCTGTGAGAGGATCTACCAATAGCATGGGTAAATCCAGATACAGTGAAAAGGGCATGCAGTGCTTTGGTTACAAGGAGTGGGGTCATATTAGGCCGAATTGTCCACTTAATAAGAAGGATCCAGATACATCATTGGTTGTGGTTACTCTCGATTGTGAAGATGTTTGCACCATCTTCAATCGAGGCACTAGTTCTCCAGGAGAATGGATATTAGACTCATGGTCATCTTATCATATATGTTCCGAGAGGGAGCATTTTGACAAATTCCAAGATACAAAGAATGAAATAGTTTCTTTGGTTGATTGCTCTACTTGTGAGATCAAGGGGATTGGAAATGTGTAAATCAAAATGTTCGATGGAATAGTTCGCAGCTTGAACGGGGTAAGATATGTGCCTAAGCTGAGGAAGAATATAATATCTATCGGTCGGTTAGCTTAAGAAGGCTACAGATGCTCTGTAGTAGGGGGAGCTATGAATATCGAAAGAGGCCGTGTGGCTCGGATGAAGGGAGAGCTACGTGGGGAATATATCATCTGATTAGTAGGTGGCCAGAACGTACTGGAACTTCGAAAATATGGTTATCTCGTGCACGAGGGAAGAGTGAATTGAAGGATACTGCTGCGGTTGTAATGTCTTCCAGTCTTGACGATGGTGCCAAGACTGTTGGGATGGATGCTTGGTCGAAGGGCTTCCACGACATCAACGAGTAGTTGGTGTGTTGCAGCTGCATATGGGCATCGATCAACACGAATCAAGTGAGCAGTAAACCATGCAACAGATTGATTTGTTTGATATGCAGTTGGGGAGTAAATGAAAGATCGATGGTCACACTTGCGTGTGTGATGGACTACATATGGGATTGGCCGACGTGAATCAAGTGAGTATGTGTGTATACAACAGATTGCTTCACATGTATGTAGTTGGACAAATAGAGGTCAATGGTACACTTGTGCGTATAGCAAGTGGACATTCGAGAATGAATGTGCAAACTAAGGTATAGTTTGGAGTCTTGGACTCGGGGGGAGTTTTGTCGTAGGGAATGATACGGATCAAGAAAAAGTTGGAGTTGTGCCAACAGGGCGCAGGTATGGAGTGCAAGTGAAGAGTTGTGAGTTTGGAAAGAGGGGGAGATTGTTAGGCAGCAAGCCAGCAGCCATATTATTCTTACCAAACTCACCAACCTCACCTACCACCACCTACCACCTACTACATACTCCTATAAATACCCCTCCTTCATTATCAAACACACCATAATTCTTTCTTCTCTCTCTATATAGCTGCTAGATAGTCCGTCTAGTTGGGGAGCCGGTTTAGCCCGCTTTCAGGAAGTGTCAGGATAGAAGGTCCTCGTGCCTAAACTATTCCTTAGGGTACTTGGGTCTGACTGCAGCCATCGGAGGTGGTCCCGCTGCAGGGGTCTTTCTATCTGGTTGTGTGGCACTGTCCGGGTTGGGAGAGGGAGAGAAGGAAAGGTTGTCGGGAAACAGTGATAGGGGAAGGTTTTGAGATAAACACTTCAGTGAGTTGGGGATATACATAATAGGTATCATAGGGCTGAATTTGTCTATAAATTCAGGGGCCGGATACCCGGATATTGTAATCTCTTTTATCTAGTGTGAAGTTGTTGCTCTTGTGGATGTAGGCTGGGCCGAACCACGTTAAATCTTGTATTTTTTACTGTATTGTTGGTTTGTTGCTTCATTACTATCACGTATAATTGTGGGATCTAAGCAGGGCCGGTCTTGGGGTTCCGTAGGCCCAGTGCGAAACTAAAATTTGGGCCCTCATAAATAAAAATAAAATAAAATTTAAAGCTAATTATTTTAAAAATTTATAAATTAGAAAATAGGGTAAAGAAAAAGTTATCATAAAATTTATAAATTAGAAAATAGGGTATTCTGTTCATTTTTCTTGAAAATTTGAGTGTTATTTGAGATTACGAAAATTTTAATATTAATTTTTGCAACAACGATTAAGAATATAAAAAACAATATTATTGGCATGTTTGGCAAAACTTATTTTAAGTTCTTATGTACTTATTTTCGAGTAAAAATTTCATATTTTGATAAAAAAAAAATTATACAAGTATTTAATGTATGTTTGAGATTCTATAAGTTGCAAAAAAAAAAAATTAGAAATCTCTAACTTTGAATTAAAATAAGTTAACTTATTCTAAAAATAAGTTCCCCAAACACCCCCTATATTAATTTGTACAATAAATTCAAAACAAGTACAAAATGATAATCATCATGTAATTTCATAAAAAAAGAGTTGGTTCATTCTAGTCCAAACTTATATACACTTACTATATATAATTAATAAGAAAAAAAAAAATGTTACATAACATTTCTATGTACATAAGTAATTTCTAATACTAACTGTGAATTACTTAACATTTGATTTAAATTTTCCTTAGAATTTGCATGTATTAGTTTAACGTATACAATTGAAAGTTACTTCACACAATAGAACAGTCCGCAGAAAACTAATTCTATGTAGCAAAACACAACACTGTTCTATAAAGTTGGGTCCTCTGGACCCAGTGGTTCTGTGCAACCGCACAGGCTGTACTGGGCCAGGATCGGCTATGGATCTAAGCACACATATTTACTAAATCGTTTTCGCATTAGTCTGAAATAGGGCATATTCCTAACAACACTGGCTTCGAAATCGATGCGAACATTCAAGTCGGAATCAAATCGCAATGCTAACAAATATACTACAAGCATCGGCTTTTTTCAAAACTCATATCCTACCGAGTTAGCCAGAGATATTCTTGGTCTGTTGGTTTTTATTTATCTTTATTAGACTCTGGAACTTTTATGGGGTCTACGCGAAATTTATTCTTGTTGTTAATACTGTTTATTTGACCTTTTTTTTAAATTGGAAATTTAAAGTAAATTTTTTATAATGTAAATAAACTTAAAAATACATTTATAAATAGATTATATATAATTTCTAATATTATAATATATTCATACAATTATTTATATTTGTGAATTTTTGTCAAAGTTGGGTAAATGTGACCAAACGGCAAAATAAAACCATAATGCTAAAGGGAATTTGAAACAATTCTTTGCTAATTTGACAAGGAATCTAAAACTGAATGCTCTACGGTGAGAACAACACTTCAGAGTTGAATAAGAGTATTGCCCATTCACGTAACTATTGAAGAGAGCAAAGAAGAAGTTAAATCATGCAGCCAACTGCGAAAAAGAATGTATTCGGCGTAAAAACAGATGTGATCAAAGCAATCTCATGGTCCGAACTTTGTTCAGATTTATTGAGAGACATCATGGGCAGACTCTGTTTTCCTGATCAGGTTTGTTTTCGTGCAGTTTGCAAGTCCTGGCGTGATGTTTCTCCTATTAATACAATTTTTAAGTCATGGCATAAAAGAACATCAATCTTGTCATGGTTCGTGCGACTTGATCGTAGAAGTCGAAATCCCACCAGTACGCTAGAGTTACTTCTCTTTGAACCATTCCATTCAATTTACGACCTGATTTCAGTTCACGCAATATCCTTAACTACATTGGGTATTCCTGTTCCTTCTTGTTGGACGCATATCAGGATCTTTTGCAAATATAGCTGGTTATTTATCTCAATTACGGAAAGAAAAAAGATATACTCTGTTTTATAATCTCCTCTAACCGAAACACTCAAACAACTTCCTCCCTGCTCTCATTCTTCATTTCGGAATTTTGAACAATCAATGTCTTCGAACCCTGAATCTGCGGACTGTATCTTCTTACTCTTGGATACATGCTCTTTTGGTAAAAAGAAGGTCACCATTTCAACGTATCGCAAAGATGATAAAGAATGGACTGTCTTACGTTTTAGAAAACCTAAAGATTTTGTGGATTGTAAGTGCTTGCCTATGTATGAAAAAAGAATTTTTTACATAGTTTCTCTTTTGGGACAACTGGCAACTTATGAAGTTGATAAGAAGGAAATCAAGTTTGTGGGCTTGTCTAACAGATTCTGATTTAGAGAAAACTTACCGTTCATCTTATGAGTCACGGTTCAAATTGTTCCTAGTAAATGGAGAGCTAATGTTTAATTTTGGCTACAAAGGGGAAACACATACAAAAAGGTATGATTGGTCTGATAAGATTTGGATTCCTGTGAGGCGAGATTCAGCAATTGTAAAAGCCAAAAAACCGCATTCAAGTGTTAACATGATAGAGTTTTTTTGTTCCGGATTCCTAAGTAGCTCCTTGGAGATTTCTGATATGGATCGATTTATGCGTACCTCACCTAGATTTGTTTATCATCCAGGGTGTAAGGACACATGAACCAAATTCATTTTTTTGGTTAAAACCTCCTCTCATTGAGTGAAACATATCAAAACCAGTCACACACAATGAGGAAAACTAAATTCACTTTTTTTTTGGATAAAACCTCTTCCCATTCACTGAAACAAAAACCAAGTATGGCTGATCAAATAACTATTGAAACTTCCTAGGTTCAAATAATACCACATGGTTTGGTTTTCATACTTATTGCTGATTAGCTAACTCTTCTTCACTTAATTTACCTATGGAGTTGCTGTTTCACTATAAACTCTGTAATCGTAGTTTTTCCCTCGCTACACAATGTTTAGTTTCATGAGTTTTCCAATGTGTAGTTCCGCTTTAGTGCTGAATTTTGAGGTTCTGTTTTCAAGCCTACTTAATTATCAGCCATGATATGCGTTCAAGCTAATTTTAATAGCCAAGATATGCTTATAGTCTAATGCCATGTTCTGCGAAATTTCACTCCACGACCTAAATTAAACTGAAGCGATAAATTGATGGCTCATAGGGTTTTGGCCAAAAATACCCCAAATGCACCTTACCTATTACAAGAATACCCCAAAATGTTGATGGTGACCATAAATACCCCGCTATTACGCATTTGAAATAGGGGTAATAGGTTTTATACTAATTACGCATTTGAAAAAGGGGTAATAGGTGAACAGTACTTATCTATTACGCATTTGGAGAATGGGTAAATGTTATTACGCATTCTCCAAATTGGTAATAAAGAAAAAAAATTATGCTAATTACCCACTTATCAAATGCGTAAGAGTTTTTTTTTTTTTTTTGTTAAGCATTTGTGATTGTGAAATGCGCAACTCTGGGGTAGTTTTGGCCACTTTTTCCAAAAGTGTTATTTTCGTACAGATCTTCAGAATTTGGTGCATTATTGTCATTTTTTCTCATATTTAGCGTGGGTTCAAGCGCAAACTTAAAACAGTTTCTTATAAGTCACTTTCTCTCCATACGATATGTATCAAACCAATTTTTGAGAATTTCTTCCTATCTCAAAAACAATCTTTTTATTATTATATATATAATGGAAAATTCAATCAAATCTGTTTATATATATATATATATATATATATATATATATATATATATCATAATATTCCACGTCTTCTTTAATTAATTCAATCAAATCTGTTTTTTTTATCTATATGTATTTATTACAAGGGGTGTCGGCCTAAAAAAATGTGACACAAAATCGACGTAAAAATAGTATATGGATAAATTTGTACAATATTGTGTTCAATAATTTATTTATAGATTTTTTATTTCTTTCTTAAATAGTCTATATTTTGAAATTTTTTAAAAAATATTACAAGGCCGCCAAGAAACGTGTCTTGTATGTATTTATTACAATGATTGTCGGCCTAAGAAAACGTGTACAAAATCAACATAAAAAAATAAGTATATAGTTTATTTTGTTGTCTATATATATTAAAATTTGTAAAATATTGTGTTCATTAATTTATTTATGGATATTTTCTTTTCCATTTATTTCTTAAATTTATATTTTGAATTTTTTAAAAAATATATTAAAAGACCACCGCGAAGCGCGACTTAATCAACTTGTTAGAAATTTACAACAAGCGTGCAGTTCAAAAGATGTTCGGATCTATCAATAGCAATCTGGTTATACGGGAATTCCCGTACCAAAATATATAGACCAAATTTCAAACAAAGCATGGTATACTAAAGGAGTGTTTGGTGTTAAAATATATTGCGATAAATTCGTGTTAACGTATATTATTAAAAAAATATTTATATATTATGTATTTTGGGATGTTAAGATATTTCTTTTATTTTATATTATTGAGAATAATGAATTTTCTTATAAGTGATTCGAGTTATTTGGTATTTTTTGTGCTCCAAGTCAGTCTCTATATATTTAAGCACATATTTGATAAATGAATAAAACATAATCTTGAGAGCATATTTATCATGATATCAAGAGTTTGCGGGTGCGAGAAAAGTTAAACCTGCTAGAGTTGGTAGGTTCGAGAATAATTAACACTACGAGAGTTCGTGGTGTGTGAAGAATCCCGCAAGAATTTGTGGGTGAAAAAAATAACACTACGAGAGTTCGTGGTGTGGGGAAAAAAAACTTGCAAGAGTTTGTGGATGAAAAAAATTTAAAGAATATGACAAAAAACACAACATACAATGATGATAGGTGATATGGGTAAAAATATAACTCTAAAATATAATTAATATTCCAGTAATTATGTGTAATAAATAAGGCCCAATTGTGGCATGTACCGGGTACGCCCGATACAAGACCCGCTTCTAGAATCCTTGATATGAGATATAGAGATCAACAAGGAAACTGAATCCTTGATTGGAACAATCTAGAACCACGGACCTAGGAGGATACTTGGCCTCTAAGTCTCCTAACTCTAATCTAAATCTAAGGCTCTCGATGCCTATATAAAGGGTCTGATCCCTCATTCTCAAAGGAACATTTTTGGGCAAAGCTCAATACGTCACTTACATTTTAGGCTTAATCCTCGAATAAGGACATACAAGCCACTACGTCCTTGGTGTGCCCTAGCTGCCATAACCCCGAGGGCATCACCAAGAACTACGTTTTAGCTTGATTCTCAATATACGATTGAGATACGTAGGCATCTTATAAAGACACGATTCAAGTCCAGAAACAAAAGTGCAGCCATTAAAGCTAGAAGCTCTCAACTGTTACATTAAATACACATACATCCTAGCCGCAAATTCAACCATAGTTTTCATTCCATAACATCTGGCGCCATCTATGGGACAACAACATCAACCACGATGAACACACGGAGAATACCAATGACTACGAACACCCATCAACACTTCTGTACCATTGACCACGGAACAAGGGTCTATAGTCCTTGAAACGAGTACCCAGATTCCAGTTTCTCAACCCCAAGGACGAATCTCCAAATTAATGAAACTCATGTCGAGGGATCGCAGCTCATAGGGATGAATTACCAAGGCCAGGAGACAAATCCCTTTCATATGGCTGTTTTCCTTCTAAGATACGGCCTACCCTATGGAGCATAGATCTCCACCACCGTGATTCTTGCAAGCACGAATCCAGTCTAGAGCTAACCATCTATCCCCCAAATGCAGGAGGCGTTGTGGGAAGGAGTGCACGGGCCATATAGACCCCCATATATCACAGGCCTAGGCCCTATCTATGAAGAAGGGTACCAAGATTATTCTAGACCTTATACCGAGGATTCATCATCTAAGGATGATCAAGATCGAGCCCTGAGGTCGAGATGCAAAAGTTGAAATAAGACATGGAGAAGGAACAACAGAGGTAAAATTGTCCTCCTAAAGAATAGGAGATATCACGTTTGTCAATTTGGATAGGCCTTCAAGGAGGCAGAGAAGGATTGAGGTCCCAAGGATAGAGATCCCAATGGTTGAGCCAAATGATTTGTTGCAACCAGGACATCAGAATGATTCAACCACTCCTTTTATATAGAAGGTGAAGAATGCCCACGAGAATAACAGTAACACTAGAAAGCAAAAGATAGAGCAGTAGTATGATGCCCTTTACAAGTATCCTTATACGGCTAAAGACTCCGATTCTACTCCTAAGAAGAACAACCAGGGGCTGAGGTTCACCGAGTATGCAAGATTGAACAATCCGAAGAGCCAAATACTCCTGGATATTAAAAAAATACAAGGATTTCCGATGGTCGAAGACACTAAGGATTGTTCTTGAAAAGAGAAACAAGAATCGATATTATAGATTCCACAAAAATATGGCTAATGACATTAACGATTATAGGTTGCTCAAAGATAAAATTGAGTACCTGATCCAAAAAGAGAAACTGAGCAAGTTGTGCAAAGATGGAAATCGAAATAACCCTAGACGGGATTATAATAGAAGGGATGATGATCGTGATCGCAACCTACAGCCCTGAGGGCCAGTAATCAACATAATACCCAGAGGCTTGATGGTGGCTAGGACGACAAGGAACTCTCAGAAAGCATATGCGCGAGAGGTGATGCATATTGTTGGAAAGGCACCCAAGCATGCAAGAACTAAGTAGAGGCACCCAAGCGTGCAAGAACTAAGGTAGCAATCATGCTTAATGATTCAGACCACGAAGGGGTAAAGTTCACCAATGACGACCCGTTGGTCGTTACTTCCGTGATAGGGAATTCTGATGTGAAACGATTCTTGATAGACAATTGAGCTTCTGTTGACATCCTCTTCCATGATATGATTCTGAAGATGGGATACACTGAGTCCCAACTGACCCCTTCTAACATGTCCATATACGGGTTCAATGAAGTAGAGTCTAAGATTGAAGAAACAATCCAATTACCCATGACTATTGGGCAAGAGCCAAGAGAGGCTATACAGATGTTGAATTTCCTAATCATCAAGGCTTCTTACACCTACAATGTCATTTTAGGGAGGATAGAACTCCATAATTTTAAGATTGTGGCCTCAACTTATCACTCGAAGATCATGTTCCCAACCAGAACTGGCGGGGAAGAATAGAGAGTTGACCAGAAGATGGCCGGGAGTGGTTATGTAGCCACGCCAATGCCTGATGGAGTCAGGGGTAGGTCCTCCCGATAGAAGACACGGATGTCCGAGAAGATAAGGAATACGGGGGGAGCCAGCAAAGGATTTAATTCCTATCCCCCTAGAACCAGGGGAACCCGATAAGGTTACTTTCATCAGGACATCATTGAAGGAGCCTATGAAGGGCAAGTTGATCACGTTTCCATAAGAAAATAGTGACGTGTTTGTATAGACAACAGCGGACATGACCGATAACCAACGAGTTGAATGTGGATCCAAATAGGAAGACAATAAAGCAGAAGAAGAGGAATTTAGCTCTCGAGAGGTAGGATGCCATTAAACAAGACAAGCTCTTAGAAGCTGGGTTTACTGAGGAAATTCAATTTCTCGAATGGTTGGCTAACCCAGTAGTGGTCAAAAAAGCTAACGACAAATGGAAGATGCGCATAGACTTCACTGACTTGACTAATGCATGCTCTAAGGATTGTTTTCCCCTACCAAGGATTAACACACAAATAAATGCCACTATTAGGCATGAAATGTTAAGCTTCATGGACGGCTTCATTAGTAACAACCAAATCAAGATGCATAAGGATGACATCCCAAAGAATCCAGGAGACACATATCAACGACTGGTGAATAAGATATTCGCTCATTTGATTTGAAAAACCATGGCAGTCTATGAAAAACAACGCCTAGAGGGGGGTGAATAGGTGTTTATGGGTAACAATGCTTATTTATGATCTGTTTTAAATTTTACCAGAAACAGCTTGCTGTTTTTGATTAAGCAGTTTACAAATGGCAAGCTGATTGTAATTAAAATGCAGTGCAGTAAGTAATATGCAGAAATTTAAAGATAACACGAGATCTTTTAGCCAGGTTCGACCCCTAAACCCCTATGGTCTACGTCCTGGTCCCTTACCAACTTGGTAAGAGAATATATTTTTGAACAACTATAAAACCGATTACAAGATCCAACAATATATCTCCCTTACACCCTGCTGCCTACAAATGGCTTGCTGTTTGCTGTGCTGAACTAACTCTCTAAGAAATACTTCCCAAGTATCCTTCTCTAGCCTAGTTCGACCCACCCAAAACCTTAAGCCAACCTTGTACAGCAATAATTCAATAAAACTTGAACAAAACAATGATTTGAATAAATACAACTCAACCTAATGGACCCACTAAATGTTTATATGCGTGTATAAAGAGTTTGAAAGGTTTAGAAGGATTTTGCAATCTAAGCTTTGTAGTTGTGTATAGATTCTTGTTTCTACCCTTTGATGGATGATTTAGAACTGAGCAAGAATAGCCCTTAAATAGGTAAACAAGAATATTTTGAAATCAATCTTGAAAGGCTCCAACGGATTGATAAGTCTTGAAGCCGTTAGAGATGACTTTTGAGTTAAAGAAAATGAAGGAGCTTGATTATTTCAGCTGTGAGAAAGAATGGAGCGTGTATAGAGAAGAGAATATTGACTATGATGTAGGAGACAAGAGCATGTGGAAGGAAATTAAATAAATCAAAAGTATCATGCTACTTTCCTTATTCAAAGCAAAGAATATATTGTCCCCCAATATAATTGAGTTATGCTCTGGCATGATAGAATAATTCAGAGGATTCATTACAATATTTCTTAAGATGTCTCCACCAATTTCACCTTGAAAACCGCAAGTTTATTTATTTCTGTCAGACATAATCAACTTGCTGTTTGTGAAAATGGTGTGCTGATTGTCCGTGCATTTCGCGTGCTGATTGAGTATGATGAAGCCAAATGGTAAGCTGACTTTATATGCACCTGGCTTGCCAATTGTCACTGTATTCCAATTTTAGCTTGCTATTTGTGACAAACTGATTATACAATCAGTAAGTTATAGTACCCTGCAAAACCAAGTTAGTACATACAGAAATAGCATGCTATTTTATATATACCAATAAGCCAAATGGCTTACTGTTTGTGATCATCAAACCTTAAGGAGTATCAATCTCCCCCTTTTTGATGATTACAACTAATTTAGGAGAATTAGACTAACTCCCCCTAAATCCCTGCATCTAAAAATTAGATATAAAACGATGATCTAATATGTAAGAATTATAACACCAAAGATCATAAACCAATTAGCTCCAAACCAGTTCAAGTAAGCATGTTCAGAATAATTAGAAGCGTTCTCCTAAAGTTCTCCCCCTTAATCCATCAAAAAAAACTAAAAATCTTAGGATCAACAAATGGTATGTCAGAATATAATGCAATCGGTATACCAATTGTAACATGCGAATAGAATAAATGGTAAGCTAACCTGTCCAGCAACTACCATTCGGAATGCTGATTTATATAGAACACATACCAAGTTGCATTCGAATGATTGAAAATCTTTCTTCAGCAAGGGCTTTGTGAAAATATCAGCTAGTTGAAAGTTTGTTGGAACAAAGACCAATTGTATCTTGCCTTTAGCAACATTATCTCTCAAGAAATGATGTCGAACATCAATATGCTTCGTTCTTGAGTGATTCACCAGATTCTTAGAAATATTAATGGTGCTAGTGTTGTCACAGCTTATTGGAACCCTTTCACACTTGATATCAAAGTCCCTTAGTGTTTGAATCATCCATAAAAGTTGAGAACAACAGCTCCCAGCTGCTAGATACTCCCCTTCGGCAGTGGATAAAGCAACAGAAGTTTGTTTCTTGCATTGTCATGAAACTAAGCTTTGTCCAAGAAATGTACAAACACCACTAGTACTTTTTCTATCAACTTGACAACCTGCATAATCTGCATCACTATACCCAACAAGATCAAAAGTATTTGTGATAGGATAGAACAAACCAAGAGTATTAGTACCACTTAAATATCGAAAAATTCTTTTAATAGCATTTAAGTGTGACTCTTTAGGATTGGATTGAAACCTTGCACAAACACATACACTATACATGATGTCAGGTCTAGAAGCAGTTAAATATAGTAAGCTTCCAATCATACCTCGATACCTTTTGATATCAACAGTCTTACCATTTTCGTCTGCAGACTGCAGTCAGCTTGCTGTTTTGAATCATAGGAGTTGATTTTGGTTTAACATCTTCATAACCGAATCTCTTGAGCAGGCTTTTTGTATACTTAGATTGGTGCACAAAAATTGCATCTTTAGATTGCTTGATTTGAAGACCCAAGAAATGATTGAGTTCACCCATCATGCTCATTTCGAACTTACTATGCATACACTTAGAAAACCACTTACACATAGATTCATTAGTAGATCCAAAAATAATATCATCCACATATATTTGTACAATAAGAATATCTTTACCATTTTGCTTAATAAATAATGTGGGATCGATTTTACCTCGAATGAATCCATTTTGGATTAGATACTTACTAAGCCTCTTATACCAAAGCTCTAGGGGCCTACTTTAAACCATAAAGAGACTTCTTTAGCTTGAATGCATAGTTTGGATATTTATCATGTTCGAATCCAGGAGGCTGTTTGACATAAACTTCCTCTTCCAGCACGCCATTTAGGAACGCACTCTTCACCTCCATTTGATATAGCTTGATTTTCTTGAAACATGCATAGGCTAGAAGCATTCTTATTGATTCCAAATGAGCAACAGGAGCATAGGTTTGATCAAAGTCAATGCCTTCTTGTTCGTTATAGCCTTGAGCTACAAGCCTTGCTTTATTTCGAGTAATGGTGCCAAATTCATCAACTTTGTTCTTGAATACCCATTTTGTTCCTATAATTAAAGCATCCTCTGTGTAAGAACCCAGATTTTGGGTGGGATTAAAACTTTTATGTATTTAATGATGTAAGAATGAATAGTGGTTATGACTGCGATGTAACGAAGATCTATTAAATAAATGGAACGGATTTGAATTCAATTACTTACATGTCATGCAGAATACTTTTTGTTGACGGCATAGGTAAGAATGATCTATCTCCTAAGGATATAAGTATATTACTTCAAGTAAGATTATTCTTGTGTCATCCAAATCAATATTTATTATAAGTCCAGCGGTTCCGTAAAAAGGTTAAGAAGCACTCGAGAGTGAACCAGGTTCATTTTCCTAATTATAGGAATTAAATAAAAATAAGTGATGAATAGTGATTTTGGTGGAATTTGGAATATTATTATAATAATGATATACCCGGTATTCGGAACGGATTTCTGAGTTCGTATTAGTGATCCAGGAAGAAAATAAGTGTATGTAAAAGCCGTCGGATTCAGAAAAATAGCACTTTTATTTTCTCCGAGATTTCCCTGGACACTACAAGACTTAAGGAGTTATAAAAGGGAATTAAGGAATTTAAATTCGAGAAGTATTAAGTAAGATGAAGAATAGTATTAGAAATATTAAGAAGGTTTTCGGTAAAACCCTAACTAGAAACGAATGAGTTATTCCCTCGAACGATCAACGAACAAGCAAGGAAATTGAGTAATACCCGGACAAAGGAACGAATAAATAACCAAGAGACAAACAAGTGCAATTGGTGGGAAAAGGAGAAACCCAAGTAACATCCTTATAAGTCAACTACAAGATGAGTGGTGTAATTGCATTCTTGCAAAAATGGAGTTGTTTGTTGTAGTGCCAACACTTGGCCCAATGAGGAAGCAACAAGTGGCACCATTGGATTGCCAACAACACATTAAAAGAGATGCATCCATTATATATGCAAGGGTTATACATGTATTAGCCATAAATCACCAAAACAAAACAAACCACCACCATTTTTCTCCATTTCTTCATAAAAATCTGCCCATTCTTAGCTAATTGGAAGTCCAACTTCCAACCATCACTTGTTCTTCAAATTTTTATGGTAAGTACTACATATCATGGTAATGATCTCCTAGAAATTTCAGCTTCAAATTCATCTTTTATCATTTTCAAATAAATCATCAAAGATGATGATGAATAGTGTTCTTCATAAACTAACTTTTATTTCTTGATTTCTTTTGATTATTCAAGCTATACTAAGGCTAGATAAGGGCTAAACAAGGCTTGATAAGTTCATACATACACCAAGGAAGGTATACCACTCTTGAAAACCAAGCTCTTAGTTTAAGTTTTGGTATTTTAGATGAGTTATATGGATTTAATGCATGTTTAGGACCTTAAGATTATGATTGGGATTTATTAAATGTGAAATTAGTTTAGATGAACGGAAAGACATTGCTTGGTCTTAGTTCATGGTTGAATAACATGTAAATGTTGTTTGGAGTGGAAACTATAATTATTGGATGGTTTGAAATTTGGAAATCATGTAAACATAGCCGTCGTAATGCCCGATTGTCGTTAGCCTTAAGAAACCGTGATTAGCAGTAGCATGAACACACTGTCCAGTCTCGGATTTTGCCATGAAAGGCTAGATTATGTTATAAGCTTCGTTTTGATATAAAGATCACGTGAAACGGACTTACGGTTTAGGATTTATGACTAAATTACTAAAAGTAGTTCGAATCCGTAAACAAAAGTTCGTAACTGAAATTGAACCCTCGTAAGCAATGTAACGTCATGGCGAATCTTGGTAAATAAATACTAGGGGTAAGAAGGAAGGTGTGAAAGAAAACCGTATGTCAAAAAGAGCATTTTTCGATTTATTAAAAATGTTCGAGTCAAGGTTAAACGCGAACGAACCCCTAAAAGACGACTCTTTTGTAACTTTGGTAAAACACTTAGAAAACGGGCGATAAAACTCGGAGTATAAGATTGGTTCGTAACGATCAACCTTAGAACTCGTATGACTCAAGTATGTCCCAAGTATAAGTGCAGTGACATGTCGTATTAACGAACGAATGTCGGGTCGGATCAGTGATAATAAGTAATCCACTAATAGGGGTATAACGAGATAACTCGAGAACGTGTTTCGATTTAAGTATAACTTAACTTTTAATATGTTAAGTGATTAATCCCGAATGCCTTGGCTATTTATAGATCACCAGGCTGAACCGGGACCCGCTACCACTACCCCTTACCGTACTCGACTACCAGGCAAGTTTCAATTCCCTTCTTTTAGGCTGTTGTTGTGATTGAATAAATATATATATATGATTGCTGATATACATATGCCATTGCATGCATGCCTACTTTCAAGTTGAATTGATATACTTGTTCCCTGAATGTTATTGTTGGCTTATAAGCTAGATAGTTATATATCAGTTATAAGCCGGTTATTATAAGACCCTCATAGAAGGGCGTATATATCTTATTAATCAAAAATAGACCGGGAGTCAATATTCCTTGATATATCGAGATTACCTCGGAAGAAGATATTTAAGTAAATATTTTCTATTATTTGGGCGACGAATATTATTTGAATATTCGTTCGAGACTAATTATTTTAACGATCCTTACTTCAAATAATTATTTGAACGTAACTATTCAACGAATAATATTTCTCAATATTCATTCAGAGTCGAACTGATTATCGACTATTATTTCGAATATTCTTCTAAAGATGAGACTATTAAATGAATATTATTTTGGATATTCTTTTAGATTATTATTTTATTAAATCAATATTACTTTTGAATATTCATTTAAGATATTAAATACTTGATGAATATTATTTTAATATTCATCTGAAGCTTGATTTAATTATCGAATATTATTTCGAATATTCCTTAAGGCTTGGATTACTAAATGAATATTACTTGATATTCATTTAGGATATTATTCATTAAATGAATATTACTTTTGAATATTCATTTAAATTCCTAATTAATCATGAATATTACCTTAAATATTCTTTTCAGGTCTTATTAATTAATGAATATTGTTTTGAATATTCATTTAAATATTTATTTATTCAATAAATATTCTCCTGATATTTCTTCAGGGATTATTTTGAGAAATACTCTGATTAAAAATATTCTTTCATATTCCCAAATATTCTTTCAATATTTTAACTCAATAAATATTCTCTGAATATTTATTCCATACTTAGAATAATCTCGATAAGGTTAATCTTCTTCGATTATTACAGAAAATATTTCGAAGTCATATTATTATTAATCTTATATCAAGAAAGGTTCCCAGACATCATTCATCTTTGAGTCTATCTTCTTAATAATAAGGGAACCTTACTTGGAAAAATGTTATTTATCTTGTCGACTTCCCGGTCATAAAGTATTCCCTTCACCCGCAACTCGGGTGCCATTGACTTATTAAGTCGTTGTTTACCTTCTCATCTTTCGAGGGGTAAGATTACTGGAACAAGTTGATATCCGTTACCAAGTAATAGCTTGGGAGTTATTGGTAAATTTTCCTTTCCAACTAGATACGACTACTTTGTGGAGTCTTATCAACAAGTATTATACTTGGGGAAAGGGGGACGAACGTTATATTCAGAATCATGAACTCTATTTGAACTAGGAGTCGTGTAAGAGGCCGAGTAGCGCCGGTCCATCCCCTTGGCCCAACCGTTGGCCGGGGAGAGCTAGCATGGCGGTATACAAGTAAAGCCGTCAGTTCTTCCTTCTACCGGTAGTAAATCTAAATTGAGCTGTACGATCTCGACTGATCATCAAGATTGGAACAGCGGGCGCGGTGAATACTCCATCATTGGTTCATCATCCAAATTCATTTATTTCCTGCAACATGATTACTGTTGGCAGAGTTGGAAAAGAGTCATAACTAGAATTGCAACCCTTTCTTGCAAGTTCCTCTTCTTAATAACGATAATAATATCTCGCTTACTTTGATGTAGCAGATATTCCTTCAAACAAATACTTTAAGTTACCTTGTAACTTCATCGTTCATATTATACTGGCATCATTTCCGTAAATGCATGGCATATGGTTTAAAAGATAGCTTTGAACTGTTTTAAATTATCGTTCAGTTATATATTTGTTGGTGGGCTTTCGCTCACCCTTGCTTTGTTTATATTATGTCACAACAACAGCTAGGACAGATGGCTCGCGTCAGGCGCACTCGGCGCAAGCAGGTTACCCGACCCACCGGACTACCCGCTGAGATGCTAACCGCCATTGCTGAGGTAGCATAGTTAGACAGCTTTTGTTTCCTGTTTAACTATATGTATAATTAATGTAATCAACGGCAAAACTTTTAAACCTATGATGTTATCCTTTTGGGATTGTAATAACTTTTATTCGTAACCCTTTAATGTAAGACTTATTTCAATTTCATCTCTGGGACTATAACTGTTGTGTGTGTGAGTGGTAATTATTGTGGGGTCACAGCATGTGATTTATTTATTGTGGACTCAAGTCAAGTATTATGAATGGATGTAAGACCGTAACCACCAGATCCCTGACCCCGGATCTGGGGGTGTTACAGAGATGGTATCAGAGCGAGAGTTATATATCCCAAGAGATGATACGACGTTATATAATAATAAATTCAATAATATAATAAGAACCCTTGCCAGGTTCACCTAAAACCCTTACGGGAACTTTTTAAGTATCATGATAGTAACATAGTTCGTCTTGTGTAGGCGAGCGACTTGTCAGCCCAGGAGGCAGCTGCGAGACAGCATGATGAGGACATGTTCCGGACTAGGGACCCATACTATGAGCACTTGCCTGAGGATGATACTGAGCCTGAGGAGGAGGACGCTGAGGAGGTCCAGGTTGAGGCTGATACTGATGTGATCGAGTCTGAGGAGGAGGACCCTGAGGAGGTCCAGGATGATGCTGACACAGATGTTGTTGAGACTGAGGGGGAGGAGGACCCGGAGGGGGTCCAGACAGGACAGGACGCTGAGTTAGTGGTTGAGGATGATGATTATTGGGTTATGACTGAGTTCAGGACTATGGGAGATGACACTGACATGACCACGGATCAGGTGGTGCCGGTGGATGAGGGTGTTGAGGGAGATATAGATGAGCCAGTAGTTGGTGCTGTTGGGAGTCCTGGACTTTTTGTGCCACTCCTCCCTGTTGAGAGAGCCCCTACCCCACCACCACTACCTGTGAGCCCCTACCCCGACGAGTTTGAGGAGCTTACCCCAGAGCCCCAGCAGACAGAGACTACCGCTCCAGCTGAGCCATCCACCCCACCTCATGCCCCGATAGGAGGAGTCCCAGTATGTGTTCACAACTTGATTGTGAACGGGCTTTATAGAGAGTTGTCTGTGGCAGATGCCAGGTTGGCAGAGTCTAGGAGTGAGTTAGCAGCAGAGAGAGCCGCCCGGATGAGGGTGCAGGGCAGGAGGACTATCAGTGACAGAGTTGGGTATAGGGCTGTGACCCGCATCGAGCTGAGGGCTCGGGTGAGGGTGCGACAGTTGCCTACTGATGGGCATGGTAGGGTTGACAGAGCAGCGGCTGAGGAGGTTTTCCGCATCGCCATGGGGAGGGTTCGGAGGATGTTTCGTCGTGACGGCTGATTTCAGATGTAGTGATGCAGTGGTCTAGTTGTCTAGTCATGTACGGACATAGTGGTGCCGGCTTTTGTAGGGATGGTTTTCTTGTACTTGTTTTCCCTTTTTGCAGACTAGACAGATAGACAGCATATTTCACTTTTGACTTGTTGTTGTTGTTAGGATGGTTGTACTTTAAACTATCGTTGTAACTCGGATGTTGTACCTTTTCGGTACCTGGTATATATTTGTTTCCATTTCAGTCATTACAATTTTGTTGGGATGTGATCACGAGTTTATTAGCATATGTATTACTTTTCGATTAAGTTGCCATGAGATATAAAACTGTGGGATTTTAAACCCAATCATGTAAAGGAATGTGCAAGGAAAAATCTTCTAAAACAGATCAGTGAACCTAATGTATAACTTTCCAAATTTTCAGTAAAATGCCTCCAAGACGAATGGGCACTAGGGCTAACCCCCGCGAATCTACTGACCAAGAAAGTCACAACCAACACGAGGAAAACCGTGGAAGTAGTGAGGAACAAGATCAGGACTATAATGAGCAAGAAGATTCCCAGTATGGAGCAGAGGATGAACCCCTGTACTCTGAAGAATTTGAAAGGGAAATAGAGGGTGGAGAAACTGAAGTAGAACAGGAAGGGGAGAACCAGGGCGGAAACCCCATGGGCCAGTTTATGGATCTACTTAGGCAGAATTTGAACCAATACCCCCAACCACCGCCAAGCAACAACACTTCAGTGGCAAATTCCTTTAGGGCCTTTAAGTCCCGTAAGCCCCCAGAGTTCCACGGATCGGCTGATCCCGTTGAGGCGAGGGCCTGGATCAAAGAAATGGAAAAGTCTTTTGAGATTCTGAGTATCAATGAGGCTCAGAAGACTGTTTTTGCTACTTACCTACTAAAGGGAGAGGCCAATTATTGGTGGGAAGCCAAGAAAAACATGGAGACTGATGCTGTCATAGCCTGGGAAAGGTTCAAACAATTATTCCTGGAGAAGTACTTCCCGAAGTTCATGAAAACCCAGATGGAACTTAAGTTCTTGGAACTGAAACAGAACAATATGTCAGTGGCTGACTATGAGGCTAAATTTACTGAGCTATCAAGATTTGTGCCAGAGTTTGTAGACACAGAAGAGAAGAAAGCTAACAGGTTTCAACAAGGGCTGAAACAGTGGATCCAGAATAGGGTGGCTGTTTTAGAGATTACAGATTATGCCACCTTGGTGCAGAAGGCAACCATTGTGGAGGCTGGTAGTGATCAGATGCAGAGAGAGAGAGAGAAAGGGGGGATAAAGAGAAAGCATGTTAGTATGGGCGGAAGATCCGCTGGAGGAAAACCCCCAACCAAGTTTAATCGAGGAGCGGTTTCCCTACCAGGGAGGAGTGTAGGGTTTAAACCATCTGCGAGTGTGAGTGTGAGCCAGGGCGGCCACCAATCAGGAATGTCCCGTTCCAACCCTTCTCGACCTCCATTGCCATTGTGTGCTACTTGTGGGAAGAGGCACTCCGGGGTGTGCAACCTGAAGCAGATAAACTGTTATAAGTGTGGGCGAGCTGGGCATTATGCTACCGCTTGCACCACGGTCATCCCTGCACAACCTGTTTCCAGTGTGGACAGCGAGGGCACATGAGGAAGGATTGCCCAAAGAGCAAACCAGCAGCATCAGGAGCAAGCAAGGTTGCCTCAAATTTGCCACCAACTGCTAGGACTTTCAATATGTCAGTACAAGATGCCGTGAGGGACACAGATGTGATAGCAGGTACTTTTTCTCTTAATTCAGTCAGTGCAAATGTCTTATTTGATTCAGGAGCAACTAAGTCTTTTATATCTAGAGATTTTGCGCATAACTTGAAACTTAAAACCCCGCAACTAAGAGATTCCTTACAAGTAGAAATAGCTAATCAGGAAATCGTACCGGTTAATCAAATTCACCCCGATTGTAAGCTAGAAATAGGAGGACGATCCTTCTATGTCGATTTAATTCCTTTTAAGCTAGGGGAATTCGATGTCATTTTGGGTATGGATTGGTTGTCTCGCAATGATGCGCAGATAGATTGTAAAGGGAAAAAGGTTAAGTTGAAAACCCCAGGGAAGAAAGAAATAGTGTTTAAAGGGATGCGACAGACCCAGAAAATTCTGACCATGGCGCAAACCAAGAGATTGTTACGAAAAGGGAACGAGGCTTATTTAGCCTACGTTATAGATACTCAGAAGGAAGTGCCAAGATTGCAGGACATTCTGGTAGTTAATGAGTTCGAGGACGTGTTCCCACAAGATCTTCCTGGACTACCACCTGATAGGGTAATTGAGTTTGCCATCGAATTAGCCCCGGGGACGGCGCCAGTTTCGAAGGCCCCGTACCGACTAGCCCCAGTAGAAATGAAGGAGCTAGCTAAACAATTACAGGAATTGTTGGATAAGGGCATGATAAGGCCCAGTGTGTCGCCTTGGGGCGCACCAGTGTTGTTTATTAAGAAAAAGGATGGAAGTATGAGGTTATGCATCGACTACAGAGAATTGAACAAGCTAACCATAAAGAATAAGTATCCATTGCCCAGGATAGACGATTTGTTTGACCAGCTAAGAGGAGCTGAATACTTCTCTAAGATTGATTTGAGAACGGGATATCACCAACTGAAGATCAAACCTGAAGATATCCCGAAGACTGCATTCCGCACCAGATATGGACATTATGAGTTCTTAGTTATGTCGTTTGGATTGACCAACGCCCCAGCAGCCTTCATGGACCTAATGAATAGGGTGTTCAAGGAATATTTGGACAAATTCGTGATAGTTTTCATTGATGATATTCTCATCTACTCAAAGACAGAGGCAGAACACGCTGAACATTTAAGGATAACCTTAGAAATACTCAGGAAGGAGCAGTTATATGCCAAGTTCTCCAAGTGTGAGTTTTGGAAAAATGAGGTACAATTCTTAGGGCACGTGATCAATAAAGAAGGAGTGTTGGTTGACCCCTCCAAGATAGAAGCAGTTTCAAACTGGGAACGACCAACTACTCCAACCGAGGTGAGGAGTTTCATTGGACTGGCCGGATATTACAGGAGATTTGTCCAAGACTTTGCGAAACTCGCAGCTCCATTAACTCGACTTACCCGTAAAACCGAGAAATTTGAATGGAATGAGAAATGCGAGAAGAGTTTCCAGGAGTTAAAGAAGAGGCTGGTGACAGCCCCAGTGCTGGCATTACCTGATGGAAAAGGAGATTTCGTGATTTACAGTGACGCTTCGCATAAAGGACTGGGATGCGTGCTTATGCAGCACGGCAAGGTAATAGCGTATGCGTCTAGGCAATTGAAGGATTATGAAGTCAGATATCCCACGCATGATCTAGAACTAGCAGCCATAGTCTTCGCTTTAAAGATTTGGAGACACTACCTGTATGGGGAAAAATGCGAGATTTACACAGACCATAAGAGCCTCAAATACATTTTCACTCAGAAAGAGCTTAACATGCGCCAGAGGAGGTGGTTAGAGTTAATCAAGGATTACGATTGTGAAATTCGATATCACCCGGGTAAAGCCAATGTGGTGGCTGACGCCCTTAGTCGGAAAGAGAAGCTCAAGATGATAACTTCAGAGAAAGAGCTAGTGAAGGATTTTGAGAAGTTGGAAATCGAGGTTAAGTTACCTGAAGAGGGCCAAGAAAAGTTGATGGAAATTAGAATCCAACCTCCATTGCTAGAAAAGATTAGACTGTGCCAGGAACGGATGATGGAGGAAGAAAAGAACTCCACAGAAGAGCTAATGACCGGGGAGGAAATTAAGTGCGAAAGAGACAAGGAAGGGATCATGAGGTACACGTACAGGATATGGATCCCAAATGTTCAGGAGCTCAAGGATGAGATTTTAAATGAGGCACACAACTCAAGATACTCAGTGCACCCCGGTAGCACTAAAATGTATAGGGATTTGAAGGAGTATTACTGGTGGCCCAATATGAAAAAGGACGTAGCAGAGTGGGTAAGCAGATGCTTGACCTGCCAACGAGTGAAGGCAGAGCACCAGAGACCCAGCGGACTTCTACATCCCTTAGAGATTCCAGAATGGAAATGGGAACATATAGCCATGGATTTCGTAGTAGGTTTACCCAGGACCAAGGCTAATCATGACACCATATGGGTAATTGTAGATCGACTGACGAAATCGGCTCACTTTCTCCCGATCAACGAAAGGTACACGGTCGATAGACTAGTGGACATCTACTTAAAAGAGATAGTGGCGCGACATGGAGTCCCAGTCGCAATAGTATCCGATCGAGATCCTAGATTTAACTCCAGGTTTTGGAGAAGTTTTCAAGAATGTGTAGGGACCCGGCTGAACATGAGCACAGCCTACCACCCCCAGACAGATGGGCAAAGTGAAAGGACCATCCAAACACTAGAGGATATGTTGAGAGTCTGCGCGATAGACTTCAAGGGGAGTTGGGATGATCACTTGCCATTGGTTGAATTCTCCTATAATAACAGTTATCATTCAAGCATTGGGATGCCACCTTATGAGGCCCTTTATGGAAGAAAATGTCGATCTCCCTTGTATTGGGATGAAGTTGGAGAGCGAAAGATGCTCGGGCCCGAAGTGGTCCAACGAACTAAAGATGCAGTAGATCTAATCAGAGGACGGTTGGTAGCAGCCCAGGATCGACAAAAGAAATATGCCGACTTAGCTCGGAAAGGCAAGGAATACGAGGTAGGGGACCTAGTGTTCTTGAAAGTGTCACCTTGGAAAGGTTTAATGAGATTTGGGAAGAAAGGAAAGCTGAGTCCCAGATACATTGGACCATTTGAGATCTTGAGACGGATTGGGGAACTAGCTTATGAACTCGCATTGCCCCCGAATCTACAGCAAGTGCACAATGTGTTTCATGTTTCGATGCTGAGGAAGTATAATCCGGATGCAAAGCATATTGTAGAGTATGAGCAAGTGGATATGCAACCAGACCTGACCTATGTGGAGCAACCTGTGGAAATCATAGACCGGAAAGAGCAAGTGCTCCGAAACAAGGTCATTCAGCTAGTCAGAGTTTTGTGGCAGAACCACAATGTAGAAGAATCCACCTGGGAACTTGAAAGCGCAATGCAAGAAAAGTACCCCCACTTGTTTTCAAACTGATTCCGGGACGGAATCCTTTTAAGGAGGGGAGACTGTAAGAACCCAGATTTTGGGTGGGATTAAAACTTTTATGTATTTAATGATGTAAGAATGAATAGTGGTTATGACTGCGATGTAACGAAGATCTATTAAATAAATGGAACGGATTTGAATTCAATTACTTACATGTCATGCAGAATACTTTTGGTTGACGGCATAGGTAAGAATGATCTATCTCCTAAGGATATAAGTATATTACTTCAAGTAAGATTATTCTTGTGTCATCCAAATCAATATCTATTATAAGTCCAGCGGTTCCGTAAAAAGGTTAAGAAGCACTCGAGAGTGAACCAGGTTCATTTTCCTAATTATAGGAATTAAATAAAAATAAGTGATGAATAGTGATTTTGGTGGAATTTGGAATATTATTATAATAATGATATACCCGGTATTCGGAACGGATTTCTGAGTTCGTATTAGTGATCCAGGAAGAAAATAAGTGTATGTAAAAGCCGTCGGATTCAGAAAAAGAGCACTTTTATTTTCTCCGAGATTTCCCTGGACACTACAAGACTTAAGGAGTTATAAAAGGGAATTAAGGAATTTAAATTCGAGAAGTATTAAGTAAGATGAAGAATAGTATTAGAAATATTAAGAAGGTTTTCGGTAAAACCCTAACTAGAAACGAATGAGTTATTCCCTCGAACGATCAACGAACAAGCAAGGAAATTGAGTAATACCCGGACAAAGGAACGAATAAATAACCAAGAGACAAACAAGTGCAATTGGTGGGAAAAGGAGAAACCCAAGTAACATCCTTATAAGTCAACTACAAGATGAGTGGTGTAATTGCATTCTTGCAAAAATGGAGTTGTTTGTTGTAGTGCCAACACTTGGCCCAATGAGGAAGCAACAAGTGGCACCATTGGATTGCCAACAACACATTAAAAGAGATGCATCCATTATATATGCAAGGGTTATACATGTATTAGCCATAAATCACCAAAACAAAACAAACCACCACCATTTTTCTCCATTTCTTCATAAAAATCTGCCCATTCTTAGCTAATTGGAAGTCCAACTTCCAACCATCACTTGTTCTTCAAATTTTTATGGTAAGTACTACATATCATGGTAATGATCTCCTAGAAATTTCAGCTTCAAATTCATCTTTTATCATTTTCAAATAAATCATCAAAGATGATGATGAATAGTGTTCTTCATAAACTAACTTTTATTTCTTGATTTCTTTTGATTATTCAAGCTATACTAAGGCTAGATAAGGGCTAAACAAGGCTTGATAAGTTCATACATACACCAAGGAAGGTATACCACTCTTGAAAACCAAGCTCTTAGTTTAAGTTTTGGTATTTTAGATGAGTTATATGGATTTAATGCATGTTTAGGACCTTAAGATTATGATTGGGATTTATTAAATGTGAAATTAGTTTAGATGAACGGAAAGACATTGCTTGGTCTTAGTTCATGGTTGAATAACATGTAAATGTTGTTTGGAGTGGAAACTATAATTATTGGATGGTTTGAAATTTGGAAATCATGTAAACATAGCCGTCGTAATGCCCGATTGTCGTTAGCCTTAAGAAACCGTGATTAGCAGTAGCATGAACACACTGTCCAGTCTCGGATTTTGCCATGAAAGGCTAGATTATGTTATAAGCTTCGTTTTGATATAAAGATCACGTGAAACGGACTTACGGTTTAGGATTTATGACTAAATTACTAAAAGTAGTTCGAATCCGTAAACAAAAGTTCGTAACTGAAATTGAACCCTCGTAAGCAATGTAACGTCATGGCGAATCTTGGTAAATAAATACTAGGGGTAAGAAGGAAGGTGTGAAAGAAAACCGTATGTCAAAAAGAGCATTTTTCGATTTATTAAAAATGTTCGAGTCAAGGTTAAACGCGAACGAACCCCTAAAAGACGACTCTTTTGTAACTTTGGTAAAACACTTAGAAAACGGGCGATAAAACTCGGAGTATAAGATTGGTTCGTAACGATCAACCTTAGAACTCGTATGACTCAAGTATGTCCCAAGTATAAGTGCAGTGACATGTCGTATTAACGAACGAATGTCGGGTCGGATCAGTGATAATAAGTAATCCACTAATAGGGGTATAACGAGATAACTCGAGAACGTGTTTCGATTTAAGTATAACTTAACTTTTAATATGTTAAGTGATTAATCCCGAATGCCTTGGCTATTTATAGATCACCAGGCTGAACCGGGACCCGCTACCACTACCCCTTACCGTACTCGACTACCAGGCAAGTTTCAATTCCCTTCTTTTAGGCTGTTGTTGTGATTGAATAAATATATATATATGATTGCTGATATACATATGCCATTGCATGCATGCCTACTTTCAAGTTGAATTGATATACTTGTTCCCTGAATGTTATTGTTGGCTTATAAGCTAGATAGTTATATATCAGTTATAAGCCGGTTATTATAAGACCCTCATAGAAGGGCGTATATATCTTATTAATCAAAAATAGACCGGGAGTCAATATTCCTTGATATATCGAGATTACCTCGGAAGAAGATATTTAAGTAAATATTTTCTATTATTTGGGCGACGAATATTATTTGAATATTCGTTCGAGACTAATTATTTTAACGATCCTTACTTCAAATAATTATTTGAACGTAACTATTCAACGAATAATATTTCTCAATATTCATTCAGAGTCGAACTGATTATCGACTATTATTTCGAATATTCTTCTAAAGATGAGACTATTAAATGAATATTATTTTGGATATTCTTTTAGATTATTATTTTATTAAATCAATATTACTTTTGAATATTCATTTAAGATATTAAATACTTGATGAATATTATTTTAATATTCATCTGAAGCTTGATTTAATTATCGAATATTATTTCGAATATTCCTTAAGGCTTGGATTACTAAATGAATATTACTTGATATTCATTTAGGATATTATTCATTAAATGAATATTACTTTTGAATATTCATTTAAATTCCTAATTAATCATGAATATTACCTTAAATATTCTTTTCAGGTCTTATTAATTAATGAATATTGTTTTGAATATTCATTTAAATATTTATTTATTCAATAAATATTCTCCTGATATTTCTTCAGGGATTATTTTGAGAAATACTCTGATTAAAAATATTCTTTCATATTCCCAAATATTCTTTCAATATTTTAACTCAATAAATATTCTCTGAATATTTATTCCATACTTAGAATAATCTCGATAAGGTTAATCTTCTTCGATTATTACAGAAAATATTTCGAAGTCATATTATTATTAATCTTGTATCAAGAAAGGTTCCCAGACATCATTCATCTTTGAGTCTATCTTCTTAATAATAAGGGAACCTTACTTGGAAAAATGTTATTTATCTTGTCGACTTCCCGGTCATAAAGTATTCCCTTCACCCGCAACTCGGGTGCCGTTGACTTATTAAGTCGTTGTTTACCTTCTCATCTTTCGAGGGGTAAGATTACTGGAACAAGTTGATATCCGTTACCAAGTAATAGCTTGGGAGTTATTGGTAAATTTTCCTTTCCAACTAGATACGACTACTTTGTGGAGTCTTATCAACAAGTATTATACTTGGGGAAAGGGGGACGAACGTTATATTCAGAATCATGAACTCTATTTGAACTAGGAGTCGTGTAAGAGGCCGAGTAGCGCCGGTCCATCCCCTTGGCCCAACCGTTGGCCGGGGAGAGCTAGCATGGCGGTATACAAGTAAAGCCGTCAGTTCTTCCTTCTACCGGTAGTAAATCTAAATTGAGCTGTACGATCTCGACTGATCATCAAGATTGGAACAGCGGGCGCGGTGAATACTCCATCATTGGTTCATCATCCAAATTCATTTATTTCCTGCAACATGATTACTGTTGGCAGAGTTGGAAAAGAGTCATAACTGGAATTGCAACCCTTTCTTGCAAGTTCCCCTTTTTAATAACGATAATAATATCTCGCTTACTTTGATGTAGCAGATATTCCTTCAAACAAATACTTTAAGTTACCTTGTAACTTCATCGTTCATATTATACTGGCATCATTTCCGTAAATGCATGGCATATGGTTTAAAAGATAGCTTTGAACTGTTTTAAATTATCGTTCAGTTATATATTTGTTGGTGGGCTTTCGCTCACCCTTGCTTTGTTTATATTATGTCACAACAACAGCTAGGACAGATGGCTCGCGTCAGGCGCACTCGGCGCAAGCAGGTTACCCGACCCACCGGACTACCCGCTGAGATGCTAACCGCCATTGCTGAGGTAGCATAGTTAGACAGCTTTTGTTTCCTGTTTAACTATATGTATAATTAATGTAATCAACGGCAAAACTTTTAAACCTATGATGTTATCCTTTTGGGATTGTAATAACTTTTATTCGTAACCCTTTAATGTAAGACTTATTTCAATTTCATCTCTGGGACTATAACTGTTGTGTGTGTGAGTGGTAATTATTGTGGGGTCACAGCATGTGATTTATTTATTGTGGACTCAAGTCAAGTATTATGAATGGATGTAAGACCGTAACCACCAGATCCCTGACCCCGGATCTGGGGGTGTTACACTCTGGTGGCTTGACAAGTTCCCAAACATCACATCTTTCAAATTGATTTAATTCTTCTTGCAAAGCTATGATCCAATGTTCATCTTCTAATGCTTCATTGATATTTTTGGGTTCTTCTTGAGCTAGGAAGGTAGCATGTGCACAATAATTTTCTTTCCCTTTCCTTGTAGTGATTCCATCTGTAATATCACCAATGACCAGCTCTGGGGGATGATTCTTGACCGTCCTTGTTGACCTCGGTAAAGAGTGTTGAGCCATTTCTTCATGAGTTGTCTCTCTTATCTTTGCCGGTGGTAACTGATCTTCTCCATCATAGAGAGGTAGTTTCTCAGTAGCCCTTAAACCTCTAGGACCTTCCAAAGTCATTTTTGCCACTTTAGAAATTGTATCTTCAACTTCAGCTTGCTGATTTGAACTTCCAGCTTGCTGATTTAAACTTCCAGCTTGCTAATTGTCAGAATCTGCATCCTTCTTGGCTTGCTGACTTCTAGTTTCAGCAGTGCGATCAGCTTGCTGATTTGATCCAATAGCTTGAGGTTGCATGCTTTCACTTTCACCTGCAAATTCTTCCTTATCTCTTGGTAGATCATTGTTAGGTTCTTTAAATGTAACATCAATAAACTCTTCAACAATACGTTTATTAATATTATAAACTCTATAAGCCCTACTTGTTAAAGATTAACCAAGAAATATAGCTTCATAAGATTTAGCATCGAATTTACCATCATTACCAATTGTCTTGAGCACAAAACACTTAGAACCAAAAATCTTGAAGTAGCTGATATTTGGCTTCTTGTTTCTCAACAATTGATATGGAGTTTTGTTCAAAATAGACTTGATTATAATTCGATTCAACAAATAGCATGCTGTATTCATAGCTTCGGCCCAAAAACTTCTAGGCAGCTTGCTTTCTTGCAATAGAGTCCTTGCTGTTTCTTGAAGTGACCTATTCTTTCTTTCCACCACTCCATTTTGTTGTGGAGTCCTTGGAGCAGAAAATTCATGGGAGATTCCTCTTTCCTCACAATATTCAATAAAGTCCTTATTGATAAATTCACCTCCTCTATCACTTCTTATACCTACAAGTCTTGTATCAAGCTTGTTCTCAAGCAGTTTAATCAGCTTCTCAAACTCATTAAAAGCACAATCTTTAGTACGAAGAAACAATACCCAAGTAAATCTAGAATAATCATCTATAATTACAAAACCATATTGTTTACCTCCAATACTCTTGTAAGATTCTGGACCACCAGTTGTAATTTTTTGATCCAGCGAGAAGAGGAGCTCTATAATCAGATTTCGCTTCGAGATAATGTTTAGCCATTTTGATCGATACTTTCCTGTTACAGAAATATTAGTATACCACGCTCTGATACCAAATGAAAAACAACACCTAGAGGGGGTGAATAGGTGTTTATGGCTAACAATGCTTATTTATGACCTGTTTTAAATTTTACCAGAAACAGCTTGTTGTTTGTGATTAAGCAGTTTACAAATGGCAAGCTGATTGTAACAAAAATGCAGTGCAGTAAGTAATATGCAGAAATTTAAAGATACTCTTTTAGCTAGGTTCGACCCCTAAACCCCTATGGTCTACATCCTTGTCCCTTACCAACTTGGTAAGAGATATATTATTGATCAACTATAAAACCGATTACAAGATCCAACAATATATCTCCTTTACACCCTGCTGCTTACAAATGGCTTGCTGTTTGTTGTGCTGAACTAACTCTCTAAGTAATACTTCCCAAGTATCCTTCTCTAGCCTAGTTCGACCCACCCAAAACCTTAAGCCAACCTTGTACAGCAACAATTCAATACAACTTTAAGAATACAATGATTTTTACAAATACAACTCAACCTAATGAACCCTCTGAATGTTTATATGCGTGTATAAAGGGTTTGAAAGGTTTAGAAGGATTTTGCAATGTAAGCTTTGTAGTTGTGTATAGATTCTTATTTCTACACTTTGATGGATGATTTAGAACTGAGCAAGAACATTCCTTAAATAGGTAAACAAGAATATTTTGAAATCAAGCTTGAAAGGCTCCAATGGATTGATAAGTCTTGAAGTCGTTAGAGATGACTTTTGAGTTAAAGAAAATGAAGGAGCTTCATTATTTCAGTTGTAAGAAAGAATGGAGCGTGTATAGAGAAGAGAATATTGACTATGATGAAGGAGACAAGAGCATGTGGAAGGAAATTAAATAAATCAAAAGTATCATGCTACTTTCCTTATTCAAAGCAAAGAATATATTGTCCCCCAATATAATTGAGTTATGCTCTGGATTCATTACAATATTTCTAAAGATGTCTGCACCAATTTCTCCTTGAAAATCGCAAGTTTATTTATTTCTGTTAGACAGAATCAGCTTGCTGTTTGTGAAAATGGTGTGCTGATTGTCCGTGCATTTAGCTTGCTGTTTGAGTCTGATGAAGCCAAATGGTAAGCTGACTTTATATGCACCTGGCTTGCCAATTGTCACTGTATTCCAATTTTGGCTTTCTATTTGTGATAAACTGATTATACAATCAGTAAGCTATAGTACCCTGCAAAACCAAGTTAGTACATATAGAAATAGCATGCTGTTTTATATCTACCAATAATCCAACTGGATTACTGTTTGTGATCATCAAAACTTAAGGAGTATCAGTCTATGTTTATGATATGCTAGTCAAGAGCTTTCACAAGGTAGACCATATCACACACCTCCGAGAGGCATTTGAAGTGGCGAGGCACCATAAAATGTTGAATCCAACCAAGTATGCCTTTGGCATAGGATCAGGAAAGTTCTTTGGTCTAATGGTTTCAAAACAAAGAATTGAAGCTAACCCCGACAAGATTAAAGCAATCATAGACATGGAACCTTCGTGTTCTGTAAGGGACGTTCAAGAACTAATTGGCAGGATTGCATCTCCAAGTTTGGTGACAAGTGCTCACCATTCTTCAAAACCTTGAAGAAGGTTAAAGATTTCAAATTAATAGTAGAGAGCCAAGAGCCCTTTGAGCAGCTTAAGAAATCTATGGCTGAATCCCCGTTGATTGGCCAAACCAAGCCCGGGAGATACTCTTTACTTGTACTTGGTAGTCTCCGAGTAAGCTTTAAGTAATATTCTTGTAAAGAAAGAATACAAGGTGCAGAAACCCATCTACCATGTGAGCAGGGTCTTGCATGGAGCATAATTGAATTATTCTGCCATTAAGAAGTTTACTTTGGCATTGGTGACTACTTCAAGGAAGCTACACCCATATTTCCAGGCACACAAAATCGAAGTCTTGACAAACCAATTGTTGGGAAACATACTACATAGTCCGAAAGCCAGTGGAAGGTGAATCAAGTGGGTAGTTGAGCTAGGAGAATTCGATATCAAATATAAGCCTTGAACAGTCATCAAGGCTCAGGCATTATCTGTCTTCGTGGTTGAATGTATTATTAACAACCAAGAAGTCGGGGACAAGAGATAGTACCCCGTGAGGGTCTTAAACTACAAAGCAAGGATGAAGAACATGTAGCTCATCAAAAGGAATACTATGTGCTCTATTTTGATGGAGCATCAAAAACAAAATCAAGTAGTGCAGGTTGTAAAACCCCAATGAGTTCATAATAGAATACGCTCTAAAATTGAATTTTCCAATGACTAATAATGCAACTGAATATGAATCCTTGACAACCGGGCTAGGCTTGGCCATAATCCTGAGGGTCAAGAACCTTAAGGTCTGTGAAGATTCGATATTAGTAGTCTTACAAGTGAGTGGTGAGTTTGAAACCAAAGAGAAAACCATGGCTAAGTATCGAAAGATCGTGAAGGCCGTGATGACTCCATGTGATGAGTGCTACGTGGAACACATTCCTAGAGAAGAGAATGTGAAGGCCGATGCCTTGGCTAAATTTGCTTCTTTTGGAATAGAAAGCTATGCAAGAAGTGTCTACTTCCAAGTCCATAAGGCCCTGACCATCAATTCAAATTTGGTAGCACCAATGGGTGTAAAAAAATATCATCAAAGTATAGGGCGTTCCCTCGAATCTTGGGGGCATGGTGCAACGCTCTTATAGCCAATTGCCTCCCAACTTGATAAGTTCCTTGAAGGAATGGAATAAAATTTTCGACGGCTAATTAGAAGTAGAGGGGTGCATGAGAAGAGCTCAACATCCCCAATGAATTTGGAACAAGCAAAGATTGAATCCTTGAGGGACTACTTGAATCGATTCACCAATGGAGCCTTAGAGGTCCAAGTCTTGGATAAAAATACAACCTTACAACAAGGAACCATAGAGGTCTACCATCGAATTGAGTATGATTGTATGTTTTAAGATGTCGTTGGTAAAATATTCCCCTTAGAGACATGTTTAGGTTGCATGAAACTGTTGCCAAATATACCGAGGCTAAAAAGTAAAAGGTATGAGGAAACCTCCAATCCTCGTTGAGGATAATGCAAATTGCCAGAAGCGAAAGGATGATCAAAAGTATGATTCCCAAACATGCAAGGTCTTTAATCCTAGCCAAAAAATTATCGATGTTGCAACAAAGCATGTTCTCGGAAGCCTCCCCGGCGACCAAGGACAAATTTGGCCTTGAAATTAGGCTCGAGTACTCAAAAGAAAAAATCAAATGATATACGATTTAAGGAATGGTTCCAAAAAATGAAAACCTCGAAAATCAAATAGTTTCAAATACGCAGGATGCACCATTTTGTGCATTAAAATGACCTGCGATTAGAGCGATAAGCATCAATTGCTCAATAAAGCCTTAATTAGAGACCAACATAAAGCGGAAGCTTGGTTTTAGGATAAAGAAATGCTAAAACACAAGCATGAAACCCTGAGTATCGTAAGTAGATGAAATAAATGGGTGAAAATGCGATTTGAAGCAGCGATAAGACTACTAGTTGAGAAATTATGGCTAATCATGCTTATGGAGCATTAGAGCCAAGGTTTTGTTCGTCGTCAAGGATTATGATGTTAATTGACAAGATTAACAAAAAGAGTTGATATCTTGGGTCAAAGACCAAGATTCAACCTGAAATCCTAAATCCTAGATCTAAGATCAAGGATCAATCTGGAATCCAGGATCCTAAGGATAGGATACAGGATGTAAGTCTTGAAGACCAAACTTGGCTAAGAAAGCCAACTAAACTAATTCAAGAAGACTAACCCAACATGTACTTTGAATCCTTATTTAAGAATCAAGGATCAAGTTAAAATTATGAATCCTGGGTTTAGGATCAAGAAGAAACCTAGAATCCTAGATCCTTAGGGCTAGGGTACAGGATATAAGCCTTGGCGGTCAAGCACAGCTGAGTTAGACAACTAAATGTGAATTTTAAATCCTGGATCAAGGATTGAGAACCAAGTTGAAGTCTTGAATCTTGAAACTAGGAACCAAGGTGCAAGTTATAACCTTAATAATTTAAAAATAGATAAGTAAGACTCTCAAGTTCTAAATCTTGAACCAAGAATCAGGAATGAAGATCAAATCCCGAATCCTGGGCCGAGGAACCAGGATGTAAGTTGAAGCCTCGGAGGCCCATGAAGCTCGGAAAGCCATCCTAACTCTAGGTTATCAAAAACCAAAGCTCAGAATGAATCCACAATCTAGAATCACGAACAAGTTTGGTTTCTGGATCAAGGATTGAGAAACAGAAAAAAAATCCTAGTTTTTGAAATTGGAAGCCAATGTATTAGTTATGCTCTCGGAAGCCAATGGAAGCTAATTAAGCCAATCAAACTCAAATCCTAGATCTTGAACTAAGATTCAAGAATCAAGGATGAATTTGAAGTTCTGAATCCGAGAACAAGAAGTCAAGATGCAAGATACAGCCTCGGAGGCCAATGAAGTCAATGAGCCCAAATCAAAAGTTCTGATTCTGAGAAACAAGAATCAAGGACAAGGTTGAGTCATGAAATAAGATTCAAGAAACAAGAATCAAGAACAAGGATCATGAGCTAAGAAAGCCAATTAACAATCCTAATTAAGGATTAAGATATTAATCAACATTTCCAAAAGTATGAAAACTTGGATTGAAAATTCAAGGTTGAAAACCAACATAGAACCTTGGATCAAGAAAACCAAGAAACAAGGATGAAGTTGAAACCTAGAATTCTAAAATAAAGAACCAAGACAAACGTTGAAACCATGACAGCTAACTGAGTTAAGTAAGGTCGTTTTAAAAAAAACTCTAGGTTGATATAAACCCAAGATGAAAAATTTACAACCTTAAATCAAGGAACAACCTTGGTTTCAAAACTAAGAATCAAGAATTAAAAGATTAAGTTCAATATATATATATATATATATATATATATATATATATATATTAGCCTCAGCCGACTAAGCCGTGGAAGGCCCTCAGTCGACCAGGCTTGGCCGAGCAGGCCCTTGAAAGGCATCAGCCAACCAGGGGTGGCCAACCAGGCCTTCGTCTTGGTTGTAGCCGACCAGGCTTGGCCGACCAGACCACCTAAGGGGCTCAGCCGACCAGGCTTGGTTCTTTGTCCCTAGTCAAGGTTGTCATTTCTTAATCTACGGTCTCCTTTCATAAAAATGTCAACCGAAGCCGAGGCGGTCACCGTTTCTGAAAAACATCAATTAGTCACCGTTTAACATCGTTTAAACATTGTTTAGCATTGTTTAGTGTCATTTAGCATTGTTTAGCACCGTTTAACACCGTTTAACATCGTTTAAATGCCGTTTAATGCTGTTTAGCACCATTTAGCACCGTTTAGTGCAGTTTAACATTGTTTAACAGTATTTAAACTTCGGTTAGCACTGTTTAGCATCGTTTAGCTCCATTAAACACCGTTTAAACCTCGTTTAGCGCTGTTAAGTGCCATTTAGCACCATTTAGCACTGTTTAATGTCGTTTAACTCCATTTTAATGTCATTTAGCACTATTTAGTGCCGTTTAGCATTGCTTAACACCGTTTAAGCATCGTTTGTGCCATTTAGCGTAGTTTAACGCCGGTTAAGCATTGTTTAGTGCCATTTAGTATAGTTTATTTCCTTTTAGCGATGCTTCACATCGTTTAAGCGTCGCTTAACACCATTTAAGCATCTCATAACACCATTTAAGCATCGTTTAGCGCCATTTAGCACCATTTAGCGCCAATTAGCATCGCCAAACACTATTTGAGTGTCGTTTAGCGTTGTTCGCCCAATCTTTGACTTGTATCAAGGCAAAGAAGCAGCAATCGCTTAAGAAACAATTGAGTTTGCCATAAACGTGTAGGTCGTCCACACTTTACAATAAGGCAATACTCTGGAAGGGACTGTAAGACCGTAAGTCACGAAAAGGCCATTGAAGCTCCTACGAAAACTTGAAAAGTTTTCCCGGGAGCTGGGGGCAAATGATATGGGTAAAAATAAAACCCTAAAATTTAATTAATATTGTAGTAATTATGTGTAATAAATGAAGCCCAATTGAGAGGCCCGAAATCCTTGTTGGACTTAAATCCATTATAATTTGGTCAAAGACGCGACTTGTACCGGGAGGCCCGATACAAGGCCCACTTCTAGAATCCTTGATATGAGATATAGAGTTCAACAAGGAAACTGAATCCTTAATTGGAACGATCTAGAACCACCAACCTAAGAGGATACTTGGCCTCTAAGTCTCCTAACCCTACTCTAAACCTAAGGCTCTCAACGCCTATATAAAGGGTCTTGTTATGCCCAAATCTGGCATAATGGCTAAATTGATTTAATTAGCTAAATTGATGGTTCATAATCTATGATGGGCCTAGAAGATGAAGATTGGGTCACTAAAGCCCACTATTGGAATCAGCCCAACATGCCTTGGCAATAATACCTCTATTACAGGAGCACCTCGCTCGCTACATGATTGCGCCTCGCTATGTAACGCCTCGCTGGCGATGCCTGCCAGGGGATCGCTTCGCTTTTGCATCACATCTGTAACTTACAGCGAGATCATCATCTCCTCTTCTCTGGAAGGCTCATAGCCAGACCCAAGGTCACATGAGTAGCTAGGCACAGGGATCGCTTCGCGTGGCCAGGCCTCTCAAGGTCGCATGCAAGGGCCCTGATGGATCTTTCATTCCAAACCTATCCGTTCGAGGCTATGGGCTTCTACAGCTAGGTCATGGATCATGGATAGGGTTGATGACTCACGGCCACGTCAGCCCTAGCTACATGGGCTTGGACTTTGGCTTATCTCTTAAAACCCTAGCCCGCCTAGGTAACTTGTGGCCCAAGAACTACGTCAGGCTTGATCCCTATAAATAGGGTACGTAGGCACCTTGATACGGATGAGAAACAGTTTACCTGAAAACACCCATCAAGCTCAGCCACATCTAAACACACAAACCCTAATCCTTTGTTCTTCTTTTATTAGCAAAATATCCGTATTTTGCTCCGTTAATCCAGCAAACCTCCAAAATATTGTTATACAATATTCTCCCTATAACATTTGGCGCTAGAAGGAGGGGCAGTCATTGAATTGGGAGAAGCGATGACTAAATCACACAAGAAGAAGAACGATGGAGACACCCCGGGATCGCATAAAGTTAACAAGGACGATCCCCTGACAAGGGACCCCTCAGAGGACGAGGTGTCCAAGGACAACTCTAAGACTGGCTACAAGGAGGAACACACACCCCCAGTACAGAGGGTGGCGTTGACCAGCGAGGTCATGTCTTTTCTAAAAGGCCTCGGCGAGCAAGTGACCGCTGTACACGAAAGGGTCGCAAAAGTGGAGAAGCGCTATAGTTCTAGAGGATCGAAGAGGAATGCAAGGACAGGCGGTAGAACACCAGGGGAAGGAAGCAAACTCCCCACTAAGAAACTCATTGATGACTTCGAGGATGTCCTAACATATCAAACCAACCCTGACTGGAATGAGGAGGAGGACTCGCTCGAAAAGAAGGGGGGATCGCATGACAAGGTCGCCTCATCTGAGGGGAGATCGGTCAGTGTTTTTGACCGTCTAGGAAAGAAGCTAACTGAACATGACCTTCGTCTAAAATTGGAAAAGGTTAATGCGCCTCGACATGAAGAATCTAATAACAGAAGCAGGGGCACACATCGACCATTGTCTCCTCGAGATCGCGAGCGGTCATATCGTCGTGATAACAGACCCCCTCTCCCCGTAGAGAGTGTGAGCGGTCCCATCGTCGCGATGACAGACCCCCGTCTCATCGGGACCAAGAACGATCTCAATATCTTGAAGAGGATCGTAGAAAGAAGGATCGCAGGAATGACCAGGAGGAGTCCAGTGTCCCAAAAAAGACCCAGTCACATCATGGAAGTACTAGAGGTAAAAAGGAGGGTGACAAGGAGGTCAAGGTAGGAGACTATAAGCTGGAGGAGTTGAAAAAGGCCCTGGACGCGATGAACAATGAGAAAGGGATCTTTAGCACTATGGGCTCTCATCGCCCTTTACTCATGAAATTCGAACTGCTCCGCTTCCTGCAGTGTTTCGAGGCCATCAACATGATATGACCTATAATGGCGATACTGATCCAGCAGAGTTTGTGATTCGATTCAATAATGAGATGGATGTTTATCAGGTCTCATTACTAGCGAGGTGTAGACTATTTGCGGCCTCGCTGAGGGGAAGCGCTCAGCAGTGGTTTTCGAAGCTAGGGGCGTTGATTATCATTGATTCTTGGGAACAATTCGTGGACATCTTTATCAAACAGTTCCAGTCCTGGATGCTCTACGCACCCCCTGTGTCCACCTTGGCAAACATAAAACAGAAGGAAGGTGAAACCCTTCATGATTACTTCAAGAGGTTCAATGCTGAGGTGCCTCGCGTGCGAGGTGCAAATGACGAAGCTGTAAAAAATTTCCTCATCGCTGGAGTGAGGGAAGGTACTGAATTTTGGAAGAAGCTACAAGAACAAACCCCTAGCACTCTTTCTGAATTGCACAAGGTTGCTGAGCCTTTCAAGCGTGTTGAGAAGTCACTCGCAAATTTGAAGAAGAATAATGAAAAGAGTAGCAGTTGGAGTAGGAACAGGGGGGTAAAAAGAAAGGACTCCAGAAGTCCAAGGCGAAGACGGGATCGAAGTCGAAGCCCCAGCCCAAAAAGGAGAGACCGCGATCCTTTGAGGCGATCTCCACCGAGAGCTTGCCCCGCGAGGGATGAAGACAAGTATATTCCTCTGGTCGCCCCAATTGATCACATTTATGCAGTCAATGAAAACAAGGGGGTATTCAGGAAGCCTACACCGATGGGTCCGAAGGGGACCGCAAACACTAGCAGGTATTGTGCCTTTCATGAACAAACAGGGCATGATACAACAACCTGCCGAGAGCTGAAACAAGAATTGGATCAGTTAATTCGTGAGGGAAAGTTAACTGAGTGGGCAGTTCGCGAGGTGAAGAAGCATAATCCCAAGTCTGGCCTTGGGTATAATCAAGCCCCCCCACCTGAACAGAATCCAGTCATTAAAGAAAGGGAAACGCGAGGTGGAAGTATCCACATAATAATTGGGGGACCCCACATCGGGGGGGATAGCAATAGGGCTAGAGAAAGATATGCCCGCGAGGCTAAGGAGCGACCCCTCACCAATATCCATCACTTGCAGGAACGACCCCCAAAGCTCTTCAAGGGGGAAGATACAAACATCATGTTCACTGAGGAAGATGCGAAGTGGGTCCACCATCCTCATTCGGACGCCCTCGTTGTCCGAGTTCGCATTGGATCGCAGAATGTTCATAGGGTCCTTGTGGACAATGGAAGCGCAGTGAATGTCCTAACCTACGAGGTCTATTAGAAAATGGGGTTCGTGAATAAAGACCTTATCCCTACCGTGGGGCATCTTTATGGTTTTACTGGAGCTTCAGTCAATGTCAAGGGCCTCGTAAGGCTCCCTGTCACTTTAGGGGACGAGCCTTGTATTACCACCCAAATTGCAGACTTTATGGTGGTCGATCAACCTTCAGCCTATAATGCTATCGTGGGGAGGCCAATGCTCAAAGAAATGAGGGTGGTTACTTCTATTTACCATCTCTCTATGAAGTTCCCTACCCCAAATGGAGTCGGATGCATTAGGGGGGCACAACATGAGTCTCGTGAATGTTACAACAGAGCCCTCAAGACAGCAGAAAAGGGGAGTAATTCTATGACAGACAAGATGGAGTGCGAGGAGGAAAGTAGGTCTCGCAAGACAACTTTTGTACCCCCAACAGACTGTAACATGATCTCGATTGAGGAGCTCCCAGCCGATTATTTTGATAATTTAGGAATTCAAGTAGAGCCAGTACCAGGGGCTTTGATGATGGGAACCTCGCAGCCAGTTATGGTTCTCCAGGAAGGGATCGTGGAAGAGGCTATAGATAGTGACAGCGAGGAGAGCCCGGAGCATGCCGCTGTACGAGCCCGAAAGGGAAAATGGGTTCGCAAAGAAACATCCACACTGACAGAACTGCCAAATGGAATTACCCAGACTACAACTGTTGTTAAGGAGTATGGACACGCAGGTGCCAACCCCTGCGAGGCAGAATCAAGTCAGGTTCGCGAGTACAATCTAGATCTTGACCCTCGCATCCCAGAACATGTGGAGCGAGCCGGGGCAGCTGAAGACATAATTCCTGTTCTTGTTGATGTGCAGGACCCTTCAAAAGTGTTGAAAATAGGGTCGCAACTCAATCCTGATTTGAGAGAAGGGCTGGTTACTTTATTAAAGGCAAACCTTGACGTGTTCGCCTGGTCACATGAAGATATTGTTGGGATCGATCCTAATGTAATGTGCCATAAGCTAAACTTGGATCCAAGCAAGAAGGGGGTCAAACAAAAGAGGCGACCCATAAGTGGAGAACGAGCTGAGGCTCTAAAGGCAGAAGTGGATAGACTCCTCGAGGTAGGGCTCGTTAGGGAATCATTCTACCCTGACTGGCTCGCGAACCCTGTCCTCGTGAAGAAGCCAAATGGAAAGTGGAGGACATGTGTGGACTTTACCGACCTCAACAAACATTGTCCCAAAGATAGTTTTCCGCTACCAAGGATCGACCAGCTAGTGGATGCAACAGCAGGGCATGCACTTCTTTCTTTCATGGATGCTTACTCTGGGTACAATCAGATACCCATGTATGGCCCTGATCAAGAGCACACCTCGTTCATCATAGATAGAGGTCTCTATTGTTACATAGGGATGCCCTTCGGTCTCTTTAATGCTGGGGCTACCTACCAGAGGCTCGTTAATATGATGTTCGAGAAACAAATTGGCAAGACAATGGAAGTCTATGTAGATGATATGTTGGTCAAGTCTAAGGAAGCTGTGGATCACATCTCTCACCTCGCAGAGATGTTTGATATACTAAGGAAGTACAGAATGAAGCTTAACCCCCAGAAGTGTGTCTTTGGGGTCGAATCTGGAAAGTTTTTGGGATTCATTGTCAACCACCGAGGAATTGAAGCGAACCCGGCTAAAATAAAGGCTCTAATGGACATGAGATCCCCAAGAAGTGTGAAAGAAGTACAGAGTCTAACAAGAAGGATCGCAGCTCTCAATCGGTTCGTTTCCAAATCATTAGATAAGTGCCATGAGTTCTTTAAGGCCATTAAAAAGGTGGGAAAAAACTTTGAATGAACATTGGAATGCGAGGAGGCCTTTCAGAAGATAAAGGAACATTTGGGTTTGCCACCACTTCTCTCGAAGCCCCTTAAAGGCGAGGTCCTCATTGTCTACCTCGCTGTGTCTGAACACGCGGTCAGTGCAGTATTGGTTCGCGAGGAGGGAAAAGTTCAATATCCAGTCTACTATGTCAGTAAAAGAATGTTAAATGCTGAGACTCGATATACAAACATGGAGAAGCTAGCCTATGCCCTGGTCTTGGCCTCGCGGAAGTTAAGGCCCTATTTTCAGGCTCACAGCATTGAGGCTCGCACTGCCTACCCACTGAGGCAAGTGATGCACAAGCCAGAGTCCTCAGGAAGATTGCTAAAATGGACAGTGGAGCTTAGTAAGTTTGACATCGAATTTAAGCCTCGCGGCCCTATAAAAGGACAGACACTTGCGGATTTTATCTTGGAGTTTCCTCCCCAATCTGAGGGAGATGATTGGGCCATCATAGCAGCCCCAGAAAAAATAGTTAGCGAGGATAAAAAAGAAAATTCAGCCTCGTGGTGGGAACTATACGTAGATGGGGCATCTAACAAGGAAGGATCTGGGACCGGCATCGAGTTGGTAACTCCAGAGGGTCGCAAGATACAAAGTGCAGTACACTTCGCTTTCGAAGCAACCAATAATGCAGCAGAATACGAAGCCCTCATTATTGGTCTCAAACTGGCACTGGAAATGAAGGTAGAGAACCTCACAGCTTACAGAGATTCCATGCTGGTAACATATCAACTCTGGTGTGGGTGGCAAGCTAGAGGTGAGCAGATTGAGCTATATCTGCGATGTGCACAGAGTTTGATGAAAAAATTTAACAATGTCAAGGTGGTTCATATTAGAAGAAAGAAGAATCAAGGAGCAGATGCACTGGCAAAACTGGGGTCATGTCGCGAGGCCACCCTACTTGGAATTATCCCACTGGAAATCCAGACAAAGCCCAGTGTACCAGAGGAGTTTGTTATGGAGATAGCGACCCCAGGGTCGACCTGGATGACCCCTATATGGGAGTATGTGAAAAACGGAGTCCTGCCTCAAGACAAAAAAGAAGCAAGAAAAATTAAATATCAGGCTGCTCGCTATGTCATCTATGACGAAGTCCTGTATCGAAGAGGGTTCAACACCCCGCTCCTAAGGTATGTAGATGGAGAAGAATGCAATTACATTCTCAGAGAGGTTCATGAGGGGATATGTGGCAATCACTCGGGGGGTAGTTCTCTGGCCCAAAAGATTCTTCGCCAAGGGTACTACTGGCCTACTTTGAAAAGAGATGCTTTTGAGTTCGCAAGAAAGTGTGATAACTGCCAAAGGATCGCTAACTACAGCAGCGCTCCTGTCTCTCACCTCACCTCGCTAACGAGCCCATGGCCCTTTGCTATGTGGGGCATTGATCTAATTGGGGAGCTACCTAAAGCCAAAGGAGGTGTCAAGTACGCAGTGGTGGCTGTTGATTATTTCACCAAGTGGGCTGAGGCTGAGCCACTTGCCACTATTACTGCAAAGAAACTCAAGGACTTCGTGTACAGGGCAATTGTGTGTCGCTATGGGATTCCTTATCAGCTCATATCAGATAATGGAAAGCAATTTGACAGCAAGGACATGAAAGAATTTTGTGAGAACTTGGGGATCAAAAAGAGTTTTTCAGCTTTGAGTCACCCCCAGACAAATGGCCAAACTGAGGCCATCAACAAAATCATCAAACATACTTTGAAGGCTAAGTTGGAGGAGAGCAAAGGCAATTGGCCTGAAGAATTACCAAGGGTCTTGTGGTCATACAACACGACCCCAAGGACCACAACTGGAGAGACTCCTTTTTCCTTAACATATGGCTGCGAGGCCATGGTCCCAGTTGAAGTGGGCTCCGGGTCATTTAGAAGGGAACACTACGATCCCGAAGCAAACGAGGTCAATCATAGATTGTACTTAGACATGATAGAAGAAACAAGAAGCGAGGCTCAGCTTCGCCTCGCGGCTTACCAACAAAGGACAGCGAGGTACTCTAATGGGAAGGTCAAAGTAAGTTCTTTAAAGACAGGTGACCTCGTGCTTAGGAGAGTCATGCCTAACACTAAGGTCCCGGGCCATGGAGTCTTTGGTGCTAATTGGGAAGGGCCTTACAAAATCTATGCTACTCTCTCAGAGGGAACTTACTACCTCACAGACATGAAGGATAAAGTTATTCCGCGAGCTTGGAATGCGGAACACTTACGCAAATACTATCAGTGAAGGCATCGCTACTGGTAGTTTCTATCTATTTCGTATGAATAAATTCATACAAAATACTGGGGGGTAGTGATCATATAGACACCCTCCCTTTATGATGTAATGACATTGGGCCTCGCCCCACTTACTACTTGTTGGGCCTCGCCCCACGTATCAACTATTGGGCCTCGCCCCACGTATCATTTATTGGGCCTCGCCCCGCTTGTCAACTTGTTTGGGCCTCGCCCCGTTTATCAATATAAAAGTTCAATTTCTTTATGAATTACTTTTTATTGTGCATTCAAATTTTACTTGCTTGTTTGTTAACATTAACATACTAAGGTCCAAGCCATCTCAACGATGCAAGGATCGCATTTGAAGTTACTGCTACAACAATCTAAGGAATCTAAGCAAAGGCATGCAAATCTAGCACTATTCAAGACAATTCAACATGCGAAGATGGAATAATGATATAATTTCGAAGTCAAAGTACTAAGGAAGCAAAGCTAAATTACTTGTGCAAATATGTTATGTGCAAAAATAACAAGAGACAACACAGGATGGAAAAGTAAAAGTGATGCCAATCCATAATTAAAGGGTCGCTATGAGATCCCAATGAAGTTGTCAGAGTTAAAGGGTTATCAGAGTTAAACAAAACAATATTACATGCTGCGAGACATTCAAGGGGTGTCTGCATCCCCAGTTCGGTACTTAGAAACAAAAGAAGAATTCATTGCTTGGCGGCTTCAGTTGTGTTGGTCTGAGTGGCTTCGCTAGCGAGCCTGGCTGCCTCCTTCGCATCTTCTTCTTCGATCTCTTTGCGAAGAGATTTTGCGAATTCAGCATTACCAGGCCCGAGCCTTTCCCAGTCGAAGTCAGGAATTTTTCTGATAAAGCCCTTCATGAACTCGACCTGGGCAGCCTCCACCACAACGTCGTGATCAAGCTTGGCAGCCTCGAGCTCCTTCTTCAATCTGCCCAGCTCTTCCCCATGCTCTCTCCTAAGAGTCTCCTCGAGCTCCTCTGCCTCCTTCAGGGATTTGTTGAGAGTATTCCTCTCATTAGTGATTTTCTTGAGCTCGGATCGCAGGGTGGCAGTTTCTGTTTCAAGGGCGAGCCTATGAGTCTCCATCAGTGACCTCTTGTCTTCTTCCTTCTGGAACTTAAGGACTGTGACCTCCTTCTCCAGTTTGGCTTTGACGAATGCAAGGGTCTTCAACTCCTTGAGATGTGAAGTTTGACGAATGAACGCCTCAGACAAGCACTTGGAAAGAGATTCAGCATTGTCAATCAGCTCGGCTCCCACCCAGCTCGTACACTCCTCTTCAGTAGCATGATTATACCCATGCTTCGCAAAGAGGTGATGAACAGGAGTAGCAGTCGCTGGGTGCTTAGGAACAGGAAGCACAGGTTCGTTTCTTCTAGTTTTCTTGGAGACATGATCTTCAGGGGTACCCTGGGTTCGCTAAAAAATTTCGGTGTTCTTTGACAATGGTGGAGGAGGTGGCAGTTCAGTAGTCTTTGGCTTGGGAGGGATTGTAGTAGTCTTCGCGACGGGGACGGCCCCGCTTTTTTGGAGAAAGGGAGGCCTGCGACCGATCTTACCCAACATACCTGAAAAGTGGAAGTGAAATACAATTAGAAGCATAATAATACAAGTTAGTGGTAACAACAACTCGAGAGGATGAGGCCTCCTCGCGAGATTTCCTTTTCAAAGAAGCCTTCTTCGCAGCTGAGGGCCTCGTTTGCGAAGGAAGACCAACCCCTTCTTTCAAGAAGCCGCACTCGATTAGGTTCTCAAGAGAAAGAAGGGTTCTAATGTTGCGGGCCTCTCGCGGAGTCTTCAGTACATCGTCGGCACGTTTCTTCTCTTCGCCCTTTAGGACGGTTCGCACTTGACCAACTGCGTTCTCAGGAAGGACGAATTAGCGTACGGATCGAATGAAAGGAGGGTGAAGTTAAAAGGATAGTTCCATACCTGGGAGATAATTAAAAGAAGTTTTGACTCTGGGCACGTCGTGGACATAGAAATAAGGACCTTTCCACGAGCCTGCGTTACTTGGAGCACTGTGATAAAGTTCTTTTTTGTTAAACTCTGGCCACATTGAGAAATAGACGTAGCCAAAGTCTGATGCCCCGCATCGCTTCAGTTGCAGAAAATAGCCCATGGTCCTCGCATCCAACTCAGGATAGTCGAGCTTATGGTAAAGAACGTAGAGGGCAATCATGGCTCTGTAGCCATTGGGATTTATTTGAATCGGGGCCAGATGGTACGTTTCACAAACATCCCTGATAAAAGGGTGAAGGGGAGAGGAGACGCCTATCTTCATCATTGCCGAGGTCAGAACCATTCGAGGCACTCTGCCACCATTTTCTTGATGATTGAAGCGGTAACATCGCATTGAAGACTTGGGGAGAATGATTTTGCCTTCTGGCCTGAAAATGTCAACCGCCTTAGCTAAAGACTCTGTATCAAGGGTCGTTGATAGATCCCTGCAGGCTAGGACGCGAGGTTGGCCGGGTTTCACTTTCGAACCTGGTTCGATATCTTCAGGATGAGGACCGCCAACATATATGGTCCCTTCTAGCTCAGGTTGGGGAGTTGGTTTGTAAGGCTGGGGAGAAACTTCTGGTATATAATTGTAATCAGTGAAATTGACGACCTTGGCTACTTCATCGAGGCCGCCATCATCAGAGGAAGGCTCCTCATAGTCAGAGTCATCGGAATTGGCCTCGTTGTCATCTCCACCCTCGTGCTCATAGTAAGCAGTACCTAGTGAGTTTGTGGAGGAGTCTCTAGCAATCTCTATGGGGGTCGGAGGAAGAAAGTTCTTGTTAATAGGAGAAAGGACTTTGGGGATACTGGAGAAAAGCTGATTTCCCTTCTCTAGGAGTTCATTCACTTCGTCTTGAATGGATGAAGGAATTTGGGGAGACGGTTGATTCTGTGAACTGGAGGGGACTCCGACAAATGTATTCTGCGAGGCAGACGGGTGTTTGGTTTTCCAGGAGCATAAATCGGTTTCCCGAGTATATTCTTCATTGGACCAATGGTGATCCAAATACAACTTGAACGAGCTGTCACTCGCACTGGTAGCTTTGGCAATGTTAGCGGCCGCTTGCTCGCTTATTGTGATGTGGGGAAGGGGTGAAGGAGTCCTTGAGCTATCGTCAGTAGACATCTGTAAAAGTGAATTATTAGTGTGTGCACTTACAGAATATTAAGGGGATTCAGAAATATAGAAGGTTCTAAGTGTTCTCACGTCGCACGCGGTGGAAGGGTTGACTTATATTCTTAAAAGGAAAGGACTGTTTTGCATCTAAATGAGGGATCGCATTTTCTATCCTAGCGGGGCTAGGCTCGCTGTGTCAAATTATAAAGAAGGGGTCGCATACATTCGGGCTCGCGTCGCATACATGAATAAGTGATAAAAGAAGGAATTATATACTATGCATGCATTTAAATGAATTAAAAATGAAGAACAAGGGAAGAAATCTTACTGTTGATTGAAGAAAAGTGTGAAGATCTGAGAAAAGTTTGAGGTCGTTCTTGTACGAAGGCGATCTGGTTCTCTGTTTGATCCGGGAGCAAACTGGCAGCAATTCGTTGTGATGTTTATAAGGAAAGTGACAAATGATTGGGAAATCTGAGTTTATATAGTAGGCAGGATAGAGAAAGATATGTTACACGTGTCATCATCCTAGCAATCCAGAGCGGATCTCGAGACACAACAGCTGTCAAAACCTTTCAAATTCTTGGGGTCGCGACTACTCCAATGGTTATATCTATTCTTGGGCTCGCTTCGCGGTGACAACTCGTAATTTTTGAGTCCACATCGCATCTCCAATGGCAATATGGACTCGGGGGGTAGTTGTTATGCCCAAATCTGGCATAATGGCTAAATTGATTTAATTAGCTAAATTGATGGTTCATAATCTATGATGGGCCTAGAAAATGAAAATTGGGTCACTAAAGCCCACTATTGGAATCAGCCCAACATGCCTTGGCAATAATACCTCTATTACAGGAGCACCTCGCTCGCTACATGATTGCGCCTCGCTGGCGATGCCTGCCAGGGGATCGCTTCGCTTTTGCATCACATCTGTAACTTACAGCGAGATCATCATCTCCTCTTCTCTGGAAGGCTCATGGCCAGACCCAAGGTCGCATGAGTAGCTAGGCATAGGGATCGCTTCGCGTGGCCAGGCCTCTCAAGGTCGCATGCAAGGGCCCTGATGGATCTTTCATTCCAAATCTATCTGTTCGAGGCCATGGGCTTCTATAGCTAGGTCATGGATCATGGATAGGGTTGATGACTCACGGCCACGTCAGCCCTACCTACATGGGCTTGGACTTTGGCTTATCTCTTAAAACCCTAGCCCGCCTAGGTAACTTGTGGCCCAAGAACTACGTTAGGCTTGATCCCTATAAATAGGGTACGTAGGCACCTTGATACGGATGAGAAACAGTTTACCTGAAAACACCCATCAAGCTCAGCCACATCCAAACACACAAACCCTAATCCTTTGTTCTTCTTTTATTAGCAAAATATCCGTATTTTGCTCCATTAATCCAGCAAACCTCCAAAATATTGTTATACAATATTCTCCCTATAACAGGCCTGATCCCTCATTTTTAAGGGTACATTTTTTGGGCAGAGCTCAACACGTCACTTACATTTTAGGCTTAATCCTCAAATAAGGACATACAAGCCATTACGTCCTTGGTGTGCCCTAGCTGTCATAGCCCCGAGGGCATCACCAAAACTACGTATTGGCTTGATTCTCAATATATTATTGAGATACATAGGTATCTTGTGAAGACATGATTTAAGTCCCGAAACACAAGTGCAGCCATTAATGCTAGAAGCTCTCAAATGTTACATTAAATACATACACCCTAGCCGCAATTTCAACCCTAGTTTACAATCCACAACAATAGGTTTTTGTAAGAGACTGTCCCAAATCAATGATGACAAAAAGATGAATTGGAGAATCGTTAAGCGATGAAAGAGACGTTTTGGGAACAAAGATATGACGAGGACAATGATAAAGAGAATGATCACAAGGAGGAAGATGACTCAAATGGGTCTACTAATTAGAACAAATGATTTGATTTTTTTTATTTTTTTTCGGCAAACTCTCGATTATGAGAATAGTGAGTTTGAGGGGATGTTAACTTATATTATTAAAAGATATTTATATATTCTATATTTTGGAATTTTGAGATATTACTTTTATATTATACTATTGAGAATAAGGAATTTTTTTAGAGTGCTTAAAATTATTTGGTATATCTTGCGGTATAAGTCAATTTTTACTTATTTAAATATTAATTAGATGAATGAATAAAAATTAAAACATAATTTTGAAAACATAATTATCTAGCTAACTTGATTAATCGCTCCACTTTTAGACGCATGGACAAGGAGAACAATATTTGTGTTCTTAAAAATGGCGGTTTTATTAAACTGGGAGAAGTGATTTCTTTCACTTATTCCAATATCCTTCCCTATGATTTCAAGGTTGTGCAGGTTAAATGCATGGATTAATATTTTATTATCAACTTTTAATTTGGATATTTTGTAAATTATCGTTGTGGGAACACTAAACTCCACTAGTATTTTGTGTGTGTTCATTTACAATGAACTTTTATGGATATGTTTCTTTGCATTGCTTTATCCACAGTTGAATTTACGAACGAGGCATGGCACACTGACGGAGTCTATAATACTTTAATATACAATAGAACCTTTCCATAAAAATATGTTATACAAAAATAACCTTTTTATTAGTTATATAAATAATCTAAACATCAATTTTATTTAAGAATTATTTTTTTATAATAATATTTTTTTCTCGATCGCAAAGATATTGGTATACTGTTCAATTCGGGTCTGCTTATGTTATCAATCGCGCCATTTTTAGACGTCTGGACAACGAAATTTATGTTCTTAAAAATGAAAATTTTATTAAGAGTAATGCTAGGGGTACAAATTGTAAACAAAAAATAGTTATAAAATAATGTGACATATGACAGAAAGGAATGTTTTATTTATTGATATTGGTGTGAATATTGGAAGTCCATTCTATTTAGTTTTATTATAAACAAGACGCATGTCATTTTTTAAAAGATTTTGTGCTCAATTTGGTACATCTTATATTTTCCTTTTATTTAACAGTGAAAAGTAATTTCACTCATCTATTCTAGAGGCCGTTTGGCAAGACGGCTTAAAGCTATTAAAGCTAAAAATAGTTTTAAGTCGTTTTTTCTCTGTTTGTGTACCATGGCTTTAAACCGGCTTTAAGTTAAAAAACTGTTTTAAGGCATAAGTTCCATTTAGGTACTTTTGACTTATGGCTTATGACTTATGGATTTTTTTTTTATTTTTTATTTTTTTTCAAAATTCTTGTAAAGCTTAAATATCATGAATTTAAATTTTTTTTAAGTTAAATTTCACTTTAAGCCAAAATTATTAAACCCCCATTTAACTTTAAGTAAAATTACCCAAACACTTTCATTCAATTTAAAGTAAACAACTTTACTTTCTCCTTTAAGTTAAAAATACCCCCATTAAGTCAAAAATAACTTATTTTAAGCAATCCCATCTTCCTGTCCTTTCAAAGTTGTACACGATAAATAAGTTCATTTGGTAATGAACTCTTACAGATATCATTTCGTTATTTTGCATTGTTTTAGAATCTGTATGGAAAATAGTATTCTTACTATTTTATTCTGTAGATGTATCCCACCGGTTATATGTTTGTTATTTTAAAAAAATAACAAAAAAAAAAGTTTAGGTAATTAATCTATTAATTAGTAACACATCTGCAATTAAATTTTTTTTTTTTTTTGCTAAATGCAATTAAATTTTCCGTTGTCACTTGGAAATGCACTTGTTACAGAGTTAGAGATGCATGGGAAATTGTCACACTGTCACTTCACATTGCCGCACATCACAAAGTGTAAACAAGTGCTAGCAACAGACCGCGAACTTGCCATAATCGTAGAGAGTTCGTAAAGTGTGTGAGGTTTGTTGGAACAAATTGAGAGGGAAGCATCGATCTCATGTAACAGGTTCTATGTTCATGCAACTAATGTGATTAAATCTTTGTGATTGTTACGTATATATTGATTGCTTTTCTATTTGATTATTTCTATATCATCTAAGTTGTTATCCCAGACAAAGTAATTGGCATGACTAAAACATTGCACATTGCTGTCTTGGCTTTCCCCTTCGGATCACATGCAGCTGCTATCCTCAACCTAGCCCAAAGGCTCGCGGCGTCTGCACCACCTGGAGTCATTTTCTCCTTTCTCAGCACGCCAGCCTCCAATGCGAAGAATTTCTCTAAATTAACAAACAGTCTCATCAAGCCATACGACGTGTGGGATGGAGTAATGGCAGAAGATGCTATTCCCAAATCACCTCAACAGCTGGTTGAGATATTCTTAAAGGCCACCCCTGATAATTATAATGTAATTGTAAGAAAGGCTGAAGCAGAGACTGGGGTGAAAGTTAGTTGCGTTTTAGCTGATGCATTCTTGTGGTTTGCGGATGACATGGCAAAGGAAATGTCTGTTCCTTGGCTGGCATTTTGGGTTGCTGGAGCTTCCTCTCTTTCTGCTCACGTCCACACTGATCTCATCCGTGCTCATTCCTCTGTTGCAAATAAAGAGGAAAATGTTAAGATCCTTCCGGGATTATCAGCCATTCGTGTAGCTGACTTACCTGAAGGAGTGGTATGTGGTGACTTAGAATCCCCGCTTTCGAGAATGCTTCAAGATATGGTAACCAAGCTCACTGGGGCTGCTGCTGTTGCAATCAACTCATTTGAAGAACTCGAGCCTCTTGCTACAAGTGATTTGAAGCCGATTTTAAGAAATGTACTTAACATAGGCCCATCAACAATAACTGTGCCTGCATTTTTATCAAAATCAGAGGATACAAGCGGGTGCCTTAAGTGGCTGGACAATCATGAAACTGGATCAGTGGTATATATAGGTTTTGGCAATGTATTAGTCCCACCGCCAAATGAAATAGTAGCACTAGCAGAAGCTTTAGATTCTTCCAAAATACCATTTATATGGTCACTTCGGGACACCATGAGGAGCCTGCTGCCCAATGGATTCTCCGAGAAGACAAGTGGACATGGTAAGATTGTAGCATGGGCTCCTCAGCTGCAAGTTTTAGGACATCCAGCTGTTGGAGTTTATGTAACGCACTGTGGGTTTAATTCACTAATGGAGAGTATATTATGTGGTGTGGCCTTGATAGTAAGGCCTCTGCTGGGAGATAATATGATAAATTGTAGGTTGGTGGAGGAAGTATGGAACATTGGTATGAGAGTGAAGGATGGCAAGTTCAATAAATGCGGAACAATGAAGGCCTTGGACAGCATAATGTTTAGCCAAAAGGGAAAAGAAATGAGAGACAATGTAGGCATACTTAGAAACCGTTTGCTTGAAAGTACAGGACCAAACGGAAGCTCAACTCAAAACTTCAAAACTTTCAGTGATCTACTGCTCACCGCTTGATTAAGATTAACCATTAATTATTAGTTAGTTTGTGATGATACTCGATCAGGTCAAGAATAAATTGGTACCATCAAGCTTTGTAATGCTATATCTGTTGCTTTAACTTGGTTCGTATAATTAGCTTCCTAACTCATGAACTAATTAATTTCCTGTGTGAGCTAGGATTTATCTTCGGAATGGTCCGTCTTCCAATTACCAATCCATTTACCAACAGATATGGATCGACTGAGTCTTGAACGCTCAACATCTCCTTAACAAATTGAAAAGACATATTCGCACTCTGTTTTAGCAGAGTAGTAGCGATAGCTTAAAATTTCTCTACTATCTTAAAATTTTTTGGGATATGCAGATTTTCGACATACCTGCCCGGCTCTACCCATCTTACAGTATACTTATGATTATGACATCACTTTTTGGATGCGCTAAATCCGCCATGATCATTGATGTTGCATGATTGTTAGGTGCCGCTGATTAAGGTGCTATCATTTTATCAGGTGTGATTGACATACGTGCATAGCTAGCGGAGAGATTATTTTATTTTTTATTAACCTGCAGACTGCAATACAATTCTCAGCTAATCAGCAAAACCCATTTTTTCCACAAAATCTATCTCACTATCTGTATATTAAGTTAGAATAATCAGAGAATTTGGTATAAGAAAAACAGTTACAATAAGAATATTTGTGCGGCTCCATCACAATCATTTGAATTTCTGTATATAATGGTCATAAAGATTATAGAAATTCAAGATTAATATAAATAATGGCATTTGAGGTTGTTGAAACCTTTGTCAAAAAAGAAATTGTGGTAATCATTATCGAACATGGGTGCCACCCCATAGTTGACAATTAATCATATTCCTTTCAAATCTAACCACTTACCTCAACTTCTCATAAATATTACATTACCAATACAACCATGAAGTGTAAGAATGAGTACTAAACCATAACAAAATGAGTCCCCTAAGTAAAACACTCAACCTACTTGTTTTCCTCCTCATTGTCTCAGCAAATTCCTCCAATGCCGGGAACCTGAACACTGTAATAAACCAATTTCTGGCACCTCAAAATGCAGCAAGATCTGCATTGCGAATGCGTCCGCTTGTATGGGATCCCAAGCTTGCACGTTACGCTCAATGGTACGCTAACCAGAGGCGTTGGGACTGCGCATTGAAGCACTCTAACGGGGCTTATGGAGAGAACATTTTCTGGGGAAGCGGAAACAAGTGGAGCCCTGTTCAGGCTGCAGCTGCATGGGTGGAGGAACGGAGGTGGTATAACTATTGGTCAAATTCGTGCGGTGGAGGGGAGGAATGTGGGCATTATACGCAGATTGTGTGGAGGCAAACGAGAAGAGTTGGTTGTGCTAGAGTTAATTGTTTTGGTGGCAGGGGAGTGTTTATGACTTGCAATTATGATCCTCCTGGCAACTACATTGGGGAGAAGCCTTATTGATTTTCACACAGTATCATACTACTAAATTCGATTTTTGTATCTTTTTAAATTTTGTTTCTTGGCATTAACTGGGTCATGGGATTAAAATGAACCCCTATGTATCTTTTTTATTTTTATTTTTTTTAGTAAAACGTACTTGCTTATATTAAATTGCATCCAAATCAAGGTTACATGAGATAAAATCTGGGGCAATATTAATCCATAGAACCAGACATAGAATATACAGCCTGAGCCAATACATGAGCTACACTATTCGCAAATCGACTAGCAAACAAAATTGATACTTCCTCAAAGTGTTTAATGACTATCACTACAAGCTTCCACAATGGTATCAAAATTTGATCGCCCTTAATCCCTCAAAAATGCATCCACTAGTAGTTTGGCATCTAATTGAAAGATGCACTTTGTTGTTCTCCAATTCCACACTCATTTTATAGCTTCTTTCAAGCTGCAAGCTTCCACTTCCTACACCTGTGAAGTGCCATGGTGTAAGTTGCTTCTAGCTCGAAGAAAGTGGCCTCTACTATCACGAACCACACAACCAACACCAATATTCTTGCGTCTCTTCAGCAATTTGTCACATGAGCCAACAGGTTCCATTAATTTCCTCCTACCTATAATAGTGTATGCTCATTACTAGAGTTTCTACTCATTTTGTTTCAAAATCTTACTTAGTGGGTGTTTGGGATATCTTAAAATGAATAACTTATGATTTAAAATCGGGTAAAATGGCTTAAAATCACTGAACTCACACTCAAGTTGCAACTGGGTCATTGTACTCAAAAAGTTCGCAATCGACTAATTACACTAAATAAAAGTTGCAATCAGGTCATTACACTGAAATAAAATTGCACAACCGTTAACTCAGGTTTGACTTTAACGGATTCCGTTAACTCATCTTTGCTAAAACATCACTGAACTGCCCCGAAGTTGGAATTGGATAACTGAACTCAAAAATAGTTGCATAAATGTCATTGCTATTAACAATTAATCAATTTTTTTTGTTTTTTCTAAATAAATTAGTTATTTTTTTTATTTTTTTACTAAATAAATCAGTTATTTTTTATTTACTAAATAAATCCGTTATTTTTTTACTAAATAAATCTGTTAGTTTTTATTTTCTAAATAAATCCGTTTTTTTTTTGGCATCCTTTTTTTGTAAAAATATGTACTTATTTTCAGAAAAAAATACATAATTACGCATTTTTGCACCATTTTCATTTTCACTCTTAGGGGCTATTTGGAAAAGTTGTTTTTTAACCAAAATAAGGACTTATTTTTTTACCAAATTTATAAATTTTACCAAATTATAGATTTTATTAATTTTATAAATTATAGATTTTATGAAAAAAAAATTAAGTTCAGTTACCCAACTGCAACTTAAGGAGCAGTTCAGGTACCCAATTGCAACTTTTTATCATATTAACCTGATTTTCGTTTATTCCGTTATGTATTTTAACGGCCCGTTATGTATTTTAACGGTAGTGACCTAAATGCAACTTTTTATCAGTTTAATGAGTTGACTGCAACCTTTTTGAGTTTAGTTACCCAACTGCAACTTAGGGGGCAGTTCAGTGATGTTTAAGCCATTTAACCCATTTAAAATCATAAATATTAAGTTACATGGATATTTGGATAAATTTACTTATAAATGGGTTAAATATTTTTAAAATTAAATCAAAAAAAATATTATTTAACATAATAATATCAATACACTAAATTGTATTTGTATAAACACTAACTTAAAATTCGGAACTCACCTGTTTCCTACTACACCCTTCTCGCTCATGGATAAGTCGGAAATTTAAGTGAATGTTTGAGAGCCCATAAAATTAATGTATATTGGACTAAAGCCCGTTTCAACTTACTGCATGGTGTTTGGGTAATTAAGAAATCAAAAGTATTTTTACGACTTACATGCAGAAACGTTAAGTTAGGAGAACCCAACAAGTTGTCCAACTTATCTTCTTTTTCTTTTTATTTTTTCAATGGAGAATCCAAGTGTGACATTTTATATAGGAGTAGATTACAACGTTCCATGCTTGTGATTATATTTCATAGAAAATGGATTCTTATTACAAAAATAATATTTATTCAATATGAAAATTTAAAAATAAGTAAAATCATATTTTTTTTACACTAGAAACCATGGATGTACATTTTTTTATTATCCTCTTTGTTTTAGTAACTTGTATGTCAATTATTTTGTTTTTAAATTTTGAAATTTTAACTTAAATTCGTGTATTAGAATTGCAAATAATTTAATTTAAAGAAAATAATATAATTTATAAGTAAAATTATCTAAACACTCAAATCACTTAGAAGTAAAATTATCCAAACACTGTAAATAATAATCTACTTATTACTTATACTAGCTTATAGCCCGTGCAAAGCGCGGATTACTTTCAATTTTTTATAATTTGTTTATAGTGTAATATAATATTATAAATATAAATTTTAATATGTCATTGGAAGAATTCGAATCTTACATCTTTGTATATAATAATTTTTAGTATTAAATAGTGGGAATTGAACCTTGGACCTCTATATATAACAAATTTTAATATTGTTATATCTAACGGTCATGATCTATTTGAGTTGATAATCTAACGGTTGTGAATGAAGTATAACAAAAAATGGGGGGATAACCAAAAGGCTCACACAAACATTTTATCTTACACAACTAAGACTGAGTCTAAAAATCAAATTTATTACAAAATAATTACAGAGTTTAATTTAGATTTGTATTTTAGTGATCAAAAATATGAAATTTGCAATATATTGGCCAGATTATATTTTTACATTTTAAAACGGTAAATAAGAGCAACTTTTTGAGAAAAAATAGTTCAAAAAAGTGGCCATTAGCCACGCTTTTGAAATGCAAAAGCAATGCATGACCAATATATTGCAAATTTTAAATTTCGGTCATCAAAATGTAAATATTAATAAAATTTAGCCAACATTTTGCAATTTACTCAAAAATTAAATATTATAATTTGTGTTTATAATCTATTGTTATGGAATTAAGTACGTTTTCACACTACATTCACTACAAGAAAAAGTTCAATAGACATCACACTTTAGACATCGGTTGTAAATGCCGCTGATGTTAAAAGATGTAATAACATCACTCCGAATTAAACTGATGTCTTTGCTATATGTAAACATCACTTTTTTTAAAATTGATATCTAAAGTCGGTCTTTAAAAAATAAAAAGAGCGCCCTTCTTTTTGTTTCCCCCCTTAACCAAAATTTTAGCCTCTAAGTCAAAATTCCCCCCCCCCCCAAAACCAAATATTTCCCCGCCTATACACAATTACTTCCCCCTTTTCAGACAAAACTAATTAAACTAAAACAAAAAACTAAAAAACTAACACACACAACTCTCATCTCTCTCTCGTCTAAACTCTCTCTCCCTGAAACTCTCTCTCTCATCTCTCACCACCACAACTCATCTCCACCACCACTCACCTCTACTCTACTCGTCGCCGCCACCACTACCACTCACCAGAGGCTCTACTCACCTCCATCTGGCCTGCTCTATTCACCACTGCTCTCATCTCTTCTTTGCTCTTGTGCAAATTGGTAAGCTTTAATTTGGGTCTTCTCTGCTCGAATAGGGTCTCCTCTATTATTTCTAGGGTTTTCTCTATTGAAATTGATAACTTTAATTTGGGGGTTTTGTAAAATCAAAACCCTAATTTCTTAAATTTGGGTTTTTTAAATCAAAACCATAATTTCTTAAATTGGGTGTTGTCATCTACTTGGTTATACCCTAATTATTTTGAATTTGTGAAACAAATGGTATGTCTATGTTCATGTGGGTTGATAATGAAGGTACTGTATATCTATGCAGGGGTGGGAAGAAGGCGAATGGCTTGGGAAAGACAAGCAAGGGATCAAAGATCATGTTATTGTCAACAACAAGCAAGACACTGCCGGTAATTTTACTTCCATGACCTGGTATATAATGGACTTGATATTTTTGATTTTGTCCATGTATAATTTTTTTATGTGATAATTTTTTACTTTTTAAGTTGCAAGGCAGAATAATAGTTTCGTTTTTAAAGTAACACTATATCAGGGATGATAACAGCTCTGTATACATCTCGGACTACTTTGTATTTTAAAAGGCTGGAACAATCTCTGCAAATGGAGAAAGAGAGATTGGTGAATTAATTGCAAAGGTAATGGAGAAAGTTTAGATGTCTCTGATATGGGTATGTTTTTGTTTTTAATTATTTGATGTCTAACTTACAAAGTTCAGATTTTTATGGGTTCTGGGTATTTTATTTACTTTTTAGTTTGTTATGTTTATGAATTTGGAATTTTCAGCCTAATGTGGTCGTCAATTGTGCTTCAATTTCTGCTCCTAGTGCCTGTGAAAAGGATCATGCTGCTGCGATGTCGGTTAATGTGCCATTTGCACTTGTCAAATGGTTATTAAGCTTTGGCAATGACAATACTCTTCTCATTCATCTCTCCACCGATCATGGTAACAATTAACAAAGACGAGAACTACTATATATTTTTCCACCTTTACTGTTTGACAAATAAATGTATATCAATAAAAGGCCTGCTACATCTATTAATTATATATTTTTTGTTTTTTAGGCTCTAAAAAAATCTTCTAGCATTAGAAATGGCTGAGTCATTAAGCATAGCAGGACCTGGTTTTGTGAACATTGTATTGTCGAAGCAGTGGATAGCCCAGGTTTAGAGTTTTCTCTGTTATGCAGCGTGTTCAGTTTATTATTATTTTTTAATATTGTGAAGGAAAGTGATCTACATTATTCAAATTGTTTTCTTACTGATGCAATGAACTGTTGTTGTGGCAGAGCATACACAAGATGCTAACGGATGGCATTGGCATATGGGCACCTAAGCTTTCAGTTAAAAGGGCTGTTGTCGACTTCTCTTTGCCCAACATAGCAAAAGAAGTGCATGTTGGTCACCTAAGATCTACCATAATAGGAGATACTCTAACCCGTATGCTTGAATTTTCAAACGTTGAAGTTCTGCGAAGAAATCATGCATATTCTGTAACACTGCCTTTTGTCTGGTTTCTCTCTGTTATCTTGTAACACCCTGTTATCTTTTGTTATGTTTTGCAGTTTGGCATGTTAATTGAATTTCTATTTGAAAAGTTTCCAAACTGGGAAAATGCTAATGATCAAGCCATTGGAGATCTCGAGGTGAGTTATTTTAGGGGTTTTATATCAGTATTCTTCTGGCTCCAGTTATATATATATGTTTTAAATACCGTAGTCTCGGTAGGAATTGTCACGACTAATTGATCAGGGATTTATTAAGCACAGTATAATGTTTAGTGTAATTCATGTTGTAATAGCACTAGCTGTTTAAGCTTCTTGTTATTTAATGTTAATCTACCCAAAGACTTTTAATTGGTTATATTCTCTACATATTGTATCAAGTCGTTTAGCTGTATGTTTGTAGTTCACTCTTTATTATAGTGATTGTATGATAGGGTAATAATGTGATTGTTTATATGTATTAAAGAGACAAACAAAGTTTTAAGAACAATATTATGTTAACAGGGTTCAGTAAATGGAATATTTGATCTCATTGAAGTTACATTATAATACAATCCTTTGGTGTTTCTGTAATTTTTTTGAAGTTGGTGTTCCCCTAGTTCTTGGAATAAAGAAAAACTTTAGGAAGCTTCTTATTTATCAGTATGTTTCTATTTCACTTTTTATACTAGTGATTGTATGATAGGGTAAGAATGTGATTGTTTATGTATTTAGGAGACGAACAAATTGTATTTAGAAGAATATTATGTTAACAGGGTTAACTAAATGGAATATTGGATCTCATTAAAGTTCATTAGTGCACATTATAATTACAATTTTTTGGCGTTTCTGTCATCTGTTTCAAGTTGGTGTTCCCCTAGTTATTGGGAAAAAAGAAAAAAAATAAGCTACTTATTAAATGGTTTGAGAAAAGAAAACTTAAAAATTCATTTATACTATTGGGAGTGAATGTGATACTCTCAAATTCATTTTATGTGTTAGTAGCATAAAGTGAAAGTTAAGAATAAGGGAGCAGGTAACTCATTAGCCCGGGTCATTATCTGTGGACTAAAAAAATGATTTTTCCATTTCTGGTTATGGCATTCAAGAAAGTTTATAACTATGATTGCACTTTCATTTTTGTGCAAGTTGTTCATAGTATCTAATATTATAATTGCCACTGCCAGCATGACACAGATCCTGAGCTAAAGAAGGATGAATAAGAGCAACTTGTGGTTTAGCTTATATTAGATCGTGTATTGGTAAGTAAATAGTTCATACGGAAAGTATCCAGACATCTCTATAATAATTAATCAGGTCTGTACACTACTAGAAATATGGCAATAGACATCGGGTAAAAACCGATGTCTTTTTTGAAAACTAACCGATGTCTTCGCGTGTGATGTTAAAAGTCTGAAGTTTAGACATCAGTTTTTCACCGATGTCTAATACATATTTTCACATCGGTTTATAATCAATACCTGTTGTTGAATTTTATATTAACATCGGTTTTCTTGAAACAATCGATGTAATAGAGCTCTATTGGCACCGGTTAACTTGTTATCAGGTGATGTATAAACCTGAATTTGGCATCGAATTTATGAATTCACACTGATGTCTTTGGTACATTTAAACATTAGTTATTTTTATTGAATGTTAGAAAGATCTAATTTTTCACATCGATTAAAAGTTTTAATATGATGTTATTTTTGTTTTTTTACATCGATTTTCACTTATATCTGTCGTTAATTTTGCTTGATTGCATGTATTATTCCTCCTATATTCAACAGCTAGAACCAAAACAACAAAAACAAGTAAATAAACGGAACTTGGATGGCATTTCTCAACTATTCATTACCAAATACAAAATTCATTACCAAAAGAATCCAAGTTTAAATTGAACAATTTTTCCTTTCTAAAGCTGTGTAAACCCCAGTGCCAATGACCACAGCCTCAAGCTCCCCCTGCTTACATGTCGAACCAAAATACACACCATCTTTGTAACATATACGCAACAGCCATATGTAGAAAGTAATGTAGCTTAAGCTATACCTGAAATTATACAAAGAAAAATAGAAATAGCTTTAGATGAATATATATACACAGTAATTGGTTCCAAAAGAAGGATAGTGCATGGACATCAACACAACTCATTTATCTATGTACACCTCAGAAGAGGACCAGATTTGCATACAATAATCTCTTTATATTCAAAAGCTACCAAAACAAAAAATCCATATAATAGAGAGAGAGAAGTGAATCAAGTGACAACAACTTCCCACATCACAAACCAAACAAACCTTTTAACTAATTGTTAAAGAGCAATTCCTTGTGGACCTGCTAAATTTAGTCAGAGAAAGATGGCATAAGAACCCAAATATTTGATTATGCAGAAGAGAAACAAATAATTTCAATAAAGAGAATATAGAACAACAGGGATTTAGCAGTTTGTAAAATGAAAATATAACTAAGACATGAATGCTGCTAGTTCCTACTGTGTTCTCTGGAGCAGTTTGTCTACCATAAGTTTTTGCTGCACACCTGACAAAGTCTCAAAATTCATGATTGCGTTAGAGACGAGGATAATAGTTGATGAAGATGCAGCATTCACCTGAAGCAAGAAAGAATTTACAGACATTATTTAAGGAGCGAAATTATGCTCAAGTTAGACAAAACTTAACTGAAATCTAAAAACTGAAGTACCATAATAGTAATATATCCAAACACGGCCATTTAAGCCAACTGCAATCTTAAATGAGAGCTTCTTGCCAAGTGCTTCAAGAACTGGACAAGCTGGAGAACTCAGCAACCTGCGTAATGAACCTAATGTTAATCAGACTACTGAGATAGTAAATTTCAAACAAATATAAAAGTGATAACCAGTTTGGAACAAAGGTATGGAGAAAGTACTACCTGCAACACAAATCCTAAGCCAAATCAGATAAGGCAGCTTCAGCATATACTGAGCAAAGAATAAAAAATCCTCACAATATAAGGCTATAAGACTAAATCCTAGCCTCCACTTAATTTGTTGTTCTTTATTATTTCAACATCAATACAGGACAACATGCTCAAAGTAGAAGTTTAGTTTTTTTATTCTTAGGAATTACTTAATAATAAAGAATTAAATGCAAAATTATTAATAAAGCATTCCACTGAAGTCATTATTGAGATGTGTATCAAATTCCAGACTTTGAAGATAAACAGCAACATTAGATGTAATTATCTAGGACATAAATTGCATAAAATTGAATCACGTACAAGGATTGCACCTCAAATTTGGGGATATTTCTCCTAGTTCCTCCCTCAAACGCAAGAACAGCTAGAAATGCCAATGCAGGTCCTTTTATGTCCACAAGAAAGTTCTGCATGTCAAAAAACAGACGGGAGAGGGATATTAAATTCATTTAGTAAGACCCATGCACCTACTATTCTATAATATTTCAAGTAATTATAAGCTCTGAAGTAACTACAAGTAAAATTTTTAATTTAAACTATTAAAAAATTTACTATTAGCCAAAATGAAGATGATATTTAATAAACAAAGCTAGTATGAAAAGATAATATGCACTAGTGTTTATAAATGAGTTCATCTGCATTACATATAATTAAAATATGCAATTGTGTGCCAGAGATTCTAAAGACCTAAATACTCGATAAAATCCATAATTAATCAAACAAATTAACCAAAAGCGTCGAAGAAATCTACTAACATCGAAGCAAAACTCGAAATAATTCACAATAAATCACTTAATCGACACTTAAAAACTCGATAAAAGCACAATTAATCAATCAAATTAATCGAAAACTTTGAAGAGACTAAAACTTACATCGAAGCAGATGAGAGAGAGGGAGAGAGAGAGAGGGGGGGGGAACAGACTTTCATGTTGAACGGACTGGCGTTGAGAAGGAGGAGTACGACTAGCGACAGTACGGCCGACTAGCTGCTGTGCTTCAAGATTCTGCCAATTGAATTAATTGAAACAAAGAAAATTAATCGGATAAACAAAGAAAAGAAAGTTAATTGAAAGTATTAATCGTATAAAGTTAGGGTTACCTTGAGAAGGGGGAAGAAAGGGAGAGAGCTTAATTGATTTTGGTTTGGCAGAAATAAACTCCATTGAAGTTATTTTTTTTGTTTAATGTGTTTCTTATGAATTTTGTTTTAAAATTTTATTGTTTAAGGGAATAGCTGGATGGGATTTGAACATGGGCGGGAGGGCAAATTTAGTTTAAGGGGGAAAAATTTGTTAAGGGGGGAAAGTAATTCTAGAAATTTTCTAAAGTGAGAAAAAGATAAGGGAGGTCGAGTTGTTAGACTTTTTTAAAAAGAGTTTTAGACATCGCTTTAAAAGGTAACTGATGTCTTTAACTTTTAGACATCGCTATAAAAGAAAACTGATGTCTGAGTCTTTGTTAGAATTTTTTATCCTAAGTTTTAGACATCGCTTTTAAATAAAACTGATGTATAATTTATAAAAGACATCGGTTTTAAAATTATCGATGTAATAAAGGTTTTTAACATCGGGGGAATTTGTAACTGATGTCTAAAGTGCGATGTCTAATCCTGTTTTTTTAGTAATGGTACATGTGTGTAAATTAGGTCTTTTTGCATGATTATTTAGTGTTGCTGTGAACTTCATTTTGAATATGAATACTTACTGAACAAATTAAATTAGGTTTGTACATGTGTGTAATTACAGCATTGCCTTTTAATTGTTTCTTCGTTACTCTAGTTATGACTTGGATTTTATTTCTGACTTCATGCTATTTCAAATGCAATTTTACGTTGATCCTGCTACTGGACGTAAATTCTACTCAAGGGCACAAGTGGTTAAGTATCTTGAAGAAGCAAAAATTGAAACTATTCCAGAATTAGCTATCACCTCAGTTGGTAAAGTTTGTCCCACATACTTCTATTTCATTTTTATAATTTTTGGATCACTTTTTTTCTATTTCTCATCCAATTTCTGGCAATATAATGTGTACAGGTTGTAAACAAGGCAAATGGATCTAAACCAAATGGAACTCCTGATTGGTTACCTGATGGATGGATTATAGAATAGAAAACTCGCAACAGTGGTAGTTCAACTGGGTCGAAGTTCAAGGTATGAGTGATTCGATTATGGCAACCTTGATATGTCTGATACAATCTTGTTATACATACTACTGCAAACATGATTTGAGTCATTAGTGCATATGTGCCTCCGTTTGTAATAATGTCCATCTGGTTGTTCACCACCACCATGCTAAGTATGTCTTCTGTAGTGCTTTACACTGATGCTTGGTTTCTAACGTAGTGAGTATTAGTGATGAATGTGGAATATGTTATATATAACTAGTAGTTGTAACCTTGAACTAGCTAGTAATCATCCTGATTCACGTAATTATACTGACCAGCACTATTGTTTATATTGTTTTCTAGTTATATAGTTCTCCGATTGAACATAGTCTACTTTTATATATGGTCAGCAAGAAAAAACCAATATCAAGTTAATTCAAATCTTGTTTTTTTCATTTTTTTGTTGATTCAAACCAATATCAAGTTAATTCAAGTTAATTATCTGTATTATTTTTTCATTTTTTTGTTGACATCTTTGTATTCCTCTTCTTTTTTACTTTAACCGGTAATGTTTTTGGTGTTAAGAGATTGCCAAAGAAGGTGAAGAGAAGCAAAAAAGGCGTATTCGTCGTCTGGTCTCTCAGCAAGAAAGATTATAAACTCGTCCTCCTTTTGGGAAGCACAAGTATGGAAGTTCCTTGCCTATTATGAATCATTCATTGTTACTGCAAAATTGATCTAAAAAAATGAAATTCCCTTCCTATTATGAGTGTACAACTTACAAGGTTTCTTTATTGTTAGGTTTGAGCCTGCCCTGGCTCAAGTCTTGAAAAAAGAGGTTTGATTGTCAGGTTCAGCAAAGAGCAGCAACAAAGAGCAGCAACAAAGAGCAGCAGGTTTGTTTTTGATTGTCATGTTGTTAAATATAATTGATGTGTTTTAATCAGTGTTTAAGTGTTACAGTGAATTATCATAGTTTAGCTGGAAGCAGTCAGAGTTTAGTGTAAACTCTGACAGATGTTTGCTCGACAGAGTTTGTCAAACTCTGTCTGGAGGAAGCGTCTACTGGTCAACAGTGATTGAAGATTTATTATGGAAGCGATATCTTTGAAGATTGGATAGCTATCAAAGAGATCGAGTTGACATAGGAGACGAGTGACAATCTGTAATTGATATCATTGTATAGCTGATTATTAGGAATATCAATTAGAGATTGTATTGTAGCTGTATGATATATAAATACAGTTAGGTTAACCCTAGAAGGGTATCGTACAACGAATTATCTTTATTGTAACCTAGCAGCTCTTTGTGATATTTTACATCACGAAGAGGGTTTGTAATACAAGAAGTTTTTAAGTGCATAAACGCTTTTACTTGTTAAACTCTCATACAAAGTTGATTATTAATTGTGTATTCGGCCTAACAAGTGGTATCAGAGCCAATCTGTTACTTTATTACAGGTTAAGATCCAAACACAAAAATAATCATGGCAGCAATCCCTCCACCAACACCTACTGTTTCTGAAAAGGCTCCTACTACTGTGAGTCGTTATGAACCAATCAGGGTTCCTATTCTTAGGCCATTAGAGTATGCTATGTGGAAGGTCAAGATGACTATGTTTCTGGAGGCTACAGATCCAGAATATCTTGACAGGATTTATGAAGGCCCTCACAATCCTACAAAGCTATCTGTTGCAGTTGCTGGTGAAGAAGCAAAAATGGTTCCAAAGGAAAAGAAGGACATGACTCCTGAAGATCTATCATCAATTGCTAAGGATGCAAAAGTTAGGCATTTACTGCATAGTGCTTTAGACAATGTTATGTCTAACAAAGTCATTAACTGCACCACTGCAAAAGAGATATGGGATGCTCTTGAAGTCAGGTGTCAAGGAACTGCGGCTATTAAGAAGAATAGGAGAAACATACTCACACAAGAGTATGAGCATTTTGAGGCTAAACCTGAAGAGACCATGACAGAAACATTTGATAGATTCTGTAAACTTATTAATGATCTGTCATTGGTCAACAAAGAGTATGATCTAGAAGACTCGAATCTCAAGTTTCTTCTTTCTCTACCTGAAAAGTGGGATGTGAAAACAACCATTATTAGAGACAACTATGATCTTGCTGAAATAGAATTTGATGAAATCTATGGGCTGCTCAAAACTTATGAATTGGAAATGGAGCAGAGAAACAGGAGATCAAGCAGGAAAGGAAAGTTTGTTGCTCTTAATGTTGAAGAGAAGCCTCAGAAGAAAGAGGCATCAAGAAAGAAAATGAAGGGAAAAGCTTTGGTCATACATTCAAAAAGTGAATCACCAAACTCTGATTCCGATTCAAACTCTTCTGAATCATCTGACTCTGAGGATAATGAAGAAGAAATGAGGAAAATGGCTGTGTTAATGGTGAAGACTTTCAAGAAAATGGGCTTCAAGAATTTCAAGAAAGGAAAAAGGTTTTCTAGGGATTCAAATAAAGATAGGAAAAGTTACAGGAAGTCTGATAAGAGAGATTCTAAAGGGAAGAAGGATAAGTCTGAAATTCAATGCTTCAAGTGTAAGGAGATGGGTCACTATGCTCCTGAGTGCAAGAAAGGTAAAACTGGAAAGGTACTCTACACTAAAGGCAGAGATTGGGCAGATACTTCAGATTCTGATGAAGAAATGAACTATGCTCTCATGGCTACTACTGAATCAGAAACTTCTGAAAATCAGGTACCTCTAACTACCTATGCTTATAATATTGATGACATTGCTCAATTAAGAATTTATCTTAAGTCATTGCATATAAGTTATAGGGATCAGACCTTAGAAAATGAGAGGATAAAAGCTGAAAATTCTGAACTTAAGGTAAGAAATAAATTTGTTGAAGAAAAACTTGAAAACATACAACAAGTTCAGAAAGAGAGAGATGATGCTGTTTGTAAAGAACAGAATTTGCTTCAGAAGTATAAACAACTAGAGTCAGAGTTGGAGGAAGCAAATAATAAAATTAGGACTTGGACTAATTCTGGAAAGGACACTCAACAGATTTTTCAAACAGACACTGTTGGTCTAGGTTATAATGAGGGAGATGAACTTAGATTTCAAAATCAAGTTAAAGTCAGAACTCATTTTGTACATGGAACCAGTAAATTTTTGTCTGAGAATGAAAAAGAAGCTGTTAAAAGTGGACCAGTAAAAACTAGTGTTAAACAGGTTAATATTGGTTCAATGATAGATAAACAACTCAAGCATAAACTGAAGGAGTTAAAATCTGTTAAGAAACAGAAAGTGTCAAACAAGAACAGAAATGAAAAATTAGGCATCACTTCAGGAAATAAACCAATGCTTGCTAGTTATGCTCCAAGAAAGACATGTCATAACTGTGGTAGTACTAAGCATCTTGCAAATCTCTGCAAGAAAAATAAAAATATAAATTCTTTACCTACAAAGTCTGAGGTAAAGAAGGATTTTGCTAGAACTAAGCCACAGACTTTATGCACACACTGTGGAAGCACTTGGCATTCCATTTATACTTGCAGAGAATATCATGCTATCTATCATAATTACTATGAACTGAAACCCAATCTGAAATGGGTTAAAGTTGACACTTCAAGTGTAAACACTGATACTGTTAGCTCAAACTCTGATAATGTTAATTTCGCTGCAAAAGCTAATAAAATTAAGAATGCCAAAGGATCCAAGCAAGTCTGGATCCTTAAAACTAATCCTCGGTAATTGCTTGTGATTGCAGGGTAACAGGGAGGCAACCCTAGTCGTGGACAGTGGATGTTCAGGACACATGACTGGAAATAAAGCCCTGCTATCAGACTATGAGGAGAAGGCTGGCCCAAAAGTTTCCTATGGTGATGGCAATGTAGGAAGAACATTGGGATATGGCAATATTAATCTTGGAAATGTCATCATCAACAATGTAGCTCATGTCCCAGGACTCAAGCATGACTTGTTATCTGTGAGTCAAATCTGTGACAAGGGATATCATGTATTTTTTCAACCTGAATACTGTGAAGTTATCAGCAAATCTACAGGAAAGGTTGTTCTAGTTGGTCACAGGCAAAACAACATTTATGAAATCAAGCTTTTGATAGACTCTGTTGGAAAAGCTGTTTGCCTGTCTACAAGAATGTCTAGTGAAGAGAGTTGGAAATGGCACAAGAAACTCTCACATTTGAACTTGAACAACATGAATGAATTGATCAGAAAAGATCTTGTAAGAGGACTCCCAATGGCTCTGTTAAATGTTGATGGCCTATGTGATTCATGTCAGAAGGCTAAACAAAGGAAGTCATCTTTCAAGAGCAAGACAGAATTTTCTATCACTGATCCCTATCATCTTCTACATGTTGATCTCTTTGGTCCAGTAAATGTTATGTCTATTGCAAGGAAGAAATATGCTTTAGACATTGTTGATGAATACACTAGATTCACTTGGGTGTATTTTCTAGCAAAAAAGGATGAAACTGCATTAACTCTGATGGAGCATGTGAAGCTACTGGACAAAGGATCAAGTAACAAAGTCAGAATCATCAGAAGTGATAATGGAACTGAGTTCAGAAATGCAACAATGGAAGAATTCTGTAAGGACAATGGAGTGAAGCAAGAATTTTCAGCACCTGGTACACCACAACAAAATGGTGTAGTTGAAAGGAAAAATAGAACCTTGATTGAAGCTGCCAGAACTATGCTTGATGAAGCAAAATTGCCAACTTATTTCTGGGCAGAAGCTGTTCAAACTGCTTGTTTTACTCAAAATGCAACACTGATCAATAAGCATGGAAAGACACCATATGAGATGGTGAAGAAAAAGAAGCCTAACCTGAAATACTTTCATATTTTCGGGTGCAAATGTTTTGTTTTGAAGACTCATCCAGAACAGTTGACCAAGTTTGAGCTAAAGGCAGATGAAGGAATTTTTGTTGGCTATCCACTATCAACAAAGGCATTCAGAGTTTACAATCTGAGAACTAAAGTGATCATGGAATCTATACATGTTTCTTTTGATGATAAGAAGATAACTGGACTTGAAGACAAAGATGAATATGATCAACTGAACTTTGAAAATGAAGATTTAAACTCTGATGAAGGAAACTCTGATGAAACAATTCTGACAGACTCTGTTGAAACAAACTCTGAACCTCTACTGGTAAACACTGGAGAAACTTCTCAGTCACAACAAAGGGGAGAACCAGTTGAGGGGGAGCATGATCAAGATGAAGACTCAAACACTGATACTGAGTCAACTGAAAAATCTGGATCAAACTCTGATGCTTCAAACTCTGAAAATTCAAATTCTGACTCTGGGCAGTCAAGTTCAGGGGGAGTCTCAGAAAACGAAGATAGATCACAACAAGATCAGGAGAGCATGGATCAAGGGGGAGGATCACATGCTGACAGAAGTCATTTGCCTTCTTCTAGGAAATGGACTAAATCACATACACCTGATTTGATAATTGGTGATCCAGATGCAAAAGTGAAAACAAGAAGTGCTACTGCAAGTGAATGTCTGTTTCATGCATTCTTGTCTAAAAATGAACCAAAGAAAGTGGAAGAAGCTCTTCAAGATGCTGACTGGATAACAGCAATGCAGGAAGAGTTGAATGAATTTAAAAGAAATGAAGTTTGGACCCTTGTACCAAGGCCAAAGAACAGATCTATTGTTGGTACTAAATGGGTTTTCAGAAACAAGACTGACAGTGAAGGTGTTATCACAAGGAACAAGGCTAGACTAGTAGCAAAAGGCTATTCACAACAGGAAGGAATAGACTATGATGAAACATTTGCTCCAGTTGCAAGATTGGAGGCAATCAGAATTTTTCTAGCAAATGCCTCTCACAAGAAATTCAAAGTGTTCCAGATGGATGTGAAAAGTGCTTTTCTGAATGGAAAGCTTGAAGAAGAAGTGTTTGTTGAACAACCACCAGGATTTGTGGACCCCAAATATCTAGATTATGTCTACAGGCTAGATAAGGCACTATATGGACTTAAGCAGGCACCAAGAGCATGGTATGAGACACTTGCTCAATTTCTTCTAGAAAGTGGATTCAACAGAGGAACAATTGACAAAACTCTGTTTTATTTCAATCAAGGAAGTGACCTTCTTTTAGTTCATATTTATGTTGATGACATTATCTTTGGGTCTACTAATGATAAACTCTATAAGAAGTTTGCCAAGCTCATGCAGTCCAGATATCAAATGAGCATGATGGGAGAGCTTAGTTACTTTCTAGGCCTACAGGTGAGACAAACAGATGATGGTATTTTCATTAATCAAGAAAAATATACCAGAAATCTTCTCAAGAAATTTGGTATGCTTGACTGTTCATCTGCATCAACTCCCATGGCAACAGCAACTAAATTGGACAAAGACACAGGAGTTTCAGTGGATATGACAAACTACAGGGGCATGATAGGATCTCTTCTATACTTGACAGCTAGTAGGCCTGACATCATGTATGCAACCTGTCTTTGTGCAAGGTTTCAGGCAGATCCTAGAGAGCCACATCTGACAGTTGTGAAAAGAATCTTCAAGTATCTCAAGGGCACCATATCATTAGGTCTGTGGTACCCCAGAGAATCAGATTTCAAGCTACTTGGGTATTCTGATGCAGACTTTGCAGGCTGCAAAATAGACAGAAAGAGCACAAGTGGAAGTTGTCAATTTCTTGGTGACAGACTTGTTTCCTGGTACAGCAAGAAACAGAAATCAATCGCCACATCTACAGCAGAAGCAGAGTATATTGCAGCTGGTAGCTGTTGTGCACAGATCTTATGGATGAAGAATCAATTGCTGGATTATGGTTTGAGGTACAGTAAAATTCCTATTTACTGTGATAATCAAAGTGCTATTGCTATGACAGGTAATCCAGTACAGCATTCAATGACCAAGCACATCAGCATAAGGTACCACTTCATTAGAGAACATGTGGAAGAAGGGAATATTGAACTACATTTTGTATCTACAGAACAACAGCTTGCAGATATCTTCACTAAACCATTGAGTGAAGCTACATTTACAAGACTGGTCAATGAACTAGGAATGGTCTCTGGTTCTGACTAGGAATGTTGGTTAGATTCAAATTTTACTTATGTGGTGTATTACTCATATTTCCTGTTTGGTTAAATGCTAAGTGAACTCTGTTGATTAAACTCTGTTATGCATACTCTGTTAAACTCTGTCAGCATGCCTATATGTCATTCACTGTTAATCAGTTTGATAAACTCTGTGAACTCTGAGTTGATTTTTGTCTGAATGAAAACACCAATGAAGAAATATGTATGAAGCATGATTCTCAGCAATTAATCATGAATCTTTCTGAGTTATTGTGATCTAATCTTAGATTGTGCAGAAAGTTAACACAGCATGATACTGGCTCATATTTATAGCATCTCTTAGTTTATTTTGTCCTGAACTCTTAGTCTATAAATACTGTGTGCATTACCTTACAAGAAAAAACTACTGATGTTGATGAACTCTAAACTCTGTTAGTTATACTCTGGTAGAATAAAATGCTTATTGCAATACCCCAAAGAAAATGTATATAGGTTGTTATACTCCTTTGAGATTATGTTGGATACTAGGATGACCCCGGAACCTATTGGTATATAATATGTGCTAAAATTCTCTGATTTTTGGTGACTAGTTAAATACTAGGATGACCCAGGAACTTATCAAAATGATAAGGGCTAAAATTTTTGAATTTTTGGTGACTGGTTCCAACCTCTGATTACTGGAATGAATAATAAAAAAAAAGAGAGAAAAAGAAAAAATGAAAAAAAAGGGAAATGTATATAAAGGGGGTATAAAATAAAAGTTACTGTATATAGTTTGATTACTTTAGAGTTTAGCTTTCATCATACAATCAGTGTTTACTATGACAGTTTGTGCATCCAGTGTTTATTGATTTACTTTATGGATTTTATGAAAAATTAGATGCTCTAAAAATTGATTTAGTAAACTCTGCTTCACACACACATATATTCACAACTGTGCAATTTATGAAAGGGTTTCGGTGATAAAGTTGGAGAATTGACAAACGCTGTTGATTCGTGATTTGTACTCTAAGGTAAATTTTCACTTGGACAATTATGAAAATCTTGGAGTAAATAGGGATTTTGACAACTGTTAATCAGTGGATTGTTGATGAATGTGTTCTTTATATGATTACTTTAATTAGTTTTCATATTCTCTTCTTGATTTATTTTCTTGAAGAACAGTTCATAAAACATAAATAAAAGTTGCAGAACACAATGAATAAGATTAGAAAAACATAATTTTTCATTGATAATAAGAAAGAGATTACAAGCACATATTACATTTTTTTTGTTCTCTCTATCTGCTAATCTATTCAACAGGAAAATGAGGTCAGTCCAAACCACTCCATTGTTAGCAAAAATTCCCAGATCCCATCTTTGCCACTTTATTTGGGTGGAAGTTGAAGGGATAAGGTTATTTTTGCTGACATATTCATTAACAATGGTTGGTGGTGTTGGATGAGGATGCCTTCGAGGAGAGCCATGCGAATGTTGCTTGGAGAGCAGCATCGATGTCGATCACCCTTGCAGGTTTCTCTCTCTCGAGCTCTTCCAGACCAGCATCCATTTGCAGCCACAGCGTCTCAAGCTGCCTTTCCCACTCAAACGCTTCAAATTCTTCACGCGTATAGCTGAAGATGTCCCTATTCTCGACAAGATGAAGGTTCTTTTCTTTGATGGTAAGGTTGGCCATTGTTATTCAGAGTGTTTGGTTTGAAGGGTTTGTGATTTTACAGGGGAGACTGAAAGGTTAAAGGTTTAATGAACTAATCTGAGCAAGTCTCTAGGCCTTAAATAGAGATGGGTAAGAATGAAGTTCTTAAACGCTTCGTATTCTGGTTATTAAAGGCAACAGGTAAACGCTTCATATTCTGTTTTTAATTGGGTCCAGATATTTTAAGAGAGTATTATTTGATTTTTGTTTAAATCAAATATTTTAATGTTTTAATTTGCAAAATACTCTTCTTAAAAATAAGCGTGCGTGACCCACTCGCCCATTAATGTGTCCCACTCACACATTATCGTGTCCCACTACACATTAATCTAGGAACTGATTGAGTGTTTGTTTACATAAGAGATTGGGTTTTTAATTACTCTAATTACTTTTGTGTCCAAACAGTTGTGTTTTATTCTTACATCTCACAGTTCTCTCATTTTTCACTTGGGCACTCTCGCAAACACCTTTCCTACATACATTTCTCTTGGAAATTCTTGAAAATTTCTTAATGGCTTCTAAAGCATTCACTGCTCTTGGTTTACGGTTTGTTCCTAATAACTATGAAGCTCCACTCTATCATGAACGCGTTCCAGAACCGTTTCATCTAATGCAGAGATTCAGAAATTGGACAAGCTCTGGTTGGACCTGAAACTCTCTCTGCATCTCAAATTGCTACATTTTGGCAGAATTCAGTTTATTTGGATGGAGGAGAGAATGGGACTCCTAACATCATCTTCACGTATGAAGAACAAGATTATGTGATTACTCCACAGACTGTAAGAGATACAATGGGGTTTGACACACATACTTCTTATACTCTGGTTAATGAAACTTATTTGAGAGAGATGCTACAAGAGATAGGTTACATGGAATCTCTTGACAAGCTTGGCGGTATAAAGAGACCAAATCTCAGGAAGGAATGGAACTTTTTCTTTGATTGCATAACAAGGACATTCCAGAAGAAAGTCACCAACTGGGATGCCATTCCAATAGACAGTCTCCAAATCGGGTATTCTCTACTCTATGGTACTAATTTTGATTTTGGTCGATATGTTCTGATGAACTTAGGTGATAAACTGTCAGAATCTACTACTGCTTATTATGCTCGTTTTTGTCAAATGCTGTTCAATGCTTGTGTACCTGGTCTCGAAATTGATGATACTGATGAAATTGATCCTTTTAGAGTCAATAAGAGAATATTCTCTGATATGACTAATAAGGATGTTGGTAAAGCAAATCTCCCTGCTTTTGTCATGCCACTTGCTCTGCAAAATTTTCTCAATCAACCACAAGAACCACAACAACCTGAACCACAACAACAACAACAACAACCTGAACCACAACCACAACCACAACCACAACCACAACAACAACCTGAACCACACCCTGAACCTCAACCAGAACCACTAAACATTGACCGTACTCAAAAACCAAACACTGAATCACCTACATCACCTACTCACTTAGCACCTACAAAACAATCTTCACACATTCCACAAACAAACTCTGAATCATCACAATCTCCACCAGAATCACAGTCTAAAGCACAAAGAGTTAAGAAGGCAATTACTGAACGACGTGCAAGTCTAAAGCAGGCGAAAGAGACACAAAAGAAATCAAAACAGACATCTCCTGGAGTTGTTTATACTAGAAGAGTGAAACGAATAAGACAAACGGCAAACATACCTAAATCACTCTCAGTGGTAGAACAAAATCCACCATCTAGTGAAGAGGATTCAGATAATGTACCTCTAGAAAAGCGAAGAAAACTGGTATTCTCTGATTCTGTGGATGAAGATATTGAAGCTCCAGAGGTAGTTTCACAGCAAACACCTCCTGTTGAAGTTGAGAAAGATGCAATACCTGCAGAGGTTGAAATACCTGCAGAGGATGAAGTGCCTGCAGAGGACAAAATGCCTGCAAAAGAGGATGCTAGAGATGGCCTTTCTCCAATACATGATATTCTTGATTCATTTATGTCATTCTCTGATCCTATCTCTGATATTGGTGTAGCTGATCAACCTACGGTTGTTCTTTCTGAAGCTGTGGCATCCCATACTGAGTTAATATCTGATGCTCACCAAACTGTTGAAAGAGGAGATGAAATTGATCAAGCAATCAAGGCCACCTCTCAGCCTATGCCTGTTGCTGAGCCTGAGCAACATGGAGAAAATCTTGACAAGCCTACAGAAGAAATTGCTAAAACTATGGCTGAAGATGAACTTGCTAAAGCTACAAGTGTTGAAACTGAAGGTGAAAGTAGTGCAAACTCTGATGCTTCTCTGAGTGCACCAGTACAAACAGACAATAAACATACACCTTTCACTCAACCTTGTACTTCTCATGAAGTTGAGAGAGCACAATTTGCAAAGAATGCTGCTGAATGGTACAAAGAGGATTGTATTTTTCCACGAGGAAGAGCAGCTGATTTTGTTAAGAAAAATGCTGATACTATCTCCAATCCAGAGATTCTTTCTTGCTTGAAAGCAACTGTAGTTCAAGTCAAAACTCTGGATAGAAGATTTGATGATACTACAATGGCAATCACTGCTTTGCGAAATGAGGTTGTAGCTAGAGAAATGAAAATGGAAAGAGACTCAAAGCTAGTGACTACAAAATTCTCTAAAGCTCAAGACAATCTCTTTGCCAGGCTGAGTAAAGTTGAAGAGAATCAGTCTGACTTATCTGCTAAAATTGATTCTATTGCTACTTCCTTGGAGTTAATTACATCTATTCTTATGCCTGATGATGTCAAAAAGGGGGGGGAGAGTTGTCAGAAGGGATAGTGCTGGAGATGGAGGGGCAAGTAGTAAAGGAAAGAACAAGGCTGAAGAGGTTCAAATTCTGAGAACTAGCAAGTCATCTAAATCACAGTCTGTTGGGAGAAATACTGATACTCAAGGTACTTCAAAGACCAAGAGTTTGCTGTTACCTTCTAATCCACAAACTGATGAAGAATTGGCTGCTAAGCTGTTTATTGAAGATAATGAGGAAGGAGTTACGATTGAGGACATTGAAGCTGAAGAAAAGAGTTTACAAGAAGAACATCTCAAAGCTTTAAAGTCTGGTAAGGTACAAAGAGGAAAAGCTCCTAGACCTGTTGTTAAAGGTGTTGTGATCAAAGAAAGGGCTGATGTTAGTCAAAGATCTCGGTTTTCAAAGGAAGCAATGGCAGCAGAAGCTAAACTCAAGCTAAAAGGCATTGAAGGAGAAAGTTCACAAAAGAAAGTTACAACTTCTGTTGCATCACAAGCAATGATCACACCTTTACACTCTTCTCAGTTGAAATCGGTTTTTGGAAAAGGAACAATTCATGATCCAAATGTATTATCTGGAGTTTCTATGAATGTTTCTAATGGAAAAGCTTTATCTGGCAAAGTTGGAAATAATAAGGGTGGACTAGGTTCACACAGAGACAAAAGGCAATATACTGGTCCTAGAGATCCTTCTTCACTGGCTGTTCCAGGTCGTGGTGTTCCTCAAGAGAGTTTGGACAGACTGAAATCAGTACAGTTAGTTCATCAGAAGAGTTTAAACAAGGATTTTCTCTTGTACTTCATGGCAGATGGGACAGTATTTAAAGTCGGTGAGAATGATATTGGCTTGAAATGTTGGGAAGAACTAGAGTATGTTCTATATCTTCTCAAGGTGAATAGTCAAAGGACTCAATCAGTTGCTAATGTGCTCAGACAGAGAATGACTCAGAATCTGGCAATCAGAGGAGAGAAATATAATAGCAGATATGTTCCTAAGTACAGGGATTACAAAGGAAATCTCATTGAAATGAAGAAAGGTACTGCAAAGTTAAAGACTGATTTGGGAATCACAGTACTTGATTTCAATTCACAGTCAGAAAAAGTCAGATTTATCAGACTGGGAAATGAGATGAGAAGGAACAAAATTTATGATCTTAGGGCTGCTATCTACCAGACAGATGAAAGTGATCCTCAGCTCAGAGAAATTAAAGAAGCTATGAAGGTTGAGCTTGAAAATGCAGAAAGAAGATTGTTGATAGATTATCTCAGAGCTAATATGCCAGATCTTGAAATGATAAGAGATTAAGGTCTGTAAGGATTTTCTTATTCTCTGTAGTTTTTGTTAAGTAGAAGCTTAAACTCTGAATTTGTGTAAACACTGTATTTGTTTATTTGTTTTGACATCATCAATTATTGTCATTAACTTGTGCATTTTTGCTAATGAACAAGTTGGGGGAGATTGTTAAATATAATTGATGTGTTTTAATCAGTGTTTAAGTGTTACAGTGAATTATCAGAGTTTAGCTGGAAGCAGTCAGAGTTTAGTGTAAACTCTGACAGATGGAAGCTCGACAGAGTTTGTCAAACTCTGTCTGGAGGAAGCGTCTACTGGTCAACAGTGATTGAAGATTTATTATGGAAGCGATATCTTTGAAGATTGGATAGCTATCGAAGAGATCGAGTTGACATAGGAGACGAGTGACAATCTGTAATTGATATCATTGTATAGCTGATTATTAGGAATATCAATTAGAGATTGTATTGTAGCTGTATGATATATAAATACAGTTAGGTTAACCCTAGAAGGGTATCGTACAACGAATTATCTTTATTGTAACCTAGCAGCTCTTTGTGATATTTTACATCACGAAAAGGGTTTGTAATACAAGAAGTTTTTAAGTGCATAAACGCTTTTACTTGTTAAACTCTCATACAAAGTTGATTATTAATTGTGTATTCGGCCTAACACATGTTCCAATTAAATTATCTATGTTGTAAGAGGTGTTTGTCATGTTTCAATATTCTTTTGTGTTTTATTTCTAGTCACCAGCCACAGACACAGAATATAAGTAAGATAGGATTACCAAACATACCTTTATAAATGCTAGTCATAAGTTTTCATATCATTAGTTTACAGTCACACGAACTTTAATAGTTATAGTGACCTGTGTTAGTTTCACTTTTGACTATGTTTATAAACTTGTCCATTATGCTCCCGTTAAAGAAAAAAAACCCATTATGCGGTATTAAAGTAATTCCTTCCTGAGCCAAGTTTTTGTTAACTTTCTTGAAAAGAAGAATATCCGTTCGTTTGCAGGTCCTGTGAACAATTTACTTGTAATAAGACGACCTCCGTCTTTGTATCCTCGAACATCAATGCATTCTCAGTCTCGAAGACCAGCAGCCTTGGTGCCTCCTCAAAGAACTTGAGGTCCATATCTTTTTATTATATATTGATGATAATTAGTTGAAATTTCGAGCATATACACTACTATTCTATTATAGCAAGTACATTTTCTGTGATATAGCATACTGACTTTTCTCTTGATATCTTTACCATTTATGGGTACATCTCTAGGTTCTTCTTCTCAAATCTGTAAAAAAACAAAATTCTGGATGTAGTGTATAATATTTAAAATTTATTGTTAGATATTAGTTTCAATATTGTAGTGGGGTATGAAAGGGGAATCACAAAGGCGCTCGCCAGTAGGAACATTGAGATTCATGCGCAACAGCATGTGGTAAAAATCTAATCATGTAAATTAGAAAATGTAACTTAAAAACTGCATTATCTGATACAAACTTTCATAAAATATGGTCTGTTTTGTCACTTTTTCTAGCACTGCACACATATATGTAAATATGTATTACTCGCATAGTACATTAGATTCACCAGACTTATTTGAATACATTGCTTGGCTGGCTTCTAGTTATACGATGTGTCTTTATTATCTGTAGGTTCGCCTGCACAGAACGTTGGTTGGCGTGATCCTAGATTCATACATACAAGTTTCTTGAAGGATTTGTGGCCAATTATTATGTAATGAATCTGAGAATCCATTAGGATTTTCAAAAACAGCTATTAAACTTCACATGATGTCTGTGCACTAATGTATTGACAACTTTTTCCAGGTACACCTACAGAATGGGACACATGCTATCTGATGGTTCATATGTATGGAGCAAGACTTATTCATTTCAATCATCACCATATCCTTGTCAGGATTCTCTACAGAAGATTGTAATATTTGGAGACATGTGAAGTACTTCCTTTGTTCTTTCTTCTCAAAATTAATGCAATATTATATTGTGAGAACCTTTCTTTGCTAATATGTGCAAGATGCAATAATATGAACAACTGCTACAACAAAGGTCATAACTGTACTGTGAAGTTAATCCCCTTTTTCCTCTGGAATCATGTGTAGTTGTTTCATAGTCTTAAATTGTAGATGTACTCTTATTAAGGACAATACTGGTTCATCAAAATTGAGTGTAGTAAATAATAATTTAATAACAGCTGCTATGAATTTAGCAGGCTAAGCTTTAGGTTGCTGGGCAGTGGTCTTTGCTTAATGTCTGTTTTTTTTTTTACTTTTGCATTGAACATATAAATAGCCTAAGTGCATTACATTGCATTAATGTGCAGGTTACATGGGAGTACGATGGTGTAGGATTTGATTTCCTGGTAGTTGTGTAAGCATGAAGAGAGAAGGATTATTGGAGCTTCTTGCTTCTAGCCTAGTTGCGGGTTTTCTTTTTATTTATTTTGTTGCTTACTGAGTTGCAGTGTGGTATAGGTCAATTAGAGGAGACAAACGGAACCAATCATGCAGCAGTGTCTTCGTGTTTTACATTGTGGATGTTTTCTGTAGTACTATGTAACACGAGATATTCAGATATAGCGATTCTGTTTATTATACATATAATTTACATGTATGTACTATAATCGATTTTCTCCATTAATTGTCTATATAAAGATGTTAAAAGTTTTTATGAATAAAGACCTATTTGTAACCAGATGAAAAGTAACATCAATTTTAGGATCTAAGACATAAATATACATCAATTTTATTATGGCAAAAATGATGTCTAAAACAAAGATATACATCACATTTTTTGTACAATATCTGATGTCTAAGAGAACAATATAAATTAGTTTTTTCTGTAAAAACTGATGTTTATAAGTACATTAGACATCAGTATTGGATGATGTCTAAGATAACAATATTAATCAATTTTTTTAAGAAAAAACTGATGTTTATAAATACATTAGACATCAGTGTAGGATGATGTCTAAGATAATAATAAACATCACTTTATTTGCTAAAACCATGATGTCCAATATCTAAATAGACATCACTTTTAAAAAAAGAAAACGATGTGTATGTGAAAAATCACTTAGTTTATTATATGTTTTTTTGAATATAAGGCATGCAAGTTGTTTATAAAATTAATTATATGTAACCTATTTTCTAGAACAACCGATGTGTATTGAAGGAAATATCGATGCCTATGTTAGTACAGACATCAGTTTCTGGCCGATGTCTAGAATAGACATCTCCGACCTAGACATCACATGCAAAATAGCATAGACATCGGCCATAAACTGATGTCTATTGACCCTTTTCTTGTAGTGATTTTTATGCAAACTTGATAATATTGTATATAATTTATTTATGACATTTAACAAGTATATTACATGTAACCATATAATATATTATATGATCCAAATTTCATGAATTTCATGTTCGAACTTAATTATATCTCGTTTTAGGTTCGAGTTTTAGTGATCGAAATATGAAATATTGAAATATTAAATATAAAAATATCATAATACATTTTTGATAGTATTTTAAACGATAATGTTTTAATTTTTAACTATAATATGTTATTGACGGGAATTTTTGGGAGTAGCTTATAAGATTATATAAATGCATAATAATACTTTATTTAAATAATAACAATTTTCTTTGATTATAATATGATATTGATGGGAATAGAACCTCAAACTCTTAAAAGTAGTTTATAAAATAATATGTATGTTTAATAAAGATATGTTGTTGGTGGGATTTGAACTTAACCCATATATATTTTAAATATTAGAAAAAAAATATTCTTCTAGTATTAGATCCAACGGTTTTCAGTAATCTATCTTAAAATCCAACGGTTGCTATTGAGTGTACCAAAAAAGTGTACATTTTAAGTATTTTTATTATAATTTTAATATTTGCTAATTAATTATTAATAATATAATTTATAAAAGATAATAAAATATGATTATATGTTTTTGATAGTATTCTAATTGATAGTCTTTTTTTTGTATATTGAAAGTAGATAAATAACTATGAGAGTGTTAGTTGTGTTTTTGTAAAATTACGCCGGTGGAACATGAATGAAAAACAAACACTTCCTTTTATTTATTGGAGTAGTTTATAATATAATATAAATGTATAAAAAGAGTTTTTTTATTATTATATTCAACGGTTCTCATTAATCTATCTTAAAATCCAATGGTTAATATTGAGTGTACCAAATAAGTGACCAAACTACCAACCAACCAAATAGAGGTTGTTTTGCTTATAATAGTATAGTGTAGATAGATATTTGTTGGTCGGATTCGAACTTAACCAATGAGAATATTTTAAATATTAGAAAAAGAATATTCTTTTAGTATTAGATCCAACGATTATCACTAATCTGTCTCAAAATCCAACGGTTGTTGTTGAGTGTACCAAAAAAGTGTACCAAATCAACAATCAAATATACCTTGTTTCGATTATAATATTATAGTATAGATTTAGCATGGTAAGATGTTGTGGCGTATAGTAGACTCCAAGTCTGGTTATTTTTGGCAGATATTTGGGAGAAATATATATATATTTTGGCAGGGGTTTTGTATTCAATTAATCATCAAATCATAGATTTTACAGTGTATAATTGTATGTGCGTCACATACATTCGATTACCATAAAGAAAATAATTTTTTACAGTGTTTTATTTACCGCCACTTGTTGGGTATAGGGAGAAAACACTTTTAACTCATCGAAATCAATCGTCGTATTATCCTCCGCAATACATGTAAGTAACAGTTATCCCGTAATTAAACTCCTTTTCATATATAAATAGCTACGTGACCCCGCCAGCGCCTGTACAACAGAAGCCCTAGCACCTAATTCTTCATCAAAGGTGAGTACTGTACTATTCCTCCAAGTTTATGTAAATTCTACTTTTATAAGTATGTGTATTCGGTTTTATTCGCACTGTAATTCGATGACCATATATATTTCATGTTCTAATTATCCCATTGTTGTAATATTTGCCATGCATTTAAATATCATGTATTGTAAAGCTTGATTTCTTACATCTATATTTTTTCAAGTTTTGTTCATATTTGTGTTGGTATTGGCTTGTACTATTTACCATCCCCTTTTAATTAATCCATTTTTTGAATGAACAATTACAACGAGACGGAGGGAGTTTTACATAATATGATCTGTCATTAGGTATTTTAATTTGATTGTTTATATTAACTGTTAAATATTTATTTAGTTACTTCACACATTTTGTCTGTGTATCCTTGTGAAAAATCTCATAGTTATGCCTATTGTTTATACGTGTAGAATTGTAGATTATATTCAAATGGCAGGAAATTATCCCGGTTACGAAATCTGTTCTATTTACGATGACTATGATACCACTTACTCCTCCAAGACATTCCGAGCTAAGCATGAGAACAAAAAGAATGGGAGCTACGAGCGTTTCACTGCTAAAGACAAGAAGGTGAGTCATGAACCATTTGTGGATAGGTCATCTGGTTGTCAAGGTTACAAAGATGAGCACACTACAACCACTTCCTACAAAACTGGTGATAAAAATGGCTACACCGAGTACTCCAAAGAGGTCAAGGTTAAGGTGAAACACGTCAATTATGATAACTGCAACAATAACAGTAAAGGCAAGAGGTCTTATTATGATTCGGGCAGCAACAAGAATAACTACAAGAGAGTTAAGTGGTCTTACTCGGACAATTAATTTGTTCAGTCAAGCTTTTGACATGTAACGCGAGGCTGCTGGGGTGCGGGGTTTATGTAATCTTTTCTTTTTATCAAAATTTCTTGCTTACTGAATTTGCCATTGGGAACTATATATATATATGAGTAGTTTGTTGGTGGTTTAAATTGTTGATCAGAGATTTCTAGTATACTTCACATGCGATTTGCTATTAAGTATTAACCACTTATTCATTAGCAATTGGAGTAATTTAAACCCATTTGGAAGCCAAGTGCAAAAAAAAGTAGCGGTACAAAACCTCACTTTGTCAAGAACCACCATCCCCGTAAGTCTCATTTATCAAAAACTAAATAGTAATGTTAGCAAGGTGCACAAAATTAGTTACATAATTTTTGCATAAAATGAATTGGTCGATTTCACTTATTGTGAATTTTTATTGATTGATATTAATGTGAATATAAGGGATCTATTGAGTTATAACCAATCAAATTAAGTCATTTTATGAAATTTTTTATGAAATTTTATGTATCCTAACATTTTTCAAAACTAAAATAGGTCTGAGCCCTTTTATAGCATAAAAATAAAATCGAAAACTAGCAACTTCGTTACATCATCTGATTATAAAATATTTTTCAGGGGTTTCAGTGTTTCACAATAGTGGGCCGGCTTGATGTAGATTTTGACAAATAAAAAGTGCATATGTAACGTCCCAAATTCCATATCGAATAGATTTGGGACATTAATTTTAATATATAAGTAAAAATACTATTACTAATTGCACCAACAAATCATGATCTTTTGGGGATATGTGGTGGGCTTGTACATTATCCAAATTCGTTGCATTTGGACCAGTTTACTTTGGTTTATTACGGATTCGGAATTAGGAGTTGGGAGTTGACTCGATTATCGAAAAAGGCTTGGATTTGACCTGGGTGGTTATCACATATGGTATCAGAGCCGACTTTCGTAAGCTTGATTTGTCAAGTTGCCGGAGGTGGGGACACGAATGCTGGTGATATTATCCCACAATGGACAGGGGTCCGGAGGTGGGGACACGAAGCCAGCTAGTATTATCCGCAATGGCTACGGAGGAACGATCTTGAACCTATGGAATATCCGTTCGGCCTGACGAGGACGTCAGGAGTTTAAGTGAGGGAATTTTTAACATCCCAGTCCCACATCGAGTAGATTTAGGACATTAGTTCAGTATATAAGCAAAAGTATTACTACTAATTTCACCAACAAATTATGATTTTTTGGGGTTCTGCAAGTTGGTTGCATTTGGGTCAATTTGCTTTGGCTTATTTCGGATTCGGAATTGGGACTCGACTCGATTTTCGAAAAAGGTTCGGAATTTGATCAAGGTTGTCACGACATAAACCAATTCATCATCCGAATTAAATATGCTATTTCAATATCTTAAATATTATATATATATTTAAAATTTTATACGGTATAAAACAAAATACTAGTAACAACTTTATACTCCACTCCACACAACCAGCTAGACAAAATTTATACTCCAAATAGAAGTACAAATACTAAACATTAAATTGTGACAAGTCGAAGCTAATGTATGAGCCTTAAAATAATTTTAAGTGATAATTTTCTACTAAACAATCAAATCGGAAAAATAATTTGCTCACGAATAATTCAAATTACAGACCTATTATATTAGCAGTAAGACTTCGCTCTCCATTCAGTTTCATTTGTATTAACAAATTTTTGCCTTTTTAATTTTAACTAGTCGATAAAGCCGCGCTTCGCGGCGACGTTATAATTCTTTTTAAAAATTCAATACATATTTACGTTATATAAAATTATTAATATTAAATTTTAATAGTTACATAATCTTCTCTAATGAATCGATTTCTTGTTAAACGCAATTCCTTTGATTGAGCCGCTATCTCGTTAAAATTGAAATCTCAACTTTAACATATATTATAAAGACTTATATAATAATTTTTATTCATAATAATCGAACCTTAAAAAATAAAAAAAAATTATGACATCAATATCAAATTCTAATAGCTAATACAATCTTATCTTATAAAATAACTTTTCTTCTTAAAAACTAAAACCTTAAAAGAGAGTAAATTCCAATTTTTACATTCTTTAAACTTTCTATTATTTATGGAGTTTTAAAAGATGAAAATAAATCTTATTTTCTGTATATTATAGATATTCATTTATTTATTTACAGCTTCTGCATGAGAATATCTTTCTGTTATGTTAACACATCATTTTTTTTTAAATACAAAGACTTTTCGTTACGAGAATAATATTGAATTTATGGATATTTTTTTCTAATGCAAGTATAATTAACTTGTATAAAAAAGTTAAAATAAAGGATTTCTAAGAAAAAAGATATATAATTTTAAAACATATAGTTTTACTTTCTTCAAAAAAAAAAAACATATAGTTTTACTATATGTATTCTTTATATATTCAAACATCTTTTCTACCTCCAATAATTTTTTTAATTATATGCGTTATATAAAAATTTAAACTGTTCTTCCCAAAAAATTAGATCTCCTATTTTACTTACAATAAAACTCTTAATTACTAGCGTTCTACCCATGCTACGCACCGAATGGTAAAATTAAATAATTAATTAATATAAACATATTATTTAAATCATAATTTAGAAAAAAAAATATTTTATTAAAATTTAAGTATAAAATAATCTTCAATTTATACCAATTGCATTAATATCAATATTATCAAACAATTATCATAACATTCACATCCCCACTCAAACATACTAAGGCCCTCTTTATTATTTTTTCTTAATTTTATTTTTCATCTGATTTCTTTGTTTTTGAGAATCTTTCACCCAAGTTCATAAGTTTTGTACCCATATTTTAAGTTTTATTATTTAGAAAATTTGGTATATTTAAATGTGCAGTACAGTGGGTTTCTATAATTTTTATTATATTAATACATTCAAAATATTTGCATGGATCCTTATCAATTTTTCGAATATATATTAAAAATTCATAAACACTTATTTCTAACGACCGTTATAAATTATTAGATTGCCTCTCACCGATATGAGAAAGGATCAATACTGTGCAAAAACATTAAACGAACGTAGTTCTGATAAAGAAAAACTCTCATCTAATCTAGTTTCCTATGTGTTTTTTCAATATCATTTTTACAAATTTTATATTCTTTTATTAGTGAAATGATTTACTATAGAAAAATAAACATTATCAATTAACCAAACAAATCCAATATATCTCATTCTTTGAGTAGGATATGACAGTTAGAGTATATGGTTATAATTTGAAATTATTTTAAGTAATATTTTAGATGTATGACATATAATTTATTCATTTTTATTCAAATATTTTATTAGAAATAATCAATACTAATTTAATAATTAGAACTTCTATTTCTCAATTTCAAATTTTATTGTTATATTTATGATGTGATTTTTTTTACTTTCCATAGAATTTTCCATTTATGTTGTATACAATGAAATATTTTTTTTAACATATATTAAATTTTATTTAGTATGTTTAATCGTATAATATGTTATATTTTACTACTTAATTTAATCATTTTAATTTTTAATTATTTTATAAATAAAATTAATATTGTTCGCGTGTAGCAATTATTTAATTTGGGCTACATTATTACTAATTCTGGATACTAAAAAAAACCAGATCTAATCCGAAATCCGATGAATTTGGTTTTGGATATTGAGATTTGGATTTGGATTTATTTTTAAAACCCAAAAATATTTGGAATGGGTTTGGATTTTACAAAATTCGGATCAAACCCAACCCATTGTCATCACTATGCATAAAATTAGATATTTGAAAATGAGTATCACCTATCTTTTTTTATTTGACCAACATGTTAAAATAGAAAACTGTACATGAAACTAAAATCAAATATGTAATATATAAACACGTATTCACATTATTATATATATGTCCTTGTAATTTAATTTTCGGATTAAAAATATGAAATTCATTTTCATTTAACAGTGAGTATATTTTTTTAACATATATTCAAAGAAAGTGCTTACGTAGATCTGAAAAATTGTTTATGTTATCTACATTCATGCCATGTATTTTGGGATCTTGCATGAAAATGACATGAAATTATTTTGTGTACCCAAAATGCGATCACAAAATGCTACTAAATTATACAATTTTTTTTGGTACACGAAACGAAAATAATATGCGAAAAGAAAAAATATGACAATTACATGTAATGTCACTCTTTGCCAAAGTTATCTAAGTATTTAATATGTAATTGAAAATAACATTGAGATGCTACAACATAAAATAAAGAGTAGAGTACATAAATAAATCCCTCCTATTTTTTTATTTAATTTTGTTTAATGTTAATATATATCTCTGTTTGTTTAGAATCTATCTACCAACTTATTAAATTTTTTACCTATATTTGAGATTTTGTTGATATTAAAAATAAATATTATTAACCAACCAAACAAATTTGATATGTCTGCTCTTAGATTAGGATATGATAATTGAGTACTATTACTTGAATTCAAGAATACAAAATTAAAATGGGCACCTTTTATTGGAAACTATATATAATTTATATACATCGACCTATCTAGTTATCAATCTATACTATTATATAATAATTGAAACATTAAAAGTTTTGGTACCTGTTTTTTGGTACTTAGTAAATTTACTTATTTACCCTTCATTGAAAAGAAAAATATATTCGATATCTATACTATTAAAACACATAAAATAAATAATAAAATAATATAATTAATGGTAATTAGTTGATTGTCTTTTTCACATTAACTTTGAGTCGAAGATATTACCTTTTAAAAACAATCAAAAACATTTACTTGTAGTTGAAGATATTACCTTTTAATTATAAACACCTAAAAACATTAATCATTTCATATCTTCCTATCATTAATATTTCCTTCCAAATTAAAACACGTTACTTTTTTGATTTAATACTAATCTTATCACACCATATTCTTCAATTATTAATAAAATATATTAAAAATCGAGAAAATGCCCAAAATACCCACTTTTTCCCTACCCACTGCCCAAAATACCCGTTTCTGAAAATACCGCCCAAAATACCCACGGGTCACGCCGTTTGGAACGGTGCAACCCCTCCCACTGTAGACTGCCAAAAAATGAAAAATTTATCCGGAAAACTGAGAGCTCGGTGCCGGCGACTTTTGCCGATTTCGCCGCCTCCTTCGTTCTCTCTCACCACAGCACCTCTGCTACTTTTGAACATACCAAAACAAACATCAACCCGTCGTCTTCCTTTTGCCTAAACTTATTTTGAAGAATATGGCCCCGCAGGGGCTCTACGATCTCGTCGGAAAGTGGGACAAACGAATGGGTATGGATGTGGGTGTTGAAAATCCGGCAAAACAAATGGGACATAACTGGTATGGATGTGTAGATCGTGAAATAACGATTCGATTGGTATATTAGACGATATTGGAAGATGTGTGTATCATATGAACGATTGTTTTTTAGTTTTCTGGTGAAAATTGCCAAAATCGCCAGAGCTGTTCAATTTCTCAGCGAGGACGACGATGACGTCATCACGCATCTCACAGATGCGTGATACCGGATACGCGTTTACATGATGCGTATCTTTACCATGGCTACGCGCATGTGGGTAGCGTGAACAGAACATGCTCCGTTTCCAATAGCGTGTATTCAAGACACTCTTTTACCAGTAGCGTATCTAAATGGTACTCCTTCACCGGTAGCGTGTCCCGTGGGTATTTAGGGCCACCTCAACTGGCGGTGGGTATTTTGGTTATGTGTATTTAATTTATGGGTATTCTGGGCCATCACCCTTAAAAATCCATATACGTTATTTATAATAAGGAAACATTAGTATAATTCGTAAACATGAGTATATTAAATTATATTAAATTAAAATTAAAAATTTATTAAAATAATAATTATATAAAAACATAATTGTAATATTAAATAAAATTTATGACATAATAAAAGAAACACCATATCAATAATCTATACTATTATATAATAGCTGAAACATTAAAATTTTGGTACATGTTGTTTGGTATCTATTTTTTTGTACTTCGTGAATTTACTTATTTACCTTTCATTATAAAAAAACACCTAAAATAACTAATAACATAATATAATTAATGGTAATTAGTCGGTTGCCTTTTTCACATTTAATTTTAGTTTAAAGTAATTGGAGGCTTACCACACTCAATTCGCTATTGGGACCCGTTAATCGACAAGGTCAAATATAAATTGAGCTCATGGAATCCTGATTGTATCTCTATGGCTGGAAGACTTGTGCTACTTAAATCAACGATAGACAATATGCCCGGTTTTTGGTTCAATCTTTTCCGAGTTCCAGTGTCAGTGCTAGCCATTTTGGAAATATCAAGGCGACAATTCCTATGGGGGCACTCCAAAAATACACCTTCAAAGATGCACCTTCTTAACTGGAATGCAGTCTGCAGCCCAAAGTACGTAGGGGGTCTGGGCTTATCTCAGTTGTATCATAGGAACTTGTCATTGTTGGCAAAGTGGTGGTGGCGGTGCTACAGCGAAAGAAACTCTCTATGGAACAGAATTTTGAGCCAAAGGTATGGTAGAGTGCTGCACTACAACCTAGCAGACATAGGACGGATTCCCAATTCTAATGCAATGCAAAGAGGCTTTTTGGGGCTTAAATCTATCCAAGGAGCATACTCCCTGTTAAACCCGGAATGTTTTAAATGGACACTAAGAAATGGGCGAATTGCATACTTCTGGGAAGATTGGTGGCATGAAGGGGGACCTCTCAAGCTTAAGTTCCTTCGACTATACAGAATTACTAAGTTGCAACACTCAACTGTGAAGGAATTTAGCTCCCAGTGGTCAAACAATGTTGTTGAGTCATCTCTGTGGCACAGACCTCTGATTGAAAGAGACAGATCTTGCCTAAACCATCTCATGACCGTCTTAAACTCACTAAACTTAATCGGTGAGGAGGATGAATTACAATGGATTCCTGGAAAAGGCCAATAGTCAAGTAACTTGTTCAATAAAATATATAGGCCTGGAGTCCATTCTGCAGAAGTTCACATGGCAAGTTGGAGAAAGTTATGGTCAATCAAAGTCCCACCAAAAATTCTTATTTTTCTATGGAAACTAGAATGGGGTATTTTACAAACAAATAAATTCCTCAGTAGAAGAATCCATGAAATAAGCTCAATCTGCACTTGGTGCAAGCAAGAGGAAGAATCGATAAATCATATTTTTTGGTCATGCGTCTTGGCAAGATGGGCATGGGAATTCGTGGGAAACTGGTGGAGCATCTCAAATCTCAAGTCAAGGTCCCCAACCTTCTCTCTCAGGTTCATCCTATCACTTATAAAAAATGACATCTTAACCAAACCGTGGCATCTAGTAGTGGCGGCAACTATAAGATACCAGATTATTTTAGGATTTATTATTATTATTTTATTATTATTTAATTATGTTAATTAGTAATTAAAGAATAGAATTGGATTTGAGTATATCGTTGTGGAATTCAACGATATTTAGTATTGAGTTTATATGAGTATATATTGAGTTATGTGTGCCAATGTGTGCCCCAGTATTTTATTGGTATTTTTAGTGATTTAAATAATCAAGTATTATTGATCTTCAAAAATCTTTATTTAATTATCGGAGGGCTTAAAAATCATGAATCTTTTGTAAAATTATCTTTATATATTTATTGAGTTTTTCAAATTGTTGGGTGGATTAATTTGGGTGGTCGAGTATTTTAAAATGATTTTAAGAGTTTTATTGTATTTAAAGGATCAAAACTTTGAAAATTTATATTTAATTCATTATTGATCCTAAAAATATTTTAAAAATATGTGTGTGTTCGTAATTTTGTACTCTTCATTTTAAAAGTGAACAGATTTATTTTTCATTTATTTTGCCTTTAAATTGATTTTTAATAGTTAATTAATTGATTTTTTTTAATTTTGTTTTAGCATTGTTAGGGTATCAAAATATCCTTATCTCCCTCAAATCCCTAAATTAACAGCTACGTTTCCCCAAAATTTAGTGTGGTGCTCTGTTTTTCAAGTGTCTCTCGAACTTTCTCCATTTTCTTATCTTTCTCCTTTTTCCCTCCTGTTTCTCTCTCGCAAAATCTCTCCCCTCTGTTCTCCCCTGCAAACCCCGAACCAGTGGTTTAGGTGCGCGAACTATGGTGTGTGTATGTATCAAAGCAGCGGGTATGTGTATGTGGATGTGTGAGTTTTTGGGTTCTCTCCTTTCTCAGTCCATGTAGCCTCAATTCTGGCTGTCTTGATGCTTCTTGTTACGAAATAAATTCCCTTCCCTCTCCTTACAGTTGTACTGGTGTGTGGGTGACGAGTTGTGTGTGTATTGCTGCGTGTACTTGCCTGTGTAGCTGTTGCCGTGTAGTTGTGCGCGTGTATGGCTCCGTGTGGGTTTAAGCTGGTGTTTTGATGCCCTGTACTGTGTTGCTGCGTGTGTGAGTAAGTCGAGGAGTATAAGAGAGATGGTGGAGAAGTTTTCGTGGTGGTCACCGGAAAATGGTATATTTTCGTAGTTATTAATAATTTAATTTTCTTATTAAATTAGATGTAAATTTCTCTATATTGTTTAATTGTAGTAATTTAATTAGTTAAGTGTTGTAATTTAATTAGATTTAAATGGTGAGATTAATGTGTTAATTTTTGTGAATTAATTCGGAGATTATAATTGTTGTGATTAATTGTGAGTCCGAAATATGTTCGGATTAGTATTTGTTATTTGTTAAACATTAATTGCTAATTGTTGTTGCCGAATATAATATATTAAGAATTAATTGAGTTGGCTAAGTTATAGTTACTTTGTGCTAAATGTATAAAGTCGAGTTATAATATTTGTTGGATATTCTACTTGTCGAGTATTTGGTGGTAAGTTATATGTGGTAGGGAGCTATTTGTATAATTTTAAAATGTGATTTATATCAAAGATTAATTGTTAGGTTTATTTGATTATGTGTTTATTTGCGAGGAGTTGCAATGAGATCGCAAGTCCTAAATGTCAATATTTAAGGACTTGTGAAATTCCTTCAACTAGTTCCTCGGGCTTACGAAAATCCATGATTTGCTATCACGAGTATAATTAATATACTTGAGTGGTGTGATCATCGATATAGCGTAAGTAATAGTTAGTGCTAGGGGTTGTTCCCTAGGGCTTACGAACATCAATGATTGATTGTCACGTGTATCATTAAAATGCGTGAGAAATACGAACATTGGTGTAGCGTAAGTAGTAGTGTTATGTAAATTATTATGTGCTAGGTGCCGCATGTCTGGGCGGGTACTTTTCTTACTTATTTACTTTTATGTTGCTGCAAGTTGAGGCAGCTTTATTTTTGCAAAAGCAGGGTTGAATTGTATTTGAGGGGCTGTGCCCATAGTCCGATAAACGAATACTTCATGCCGAATTTTTCTGAAAATCCCCTGTATTTAAAGTTATTTAAATTATTTGATTTAAGGATTTAAAGGCATGTATGTGTATGAATGATTAAGTACATAGGTGATGATTAATGAGGTGTGGGTATATATATTTATGTATGTATTGCTTTGCGAGTTGTAAGTAATTAGTTATCAATTGGGTTGTTTTGTTAGTAGTATTTTTGTTGTTCGTTCGCAGGGAAGGACTGAATGTAATATCAAGTTCAAGTATCTTATCTCTTTACGTCTAGAAGTGTGTGAGAAGAATTTTTGGGTTTGTGTTTTAACTAAATTAACCAAGAACTAATTATAAGCACTAAGAATTGATTTTAAACTGAGATTCAAATATGTTGGAAAACAATCTAAGAACTGGGGTTCTTCACCTGGTTTCAATACATGCTCAATATTAATGTGATATCTGTGTTCCTACCTTGCTGAAAACAATTCTTCTAAAGTTATACTGCACCCTCCCAGGCTACAATATAGTGCTTACAGCTACACCTTAATTGACACTCCCGTGATACAATCAGAGTATATCTATAAACTGTTAATTACCAAGAATTATATGTCTCACAATTCTCCTATTAATCTCCCGATCTAATATTCAAATTATGTCTGTTAAATCATGTACTAAGATTGCAACTTCTCTCCCAAGCTTATTACAATCCCTAGAATACAATCAAAGGTTCATGACTCCCCTAATTGTGTTAAGATCTCATTAACAAATCAGCCAGGCAGAAAATCACATAATCAAGCATGCATGAATACCAAGGAATACTACCCAATCCTCAGATTAGAGAATTAGTTACGCATATTTAATGAAGAAAACATAATAATAATGATAATGAATGAAAACATAATATTGAAGAAAGAATTGAAGATCGAAAGTACCTTGATACGATTTACAGCTATGAATTGTTATGATTTACAATGGTAGGATGTGTTTAAATAGACTCTACAAATCTTGCCCAGCAAGATATTACCTTCTAATACAATTAGAATTCAATTTAGGTATTAAAAATTGCCTAAAATACAATTAGAACTAGAAAAGGGCAAAACAGTAATTTGTCTGCTCCCATCTATCTGCTGGTCGTGCTTCCTGGGCCCACCACACGCGGCCTGGTCGTGTGAAACCTATCCCATATTGTAGAAAATCTCTCAAGCTTCGCGTGGACTGTAAATGGGCTGAAAACGGACTTCTAGAACTCCAGATATGGCCCAAACAATATAAGCTGCGCAGCCCTTCTCAAAAATCCGAATTTTAATTAATTAATTCTCCAAGAACGATAGAAGCATCAACTTTAATCAACATTCTCGTAAATCTGCACAACTCAGCAAAACACATCAAAACTACAACAACTTGAGTCCAAAACAATCAATTTAAGCCAAACGGAGGCATTCCCAGTGGATATAAAATCCACTTATCAAACCCCCAAACTTAAACTGATGCTTGTCCTCAAGCATAAACAATTACAACTAACTAACTAACTAATACCACTTCCGTAGGTGATCACGGTTGCATTTGGCATATGCAACAAGCCCTTTAAACCCCTAGGCAGCCCTAGTGGACGAGTAAGGTCTCGTGAGGGCCTATATCGAATGTACCCACAAAATCCATTTAACCTAATGCAATGCAATGTATGAATGCAACTAACATGAAATATGCAACGATCCCCTTCAAACTAACCAAAACCAATTAACAAGCAAATATCTCAAAGAATGCAACTAAATCCAAATAGAGCTCGACTAAGTCCCCGTATACTAACAATACATGACAGAAACGTGCGTGTGTGCAATGCTCATCAGAAATACTCCCAAAACTAGGTCAAAAATCATACAAATCCTTCGCCAAGACAATCACAGGTTTATAAATAGAATAGACTGTAGACACTTCATAACCTAGAAACACCTCCATCCTTATCCAAGGTAGACAGAAATTCATGCTTTATTACTAACTACTACAACACATATATACAATCATGCTTATTTAACCGTGCAATGGATGAGACCCCGAAAGGCTTATACAATAATACCCATGTAGCGAGTGTTAGGTCAGTGGATCCCAAACTATAAAAGCCTTAGGTCACTAGGACTAAGTCCCCTCAGACTTAATTACTCGAGTATTAAAGAGCTCACCCTAGTTAATTTTGCATATAAACAATTTATTGACTTTTTTTTTTCCTTTTTTTTTTCTTGCTTTTTTTTTTCTTCTTTTTTTTTTTTTCTGCGATCTGGAATGAGCCTTTCTCATTTCCAACCCTAGACTACTCATAAAATATGAGCCGGCTACTAGCCATTTGACACCTAGCCATTATTTAACAATTGATACAACTAGCATGAAATCCCTGGTTTCCCCCAAACTTAGACTTTAGTGTCCCTACGCTATCAAGGGAATAACGAAAATTCTAAATATAATCAAGTGATTAAATCTCAAAACATCCAAACAAGCATGACCTCAACCTAGCCCAAAAGCACCCAATGAGACTGTGTAATTAGTTTTGTTTCCGAAACACATAAGTCAATTTCATAGAAACTATAAATCAACCCTCTATTCATCATTACCACACTCAATTAGACACCTACCTACCAATCAGAATCAGCTCGTCCTAAGGGATCATGAAATATGCATGGCATGAAAATGCAACTATAATGAACTCACATGGTATACAGAAATAAAAACAGAATGTCCTATATGAAACAAACGTAGATAACACGAACATATATGCATGAATTACTACTACTAATATGCAAAACATGAAATCCTACATGAACACATATATACAACAACAACTACTAATCCCTCAAAACACCCCCAAACTTGAAAGATTCAATGTCCGCATTGAATGGAAGTAAATACAAGGGAAAGTAGAAAACATACCTACTCGTCCTCGCTGTCGTCACCCTCGTCATCCTCATCAGAAGAGTCCGGTGGAGGGTACGGAGTCCGAGCTCCAAATATAGGCCACTGAGCAGGAGTACTAGGTGACTGAAACTTTGCCTCCAAAGCTATGCCCATGTCCTCAGAATACTGGCGACTGCTCGTATACATAGCATCCAACCGCCTAGTCATTCGACGAAAATAAGATTCAAAAACGGACATATCCACCATACGTCGCTGAGGTTCTGCAATTGCCACTCCCGTTGCTCTAGGAACATGTGGCGGAGCGCCCGCTCCTTGACCACCAGCACCACCAACTATAAAACCGAGACCCCTAAGATGAGGAATGCCGCCCGACCACTCCCCCATCCGGTCAATAGTAACATCATTAATGGAAGACATAGGCTTATACACTGGCTCACCTTCGTACCATTTCACTTTCGAAGTATCACACAAATACGCAATGATAGAAGCATAAGGAATACTGGCCGATGACTTACTTCCCACATACCGAAGAATGTTTTGATTAATAAGGTACCCAAGGTCAACATACTCACCCCTGAGAATACCCCCTAGCAGAATAGCTCTCTCAACAGTAACATCGGTCACATGGGTTGATGGAAGAATATTAGAACTGATGAAGTAGAACCATGCCCGTGCGAACTTAGACAATGATGCCGCCGGAAAAGTCCTCTTCTCGGTGGTACCCACTCTACACTTCCACTCCGTACCCGGAATACAAAGCTCACCAATGATTGCATCAAGAACAACATCATCCCTAGTCTTCTTCCCCCAATCAGTAGCACCTTTAGGTTTAGGCGGTTGCCTAATCAACGTACGAATCGCACGAGGCGAATAATCCACCTTCTGACCCCTCACAACCGTGGCATTATTCCTTGCTATCGAAGCATTAGCATAGAATTCCCTAACCACATCCAACGAGCCATCATTAGCAAATTCACAAAAGAACGTCCAACCCCGCTCACTAATCATCGCCACCATCTCCTCATACTTATACGGCACAAGCCTTCTTTCATGAATAACCCCCTTCGAAACTAACCTACCATACTCCGCCTTGGCATTCTCATTCACAAATTTTTCCACTCCATCTCCCACAACATCATTCTCATCCGAAGATGGACGAGCACTACTACTACCACCCATTAATCGTTGCCTTTTAGGAGCCATAATCAACAAATATCAAACAAGGCACAATAATCTCCAAACAATTCACCAAATAAAGAACCCCCAAATTACACACGAAGAACCCTAGCTTGCAAAATTCACAAATTCAAATAAAAGATGAGATAGAATATTACCCAATTGAATCAAAGAGGTGAACTTGCTAGATGAATCCCAAAAAAAAAAAATTCGAATTTAATTCACCCTTGAACTTTGAATGGATGAAAGTTAAGAATTTGGGATAATATAAAAGTGTTTGTGGGTGTATGGGTGTATGTATATATATATAGGAGATGTAAGTAATAAAGATGAAATTATATGTAGTATAGGATTGGGGTTGGTTAGGATTGAATTTAAAATAAAATGGGATTTAGGAATGATAGTGTTTAGGAGATGAATTGAAATTAAAGTATGTATGGGATTTAGGAGATGAATTAGGATATAGGAAAAAAAATTAGGTGAAAAGAGTGAAAAAATTGAGGTTTAAAGGCAAAAATTCGTGTACAATGCAGGGGAACAGGGCGCTGACTGCGCTGAGGCGCTTGTTGCGCGGGTTGAAGCTGCGTGACAGGGCGCAAACAGCGCGGAGAGGCTTGTTGCGCGGGTTGAAGCTGCGTGACAGGATGCTGACTGCGCGGGAAGGCTCTTGGCGCAGTCCCTGTCTGCGTTACAGGGCGCTTGTTGCCTTGTGGCGCAGTCAGCTTGGTACCATTCTGCATATTTTTTTTTTCTTTTTTCTTTTTTCTCTTTTTTTTTTCTTTGTTTCTTTCTTTTTCACACACTAACAACACTCATATATTTTTTTTTCTTTTTTTTTTCTTTTTCACACACTAACAACACTCATTTTTTTTTTTTTTTACAGAAATACTACATCACTTGGGTTGCCTCCCAAGAAGCGCTCGTTTAACGTCAATAGCTTGACGTACTTCCTCAATTCATAGTAGGGTCTTGAAGGTGGAGAATGCTCATTCCTTGCTCCACTGTTTCTCCAAGCAGGTATGGCTTAAGTCTCTGCCCATTCACCTTGAATACATCCGACCCTTCTCTAATAATCTCACAAACCCCATTAGGATAAACCTTCACAATCTCAAAAGGACCAGACCATCTTGATCTAAGCTTTCCAGGGAATAAACGGAGTCTTGAATTAAACAATAGAACATGTTGCCCAACCTCAAATTCCTTCTTCTGAATGTGCTTGTCATGCCACAATTTGGTCTTCTCCTTGTAGATACTAGAATTTTCATAAGATTGGAGCCTAATCTCCTCAAGCTCTCCAAGTTGAAGCAAACGCTTCTCTCCCGCAGATTTAAGATTAAAATTCAACTCTCTTGTCGCCCAAAATGCCTTATGCTGAAGTTCCACCGGCAAATGACAAGGCTTCCCAAAGATCAACCTATATGGAGACATTCCAATAGGTGTTTTAAATGCCGTTCTATATGCCCAAAGTGCATCATCAAGCTTTGTTGACCAATCTTTTCTCGAACTTGCCACTGTCTTCTCCAAAATTGACTTCAGCTCACGATTCGAAATCTCAACTTGTCCACTTGTTTGCGGATGATAAGGAGTTGCCACCTTTTGTGTCACACCATACTTTTTCAAGAGATCAGCCACCTGTTTATTGCAAAAGTGCGAACCTCCATCATTGATAATAGCCCTTGGCACTCCAAATCTAGTGAACACATTTTTCTTCAAGAACTTCTTCACCACTCTAGCATCATTAGTAGGAGACGCAATTGCTTCAACCCATTTAGAGACATAATCAACTCCCACCAAAATATACTGATTTCCATAAGAAGATGGAAATGGACCCATGAAGTCCATCCCCCACACATCGAAAATCTCCACCTCAAGAATAGATTGTAAAGGCATCTCGTTCCTCCTCGAAATATTCCCAACTCGTTGACATCTATCACATTTAGCCACAAAGTCTCTAGCATCTTGATGCATGGTTGGCCAATAGAATCCTGACTGTAAAACTTTCGCCACTGTCTTCATGCTACTGTTATGACCTCCACACTCTAGAGAATGGCAATGTCTGAAAATATGAGGAACTTCATCATGAGGTATACATCTACGAAACATTCCATCAGCACATTCTTTGTAAAGCAACGGTTCTTCCCAATAGTAATGCTTCACATCATAAAAGAACTTCTTCTTCTGATTATAAGAAAGATTATCCGGCACAACTCCTCCCACAATGTAATTCACAAAATCTGCATACCATGGTGTAGACAAGGACACACCTAGAAGCTGCTCTTCCGGAAATTTATCATTGATAGGTATTTCACCTCCTACCTCTCCATCTCCTTGGTCCAACCTAGATAAATGATCAGCTACCAAGTTCTCAGACCCCTTCTTATCTCGAATCTCAAGATCAAATTCCTGAAGTAAAAGAATCCAACGAACTAGACGAGGTTTGGCATCCTTCTTTGTCATCAAGAAACGAATAGCAGCATGATCCGAATAGACAATCACCTTAGACCCAACAAGATAGGATATGAATTTATCAAGTGCAAACACCACTGCAAGTAGCTCTTTCTCCGTAGTGGAATAGTTGATTTGCGCGTCATCAAGAGTCTTGCTTGCATAAGCTATCACGTGCATCCGCTTATCCTTCTTTTGCCCAAGAACAACACCCACAGCATAGTCACTAGCATCACACATAAGCTCAAATGGCAAGCTCCAATCGGGAGATGTAACTATGGGTGCAGAAGTAAGTTCCTTCTTCAACCTGTTAAAAGCATCAAGACAACTTTCATCAAAGTCAAAAACACGATCCTTTTCAAGAAGATTGCAGAGTGGCCGAGCTAACTTGGAGAAATCCTTGATGAACCGTCGATAAAAACCAGCATGCCCAAGAAAGCTTCGAATTCCTTTCACAGATGAAGGTGGTGGCAATTTTTCAATAACTTCAATTTTTGCTCTATCGACCTCAATGCCTTTGTTAGAGATTTTATGCCCAAGCACAATGCCTTCCTTCACCATGAAGTGACATTTTTCCCAATTAAGAACAAGATTCGTTTCAGTACATCTCTGCAACACCTTTGATAAACTGGCTAGACATGATTCAAAAGAAGAACCATAAACCGTGAAGTCATCCATAAAGACCTCCATGTCTCGCCCTATAAAATCTGAGAAAATGTGGTTCATGAGCCGTTGAAACGTCGAAGGACCATTACACAAACCAAAAGGAAGCCTACGATAAGCAAAAGTGCCATACGGACAAGTAAAGGTGGTCTTCTCTTGATCTTCGGGTGCAATAGGAATTTGAAAGTAACCCGAGAATCCATCCAGAAAGTTGTAATACTCATTACCCGCCAACCTTTCGAGCATTTGATCAATGAATGGGAGGGGAAAGTGATCTTTGCGAGTAGCATTATTCAACTTCCTATAATCAATGCAAACTCTCCAACCTGTTACTGTTCTCGTAGGAATCAACTCATTCTTCTCATTGTGAACAACAGTCATCCCACCTTTCTTAGGCACAACATGAATAGGGCTAACCCATTTACTGTGTGGAACCGAATATATGATACCAGCATCAAGCAACTTAGTGATTTCTTTCTTCACCACCTCTTGCAAATTCGGATTCAATCTTCTTTGTCCCTCAATCACAGGCTTATGATCATCTTCTAAGGCAATTCTATGCATGCAAAGAGCAGGGCTAATTCCCTTGATATCTTGAATTGTCCAACCAATAGCTGATTTATATTGCCGAAGAACATGTAATAACTTTTCTCTCTCATCATCAATGAGCAAAGCAGAAACTACCACAGGATATGTATCATTAGGACCAAGAAAGGCATACCTCAAATTATCAGGTAGAGGTTTAAGTTCCACCTGTGGTGCCTCTGAAAGTGTAAAAACCATCTCAACTTCTGTGTCTCGTACAACCAGTGCTTCTTCTTCGACTACATCATCCAACACCCGATCTGCTCCCACGAAGTGTTCATTCTCGAACTGCACAATGTCATCCACTATGTCAATGGTAAAACAAGTTGCTCCAAAAGGAGGCATCTTCATTGCTTTGTTCAGATCAAATTCCACTTTGTCCTCGCCAACATTCAATGTCAATTTTCCAGCTTTAACATCGATTGTAGTGCCAGCAGTAGCCAAGAATGGCCGTCCCAAGATAATGGGTATCTCGACATCTTCATCCATCTCTAACACCACAAAATCACAAGGTATGACAAATTTATCCACTTTAACAACCACGTCTTCAATAACTCCCAATGGATACTTAACAGAACGATCCGCCAACTGAAGTGAAATCCGTGTCTTTTTAAGTTCTCCAAGACCAAGCCTTTTGCAGATTGAATATGGCATCAAACTCACACTTGCCCCTAAGTCGCACAAGGCTTTCATGTTTTCCATCTTTCCAATAGTGCAAGGCAGAGAGAAGCTTCCCGGATCTTTCAATTTCTGAGGAATGGCCTTTTGGATGACTGCACTGCATTCAGCATTAAGAGTAATAGTCTCTGCATCTTCAAGTTTCCTCTTCTTTGTCAACATCTCCTTAAGAAATTTAGCATAAAGTGGCATCTGATTCAAAGCTTCAGCCAACGGAATATTAACATGCAACTGCCGGAACATAGTCAAGAACTTCTCGTACTGCTTCTCTAAATGCCTGTTGTGAAGTCTCTGTGGAAATGGAATAGGAGGAACATAAGGTGGTGGAGGAACATATGGCTTTTCTGAATCTTCTTCCTTCTTCTTCTCATCTTCTTTTTCTGACGTGTCTGCAGCAATCTCCACTGGCTTATCCTCTTTCTCAGTATCACTCTCCTTAGGCTTAAGAATCTCAACCTCGGGCAACTCTCTTCCGCTCCTCAAAGTAATTGCTTTGCATTGCTCTTTACAAGTCTGGTCGGGTTGACTAGGAAGTGATCCTTGCTCACGAACACCCATCTTTGAGGCAATCTGTCCAATCTGTGTTTCTAGCATCTTTTGAGATGATGCCATCTGATCTATTCTTGATTCCATATTAGCCAATGCCCCAGAAGTCCCTTGCATAATCTTATTTAGTGCAACCTCCCACTCAGCTGGTTCTTTCTTTGGCGGAGGTTGATACTGCTGCTGTGCTTGATATGGTGGTCGTGACTGAAAACCAGGAGGTTGATTCTGCCTTGGAAATGCATAGGAAGGATTAGCTGCATGATTATTGCTGTAAGAAAGATTATTGTTTGGCCTTTTATTCGGATTGTAGTAAGAATTATTCTGCACAGGCCAAGGCTGTCTTCCTTGAATAAAAGATGCTTCTTCTGGAAATTGTGGAGCATACGAGTTCTGACTAGCACCATAATCATGATACCCTTCCATAGGTGAAGAAATAGCATTCACATTTACCTTTTGTCCTCGCACCTCCTGAGTTAGAGTATCCAACTTTTGAGCCAGCATGTTGATCATCTCAGATTCTTGTGCTGCTTTTGCTGAGCTCGTCCCACTAGGTGCCCATGAATAATTATTAGATGCTAATTCCTCAAGAAGTGCTTTAGCCTGTGTAGTTGGTGCCTTCTTGAAATTTCCACCAGCAGCCACATCCAAACTCAAACGAATATTTGCATTCATGGCCCCATAAAAAGTACTGATGATCTGCCAATCTTCCAAGCCATGATGTGGACACTTCCTCAACAGTGCCTTGAATCTCTCCCATGCCTGATATAGACCTTCACCCGGTTGTGCTTTAAAACTCATAATCATAGTCCTCAACTGTTGCGTCTTGTCAGAGGGATAGTATTTGGACAAGAATGCCGTAGAAAGACTCTCCCATGTTGCAACCGAAGTGTTTGGAAGTTACTGAAACCATTCCAAAGCTCTTCCCTTAATAGAGTAGGGAAACATATGGAGACGAATCTGATCACTCGTAACACCAGTGATTCTGAATGAGCCACACATCTGCACAAAACGCTCTAGGTGTCTGTGTGGGTCTTCTAATTCAATGTCTCCTTCAAAAGCCTGATTGCTGATCATCTGAATTAAGCTCGGATTAATATGGAACTGAGCTGCACCAATCTCTGGAGTTTTGTACATGCAATTGGCTGGATTCGGCGTCTCATGGTCCCAAATAGAAGACTGATCAACATTAACAGCTGGTCGAGGTTCTGGATCTCCCATCTTAGCTATATCTTTTCTTAGCTTTCTCAAAGTACGCTCGATTTCAGGGTCAAATTCCAATTTTCTAGCGCAAGATGAACGTAGCATACACCTGAAAATCACCAACAAAACAACTTGTGGAACCAATTAAAATCTAAACAATAAGAAACAATTAACCTAAACTCAACTATACTGCCTTCCCCGGCAGCGGCGCCAATTTGTTAGTAGTATTTTTGTTGTTCGTTCGCAGGGAAGGACTGAATGTAATATCAAGTTCAAGTATCTTATCTCTTTACGTCTAGAAGTGTGTGAGAAGAATTTTTGGGTTTGTGTTTTAACTAAATTAACCAAGAACTAATTATAAGCACTAAGAATTGATTTTAAACTGAGATTCAAATATGTTGGAAAACAATCTAAGAACTGGGGTTCTTCACCTGGTTTCAATACATGCTCAATATTAATGTGATATCTGTGTTCCTACCTTGCTGAAAACAATTCTTCTAAAGTTATACTGCACCCTCCCAGGCTACAATATAGTGCTTACAGCTACACCTTAATTGACACTCCCGTGATACAATCAGAGTATATCTATAAACTGTTAATTACCAAGAATTATATGTCTCACAATTCTCCTATTAATCTCCCGATCTAATATTCAAATTATGTCTGTTAAATCATGTACTAAGATTGCAACTTCTCTCCCAAGCTTATTACAATCCCTAGAATACAATCAAAGGTTCATGACTCCCCTAATTGTGTTAAGATCTCATTAACAAATCAGCCAGGCAGAAAATCACATAATCAAGCATGCATGAATACCAAGGAATACTACCCAATCCTCAGATTAGAGAATTAGTTACGCATATTTAATGAAGAAAACATAATAATAATGATAATGAATGAAAACATAATATTGAAGAAAGAATTGAAGATCGAAAGTACCTTGATACGATTTACAGCTATGAATTGTTATGATTTACAATGGTAGGATGTGTTTAAATAGACTCTACAAATCTTGCCCAGCAAGATATTACCTTCTAATACAATTAGAATTCAATTTAGGTATTAAAAATTGCCTAAAATACAATTAGAACTAGAAAAGGGCAAAACAGTAATTTGTCTGCTCCCATCTATCTGCTGGTCGTGCTTCCTGGGCCCACCACACGCGGCCTGGTCGTGTGAAACCTATCCCATATTGTAGAAAATCTCTCAAGCTTCGCGTGGACTGTAAATGGGCTGAAAACGGACTTCTAGAACTCCAGATATGGCCCAAACAATATAAGCTGCGCAGCCCTTCTCAAAAATCCGAATTTTAATTAATTAATTCTCCAAGAACGATAGAAGCATCAACTTTAATCAACATTCTCGTAAATCTGCACAACTCAGCAAAACACATCAAAACTACAACAACTTGAGTCCAAAACAATCAATTTAAGCCAAACGGAGGCATTCCCAGTGGATATAAAATCCACTTATCATGTTTATGTACTAAATAGTACTTTGCTATTATTTCGAGTATAATTAGGGATTCGATATGAACCCGGCGAGCGTGTTGGCGAGACGATTGAAGGAAAATGAATGCATGACGAGTAAAGACCGAAGTATAGTAAGTAGCGAATCGATGCATTGGAATCGAGGCAAGTGTACTAACCCTCGCTTATCGTTCAAGCGAGATAAATATGTTTCTATTCAATATAAGTATTCCCTTCAAATCCGTATTGCTAGTATCCTCTCCTTCAAATTATTGATAAGGATATATTTTATTCATATATCATGTGGAAAGTAGAATTTCAGTTTTATTGCCAGTATTATTCTTTCTTAAGTATTGTCAGTAATATTCTGTTAATGTTTTTGCTGGTATTGCATTCTTATTCCTTGTTTTAGTATAATTTTCTTAATGTATATGGTTTCCCTGAGATTAATTGACAGTAAAGTAGTTTAATGGAATTGGAAGAATTTTATAAAAATGTGGACCAGCTTCGTGGTTAGAGTAGTAAATTCCAATGTCAATAAGTGCCTAGTGAGGGATCCCAGAGTATTGTTTTTAGTTGGACTTTACGTGGCTGATCACCCGTAATGTCCAGAGTATGACGAAAACTCCAATTCTATTAAATGTTGTTTTTATGCAAATATATTCTTATGACAGAATGTTTAAGTTAAAGTACATTTTCATTTCCAAGTATGTTGGATATAAAGTTATGATTTGAGTTCAAAGTTATGATTTGAGTTAATAAATACTGTTAGTATAAAAATGGAAAGTTATTATACTAATGTTTTGAACGGTGAAAACTAATTCACGGTTTTTATGGTCGTTGTGGCATTTGTTACGCAGTGATAGTGAGAATCGAGAATGAATTGAGATCTTCTTATTTATTCAAACTCATGATTGTCAGGCCGGTTAGGCAGCTAGGTATGCAAACGCTTAGTGACATGAATGAAATTTGAGTAACTGAGAATTTCTTGGAGATTTTATTAAAGCGATAGTTAAAGTATTTTGCAAGTATTAAAAGTATTGAATCTAGTATTACAAACCTTCTCAGTTATTAAATTATGATTTTGAGTTTTAAATGTTTTTAATGATATTAATCTTCTGTTAAAGTTAAGAATCCAGATTTCAATTATACTAGTGATTATAAAGTGGTGAGCATTCCTTCACTCATATTTATTGTTCCTATTTCTTGAATTGCAATTATTGCATTCTTATTTCATCCAGTTCAATTCTATATATAACTTGCTGAGCATTCTTTGGCTCACACTTGTTGTTTTTAAAATCTAACTTTTCAGTAAACTAGTTGGCGAGGCTTAGACTGCGCAGTTCAGGAAGTGGAAAGAATAAGCAGGATGTTGTTGTGAAGCTGACGTGGATCAGGGTATTTAGATTTAAAGTTTGAATTATTGTATGTAAATATAGTTTTAGTAGTTATAGTATGTGTTTGATTGGTTGGCCTGGTATACTTCTATTCGAAGTGATACCAGTGATTTTAAGTCTGTATGAAGTTTTGTATATAGAGTTGTATTTAAGTTGGTTTTGGGTTTTCTTGTTTCTAGAACTGTAACCTAAGATCCGTAGTTGGGAGTTGGGGTCAAAGAGCTTTTGATTGAGTTTTTCTTTTTATTTTGATTTCAGATTTTTAGTTTAGTATTCAGCAGGTTTATGTTGTATTTACGAATACATCACGGCCAATTTTTGTTAGAATTGGTGAGTTTGTTAGCGTGACGCCCAAATCTACTGATCCCAGATTTGGGGGCGTTACAAGTTAGTATCAGAGCGTAGGTTATGGTAAACTAGAAACGAGTGTGTGTAGGAGTGTGTATAGTTAATTAAGGAACGTCAGAGTTCATATAGGACTCGTGTTGGATTATTGGATATAGTACCAGTTAGTGAGTTAAGATGTGAGTGGTGACAGATTGTTGAGCAGAGTTGGGTAGAAACCCTTGAGGCTGTAGGTAGTGGAACCTTCAGAGTCTAGTGCGAGTGACGACGACGTACAGAATAGATAACTTTAGGACGTGTAGTAGAAGAGTCTAGATCGAAGGACGAGTCAGCGAAGGAGTTGACAAAGAAGATGTACGTGGAGACCCTGGCAATACCTTCCTTTTCTTAATCAATATTCCTTTGATGAGTTTATTTTTACAATTGTTTTTCCCTGAAGTTGGATTTCCAGTTATGATGGAGGCTATAATGCCTATTTCTTTTATTTCTAAACCCTGTCAAGTTTGATATATGAATTTCGAAATTTCTTCATCAGTGAATAATCCTATTGTTGATAGATCATCATTTCTTAGTATTGTGCCAGTCATTTCTTTCCTGATTATCCTTTTCTTCTGAAATAGTACCCATGGAATCCGTTTAGTAATCCAGGGGTATGTCTGAGAATTTCTCATCAATTGTTTGTTAATTCGATGTTCGAATCTTTTTATGTTTCTTTACTCCAACTGAGGTGAACAACCCTATTTATAGGGGACACAAGGACTGTTTGTCTGTGTGATAGCAGTCTGATGGGACGCCATCACTTGTGTGTTGTGAAGTACAAGAAGGTTAATTACCTTTAGTCATGTCTTGAATAAGGCACGCAACAAGGTTCATTTGATCATATTGATCACTCAGTAATCTTTCATTTCCAAGAATATTTATTTGAAAACTCATAAATTAATTCTAAAAGTGTGGAACTTTTGCTACGATGTGAAATCGTTCTCTTCAAATATCATGAATCATAATATCTCGAGTAGTCTTGAACGTATGCCAATCGAGTTTAGAATACTAGTAACGCGTGACGTATAGTACTACGATTAGAGTTGTTCTATATAGAGAGATCAGTAGAGATCCCAGTATAGTAAATAAGTATCCAGAGTACAGATTAGTAGAGTTGCGGATGCAACCCGAGTTGGTAGAGTAAACCCCAGTAACCCTTCTTTACCTGATTCCGAGGTCGGAATCCTCTTAAGGTGGGTAGAATGTAAGATGCCAGATTATTTTAGGATTTATTATTATTATTTTTTTATTATTTAATTATGTTAATTAGTAATTAAAGAATAGAATTGGATTTGAGGATATCGTTGTGGAATTCAACTATATTTAGTATTGAGTTTATATGAGTATATATTGAGTTATGTGTGCCAATGTGTGCCCCAGTATTTTATTGGTATTTTTAGTGATTTAAAAATATTTAAATCAAGTATTATTGATCTTCAAAAAATTTTATTTAATTATCGGAGGGCTTAAAAATCATGAATCTTTTGTAAAATTATCTTTATATATTTATTGAGTTTTTAAAATTGTTGGGTGGATTAATTTGGGTGGTAGAGTATTTTAAAATGATTTTAAGAGTTTTATTGTATTTAAATAATCAAAACTTTGAAAATTCATATTTAATTCATTGTTGATCCTAATAATATTTTAAAAATATGTGTGTGTTCGTAATTTTGTACTCTTCATTTTAAAAGTGAACAGATTTATTTTTCATTTATTTTGCCTTTAAATTGATTTTTAATAGTTAATTAATTGATTTTTTTTTAATTTTGTTTTAACATTGTTAGGGTATCAAAATATCCTTATCTCCCTCAAATCCCTAAATTAACAGCTACGTTTCCCCAAAATTCAATGTGGTGCTCTGTTTTTCAAGTGTCTCTTGAACTTTCTCCATTTTCTTATCTTTCTCCCTTTTCTCTCCCGTTTCTCTCTCGCAAAATCTCTCCCCTCTGCTCCCCTGCAAACCCCGAACTAGTGGTGTAGGTGCGCGAACTATGGTGTGTGTATGTATCAAAGCAGCGGGTATGTGTATGTGGATGTGTGAGTTTTTGGGTTCTCTCCTTTCTCAGTCCACGTAGCCTCAATTTAGGCTGTCCTGATGCTTCTTGTTACGAAATAAATTCCCTTCCCTCTCCTTACAGTTGTACTGGTGTGTGGGTGACGAGTTGTGTGTGTATTGCTGCGTGTACTTCCCTGTGTAGCTGTTGCCGTGTAGTTGTGCGCGTGTATGGCTCCGTGTGGGTTTTAGCTGATGTTTTGATGCCCTGTGCTGTGTTGTTGCGTGCGTGAGTAAGTCGAGGAGTATAAGAGAGATGGTGGAGAAGTTTTCGTGGTGGTCACCGGAAAATGGTATATTTTCGTAGTTATTAATAATTTAATTTTCCTATTAAATTAGATGTAAATTTCTCTATATTGTTTAATTGTAGTAATTTAATTAGTTAAGTGTGGTAATTTAATTAGATTTAAATGGTGAGATTAATTTGTTAATTTTCGTGAATTAATTCGGAGATTATAATTGTTGTGATTAATTGTGAGTCCGAAATATGATCGGATTAGTATTTGTTATTTGTTAAACATTAATTGCTAATTGTTGTTGCCGAATATAATATATTAAGAATTAATTGAGTTGGCTAAGTTATAGTTACTTTGTGCTAAATGTATAAAGTCGAGTTATAATATTTGTTGGATATTCTACTTGTCGAGTATTTGGTGGTAAGTTATATGTGGTAGGGAGCTATTTGTATAATTTTAAAATGTTATTTATATCAAAGATTAATTGTTAGGTTTATTTGATTATGTGTTTATTTGCGAGGAGTTGCAATGAGATCGCAAGTCCTAAATGTCAATATTTAAGGACTTGTGAAATTCTCTTCAACTAGTTCCTCGGGCTTACGAATATCTATGATTTGCTATCACGAGTATAATTAATATACTTGAGTGGTGTCATCATCGATATAGCGTAAGTAATAGTTAGTGCTAGGGGTTGTTCCCTAGGGCTTACGAACATCAATGATTGATTGTCACGTGTATCATTAAAATGCGTGAGAAATACGATCATTGGTGTTGTAAATTATTATGTGCTAGGTGCCGCATGTCTGGGCGGGTACTTTTCTTACTTGTTTACTTTTATGTTGCTGCAAGTTGAGGCAGCTTTATTTTTGCAAAAACAGGGTTGAATTGTATTTGAGGGGCTGTGCCCATAGTCCGATAAACGAATACTTCATGCCGAATTTTTCTGAAAATCCCCTGTATTTAAAGTTATTTAAATTATTTGATTTAAGGATTTAAAGGCATGTATGTGTATGAGTGATTGAGTACATATGTGATGATTAATGAGGTGTGGGTATATATATTTATGTATGTATTGCTTTGCAAGTTGTAAGTAATTAGTTATCAATTGGGTTGTTTATGTACTAAATAGTACTTTGCTATTATTTCGAGTATAATTAGGAATTCGATATGGACCCGGCGAGCGTGTTGGCGAGACGATTGAAGGAAAATGAATGCATGACGAGTAAAGACCGAAGTATAGTAAGTAGCGAATAGACGCATTGGAATCGAGGCAAGTGTACTAACCCTCGCTTATCGTTCAAGCGAGGCAAATATGTTTCTATTCAATATAAGTATTCCCTTCAATCCGTATTGCTAGTATCCTCTCCTTCAAATTATTGATAAGGATATATTTTATTCATATATCATGTGGAAAGTAGAATTTCAGTTTTATTGCCAGTATTATTCTTTCTTAAGTATTGTCTGTAATATTCAATTAAAGTTTTTGCTGGTATTGCATTCTTATTCCTTGTTTTAGTATAATGTTCTTAATGTATATGGTTTCCCTGAGATTAATTGACAGTAAAGTAGTTTAATGGAATTGGAAGAATTTTATAAAAATGTGGACCAGCTTCGTGGTCAGAGTAGTAAAGGCCAATGTCAATAAGTGCCTAGTGAGGGAACCCAGAGTATTGTTTTTAGCTGGACTTTACGTGGCTGATCACCCGTAATGTCCAGAGTATGATGAAAACTCCAATTCTATTAACTGTTGTTTTTATGCAAATATATTCTTATGATAGAATGTTTAAGTCAAAGTACATTTTCATTTCCAAGTATGTTGGATATAAAGTTATGATTTGAGTTAAAAGTTATGATATGAGTTAATAAATACTGTTAGTATAAAAATGGAAAGTTATTATACTAGTATTTTGAACGGTGAAAACTAATTCACGGTTATTATGGTCGTTGTGGCATTTGTTGCGCAGTGATAGTGAGAACCGAGAATGAATTGAGATCTTCTTATTTATTCAAACTCATGATTGTCAGGCCGGTTAGGCAGCTAGGTATGCAAACGCTTAGTGACATGAATGAAATTTGAGTAACTGAGAATTTCTTGGAGATTTTGTTAAATCGACAGTTAAAGTATTTTGCAAGTATTAAAAGTATTGAATCTAGTATTACAAACATTCTCAGTTATTAAATTATGATTTTGAGTTATAAATGTTTTTAATGATATTAATCTTCTGTTAAAGTTAAGAATCCATATTTCAATTATACTAGTGATTATAAAGTGGTGAGCATTCCTTCACTCATATTTATTGTTCCTATTTCTTGAATTGCAATTATTGCATTCTTATTTCATCCAGTTCAGTTCTATATATAACTTGCTGAGCATTCTTTGGCTCACACTTGTTGTTTTTAAAATCTAACTTTTCAGTAAACTAGTTGGCGAGGCTTAGACTGCGTAGTTCAGAAAGTGGAAAGAAGAAGCAGGATGCTGTTGTGAAGCTGACGTGGATCAGGGTATTTAGATTTAAAGTTTGAATTATTGTATGTAAATATAGTTTTAGTAGTTATAGTATGTATTTGATTAGTTGGCCTGGTATACTTCTATTCGAAGTGATACTAGTGATTTTAAGTCTGTATGAAGTTTTGTATATAGAGTTGTATTTAAGTTGGTTTTGGGTTTTCTTGTTTCTAGAACTGTAACCTAAGATCCTTAGTTGGGAGTTGGGGTCAAAGAGCTTTTGATTGAGTTTTTATTTTTATTTCAGTTTTATTTTGATTTCAGATTTTTAGTTTAGTATTCAGCAGGTGTATGTTGTATTTACGAATACATCATGGCCAATTTTTGTTAGAATTAGTGAGTTTGTTAGCGCGACGCCCAAATCTACTGACCCCGGATTTGGGGGCGTTACAGCAACAGTGTGGACTATATGGCTCGCTCGGAATGAAATGGTCTTCTCAAACAAACAACTGAATAAAGACACATTGCAGCTGTTGATAATCGCAAGGGTAGACAAGTGGGGCAAAGCATCCAGGGTTATAGATTTCGGAAAGGATCCCCTTTGGCGGGTCAATCCACAAGGGGCGGTAGCGCTTAGACACCACCGCGTATCAAACCTCTTCTGGAAATACAAACACGAATCATTTGATTTAGTGTGTGCTGTAGATGGTGCGTGGGGGGTAGTCTCTTCCAAGGAAAAAACTGGAGGGGGAATAGGAGGTACTATTAAAGTTAAAAGCGGAGCCTTAGTCCATGTTTTTTCAGGGCCTGTAGCTGTACATTCAAGTGAAGAAGCAGAAATAGAGGCAATAGTTCATGTACTGCGCATTGTCTTGGAAAGGAAATTTGAAAACCAGAGCATAGTCATTTGTTCGGACTCGACCTCTACAATTGAGGCAATCTCCTTGGGCTTAAAATACTACATGCAAATATCAGGCCCACTACATAACCTAGCCTTGCTGATGGGCTCAGTGGTGCAACTAAAATTTCGTTCACAGGGATATCAATTCAAACGCGGATGCACTTGCTAAATCTGGAATTAGTAGATCCAATCTAGTCACCTTCTGGGCCCAGACATAACACTAGGTCTGGATGGGCTAACCAAAAATACCCATTGATATGAGGTATTTGTTAGGCCCTATATCATACATTTTCCCAGAAAGATGTGATAGAGGCATGGTATCGCTATAATATTGCAGTTGTTACCCTAATCCCATTTTTTCCGGCTTTTATCATTGGTCAACACCTTTCCAGCCATTCGAGAATTCAAGTCACGAGTGTTTATATGTTCATATCTTAACCTCTCCACGCACTTCCCTTCTCATGTCTCACCTGTTTTGGACTCTATTCCCCAAGGTAAAGGTCTAACAAAACTTTCCAAGTTTATACAGAAGCTTGTGGAGTAACTATCTACCCTTCAGAGACCGTTCATCACTGGTCACATGCTTCTCAAACCTATATATTCGAGAATGACTAGTGCATCCCAATTCAATCTGGCTCTCTCTCCCCTACTCTTCTCCTGTGTATCATTTTCTCACTTCTTCCCTTTCATAGCCTTCCATGGAGTACACCTGGCTGATCCCAGAACCAGGATATGCCAAGATTAATATTCATGTGATTGAGTCCGAAGCTCCACTTCCAAACGGGAACGTTAATGGTCTGGGGGTTATTGTAAGAGATCATCTGGGCCAAATAATCTGGGGAGCACTTGGTCCGTTACCTGACATGACGGAACACCAAGCACTAACATGGGGGGTTCAAGCAGGAATCATCCACTCGGTGGCAAAGGGTTTTCCAAGAGTTCATATCGAAACAGTAAATAGGGAAATCTTCGATTTCTTTCCTCAACAAGAAGTCATCGTCCTCCCCCCTGACCTAGAAGAAGCCTTTTGTCAACTCAACACCTTCTATGCCAATCATTTTAATGAGGAAGTCTCAGAAATCAAGGTATCAATCATTGCTAGCGAACAAAACTCCACAGCAGTGTACATCGCAGAGTATGGTTTGCAGAATCTCTCGACGTTCGCTGAAGCGACTGAAACCTTTGGCAACCTGCAACACTTCTTAGACAGGGACATGGGCATTGCCCTGCCATATCCTGTCATGGAACTGTTACCTAACCTGGGCCTAGGGAAAGTCATTGACGCTTCGCCACCTCGCTCCCCCATTCGTAACGTAGTAATGGAAAACTCAATTCCAGACTTGGAGACGATAAATGCTACGGAAACTCGGCAAACAACTGCACAAGAGCAAGGTCTGAATACTTTCCCTAGTATTCAGATTAACCCTAATTTAAACGTGGTCATCCATGCAAGTCCAACCTAGAAGAGAGACTCGGCACATAGCCTAAGTGAGCAAGTGGTGCAAGCAAAGGGTAAAGAAAAATTGCTGGCTTCCTATTCTTTTAATAATGATGGATTGATGAGCACGGAGGCCATAAACATCATTGATGCAGGGACGCTAATCCCAATAGCTAAGAGCCTTCAAAATCCAGTGCTTGACTTGGACAAAGAAATTTTCCCGGGCTTATTCGTGAAAGACATACTCGAAACTACAGTCAAGAACATGCCAATTCCCCCAGCCACCATCTCTAACGATGCGACAGAGGAGATCACTCCCACAACTGGAGCAAGGGACCCAATGGACAATATGGAGCTTATGGATGTTGAGCAAGTTCTCCTGGAAATGGCCAAACAGGATGAACATCAGAGGGCAATGCAGTGACTTTATTTAGTTGAGGGTCCAGAGATTCACATCTCTCATTTTCCCATGTATTGAGTGTAATCTCTGCCCATACTTTAGTATCACCTAGTCTATTTAGTAGTCTTCCCTTTAGGTTTTCATTGTTCGTTCTACTTCCTATCTGTAACTCTTTCAGGCTTGCCTGCTATTTATATATCTCCCGATTTAACAAAAAAAAAAGATATTACCTTTTATAAACACCTAAAAACATCAATCGTATCATATCTTCCTATCATTAATATTTCCTTTCGAATTAAAACAAGTTACCTTTTTCATTTAAAATAAATAATAACATAACATAATTAATGGTAATTAGTCGATTGCTTTTTTCACATTTACTTTTAGTCGAAGATATTACCCATTATAAATAACTAAAAACATCAATCGTATCATATCTTCCTATTATTAATATTTTTTTTCAAATTAAAACACGTCACTTTTTCGATTTAAAACTAATCTTATCACACCATATTTTTCAATTATTAATAAAATATATTAAAAATTCATATACGTTATTTATAATAAGGAAACATTAGTATAATTCGTAAATATGAGTATATTAAATTATATTAACTGAAAATTAAAAAATTATTAAAAATAATGATTATATAAAAACATAATTGCAATATTAAATAAAATTTATATAACATAATAAAAGAAACACCATATCAATAAAATTTCTTTATTACATAATAAAATTTATTATAATTTTATAAATTTATATCTTCGAGTCAATAATATTTTTTTTCTAATTTAAACGCGTTAACTTTTAATTTAAAATATAATCTTGCAATAAATAATATATATCCAAAAATATCACATCCTATATTCTAATCACTAAGAAAATATAATAGAAATTCGTATACCACGAATAATGACCGTTAGATTTTTAGTAAAAAATCAGAACCTTTAGATCTAATGATTAGATATATTATATGATTAAATTAATTTATTAAAATTTTAAGGTTCGAATTCCACCAACGACATATTATTTTAAAACTTTATAATATAAGTTTTAAACCATGCATATCATTAATTAAATTTATATTAAATAATTAAAATTAAAATAAAATATTTTAAATAATAATTTTATAAAAATATAATTGTAACATAAAATAAAATTTATTATATATCAAAAGAAATCCGTGCATCGCACGGATTATAAGCTAGTATTAGAAATTTTTAAACAATTGAAATAGCCGTTTTTTTTCTCCTCCTCTCCCAAAAATACTAAATTAAAGTTTAGGGGCTGACATCTGCACTTTGGTTGATGGTAAGCCCCTTTTTTATTTTATTTTTTCTTGATTTTACTTTGTTTTTCAATAATTATCTCTCTTTATTGAGAGAGAGTACCACGTTAGTGGGTTTTATCTACTGATATATTGGATTTTGTACTTTCTCCTTGTGAATGATAACTCCCATTTCTTTTCTTTGATTTTACTTTATTTAACAATAAATATATCTCTTTCTTGGAGTCTAGTACCCCGTTAGTGGATTTTGTCTATTCATATATTGGGTTTTGTTCTTTATCTTTGTGAGAGTAGGTTCCTTTATTTTAGCATCCGGGATCTTTGATCTACAGATTTTGTTATATTGGTTTATTGATTTGGATTGTATAGAATTGCAGTTATGCTTAGTTGTTCGAATACGTTCTCACAAATCACATATGTATTTTCCTCACGATTAGAATAAATTGTTGGATTATCTCGCCGGAAATGCTATATATTTCAATGATATAAGCGAGGGATGTACCACAATTTAAGATCTAATCAACGATTTTAGTTTTGATTAAGGAAACCTTGTTACCTTGATATGATCTATTTGAATATTTGTTTGTCTGCTCTTGATTTTTTTTACAGATGTATTATTTACCTATAAAAAATAGTGATTTAAAAGAAAATTTGATTGATTAGTTGTGTAGATGGCGTAGGCCCTTTTTTTGATAAATTAATTATCTATCAGAAAATGGTGATTTGCTATGAAAATATCAACTAACAATACTTTTATTGACTCGGTAATGAATTTCATTTTTTGAATTGATAATTTATACACCAAATAAGGTTTAATACTATTTGAGAGTCTATTTAGTATCTTCAATAATTCAAATATATTTTCAAGTCAATTTGTTTGTCCCATTAATTCTTGCATAACTAAAAAATACTGATAAGCAAATGTAAATGAAAATTGGTTTGAAATTCATTTTTTAGTATTTTAGTTGGTTGAATTTAGTTTTTTTAAAATAATTGATTAATTTAAAAGTTTATATAACTTAAATTTTGATCGTGTATTTGGAATAGTGTATTAAATATTTTCAAAATTATTAAATATTTCATTTAATAAGAATAGATTTATTCAAATTTTCTTAAATTTTGATTGATTAATTTAATAAGAATATTTAATACACTATTCCAAATACATAATTAAAATTTTAATTTAATAACATTTTTAAATTTTCTTATTAATATTTATTCAAATTTTCTTATTAAATTTCTCATTAAATTTTAAAATATTTTTTGATTGGTAATTTATACACCAAATAATGTCTAATACTATTTGAGAGTATATTTAGTATTTTGAATAATTCAAATATATTGTAAGGTTAATTTGTTTGTCTAGTTAATTATTGCATAACTAAAAAATATATATAAGTAAAATGTTAAAGATAATTGGTTTAAAATTCATTTTAGTATTTTAATTGGTTGAATCTATTTTTTTTTTAATTGAGTAATTTAAAAGTTTTTATAACTTAAATTTTGAACGTGTATTTAGAATATTGTGGTAATTAGTTTTTTATTTTTAAAATTTTTAATTCAATAATAGTTGATTTATTTAAATTTGTTTACACCTTATGATTGTAGATCGAAAGTTTGTGATATTTAAATATTATATTTTATAATATAGATAAAATAGACTCAAGTTTTAAAATAATATATTCATATTATCAATTGATAAATACACAATTTTGGAAAATGGCTCTATACATAGAGAGTGACGCAAAGAATGGATGTGCGTAAATAATAATATAATTTTGATTGATTTTAAATTAAAAATTATGATTAATTAGTTAATAAGTATTTATGAAAATTAATCTGTAATATATAATTATATATTATAGTATGATTGTAGTTGATATTTTTGAAAATTAGTTCGTAATATATAATAGTCCAATTTTGATTACTTCAAATTAAAAGATTGATCAAGTTAGTAAACATTTAATCACTTTAAAAAATATATAATTTATGCATGTTTTATATAATATAAATTTTATACTTAAAAATATTGTTAAATAACCACGATAAGTAAATAAGGATGAGAATGATATGATTAATTTAACTTTAGTGGTAAATTTCGATTGGCTCTTTCATATATTTATGAAAATTAATTCGTAATTTATAATAATGTAATTTATAATAATATAATTACGATTAATTTTAAATCAAGAGAGTGGAAATTATATTGCGAAAATTGCTGAATATTATATATTTGTATAATCCTGATTGATTTTAATTTAAATATTAATTTACTATAATATTTTTTCATTAAAAAATATTTAATATATGGATATGGTAAATCAAGTAACTACTATGTTTAAATTAGAATTGCTTAATAACCACATTTAATATAATAGGATGAACATGATAAATAAGGAAAACTTTTAATATAAAATGAATGGTTTAAAATTTAGGAATCACATCTGATTGGTCCTAAAATAATTCATAATTTTTTGATTGACTAACTGCATGTATATTTTTATATTATGAAGTATGGGTAACAAATTAATGTATATTCAAGCTAATTTATTAGTAGACAATTAGATAATGGCTAGATGACACGACATGTGACTTGACATTTAAAAATAATTTGATTTTTATTATTTTGATGAAATCGGATTGCTAATCTTCTATCTTATAACTGGATTATGAGATTGAATTGTTATCTAGGTTCAAATAAAATTATCACACATAATGGAGTCCCATAAAAATTAATGGGGGAGGGGAGAGTGATTTTTTCCCCGTTTATTAGGACATGATTTGCTATTTAAATATTGGTACCTTACTACTTTCTATGCTAATGTTTCCATGGTGGTTGAGTTATTACCATAATTAGCGTAATTCCGAAAATATATAGTTATTATTTAATAAAAGTGAAAATAAATTATTTGAGAAATTTATTATCAATTTTTTTTTGATTAAATGTATATATAATATACAAGCATGTTAAATTAAATAGTTATTATATTTTAATTAGAATTATTAACTAACTACAGCTAGTAAAGTGGGTATAGAAAGATAAATAAGAAAAAAATTTAATATGATATGATTGGTCTAAAATTTAGGAATGGAATTTGATTTGGCCACCATTACCAGAATGGAAGACATGTGGAAAGAAACACCCTGGACCCTGTCATCAAACGAGCGTGAATTGTTATAACTGTGGACAAAAGGGTCTTTATGCTTCTAGTTGCAAGGATAAATCTGTCACCTGCTTCAACTATGGAAGAAAAGGTCACGTGTCCCGAGACTGTCGACAGCCTGCGTAGGAAAACCCAGTGCCTCGACTCACAACACTTCCAAACAACAAGCCGACAGCAAGAACCTTCAACATGACTGTACGAGATGCCATCGATGACAGTGATGTGATAGCAGGTACGCTTCGAGTAAACTTTGAGGATGCGTGTGTTCTAGTTGATTCTGGAGCTACCAAATCTTTTATTTCTGAAAACTTCATGAATAAGTTGAATCTTGAGTCTGTGCCCTTAGAGGGAATTCTGAACATAGAAGTAGCTAATCAAGAAGTCATACCAGTAAACCGATTGTGTCCGAATTATTCTATAGAGATACATGGGCAACGTTTTGACGCAGACCTCATTCCTTTTAAGTTAGGGGAATTTGACATAATTCTAGGGATGGATTGGTTATCACGTTACGATGCTCAAATAAATTGTCGTCGTAAGAGGGTCAGATTAGGTGGACCTAATGGTATAAGAATTCCGTTTCACGGACGGAAACTGACTAAGAATTTCCTATCAATAATTCAAGCAAAAAGATTACTTCGGCAAGGATGTCAAGCCTATCTGGCTCATGTGATATATACCGAAAAGCAGACCCCTGCGATCGAACGGATCCCCGTAGTTAATCAATTTAAAGATGTTTTTCCTGACGAGTTTCCTGGAATGCCACCGGATCGAGAGATAGAATTCACAATCGACCTAGCACCAAGAACCGCACCAATTTCAAAGGCGCCGTACAGAATGGCACCAGTGGAAATGAAGGAGTTGGCAACACAATTGCAAGAGTTACTTGACAAAGGTGTGATCAGACCAAGTGTATCCCCGTGGGGAGCTCCAGTGTTGTTCGTAAAGAAGAAGGACGGATCCATGCGACTCTGTATTGATTATCGTGAACTGAATAAGATGACCATCAAGAACAGGTACCCTCTGCCTCGAATCGACGATCTGTTTGACCAACTTAAGGGAGCTATACATTTTTCGAAGATTGATTTGAGGTCCGGCTATCATCAACTAAAGATCAAGCCTGAGGATATTCCTAAGACTGCCTTTAGGACCCGATATGGACATTACGAATTCCTAGTTATGTCTTTTGGATTGACGAATGCGCCAGCTGCTTTCATGGATTTGATGAATCGTGTGTTCAAGAGGTACTTGGACAAGTTCGTGATTGTATTTATTGATGACATCTTGATATACTCGAAGTCTCCTGAGGAACATGCTGAACACCTCTGATTGGTTCTGGAAACGCTGAGAAAGGAAAAGTTATATGCAAAATTTTCGAAGTGTGAATTCTGGCTGAAAGGAGTTCAATTTTTAGGACACATTATGAGCCGCGAAGGGATTTCTATAGACCCCGCAAAGATAGATGCCGTAGCAGATTGGGAGAGACCCAAGACTCCAACAGAGGTTAGAAGTTTCCTTGGATTGGCAGGATACTATCGTAGATTCGTGAAGGATTTCTCAAAGATAGCTACGCCACTGACTCGACTTACCAGAAAGAGTGAAAAATTCGAGTGGACCCCCAAATGCGAAGACAGTTTTCAAGAATTGAAGAAGAGATTGACTACTGCCCCAGTCTTGACCTTACCTGATGAGAAAGGCGATTTCGTGATTTTCAGCGATGCTTCTCACAAGGGTTTAGGATGTGTTCTGATGCAACATGGGAAAGTAATAGCTTACGTCTCTCGACAACTGAAGGAATACGAGTCCCGTTACCCTACTCACGATTTAGAACTTGCTGCTATTGTTTTTGCCCTCAAGATTTGGAGACATTACCTTTATGGAGAGAAATGCGAGATTTACACGGATCACAAGAGATTAAAGTATATATTCACGCAGAAGGAATTAAACATGAGACAGAGAAGATGGTTAGAATTGATCAAAGGCTATGATTGCTCGATAAACTACCACCCAGGGAAGGCTAATGTTGTAGATGATGCTTTAAGTAGAAAGGAAAGACTCAACCTGTTGACAACCTCAGAAGAATTGGTCAGAGAATTTGAGAGAATGGAATTAGAGGTCAAGGTCCCAGTCCAAAACAATGAAAGAGTTTACAGCATTCAGTTTCAACCAGAGTTACTCGAGAAGATTCGCCGTTGTCAGGAACAAGTAATGGAAGAAAGAAGATCAGAGTTGACCGGAGAAGAATTTCTAAGTTCAAAAGATGATAAGGGAATTAAGCGATTTGCGTCGAGAATATGGATTCCTAATGTTACAGAACTGAAGGAAGAAATTATGAGCGAAGCGCATAACTCGAGATATTCCATTCACCCAGGGAGCACAAAAATGTATCAAGACATCAAGCTGAATTATTGGTGGCCTAACATGAAGAGCGAGATTGCAGAATGTGTAAGCAAGTGTTTGACCTGTCAGAAAGTGAAAGCCGAACATCAACGACCAAGTGGACTTTTACAACCCTTAGAGATACCAGAGTGGAAATGGGAGCATATTTCCATGGATTTTGTCATAGGATTGCCCCGAACTAGAGCCAGCCATGACGAAATTTGGGTTATCGTCGACCGAATCACTAAATCTGCGCATTTTCTACCGATTAGTGATAAGTACTCCGTTGAAAGATTGGTGAACATATACCTAAAGGAAATTATGGTTCGTCATGGAGTGCTCATTTCAATTGTATCCGATAGAGATGCCCGTTTTACTTCTCGATTTTGGAAGAGTTTTCAGGAATGTCTTAGCACGAAGTTAAATCTAAGCACTGCATATCATCCACAGACCGACGGACAAAGTGAAAGGACAATTCAAACAGTTGAAGATATGTTAAGAGCCTGTGCACTTGACTTCAAAGGAAGTTGGGATGAGCATTTGCCCCTGGTTGAGTTTGCTTACACCAATAGTTACCACTCCAGCATAGGTATGGCACCATATGAAGCATTGTACGGGAGGAAGTGTAGATCACCTCTATACTGGGATGAAGTAGGAGAAAGGAAAATACTAGGACCAGAACTACTACAACAAACTAAGCAAGGGACCGAAGTTATTCGAAAAAGGTTAGTTGTAGCTCAGGATCGACAGAGGAAGTATGCAAATCAAAAGAGAAAAGGCAAAGCATTTGAAGTGGGAGATAAAGTGATGCTGAAAGTTTCACCGTGGAAGGGAGTAATGAGATTCGGGAAGAAAGGCAAGCTGAGCCCCAGATATATAGGACCGTTTGAGATTCTCAAAAAAATAGGACCACTAGCTTATCAGTTGGCCCTACCTCCAGATCTTCAACATATCCATGATGTGTTTCATGTTTCGGCATTAAGAGAATACCATCCTGATTTCAGACATGTTATAACCTACGAACCAGTGGAAATACGTCCCGATTTGACATACGAAGAAAAGCCAGTACAAATCCTAGATCACAAAGTGCAAGAGTTAAGAACTAAGAAAGTAAATTTAGTGAAGGTACTTTGGAGAAATCACCAAGTTGAGGAAGCCACGTGGGAATTAGAAAGCGAAATGAGGAATAAATATCCTGAATTGTTTAGTGCGTAATTTTGATTCCAAGGACGGAATCCTATAAGGGGGGAAGACTGTAATAACCGCGAATTTTCGAATAAATTTTTCTACTCGATATTTAATTTTATTTAAGAGCGATGCACTAGTATATTTTAATTAGCGCATTTTTGTAAAATTTCAAAATTTTATATATTCATATGTAAGTAAATATTATATTATATCTATTTAATTATATTTAATTGGTATTTATTAAAATTAAGAAAAATAAGATTTTAGTTTTGGATCGAATTTATTTTAGAGAACGAAATTAGAGTCTCGTTTTAATTAGTCAGCCGGGGAGAAACGAGATTATTATTACTGATTTGATTTATCAAATCGTTAAGCACTAGGAAGAGACAGTTTTCATAAATCACGCACAAAAGCATGATGCTTAATTCCCGGAACACTAAGTGTTCTATCACATTTTGTCCCCCACGTTTGTTTGTTTTTAATTCCACTTGCAGAAAAACCGGACCACTTTTATATAAACAAACAGATACAATACTCCTTTATATTCCATTTCATTTCTTAACAACAACACTCGACATATACATACAAAACCAGCTACTACTCCTCTTATATTGAAACAAAAACTCGAGCTATATATATCTACCAAACCCAGTACTGCTCTTCCTTAAATCACAAAACTCGACCAAATTATATATGCACAAAACAAGGTAAATTCACAGGTAGTTTATTTTTTGTTATTAATTGCTTTTCTTTTTCGTTTTCGTCTTGGTTGTTTAATTGTTATCGTGGGTGTTGTTGTTATAATTGGAGTTCGGAGACGACCACCACCGTTGCGGTGGTGGTGTTTGTTTGTGTTGTTGTGCGTGTCGAGAAATGAAGGAGGGACGAGGGAGAGACGAGGACAGAGGCGGAGATCGAAGGAGTTGGAGGTCGAGAGATTGAGGGAGATTGCGAGAGAGGTGTGGAGATAGAGAGATAGAGAGATCAGGAGAGAGCGAAGGAGGTGGGGAAAGGACGGAGACGGAGAGAGAGATTGAGGTTGAGAGAGAGATTGGGAAGAAGAGAAAAGAGAGTGGAGAGATGGAGTAGCGAGAGAGAGATAAAGGTAAAAGGAGAGAATTGAGTCGGGAAGATGTAGAGAGAGAGATCGAGAGGGGTGTGAGAAGAGAGATTAAGCGAGAGAGATAGAGAGATGAGGGAGGCGGAGAGAAAGATAGGAGGGAGAGATTGAGAATGGAGAGAGGGAGAGATATACGGGAGAGAGAGAGAGAGAGAGAGAGAGAGAGAGAGAGAGAGAGAGAGAGAGAGAGAGAGAGAGAGAGAGCAGGGGAGGGAGAGAAGGCGAGAGAGAGGAAAAGAAGAGGGAGATGAGGGAGATGTCGAGAGAGATTCGAAGTCGAGGTTGGAGAGATTGAGAGTAACCGGAGAGATTGAAGAGAGATGCAGGGCGGCGGTGGCGGTGGTGGCGGTGGACCCCACGCGCTGCTGTTGTATTTTTATAAAACGATACAGAAAAATATAGTTATAATATATTAATGATCGAATATTTTAATCGGGAACTGTATAAATAAAAGGGGTTCGAGTGATTTAATTTGGAATACTTTAACTTGGATTATTATTTAAAATTTTAGGAAATAAATTATTGAATAAAAATGGTATTATTGATTAATTAATTAAATAGAAATATTTTGTGATTATTTGGATGTGATTTAGAGACTTAATAATTCGTTGATAAAAGAGGAAATAATTATAAATAAATAGAGATAAATACGATTTTATTTTGGAAGATTGTTATTTAATATTCTCGGATTATTTTAATTAACCGGATCGAATCAGATTATTTTAGAGATTAAAACCGGAATTATTATTAAATTATTTACGAGATTTAAAAATGGATAATTGCCGTTATTTTCGGTAACCCTATTTTCGTTTTAAACGGGATTTACGGATATTTAATATTATATTATCTGTCCCGAAAGTATTTTATTTTGGCGGATTGCTCACATATTTCTGGTTGCCATTTTTAGAGAATAATTCTTGAGCCGTAGATCGAAGCCAAGTTCACGGGTAGAGTATAAACTTTATCTGCATTTATTTGCACTACGAGATCGAGGAAAGTTCCTTCCTACCCTTACTCTTAGAGACTTGTATTTCTGTTCGTATTATTTCATTCCTTTTTTATTTTCGAGCTGTCAATTATAAGATTTATTTGTTGCTCCATATGATGCAATAATTCTTTTGAGCATTATTCTCTCGTTGCGATATTTTGTTACTATTAAAATTAGTTTACTTGCGAATTATATCCCTTATAAGCGTGGAATTCGTTTCATTGCTATCGGGTCGATCTCATTAATTCGAGATGACTATTATTGTGATTCAGTGAAACTAATCTCATTTGTTCGAGATAGTTAAATTTATTCTTTTCAGTCGAATTTATTGTACAAATTCGACAATAATTATTGATTATCTTTTATTTGGTTCATCTCCCGAATCAACAAATAAGAGTTACAAAATTAGGATCGTTAGAGTTGTCACTCGTTGATCAAGTGAAAAATATTCTATTTAACGTTCATCAATTATGAGTATTGTAAATATTCGAGTAGTACTATTTGTTCAGTACAACTCAAAACATTCCATTTTAAGACTATTCTCATTGGTTCGAGATAGTTGTCGTTATTGTCAAGGTTTGGCATTTTGATCGTGTCAACCAATAAAATATTATTATTGAGAATTTACCTCAGTCCATTGTTCGGATTTGGTGGAACAATTGAGTCAGACTGGCAGTCCGCCAGATTTGTAAATATTTTCCTGGAAGAATTATCTCAAGTTATCTGTTCATCAAATATTCGGGAATTCTGTATTCTATTGGTCAATTTTGGGAAAGAGGCCCATTATAGAGAAAGAGAGACCTGTGTACCGTTATACGGACACGAGGATTTAGGCACTATGTTGCCAGGGTTGAATTAATAACCCATTATGATGCTAGCATTCATACATTTATATTATATTGTTGATAACGTATTGTAGCCGTGATCGGGCGAAGTGCGATATCATTGGAGGACGGTATTCCCGATCGGATAGTTGATCGCCCCACCGAGATACCGATAGGTGGAAGGCCGGTTTATTCTTAAATCATGAGTCATCAGAGTTATACAAATTGAGTCTTTCGAGTATTCTGATTTTGAGATGAGTATTGAGTCAGAGTCAGATTGTGATATCCGATTTATTTTAAACTTCGAGTATTTCTTTCGGTCAATCTTATTATATTTATACACCGAGCAAGAAGAGAACTTGCTGAGCATTATAGTTGCTCATTCTTGCTTTACAACATTTTATTCAGCTGTCAAGATGGAAAGATACGAGACGTCCAGCCAGGCATCCAGAGGAAAGGAAAAGCTCCAGGCTATGCTGACAAGAACTAGAATATCAAGCTGGAACCTTTATCTTTCTACTTTTATGAACTTATGTAATATATTATCCGGAGATGTAATATGTCGTATTGTAATATTGTGTGAGACTGATCTTGGATCTGCGGAGTGGGACACTTATGCTCCGTTGTAATGAATATTTCATTTTATTATTGCGTTATCGTGTGCTACAGGATATTGAGACAATGTGACGACCCGGGTCCCCGGTCAGGGTGGATTTGGGGGCGTTACAGTTTTGGTATCAGAGCGTTAGTTATATTTTAGGAATCGTACGAGCCTAGAATTATAACACGACGTGAGAATTTAGAGGTATTACACGACGTTGAGATTTTAGCACTAAGTGCCTTAAACCTTTAGCTATATCTATATACATATCTAGTCGATTAGAACCTGTTTCTGAGCAAAACTATTTACTTTTGTAGATGTCTTCATCAGGATCTACCGGTTTCTTACCTATGCGAGACAGATCTCCTACACCATACCCACTAGGACCTCTAGATCCTAGCTCAGGAACGGATAGTGACCCATCTGAGGAGTATATGCTGATCGTCAGTGACTCGGAAGACTCTTCTATTCGGATTCTTACACCTTCTCCTCCACACATGATAGACTTGGTAGATTCCCCTGACAAGGTCATTGAGGTAGCTGATTGTCCTATGCCTGCGATCGACCTAGAGGCTCCTACTCCTGAGACTACACTTATTTACACCCCTGAGATGTTCAGAGTTGAGACCCCAATGCCCGAGATTACTGATCCAGTTGATGAGAGCCAGCTTTCACCCGTCTACACTAAGGTGGTGCCTAGCTCAGCTGTTCCAGTTTCCAGAGTTGCTACACCTACTAGGGCTACAGCTTTCTCAGATTTTGTTACTGCTCCTATCCCGATTTTTACTTCGGCTCCGACAGTCCCTACTATACCTGATTACATGTTCCCACGTATCGGCGACACTCCTGTTTTTGATACTGCTCCATCTGCACCCATTATACCTGTTCCTGCTCCGACTCACCCACTGTGGCTACTGTTGCTACTGCTGTTATGCCACATGTTCCTCCTGAGTATGTTGGGGTGGCGGGAGAGATGGTCCCTTGGCACATTCACCATACCCAGTTCCAGCATTACCGATGGTTATGGTCTCGCTATGAGGAGATCTTTGCTACTAGGGATGGTATCCTTAGACCGTTGGCTATTCCAGATCCTTTTGCTGTGCACCTTGGAAGGAGTCTACTGGTTAGAGACGTCCCAATGGAGATCATGCATCAGATTGCTCTCACTGTTTTGACTGGACTACAGACTGACTTTGCTGCCTTGCCATCATCCAGTACCGGGCAGATTGATCGGGACAGAGTTGCCACTATGATTTCAGATATCGTCACAGAGTTCCATAGGAGGGTCGGTGAGATGTTCCCCCGCTGATGACATATATGCATGCTTGAGCATCCCCATCGTTTGGCTTGTATAGCTAGTGGTGACCCACTTTCTGGATTGCATCATGTTAGATTTTCTGTATCAGGGTGCACATATTCTCATGATCTATGTACTTTATTTTATTACCAGCATGTAGGGTAGTAATCCTTATTATTCCCCACGATGTACTATATTCAGATTATCGGTTTGTATTATTATGGATGTATTCAGTATTATGACCTGGACTGTACCAGTATGGTACCTCTTTATTATTACATGTTCTGATCTGTTAGTAGAACTGCTATCTTACTTTATTTATTAGAAAATTGTGTACTGTAGAGTATCATATGATGTTGTTTCCCCATGTTACCCCGATATAGATGACAACTTCTTTTCAGAAACTAAGATTTAAAATGAGTTTGACCAAAATTCGAGAGTAACAGGTATCTGAAACCTTTTTATAACTAGGAATAAGAGTAATCGTTTATAAGAGACCAGAGAAAATCGTGATTTTGAGTATGATTTAATTTGAGAAATCAGGAATTTGACTGAGTAATTATTTATGAATGCCTATCATAACTGTGCCAGCAATGGTGTCGTATAACTGCATACCTGAGACATAACATACCCTATTGTTTTCGCTCTTATAGAAAAAGATGCCACATAAAAGAGGAAGACCCCCAAAGAATCCTCGTCCTCAAGCTGAAGCGAACCCAGAGAATGAGGTTCCACCATGGAACCCAGTCCAGAATCCAAACCTGGAACCAGAGCCCGCTCAGAATCCCAACCCGATGAACCTACTTATGAACTTTCTTCTTCAACATGCTCAGAAGCCTCAGCCTCAACAGAACCAACATCCAGTAGGAGGAATTCCACCTCCAGCTCAACTGACTCAAGCTACAGTGAGTTTCAAATCATTCAAATCTTTGAATCCACCTGAGTTTAAAGGTACCACTAACCCAGTGGAGGCTAGAATATGGTTACGAGAGATAGAAAAGACTTTTGAGATTGTGGGAGTGGAAGAAGATAAGAAGACAGTATTTATAGCGTATATGTTGAAAAGTGAAGCTAACTACTGGTGGGAAGCGAAGAGAGCTATGGAGGGTAATGCGGTTATACCGTGGGCCATATTTACAACATTGTTCCTAGAGAGGTATTTCCCCAAGTATCTGGAGAACCAGATGGAGATTAAGTTTTTAGAACTCAAGCAAGGGACGATGACTGTTGCAGACTACGAGGCCAAGTTTACAGAACTCTCGAGGTTTATACCCTATCATGTAGACACTGAGGAGAAGAGAGCAAAGCGTTTCCAACAAGGATTGAAGCCCTGGATATAGAATCGAGTTACAGTGTTCGAGATCACCAATTATGCAACCTTAGTTCAGAAAGCGGCTATAGTGGAAAGTGGAAGTGAACTGTACCCGAAGGATGGACAGAAGAGGAAGTTTCAGAGTAGCGGAAGTAACTTTGTGAGAAGGACTGATAATCGGAGCGACAAGAAACCATTTACGAAGAGGGAGAATAGAAGCACTAATACAAGAAGGTTTGGGAATCATGACACCAGAGGAAGCAACCAGAGGTTCCAACAGCCACAGACAGTTAGTGTGATGCAAGGAAGGCCACCATTACCAGAATGTAAGACATGTGGGAAGAAACACCCTGGACCCTGTCATAAAACGAGCATGAATTGTTATAACTGTGGACAAAAGGGTCATTATGCTTCCAGTTGCAAGGATAAATCTGTCACCTGCTTCAACTATGGAAGAAAAGGTCACGTGTCCCGAGACTGTCGACAGCCTGCGAAGGAAAACCCAGTGCCTTGACTCACAGCACCTCCAAACAACAAGTCGACAGCAAGAACCTTCAACATGACTTTACAAGATGCCATCGATGACAGTGATGTGATAGCAGGTACGCTTCGAGTAAACTTTGAGGATGCGTGTGTTCTAGTTGATTTTGGAGCTACCAAATCTTTTATTTCTGAAAACTTCATGAATAAGTTGAATCTTGAGTCTGTGCCCTTAGAGGGAATTCTGAACATAGAAGTAGCTAATCAAGAAGTCATACCAGTAAACCGATTGTGTCCGAATTGTTCTATAGAGATACATGGGCAACATTTTAACGCATACCTCATTCCTTTTAAGTTAGGGGAATTTGACGTAATCCTAGGGATGGATTGGTTATCACGTTACGATGCTCAAATAAATTATCGTCGTAAGAGGGTCAGCTTAGGTGGACCTAATGGTATAAGGATTCCGTTTCACGGACGGAAACTGACTAAGAATTTCCTGTCAATAATTCAAGCAAAAAGATTACTTCGGCAAGGATGTCAAGCCTATCTGGCTCATGTGATAGATACCGAAAAGTAGACCCCTGCGATCGAACGGATCCCCGTAGTTAATCAATTTAAAGATGTTTTTCCTGACGAGTTTCCTGGAATGCCACCGGATCGAGAGATAGAATTCACAAGCGACCTAGCACCAGGAACCGCACCAATTTCAAAGGCGCCGTACAGAATGGCACCAGTGGAAATGAAGGAGTTGGCACCACAATTGCAAGAGTTACTTGACAAAGGTGTGATCAGACCAAGTGTATCCCCGTGGGGAGCTCCAGTGTTTTTCGTAAAGAAGAAGGACAGATCCATGCGACTCTGTATTAATTATCGTGAACTGAATAAGATGACCATCAAGAACAGGTACCCTCTGCCTCGAATCGATGATCTGTTTGACCAACTTAACGGAGTTATACATTTTTCGAAGATTGATTTGAGGTCCGGCTATCATCAACTAAAGATCAAGCCTGAGGATATTCCTAAGACTGCCTTTAGGACCCGATATGGACATTACGAATTCCTAGTTATGTCTTTTGGATTGATGAATGCGCCAGCTGCTTTCATGGATTTGATGAATCGTGTGTTCAAGAGGTACTTGGACAAGTTCGTGATTGTATTTATTGATGACATCTTCATATACTCGAAGTCTCCTGAGGAACATGCTGAACACCTCCGATTGGTTCTGGAAACGCTGAGAAAGGAAAAGTTATATGCAAAATTTTCGAATTGTGAATTCTGGCTGAAAGGAGTTCAATTTTTAGGACACATTATGAGCGGCGAAGGGATTTCTATAGACCCCGCAAAGATAGATGCCGTAGCAGATTGGGAGAGACCCAAGACTCCAACAGAGGTTAGAAGTTTCCTTGGATTGGCAGGATACTATCGTAGATTCGTGAAGGATTTCTCAAAGATAACTACGCCACTGACTCGACTTACCAGAAAGAGTGAAAAATTCGAGTGGACCCCCAAATGCGAAGATAGTTTTCAAGAATTGAAGAAGAGATTGACTACTGCCCCAGTGTTGACCTTACCTGATGAGAAAGGCGATTTCGTGATTTTCAGCGATGCTTCTCACAAGGGTTTAGGATGTGTTCTGATGCAACATGGGAAAGTAATAGCTTACGCCTCTCGACAATAGAAGGAATACGAGTCCCGTTACCCTACTCACGATTTAGAACTTGCTGCTATTGTTTTTGCCCTCAAGATTTGGAGACATTACCTTTATGGAGAGAAATGAGAGATTTACACGGATCACAAGAGTTTAAAGTACATATTCACGCAGAAGGAATTAAACATGAGACAGAGAAGATGGTTAGAATTGATGAAAGACTATGATTGCTCAATAAACTACCACCCAGGGAAGGCTAATGTTGTAGCTGATGCTTTAAGTAGAAAGGAAAGACTCAACCTGTTGACAACCTCAAAAGAATTGGTCAGAGAATTTGAGAGAATGGAATTAGAGGTCAAGGTCCCAGTCCAAAACAATGAAAGAGTTTACAGCATTCAGTTTCAACCAGAGTTACTCGAGAAGATTCACCGTTGTCAGGAACAAGTAATGGAAGAAAGAAGATCAGAGTTGACCGAAGAAGAATTTCTACGTTCAAAAGATGATAAGGGAATTAATCGATTTGCGTCGAGTATATGGATTCCTAATGTTACAGAATTGATGGAAGAAATTATGAGCGAAGCGCATAACTCGAGATATTCCATTCACCCAGGGAGCACAAAAATGTATCAAGACATCAAGCTGAATTATTGGTGGCCTAACATGAAGAGAGAGATTGCAGAATGTGTAAGCAAGTGTTTGACCTGTCAGAAAGTGAAAGCCGAACATCAACGACCAAGTGGACTTTTACAACCCTTAGAGATACCAGAGTGGAAATGGGAGCATATTTCCATGGATTTTGTCGTAGGATTGCCCCGAACTAGAGCCAGCCATGACGCAATTTGGGTTATCGTCGACCGACTCACTAAATCTGCGCATTTCCTACCGATTAGTGATAAGTACTTCGTTGAAAGATTGGTCAACATATACCTAAAGAAAATTATGGTTCGTCATGGAGTGCCCATTTCAATTGTATCCGATAGAGATGCCCGTTTTACTTCCCGATTTTGGAAGAGTTTTCAGGAATGTCTTGGCACGAAGTTAAATCTAAGCACTGCATATCATCCACAGACCGACGGAGAAAGTGAAAGGACAATTCAAACAGTTGAAGATATGTTAAGAGCCTGTGCACTTGAATTCAAAGGAAGTTGGGATGAGCATTTGCCCCTGGTTGAGTTTTCTTACAACAATAGTTACCACTCCAGCATAGGTATGGCACCATATGAAGCATTGTACGGGAGGAAGTGTAGATCACCTCTATACTGGGATGAAGTAGGAGAAAGGAAAATACTTGGACCAGAACTACTACAACAAACTAAGCAAGCGACCGAAGTTATTCGAAAAAGGTTAGTTGCAGCTCAGGATCGAAAGAGGAAGTATGCAAATCAAAAGAGAAAAGACAAAGCATTTGAAGTGGGAGATAAAGTGATGCTGAAAGTTTCACCGTGGAAGGGAGTAATGAGATTCGGGAAGAAAGGTAAGTTGAGCCCCAGATATAGAGGACCGTTTGAGATTCTCAAAGAAATATGACCACTAGCTTATCAGTTGGCCCTACCTCCAGATCTCAAACTTATCCATGATGTGTTTCATGTTTCTGCGTTAAGAGAATACCATCCTGATTTCAGACATGTTATAACCTACGAACCAGTGGAAATACGTCCCGATTTGACATACGAAGAAAAGCCAGTACAAATCCTAGATCACAAAGTGCAAGAGTTAAGAACTAAGAAAGTAAATTTAGTGAAGGTACTTTGGAGAAATCACCAAGTTGAGGAAGCCACGTGGGAATTAGAAAGCGAAATGAGGAATAAATATCCTGAATTGTTTAGTGCGTAATTTTGATTCCGAGGACGGAATCCTATAAGGGGGGAAGACTGTAATAACCATGAATTTTCGAATAAATTTTTCTACTCGATATTTAATTTTATTTAAGAGCGATGCACTAGTATATTTTAATTACCGCGTTTTTGTAAAATTTCAAAATTTTATATATTCATATGTAAGTAAATATTATATTATATCTATTTAATTATATTTAATTGGTATTTATTAAAATTAGGAAAAATAAGATTTTAGTTTTGGATCGAATTTATTTTAGAGAACGAAATTAGAGTCTCGTTTTAATTAGCCAGCCGGGGAGAAACGAGATTATTATTACTGATTTGATTAATCAAATCGTTAAGCACTAGGAGGAGACAGTTTTCACAAATCACGCACAAAAGCATGATGCTTAATTCCCGGAACACTAAGTGCTCCATCACGTTTTGTCCCCCACGTTTGTTTCTTTTTAATTCCACTAGCAGAAAAATCGGACCACTTTTATATAAACAAACAGATACAATACTCCTTTATATTCCCTTTCATTTCTTAACAACAACACTCGACATATACATACAAAACCAGTTACTACTCCTCTTATATTGAAACAAAAACTCGAGCTATATATATCTACCAAACCCAGTACTACTCTTCCTTAAATCACAAAACTCGACCAAATTATATATGCACAAAACAAGATAAATTCACAGGTAGTTTATTTTTTGTTGTTAATTGCTTTTCTTTTTCGTTTTCGTCTTGGTTGTTTAATTGTTGTCGTGGGCGTTGTTGTTATAATTGGAGTTCGGAGACGACCACCACCGTTGCGGTGGTGGTGTTGGTTTGTGTTGTTGTGCGTGTCGAGAAATGAAGGAGAGACGAGGGAGAGAGAGGATAGAGGGAGAGACGGGGAGAGAGGCGGAGATCGAAGGAGTTGGAGGTCGAGAGATTGAGGGAGATTGCGAGAGAGGTGTGGAGATAGAGAGATAGAGAGACCAGGAGAGAGCGAAGGAGGTGGGGAAAGGACGGCGACGGAGAGAGAGGTCGGGATCGAGAGAGATTGAGGTTGAGAGAGAGATTGGGAGAAAGAGAAGAGAGAGTGGAGAGATGGAGTAGCGAGAGAGAGATGAAGGTAGAAGGAGAGAATTGAGTCGGGAAGATGTAGAGAGAGAGATCGAGAAGGGTATGAGAAGAGAGATTAAGCGAGAGAGATAGAGAGATGAGGGAGGCGGAGAGAAAGATAGGAGGGAGAGATTGAGAACGGAGAGAGGGAGAGATGTACGGGAGAGAGAGAAAGCAGGGGAGGGAGAGAAGTCGAGAGAGAGGAAAAGAAGAGGGAGAGGAGGGAGATGTCGAGAGAGATTCGAAGTCGAGGTTGGAGAGATTGAGAGTAACCGGAGAGATTGAAGAGAGATGCAGGGCAGCGGTGGCGGTGGACCCCACGCGCTGCTGTTGTATTTTTATAAAATGATACAGAATAATACAGTTATAATATATTAATGATCGAATATTTTAATCGGGAACTGTATAAATAAAAGGGGTTCGAGTGATTTATTTTGGAATACTTTAACTTGGATTATTATTTAAAATTTTGAGAAATAAATAAATGAATAAAAATGGTATAATTGATTAATTAATTAAATAGAAATATTTTGTGATTATTTGGATGTGATTTAGAGACTTAATAATTCGTTGATAAAAGAGGAAATAATTATGAATGAATAGAGATAAATACGGTTTTATTTTGGAAGATTGTTATTTAATATTCACGAATTATTTTAATTAACCGGATCGAATCAGATTATTTTAGAGATTAAAACTGGAATTATTATTAAATTATTTACGAGATTTAAAAATGGATAATTGTCGTTGTTTTCGGTAACCCTATTTTCGTTTTAAGCGGGATTTACGGATATTTAATATTATATTATCAGTCCCGAAAGTATTTTATTTTGGCGGATTGCTCACATATTTCTGGTTGCCATTTTTAGAGAATAATTCTTGAGCCGTAGATCGAAGCCAAGTTCACGGGTAGAGTATAAACTTTATCTTCATTTATTTGCACTACGAGATCGAGGCAAGTTCCTTCCTACCCTAACTCTTAGAGACTTGTACTTCTGTTCATATTATTTCATTCCTTATTTATTTTCGAGCTGTCAATTATAAGATTTATTTGTTGCTCCATATGATGCAATAATTCTTTTGAGCATTATTTTCTCGTTGGGATATTTTGTTACTATTAAAATTAGTTTACTTGCGAATTATATCCCTTATAAGCGTGGAATTCGTTTCATTGCTATCGGGTCGATCTCATTAATTCGAGATGACTATTATTGTGATTCGGTGAAACTAATCTCATTTGTTCGAGATAGTTAAATTTATTCTTTTCAGTCAAATTTATTGTACAAATTCGACAATAATTATTGATTATCTTTTATTTGGTTCATCTCCCGAATCAACAAATAAGAGTTACAAAATTAGAATCGTTAGAGTTGTCACGCGTTGATCAAGTGAAAAATATTCTATTTAATGTTCATCAATTATGAGTATTGTAAATATTCGAGTAGTACTATTTGTTCGGTACAACTCAAAACATTCCATTTTAAGACTATTCTCATTGGTTCGAGATAGTTGTCGTTATTGTCAAGGTTTGGCATTTTGATCGTGTCAACCAATAAAATATTATTATTGAGAATTTACCTCAGTCCATTGTTCGAATTTGGTGGAACAATTGAGTCAGACTGGCAGTCCACCATATTTGTAAATATTTTCCTGGAAGAATTATCTCAAGTTATCTATTCATCAAATATTCGGGAATTCTGTATTCTACTGGTCAATTTTGGGAAAGAGGCCCATTATAGAGATAGAGAGACCCGTGTACCGTTATACGGACACGAGGATTTAGGCACTATGCTGCCAGGGTTGAATTAATAACCCACTATGATGCTAGCATTCATACATTTATATTATATTGTTGATAACGTATTGTAGCCGTGATCGGGCGAAGTGCGATATCATTGGAGGACGGTATTCCCGATCGGATAGTTGATCGCCCCACCGAGATACCGATAGGTGGAAGGCCGGTTTATTCATAAATCATGAGTCATCAGAGTTATACAAATTGAGTCTTTCGAGTATTCTGATTTTGAGATGAGTATTGAGTCAGAGTCAAATTGTGATATCCGATTTATTTTAAACTTCGAGTATTTCTTTCGGTCAATCTTATTATATTTATACACCGAGCAAGAAGAGAACTTGCTGAGCACTATAGTTGCTCATTCTTACTTTACAACATTTTATTCAGCTGTCAAGATGGAAAGATGCGAGACGTCCAGCCAGGCATCCAGAGGAAAGGGAAAAGATCCAGGCTATGCTGACAAGAACTAGAATATCAAGCTGGAACCCTTATCTTTCTACTTTTGTGAACTTATGTAATATATTATCCGGAGATGTAATATGTCGTATTGTAATATTGTGTGAGACTGATCTTGGATCTGCGGAGTGGGACACTTATGCTCCGTTGTAATGAATATTTCATTTTATTATTGCGTTATCGTGTGCTACAGGATATTGAGACAATGTGACGACCCAGGTCCCCGATCAGGGTGGATTTGGGGGCGTTACACTTGTATTCTAATTCCAATAAAATATTTAATTATATGTCAGCTTTATATATTGAAACACCCATTATACTTCCCATAAAACTTTTAATTATTTATTTTTTCTATAAATTCATGCTCTTATTCTCTATAAATTCGAATTCTCATTCTACTTACAATAGAATTTTTAATCATATGCCTTATAAATACTTATTCTACTTCCAATAGAACTTCTAATTATATATGTTTCCTATAAATTTGAACTCTTTTCCTTCATAAATTCGAACACTTATTCTACTTGTAATATCTTAAAATTCTTTTATATTTGTAAGTGTTTAAAATTCTAAATTTCTAAAAAAATTAGAAAAATGGATTGAAAATTTTGAAACGATCTTGAGGCAACACCAAACCAAAATAATAGTAGCATATGAAGAGAAGCCCTTATGCTTTCTGTACAGAAATCCATCCATGATCCATTCCTATACATCTCGTTGAGTTGCTTAAAACTTTTTCACAAAATCGATTTTTGGGAATGCCGCAACCACCTTCAGCTGGGGATGGGCGTCGGGGCACTTCGGGGTCGGGGAGTGCTATCCCTACCCCCATCCCCAAATTTAAACGCGATCCCCATTTCCGGCCCGATCCCTGCCGGGGACTATTTTTCATTTTCCGTCCCCGGCCCAAATGGGTAACGGGGATCCCCGCGAGGAATCGGGGACTTTTATTTAAAATAAAAAATAACATTAAATAATTTTAGACATTAACTAGTGAGCTCAAATACACTAAATTAAAATAAAAAAAATATTACTTAAAGAAACAATTATAAATAACATGAAAATGAAGACAAACATATAAAATTAAAACATCATTTTGTTTCCAATATGAAGTATTGGAAATTCGTTTATATTAATATATGATTATTAATATATATATATATATATATATATATATATATATATATATATATATTAAAGTGTGGTGAAATCGAGTCGGGTACAGAAAATCGGGGCGGGGGTCGGGGATCGGGCCAGGGACACATAAAAATCCGGCCCCGACCCGCTCTCCGATTTTTTTTTAAAATTGTCACCGCTCCCCGGCCCGTACCCGAAAAAATCCCCGAATCCCCGCCCCATTCGATGCGGGGATCGGATCGGGATCGGGCGGGCCGGATGCCCATCCCTACCTTCAACTAATGGGGTTTCCGAGATCAATCTAAAAAGTAATTAAACCAAAAACTTGTTCAACTCCTTTGGTAAATAAATATCAATAAATATGATGTACTACCGAGATATGAAAATGATATATAATAATATTTAAAAATAAAATAATGGTAATATTGAAAGACAGTAACTTACAAATATATAATAATTAAAACATATAATTAAAGTAAAAAAAAGAGATGAGTATTTATACACATAAGAATTTGTGATCAATTTACACATATAAGAATTTTTGATCAAATAAATAAGCACTACTAACAGAGATACATGAATGTACAGTATTTTTTTTAAAAAAAAACAAACAATACAATGTTTTTTTTTTTGCTAAATGACAAACAACCGAACAATACAATGTTACTAATACATGAACATGTCTTCCAAATTTATACTATGAAAGCACAGTTATGAAATCCATGAAAACCTAAAAGGTTGAAAAAAACTTACGCATTAGATTTTGTTACCTCAAAATAAAAAATTGAGCATCATGAAAACTAGATTGTAAAAACTTTATATAGCTATTAAAACATTTGTTTTTTCAATTCATCATATGATCATAAGTTCGAATGCCTAATTATAAATTTGAATTTTCTATAAATTCTTTATCAAAAAATTCGAATGCTTCATATTTAAATTTGAATTCTTTATAAATTCGAATGTCTTTTTTAATACAATGCTTCATATTAAAAATTGACTATATATATAGAGATACATTTGGATTTCTTTTCTAATTATATGTGTTTCCTACAAATTAGAGTTCGGGTTGATTTATAAATTTACAGGTCTTTTCTACTTTAAATATGTTAATTAATATATCTTCTTTATAAACTCGAACTATTCTCCTCCATTAACTTAACTCTGGTATCACCTCTTCTACTTCTGTTAGTCACAGAGGCATGCCTGAATACATCTAATAACAAGCCTAAGTATGTGTAATGCTATGCATTACCTACATGACCTCTTAACTGAGGGAACCTCTAGTTGTAGAGTTTCTATTTGTTCTGTACTTGTAATAGGCATCAAATCCTAGTTGTGTAACTGTACTTATAAAGTCAAGAATAATGCTTGAAAGAAGTTCCAAGGTTCATGCCTCAAGCAAGGAGATAAAGACTGCCAAATAATCACAGTTGGGATTTGAAGAAATGAAGAATTTGCCTAAGTACCAATTTGAGAAGTACATTTGTCTATTCGAGAAGTCTAGCATTCGAGAAGTCAGAGATTCGATATCTCAGAAGACACTATTCGATATCTCTGAATACACTGTTCGATATCTCATTCGATATCTCAGAGATTCGATATGTCTATTACTCTATTCGAGAACTCATGGAGTCAACAAGTCAAAGCATCATTCGAGTTCGCTAAGAGTCAACAAGTAAATGCACTATTCGATATCTCAAGGACTAAAGAAGCTATTCGACATCTCAGGGATTCGATATGTCAAAATGCTCTATTCGATATCTCAAGGAGTCCCAGAGAAAAGAGCTATTCGAGAAGTGATTCGATATGTCAATATAACGCTATTCGAGAACTCAGAGTTATCGATTAAGTCAATTCGAGTTCTCGAATCAATCACTTAGCCACTTCTCGAATACATTCTTGGAGACAAAATACTGAAGAATTGTACAAGTCAGAAACCTGCAACAAGCCAAGACGCTTTATTTGACTATGTACTATAAAGCACATTGGAAAGCCTACAAACAAGCTTGGAGAGATAAGACAAAGGGACAAGGAGCTAAAGAAGTGGATCTGAACAGGCTTTGCAAAGTCAAATCTGTAGCCGTTTGGACTCTTACTCAAATGAGATAGACATACTGGAAAGTAGTTTGTTTTACCTACCTTATTTGTAGTAAGTAGGTGTATCCATGTCTATAAGGATACAGCCTCACTTCCTTAGCAGATAAGTTTTTAGAGATAAGAGTTTCATATACATCAGAAGAAATATCTCTCTGAGAAAAACGAAGCTGAGAATACTATCATTTGTATTCACAGATTGTAGCAAAATCTTTATCTAATAAAATATTAGATTAAAGTGATATTGTGTTGTGTTTGTCTTTGTTATCTGCACTTACATATCTCACACACTCAACACATATCTTGTTACAAAGATTCAAGAACAAAGAAAAGTTCAAGAATCCATTCACCCCCCTCTGTATTCTTTTACTGTATTCAATACTCAACAAGTGGTATCAGAGCAGGCTGTTTAATCTAAACAGAAAACGATCATGAGTTCGAATACACCAAAGACTACAGGTACGGTGAAGGTCCCTAAGTTCGACAAAGAGAATTACAACCTCTGGAAAATAAAAATGCTGTTGTTCATCAAAGCTGCCAATCCTCTCTACCCTGACATCCTCAAGAATGGTCCATTTGTACCACAACAAGAAATTGTTGAATCTACAATGGGCACAATAGTCATTCCTAGATCATATGTTGTAAAAGAGCCATCCAAATGGACGGACTCAGAGAAGGAAAAGGTTGCCCTAGACAGTCATCTCATGTTGCTGATCATAGACTCCATGGATATGTCGATGTTTGCCAACATAGCATCATGCACATCAGCCAAGGACATGTGGAACCACATTGAGGTGTTATGTGTAGGGACAGAGGAAGTAAGAGAGAATAGGAAACAGATACTGGTCACACAGTATGAGGCTTTCATGGCACAGTCCAAAGAAAGTATTACTGATATGTTTGAGAGATTTCACAAGCTAGTGACTGAGCTTCAAATGAATGGGAAGGTTTACAGCACTAAGGAATTAAACATGAAGTTTCTACTATCTGCACCAAACCATCTAGAGCAAAGGGTCATATCTCTAAGAGAAATAGATTTGAACAAAGTCACATATGATGTGCTCTATGGGGTTTTAAAGACTCATGAGCTTGAGTTGCTTCAGAAGAGGGCTATCCAAGCCAACCAAGGCAGAATGATAAACACATCCTGTGCCTTGATTGTCAACAAATCGGTTCAAGACCTGGAAGCATCTGCAAGTCAACTGAGAATAGAAGAGATAGTAGATGATGAAGAAACTGAAGAAGAAGTGACTGAACCTGTTGATGAAAAGGAAGAAGATGAGTTATATACTCTTGAAGAGTTGGATGCCATGGAAAACACTTCATATGCTTTTATGGCTAGAAAATTCCCAAACATCAGATTTAAGAGGAATCAGCCCTTCAAGTCTAGATCTCAAAATCATTCATTTAATAAGAGCAAGGCACCTGTGAAAGCAAACAAAAACAAATTCAAAACCAGCTATGTGGATAGGTCATCTGTGAGATGCTATAGATGCAATGACCTAGGGCATTTTGCCAGTGAATGCAAGAAGCCTAAAAAGAAGGATAAGGAGTTTCTTGAGCTTGAAGCTAAGTATAAGGCTCTACTAAAGAAGCATACACTAGGTAAGGCCTACATAGCTGAAGGGAAGTGTTGGGATGATTCTGATAGTGATGGAGAAGAACAAGAATTCTGCAACTATGCCTTGATGGCCAACTCCAAGGAAGAACCATCTGAATCAGACTCTCAGGTACCATCCCTCACTACTATAGACATGTCTGTTTCTGAATACAAATCTATGGTTGAACAACTATCTGTTGAGATGTTTAATACTCATACTAGTATGACTGCAGCTAATGAAGAAATTGCTAAACTGTCTACTAAGAATGAACTGTTGAACAAAAGAAATGAGGAACTAGAACTAACTGCTATGCAAGTAGAAAACCTTAAACAAGAAATCGAATATCTAAAGAATAAGGTTCTATGTGCTAGTCAAGTTGAGAAAGCTCTTAGGGATGAACTAGCTGAAAATGAATTTAAATTGAAAACATTGAAGAAGTCCTCTAGTCTATTGCAGTCCTACCATGAGAAAAATCTAGCTAGACCTAAGGCTGCTATTGGACTTGATTATGACACTCTCAAATAGAGGAAAGGCTATGCAGTCATTGAAGATGACATTGTTGTTCAAGAGGAAGTGCCTCAGGTTTCGAAAAAGGCTGAGACCCCAATATTTAAAACACCAACACTTGAGATTGATGAGGATGCCTTACTCATTAAGCAAATGTTGGATGATGAAGATAAGGCACAATCAAATGAACAACAAGCATCCTCTAAGAGTGAGAATGTCAAAACCAAAGCCAAGGAGCCAGTAGGAGGTAGACCTAGACTTGAGAAATTTGTGAAGTTTGTTTCAGCTGGGAATAATGAGTTTAAGAAGAAAGTGGCTAAAAAGAAACAAAACAGGAATGGCAAATTAGGGATTAACAAGGACAACAATTATGCTTATGTGCCAAATGCCCCTAGGAAAGTTTTTCAAAATTGTTTTAGCACTAATCATTTAACTCATGCATGCAAGAAACCATCTGGTAGTGTTGCTAAACCATTCTATGATTGCTCTGTGCCTTTAAGACATAGAGACTCTCCTTTCTGTGATAAATTTGATTGTATGCCATGTAACATGAATGTAATGACTAGTTGCTTTAATTTGAGAAGACAATTCATGGAAGGTTGCATCAGTCACAATGTTCACACACACTACACAAGAACAAAGTCTTCAAGTCCTCCTAAAGTTAGGAAGGTACCTCTGTCACCTAAGTCTAAGAACCCTGATTCTAAGACTTCTAACAGTGACAAGAAGACTAACATTAAGAAAATTGATAAGCATGCTGTTTATGATAAAACTGTTGCTAAGCCACATGGACCCAAACTTGTTTGGGTACCAAAGGAGAAGTAATATCTTTGTGTTTGCAGGGCAAAGAAAGTGAAAGGAAGGTCATGTGGATTTTGGACAGTGGATGCTCAAACCATATGACTGGTGATATGGCCCTGCTATCACAGTATGAGGAGAAGGCTGGCCCAATGGTTGCTTTTGGAGATGACAGCATTGGCAACACACTGGGATATGGCAAGTTGGAAATTGGAAATGTCATCATTGAAAATGTAGCACTGGTCAAGGGGCTCAAGCACAATCTACTGAGTGTTGGTCAATTTACTGACAGAGGCTTCAAAGTAAATTTTGACAAAGATGAATGTTCGATCACCCATGTTATTCCCAGATTACACACTTGTATAATTGTAGAAGGGGGGTTGAATACAATTCTTGATATTTATAAATTTCTTATAAGAACTCCAGAAATCTATACTTAGATAATTGCTGTAGAAAGATTAATGCACAAACACATAAAAAATCAGGTGGTCAAATGCACCACCTGAAGCTTTTATTCGAAAAAAACTCTGTGATACAAAAGTACACAGCTTCTGTTTTACAACTCTTTGCTTTCTAAGAATATTCAATAAAAACCCTAAGCAAAAATGTATTTGTTTTCTTAGCCTTCAAAGAGTTGCTACACTTGGTTATAAATCCCAAGTTTTACAAGTACTACTGGAATAAGATAATATTAATCTAATTCTAGTTGACTTGCTACTACACTCCAAATACACATGTAGCCGAAAGGTTGTCCTTGTGAACAGACATGTCTCCTGCACCTTTCTTGTATTCATAGTGTAATCGGAATGCTTCTTTCTTCTCTGTTTCCAAAGTATGGCTGCCATACTTCTTTTTGTATCCACTATCAACCCATGTGATCTGTCAGTCAAACATGTCCTTATCAACTGCTAATCCCCAGCTTAGCATAGAAGACAGTGTCAATGATTATCCGTTGATATTGCACACTGACATCCGTTGATGATGTATTGAGCTGTATCCGTTGATATTGAGACTTGAGTTGTATCCGTTGATAGAGTGGATTTGAGTTGTATCTGTTGATAGAGTTTTGTCTTCATCTGTTGATACACTTTCACTTAGACAGAATTACATAGCATAGTTTATTTACAATTGGCTACCCTATTCTGCCTATCCGTTGATGGTCAACATGACTGTGGATAAAAACACTATCAACTGATAACAAAGAGATACTGCAGTATGCTACAAAACCTCATCCGTTGATGAGCTACCTGTCAACGGATAGAGTTATAAATCCTCATCCGTTGACAACTACAAAACCTTATACAATTTGATTGATTGTGAAGTTATCATCAAGTACAACATATTCCTAACAATCTCCCCCAATTTATACTTGATGGCAATAAAGCATAAATTCAGGACCTTGATGATAACAAAACATTCCTAAAGATATATATATATATAGAACAATGCAAAAATTGTATTAAGCTACAAAAATTAAAAACTGAAAGTTTGAGAAATTTACAGAGAAGTGCTCCTCTAGATTGAGCAGATTAAGACTGTTTCTTTTCTCTTGTTGGCATCACCCTTGATTTTCCTTCTTTGGCAGAGTTGGACTCAATCTGCATTTGGAGTTGCCTATAGAAGGCATCTTCTTCATCAACCTTTGGATTTAGCTTTTGTTGTAACCATCTCAGGTATTGAGAACTAGCCTTTGATAGTTGGTCTTCTAACCTGAAGAATCTCCTGTTACCATCTTCATCCCTGAACTCCATCATCCAGAAGGGTTGAAGGTGGATTTTCTGTCCATTGTATGGGATCTTCATCTTCCTTGGTAGACTTGATGGTGAGTTCCATTCCCTCCTTATCTGTTCTATTCTGTCCAGTATCTCCCCTTTTACTATCTTGGAGAACCCTGTGTATCTCTTGATTGCAGAGAACACTTTGGTTAAGGTCAGATAATTTTCTCCTAGAACCCTCTGTAGTGGCCATGTCCTTTCCTTTCCTCCCTTGTATACAAAGACCAATCTCTCAGGCAAATGTTTATATTTGTCAATTCCTCTTACTTCTGACAATTCATCCAGATACAGATTCATGCTAGAGTATTCTTCAATATCTGCCTGATAGATAAAATCATCCTTGTTTTCCAAGATTGGCTGCCTGACAATAGCAGGTACCCTAGCAACTTGAATTGGTTCCTTTGAAGGTTGCTTCCTTGGTATCCTTTTCTTCTGTATAGGCTTCTGTTAAGGCTTCAGCAAGAATGAAGGAACCTCAATGGAGTCAAGATTCATTGGTTCCTCTTTAGGTACTATAGGATCACCATGGAAATTCACAGCTGGGTTGAATACTTTTACAGAAATAGGTTGTGATGAGCCAACTGTCTCCTTGCTTTCAATTTCTGGAGAGACAGGCCTCCTTGCCTTTGATTTCACTCTCTTAGATTTGGATTTGGGGATTGATTTGACTTTCCTTTTGGATTTGGGGACTTCCTCAGGTTCCCTCATTTCATCCTCTACCTCATCCATTAACTCTTGAGCCAGCCTGGCTTGCTTCTCATCTGAGTTTTCATATTGATTTTCTTCACTTGGATGAGCTTCCCTGAGAAGTCTGGAGGTCTCCTCTCTTTTTACTTCAACAAATCTAGGATGGCTATTGGATATATTTAAGACTTTTCCATTCCTTATTATTACAGCCATCCATTCTCTTACACTTCTATTGGCATTTTCCTTGAACTCCTTAATTTGCTTTCCCATTAGCTTTCCTTCATCATCCTTGGGAAATGGAAAGTCCAATTGTAACTTGTTCTTCCCATTTGCCTTTGGTGGAGAGTAGGCTCTGGTTTTTATGTATGGTTCAAATTCTTTGACATAAGATGGTTCGGCAACATAGAATGTAGGAGCTACAATCTCTAGAGTGAGCACCTTCAGAATTGTAGTTGATATTGTTGGAGCTGAGGACTGAGTAGAGGACAGATTTGATACAATTGATTCATTGATCATCCTTTCTGTTCTCATCATTCTTTCATTTGCCTCCTTGTTGATCTTTTCTAAGGACTCTATTCTGGCTTGCCTTTCACCATCTGAGATTTCTGATAGGTAAGGAATCACAGGCAAAGCCTTTTGTTTCTTCACAGGGGAAGCCTCTATAGTAAACTCTTTTGGATTGACCACTATCATTGGTTGTTGCTCCCCCTCAATTTGTGCTATCTTTTTACTGGAAGCTGGAATATGACTAGAAGTAGCTGCAACCTCTTCTACCTTTTTCTCCCCCTTTTTGTTAGCATCAAGGGCTGGAGATGAGGCTGCAAGCAGCCTTTCCAGTAGCGCAGTCTGTTTGGCTTGATTGGCAATGAGTGTCTGCATTTGAGATTCCATACTATCCACTCTGGAGGAGAGATGCTGAACAGATTTGGCCAGGCTATCTTCCTTCAATAATTTGCTAGTCAGCACCTTCTGAGTGGTAGTAGGGGCTAGTGCCTCAATCCTGGCATCTAGTTCCACTTTCATTTCTCTAATTGCAGTTTGGACCTCCTCCTGTTGTGTTCTTTGAATGACCATGTGCATTTTGTGAAGTTTCAGGGAGTCCATTAATTGCTGAAGGACAGCCTTTCTCTGTGGATCTGCATGTTGGTGCTCAGCCCTAGCAGATTGATATTGCTTCACAATCTCCACATTAAAGTCACCAGCCACAGTGGCAGTAGAAAATAGCCAGTCTGGAGTATCAGCCACATTGACTTCTTCATCATTTGCTGTGCTTTCACTGTCATCACTGCCAAACTCTTCACTGTCAGCATCTGGAAGCAGAGTTGTCAAAGCTTCCTTTGCTCTATGTAGAGATTGTGAGGTGTGCACTAGGTGCATTGCCTCCTCTGCTTCCACATTGCCCTGTTGTGCCATGACTTGATAGGCAGAAACAGGGTGAGTAAAGGTTTCAGGATCCAAAGAGATGGAGTCAATAATTGACTGATATTCTTGTCGAAATTCCATCTCTTTAGAAGCTTCATTAACCTCCATTAACTCACTTGCAATGGCTGGATCTTCCTGCCTTATTTCTCCTATAGTCCCTTCTCTCCTCTCATCTCTCTTTTCTTGCATCAGGGGCTGCCCCTGGCTCACACCTCTCACACCCTCACCTTCACCTATTAAGGTGGAACTCTCTTGCTCTCCTTTTGCCTGACCTGAAGAAATGGTCAGCCTCTCATTATTTGCCTCTCCTTTTTCCTGCTCACAAGGCAGCCTCTCACTCCCTTCCCTCAATCCTAAAAGTGTTTCAACTACTGAGAACTCCTCCACACTTGACACAGGAATGTCAGATATAGCAGTGGTAGAGTGAGTTATCAACGGATAAGGGATATCCGTTGATGGAGTAGTTATAGCTGTCAACGGATGGCTAGACAGAGGCGCATCCGTTGATGGAGAAACACTTGTCAACGGATGAAGGATATCCGTTGATGAAGGAATGATAATATCCGTTGAAGTGAAAACCAACACTGAATCTGTGGAGATTGATTTTAAAGAAGAGGCCACAGATGTTGTGAATTCAGGAATGGAAGGTTGATGGCCCAACAAATCATCAAAAAGATGATGACCACCAATTGCAGAGTGGGGCTTCTCCAAGAATCTTAAAGATGGAGAATCAGGAATTGATGTAGATATCATATCCACATCCAGAGATGGAGTTGGTGATGGTGGATTGTAATGTGTATCGATTTGAAGGTTAAGATTAAGGGGCTGTGACTCCACATTTATTGAAGTCACATCAAACTGAATTTGAGAAGGTACAGCTTGCTGTACTGTGTGTTCACCCTGTGCTTCCCCTATGGTTTTAGATTTTACTCTTCTTCCATAGGTTTTTGAGTGAGAGCTAGTGTCCCTTACCCTTTTGTGCAGAGTTGCTGTAGAACTAGTAGTCACACCCTGTTGAGAGGATGTAACTTGGGCTTGGCTATTTGGTGCACTTTCCTCACCCACCTTATTCTTAGGGCTTGCACCCTGTCCCTCACCACTCACTACCTCCTTCACACTCCCCTCAAGAGTTGTGGTAGTTTTTGCAACAGGTGCTTTTTGAGAAACACCTGAGGTTTGTCTCTTAGATTTTGGTTTGGAAACTTTTGTTTTAGTCACTTGGGTAGGAGCCTGTTTGGTCACTACTACAGACTCCATTGTGACTGAGGAAGGCAAAGAAATTTGGGGGTTAGAGATAGGAGTTTCAAGGTTTGAAAGAGTTACCTGAACAATTGGTAGATATACCAATTGTACTTCTGCATTGGAGTTCATTCGAATTAAATCACTTAAGACTCTCTTCTCCTGAACAAAACATGTGAACTTGCTATCCGGGTTAGCAATGGATAGCTTATTCTCAGATACATGCAGTGCTAAGAGCATCAAAAATCTAGCAAAATAGATGTTCTTGCCCCTAGTTTCCTTTTTACCTAATTTTGCTACTATCTCATACATGACTAGTGTGCCAAAGTTATAGAATTTATCAGTCAGAAGCATACACAGCATAACTAGCATGGAATGGGTAACAGCATCAAAGTTACTAATTTTTCCTGAAAAAGTTTTAATGAAGGCATCACAAAAATAACTCCATTCTTTAACCATCCCTTTCCTAGCAATTTTTCCTAAATTATCAGTACTAAGGGCATAATTTATGGAATTAAGCATGGCAACTATTTCAGCATCACTGGGTACTTTCAGACAGTTATTCTCAGGCAATTTTAAACAAGCAGTTATCACATCAGAGTTAACTACATAATTTTTACCCTTTAGAGAAAAAGCAATTGTACCGTCTGTGCCATTGTACTCAGCAGATGCCAACACCTCTTCGATTACTTCGTGGATTAGAGGAGTGGTGGCAGTCATAGCATACGAAAGTTTACAGTTCTTCACATAATTCATCATGGTGTGATAAGCTTCTGGGGCATTCACTGTATCGACATAGGCCGCGAAATTGTTCTTCTCATAGGTGAACCCAGTGGAAGACATCATCTTAACAATAGGCGCCATTGAAGAGTTTGAACTTTTGTTGCAGAGAGTTTTTGTGAAGAAGATGCAGTTTACTTAAGAGAATCTTGAAAGTCGATAAAAGTGAGATGTGAGAGCACAAGACAGCCTTTTAGACTTTTCAAGAATTGAAAATGAAATAATTAAAAGTAATTACCCATTGGTCAAAAGTAACTGTCAAATAATAAAAGAAAATAAATATAACCAGTCCTTAGGGCTGAGCAAAACTGAACCGAAACCGAAAAACCGAACCGAAACGAGTAATTTCGGTTCGGTTTGGATTTCATTTTTCTGAAAATTTCGGTTAATTTGGTTTTTCGGTTTAAACCGGAAAAATATCGGTTTGGTTCGGTCTGCAGAAATTCGGTTCGGTTAAAAACCGAATTAACCGAAATATATATATATATACATCTATTTCTAAATTATATATTATATATTTATATAATTATATTCAATATACAGGCTACACTACACGATTAGATTTCAGAATTCAGATCATTTAGGTAATTACTAATTAGGTCAGACTCGTCACTCACACCGCTGCGGCACTTGAGTCCTCGACAACGGACAATCGATTCGTCACTCACAGTCACACTCACACACTCAACTCAATCTTCACGCGGCCACGCCGATAAGATTCAATTTCAATCATCGTCCTTCGAGTTCTTTAATTCGATTCAATCTTTGAAGTTCGAATTAGGTAATCTACTAATCTTCGAATTAGGTATCTTATATTCTTCGAGTTCCATACTTCAATCTTCTAAAGTTCTAATTAGGTAATCTTCTAATTAGGTTTCAATCTTCATTAACTATGTTTAATTAAAGTCGATTTTGTTTGTTTACTGCTTTACTTTACCTAATATATTCGATTTTTTTTTTGCAGGTTAAAGTTTAAACTATGTCACAATCTAATCCCGAGATTCCGGAGACTAAGATGAAAGACTCTTATGTTATGCTTGTTTCTTAATTAACTGCTCTTTTTTATTTTCCTTTACTATTCCTGCTCTGCAAGACTGCAATGCTCAATTATTTTCATTAATATGCATAGTCTGTGAGACTGTGACTAGCTTGATGGAATAGAGTTTAAAGTAGGCCTAGAATGTGATTGTATAATTGTCCATTGTGTGGCCATTTACTGTGTTATTCATATGTTTTGTCTTATTAAAGTAGGCCTACAATTTGTAGTGACTGAGATGAAATAATGCAGGACTTTTGTTTGCTCTTGACATCATAGATTTTTGTTTTTTGTTTTTGAATTTATGCTTCAATGCAATAACACAGTAAATGCGCATTAGTGGAAGTCATTTTTAATATATCATGATATAAGTATGCCTTTAGTGAAGTGCATTTGAATTTGCGAATGATATTGTATCCCAGTATTTTTGTGAAATTGTCGACATACTACATAATTTGGATTCTTGTTCTCAGTAAACTGTCACTTTTGTCCTGTATTATTTCATACTACAGAATGAAAATATTCAAATTTATTGTGATCATATGGTAAAGATTTGTCCTGTATTTACTAAAACCATGATATAAATTGTTCAATGTATTTAGTAGTTCCTCAAAGTAATAGAGCATAACAAACTTATATTAACTTTTCTGGTCCTTGTGTGACACAAGTTGTGTCTGATCAGTTGTATCTGTGCTAATGAAAGCTTATGTACCACGTGCAGGGATATGAAGCTATTACACTCAAAGCTTGTTCTCATGCAGTCATGCCATGCTTCACATCTTTAAATCATGCTACAGCCTGCAAGTAGATGGATGGACATGATCACAATGGAAATTTGGAATTTTAAATTTAGTTTATGTCATTTACATTGTAATTGTTAATTTTAGTCTAATTACTAATATTGACTATTGTAGTAGCAACATGGACTTGTAATCTCAAGGCAAGAATTTGGTACTTTTGATTATTCACATTTTAATGTATTTGTCATTAGACTCATTTGTGAATCAGTGAATGTAAGCACTAAGTAGAGCACAGGCTGCACAAGTTTTTAAAATTTCGGTTTTTCGGTAAACCGAACCGAAAAAACCGATCCATTCTATTTCGGTTCGGTTCGGTTTTGCATGTTAATCGATTCGGTTCGGTTTTGTAAAAACAGAATTTCGGTTATTCGGTTTTCATAATTCGGTTCGGTTTTTAACCGAACCGACCGAATGCTCAGCCCTACCAGTCCTATATAGATACACGTTTACCAACGGTTATATTTAAAAGAAATATGTATATCAACGGATATAGAATGAACGGTTGAGAAACAGTTTATCCGTTGATGACGTGGATAAGCTGTTATCCGTTGATATACAAAAATCTAGGAATGTGTTTATGCTATCAACGGGTAAAAGGATATCCGTTGATAAGATAATTTTGCCTTGGACAAAATTTCTAAAGAAAAATTTTTCTGAGAGTTTTTAATTCTCAAGTAAATCAAAACACATTCCTAGCTGCAATGCAGTGAAATCAAATTTCACTAGGAATTATGACAAGTTAAGCATACCTAGCTCACCTACCAATCTTGTGAATGTGGATTCATCAAGAGGCTTGGTGAAGATATCTGCAAGCTGCATTTCACTTGGCACAAAGTGCATTTCTACTGTACCATTCATCACATGTTCTCTAATGAAGTGGTATTTGATGTCAATGTGCTTGGTTCTCGAATGTTGCACTGGATTCCCTGTGATGGCAATAGCACTTGTGTTGTCACAGAAAATTGGAATCTTCTCAACTTTTAGACCATAGTCAATGAGTTGATTTCTCATCCATAGAATCTGTGCACAACAGCTTCCAGCAGCAATGTATTCAGCTTCAGCTGTAGAAGTGGAGACTGAGTTCTGTTTCTTACTGAACCATGAAACAAGCCTGTTTCCTAGAAATTGACAAGAACCTGTAGTACTTTTCCTATCAACTCTGCAACCTGCATAATCTGCATCTAAATAGCCAGTTAGATCAAAACCAGATTCTCTTGGGTACCAAATGCCAAGGTTTGGTGTTCCCTTGAGATACCTGAAAATTCTTTTAATAGCTATTAAGTGAGACTCTCTAGGGTCAGCTTGAAATCTAGCACAAAGACAAGTAGAAAACATTATATCAGGTCTACTAGCTGTTAGGTATAGAAGTGAACCTACCATGCCTCTATAGCTTGAGATGTCCACAGACTTTTCCTTAGTATTCAGCTCAAGCTTAGTTGTAGTGGCCATAGGTGTTTTTGAAGAGGTACAATCCATTAAGTCAAATTTCTTTAAGAGATCATAAATATATTTTGTTTGACTTATGAAAATGCCCTCATTAACTTGCTTTACTTGCAGGCGAAGAAAGTAAGTTAATTCACCCATCATGCTCATTTCATACCTACTTTGCATAAGTTTGGCAAACCTTTTGCAAAGCTTCTCATCTGTAGACCCAAAAATAATATCATCTACATAGATTTGAACAAGTATTGAAGAGCCATTGATATTCCTATGAAATAAGGTTTTATCTACTGTACCTCTAGTGAAGTGGTTCTCCAAAAGAAATTGAGATAAAGTGTCATACCAGGCTCTTGGTGCTTGCTTCAAACCATAAAGTGCTTTCATGAGAAGATATACATATTCTGGAAATTGTGGATCCTCAAAGCCAGGAGGTTGATGGACATAGACCTCTTCCTCCAGTTCCCCATTTAGAAAGGCACTTTTGACATCCATCTGATAGACTTTGAAATTGGCATGTGCTGCATAGGCTAGAAAGATTCTTATTGCCTCAAGTCTTGCCACTGGAGCAAAAGTTTCATCAAAATCTATTCCTTCTTCTTGAGAGTAGCCTTTTGCCACTAATCTAGCTTTATTCCTCACAATTATGCCATTTTCATCTGTCTTATTCTTGAGAACCCATTTAGTACCTATGACACTTCTATCATCAGGTTTGGGCACAAGTTTCCATACTTTATTTCTTTCAAATTGGTTTAGCTCTTCTTGCATTGCTAAGACCCAATCTGGATCTAGAAGGGCATCTTCCACTTTCTTAGGTTCCTCTTGAGACAGGAAGCTACTGTATAGACATTCTGCTTGAGTGGCCCTTCTAGTTTGGACTCTTGAATTTGATTCACCAATGATTAACTCAAATGGATGATCTCTAGTCCATTTTCTTGCAGGTGGAAGGTTTGATCTTGATGAGGTTGCTTCATTTCCATGAGCATGACCATGTTGATTTAGCATTGAATTTTGACCTTGAGAAACTCCCCCTGAGTTTGTTGTCCTTGCTGAATTATGAAGTTGACTGTCAATGGATGCATTATTTTGCCTATCGACGGATGCTTGAGAATCTCTGTCAACGGATGCATCTCTAATAATGTCAACGGATGCTCCAGAATGACTGTCAACGGATGCTTCATTTCCAGTGTAAGCATCACTTCTAGTTGGTACAACAACTCTTGGTGGATCTCTGTGGTCATGATTTTCATCTTCCTCATCATCATCATAGTACATTCTTCCTTCACCTTCATTCTCAAATTCCAACTTTTCATGGGAGCCTTCATCATTTAGGCCTAGAATCTTTTGATCATCAAACACGACATGTACAGATTCCATAACAATGTTGGTTCTTAGATTGTAGACCTTGTAGGCTTTCCCTGCTGCATATCCAACGAAAATAGCTTCATCTGCCTTTGCTTCAAATTTGCCCAAGTTATCTCCATGATTCCTTAGCACAAAACACTTACATCCAAAGACATGAAGGAAAGCTAAAGTTGGTTTCTTGTTGGTTAACAACTGGTAAGGAGTCATTCCTCTAGCTTGATTGACCAAGGAAATATTCTGAGTAAAGCATGCAGTGTTGGCAGCTTCAGCCCAGAAATATGTTGGTAACCTTGATTCACTTAACATTGTTCTAGCTGCTTCAATGAGAGTTCTGTTTTTCCTTTCAACAACCCCATTTTGTTGAGGTGTTCTGGCAGCAGAAAACTCATGGACAATTCCATTCTCTTCACAGAAAATCTTCATTGTGGAATTCTTGAATTCAGTACCATTGTCACTCCTGATTCTTTGTACTCTGTCTTCAGAACCATTGTTTAGTATTCTGAGGTGATTGATGATGATTTCACTTGCACAATCCTTGGAGTGCAGGAAGAAGGTCCATGTGAACTTAGAAAAATCATCTACAATCACCAGACAATATTTCTTCTTTGAAATAGACATGACATTTACTGGACCAAATAAGTCCATATGCAGCAATTGAAGAGGCTTAACAATGGATGACTCTGTCTTGCTTTTGAAGGATGATTTATTTTGTTTCCCTAATTGGCAGGCATCACACAGTCCATCTCTGACAAACTCCAATTGAGGGATTCCTCTAGCAAGATCCTTTCTTACCAAATCATTCATAACTTTAAAATTCAAATGTGACAGCTTCTTATGCCATAGCCAACTCTCATCCTTACTTGCTTTGCTGAAGAGACAAGTAATGGATTCTGAGCATGCTGAATTAAAGTCAGCTATGTAAACATTTCCTTTTCTAAAGCCTGTCAATACCACATTGTTGTCTTCCTTGGCAGAAACAACACAGGCTTCTTTTGTGAATTTTACTTCATAGTCTTTGTCACAAATCTGACTGACACTCAGCAAATTGTGCTTCAAACCTTCAACTAAAGCCACTTCTTCAATGATGACATTGTCTTTTAAAATCAGGCCATATCCCTTAGTATATCCTTTGCTGTCATCTCCAAAGGTAATTCTAGGGCCAGCTCCTTCCTTGAACTCTGTGAGCAGGGTTGAATCTCTTGTCATGTGCCTAGAGCATCCACTGTCTAGGTACCATAGATTCCTTCTGTTTCCCTGCACACATTTCAAAAACAAATCAAGTTGATTTTGGTACCCAAGCTTCCTTGGGTCCTTTGTTGTTAGCCTTTGACTTTGCACTCTTAGCATTCTTCAATTTAGGTGTAGATGCTTGAATGATGGGGTTTGACAAATGCTCATTTGCATGAATATTTGATGCATGCATTTGTGGAAAATTGGCATACATATTATTCATGCTAGGAATGTTCCATGACATTTGTGGCACATTCACAGATTGAAAATAAGGATTAGACACATATGGCATGTTCACATATGGATTTGAAAAACTAGCATTTTGATACAAACCAGGCATAACAGGCATTGCAGGCATACATGGCATTGTTTGAGGTACATGAACAGGAGCCTTGTTGACAATCTTGCAATTAGAAGATAGGTGATTGACACTATTACAATTACTACAAGTTTTCCTAGGAGCAAACTTGTTAGGAGAATAATTGTTTTTCTTGTTGATACCTATCTTACCATTTCTGTTCTTTTTCTTTTTACCCTCAATTTCTACCTTTTCATTATCTGATTTACCAACAGCCTTTTTGTTATGTAAATCACCTGCCTTAGCCTTCCCACTGGATTTGGTTTTGCTACACTCACCACTAACAAAGTTCTTGTTGACTGGACCATACTTGATATCCAGTTTCCTGAGTTCCTTCTTACTAACAAACTTTTTGTTAGTCGACGGATACCTCTCATCCGTTGATGGTTCATCTGTCAACGGATGATCACTATCCGTTGATTCACAAATAGTCTCTAGATCCTCAAGGCCAGGTTCTAGCTCCTTTTTCTTTTGAGTCCAGGTATCCTTCACAAACGATTCTATTCTCTGGACTTCTATTATGTTTTGAGAAATATTCCTACAACTTTGAAATTTAGCAATTATCCCTTGTTCTTGTTCAAGCTGGTCTTTTAAAATCATTTCTCTTTTTAACACAGCTTCAAGTTCACTTTTAGCATTATTGCAATCAACTCTCATTTTCTCAAATTCTAGAAATTGAGCTTCTAGAGCAGCATTTCTATCACTTAAAAACATATTAGACTCTTTAATCCTATTGTTCTCTTTAGTAAGTGATTTAAGAGTAATACTTAAGTGATATAGTTCAGTAGACATTTCATCTATAACACTATTGCATTCCTCTTTGGTGAGCTCAGAGAGATTAGTAGAAAATACCTGATTGCTAGCTGAACTTGCTTCCTGCTCTCCAGAATCAGCCATTAAAGCAAGGTTGACAAACTCAACATCATCATCAGAATGATTGTCATCAACAGCCCAATCATACTCTTGGGTCAAGAATGCCTTTCCTTTCTGCCTGAGAAGATTAAAATATTTCTTCTTATAGTCAACAGCCTCAGTTGACTTTCCCTTGTTCTCAGATCTAGGTTTCCTGCATTCACTTATCATGTGACCAGCAATTCCACAATTGTAGCATTTAATTTTGGATTTATCCACATAGTTTCTTGTGGAAAAATCCTTGTTAAATGGCTTGGCCACCCCAGAGTTTCTCTTGAATTTCAGCTTAGAGAATCTCCTAGATAGAAAAGCTAAGTGCTCATCTATCTCATCCAATTCATCCTGCTGAAGGACATTCAACTCCTCAGACACCTTTTCCTTGCTCCTACTTGATTCTGCTCTACCTTTACAAACATCCCTGTTTGATGTAGAACTAGCAGCTTCTGTCCTTTCCTCCTTTTGCTCCAAGTTGGCAACTAGTGCAACTGACCCACTTTTCTTTTGAGACTTCTCAATCTCTTCATCCTGCTCCATTTCCAGCTCATATGTCTTTAAAGTTCCATAGAGCCTTTCAAGAGTAAATGTCTTGTACTCTTGAGTGTTTCTTAGAGAAACAGTCATTGGCTTTCATTCCTTAGGCAGTGATCTCAGAAATTTGAGATTAGAATCTTTAACTTGATAGATTCTTCCATACAGTTTCAAACCATTTAGTAGCTTTTGAAATCTACTAAATGTATCATTCAAAGTTTCTCCACTCTTAAAGTGGAAATGTTCATACTGTTGGATTAGTAGTTGCATCTTGTTTTCCCTCACCTGTTCTGTTCCTTCACAAAGGGTTTGAACAGTGTCCCATACTTCCTTGGAGGTAGTACAGTTAATAACATTGTCAACCATGTCTGTTTCTAGACCATTGAACAGTATATTCATGGTCTTTTTGTCTTTGTGGACTTCTGCAATATCTTAAAGACTCCACTCAAAAACAGGTTTGGGAATGAGAGTATCAGGCACACCTTCAGCCAGGCCAACTCTTGTTGCAGTCTTCATTGGAACGTGAGGACCCTTGTCAATGCAATCCACAAAACCCTCATCAATAGACGAGAGATGTAGACGCATTTTTACTTTCCAGTGAAAGTAATTTTCTCTATCAAGAACTGGAATCTTTACTCCATAATCCTTCTTAGACATGTTGGAAGTGTGTTGATCTTTAAACTTCAAATATGTTAGAAGCTTGCTCTGATACCAATTGTTATTCCCAGATTACACACTTGTATAATTGTAAAAGGGGGGGGTTGAATACAATTCTTGATATTTATAAATTTCTTATAAGAACTCCAGAAATCTATACTTAGATAATTGCTGTAGAAAGATTAATGCACAAACACATAAAAAATCAGGTGGTTAAATGCACCACCTGAAGCTTTTATTCGAAGAAAACTCTATGATATAAAAGTACACAGCTTCTATTTTACAACTCTTTGCTTTCTAAGAATATTCAATAAAAACCCTAAGCAAAAATGTATTTGTTTTCTTAGCCTTCAAAGAGTTGCTACACTTGGTTATAAATCCCAAGTTTTACAAGTACTACTGGAATAAGATAATATTAATCTAATTCTAGTTGACTTGCTACTACACTCCAAATACACATGTAGCCGAAAGGTTGTCCTTGTGAACAGATATGTCTCCTGCACCTTTCTTGTATTCATAGTGTAAACGGAATGCTTCTTTCTTCTGTGTTTCCAAAGTATGGCTGCCATACTGCTTTGTGTATCCAATATCAACCCATGTGATCTGTCAGTCAAACATGTCCTTATCAACTGCTAATCCCCAGCTTAGCATAAAAGACAGTGTCAATGATTATCCGTTGATATTGTACACTGACATCCGTTGATGATGTATTGAGCTGTATCCGTTGATATTGAGACTTGAGCTGTATCCGTTGATAGAGTGGATTTGAGTTGTATCCGTTGATAGAGTTTTGTCTTCATCTGTTGATACACTTTCACTTAGACAGAATTACATAGCATAGCTTATTTACAATTCGCTACCCTATTCTGCCTATCCGTTGATGGTCAACATGACTGTGGATAAAAACACTATCAACTGATAACATAGAGATACTGCAGTATGCTACAAAACCTCATCCGTTGATGAGCTACCTGTCAACGGATAGAGTTATAAATCCTCATCCGTTGACTGCTACAAAACCTTATACAATTTGATTGATTGTGAAGTTATCATCAAGTACAATATATTCCTAACAACCCACAAGAAGACTGGTGACTTTACTCTATCTGGAGTAAGGAAAGGAAGCCTGTTTGTAGCCAATATGAACTCTGCAAACAAGGACGAAATTTGTTGCTTTTACTCAAAAGCATCAAATGAAGATAGTTGGCTGTGGCATAAGAATCTATCACACTTGAACTTCAAAGGTATTAATTCTCTAGTCAAAAGGGAGTTAGTGAGAGGCATGCCCACACTTGAATTCTGTCAAGAAGGAGTGTGTGAGGCTTGTCAAAAGGGAAAAATGAAAAGATCAAGCCACAAGTCAAAGACAGTGACATCAATAACCAAGCCCCTACAACTAATTCATATGGACTTGTTTGGGCCTGTCAATATTATGTCACTAGGAAGGAAAAATTATGCTCTGGTGATGGTTGATGATTTCACAAGGTATACATGGGTAGAATTTCTGGCATCAAAGGATGAGGCTCTACAAGTAATCATTGAGCATATAAAGAAAATTGACAAGGAAGCAAAGGCCAACAATGCAAGTGTGATTGCATTAAGAAGTGATAATGGAACAGAGTTCAGAAATGCCATGCTTGAAGCATTCTGCAAAGAGAATGGTATTTTTCAACAATTCTCAGCTCCAAGGACTCCACAACAAAATGGAGTTGTTGAGAGAAAGAATAGAACTCTGATTGAGGCTGCTAGAACAATGTTACTTGATGCAAAGATGCCTACATGTTTTTGGGCTGAGGCTGTGAGCACTGCATGCTATATCCAAAACAGAACCCTCATCAACAAAAACACTGGAAAGACACCTTACAACTTGATGACTGGAAAGAAGCCCACTATAAAGTATGTTCATACTTTTGGAAGCAAATGCTTTGTGTTAAAAGATAATTCAGAATATGTTGGAAAGTTTGATGCAAAAGCATTTGAAGGAATTTTTCTTGGCTACTCTATGGAAAGAATTGCATACAAAGTTTATGTCATCACTCAAAAGAAAGTTATGGAAAGCACAGATGTGACATTTGATGACAGCAAACTACCTGGATTAGAAGAAGCCAATGATGAAGATAAAGATCCTTTGAAGTTTGACAATCTAGATGATTCTGATGAGGAGATTGAAACTGAATTTGAGCCCACAATCCAACAAACTCAAGTGAATGAAGAACCTGTGTCAACCAACAATGAAGAAACAAGCATCCAAGACACACCTGTGATTAGTGGCAACTTCACTGGGGGAAATGTAAATGATCATGATCTGGATGATGAAGCAACATCAAGGCTGAGAAATCAATCTGAACATACAAGGAAATGGGATAGAGCACATACTGCAGATCAGATTATTGGAGATCCAAATACAGGAGTGAGGACAAGGAGAGCAACTCTAAATGAATGTCTCTATGGTTGCTTTCTATCCCAAGTTGAGCCTAAGAAACTTGATGATGCATTGTTGGATCCTGATTGGATAATTGCTATGCAAGAGGAGCTAAACCAATTTGAAAGAAGCAAAGTATGGGAACTTGTGCCTGCACCAAAGGATAGAACCATTGTTGGAACAAAATGGGTTCTAAGGAATAAGATGGATGAAAATGGTGTAGTCATAAGAAACAAAGCAAGGTTGGTTGCAAAAGGATACTCTCAACAGGAAGGCATTGACTATGATGAGACTTTTGCCCCTGTTGCTAGACTAGAGGCCATCAGAATTTTCTTGGCATTTGCTGCACATTCCAATTTCAAGGTTTATCAAATGGATGTCAAGAGTGCATTTCTGAATGGGGAGTTGGAAGAAGAAGTATATGTGCAACAGCCACCTGGCTTTGAGGATCCACAATTCCCTCACTTTGTCTACAAATTGCTTAAAGCATTGTATGGACTTAAGCAAGCTCCTAGGGCATGGTATGACACATTGTCACAATTTCTACTGGAGAATCAATTCACTAGAGGCACACTGGACAAGACACTGTTTTACAAGAAACATGGTGATGATATTATCTTAGTTCAAATCTATGTTGATGATATCATATTTGGCTCTACAAATGAGAAGCTGTGTGAGAAATTATCTAAGCTCATGCAGAGCAGATATGAGATGAGTATGATGGGAGAATTAACATTCTTTCTCGGGCTGCAAGTGAGTCAAAGGAAGGATGGCATTTTTATTAGTCAAACTAAATACATCAAGGATCTATTGAAGAAATTTGACTTAGAAGAATGCTCGCCTGCAAAGACACCCATGGCCACTGCCACCAAGTTAGATGAAGATGTTAAGGGCAAGAAGGTAGATATCTCAATCTACAGAGGCATGGTTGGTTCTCTACTCTACCTCACTGCTAGTAGGCCAGACATCATGTTTGCAACATGCTTGTGTGCAAGGTTTCAATCAAATCCAAAGGAATCACATATGATAGCAATAAAGAGGATTTTCAGATATCTTAAGGGCACACCAAACTTGGGGTTATGGTATCCTAAGGACACAGGGTTCAATCTGGTTAGTTATTCTGATGCTGATTATGCTGGATGCAGAGTGGATAGGAAAAGCACCTCAGGTAGCTGCCAGTTTCTTGGACAAAGGTTAGTCTCTTGGTACAGCAAGAAACAACAATCTGTGTCAACTTCCACAGCTGAAGCTGAGTACATAGCTGCTGGAAGTTGCTGTGCTCAAGTGCTTTGGATCAGAAACCAACTTAGAGATTATGGACTTATGTTGGAAAGAATTCCAATCATGTGTGACAACACAAGTGCAATCTCTATAGTTTCCAATCCTGTCAATCATTCTTAGACAAAGCACATTGACATCAGATATCACTTCATAAGGGAGCATGCAACTAATGGAACCATTGAGTTACATTATGTTCCCACAGAGAAACAACTAGCTGACATATTCACTAAGCCATTAGATGAAGCCACCTTTACAAGGTTGGTTAGTGAGATTGGAATGCTGAATTCTTCAAATTCTGTCAAAGTGAATATATCAACTAGATTGTTGCAGCAGTAAATACTTATTTTATCAAATGCTCAATATTTTTTAAGTAAGTATTAGCTGGAGTATGATTTATAAATATTCCACAATGCTGCATATGTTGAAAATCATACACCTTTAGCTTAAAATTTCTGTGAAATTTTGAGAGAATCAATATTTAATTTGGTAGAATATTCTTCAGTGAATATTTCTGGTAAATTTTAAAAGATTGTGAAAATTGAATTTTATGAGTGAAAAGTATAGCTCGATAAGTCAGACTTCTCGAATGGTTCATTGTTTTATCATGGCTCGAGTTCTCGAATAGGCCTATCTAGAACCCTCTTGAGTTCTCGAATAGTGTCTTTTGGAGAAATCGAATAGCACACTCTGAGTTCTCGAATAGAGTATTTTAGTTCTCTAGTGATGGAGTTCTCGAATACTGTATTTGAGTTATCGAATCATTTGAAAAGGCTGATTTTTCGCTGACACTTAATCGCTTTTTGGATTTATATTCAAAATTTCATTTCGCTCATAAAAACACATTTTATTTAGCTTAGAATTATTTTTTGAGTTAAATAACTGCCAGCTGTGAGTTAAAAACTGCTTGGGATATCGAATAAGCCTTTCTTGACTTATCGAATAGGTGTTTTATACTTCTCGAATGACTGTCTTGTCGATACAAAACTTATATCTAATCGATAACTCAAGTTATTCATATTTATACAATTTCACGACTGTTCAACTCATTTCGTTCGATTTCTCAAGCATCTAAACTCTTAAAACCTCTGAAAACCCTAACTGCGAATTTCTTCTTCAACCTTAATTCTCTTTTCTTCTCTACCCAAATGGCAAACACTCAACTCACCATACCATCCCAAACTAATTTCATCGCAATTACCAGTGATGTGGAAGCACCAAATGCTAATTTCAAGTGCTTTGTTCGATGGTTGTCTGAATCTTACATCAAGGGTGCACTATCAGCCAACCCAACCCTGTACATAGACTTATTAGAACAATTCTGGAGGACAGCTACAGTGGAGGTCATCGCCCTTGAGAATGCTATTACCTCATATGTTGTCTACTGCAAGATTCAAGGCGATGATATTACTATCACTACCGCAGACATGAATCAAGCCTTGGATTTGCAGCAAGAGGCATATGACTCCCTGGCCACAGATGCTGAGTTGGAAGAATTCTTTGAATTTATCAACTACTCAGAGGCTATTAAACTTGGAAAGCTGAATAGGAAGTACTTGAGAAAGGAATGGAGCTATGTTTTTGCTACACTCCTTCATGTATTCACTGCCAGGAAATCGAGCTTTGATCAGATTAGTACACCTGTGCAGCAGCTTGCCTATGCCTTGGCTCATGGGAGAAAGATAGATGTTGGACATCTCATCATACAAGAGCTATATGGGAGACTTGGTAAGAACACAGCCAAGAGAGGTATTGAAATTTTCTTTCCCCGCTTTATTCAATCAGTACTTAATTTCAAAAATGCTTCATTGATTGAATTGCCTGGATTAGATAAAAGTAAAATAGGCTATCCTAGGTCCATGACCAAACTTATTTTTGGAAACTTGGAGACTAGGAATGGTGTGGATGTAAGGCTTAAGATAACTCCCCACATGGAGGGTTTGTTTAGGTCTTACCCCCACAATATGCCAATATTTGAGTCTAAGTCTCAGTTAGCACAGCCTAAGCAAGAAGAACATAATGCTAACCCAAGGCTTGCTAACCAACCCTCTCAGACAAACACTCTACCAAACACAGAGCCAACTGCATCATCCTCTCAAAAGGGTGATGTTAGTAAAAAGAAGAGAAAACAGGTTGCTTCTGAACCTTTAACCATCTTAACTGAAGTAGCCTTGGCTGTAGAACTAGGTTTAGGAGGTGAGGAACCTGAGTCACCTATCATTAGCCTAAAGAAGAAGAAGAAATCTAAAACCACCTCTTCAGTCACCCAAATGGCTGAAGTTGTAAAATCAGGGGCACACAGCTCACTAGATGTATCCTCTCAACAGGGTGCATCTATAGAATCAAGCATCCTCCCTAATGCACCTATCTGTAAAGAGTCAGCACAAGGGAGTGATAAGGCTGGCACAACACTGAGTGGAGAGCACATCACAATTGAAACTCCCTCTATCTCTCAGGGGGAGTTGCCAAAATCTAATCTACAACACACTTCTCTTCCAGAATCTACCACTCATATTTCTTTGGAGCCTGCAACTCAAGCAATTGAGGAGCAAGGCATTGATCATCAAGAATTCTTTTCTCTTGATGAGCCAATGGATTCAAGTGACTTGGTGCATGACACCTTGCTCACCACCCAGGTACCACATTTAGATGGTCAGGGAATGCATGCTGGGGCATCTCCTAATGACACCATCACAAACACAGAGGATTCACTAGTTTTAACAAGAGACTCTGTGCCTGTGTCAACTACTGTTGTAACTCATCCCACTCCTGTGGAGACAGTAGTAGCAGAGTCTTTCCATCCGGTTACAGAAGTTGCATCTGTAACTGAGGAGTCTAGCTTGCCTAGCTCTAGCTCTAACTATATGTCTCAATGGCTGAAGCCTGTGCAACATGACAATGCTTCAGGATCAGGGTCTGTTCCACCACAATTGACGGTTGAAGCACTCCAAAGCTTAATTGTGGATCAGATCCCTGAGTTCACAAAGATTGCTCAGCACCTTCTCACTGCAGACATGCCCAATCCAGACTATGAAGCTATCCTCTTATGCCACAGAGATGATGCAGAAATACAGAAGGCTAAGATCATAGATGAAACTGAGAGGGATAGAAACGTAGATGTTTGGCTACAAGGAAAGAATGACATCTCTTTCTCAGAAGGTCTCCAGTACCTCAGAGAAGAATACATCACTTTACTAGGGTCCAATGCCAAATCTCTCACCCCTACTGATGTGTATGAAGCAGTGAATGACAGCTACAAGGGCATTCTCAAGGCTGCACACTACCTTGACAAAGGTCTAAAGACAGAAGTTAATGAAGTGTGTTCAGCCACAACCAAGGAGGTGCATGAGATAAAGAGGACTTTTGACTCCAAATTCCCTCAATTGGAGACTGTAGTCAAGGACATTCTAGCCTGTAAGTCTACCTGCACCAAGATGGACAATGGTTTGGCTATTCTCAAGGATGTTGTCATAGTCCTGGGGCACAAATTCCAAAATCTCACTGATCAGACAACTGAAGCCAATGCCATGCTCAGGACCCTCTTTGCAAATCAATATGGAGACAAGCTGGTCACCGAGGTCCTTTTGCATGAGATGTCAAGGTTTGAAGTGCAGAGACTCAAAGAACAATCCCTGTCTGGCTTCAAATCCACTACATTGTTCAGCAAGGTAGATGCACTTGAACAGGAGGTATCTACTCTCACTCAATCTAATGCTCATCTTACAAACAAGGTACAAACTCTTACTGAGCAGTTGAACACTCAAGCCACCACCACAGCTGATGTTCTTCTGCATCAACAATCAATGTTGTCTGCAATGATGAAGCACATGGGTCTCCCTCTACCTGACGAATCTTCCACCCCAAAGGTCACTCCTACAGCCTCTGTGCCTGACAACAAGCCTAAGGGGGAGAAGAGGACATCAAGAAACTCAAATACAAAGGGGGAGAAACCACCAGTAAAGGGCATCAAAATCATTGAAGGTGGTCATCAAAGAACTTCAAAATCTCTAACTCATGTGCCTGGCAAAGGAAAAGACAAAGTTGATGAGCCTCCTATTTCTCTGCCAGTTTTCACTCTACCAACTGTGCACATTACTACTTCCAGTGGTCAAAAGCAATCTATTACAACCACAGTGGTTGCAGGGAGTATGCTATCTGACAGACCTCAAATCTCCATATCTAAGAGTGCCAAGCCAGTAGAAGTGAAGGTAGTCAATGAGGCCAAGCTACAAGAAATTGCAAACTCAAATGTCTATCATGATGATGCATTCTTGGAGTTTCTGAAAGTCTCAAGAGAACAGGCTGGTGATGCTTTATCATATCATGGGAGTTTGAAGAGTCAGATTGACTTTCTCACTGTAGTACCAAGGAGAGTTGACGGCCTATGGCTCAAAGAGATAATGATGGTAGGAAAGAATAAGATATGGCACTTAACCATCAACACTCTACAGGGTCTAAAGCACTCAGAAGTGGATGTGTTCCTTGGAATGATTGAAAAGAAGGATGAAAACTGCAAGAGTCTCTTTGAAGAGTTAAGGGATGGTCAACCAGCAAGGCTACCTGAAGTATTCACAAATCCTAGAACCATCATCTATCAGGTTGCAACAAGAATTGATGATATCAAGCAGCTGGTCATCCCTAAGCATCTAATTCCTCAGAACAAATCTCTCATTATTGCCATCATTGAGCAGCTGAACAAGAAGAAGGGTTTAAGAACAGCTGAAGAATTGGAAGCTATATCTTATCTCAGGTCATACATTGCAACTGGCATTGTACCTGAATCTGCTAAGTTCAACCCTAGCAAGGATGGTGATCAAGACAAGGATGGAGACAAAAGTGATGGAAGGAGAAGGCATCACAGGAGTGATAAGGATGATGAAGATAAAAAGAAGAAGAAGGATGGTAAGGAGAAGAAGAATGATGATGACCAAGGTAAAGTCTCTGAGAGGAAGAGTAGAAGATAGCAAGCCTTAAGCATTGCTGACAGTAACCTCACCACATCACAAGACTCTAAGTCTAGGGTGAATACTGTTAGTAGTGACCTACCAAAATCCACATCCATGGCTTCTGCAACTGTCTTGCCACCTCAAGAAGAGAAGAAGTTTCAAGTCAAGAAACCATCTGTATATTTCAAAAAGCAAACTGCTAATGGAATACTACAGTGGTCCACAAACAAAGGTCACATGCTACTGCCAGGCAACCATGTAAAAAGGATCAAATTCAAACAAGCCGCAAGGAAACCAAAGCTATCTAAATCAAGGACTCTGACAATCTATCCAGGCTTAAAACTCCAACCACTAGATGGAGACTTTGATGAAGACCAACTGCAATTCTTACAAGCTCAAAAAATCTACCATGTTGCCATTGTTGATAACTGCCTTGAGATCAAATATACTGATGGAAGGGAGGAGAAATTCAAACAAGGAGGATGTCAATACTGGGGCAAGCTACATGACATAGAAAGAATCATTGCATTGTTGAGCTCAGAAGATAAAGTGGAAAGAGTATGGAAGCTGGAGCTAATTGATTTTGTGAAGATGAAGAGAGATCATGAGGAGAGAATCAAAAAAGAGTGTCTTGAGAAATGGCTAGCAAGGGAGAAAGAAATTGAGAGACTGGAGATTGAAGCAGAAAAGCCAAGGGCAAAGGGATTGTGTAGAGTTCAGTTTAACCCCTATGTGGTGAAGTATAGGAGGAGAAATGGGGATCAGGTCCACATCAGAATGAATCTACTCAACCACTATCCTGCAAACATTCTGAAACCAATACTTGAAGATTTCAAAGACTCGATTTTGCTTGAAGAATTGGATGCTATGGCAGAAATAATAAAAGCTATGGATGAGAATACAAGGAAGGAGAAAGAAAGAAGACAGAAAGCATATGATGATTTGCAAGCCAAAGCTATGGAAAGGGAAACAAATGACAATGGCTAGTACTTCATCATAGGCTGTAAGATTACTCACCCTGTAGTTCTATCCACATTGCTAATCAAAATTCATACATGTACTGTCAAGTTTTATCTTTATGTATGTTAGGCTTGTTATCAGACATGAAATTGTGACTAAGGGTCTTACTCACAATTTGGGGGAGATTGTTAGTCACAGAGGCATGCCTGAATACATCTAATAACAAGCCTAAGTATGTGTAATGCTATGCATTACCTACATGACCTCTTAACTGAGGGAACCTCTAGTTGTAGAGTTTCTATTTGTTCTGTACTTGTAATAGGCATCAAATCCTAGTTGTGTAACTGTACTTATAAAGTCAAGAATAATGCCTGAAAGAAGTTCCAAGGTTCATGCCTCAAGCAAGGAGATAAAGACTGCCAAATAATCACAGTTGGGATTTGAAGAAATGAAGAATTTGCCTAAGTACCAATTCGAGAAGTACATTTGTCTATTCGAGAAGTCTAGCATTCGAGAATTCAGAGATTCGATCTCAGAAGACACTATTCGATATCTCTGAATACATTGTTTGATATCTCATTCGATATCTCAGAGATTCGATATGTCTATTACTCTATTCGAGAACTCATGGAGTCAACAAGTCAAAGCATCATTCGAGTTCTCTAAGAGTCAACAAGTAAATGCTCTATTCGATATCTCAAGGACTAAAGAAGCTATTCGACATCTCAGGGATTCGATATGTCAAAATGCTCTATTCGATATCTCAAGGAGTCCCAGAGAAAAGAGCTATTCGAGAAGTGATTCGATATGTCAATATAACGCTATTCGAGAACTCAGAGTTATCGATTAAGTCAATTCGAGTTCTCGAATCAATCACTTAGCCACTTCTCGAATACATTCTTGGAGACAAAATACTAAAGAATTGTACAAGTCAGAAACCTGCAACAAGCCAAGACGTTTTATTTGACTATGTACTATAAAGCACATTGGAAAGCCTACAAAGAAGCTTGGAGAGATAAGACAAAGGGACAAGGAGCTAAAGAAGTGGATCTGAACAGGCTTTGCAAAGTCAAATCTGTAGCCGTTTGGACTCTTACTCAAATGAGATAGACATACTGGAAAGTAGTTTGTTTTACCTACCTTATTTGTAGTAAGTAGGTGTATCCATGTCTATAAGGATACAGCCTCACTTCCTTAGCAGATAAGTTTTTAGAGATAAGAGTTTCATATACATCAGAAGAAATATCTCTCTGAGAAAAACGAAGCTGAGAATACTATCATTTGTATTCACAGATTGTAGCAAAATCTTTATCTAATAAAATATTAGATTAAAGTGATATTGTGTTGTGTTTGTCTTTGTTATCTGCACTTACATATCTCACACACTCAACACATATCTTGTTGCAAAGATTCAAGAACAAAGAAAAGTTCAAGAATCCATTCACCCCCCCTCTGTATTCTTTTACTGTATTCAATACTCAACAACTTCTAATATGATAAAAGAAAGTCTTTTATTTATTAATATTTAAAATTCTAAAACTCTAGAAAAATTAGAAAAATAGATTGAGACGATCTTAAAGCGCCACCTAATCATAAGTTCGAATGCCTAATTATAAATTTGAATATTCTATAAATTCTTTATCAAAAAATTCGAATGCTTCATATATAAATTTGAATTCTTTATAAATTTGAATGTCTTTTTTAATACAATGCTTCATATTAAAAATTGACTATATATATGGCGAGATACATTTGGGATTTCTTTTCTAATTATATGTGTTCCCTACAAATTAGAGTTCGGGTTGATTTATAAATTTGCAGGTCTTTTCTACTTTAAATTTGTTAATTAATATGTCTTCTTTATAAACTCGAACTATTCTCCTCCATTAACTTAAACTCTTGTATCACCTCTTCTACTTCTAATATGATAAAAGAAAGTTTTTATTTATTAGTATTTAAAATTCTGAAACTCTAGAAAAATTAGAAAAATAGATTGAGACGATCTTAAAGCGCCACCTAAGCGCCCGCGTATCCTCCTTTATATATATAATAGATATACTAGTAGACTAAGCCGCGAGGCTGCCTTATAATTTTTTTAAAAATTTTAAATAAAGATCATTTAAGAAAAAAAAATGACAAAAATATTTTTATAATATCAATATAAATTGGTGAACAAAATATTGTATAAATTAAATATACATAGATAATAAGATAAATTATTCATATATTTTTCTATACCGATTTTGTTTTACGATTTTTTAGGCCGACACCCGTTGCATATATTATAGAAATACTAAGCGTACACAATAATAAAAAATTAAATACTAAAATGCTCTTTGACTTTGATTTACCGATTTTGCCTCACAATTCTTTTTTAAAATTTTAAATATATCTAAAATATCAATATAAATTGGTGAACACAATATTGTATAAATTAAATATACATAGATAATAAGATAAATTATTCATATATTTTTCTATACCGATTTTGTCTTACAATTTTTTAGGCCGACACCCGTTTGTATATATTATAAAAATACTAAGCATACACAATAATAAAATTTAAATGCTAAAATGCTCTTTGATTTATTGATTTTGCCTCACAATTTTTAGGTCGACGCCCGTTGTATATATTTTAAAAATACTAAGTATATACGATAAAAAAAATTTAAATATTAGAATCCTTTTTTACTTTAATTTCGGTTTAAAAAATATAAAAAAGATATAAGAGAATCAATGTAATTAGAATTTGAAAGTGCAAAATCATAATAAAGTATGATGCTAACAGTGTTTAAAGAAAAATACACATATAATAATAACTCTTTTGGTCCTTGTATCACCAATACTCTTTCCACAAACTTATACATATAAATCAAATATATGATCAAAATAGAAAAAGAAACGAAGAGTGGTTAAAAGGAAAGACAAAAAGCAAACATAAAATTTTACAGATATCAATTGATCATGATTACCTGACACGATCTCTCTTTTCTTTCTACCTGAAGGAGGATATGGTAAAAACTGTATAGTTCAAACATATAATTCTAATGCATAAATAAAATTATATAAGTAATTTCTTACAGAAATTCAAACCAAAACTTTTGTCATAACAATATATAAAAAAATTGATGTCATAAATTCTTAACTTGTAGTGCATAGTAGGACTTGAGGGAACTCGTAAATCAGAATTGATAGGTGCACATTATCATCATGCATCCAGCTTCTTTCTTTGATAATACAAATATCATCAAATTATATCAATCTTCTTTATAATACGACAAACTTTGGCGTCTATTCAAAATCAAGACTAATTGTTTATGTTCAAGAACATATAGATACTCTAAAAGCAAACATAAATATAAAGAGAACTAATATTTTTGGACTACAGAAATTTGTTTATAAATCGAGTAAATATGATTGTAAACATGGTGATAAAATTTGATTGTTAGAAGTAATGATTGTATATAAATAAGAATATAAATTTTCTTTTCTATTTCGAATATATAATATAAGAATATAATTATTTTTTTCTATTTCGAATATATAATTTTTTCTTCCCAACAAATTCGAAAATCTTTTCAATTTCGCATATGTAATTTGAATTCTTTTTCCCTACAAATTCGAGAACCTTTTCTATTTTAAAGATGTTTATGTTAACGTTTATATTAATGTTAAAAAAAGAAATTTTGATTTCTTTTCTAAAAAATAGGATTTAAAGAAGGAAATTTTAATTTTACAAATTTAAAATAGAGGAGCTCTAGAAAAATAGATAAATATGAATCGAGCGATTCTAGAGCTCCACCAAACTCCTGAGACATTTCCTTTATATATATAATAGATAGATATATTGATTATTTATATATGTAGGGTAATCGCAGTTGAGACTAATTCAAAAATGGATTTTTATAGTTTATGTCCAATGACACACAACACAATAAAAGATGAGTTATCAAATTTTGATTGGTTTTTACTTATTAATGATACTAGCTTATAACCCGTACAAAGCACGGGCTATCATGTATTATTATTATAAATTTAAATATTAATTATTTGATTTGATATAAATTTTAATTTATTTAAATAAATTTTATTATTAATTTTAAATTTACATATGTTCCATACTTAATTTTATGATATAAATAAATATCATTAATTTAACTTTATTTTTTAATTTATTGTTAAATATCTTAAGAATTAAATAAATATTTTTAAAAAATTATTTATTGTAACATAAAATAGTAGAAGAAAGAGTATCTATGCGGGTGTTGATACTAATCGGGATATAACTATAAAATATTTGGGTTTTTATTTTTAATAAATTATATATAATTTAACTAAAGTTATAATTTTTAACATGTTGTTTTAATTTTATAAAAATATATTTTTGTGCCTTATTGATAAATTTTGTTGTTTATAATAAATAAATTAATATTTTTAATATAATTTTTTTAACTTGTTATTCTTAGGAGGTGTTAACATTTTTTTTAATGCTTTAACCAACCAACCAAAACCAAATATATCTTGTTTTGTTCATAATGGTATTGTATAGATATCTTTAGAATTCAATAGATATTTTTAAAAATTATTTAGTGTAACATGAAATCGTAGAAAAAAGAGTCATTGGAAGAAGTGTGTGAGGGTGATCATTCTAATTGGGATATAAACACATTTTCTTAATTTTTTAAAAATATGTTTTTATGTCCTATTGGTAAATTTTGTTGTTTATAATAAATAAATTAAAATTTTTAATATAATTTTTTTAACTTGTTATTCTAGAAGTAAACACTTTTTTAAAGGCGATAACCAAACCAACCAACTAACCAAATATACATTGTGTCCGTTTGGCTTACCTTAAAATAAGTAACTTATAGCTTAATGTGATAAGTGTCATATAAGTGATAAGTAAATCAGAACTTATAAGTCAATAGAGTGTTTGGTAAATCAGAAATTATAAGTGAGTAGGGTGTTTGGTAAATCAAAAATTATAATTTAACTTATTTAAATATTTTCAAAATATTTGTTTTTTAATATATATATATAAGTGGATATCAATGGATAGATCTCGATGAGTAGAAAAATTTGATATATACATATCAATTTTTTAATGAACGGCTCAAAATATATATGATTTTGAAGATTTAAAGGATATTATATATTGCGTGTATCGAGAAATAAGAATAAGTTGAAAGTTGAATGTTAGGATTTCTTAACATTCAACTTATCCAATATAAGTTGTTAATAAGCTCGTTCACTTATTTTGCCAAACACTACAAAATAAGTTGAAATGGACTTTGACCATATAAGTTAACTTATATGGTTAGCCAAACAGGGCCATTATTTTGCTTATAATAGTATAGTATAGATAGATAGATTTGGAATTTTTAACACATTTTTTTAAATTTTTAAAAATATATTTTTGTTCCTTATTGATATTTTTTGTTGTTTATAATAAATAAATTAATATTTTAACTTATTATTCTTAGGAAGCTTTATAATTGTGTGAAAATTTTATTATTTATTATATATTAATGACTAACAAATTACCAACCAATTACTACTACATTATGTCTTATATATAATTACTGTAAGGAGGTTTGTGTGGTTGGTCTGGTCGTCAAGGGTAAAAAAGTAATATCAATTAAAATAAAAATAAAAAATAATTTAGATAAATAAATACGGGACAATAATCATTCCAATAAGTAACATATGTATGGGCTTGAGTATTTACATTGGGCTACTCACCTCGATCTGAATCTTTAATTTAAATTTAGTGTACCGGACCAATAACCAATTTACTAACTCTTACCTGGATCGGTTTGAAATTTAAAAAAAACAATTATTATAATAATAATTATAGAAATGTAAAAAAATTCTAAAATTAAAAATTACAAAAATGTAAAATTTTATCAACAATTAAATTAAAACTAAGCATATGCTATTCAAACCAATGAAATAAATATCAACAAATTAATCTATTACTATTATAAGTATATGAATTTTACTAAATATTTTATTTTTATTTAATGTAAAAAATACAATTTAAAATAACATTAAAAAGTTTATTCAAAAAATAGTACTAATCAAAATATTTACAAAATAATGATAAAGCAACCCGTGCATTGCACGGGTATAATGCTAGTATTATATTAGATGAATTATTAGTCTTGATATTTTCTTGCATCCAGTGCTCAGCGCCAGCAGATACGTCTTCTGATCAACTTAGGACTTCTTTCATCACCCACGTATAGGTTTGCTTTAGTAATTTGATAGAATTTGGATCGTTAATTACGTTTAATCCAATGGTTAATGTATGAATGATCAAATAAAGTGATCAAATAAAGTGATCAAATTACCAACCAACCAAATAGAAGTTGGCTTGCTTAAAATATTATAGTATAGAATTTGATAGAATCTGGATCGTTAATTACGTTTAATCCAATGGTTAATATATGAATGACCAAATAAAGTTACCAAACCAAACTACTAACCAACCAAATAGAGGTTGGGTTGTTTATAATATTATAGTATAGAATGGACTCCTTATATGCATAAAAAACAGTACTAATAAAAAGAAGTCATATTAATAATGTACTAATAAATTCTATGTCAGGCTATGGAGAGTGGTCTATCACTCATGTACTCAAAAGTGGTAATTTCTAAGTAATACAAGTACGATTCGTTTTAAAAAAAGGTCATATTATAAAAGTTGGGTCTTTTTAATGTGTTGAGTCTTTCTAATGTGTGTCTAAGGGCACACATGAGTCACGTGATTTTTTTATTAGTGGGATTTTTTGTATATATAAGGGGATTCATTATCATTAATAAGTAGGAATCAATCAAGATTTGACAATTCATCTTTTATTATGTGCCCTTGGGTACGCATTAGAAAAACCTATAAAAATATCATGAAAATAAGTGACTAATGTGTGTTCTTGGGTACATATGGATCCCGTTTGGAAAATCAAATTTCTCAAAAATAAGTTACTTATTCTGAAAAAAAGTACATAAAAATGTATTTTTTTATGAAATAAGTAACTTATTTTTGCAAGATAACAAATATAAAATTTACCATACAGATTTTTCCGTAAAAAAAAGTAAGATACGAATTTCAAAAATTAAGTGGACCGACAAAGGCAAGATGTTGAAGCGTATTGAAGACTCCAAGGCTCAAGTCTGGTTCCTTAATTACTGTTGGAGTAATAATTTTATTGAATCCAACGGTTGATATCGGGTGAGGATTCTCTGTCCCCTTCTTCGCGTCTCCTTCTATGTTCCTTGTAAAAAAGAGTGCCTCTAGCGGGGCTCTTGTATTAAAAAATAATAAAAAAAATATTTTTTAATAAAGTGGCCCGCCAGGGGTACTCTTTTTATACAAGGGACACAGAAGGGGACACGAAAAAGGGAACAGAAAATCCAAGCTCGTTGATATCTAGGTAAATATGTACGATACACATTTTTCTCTAAAAAAAAGTAGATACAAATTTTTTTCTGAAATAAATATCTTATAAATTATTCAAAAATTAAGTGGAACCGACAAAGGCAAGATGTTGAAGCGTATTGAAGACTCCAAGGCTCAAGTCTGGTTCCTTAATTACTGTAGGAGTAATAATTTTCTTGAATCCAACGGTTGATATCAACTCATCTAACAGTTACTCCCTTTATAAATAACCCCTTCATTTCAGAAAACAAGCCAAAACGCTCTTCTCTAGCAGCTACATATTCTACATCAAATGTGAGTTTCATTCACACAACTCTCTGTTTATTCTGCTTATTTTTATGTATATTATGGTTATTTATGCGTAATATTTGTTCTATTTATCTCTCTGTGCTGTGTTGTTCATATATTCAACCGTTCTTTTTTGTTTTGTTAATTTTGTTACCGTGCAGTTGTAGATCATGTTTTGTTACGCTTGATTTCTTAGATATTGTGTTAAAATTTGTTGTATCTGTAATATATAGTAACACAAAATTGTTCATATGCTCAGTATATACAATTTTCGTGTAATTAAGTGCATTTTGTAGATGCTTTTGGACTGATTTTATAATTCATAGTTTCTCCGTGTTGCGAGATATTGTTATAATGTACTGTAAGTCTGTAAGCTCGTGGTTTTGATCCTCATAGTTACTTCATACATTTTGTCTGTGGTGTCCATGTGCAAAGTCTAATAGTTATGCTCTTGGCGGATACAGAGTATCTTCAAATGGCAGATGATAAAGATTGTACTGTTGGTTACATTGGTACCATGATCTTAGTGCCCAACGCGAAATACTCAAAGTCAATGACAAAGAGTGGTGGAAGTCCGGTGAATGTGTATCAGAAGACATACCGTGCTAAGAATGAGGACAAACGGAGTGGGAGCTATGAACGTTTCACTGCTAAGGAGAAGACGGTGTGTGCTGAACCCTTTGTGGATAGGTCTGGGAATCGAGGCTACAAGAATGAGCGCACCAAATCTACTACTTACAAAGTTGGTGACAAAAGCGGCTACACTGAGTACTACCGCGAGGAGAGGGTGAAGCGTGTTGACTTGAATAAAAGCGGCAGTAGCAAAAACAAAGCTGTTGGGTACTACTCAAAATACAACAAGTATTAGGTTTTACCATCTATCCTCCATTGGCATATAGCCTGGAAGTTATCTATGTTTCGTTCTTGAATTTTAGCCTCAGTAGTTTACCACTCGGGAACTACTTATCTAACTTCGTAATGCTGGTACTTATGTAATTATGTTGATGGTTTAAATTCTGTATTAAAGATTTCTCTTATGATGTTACTATGGTTTGGTTTGAGGATTGGCTTGAAAATCAATTTCTTCTTTAGTTTCTGTGTATTTAATCACTTGATTGCCATTTCGGACTCAGAAGATAGAACTGCAAAAGCAGGTAACATTAAGATGACTTGGATAAGGAGGTGATGGTGCTAAGTTCCTGGCCTGATTTTCTGGCCTCCTTATTTGGAGTTTGATAGTAAAAAAGCTAAGACTGTGTGTATAAATCCTAAAGTTTTCATTACTTCTGCAAGCTGAATGGTCAAGTTTCAGGGATTATTTGCTGTAAAATAATACTCGTAGTATAATGTAGAGTGGTCAATTTAAAGTAAAATTTCAGAAAATCTTGATTCATAAAATAATTAATCATGCACTCTTTCAGGTCAATCTATTCTTTTTTCATGAATGAGCTAACCATCTCCGATGTGATCTTTATTAAAGCAAATGGAAGTTGGAAGTGGAAGTAAGAAAACTGTTACTCCTTCCCTACCATTTAGTTTTGTCATCATTTCCCAATTTGTTTTGTCACCAAAAGTTTGTAGAAGCTCAATAATTAAAGTAAATTGAACTTTAAAAGCGCTTTTTGATTCGCGGACAAAATCAGTGGTGTGAAAATAATCACTGTATATATATTTTTTCACACTCCATTGCACCACTTTGTCAAATTGGTTCACAAAATCACAAAACATTTTGGTTGCTGATATGCATCTTTGATTTACACGTACACACTCTTTTTTTAATTTATATTAAATTATTTCAATGTATATCTTCAATTCCAAGTTATTATTTAATTTTAAATTAAATATTTCCATGTATATTTTCAATTCCAAGTTAACACAATATACGACAACATTTTAGTCTAAATTCAAATAAAGAATATGCAACTATAAATACACATACCATAACATTTTAGGTACTTCAATGAATATATAGTAGTCTAGTAGATATATGAATTTGATTAGCGTAGACGGGAGAGTACGGATCGGTGCAGTTTTATGATAAAACTGATTACGGTTTTTAAAATCAAAATCCGAAATCACAACTGAAATAGACGGTTCGATTTTGGATTCAAAATTATCGGATCGGTTATCATCGGATCGATTGTCATCCATTCGATTTTGATTTTAAAACCGTCTCAAATAAAAATGATAAATTTTTTATCATTTTTACTCGTACATACTTGATTAAAAAGTACGTAAAAATTAAGATTACATCCATGAGATTCATTTGTTTTCTCAAAATAAAGATACAAAGTTTTCATTTGTTTTATCAAGATAAACGTACAAAATTTTAATTTGCCACAAGGCTTAGATACCGATCCAAATCCAACACACATTAACAATTTTTCTCGAAATAAACATACAAAATTTTAATTTGCCACAAGAGTTAGATACTGATCCAAATCCAACATATATTAGCAATTTAGGGGGTGTTTGAAAAAACTTATTTTCCACAATAAGTCAATTTATTTTAAGTTGAAAGTAACTTTCCAACTTATTTTTTAACTTATTTTTGCAACTTATTGAATTTCAAACATAAAATAAATACTTGTATAAAAAAAATTATCGAAATATAAAATTTTTACCCAAAAATAAGTCAATAAATCCGTAAAAAAAGTTTTACCAAACAGACACTTATTGCAACGTTTAGTGTTGATTTATTCATATTCTAAATAATTTCATAGAAGTGTCACCCTACCTGAACCTCCCAGGTTTTGCAATTGCAATTTGTAGATCACATGACTGATTGGATTGCCAAGTGGCTAAGTGACAGAAACACACTATCATAAACAACATATGGGAAATGTTAAATTCAGAGCAAAAAATTTATTTCCAGAGCAAATTTATGTGAAATGGCAAAATTGCTCTTATTTTAAACCAAGTCTAGCCCCCTGCATTCACAAAAACAAGGACAATTTGGTCTTTTCAAGAAAACTTGCTCTGGAAATAAAAATGTTGCTCTGGATTTAACATTTCCCACAACATAAATAGCAGATAATAAGAATGGAAATATGAAACTAATTTGCTTCGCAAAAGGAAAGAATTATGTATGGCATCTATTACAAAATTAGAAGTAAACTTGGAATCATATCGTGAGTACTCTTATGAGCAAGAGCTGCTTCAATTGCCTCACTAATAAATTACTCCATCAAACTAAATAAATAACTCTATCATGGGTACTCATATGAGCATAATCGATTTTGATTTCGGTTTCAATTTTTAATTTTTTGAATTCGATTTGGTTTTATACAATTTAGTTTTTAATGATTTCGATTTCAAATTTTTTTAATTTTTTGATCTGTCATATTAGCGTCTTTTGAGCTCAGGGGCCGGCCAAATAGTGCAATCTCATAAAACAAAGTTTAGAAATTTCACATCTTAGAGCAAGTTCAAGGGCCTCTTTTGATTTTTCCTTATAAATATTATAAAATATTAGGTTTTTAGTGATTTAGGATACTATAAGATATGACAACTACAAGTTTCCTTATAATTATTAAATAATAAATAAAAGGGGTATCATTTGAATCATTAAAAACATAATAAATATGAAACAAATACCTCTATATATGTATTCGAGAAGTAAAAATAATTTTCATTGACTTTTACATATTTTCTTGGAATGATACCGTAACCAAATGAAAGGTTATGAATTATAGTATTTTTGATAATATATTTGATATTCAAAAATTTATTTACTATTTTCATTTAATTAAACCAAATAAAATATTTATAAAATTAAAATAAATAGTAAATAAATTTCTTAAAATCTAAATATATTATCAAAAATACTAGAATTCATAACCTTTCATTTGGTTATAGTATCATTCCAAAAAAATGTATAGAACTCAATGAAAAATTATTTTTATTTCCCGAATACATATATAGAGGTATTTAATTGATACTTATTATGACTTTAATGATTCAAATGATACCCCGTAAAAATCAATGAATGAATTGATATAAGACCTCCAATTCAGTGACCAATTTGATACTTTAGGAGGAAGCAAGAACAAAAAAAAGAGGGAAACAGTTGGAAAGATGAGGGAAAAAAATAATATTTTATTGATAAAAGTGAAATAATATATAATATAAAATAATAATAAGAAAACTAAAGTATATAAATTAATATAGATATATTATATGATATTATGTATTAATGGTCTTATCAAAAGTAAAAGATACATTTAAAATTTTATTAATGGACATACCATAAATATTATAGATGAGATTAAATGATTTGTAAATTTGAAAATTGTATACAAACTTGTCCAATAGTTAAAAACGGGTCAAATATTAATATAAATCTTATACGAATCTAAATATGAATACAAAACTTAAAAATTGGTAATCAATGCGTTAAAATAAAATAAATTTTAAAATTTCATCTAAACAGTCTCCCCAAAATTTGTTAGAATATATAATCAAGATTGTAAACTTAATTATTCAAATAACTCAACAATAAACTAGAAAATACAAAAGAGAGAACTTATTCGCAACTAGTTCCTTAATAAAAACCAAACCAAACCAAACATACCCAGTATATCCCACTCAGAGCAGGGTCTGGGGAGGGTGAGTTGTACGCAGACCATGCCCCTACTTTTTAGGGTAGGGAGGCTGTTTCCATGTAAACCCTCGGTTATGTGCACGACAATAAAGGTGAGTGATCAATACTAAAGAATTTAAATGATCTGCGAGAAAGTTCAACAAATACCTGAGCCCATGGCTTTCTCCACACGAGCCTTACCTTCCCTGCCCCCATGAAGCACCAGGCTAAGCTCCAATGCAACTGAGCCCATTTCTTTTCCCACACCTAGCTAAGCTCCCTGCACCTGCAGAACCAAAAAACAGAAGACAATACGACAATAAAATGAGCAGTAACCAAATCTCACCTCTAAGATAATGCTAAACGAGATAACCCAACTCTGAGGCTCTCCACCACAGAGCCGCTCCCTAGAAGCGAATCCACCACTCTGATCTGCCGCTTCCAGGAACCCCTGTCAGCAGTCATGGTCTTATTTAAGTTCAAGGCCTTCATATCCAACTTTAGCTGCTCTTCCCACGACCTCCTCGGTCTGCCTCTCCTCCTCGCCCCAAGAACCGACATACTCTCGACCCTCCTCACCGGGGCTTGAGGCAACCTCCTACGGATGTGCCCGAACCATCTCAACCTCCCTTCTCTCACTTTCGCAGAAAAAGGTGCCACTTCAAGCTCGCTCCGAAACACCCTATTCGGGATTCTATCTAGCATCGTGCGGCCACAGGACCACCGTAGCATCCTCATTTCCGCCGCTTCCAACTTTTTTTCAACTGCCTTTTTTGCCGGCCAGCACTCCGAACCATATAACATCGCCGGGCGGATTGCCGCTCTGTAGAATTTCCCTTTCAACTTTAAAGGGACTTTCTTGTCGCACATCACCCCTGACGCTGCCCTCCACTTCAGCCACCCAGCCTTGATACGATGTTTGGCATCGTCATCTACCTCTCCTTCTTTCTGGATGATCGACCCTAGATACTTAAACTTAGCCGTACGCGGGACGATCTGGTCTACAATCTTAACCTCTACCCCTTCCTCGACGGGCTCCCCGCTGAAGTTACACCAGAGGTACTCGGTTTTTGATCGGCTCAATATCACGCCTCGTGACTCCAAAGTAGATCTCCAAAGCTCCAACTTCTCGTTGACCTCCCCTCTCGACTCCGCCACTAATACGATATCGTCCGCGAAAAGCATGCACCACGGGACGGCCTCTTGAATTCCTCGCGACAAGGCATCAAGAATAACGGCGAAAAGAAGGGGACTCAAGGCCGACCCCTGATGTAACCCAACCTCTACAGGGAAAAAGCGGGAGTCACCCACTGGGGTTCTGACGCAAGAACTAGCTGTGGCGTACATGTCTTGGATCGCCCTAATGTACGACGACGAAACTCTTCGCTCTTCAAGGCTCTTCCAAATAGCTTCCCGGGGGATGCTATCGTATGCCTTCTCGAGATCGATGAACACCATATGCAAGTCCTTGCGGCGTTCCCTGAACTTTTCCATAAGGCGTCTGACGAGATGAATGGCCTCTATCGTCGATCTCCCGGGCATAAAACCAAATTGATTCTCTGAGATTACAACTTCTCTTCTAATCCGGCATTCAATCACTCTCTCCCATAGTTTCATAGTATGACTGAGTAATTTAATACCCCGATAGTTACTACAGCTCTGAGCGTCGCCTTTATTCTTGAAAAAAGGGACCACAATACTGCGCCTCCATTCCTGTGGCATCTTAGCACCCGAGAGGAGCACATTAAACAGTTCTGTTAGCCATTGGACGCCCACTTCCCCAAGGCAAAGCCACACCTCTATAGGGATCTGATCTGAACCCACCGCCTTCCCTCTAGCCATCTTTAACATGGCACCCTTTACTTCTTCCTTGGTGATATGCTGACAAGAAACGTCTGAAAGCATAGACGGAGTAGAGTCCTCTAGATCTACACCTGCACCACTCCTCGAACTCTCATTGAAAAGATTATGGAAATACGAACTCCACCTCTCCTTTATAGCGTCTTCATTCAGTAACACTCGTCCTGAATCATCCTTAATATACTTAACCGAACCCAGGTCTCGCCTGCCTCTCTCCCTAGCTTTAGCTAGTTTAAAGATATCATTAGCTCCTTCCTTGGTATCTAGGCGCTTGTACATCCCCTCATAAGCCTCCTCTTTGGCTTTTGACACGGCCTTTTTTGCCTCTCGTCTGGCCACCTTGTACATTCCTTTAAAAAAAATTGCGTACTAAATTAATTTTTGTATTTTAAAATGACAAGTAAATCCTAAATGAAAAAATTAAAAACCATCTTCCTGTACTGGTATTCGGCTATTTGCCATGGTACATGGTAGCGTATAGAGGACTCCAAGTCTGGTTAATTACCGGACGGTGAAAAATCTTTTGGCCGAAAATTGCGTGATACTCTAGTATCTTTATTCTTTCACTCTTTTCACATAAATTTTTCACCATAATGGCATCATGTACGTACAATTCAATTTCCCATAAAGTTTACCATCACCATATCTTCCATTTACCGTAAATTTAGTTACCTTGCTTTTGATAAGGTAAAAAAGTAAATGACAGCAGTCAAAAAATCTCATGAAAAAAATATCTTCAATCCAACAGTTGATATGAAATCATCTAAACCCATGTTAATCCATCTCCCTCCATTCATAATTAACACCCCCCCCAACAGTCACACACGCATTTACAACTGACCTAGCATAAAAAAAATGATAATAGAATCTTTCTTTCAATATCAAAAGCTAATTTTTATTATATATATGATCCCATTTTTTTAATATTTCAAACATGTTGTAATATACATGATTTAATAAAAATTTGGGGATCTTTAGAATTTTTTTTTAATCATTTAATTTTAATTTTTCTTAAAAAAATAAAAAATTCAAGTATAACAACAGCGTGTGGGAATCAGCTCTTGCATTACAGGTTGGTTGGTGTTTCATTTTTGGAAATTTTGGCCCCAATTCTGTTTCCATATGACCACTATCAGGCTTGGATATGTTGGTCCCAACTCTGTTTCCATATGGTCCTATCATGCATCTACTCAACTGTTACCTATGCATTAGATTAAAAAAAAAAAAAAATTCAAGTAGGGTCCTTGGTCCCCACCGAACCCTACATCCGCCAATGACGAGTTATTAGAGCAATTCCAGTGCGCGGCCTGAGTACCGCCACTAGGAGAGAGAATTTTAGTTGTCTAGCCACCTCCTCCTGTTGCACTGCAAATTTAACAATGACAATACAGTGAATAAAAACGTTAATATTAACGTTACTTTTAAAAAGTAAATAGACGTTATAAATTACAGAAGCTATAACGTTTATAATTTTAGCACTATTAATATTTAAATTTAAAATTTCTCATTTTTTTAAAATTTTTTAATCTTTTTGAAATCATTTCATTAATAATTTAAATATACATATATATATATATATATATTAATTGTATTATAAATTAAAAATTATATAAAACAGGTTAAATAATAATTAAGTAGGACCTACTAAAAGTTGGGTTTGGCCTTTGCATTGGAGCTAGTTGCCCACTTAATTTACCAGGCCCATTTTTTGCTGACTTGGCTTCGAAAAGTAGAAAATGGAAGTGGAGTTGGGCTCGTCCACTGCACTTGCTCTTAGGACCGTCTTTGAGGGTGTGCAAGAAGCCCCTTTGCACATGGCCTCTAAAGGCCCCCAAATTGTAAAAAATTCCTTCATATATATCTTATATTTATGTGTACTTCTATTACTATATATAATAAGAGAACACAAGGGTAAAAATTGCCAATAAAATGGCTATGAAATGTCCATTTTACCCTTTCAAGTTAAAAAATTACAAAAGTGCCACCATTTTATAATTTATACTAAAAACATGTTCCTTTGTGTATTCAATGAGAATCGAACCTTTAACCTTCGCTCAAGAATCTCATGTCATAACCAAGTGTGCTACATTAATTCTTGAGTTTACTTCAAAAATCTTACTAGATTAATCACATCCTCTTCTTGTCTTCTATTTAATTTTTTTGTTATAACTTTTGAATAAATAATATTTGTTTACATTATTTGTGTAATTCCGTTTTTTTTCGAATTTCCATAATTTTATATATAACTATATAAAATGTTGATTTATATTTTTATATAACTCCCTTTTTTTAGTTTGTGTATATAATATAACTATACATTCAGTCATTATTATAAATTTTTAATATTTTGTAGTTTTTTACAATTCAGTGGATATCAATTATGTTGCAATTGTTATTTTTTATATTTTTAAATGAAACTATATCTCTTATTAAACTTAATACAAAAACGCAAACAAGAATCACATTCTCGATAAAAATCGGACACAAATCTATAATAATTAGGTCAATTGAATATATCGAACTCGCAGAACTTAAAGATACAACAAATCTATTATCTATTAATTCTAGAGAAAATGACCAAAATACCTCAAAATGAGGTATCCATGGCCCAAAATACTGATTTTTGGAAGGACCGACCCTGACTACCCACGGGACACGCTACTGCGTGTAGCGTGTCTGAAGTACTATAGCAATCACTGCGCCTCTCTCATCTCTCCCAGCTCTCTCGAATCTATCCAATCTCTCCGCCTCCCTCCAGCCACCTCCACCGTATCTAAGCACACCAAACCAACCACCACTGCTTCCTCTTCGTTTTACCCAATTTATTTTATCGAATCTGGCCCCGTAGGGGCACATACGAGGTTGCTGGAAAAAATGAGGGAGAAGAGATGGTTCAATTTGGGGGTTTAAATTCTGGCAAACTAAATGATTTAAGATGGGTATAGGATTGTAGATCGTCGAAAGACGATTCGAATGATGTATAACACGTTATGGGAAAGTACCTGTAGGCTGTGAACGGAGCATTTCTGTGATTTTTGCCATCGGAATGGCTAGCTCGTGTTTCTCTAATTTTGGAGAAGACGATGGATACGCAACTAGAAAATGCGTATCTTAAGATGCGCATTTGACAGTTGCGTATCTCAAGCTACTGTTCACCTCCGCCCACCAGCGTGACTAAGCAATACGCCTTCTCCACCAGCGTGTCTAAGCGACACTACACTCCCAGTAGCGTGTCTGAAGATGCTCCACCACCAGTAGCGTGTCCAGTGGGTATTTAGGGCCGCGCTGACTGGCGGTGGATATTTTGGTTATATGTATTTAATTTATGGGTATTCTGGGCCATCAACCTCTTAATTCTATCTATCTATCACTAAAATTGTGTTTCACTAAATATTTATATTCTATTTATAAAATCAAACATAATTATAAGCTGATCATATAATTTTAGGTTTACAAAAAATTAAAAATGTGAGTTAAATTAGAGATTTTGGTCGACCAACCATTTAGGCTTTGAACGATTTAATATATAATTGATATAAGAAAGATAAAAATTTAAAAAATGTAGAAAACTTTTGAATTTATGTTTAAAAAGAAGAACTTTAAAAATAAGATTTATGTTGTTTATAAAAAATAACGTGATAAATATTTAATGTTAGATGAAAATAATATATGATTTTATAGATCATAAATATTATAAAATTATTAGTTATTATTAGTAATAACCCGTCGTATTATTACTTGACTATAAATTATGATACTACATATTTTATATAATACATTAAAATGATGCATTATGTCATATAATTTAGATTGATAAATGAAACTTTAAATATATAGACACTACTTAACATTTTAAAAATTATCATTTGTAGTCTTGTATATTACCTTTATATAATTTTTTAATTATGAAAAACAATATATATGTCCATATATGTTATAGTCAATTTATAAATTATTAACCGGTATTGTTAAATTATTAAATTATATTAAGTAATATACATTAATTTTCAAAAAAGCATATCAAATAATTGAATTTTAGTCAAAAATGAGTTTTCATAATTTAACATTTCAATAATATGTAATGACTGAGTTATAATATATATTTAGATAAATGTAAGATGAAATCAAAAGGTATGATCCTCTCCCGATTCATTACATTTTCTAAAGATACAATTAAGGGTTCGCGACTTCCTCAATTGTGTTAAGCACTCAACAACAGATTAACAAGGCAGAGAAATCACAATATAACTACACAAGCATAGTAACCATTGAATACTACCTAATTCCCGGATTAGGGAATTAGTTACTCATAATAAATGAAACAATTACGTAATATCTAATCTACTTTTACTTTTGGACATAAGATAAACATAACTAACATAATATACTTCTTCTAAGTTGATCTGATGTAAAATGATATGAACTATAATTTTATTATTTATTTATTTGTCATTTTTTTAAATTTTTCTTTGCAACCTTATTCTATTTTCTATAGGGATTTTGGTTTTATAGGTTCAAGACTGGTATGAGAACATTGCATTATAGACTTGCAATAGAGATGACATTGACATATTTTAAGGGAAGCAAAATCTTATAGTTAAATCACGTCATTTTTACTTAACATATTTTAATGAGTATGTTATCGCTTGCGGCTAATTGTGGACGATTGTGTTGATATGAAAGCAGTGTCTATCACTATGGAAAGATAAAAATTATCATCTTAATCTCTCAAATATATATAATTACAGAGTCCCCGTTCATAAATCAGACTTGTACATCATACCCAACAATATTATTATTGGCGTCTATATACAGTCCATATTGACATTCACTATTAACACATATCACTACTCATATTACAATTTCATAATTACGAGTTTCCAGATCAGAAATTATTAAACCACCCGCTACCTTATTCTTTAGAACAAAATTAGAGATATTTATATAGAGGCCCGTGCCTTGCACGGGATGTTACGCTAGTATCTATTAAGAAATTAACGCTTCCTTATGTCGTCTATTTTCGTTGATTTAGACAATTCAAAATCAATCGATGGTTACTTCAATTTCAGTAAATTTACTTAAAATTTTATGTTTTGGTTTAATTTGATAATATTTTAGAATATTTACGGACTAGTTTTATGTACGAGGGATTCATTCATTCGAAAATCGTTTTGGGAACGATTTTAAGGATTATAGCATTTGTTCTTGAAATAATTACTGTATATATTTTTCACACTTCATATGCACCGCTTTGCACCACTGTATTCGCCATAGGAGCCGGCGTATGAAAGTCTCCGAGTCTGGTACTGTACGGTAAAAAATCTTTTGGCAAAAAATTACGTGAAAGTATCTTTTATTCATTTCTCAAAAGAGCATTGTTAGAAATCCCAAATTTTTTCCCCAAAAATTGTCCAAAATGTTGTGACATAAATGAGTTGACATTATGAATGATTTTAATTGGTGAGATTGATGTGACCCTGACGGGTCCATTAAAGTTATAATTAATCAGGAGATGACACATGTAATTTGGGACAAATTTTGGACAAATTTTGGGAAAGGTTTTTGATTCTCTAACATTTTTCTTCTCAAAATTTTGGGTTTTTTTTTCTGATATGTCCCATTTTAAAAGGTCAACTAGCATGATAGCCCTGCACGGCACGGGCCACATTTTTATTCATATAATATTTTTCAAATTTGCGATGGAGTTCATTATATCCTCTTGTCAGTGTGTTTTACCTTTCACGTACAACGGTTTACTAAGATTCAATTGTTAATAATCGTTCTAAATTCAAATTATTAGCACACTCTAAATTTTGAGGTAAGAAGGATAACCGACAAAATTGGTATACAAGAAGAGTTAATCGTTAGCTATCAAGTATTACCACGATAATAGTGTCCTTTAGTTTGTTTTTCAGTAAAATCATAAAAGAATTACCACGATAGTAGTTCTTTTAACTACTTTCAATCCTAGCCCCAACATTTTTTAATATCTATTTTCTCTTCTACTCATATGTTTACCTCATATTTACTCCAATTTATTACTGATCATGTGCACTCTCACTTCGGCCTTTTTTCGATCACTATCCAGCCACCTCATTATACCTCTAAGATCCGCTATTTCCTCTAACGACATCATATATGCACATTTATCTTGCCCCACCACCTCTCTTTCGTATTTAACAACCTTAAGTTTGTTCGTCTTTTCTCTCTTCAATCATCTCCAATTCATCTTTGACAACGTCTCATCAACCTACGTATCCATGTTTATATAAAATTACTATTGTTGTCTTTACGAGCTGGATAGGTATTATTATAATAAAATAGTTAATTGTCATATCTCTCACATATTAAACATGTATACGTTTTTTGAATGTTATTTTGTTAAATGTTATTTTGTTAACATTATTTTTTTTGAATCAATTAAACTCTTTTAATATTTGTCAATAAATTGGATTAACATTTTAATGTACCCAATTTAGTTATATTATCGTTTTTTTAAGTTGATAAAAAATTGATGTGCCTATTCTTTTGATGGTATTTAGTTGAGTGTATTTCGTATCTAGATGTCCAAATTTAACAATAAACGAATTCATGTTGTATGTATACTTGGGGATGTGCATCAGGCCGGTCAATTCAGGGCCGGGTAGTGTTATACCCGTCACACTCCCCGAATTCGAACATAATCATTGAACTCGTTCCGGTTTCCGAACGAGGATCATTATGTTCCTAGATTTCTGCCCCGAAACGGAAATAGGGATTCCCATGAAAAATCGTGGATTTAAATTTTTTTTTAATTAAAATTTTGAATATAATCGTTGAACCCGTATCGATCCCCTAATGAGGATTAATTTGATTCATGATTCTTACCACGAACGGGGAACGAGGATCCCCCGCAAAAAATGGGAGATACGTAATTTTTTTTAGTTAAAATGTATATATTCTCGAATATATCGGATAATAAAATTAATTTGATAAATCATGATAAAATTATTATTACATTATAAATAGCGATTTGAATTAATTTTTTTAATAAAAAAAGATGAAATATAGTATTAAAAAAGATGATAATCATTTAGGGACCAAAAACAGGGATCAGACTGGGATACCTTAATCCCTGAGGTCGTTCCCTTCCTTTGATTTTTTTTATATAATATTTCATGGTGTCCCGAAAAATTTATCGAATACCTAAGAAAAACGGGAAAGGGATCAAATCGAGATGACAGGATGAAATGCTCATTTATACGTGTCTCACGTGAATTAGTTTCATTTGTTATGAGAATAACAAACATAGACAACTAATATAATTTTACAAAATAAAACTAATATACACGTACCATAAATCAAAATTTGAATTTATGTTATTTCGTGTATCATGTGAATTCGAGGCCTATATATTTAAAATTTTATATTAAATACACATACTTTCAGTCTCTTTAATAATCTGGTAAATATATGTTTTAAAAAATATTTTTTTCTAAATATGATAATCAGTCGGGGAACGGAAACGGGGATCGTGCTGGGATACCTTAATCTCCGAGCCCATTCCCTTCGCACGAATTTTTATTCTATAATATTTCATGTTGACCCGAAAAATTTCCCGAATCCACAATCCAAACGGGAAGGGAACCAGTTCGGGTAGATATGGTGAAATGCTCATTCATACGTGTACCACGTAACAAACATAAATAAATATTATAATTGGTGTTTTCATAAAAATATTCATATACATGTATCAGAAATTAAAATTAAAATTTATGTTATTTCGTGTACCATGTGAATTATATATTTAAAATTTTATATTAAATACACATACATTCAATCAGTTATTCATTCAATTAAAAATAGTTTATATGTTCTTATCATTTTAATTAATTTTATTATGAATAAATTTGAAAATAAATATTAAAAAAAATTTAGCAAGTGAATTGTCTATGTATACAATTATATTGATTATAAGAAATGTATCATTAAATGTTCTAGTGTAGTACTAATACATGTGAACATAAAATTTTTGGTACATGGAGGTCATATTAAAAAAAAAAAATTAGCAAATGGATTGTCTATGTATGCAATCATTGATTTGAAAAGATATATCGTCAAATGTTCTAGTGTAGTGGTAATACATGCAAACATAAAACTTTAGTACATGAAGGTCATGGGTTCGAATCCTTGGAAGTCATTATTTTTTAACATTATAAGTATTTTAGGGGTATTTTAGTAAATTACTAAATAGGTGGAAAGCCTTGTTAACATATAATAGATATAATGGATGGATTATACTTATGTCCTATATTTATTTATAATTATAAATATATCCCATTTTTCTAATCTGTCCTATTTTTTATTATAACCATGATTAATTAACTAACTACACATTCTTAAAAGACATTGTTGTTCTCTTACTTAAATGAAAATTGTACTAATTACTACTAAGTATACAATATAGGATCGAAAAGAGGAGATATATATTAGAAAATGAAAGTGCCCCAACTCAAAGCGATTCACAAAATAATAGTATAGACAACTCAAAAGCGATTCTGGTACTTAATATTTTTTTTTTTGAAAGGAGAAATAATTCAATGATTAAGAGTCATACGACATCTACAAAGATAATTGAAATTTAACAAACACATGACAAATATTAAATCTAAGTTTTCTTCATCGAAGCTACAATCGTTGAGAAGATCTTCTCTCTGGTACGGTCCCTTGCTAACATCGCTGGAAAATACAGCCTTTTTGAAGGGACTATCTAACGATTTGATGTAGTGATGAACATGATGTATTCGAAAAACCAACCATAATTGCATGTCCATATAAATCTTTTTCAAAGAACCAAAAGATCCAACACACCAAACATCCCGCAGATCTGCGATCCCGGACATTAAAACACACTAAAACAAATTTAAACTCTCACACGGAGAGACAAACCAAACTCTCACAAGGAGAGACAAATAAACCCAAAAAATGGGAACACAAGCCAAACTCGCACAATCCTCACAGAGACTAAAACTTGAAAGCAAGAAAGAAAGAGGGCCTCCGACCGGTGGATAAACCACCGCCGGAGGAGAAGATGCTTACGAACAAGAAGAAGAAGAAGAGAGGGGGGAGAGAAAAAGGTTTTTCGGTGGAAAAGTCACTTCTAGGTGCTGAACCCTTCTGGTACTTAATATAATTACAAAGACTATCAATGTGTTAGTAATTCTTTGGGTATTAGTTTGAAGGAGGAGCCAGCGGGGCCAGGAGGGAGGTGGGTGGGAGAGAAAAAGAAAGGGACATTTTATTCTTATTTAGTATAAATTTATGTATAATTATATGTATATAAGTTATATATGAGTTAAAATTAATCATGGAATATATTTATAATTATTCAATAAAAAAAAACATATTTATAATTGATTTGTTAATTTGAGACATATCAAACTAATACCCCAAAATTTTCACGGGCACCATGTACGTACAACTCAATTTCTCATAAAGTTGACCATCACCAAATCTTCTATTCACCGTAAAAATAGTTACCTTGCTTTGGATTAGGTAAAAAAATAAATTTACAGCAGTCAAAAAATCTCATGAAGAAAATATCTTGAATCCAACGGTTGATATTAAATCATCTAACCCCATGTTTATCTCACTCCTTGATAAATAACAAACCCCCCGCACACACAGTCACACACACATTTACAAAATTACAACTGACCTAGCATCTCTTTTCATTTCTTCATCAAATGTGAGTTTTATTTCTTCAGTTTTATTTAATATTCTGCTTCTGTGTATTGTGGTTATTTATGTGCTTATTTGGTTTAATCATTTTTACCGTACAGTTTTAGCTTCATGTAATGATAAGCTTGATTTCTTCTATATATTTTTATGTATGTATTATGGTTTTGTTGTGCGTATACATTATTGAATTTTCTGTGTAATATGACTCATGATCTGCACCATACATGTAGAGAGAGAGAGAGAGAGAGAGAGAGAGAGAGGCAACATTATCATGCATGTTCTTGATGGATGCATATCTATTTAGTAGAAATATAGATGATATCAGCCTGAATTTATTTTCGATTGGTTTCGGCGTTTCGATAAGTTAGCTTTTTAACGATAAATAAATGCTGAAATTTTAGAGTCATTAGTATAATGCATAGTAAGCTGGTACATTTTATATCGTGTCCTCGAAAACAATTTTGAGCGCTAGATCTTGTGTAGATGCTATGTCCAATGTGTTGTTTGTTTAGAAAGCAAGTAAATAGGTTAACTTGGCTGTTCAAGACTCAAGAGCATGTATGTATATGATCAAAGCTTGATTGTTTACGCAGTTAAGCTGAAATATGATTTTTTGAATGTACGACATGTACTTATTCTTTATGTGCCTTATCAATATTGCTAATAGTTGTATTTTTTTAGAAGCAATTATCGTTCTGAAGAAGAATTAATTTTGAATGTTAGATTGTTTCTTAGTTATTACATTAGGCATTAACATATCCTGTTTGCCGTATTCATGTGAAAAGTCTGATATTTATGAACTGGTGGATACAGAATTTATTCAAATGTCGTCAGAGGAGTATTCAGATGATGATTCTTATGATGACGATGATTCTTATGGTGACACTTACTCCCAGTCTAATAACAGTCGAGAATGTTCAGATGATGAATTTTATGGTGACGATGGTACCACTTACTCAAAGTCTAACAACAGTGAAGAATATTCAGATGATGCTAACAACAGTCAAGAATATTCAGATGATGCTAACAACAGTCAAGAATATTCAGATGATGAATCTTATGATGACCGTGGTACCAATTACTCAAAGTCCAACATCAGTCAAGAATATTCAGATGATGCTAACAACAGTCAAGAATATTCAGATGATGAATCTTATGATGACCGTGGTACCAATTACTCAAAGTCCAACAACAGTCAAGAATATTCAGATGATGATGAATATTATGATGACTCTGGAGAGTCCAAGGTGAAAGGTGGAGAATATTCAGATGATGATTCGTATGCTCTTGGTGACTACAACACTACTCACTCAGGGTCCAAGGCAACAAGTGGTGGAAATCGGGTAAGTGTGCATCAACAGACTTACCGACTAAAGAACGAGGACAAACAGAGTGGGAGCTATGAGCGCTTCACTGCAAAGGACAAGATTGTGAGTGGTGAACCCTTTGTGGATAGGTATGGGAATCGCGGTTACAAGGATGAGGGCACCACATCTTCTACCTACAAAACCGGTGACAGACGCGGCTACACTGAGTACTCCCGCGAGGAGAAGGTGAAGCATGTTGACTATAATAAAAGTAGCAATAGCAACAACCACAAGTCAGTTAAGTACTACTCGAAAAACAGCAAGCAGTGAGCCGGTATACATCCTCCATCGGCATGTAGCCAGGTGGTTATCTAGTGTTTTCATTCTTAATTTCTAGCTTTAGCAATTTACTACTAAGACTTCTTAATGGTTGTACTCTTCTTGGTGTGGTTTTAATTCGTTTTCAAAGATTTTAGGATTGCAATCTTTTCAATTGATTTGGTTTAAGACTTGGCTTCAAAGTCATATTCTGCAGTTTCTGTCTATTACTCTTAATATATGCTGCTGCTTGTAACATTCTCAATATGATTTATGTAAGTGGTACATCACTAGGGAGATATTGAACCCCTTACAGGTTAAAAACACAAACATTTTTCAACTTATAAATAGTTCATAAATAACTCTAAACGAACCTAACTTATGACAACAACAACGAATAATTTGAACAAGTTGAGCTAGTTTAACGTAAAATAATTTGAAGCTAGTGATAGTATCCATCGTACTAAACAAATAAATCGGAAAATAATCTACTCACGAATAATTCGAATTACAGACTTATTTTATTAAGCTGTAACACTTCGCACTGCATTCTCCACTTCATGTAAAATAAATTTTGTAACCAGCTTTTGCGAGAAAAAATAAAATAAAAACTATATATATATATAGTTAGGGCTGTTCACGAACCGAGCCGAGCCGAGCTTTGACCCTAACGAACCGAGCCGAGTTTTAATCTTAACGAATCGAGCCGAAGTCGAGTTGTTCACGAACAGCCTCGAGCCGAGCCGAGCACATCCGAGCTCGAGCTGTTTGCGAACAATTAATTTGGTTGGAGATCTTAGTAGATCACTACTATTCTAACTACTACTAGTAACTAGTGCTTTGTCACGGATTGTTGTTTCTATTTTTAAAAAAATATTTCTCGACGATCCAACCGTACGGATGTCAAGATATATATAATTTAGTGATTCCCAAATTTTCAAAAAATAAAAAATTAATTTGGTTGAAGAGCTTAGTAGATCACTACTAATTTAACTAGTACTAGTAACTAGTGCTCTGTCATGAATTGTTGTTTCTATTTTTTAAAAAATATTTCTCGACGATCCAACTGTACGGATGTCAAGTTATATATAATTTAGTGATATTCCCAAATTTTCAAAAAATAAAAAATTAATTTGATTGGAGATCTTAGTAGATCACAACTAATTTAACTAGTACTAGTAACTAGTGCTTTGTCACGAATTGTTGTTTCTATTTTTTAAAAAATATTTTTCGACGATCCAATCGTACGGATGTCAAGATATATCTAATTTAGTGATATTCCCAAATTTTCAAAAAATAAAAAATTAAGTTGGTTGGAGATCTTAGTAGATCACTACTAATTTAACTAGTACTAGTAACTAGTGCTTTGTCACGAATTGTTGTTTCTATTTTTTAAAAAATATATCTCGACGATCCAACCGTATGGAAGATATATCTAATTTAGTGATATTCTCAAATTTTCAAAAAATAAAAAAATTATTTTGTAGATAAAAAATTAAAAAGTAAAATTTTCGAGCTTTAACGAGCCGAGCTCGAGCCGAGCCAAACCGAGCCCTTAACGAGCCGAACTCGAGCCGAACACCCTAAAGCTCGGCTCGGGCTCATTAGGCTTAACGAACAAAAATCTTGTTCGAGCTCGACTCGAACTCTTAAAGAGCTCGAGCCGAACCGAGCCCTTAACGAGCAGAGCCGAGCTTGTTCGCGAACAGCTCAACTCGTGAACAGCTCTAATATAGTGTCTATTTGGCTCAACTTTTATTATGAACTTATGGACTTATTTTCGGGTAAATATTTTATATTTTGATAATATTTTTTATACAAGTATTTAATATATATTTGAGATTCAATAAATTACAAAAATAATTTGAAAAATAAATTGGAAAGTTTAGAATCTATAAGTTTGTTTTAAAATGCAACAAGAGTACAAGACACGAGGTAAGGTGTTGTAGCGTATTGCAGACTCCAAGTCTGCTTAATTATTGTACGGTGAAAATCTTTTGACAGAAATTTACTAGTGAAATTACCGTGATCATTGTAATTTTCTGCAATCCAACGGCTGGTATCAACTCATCAAACTCAACCTTTACTCACTCCCTTTAAAAGACCTATCTCTCTTCACTAGTAGCTGCATACTCTCCGTTTCTTCATCAAATGTAAGTTTTATTCACACAACTATGTTTGTTCTTCTTCTTTTTAAGCATATTATGGTTATTTATGTGTATATTTATTTGGTTCTATCTATCTCATTGTGCTGTGTTGTTCATATATTTAACTGTCATGTTTTTTTTTTGTAATTTTTTACTGTACAGTTGTAGATCATGTATTGTAAAGCTTGATTTCTTATGCGGTGTTCATACAATTTATGTATGTTAATCGTAATCCTGACAAAAAAAAAAATTGCAATGTTCATTTATTGCGTTGATATTGGCTGATAATATGAGAATCATGATATAAAATAGTAATACAAATTTGTCATATGCTTACCATGCACAATTTTAGCTTATTAATTTCGTTACCTATTATGTAGATGCTTTCAGACTGATTTTATCTTTAATAGTTTCTCCGTGTTGCGAGATATTGTTACAATGTACTGTACTTTGGTAGTTTTGATCCTCAGAAATGAATTTTGGGTGTGGAAATATATTTATAGGTCCTAATGGATTGTTTTTTGTGTTTTAAACACGAGGGGAGTAAACATTTAGTTGAATGTGTGATTAGTCGGGGTTCTGTTCGTCTCACGAGTCACGATGATCAGATTGTTCTGCTCTTGGATTTTTTTTTCCAGTAATGATTGTAGCCTGGTTTTTTTGTTTGTTTGACAGTATCAGATGGATATTTTCAGTTTAGTGTAAATTTATTGTGTGATATTGGCTTGTGTCAAGATCTTCAATATAATCATAAAATTTGGCGATACTAAATGCATAAGATTCCAGCCTGGTTTCTTTCTTTGGTAGTATCTGCATCTTCCTATATTCTGGTTTTATGAATTTAGCGGCAGTTCTGGTAGTTTTGATATTCTCCCTGTTTTGTACAGAATGATTAGTGTGCTTCCGATGGTTATATGGCTTGGATCCATGAGTTTTTTAAGGGCCTGATGTAAATTTTACACTTCTCATAGGCTGTATTGTATTTAATGTTGAATGCACTAGGTAGAGTAGATGTTGTAAAACACTCAAAATCAAAGCTGAAGTTCAAGGGCTTACATATGATTTTGTACCAAGTTTTTTTTTTTTTGTTGTGTATGATGAGTTCGACTGCTACGTTATTTTGATTGTTCAAAAGAAGAGTTAATTATGATCTATTAGATTGTTTCTTTGTTGCTTACATTTTGCCTGTCCATGAGAAAAGTCTAATATTTGGTGGATACAGAGTATCTTCAAATGGCAGGAGTGTATTCAGATTCTGATGATGAATATTATGCTGTTGGTGACGATGGAACTTACTCGGAGTCCGGAGACTATTCAGATGATGAAGATTATGATGTTGACTACGGTACCACTTACTCAGAGCCCGACACAAAAAATGAAGGCTATTCAGGTGAACAGCATAAAGCTCTTGGTGACTATGGTACCAGTTACTCAAAGTCCATGACTCAGAGTGGTGGAAGTGGGGTGAATGTGTATCAGCACACATACCGTGCTAAGAATGAGGACAAACAGAGTGGGAGCTACGAACGTTTCACTGCTAAGGAGAAGACGGTGTGTGCTGAACCCTTTGTGGATAGGTCTGGGAAACAAGGTTACAAGGATGAGCACACCAAATCTGCTACTTACAAAGTTGGTGACAAAAGCGGCTATACTGAGTACTACCGCGAGGAGAGGGTGAAGCATGTTGACTTTGATAAGAGCAGCAGCAGCAGCAGCAGTAACAACAAAGCTGTTGGGTACTACCCAAAATACAACAAGTATTAGGTTTTACCAGCTATCCTCCATTGGCATGTAGCTTGGAGATTATCTATGCTTTGATCTTAAATTTTAGCTTGCTTTAGTAGTCTACTAGTATATTACTCGGGAACTACTTACCTAGCTTGGTAATGCTGGTACTTCTGTTGATGGTTTAAGTTCTGTATTAAAGATTTCTATTAGGATATTACCATGGATTTGGTTTGCGGCTTGGCTTGAAAATCATTTTCTTCCTTAGTTTGTGCTTTTAATCACTTGATTGCTAGCTATTGCGGACTCGAACATAGAACTGTGAGAGCAGATAACATGATAGATGACTTAGATAAGGTGTTGATGGTTCTTACTTCTGGCTTGATTTTATGGCCTTCTTATCTGGAGTTGGATAGTAAAAAAGTGAATACAGTGTGTGTATAATCCTAAAGTTTTCATTACTTCTACAAGATGAATGGTTAAGTTTCGTGGATTATTTGCTTAAAAATAGTAGTCTAATGTAGAGTGTTCAATTCAAAGTAAATTTTCAGAAACATTCTTGATTCTTGGTTCAAAAATAATTTCCATAAATGGACTGTTTCATTTTCATTCATTCTTTACGTAAATCAGCCAAACATTATCTTCGATGTGATCTTTTCAAAAGCATATGCAAGTTAGATGTAAGAAAACTGTTACTCCTTCCCTACCACTTATTTTGTCATCATTTCTCAATTTGTTTTTGTCACCAAAAGTTTGTACAAGCTCAATAATTAAAGTAAATTGAACTTCAAATAAGTTGAAATTCCATATTTGTTGTGATTTTTTAAATATAAATATACAATATAAAATATACTTATAGTAAATCGTTGAAGGGGCCTTTTGATTTGCGGAAAAAATCGTAGGTGTGGAAATGAAAGTAGTGCTACATATCCTGAATTGAATTCCAAATATATTCTCTAATGACATATATCGTGTTTTTATTTGGAAATTCATATTTATGCATGAGAAATTCATTTTATCTATAAAAAAATAATTAATAATACGCTATAATCTCATCATTCGGGAAAAGAATTTTGAGAATTATAATATTTTTCGCGAAAATAATTACAATATATATTTTTCACATTTCAAATGCACCACTGAATTCACCATAGTAGCTGGCGTATGAAAGACTCCAAGTCTGGTTAATATACAGTAAAAAATCTTTTGGCAGAAAATTACGTGAAATTATCTTTCATTCATTTCTCAAAACTAGCATAAAAACCCGTGCGAGGCACGGGTCGCTAGCTTAAATTGTATTTTTTAATTAAACTATTCGTGATCAGTATTGTTTGAAATATGTGATTGATTTTCAAATATTTCATCTTGTTACTGGACTATGTGGTTATTGTGTACATACTTAAATATGTTCAAAATTGTACTTTGAAAACTATTATGAGTAATATTGATAGCAATCATGTCAGATTTTAATTTTGTTTTGGGTCATAGAATATAATTTGAGTGTTTTATGGGTGTTGTCTAATTATTAATTAAGACAATTTTTCATAGCACCTACATTCCTAAATTTTCTTCAAAAATGATGCATCCATTTAGCTGGATCTCCAATAATATTCAAGGTAGAAACTTAATAGTCTTCAAGATGCTGCATTCTAAGAATGTAGGTTTCAGTCCTGATTCCAATCAAAAACCTTCGTAAATTTTCTAAAACTTCTCAGGTCTTGCGCTTTTACTTCTTAAAACTACATTTTTAATTCTTTTATTTGTTTTCTTCTAATTTCTTCATTTTAAGAATTCTTTACCTTTATTTCTCTTCCAATTTCCGTCTGACTTTCATTGAGTTACCTCCATAAATAATATATAATATATGGTCCTTTTTTTCCGTAAAATGTCATATTTTAAATTGAACATTAACTAATTTGTATATAAAAGGTAATGTGTTATTTGTAGAATTCGTCTTTTTGAAGCCAAATATTTTTATGACCCAAATAGTTTGACTAATAAATTATTGTATCTTATTTAGTAATATAATAATTTCATTTTACGTTAACACCTCAATATTTTTTACTCTAATATATTGTTAGATAATATCCATCATATTAATTATAATATCGGTTTATAACCCAATTGTGTATTTTATGTAATTATTTTACCGATAATACATATTGTGTGTATAATTTAAAATACATGTGAATATGTGATCTAATGGTATGAAGATGCAGAATTTAACTCGGTGATCCACGTTCGATTATCACTAAAAATAGTACTTGTATACAATATGAACTTAGGAGTAAATTGGTGCTTTCAAATCAGTAATAAAGTACTTTAGTTATTGACTTAATCATATATGTAATATTTTTCATAAAAAATACATTATGCATTTAATATTGTTTCTTTATATAAAACCAAATCTTGCCCCGCTTAAGCGATATACATAGAGATATTATGTGTATTATTGAAAACACGTATAGATGAGTGCTTAGGTTGTTTAAGAGAATAATTATATAGTAATTTTTTTATTATTATGTTGATTATTATTGTTATTACAATTTTATAATATTATCAAACCATATATTATGTATCAATAATTTATATTTTAATTTAATATGTTATAGTTCAAATCAATAAATGTAAACGCAACATGACAAAAAATTATTAATATGTCGCAATATTATAATATTAGAAAAAAAATCACTAAAATAACACACATACATCTTTTATGTGTATGATTTAAAACACATGTGATTGAGTTGTGTAGTGGTAAAAAGATTTGTTAATTAACTCGGGGGCCAAAGTTCAATTCCCACCAAGCACAACTTTTTCAAAAAAATTGAGAATAGAGGGATAAATTAATAATCATACTACATAAAAAGTCGCACAACACACACATATATCTATAATGTGTATGTTTTAAAACATATGTGATTGAGTGATGTAGTGGTAGAAGGATTTGCTAAATAACTTGAAGACCCAAGTTCAATCCCCAACAACCACAATTTTTCAAAAAAATTTGAGAATAGAGGGATAAATTGGTAATTACAATACATTAAAAAATCTCACTATTTTTATCTTGTGTTGGCCTATTATATATATAATAGATTTTCACCATAATGGCACCATGTACGTACAACTCAATTTCCCATGAAGTTGACCATCACCAAATCTTATATTCACCGTAAAAATAGTTACCTTGCTTCGGATAAGGTAAAAAAATAATTTACAGCGGTCATAAAAATCTCATGAAGAAAATATCTTGAATCCAACGGTTAATATTAAATCATCTAATCCCATGTTTATCTCACTCCCTTGATAAATAACAACTAGGGGAGAGCACGGTTCGGTTCGGGGCGGTTTTGCCCTAAAACCGAACCCGAAACCGCATGTCTTCGGTTTTAAAAATTGAAAACCGCAACCGCAACCGACCCGTCGGTTTCGGTTTCGGTTTTAAAAAGTTCGGTTCGGTTTTTAACGGTTCGGTTTCGGTTATAAAACCGAACGAAAAAATTATTCAAGATGATATACCTAAATGTGTAGCATCCTTTTGGCAGTACACATTTTGAGAATATGAGGATGAGTATGAAATTTTTCACTCTGATAGTACACATTTATTCGATGGCAATCAGATGTATGAGAATGAGTATGAAATTTTACAATCCGATTTTGATAATATTGACATTCCACCTAGTGTTGAGGTTCCTGTTTCTTGGTTCCTTGGTCCTGCCCAAAATAAAATTACTGTTTAGGTATTCCATTTGGAACATCGTTTTGAAACTTAATTATAATTCAAGATATAATATCTTTATTAAGTTTAAAAATATATATAAATTATATATTTATTTATTTATTTTAATAATCGGTTCGGTTCGGTTTTAGCCGGTTCGGTTTTAACCTATAACCGGAACCGGAACCGAAAGTGTCGGTTTTTAAAAATAAAAAACCGCAACCGTCGGTTCGGTTTCGGTTTCGGTTTTTTCGGTTCGGTTTTGGCCGGTTTCGGTTCGGTTTCGGTTTCAATTCGGTTTTTTGCTCACCCCTAATAACAACCCCCCACACACAGTCACACACGCATTTACAACTGACCTAGCATCTCTTTTCATTTCTTCATCAAATGTGAGTTTTATTTCTTCAATTTTATTTGATATTCTGCTTTTACATAAGATTATTGTGGTCATTTATGTGTTTATTTGGTTCTGTTTGTGTAACTGTGATGTTTTAATCATGTATATAAATTGTTTTTATTGTTTTTTTCACTTTTTACCGTACAGTTTTAGCTTCATGTTTTGTTATAAGCTTGATTTCTTATATGTGTATGTATGTGTTATGATTTTGTTGTTCGTGTATATTGTTAATTTTGGCTTGTAATGTGACTATCTTGATCTGCAAGAGAGAGAGGGAGGGAGAGATAGGGAGAGAGAGATAGGGAGGGAGGGGGAGAGAGAGAGATAGGGAGGGAGAGAGAGAGAGAGAGGGAGAGAGAGAGATGCAGCATTGTCATGTTCTTGATGTAGGTATATATTTAGTACAGATGTAGATGATTTCAGCCTGATTTTATCATCGATTAGTTTCGGTTATCGATATATTACTTTTTTACAAAAATTAAAATGCTGAGATTTTAGAGTCATTAATACAATGTATCGTAAGCTGTTAGTTTTAATATTGTGTCCTGAAAATCAATTTTGAGCACTAGATCTAGTGTAGATGCTTGAATGTGTTGTTTTTGGTGTCTAAAATACGGAGGATAAACGACTTCATGTGTTGTTTTCGGTGTCTAAAATATGGAGGTTTTTATCTTACAGCGCTTGATAGCATCGGGGTTTGTTAAGCTTGATACCTTCAAGTTTTTCGGTTGTAGACTTGTGGTGTTCACATATTGTGTTGATAGTAGCATTTAATTTGACAATTGTAATCTGCATTATTGTGATAATAGATGTATCAGATTTGATCCTGATTATGTTTCTTTTGTGGTGTTTACGTGTTGCATTAGCATCCTGATTATGTTTCTTTTGTGGTGTTTACGTGTTGCATTAATTAGCTGTTATATTGGCTTTATCAAGGTAATACCAAATCTGGTAATTTTGGTTTTTTTTTTGTCGCTTTGAGTTATGAACCTTCCGTGCTTTTCAACATCTCAACTGGTTTCTAAACAGAAGAGAATTTGTGCTTCTTTGCTTGCCTGTGTAACTGTTGTGTATCATCAATTTGGCTAATTGGTAGGTTTAATTGTTCAAAAGCAACCATTTGTTGGAGTATATTGATTATAAACTGTTCAACACCTTCTGTCTGCGTTTTCCATACAAAGTGTCTAATTATTATCTTGGTGGATGTAGATGGCAGAGGAATATGCACTTGGTGACTATGGTACCGGTTACTCAAAGTCCATGACGAAAGGCAGTGGAAATCAGGTGAATGTGTATCAGCAGACATACCGAGCTAAGAATGAGGACAAATACAGTGGGAGCTATGAGCGTTTCACTGCTAAGGACAAGACGGTGTGTGGTGAACCCTTTGTGGATAGGTCTGGGAATCGAGGATACAAGAATAAGCATTTCTCATCTCATACCTACAAAGTTGGTGACAAAAGCGGCTATACTGAGTACTACCATGAGGACAGGGTGAAGCATGTCAACTTTGATAAGAGTGGCAACAGCAACAACAAAGGTGTCGGGTACTACTCAAAATACAACAAGTATTAAGTTTCGGCAATCATCCAGCATCCTCCTTTGGCATGTAACCTGGAGGTTATCTTATGTTTTCTTTCTTGATTTCTAGCTTAAGTAATCTACTGCTAGGAACTACTTATCTAGCTTCTGAATGTTGGTACTCTTGTTGGTTTAAATTTGTGGATCAGAGATTTCGAATGTGGTTTTACCTATCATTTGGGTTTGAGATTGGCTTCCTAACTGCTTTCTTCCTTATTGTCTATCTGTCTGTCTTAATCTGCTGGCGGTGTTAACATCTTTTGGCCATTGGTTGAGTATTTACATGTTTCCTGCAGGCATATACTTAATTGCTGTCTGTATAAATTAAATTGAATATGGTTCCTGTATATTGTCAGATCTGCTCAAGTTATAGGACTTGACTTCAGTGATTTTTGTAGAATCCTTATTTTCCAAAAATCAGCGGAATCCTCTGCATCAAAAGAACTTGGTGCTATATTGCTTCTTGTTAGTTTTTTTTTTTTGCTAAATTGTTGCTTCTTGTTAGTTAGAATTTAAAGAACTTTGGCTTGTCGCTTGGGGGTTATCTAATGTTTTATGTCTTACTTTCTAGCTTTGATTAGGAATTTACTACTACTATTTATCTAATTTCTTTATAATGGTACTCTTGTTGTTTGAAATGTTTGTCAGAGATTTCGACTGTGGTTTACTATTGATTTGGTTTGAGTATGGCTTTCTTTTCACGTTCTTCCCTTAACTTGTTAATGTTAGCATTCTTCGGCCAATAGTTGGAGATTTATGTGTTGCCTACCAGCATATGTTTGTTTGCTCTCTCTGCGTGATAAACACTTGGAAGACAAATTTAGATCTTTGTAGTTCTCCTCTGATTATTGGACTTCAGTTTAATAAAAATTTTTAAGCCATATTTTCTGCAAGCTCATTGAGAACAGCAGGAAATTCGATCATCAAAAGTTAGTGCTATATTTGCAGAAACATGCTGTAACCTTTGTAGAGTGTAACTTAATTGTTGCATGTTCTCTTGCGACATCTATGATTATTAATGAAATGGGTTAATGATCTGATTGGTCACTGAAGTCAGCCTGAATTATCAAGTTGGTCACTGAATTCAAAACGGATTCAATTAGGTCACTTACTCCATGAATGTACAACCCGTTAAATAGTCTTCATTTTTTTGACGTAAGTTACTGTCTGTAAAATTTTGTTCAAAAAATCTCCACCAAATTTTGTTAAATTAAAGTGTGTTATGAGTCTCACAAAACCGGTCTTAGATTTTCATTATGAGCTCTAGATTTATATAAATCGACAAATAAAATTCAAGAACTAAAACTGTTATTCTTCAGATATATCTATTTTGAAAAGAATAATTAGGGTAACACATATATGGTTTCAGATTTATGAGATGTTACGTGAATCTACAATTATAAGTGTTTCAGTCCGTGTTACGTGTGTATATATGTTATCTTTAGCAGATGTTAACAATTTTCATAAAAAAATGAAGACTATTTAACGAACCGTGCATTCATGTCGAGTAAGTGACCTGATTGAGTCCATTTTGAGTTCACTGACCAACTTGATAATTAAGGCGACTTCAGTGACCAATCAGATAATTAACCCTTAATGAAACATGTTCACTGCTAAATAGGGGTGATCATAAACCGCACCAAACCGCACAAATCGCCCGCACCACACCAACCCGCACCACACTGCACGGTTTTTATTTTTTGTGGTGCGGTTGCGGTTTCAAATTTTGACAAACCGCGCGGTGTGGTGCGGGTTGCGGTTTTAGTTTTCTGAAATGCGGTTAAAACCGCACCGCACCACAATATTTAATACTATATATATATATATCATGTTAGTATTTTATTAATGATTTAAGGGATAGTTTGCAAACTATTTGGTTCGTTAGTACCTACTAGTAATAGCTTATTTTACAGGCTTATGAGATCAATTATAATGCGCTAGTCCATCTTTATCTATTTAGTATCATAATATTTCATACTACAATGTTTATATTTAGTTAAGTCTATGGACACGGTTTATATATTATGTTAGTATTTTGTTAATGATTGAAGGGATAGTTTGCAAGCTATTTGGTTCGTTAGTACCTACTAGTAATAGCTTATTTTAGAGGCTTATGAGATCAATTATAATGCGCTAGCCCATCTTTATCTATTTAGTATCACAATATTTCATACTACAATCTTTATATTTCATTAAGTCTATGGACACGGTTTGCATAAGAATTAAGAAATGTGGTTGAGTATGAACTTTGAAATTAATTTCACATGCATGAAAATTAATATTTCAGATTTATAATTATTTTTATCGAAGATGTAAACCGCAATAAACCGCACCACACCGCATTTTCGCGGTGTGGTTTATGCGGCTTTATAATTTCGCGGTGCGGTTGCGGTTTGGAAATTTGACCAAACCGCATGCGCGGGTTGGTCCGCGGTTTTGGGAAAAAACCGCACCGCCTGCACCGCGATCACCCCTACTGCTAAATCAGATCGGTCATGGCTCGATAAATTATAGTGTTCCATCTACGTACCAAATTTATACTCCCGTTGTTTTTTAATATTAGTCTTTTGATTTTTCTACACACATTTTTAGGTGCATTGACCACATAGCTAAAATTATTGTTTTTGAAATTTTCTTTTTCTGAATAAAAATATGTAATCAAAATTTTAATTCATAAAATAAATTAATTAAAAAAATTAATTTTAACAATACAATCAAAACACTTAAAAATATGTGTAGAAAAGTCAAGCGACTAATATAAAAAAATAGAAAGAGTAATATACTAATAATTAGGATACATATTAGGATTTCAATGTAATTGTCTGATCCTTTCATCTAATCATCTCGTGATATATATTCACTTTTTGAACAGATTCTATCTTTTCTTTTCTTGCTGTAATCCTTGAGTTGTCCATATAAGCGAGTCTTATTTTTTAGGCACATTTTGCTTATGTACTTGGATCATAGAATCTCAGTTCCTCATATTTCAAGTATTGTGATTAGTTGTCCCCATTCAAGCTCAACTTTATCGTCTATACTATAATAAGCGAAATACGATATATTTGGTTGTCGATTTGGTACTTTTTTTTTATTACTCTTTTTTTGTCATACAACACACACCAAAACACGACTGTTAGAGTCCGACTAGATATCGGAGATCCTCAAGGCCCAATTACATCTTTTTATTTTCCAAGGCCAGTTCTTTTAATTTTTTTTTTTTTTGTGGTTTATCTAACTCATGTATAATTCATGCAATACAAAGTACGCTATGTTTTCTAGCCATATTCACAAATTTTATTAGTATTATGATAAAACTTGCATTTATAATAAAAGTTTGTCGGTTTTGTTTTCGGTTTGGTTATCTTAATAATTGAATAAATAATAACATAATATAATTAATGGTAATTAACTGATTGTCATTTTCACGTTTACTTTTAGTTGCAATAATAAATATATATTCAAAAATATCACACAATATCTTTCAATCATTAATAAAAAAATACTAAAAATCAGTATACAATGTTTATAATAAGAAAACATAAGTATAATACTTAAATATGAATATATCAAATTATATTACATTAAAATTAAAAAAAATTATTGAAAATAATGTTTATACAAAAATATAATATAAATTTCAACAAAATTATTTTAAATTTTAAAAATTATATTATCTATTTTTAATATAGAAGAAAAACACTATCATTTTTTGTCACTCTTTTTTTGGTCATACAAGACACATCAAAACACGACTGGTAGTCATAGTCGAATTAGACCTGGAATCCAACTAGATGTCCAAGATCTTTAAGGCCCAATAATATCTTTTTATTTTTAAGCCCAATTCTTTTAATTTTTTTTAAGTGGTTTATTTAACAAAATTATTGAATCTTAAACCCCATCTTCTTTTCTATTTAAAAATTTTAAACTCGCGTATAATTCATTAAATATAAAGTACGCCAAGTTTTTTAGCCATATTCACAAATTTTATTAGTATTCTGATAAAACTTGCATATGTTAATTGCTTAAAAAAAACTTGCATTTGTAATGAAAGTTTGTCGATTTGGTTATACTAACTATTAAAATAAATAATAATATAATATAATTAATGATAATTAACTGATCGTCTTTTTCACGTTTTTACTTTTAGTTGCAATCATTACTATGGTCCTGTTTGGCTAGACTTATTTTAATTCCTTATGGACTTATTTTCGGATAAAAATTTCATATTTTGATAATTTTTTTTATACAAGTATTTAATGTATGTTTGAGATTCTATAAGTTGCAAAAAAAAAAAGTTAACTTTTTTCAGAAAAAAGTTAGGAATATATAATTTTGTCTTAAAATAAGTTGACTTATTCTGAAAATAAATTCCCCCAAACATCCCCTATATATTCAAAAATATCACACCATATATTTCAATTATTAATAAAATATATTAAAAATCATTATACATTTTTATAATAAGAACATAAGTATAATCCTTAAATATGAATATATCAAATTATATTAAATTAAAATAAAAAAATATTGAAAATAATGTTTATATAAAATTATAATATAAATTTCAACAAAATTATATTAAATTTAAGAAGTTACATTATCTATTTTTAATATAGAAGAGAAACAATATCATTTAGAATACTATAAAATATGTATTATTTTGTTTTAGTATCTTCTATAATTTATTTTTCTATTAATTGAAAAACATATATTGAAATTATGAATAATAATATAAAAAATTTAAAAAATAAGATAAAAATATTAAATTATGAATCAAGTTTTATATATAAGGTTGACTCTATCTCTAACCCGATTCGATTATTGTCATCAAATGACTTGAACTTGATTCGATTATTGTGAATTTAAATTCGAGTATTTTAGGAGTAAATTAACTTGTTTACGCTAATAAGTATGTATCAGAGTTATAATCAGTAGTCGCATTTGGAATTCTAAATTGTGACCTGTAATTGTTATCTGTTTAATTTCTGATAAAATTCCATATATATATGCATCCTGAATCCTGATGATGATGGCCCCTTAGGGCGAAAGGTACGAGTCTGGGTTGCATTTTTTTTTTCACGCGGATAAAATAAAATTACTCAGGACCAAGCAAAATTGTACGAGTCACATTTGAGATTTTGAGTTTTCTCGCAAGTTAGTCTTACTGATATGAAAGAGTTGAGTTAAATTTGCGAGCTGGTCAAATAATTAAATAGCATATATTGTACACATGAAAAGTTCAGCTCGAGCCGAGTTTGGTACCTAAATATATACATTCTCAACTAATAATGAAAACTAAGCAGACAATTATTTTGTGTTTTAGGACAAAATCTTGTGTTGGATATCGACCTGTATATTATAAATTCAGATCCTCAATAATAAATCTGAATCAAATCAAGTAAATGACACGAGTTCTAGTTGAGGTTTAGACTGGCTATTTATTCGATTACCAATTAGTTTATTGACGAGATTTTAAGATGATTTCTGATTTTTTGTTACCCGCAAGTCATCGCATGAAACTTGTGGCAGTCATCTCCTATCTCTTAACATCTAGCAATTGATACAGCAATACAGTGAGGTTGAAAACAGCATACATTATTCAAATAAATTTACAAAACCCGATTATAATCAGGGTCTATAACATATTTAATTTAACTTACATCCTCCTTAATTATGACATTTAAATAAACATATACGAATCCTTACTTCCGAAGTTAATTATCGTGTCACTGCTCCACATTGTATCTCAAAGCAAAGTCTTGGTATAGTTGATCAGACTGATGATGATGAGTTGATGTTGAGTCCCAAGAATTGGAAGATGCAGAATTTGCGTCAAACTGATCATTAGGCCACCACAGCATGCTATCTTTAGAACCTTCTATTTCCTTGAAACAATCAAACTCACCCATTCCCACTGCATTGTTGTTGTTTAGAAATTCTTCAACCTCGGGTTGGAATGTCGAAACTGATTGAACTCCCAAGTTTGATTGATATTGTCCATCTGATTTCGGGACAGCATATGAGTCTGGAATATTGAAGCTTGCAGTTGGCATGATTTGATCCATTATTGGTTCAAAGTGCTGAATATTTTGGTCTGGGCTGGGCTGAGAAATCATCGTATGTTGAAACAAAGAGTTTGAGTTGTCATTAAAACATTGGAAGGTTTGGATCATTTTTTCTTGAAGAGGGTTCATCTTGGGCCAAACTGTAGGATTACTGAACATTGAAAAAGGGTTTTGAAGATTCTGAAGCTGCATGTGGAGCTGAAGCCTTTCCATAGCAGAGTTGCTCAAGGTATTATCTTCTCCTGCATCTACAAGTTTCGTATCCTGACTCGAAGAGGCAGAAGGGGAATTGATGTGATAGTTTTTGCGCTTTCCAAGCAACTTTTTCTTGAGTTTGGTATTCCAGTAGTTTTTAATATCATTGTCAGTTCTTCCAGGCAATTGAGCAGCAATAATAGACCACCTAATATATACATATCAAAATTAAAACGGCATCAGCAAGGCACAGAATGATTATAATGAAATTTGATCTAATATTTATAATATATACTATTTGCTTGATAGATCATGCTCCTCTTTTTATCTCGAATTCTGGATCTACACTTATGCATGTACAGATATTCTTAAAACAAAAGCTTCATGGACAACAACAAAGGACAAATCTACAGCTATATATGTATATCCATCAAAATTTAAGGCATCGTATTATGAAAAGGAAAATATTAAGACCTGCTGCCGATACTGATGTAGAGGCTGCATATGATGTTGTCCTCTTCTTCGGAGAATCCTCCATGCTTGATGTTAGGCCTCAAGTAATTCAACCACCTCAATCTACAACTTTTCCCACATCTCTTCAACCCTGTCAAATTAATTATTTAGTTTAAATTTTAATTCTTAGCACCCATTTAGTTAAATTAAACAGTTATTAACATTTTTAGGGTTTTCTTTTTTCAGTTATCATGCATAACTCTAAATAGAAGAAGATAAATGTTACAAGGAGACAAGCTAGGGTAGTTACCAATTTTCTGGGGAAGAGCAATCCAGTTATTGCCAGTGCCAAAGGTTTCAATATAAGCCTTGAGCTTTGCATCTTCTTCAGGTGACCATGGACCTCTCTTCACGTTCTCTTTGTCACAGCATGGAGCTCGACCCATCTCGAACAATCGATATCTGTTGTATATATGTCTATGTACTTATCTCCTGCTTCTCCTTCTTCTTTGTAGCCGACTAGCCAATTTACAACTTCTTGAAGTTCTTGTTGATTGTTGAGGAAATGAGCAAGCGGAGACCAGCTATTTATAGAAGGATTTTTTATCTGAATTTTCCCAGAAAAGTCAAATACTATAAAGTCTCTCCTCCCTCTTCTAGGGTTTATGCATAACTTTATCTCATACTTTGGATTAGTTCAGCAATCCTCTCCCTTACTTTCTTGATTTATTATTATTAAACATGCAAGAGGCAGATAAGTACAGAAATTTGTCTAATATCTTGTTATTAAACATTGAAATGCTTTTTTGTTTTCAATAATTTACAACAGGTACAAGTAAATTCAAGCAAGAAACCTCCATGCTTTACGTTTGTTGGCTCTCTAAATGGTTCTATTATTGAGTTAGCTACCCCCTTTTTAATTACTGGCTACCTCTAGCTAGCTCCTAAGATACTAATGGCAGATCAATGGAGAAGAGGGCTTTCGTTATCTATCTATATAAACCATCATATCTGTTAGAAAAACAATTGTAGTTGTGCATTGTTAGCTGATCATAGCTGAATGTATAATATAATTTAAGTTTTGAAAACAATGAAAACACATTTTTTTACCGTCTAAAACCTATTGGAACAATTGTTCTCATGTTAAAATGAATTTTTATAAAATGTAGGAAATAATTGTTGTACAACATACTTTTTACATACTTTTTATAGTGAAGAACAATTATTCTTACGCTAAAATGCATTTTATATATATATATATATATATATATATATATATATATATATATATATATATATATATATATATATATTCCTATAATTATAAGAGAGTGATTCAGTAGAGAAAAATTTTATCCTAAGGACAATGAGAACAATTATTTTGCATTTTAATAAAGTCAATTATTTTGCATTCTAATAAAGTGCTAAAAATTGTGGTATAAGAAAATGTATAACATTTCTAAAATATTATTATAATTAATATTATTATCCTTATTCTAAAATGTGTTTTTCAGTAAAGCGTGACTCGTACATGTAATTTGATAATCATTAACCATTTTTTATATGCAATACATTGAATAGATTAGCAATTAGTTTGGTTTAGTTTTAACATGGGAAGTTGCTTCAATGTTCAATTCTCTCATATATATAGCTACAAGTGATAAAACAATCTTTAATATATAGATTTCGCTATTTAACATTGAAGGTTTTGCCAATTCTCTACGAGGATTTCAGTATAAATTCATTTTGAGATCGAAGTAACTACTGCACGAAGTAACTGGTCTGGTATCATAATTCTTATTAGTTCAATGTTTTTTGGACAACAATTCTGTCAGAAAAACTAAAATTTTAAATTAAAATCCATTATTCAATATATCATACATACCTCAGTTGTCGTTGGTGAAAAGATTAATTAACTATATCGATTGGTACTTGTTTGATAAAAGAAAGATCTTTATATTTAATCAAGAAATCTTAAACCTGCTTATTTCTAATTGGCCATAGCCTGAAGGCAACTTTTTAAACAAAATGGGAAGGAAACATAAAAGGAAGAGCCTTAAAAACTCATACTGTAGCTTTTAAGTTAAATAAGCCAGCTTAGCACCCACTAACTATTGACTTTATTTATCAATCTTAATTAACACTTGTTTTGCAGTTAAATATTGGAAGGAACATAGACAAACAGGGTCCGGAAGCGCACTTGCAGAGAAATACCCAAAGAGAAAGGTCTAAACTTTTCAAAAGCAAGATATTAATTTATTCCTAATCATACTCTGATCTTTAGGGAGAAGAAGCATGCTTCTGTTTGTCTTTTCTAAACCCTAGAATCTCTCTTACCCTCTCTCACACACACATTAAATCCATTGACAATGTCTTAAATATATACTATAGAATTCATGAATGCATCAGCATGAAGACCAAATACAAGACTTTAATGAGAGAGCTGGTGAGAGGTTTTTCTTGTCAAGAAGATAAGCTTGGTTAGGAAGTAGGATTCTCAATAGGTTGACTGATAAATGCTGATTAATGTACACACAAAATTATATAGAAAGCTAGCTATATATGCTAACCTAGCTAATCTCTCGGTATCTTGCAAACACATTTGCAAAATGCATACATGATTTACAATATACATGGTACTCCATAGAATATTAGTTGACTTGGTGCTAAAAGAGTAGGAATTCGATTTGCAAAAAAATTAAGTCCTCAGTCATTAAACATCATCTTTGTACCTGTTGAATTATCAAGCCTCCTAGAAGAGGTTTTAGAAATTTGGATTATCGACTGAGTTTTTTTTTTTTTTTTTTTTTTTTTTTTTTTTTTTTTTTGCAATTCAATCGTACCACAAACATGGTATAAAGTACAAATTACAAATGGAGAAGAAATTGAATACTAGCATTCTACCCGTACTACGCACTGAACGGTAAAATTAATTAATTAGTTAATAAAAACATATTATTTTAATCATTACTTAGGAAAAAAGATAATTTCATGTAAATATAATTAATTTAGTATAGAATTACTTATTCGTCATTTTATACCAAATGCAATAATATTAATATTATCAAGCGATTGTCAACTACTGAATATTCCTATGACAGCAAACTTGGCGGTAAGGGTTACTGTCTCACTGAATTATTTGAGTTAGGGATTTTATCTCAGTCAAACCCCCGTGACAGTTTAGATGTTCGAGAAACAGATTTGTTGCAATTCGTTAAAGATTGTAGCAGACCTGCAAGACTACGACAGAAGCTTGAGAGACCACAAGACGAGGCTCGACAATTCAAAGAGTATGACAAGTCTGCATCTACTAGAATTGTTATAGCTAATTTTGGAAAGAACCCAGAATGCCTTATGCTTAAAGATAACTCTGTTTGTATAGCATTTTAGGAAAGGTCACATGTGTGGGCAAATTGTGAGAAGCTGTCACTTGAAAACGACAACAGCTCCGCGACCCATGTGACTGAGATTAAAAAGAAAGATTAGTCTATATAGAGACACATCTCTCATTCTTTCTGTAGTGATTCTCACAAGAAGTCGAAGCTTGAGAAAACCATTTTTCTCGAGGTTGTAGCAACACATTACAAAATAAATAAAACATTTATTTTGTGAGAACATCTTGAATTACTACTTGTGTTTGCAATTCTTATCTAGATAGTTTAGAATCTTTATCATTGTTGTTGAGTTAAAGATTAGAAATTATCTATATTGCATTCAACCCCCCTTCTGCAATATACTCCGGGACTAACAACTGGTATCAGAGCCGCAGATTGATATACAAATATGAAGATCATGATGAGTGTTCAGAAGTCAAGTGGTATCAAGATTCTAGTCTTTGATAAAGAGACCTACAATTTCTGGAACAGAAAGATCTTGTTATTTATCAAAGCTGCCCATCCACTATACATGAGAATCCTTGAGAACGGCCCTTTCATTCCTCAAAAGGAAGTAGCCGCTGCTACTGTAAATGATGAAGTCATTCCAGCCCATTGGGTTGCCAAGAGGCCTTCAGAATACACAGAGATCGAAAAGGAGAAAGTAGCCTTAGATGACTACTTACAACTTATCTTGCTCGACTCTCTCACTTTAGACAAAGCCATGTGTGGTAATGTCATGGGATGTTCATCTGTAAAAGAGATGTGGAGTAAGATAGAGTTGCTGTGTGAAGGAAGTGAAGAGGTCCGAGAAAATCAAAGGTAAATCCTTGTACCACAATATGAAGCCTTCATGACGAAGCCAAGCGAAGAACTCACACACATGTTTGAAAGGTTCAGTAAGCTAAGAGCTGAGTTACAAATTCATGGGAAGTTCTATGATAGAAAAGAGATCAACATCAAATTTCTGCTCACTCTCCCTAAGCATCTTGAGCACAAAGTCACATCCATAAGAGAAGGAAGAAACTTGAGCGATGTCTCTCTAGAAACTCTTTATGGTGTGCTCAAATCATATGAACTCGAACTCTTTCAAAAGAGAGTTATTCAAACTGGAACCAAAGGAAAGTTGACAAACATGTCAGGAGCCCTTGTAGCTCATGAACCACATGTAGCTTGTCCAAGTGAATCCTCACAAAGTTCACAACCAACATAAGTACCACCATTGAAGATTAAAGAGGTGTTGGCTGACGAGGAGAAGGTGGTTCTGTAGCTCAAAGACGTTGAAGATGAAGACTTCTACACAATAGAAGAGATTAAAAGCATGGATAATCCAACCATGGCTTATATGGCTAAGAGATTAAAGAACATCAAGTTCAGAAGGGACAAGTCATACAAGCCACAGGTTCAAACATTTAAGTTCAACAAGGGGAGTTTTTCAAAAGCTGCTGGTGGTGCCACGAGAGGTGGATACAAGACCGGGATGGTGGATAGGTCGAAGTTCAGGTGCTACAACTGCAATGAGCTAGGTCATTTTGCTACTGAATGCAGAAGACCAAAATAGAATCAAGGAAAAGGATTTGGAAATCAGTTTAGAGGAATAAAGGTAAAGCCTATGTGGCTGAAGGAAAATGCTGGGATGATTCTGAAGATGAGGAAGAAGAAGAGTTTGTAAACTTGGCCCTCATGGCTAAATCTGATGATGAAGCTTCTAGTTCCTCAACTTAGGTACCATCTCTAGTCTTACTTGATATGTCTAAAACTGAATACAAGCATACCATTGAAGATTTAAGTGCTGAGTTGTTTAACATTCATGTTAGTTTATCTGCTGCTCACGAAGAAATTGCTAAGTTAACTAAACAAAATGAAACTCTAAAATCTGAAAATGAAATGTTATTGCTTAGAACCAGTCCTCTAGATTCGTTAGCTCAAGAGAATACTAGATTGAAAAATGATATTGTCTGTACTAAGGAAATAGAAGAATTTCTCAGGAATCAAATTGCTGAAAATGAGTTTAAACTCAAAGCATTTAGAAACTCTTCTAAGTTAGTCAAGGAATATCATGATAATCACACTGAGAATCAAAAGATAGGTATAGGCTTAGAGTATGGTAGGAGGCATGGAAAGGCAATTGCTCTTGATGATAGTGATGCTGTCAAACCTCATATTCTCAAAAGAGTTTACAAACCGATTTTCAAAAATCTTCAAGCTGATTTTGATGAAACCCCCCTGTTCATCAAACAAGAGCATCTTGATGAGGATGAGTGCGTTGACAGCACACTAGATGAAGGGAAAAATACTGTCAAGTCTCCCGTGATAGAAACTTTACCAAGCAATCAGACAGAATGTTCTAAAGTAGCTGTCAACAAGGATATGACAGAAACTTCAAAAGATACTGTCAAGAGAGAACCCAAGACAGCAACTTTCAAACTTGCTGTCAAGACAGAGGGAAAGAAAGGTACTGTCAAAGGTAGCTCGACAGCAACTTCAGAACATACTGTCAAGGCAAATGCCTACAAGCCTAAGAATAGAAATGACAAGTTAGGAATTGACAAAAAGAATGGCTATACTCATGTTAAAGACGCTCCTAGGAAGCTTTGAAATAACTGTGGCTCATCTCAATATTTAACATTTATTTGTAAGAAACCCAACAAGAACAAGGTTAATGCGACCAATGTTAGTGGTAACTTACATAGAACCCCCATTATGCAAAGAGAAGTGAACGTCTGTAATAATATTGACTGTATGCCATGCAAGATTGTTGTTATGAGTACTTGTTTCAATTTGCCTATTCTGTCTACTGAAAGATGTTCCTATATGCAAACTGCTGAGACTTCTAAGCCTGCCTATGTTGGTAAAAAGGCAACATCCACCAAGAGAAAGACCAAGTCTAACTCTAAGCCTAAGTGGACTGTGAAAGAAGTCAAACAGGAGGATTCTAGTGTTGATTCAAATGTGAAACAGAATGATATGAATAATAATGTTGTAACTGCAGGACCCAACAGAGTTTGGGTACCAGATGCAAATTAAAATCATCTGTTTTGTAGGGCAAAAAGCAAAAGCAAGTCATGTGGATCATCGATAGTGGATGTTCCAGACACATGACAGGTGATATAGCCCTGCTATCACATTTTGTGGAGAAAGCCGGCCTAATCATAACTTTTGGAGACAACAGCAAAGGTTACATTGTGAGATATGGCTGTTTGGAAATTGGAAATGTTGTCATTGAAGACATTGCTCTTGTAGATGGTTTGAAGCATGACCTACTCAGTGTCAACCAGTTCAGTGACAGTGGGTTTCAAAGTTGACTTTGATATGATGGTTTTCAATATCTATCACAAGAAGGATGGAAGCCTCTCCTTGAAAGGAGTCAGGAAAGGAAGCTTGTTTGTTGCAGACTTAAATTCTGTGAAGAAAGACAAGGCTTACTGTTTTTACAGTAAAGCATCAGTTGGTGAAAGCATGCTTTGGCACAAGAAGCTCTCCCATCTCAATTTCAAGAATTTGAATATTCTGATGAAGAAGGATTTGGTGAGAGGACTACCTCAACAAAAATTCTGTCAAGAAGGATTGTGCGAGGATTGTCAAATGGGTAAATTGAAAAGATCAGTGCACAAGTCAAAGCAAGTGAATACCAACACTGAGCCACTCAAATTAATTCATATGGATTTGTTTGGTCTAGTAAATGTTCAATCTCTTGCAAGAAAGAGATATGCCCTGGTAATGGTGGATGATTACTCGAGGTACACTTGGGTAAAGTTCTTAGAGACAAAGGATGAAGCTGCTCAAGAAATCATTGATCATATAAGAGTTCTTGATAGAGCCTCGAATGCACAAATTCAATATCTGAGAAGTGACAATGGTACTGAGGTCAGAAATGCCACATTGGGAAACTTCTGCAAGGAAGAAGGCATTGTCCAACAATTCTCCACTGCCATGACACCACAACAAAATGGGGTTGTAGAAAGGAAGAATAGAACTCTCATTGAAGCTGCGAGAACTATGTTGAATGATTCTAAATTACCAACATATTTCTGGACAGAAGCCATTAATACAGCTTTTTACACACAGAACAGAACCTTGATAAACAAGACTCATGGAAACACTCCTTACTATCTGTTAACAGGAAAGAAACCAACTGTCAAATATTTTCATGTATTTGGAAGTAAGTGTTTCATGATGATTGATAACCATGAAAGGAAAGGAAAGTTTGATGCTAAAGCTTATGAAGGCATTTTCATGGGATATGGATTGGAAAGGACGGCGTACAGAGTCTATGTCATTGATCACAAAGTCATTGAAGAAAATGTAAATGTCACATTTGATGAAACCAAGTTCCCTGGATTACAAGAGGATGGTCAAATGGAGCCTCTTATATTTGAAAATCAAGGTTACTTGGAGGAAGAAGAAGTTGTTGCTGATGAACCTACTTGCACTCAGTCCATTGAGTTTGGAAGAGATGCTGTCAACACCAATTAGGTTACTCAAACCCCCGCTCAGTCTCAAACAATAACTCCAAGCATCAGAATGAGAATGAGTCTGGAGATGTTGAAGAACATGAAGGAGAAACCATCAATGGTGGAGAATCAACTCCTCAAAGAGGAACTGATCAAGCAGATCAAGAAAGAAGCTTGCCTAGAACCACTAAGTGGAACAGAGATCACACCAGCAATCTAATTATTGGTGATCCCACTATTGGTATAAGGACAAGGAGAAATGCTTCTGCTGACAGCATGATCTCTTGCTTTCTATCTCAAACTTAGCCAAAGTCAATTGATGAAGCATTGTTGGATTCAGATTGGGTGATAACCATGCAAGAAGTGCTCAACCAATTTGAAAGAAACAATGTATGGAAGCTAGTCCCTATACCTAAAGGGAAATCAGTTGTTGACACATAGTGTGTCTTCAGAAACAAACTGGATGAAGGTGGAAAGGTGACAAGGAACAAAGCAAGACTAGTGGCCAAAGGATACTGTCAACAGGAAGGAATAGACTATGATGAAACATTTGCACCTGTTGCCAGACTTGAAGCCATAAGAATTTTCCTAGCCTATGTTGCACACTGTAACTTCAAAGTGTTCCAAATGGATGTCAAAAGTGCTTTTCTCAATGGAGAGCTAGAGGAGGAAGTGTACGTTGAACAGCCACCTGGATTTGAAAATGCTGAATTGTATGACTTTGTCTACAAACTGTTCAAAGCACTTTATGGATTGAAGCAAGCCCTTAGAGCTTGGTATGATACTCTCTCTACCTTTCTGCTGGAGAATCAATTTGTAAGAGGTGTTGTGGATAAGACACTGTTCTACAAGCATCATGGCAAAGACATCATTCTGGTACAGATCTATGTTGATGACATAATCTTTGGTTCTACAAATGAGAAGCTGTGTGAAAAGTTTTCATCTCTTATGAGGAACAAATACGAGATGAGTATGATGGGAGAACTGTCATTTTTCCTAGGTTTACAAATTCATCAAAAGGTTGATGGCATCTTCATTTGCCAAGAGAAATATGTCAAGGAACTTCTCAAAAAGTTCAACTTGGAAGATGCATCACCTGCCAAGACACCTATCTCTACTGCAACCAAACTGGATTTGGATCCTAAAGGAAAGAAAGTGGACTCTAGTACCTACAGGGGCATGGCGGGATCACTACTGTATCTAACTGCTAGCAGACCAGATATTATGTTTGCTACATGTCTCTGTGTAAGGTTTCAAGCTGATCCAAAAGAGTCACACTTGGTAGCAATCAAGAGGATCTTTAGATATCTCAAAGGCACTCCAAATTTAGGCCTTTGGTATCCTAAAGATTCTGGATTTGATCTGATAGGATATTCAGATTCAGACTATGCTGGATGCAAGATTGACAGAAAAAGTACAACAGGAAGCTGTCAATTTCTTGGAGGAAGATTAGTGTCATGGTTTAGCAAGAAGCAGCATTCTGTGTCTACCTCAACTACAGAGGCTGAATACATTGCAGCTGGAAGTTGTTGTGCTCAAATTCTTTGGATGAAGAATCAGCTAATGGATTATGGTTTAGAGTTGTCCAATATTCCCTTTTATTGTGATAACACCAGTGCCATAGCCATCTCAGATAATCCAGTTCAACACTCTAGGATGAAGCACATTGATATTAGACAGCATTTCATCAGAGAGCATATTGAAAAGAGAACTGTGAAGCTGGTTTATGTTCCAACAGAAAATCAACTTGCAGACATCTTCACGAAGCCAGTAGATGAAGCAACCTTCAACAGGTTGGTAAGTGAATTTGGAATGCTAAATCTGGTATGTTAACTTACTAGTTTTTACATTTTCAAAGTGGTTAAATTGTAACTTGTGACCGTAGCTTTCAATGTTACTGTCATGAGAAGTTACTGTCTTATGTGCTACTTGTTTGTTGACAGCATGTTTGCTATGACTATGCTAAATTCAAATTACATGCCTGTTTTAACTTATGTAATGAGTATTCACGTGACATTAACTTAATTCACACGCGTGTAAGTGATGAGTAGTCGTGTCATTTAAAATGTACCCGGGTATTTGTCAGACTTTTAGTTTAAAGTTTAATACTTTATTAAAAGGAAGCGTGTATGAAGCTCTAGAGTCACTTAATGTGTTATAAATAAGACTGAGGCCAAACCTTTATTTCTTACTTAACACACTCAAAGAACTCTAGAGAAAAGTATGAGTAAGAGGAAGGCGTCTGAGATGTCTACATCCAAAGCTCCATCCACCGAAGGAGTCAAGCCGGAAATGCCAAGCTTGAAGAAGCAGATGGAGATCGAAGGCTCTGATGAATCATTCAATCTCTGGGTCAATAAGATTTATGCTTATCTGGATGAGCAGGGAATCTCTGATGAAAAGGAGATTGAGAAGATTGTGGAAGGGCTGTTGTTGGAAGCCTTTCCCAACTTAAAATAATTTTCAGTTCTTAAGAACTATTTGTATAATTTAAATTTTTTTAATGAAAAGACCGTTCCATCTTCTTAATGTTCTTGCATGTCTTTCATTATCATCTTCTCATCTTGGTTATTTGTTCTTGAATGCATGTGTTTACTTGTGTGTATGGATGTATGTGGATGTGTGCCTGCTTAACAAACATGTGCTTAAATCGATTAAAATGCTAATTGGTAATTTTACTTTTAAGCAATGGGCAAAGTCGATTAAAATTCATGACACAAATTATTTCCGCACAAGTTGCTGTCAATAAGTGAAGATGCTGTCACGATGTGCCTTGACAACAAGTTCCTTATCAGCAACGGAAAAAGTTTCTGTCATGAAATTTAAAAGAAATTGTATAAATTTCTTAATGGTGACAACATGTTCTTTCGCCGATGTTACTGTCAAGCAAAATTTGCTGTCATCCTCCTAAATTACTAATGAATTTGTTACAGCACACAGGTTACTGTCAAGATTAGTGGACCGATTTAATTGGGATATTACCTCCATTATTTACAGCCACTAAAAAGTAACTACCCACAACACCACGTGACTGATTAATGGGCTAAGACATTGCTACTTTCCCTTCTTCAGTAAAACATTTGCTATTTTTATGTAAGCAACTGTCAAACACACAACACTCAACATAACCTCTCTCTCTCAAAAGCAAAAATCTCTCTCTCCCAAAACTCAAAGCAAAAAATGGCACCCAAACAATCCTCTTCTCAAACAAACTTTGCTGGTATTCTCTCTGTTGGAGATGCTGGTGAAGGTTTCAAAGGACTCGTATCATTCTTAAACAAGTCCTATCTAGGTCATGCTATAACCTCTACTCCATCTTTGGACCTAAAAAGACTTGAAGAATTCTGGAAATCTGCCTTTGTTCCGGGAGGTGCAGGTAAAGACACCATAAACTGCAAAATCAAAGGGGTTACCTGCATCCTCACGATAAAAGGTATTAACGAAGCTTTGGGAACTGGACTGCAAGCTAAAGAATCATACAAGGAACTTGCAAGTGATGAAACCCTGAAGAAGTTTTTCTTGAAAATTGGGTATTCTGGTCCTGTTCTCGAAGAGGGTACAACAAATTGGTACTCAACTGGTGAAATGGACAGAAAGTTTTTTAGAAAAGAATGGAGCATGATTTTTGATGTCATGGTGAGGGTTTTCTCAACCAAAACCACTGGCTGGAATGGATTTCCCTCCTACATCAAGAAGCTCACTCACTCTCTAGTCCATGGTTACAAAGTGGATGTTGGAAAGCTGCTTATGAGTCAACTCAAGTCAGCTCTGAGCAGGAAGGTACATGTCTATCCTCGCTTTCTTACAATGTGTTTAAATTCATTATGTGGTATTGATGATAATGCATCTCTAATCATGGAATGCAATGTTTTGAAAAGAAATACACACACATCACTCAATTCACAAAATTTGAATGCACATATTCCACTCTGTTTCACCAAACACATGGCTGATCAAGAGCCTAATCTTGATTTTGAACTACCTTCTGGGTATGTTAATTTCTCCCTTGAGAATGAAGCTGAATTAGACCCAAATTCAGTTAACCCACATTCTACACCATTCGTTCCAATTAGACCTTCCAGACAAACAAAAGCCACAAAAATAGCCTTGCAAGAATCCAAGAAAAGACCCTTGGAAACTGGAGTTTGTGGTAGTTCTGAGAATGTTGAGGGAGAACTGCACCTGGTGCAGCAAATAAGGATGTTAGTAAAAGTGAACCCACAGTGGTTCCTCTTGAGTCTAAGAAGAAGAGAGCTAAGAGGGACAAAACCACTGTCAGCCACCCCTCAGTCTCACAAAAGGCTGTGGAGGATAAAATGGAATCAAACACATCCCTAGGTGCTTCTTCTCAACAAGAAGTATCTATTGAAACTGGCATGTCTCCCAAGGCATCCCATAAAGAGTCAGCACAACCTCATGTACTCACTCATGAGGAGCCTACACTTACAGAAATGCACATGGAGTTAGGGCACAGTGAGGGTCATGAAACTTCTACTCTTGATGTTCCACAAGTTATCTCTGTGGAACAGCCAGAAATCTCTTCTATACCATCACCTTCTTTATTCTCTAATCCATCAATTGTTTCTTCTCAACAACCTAGATAAGGGGAAAGTCCCAACCCTTCAGGTTTTGATCATCCATCTCAAGTCATGGATGAGCCCCCATCAAGTGGTCCACAAGAACCCATTTCTCAAAGTGAAATGGATACCACTCCCTCAAACACTGAGCTAGATCAAGATGGAAATCTGCCAGAAAATGAAACAGCCAACATCTTGGTCGACCTCCAAAAAGCAACTGACCTTCAGGAAGTTGCTGTCACAGCCTCAGCTGCTGTCAAAGACACTACAAAAGTTGCTGTCAACCCACATGTGGACAGTAACATTTTGGGCAAAGATGTTGTCACCTCTGCACAGCTTGATCAAGATTCAGTAATTGTTGAAGATGCTTCTGATAATGATCATGTGCCAGTCTCTACTTTCAGAAAGGTAAAATCTAAACCTTCTCTTTCAATGCATGTAAGTACTGCTCATACCCATGCATCTAGGATGAGTGAGGGAGTGTAAAAGAAAAGAGAGATAAAAGAAAAGAGAGGTGAGCATAAAAATGAGAGGCAGAAAAATGAGCTGGCAAAAGGAGAAGGACTTGAGCATGTCCAGAGTGAATTTGAGGGAACCTCACACAAAAAGACACTAGGACTTGAGAGTCATTTTGTGAGGAATGATGAGATCACTCAGAAAAATAATGAGAGTGTGAGATACCCCATAGCCTCCTTGCCTCAGTGAAAGGCAGAGTGTATAAACTTGTAACACTATAACTAATGTAACTCAAACTAAAGGAAAAGATACTTAACCAGAAGACAATCAAGAACAAGAAGTCACAAGAAATCAACACTAAATGAAGACAAGGTAATTGATACAATTCAACATGTTAACTATGATCAATCCAAGAAGAAATCATTGAGAGAAGTTCAAGTCAAAGTTGTTCATGCCTCAGTGATTTGGAAAGCCAAAGATCAAGATCATAACTATCAGTATCAATAAGACCAATTGATTTCAAGTGAACAAGAAGGAAAGCAAATATTGGAAAACCACATTTCTAATTGGATATGGTAATTTATTCAAGAAGCAAAAACCCTATCAAGACTAGTCACTTATGAACCAGACCGTTGTATCAAGTGTCAGGACATTGATAGCAAATTTATGTCAGTAATAAAGATCCATATTCAAGAGCTTAGTGAAGAATAAAGAAGACATGAAGATATCACAAGTTCGAGATGTGCATTGTAGTTTCAAGTTGAAGACCAGAATATTTTCTAAGTACTAAATATTCTAGATAGCCAAGTAGAAGTTTCTAAGTAGAAGTTCTACTTAGAACTTCGAGATGGCTAATTAGAAATTCTCAAGTAGAAGTTCTACTTAGAGTGCAGCTTCAACATGACACATGGCATCTTCTGATTGGCAGATTTCCAAGCTTTCAAGATAAGGCAAGAATTATGTGGACATCATTGGGCCACGTACATCTTAGTCTTTGAAGACTACAGGACATAGATTACATGTAGTATAAATAGAAGTACTTGTGTAATGTTTTTAGTTAGTGAGCAATTCTAGAGAAAAACACAAGAGAAAAAGAGAGAGTGCATTCACAGAGCTTAGTATCATTCACTTCTCTCTCAACTTCTGTTATACTTTGTAATGAATGTTGTAGCAACCCTTTCAAGTTATATATAAGACATATATTCCTTGAATCTGTGTGTTCATTTATTGCATCGTATTTATTGCTTCTCATATTCGAAAAGTTGTATTCACCCCCCCTCTACAACACATTTGGACCTAACAATTGGTATCAGAGCTATATGTTTAACATACAAAACATAGATCCTTGTGTTGAGTAGAAGAATCGTGAGTTTTCATTTTTCAGATCTACTTTTCATTTTCTCGAAAAGTGTGTTTTAATTCGTTGGTAGTGAAAACTCATCTGAAAAATTATTTAAATACTCCAGGTGTGATTATTTAGCTTGGGTGTATTTTAACTAATTTTTGTGAATTTATCTGGGTTAGTTCATATTTGGTGTTCTTGAGTGTTCATCATCTGTTCTTATCAAAGAAGACAACCCAACAACTTTTTGATCTCCTTTTCCAAAGTAAAAGAATAAAAAAAAAAGTGGTTTTGGACTTTTTAATTTGCTTTATTCGGCCGAAAGTATACAGACATACTCAGTACCTAGCATGTGGGTTAGGTGGGTTAGGTGAGTAAAGCATTCAAAGTCAAAAGGTGTTAAAGAGATAATATTGTTTATTCAATATTATAGTAATCTGCAGAAAAATTATTCTAAGGCAAAAATTTCTACATAGAATTTCTACTTGAGAATTTCTACATAGAATTTCGACTTGGACAATTTCTACTTGGTGATTTCGACTTGAGCAAAATTTCTACTTAGAGAAATTTCGACTTAGGCAAAAGTTCTACATAGCCTAGTCTTGGGTACTTAGAAACTTTTAGTGACCAGAATTGAGATGGCTCCTAAAAATGCATTCAAGATCCCAATGTTCAACAAAGATCACTATGAAGAATGGGTTTTCAGAATGAGACTATATCTAGAGACTGTTAACCCTGAATATCTGGAAGTCCTTGACAAGGGTAAATTTGTCCCAATGGTAGTTATTCCTTCACATACGGAAGGAGGAGTGGTTATACCACCTCGGTCTGAGCCTAAAAAGGTCTCGGAGTTTTCGGATGCTGATAAGGAACAAATAGCTTGTGATATTGCCGTTCGACAAACCTTGATGGAATCTCTTGATCATGAAATGTTCAACATAGTCAAAGGTCTGACTACAGCGAAGAAGATTTGGGACAAGATAGAAGTTGTCATGGAAGGATCTGCAGAGGTCAGAAGCAACAAGACACTCATACTCAAGATGGAGTATGACACCTTTAGAATACGAAAAGGAGAAGGCATAACAGATGTCTACCTACGATTCAGTCAGTTGGTATTGGATTTGAATCTGAGAGGTGTAACTCTCCCCATGGTTGAGACTAATACGAGATATCTGAGGAACCAGCCAAAAAGCATTGAACATAGGGTCTACGCAATAAGAGAAACCAGAGATTTGCATACAACTTCTCTGGAAGAATATTATGGAATATTAAAGACCTATGAGCTGGAAACTCTTCAAGATCAAGCATGGGACAATGATTCAAAGGGAAAAGAAAGTGCATCAGGATTAGTTGCTGATGAGGAAGAGTCTAAGAAGGCAATGGTTGCAGCAAAGCCTAAATCATCACTTGCACCACATCAAGTTGATAATGATGACGAGTGCGCATCTGACAGTGATGATGACTACTACACCCAAGAAGAGCTGGACAATATGGACGATAGTGTCGTGGCATACATGGCAAGGAAGTTCAGCAACATGAGATTTAGAAAGAGCAACCGACCACAGAGAAAATCTTCATCTTATTATCGGGCTGCTAAGGGTGGTGGTAGTTCGTCAGGCTACAAAGGAAAAGGCAAGAATACCAGCTACAAATCTCCTTTGGATTTCAAAATGAAGTTCAAATGCTATAATTGTGGTGAAGCTGGACACTTTGCCTCGGACTGCAAAAAGCCTAAACAGACTTATCCAAAAGAGACATTTGAAGCCCTCAAAAGCAACTATGAAGCACTGTTGAAGGAAAGACATGGAAAACGAGCTTTATTGGTGACAGAAGGAAGAGCTTGGGATGATTCAGATGAGGAAGATGTTACTCATGTAGCAAACTTTGCCCTCATGGCTGAGACATCAGAGGAACCAGAGGTACCAGTTCTGACTCTTAAAGTAGAAATGTCTATTGATGATTATAAAGAACAGAACGGAGCTCTTAGTGAAGAGATCTATATGTTGTGCAAAAGCCTAGACTCTTCTCAAAAGGAACAGAAAACACTTGTTGCCAAATGTAGAATGCTTGAGGCAAAAGTGGAAGAGTTAGAGGCTGCTTGCACTGTAGATACTTCTCTAAGAGACTTTATTAAATCTCTGGAACACAAGCTCGTCCTTAAGGAAGAAGTAGAAGCATGTCTTAGGAACAATCTAGCTGAGTTAGAAACAAAATGCGAAGCTTACAAACTAGCGGCTAGTAAAGTGTATGTAGATAATGACACATTTAAGAAAATAACTGGAGTAGGTATAGGACTTGATTATTCTGACCTTCCTAAGAAAGAAGGAAAGAGACCTATTGACCCTAGTTCCAGTGATCTTAAAAAGGAAACACCTAGTATTCTTAAATCGGCTGTCAAACCTATCTACAAACATCTTGTTCCTAGAATAGAAGAAGAAGAGACTGAATTGATAGCTAGATATGAGATTGAGATGGAAGATCGCCAGAAAGAACAACCTGTAACTCCTATCAAACAAGTTAAAATCAATTTCCCTAGAGATGAATCTAGACTAGGATTAGGAGCTAAGGCTGTTAAACAACAAGGAAAGAAAGAAAAAGGCATAAAAGAGGTTAAGGCTGAACGAATAAAGAAAGCATGTTATCATTGTAAATCTACTGAGCATCTTTCTTATGCATGCAAAGCTAACATGAATGTTCCTGCTGCACATGCCATGCCTACCACACATACAATGAATAATCTGCATCAGAATCATGCACAGTGTGGTCAACCTAATTGCATGCCATGCACTTTTAATATCATGCAAACTTTTGTGCATTTAATGAATGCATCTAGCCAGTCATGCTCAAATACTGTTGCTAGTTCAAATATCAAGAAAAAGTATGGTAGAGCCAAGACTGTCAGTCCTCCTAAAGTTAGGAGTGACAAACCTTCTCCTAAGACTGACAAATCTGTCAAGTCTGAGAAAGGAAAGGAGATAGTCGAAAGCTCTAGTAATATGAAGAAAAGTGCATCTCTTGTTGTTAAATCTGTTGATTCTCGATCTTATCGAAAAGCCGGGCCCAATCAAAGTTGGGTTCCGAAGAATGTCTAACCAATCTGTCATTGCAGGGCATTAAGCAGAATAGAAATAAAGTTATATGGGTGCTAGACAGTGGAGCATCGAGGCATATGACTGGAAACAAGTCCCTGCTTACAGAGTTGGTTATGAAGGCTGGCCCTTATGTTACCTTTGGAGATGACAGCATAGGTGTGACTAAGGGATATGGCAAACTGAAAACTGGCAATGTCATCATTGAAGATATTTCCTATGTTGAGGGACTAAAGCACAATCTGTTGAGTATAAGTCAATTCTGTGACAAAGGTTACGAAATTGTCTTCAACAAGAAAGGTGTCTCAATCACTCACATCAAGGAAGGCTCACTAGCTTTAAGAGGAGTTCGAAAGGCAGATCTTTTTGTTGCAGATATGGATTCAGCAAATCAGGATGAGGTCACCTGTTTCTACAGCAAAGCCTCGGATGATGAAAGCTGGTTATGGCACAAGAAGCTATCTCACTTAAACTTCAAAACGATGAATGCTCTCGCGAGGCGAGAATTGGTGAGAGATCTACCTCAAATGGAGTTCGCTCCGAAAGGACTCTGTGAAGCTTGTGAAATGGGAAAGTCGAAGCGAGCATCGCATAAAAGCAAAGAAATTTCTAGTATTACTGAGCCTCTACAACTTTTTCATATGGATTTGTTTGGCCCAGTGAATGTCCTATCTTTGTCTAGGAAAAGATATGCTTTGGTAATCGTGGATGATTTCTCCAAGTATACATGGGTATTGTTCGCAATGACGAAAGACGAAGTACCTTTCTTAATCATTGATCACATCACTCAAATTGAGAATGTTTCAACACTTACTGTGAAGACGATTAGATCAGACAATGGCACTGAATTCAAAAACGCAGTGCTAAATGACTTCTGTGTATCTAAGGGAATACGTCGTCAGTATTCAGCCCCGAGAACTCCACAGCAAAATGGAGTAGTTGAAAGGAAGAATAGAACTTTGGTTGAAGCAGCAAGAACTTTGTTGTATGATTCAAAACTTCCTTTGTATTTCTGGGCCGAAGCAGTGAGTACCGCTTGTTACACTCAAAATAGAACCTTAATCATAAAAGATAAAGAAAAGACACCATGTGAGCTAATGAACAACAGAAGACCAACAATCAAATACTTTCATGTCTTCGGAGCAAAATGCTATGTGCTTATAGATGATGAAAATCTAGGCAAGTTTGCAGCAAAAGCTCGTGAAGGAATCTTTGTTGGTTACTCTACAGACGTGGTGGCAGCTTATAGAGTGTTCTTGGTGAATGATCGAAAAGTGACTGAAAGTTACAACGTCAGATTCGACGATACCAAACTCTCATCAATTTCAAGAGATTCTAGTGAACCCGAGTCCCTAAAATTTCAGAATCTGGACTTAGAAGATCTTGAAGATGAACCTGAGTTGGTTGTTCCATTAAATGTTCCAAGCGTACATGAAGAACCTGAGTCTAGTGAACAAGCTAATTCTACAAGTTCAGGAGAGACTTCTTCAGTACGAACCGGCAACAACTCAGGGGGAGTAAATAGCAGCTCAAGGACTACTGTTCAAGGCTCGAGTCGAGTTGACTCTAGTTCTGTAGGAGCTGGCACTAACTCAGGGGGAGTTAGTGAAAATAATCAAAGTAGTCAGCACCCCATCTCAGAAAGTCAAGCTGAATCATCCAGACAATTTCCAGGTGAACGGGTATGGAATAGAGACCATCCGTTTGAGTTAATTATTGGTGATCCAGATGCTGGTGTGACTACTAGAAGAACTGCAAGAGCTGACATGGCTAATATCTCCTTATATTCTGGTTTCTTATCCAAGCTTGAACCTAAAGAAATAGAAGAAGCTCTTGGCGATGCTGATTGGGTGATTGCAATGCAAGAGGAACTCAATCAGTTTGAAAGGCAGAAAGTTTGGAAACTGGTACCCCGACCAAAGAACAAATCCGTAATTGGAGCTAGGTGGGTATTCAGAAATAAACTGGATGAAAACGGACTTGTAACACGAAACAAGGCTCGTTTGGTTGCAAAAGGTTATTCTCAGCGAGAAGGAATTGATTATGATGAAACCTATGCACCAGTTGCAAGACTTGAGGCAGTCAGGATGTTCTTGGCATTCGCAGCACATAAGAACTTCAAAGTTTTCCAGATGGACGTGAAAAGTGCCTTCCTGAACGGAGAGTTAGAAGAGGAAGTATATCTGGAACAGCCGCCTGGCTTCGTTGATCCAGAATATACAGATTTTGTGTATCTACTCTTCAAATCTGTCTATGGCCTCAGGCAATCCCCAAGGCGATGGTATGAAACCCTATCTCTATTCTTAATTGAAAATGGTTTTGTTAGGGGAGTAATTGATAAAACATTGTTCTATAAAGTTGTGAGAAATGACTTAATACTTGTTCAAGTATATGTGGACGATATTATTTTTGGGTCATCAAATGAGCGCTTGTGCGAGAAATTTGCCAAGCTAATGCAGGAAAAATATGAGATGAGCATGACGGGAGAGCTGTCCTTCTTCCTTGGATTACAGATCAGTCAGAGAAAAGATGGTATCTTTATCTGTCAATCCAAGTACGTCAGAGATTTACTCAAGAAGTATAATCTAGAAGATGCATCAGCAGCTAAGACTCCCATGGCAACAGGCACGAAGCTTGATGAAGACAAATCAGGTAAATCAGTTGACATCACAAGCTATCGAGGTATGATTGGCTCACTCCTCTATTTAACTGCAAGTAGACCAGATATAATGTTCGCAACTTGTTTATGTGCAAGGTTCCAAGCGGATCCTAGAGAATCACATCTCGTAGCCGTCAAAAGAATTTTTAGGTATCTCAAGGGCACACCAAATCTAGGGATTTGGTACCCAAGAGATACAGGCTTTAATCTTATTGGCTATTCGGATTCAGACTATGCAGGTTGCAGGATTGATAGGAAAAGCACATCTGGTGCTTGCCAATTTCTTGGCAGAAGATTGGTGTCCTGGCAAAGTAAAAAGCAACATACAGTATCTACTTCTACTGCTGAAGCTGAGTACATTGCTGCTGGAAGCTGTGTAGCTCAAATACTATGGATGAGGAACCAATTGAAGGATTATGGCATGGAGCACAAGAAAATTCCAATCATGTGTGACAACACAAGTGCCATTGCCATAACCAACAATCCTGTAGATCACTCAAGAACCAAGCACATCGACATCAGGTATCACTTCATAAGAGAACATGTCGAGGAGGGGACTGTGGAGCTACATTTTGTGCCCACAATGCAACAAATTGCAGATATATTCACCAAACCTCTTGATGAAGTAACATTCAATAGGTTGGTTGGTGAATTGGGAATGCTTAACACAAGTTAGTAAAGCCTTCTATCTGTAAAATCCATGTTTATGTTTGTATGTGCAAGCTAATCAATCATTATGTGCTTAGACTTTAATATGCCTAATCAATGATTGTTATAGGTTGCATATAGTGTGTTTTTGCATGAATTCATTGTGTTTTAAGTGTCTTTTATAGCACAAATCTGTGAATTTATGCTTGTTAGATTGCATGATCATAGGGGGAGTTAAATTCATCATATTCTAAATTTTGCATGATTTTTAGATGAATTTACCTGTGTTTTTCATGTAATTAGAGGCCTTAGAATTATCAAGGAATGTTTTAATTATGTCATATATTAAAATCCTTGAATTGATATTTATATTAATTTGGCAAAATTAATTGTTGAGTTTTTCAAAGAAAAATTGTCAAATTATTCTAAGTATCTTCAAAATTTCAAGTTAATCACTATCTCGAAACTCATCTTGAAATTCTAGTTGAATTTCGATTTGAGCTTCCAGAGTGAAGTTTTGAAAATTCTAAGTCTGGGAAAAAATTTCGAGTTAGCCTCTATCTCGAAATTTATCTCGAAATTCGACTTAGGGCTCGAATTTGAGTTACCAGTGTGCCTATTTCCTTATTCAAAATATTCCATATAATGTCTATCTTACAGGGGATATTTTTTGAAATGATCTGAGAGAATAACTTCGAATTAGTTAATAATTTCGAGTTATCCTCTATCTCGAAACTCAACTCGAATTTCGACTTGATGTTCGAGATAGAGCTCTCAGTTGGTCTTAAGGGGATTTTTCGAGTTAACTCCTAACTCGAAGTCTATCTCGAATTTCTACTTAAATTTCGAGATAGGTTTCCCTAGTACTGTTGGTGGTTTGTGCTGTTTACATGGTCTTTAATAGTTAAATGGTAAGTTTTTCGAGTTAACATCTATCTCGAACTCCATCTCGAAGTTCGACTTAAAATGTTCGAGATAGACTTCGAGATAGACTTCGACTTAGACTTCGAGATAGATTTCGACTTGGGTTCTCCCTGTATGTACTTAGAGTTTTCATACTTTTTAACAGGGACACTTTAGTCATTTCACATTAATGTCTAAATATATACTTCTCTAACTCGATCTATTCTTTCACTTTTACCTAATTGAGTTTTACAGCCGCCCCATATACATACAGGCGATTTCGACTTACAACCACTGATTCGTGATTTTTGTGACTAATCTCATACGGACAACGAATTACTGCCCGATTTTTGACTGCCATTATCTGAGTGACCAGTAATATCTGAGTTTGTGTGTTTGTGTATTTGTTCTTCTTTCTCGACATATATATACATACGTATATATACACACCGCTTCACAGTCATATACACACGATTTCACTGGTGTGTACACACATAACTTCACTGATTTCACTGGTATCAGATTCTGTTAATTGGTTGTTGATTTTCGCCTCTCACAGTGATAATTATCTATAACCCGTAGTTTAATTTTTCAAGAGTGACTTTTGGTCTTTTTGTTAAATTAAAAGGGATATAACTGATAATTCCTTAATTAATTGTTTTTCGAAAAATTAAAATTAAAATTCACATTTGTTAAGGAAAAACATTTTAATTAAAATGGCTCACCAATTTTCCCTTGCTAAAAACAATTTTTATAATATTTCTACGGAAATTGGCGATCAACTCCCGCGGTTTAAGTTTTGGATACGATTTCTCAATTTGTATTCCAAAGCTAGCCATGCTTTTACTGCTAAACCTACACTAGTACATGATGCTTTACAGCAATTATGGACTAGTGCGGTTACTTTTGGGAGTAAATCAACCCCCTACGGTTTCAGGTTTACCTTAGCGGGTCAGGAATATGAGGTGACCGAACAAATTGTCAACAGAGTTCTGGGATTCCCAATTAAAGATGCCTTTGATCCAGAACCTACTGCTGCAGAACGCCTCAGATTCTTTGAAGAAATTGGATGTTATCCTCCAAAAGGCCCAATCACGGGAAATATCCAAAAGCAATTCTTCCATGCGGAATGGAATTACTTTTTCGAGGCCATCACAAGATGTTTTCGGGCACGCGAAAAAGACTTTCATCAAATTCCAATTCCAATGCAAACCTTTGCAGTTGCCCTAGCAAGAGAACTGGATATAAACTATGGACGCATAGTTCTCTCTGAGATAGTGGCCTCAATGGGATCCCTTGCAAACAGAGACCTCTCTACCACTGATGTCGTCTGCTGGTTTCCTCGATTTCTTCAAATGCTAATCAATGACTTAATACCGAAGGATGCTCTTGCTATTAGACAGGGATTTGCCAGAAGCCCCACATCTGAATCGCTAGGGATGGGCACTAAGTCACTTGCAACCATTGCTAATCAGGATAAACATCAAGGTAAACCAATGTCTACTCCTGAAAATATTCAAATGTGGCTTAGATATGATGCAGGAGTTACCAATTTGGAGGCATCATCACAAGTCTCATCTCATGCTCAAAATCCATCTGTTCATGCTGAGGCATTTGATGAGATTCCTGATGAGGAAAGCGATGATGCACAAGGTAATCAATCAGGTAATCTCTCTCTGCATACTATTCATTCCTCCTCCTACGTTTCTGATTCCGCGACCCAAGAGACTGCTAACCCGCAGGATCTATCCCAGGGTAAGAGCCATATTTCTGACTCTGAGTCTGATACACATTCCTATTCTCTATCACCCCTGTTAACGGAAGTCAGAAAACCAGCACGTATATATATACAAGATGATGAGGAGAATGAACCCGAAGAGCAGCAACTTATTCGAAAGAAAGCCAAACTTTTCCACGCTGCTACTTCACAACCACAGTCAAACCCTAGCGTGTCACACGCAACCACTCCACCTCACGCGAGTGGTTCACCCCTTGAACATTCTGCACATAGGGATTTTGATTTTGGTAAGGATGATGTACCTCTTGAAGATACTGTTGCTTCAAGAGGACATGGAGTCTTAAGAACTTCAGCCGTACCTTCACCGGTACGTACTGATGCTGCAAAGAGGATCGGTTCTAATGTCGTACAAGGACACTTTGCAGCCTCTCAGCCTGAGATTCCAACTCAGGAACAAACAGAATTTGATCCCATAACTGTCAACAACATTTCTTATCAAGTTTCTGCAGGTACTGCTTCACTTTTTGGATCAATCATTGAAGACATACACGAGCGTGAGACAGGGAGTGTGTGTGAGAGGTTAGGGAGAGAGGGACCTTCATTTTCAAGGCCCGAAACCGAGCGTCAAATACCAACAGAACGAATATTAGAGCGAGGTCACCTAAACCAAACACCGTCCCTTAATATTGAAAATTTTGATACTCGTATGACTTCAATGGAAAATCAGATGAGGCAGTTCGGGCAGACAATGGGGCAGTTCGGGATCAATATTGGAAACAACCAAAGGATAGACGACTACGCAGCAAGAATGGCAAGTCAAGCTACAGCTTTTGATGATTTGACAAATAAGGTCAATGACTTGGGCCATGCTGGTGGTGTCTTGGGAAGCACTCTCAATGAGAGGATGGGGGCATTGGAGTCTACAATGCATACAATGACTGTGGAGATCAGTAGAATGATGTTCGCAGTCAGGAGTTTTGTGCCCCCGGAGTGCTTCGAGTCGCAACAACCTCCCCCCGATGCTGGTGCAGGTGGTGCAGGTGGTACTAGTGGAGCGGGAGCCTCTGGTTCTGGTTTTGGAGGTTCCTATGCAGCTGGTGGATCTGAAGACCATGGTGGAGCTCAGGATAACTCACCTAAGGGGGAGAGTGGAAAGGAGACGAGACAGCAGGCAGTTCACATCGAAGAAATTGAAGAACCCGCTGATCTTGTCAAGGAACCAGAAGTTGAGCCGTCTGTTGATGAAGAGGCTCTGAGGATGAGAAAGGGTAAGGCAGTAATGGTTGATGAACCATTTGTTGATCTGAGTCATCAGGAAACAGTACAGGAGGTACTTGACTCAGATTCTGACATGGAAGACGTACCGCTGGCACATGCAATAAAAAGATCTTTGAAGGAACAAGGTGGAGGTGCTGGGATGTCTTCCGGAATGCCTGAAGAACTTCCTGTTGATGAGGAAACCCTTAAAGCTCAACAGTTAGCCTTGGAACAAGCTCAGTTCCACAAAATGAAGATGATGCAAGAACATGCTGCGTTCCTAGAACAGAAGGTGGAGCTCCAAGGGAAGCAGTATGAGTATGAGCTTGCAAGGCTAGCTAATCCTCAAGTTGATCTGGACAAAAGAAGGATAGGGCAGAAATGGGATGAAGCAAGGAAGATAATGATGGGACCATGTGCAAAAGGAGTTCATAACAAGGATGCAGATGATCTGTTCTACAACTTGAATTTGCAGAATCCAATGACTGGGGACTATATAAATGCTTTGAAGAGATTAATTTCTAAAGTCAGGGTTGGATACAATGCAAATCTTAAGGAGTGGCAGGTTATCTTGTCTTTGGTAGAAGGAGTCCCAACATCTTTCCTATATGTGGATGACCAATTCATAATGAGAAGATCTGCGTCAGAGTTGTTCTTGCTAGCGACTAAAATTCAGTACTCTCAATCTGAGGAGCTAAGCATTCTGTACAGGGATCAGTTAATGCAGCTAGCAGAGGACAAGGGTCCAGAATTCTCAGCTTATCCAAATTTTGTCCGGATGGTAGTTGATGGAAAGATGAAGAGGGTTAGCATGGAGGAAAATGATCTGATGGAGCTTTCAGTGGAATCTCTCAAAGCTGTCTGTAGACAAATGATGAGTAAGGGATTCGCTTCTGAGCTTAAAGATAAATCCGTGAAGATCATTGAAAGAGTTATATTCAAGAAGAGCAATGAGGTGTGGAAGTGTGATGTCATTGCTCCAAACCCTCTTGATGACGTGAAGATTGAGCCGGAGCTGATAGAGAAGAAATGGAATATTTTTCAAGCCATGAAGAATGTTGATGAAGCTCTGACTCTTCCTTCTGGAGCACTAGAACAAGGAGAAATAAGGGAGGCTATTGGTGTTCCAGGAAGTGAAAGTGTATACTGGATACATGCGTATGTTGAAGATACAGCTGATGCCTTAGTATTCATAGATGCAGACCAAAATCAAACAATCTTGCATATTAGTAGACAATGGCTGCTACGGACTCAAGATGCTGCATTTCTGGAGAGAGTATTGTATGTATTCAAATGGGGCGAAGTGGAAGATAAGTTTGTTGAAGAAAAGCAGAGACTCATGAGTTACCTGTCTGAAGTAGTGGTGGAAAAGAAGCAAATGGAGCGAGATGCGGCTAGTGTCCACAATACTAACCGTGTCAAGGACTACCCCAAGATGATCTATTGTCAGTTCAAATCTGATAAATCTCACTGGAAACCTCAGCTCATCATGAAGAACTTCGAGGATATTCCAAAGATCAGAACTACTCAGGAGGTGGACAAACTCAGAAGGCTTTTCAAACATCCTTATCCAGAGCCCAAGAACCCTCTAGAAATGGAAGCTGTAAGTCTGTTGAATGCTAGGTGGAAGCAGCTTAAAGATCCAGTATACAAGAAAGAAAAGCAGCAGAAGGAGAAGCTCAAAAGGCAGAAAGAAGAGAGAGACCAAGCTGCTGAAGCTAGAAAGAGGAAACGGAATTAGGGTTAAAGGTCAGAGTGGTGTGAACTTGAAGTTGGAAAAACTTCATGTCTTTCTGTTGCTTTAACTCACTTGAGGAAAATTCACCTTAGAGTGAATCCAATAAGGTGATACAAGTTTGACTAAAAGGTATGAAATAATCCAGGTGATAGGAATCACTCAAATGATCTTTAATTCGAAGTTCGAATTCTGTTTCTAGTTTTAAGTTCTTTGTATTGTTTTCATATAAATTTCAATTGTAAATTATTCAAGACTGTAATGTTAATTATCTTTTCTCGTCTCATTGTTTAGTTGAGTTATCCTTCATTAATTTGAATGTCATTGTTAGACAATCAAATTGGGGGAGATTGAAAGGCAGAGTGTATAAACTTGTAACACTATAACTAATGTAACTCAAACTAAAGGAAAAGATACTTAACCAGAAGACAATCAAGAACAAGAAGTCACAAGAAATCAACACTAAATGAAGACAAGGTAATTGATACAATTCAACATGTTAACTATGATCAATCCAAGAAGAAATCATTGAGAGAAGTTCAAGTCAAAGTTGTTCATGCCTCAGTGATTTGGAAAGCCAAAGATCAAGATCATAACTATCAGTATCAATAAGACCAATTGATTTCAAGTGAACAAGAAGGAAAGCAAATATTGGAAAGCCACATTTCTAATTGGATATGGTAATTTATTCAAGAAGCAAAAACCCTATCAAGACTAGTCACTTATGAACCAGACCGTTGTATCAAGTGTCAGGACATTGATAGCAAGTTTATGTCAGTAATAAAGATCCATATTCAAGAGCTTAGTGAAGAATAAAGAAGACATGAAGATATCACAAGTTCGAGATGTGCATTGTAGTTTCAAGTTGAAGACCAGAATATTTTCTAAGTACTAAATATTCTAGATAGCCAAGTAGAAGTTTCTAAGTAGAAGTTCTACTTAGAACTTCGAGATGGCTAAGTAGAAATTCTCAAGTAGAAGTTCTACTTAGAGTGCAGCTTCAACATGACACATGGCATCTTCTGATTGGCAGATTTCCAAGCTTTCAAGATAAGGCAAGAATTATGTGGACATCATTGGGCCACGTACATCTTAGTCTTTGAAGACTACAGGACATAGATTACATGTAGTATAAATAGAAGTACTTGTGTAATGTTTTTAGTTAGTGAGCAATTCTAGAGAAAAACACAAGAGAAAAAGAGAGAGTGCATTCACAGAGCTTAGTATCATTCACTTCTCTCTCAACTTCTGTTATACTTTGTAATGAATGTTGTAGCAACCCTTTCAAGTTATATATAAGACATATATTCCTTGAATCTGTGTGTTCATTTATTGCATCGTATTTATTGCTTCTCATATTCGAAAAGTTGTATTCACCCCCCCTCTACAACACATTTGGACCTAACACTCAGTCTTTTCCTTTCTCATCAAAAAGGTTAAGGTCTGCTGGTGCTTCTAAACAAGCTGAATCAATGTTGAAATCCCTTGAGGGCAGATGTGCATCCTTGGAAGCTAAACTTGATGCTCTGTCCATCATGGTAGCTACTGGCTTTGCTAAGATTCAACAAAATCTGATATTGTTTTCTGCTATCCTTAGTGCTGTCAACTTAACTAAGGGGGAGAAAGTGGTAGATCAGAATAAAGTGCAAAATCAGAATACTGTAAGTCCAGTAGAGAAGGAGACACAAGGTGGAGCAACAAGCACGGGGGAGTCTAGAAGAGAGGGGGAGCAAATGGAAGAAGATGGAGATGGAAGTAATGGGAGGAAAATGCAAATAAAGATAGATTCTTTGGTGAGGAGTTGAGAGCTAGTGGAATTGGTGAATCTGTTGAAGTAGATGGTGAGCCAATGTTGGTGACTAAAGAAATATTGGAGCAATTACAAAGGGCTCAAACATCAACATTGCCTCCTTTGAAAATCAATGAACCAGCTCCTGAAGTCATGGAAACTCCACTGCAGAAACATTGGAGAGAAATGGAAGAATCCAACAGACTCGGCAAAGGCAAAGATAAAATGCCTGAAAAGGTAAATCCTACAAAAGGATATATTTGGTCTGATGGAAGTGAATATAGTCCAGAAGAGGCAGAAACGATGATGGTTAGCTACATGGAGAGTACTTTGCAGAACAAAGATGAAGAATTCAGTGCATTGGTGAATAGTGCCATAAAAGAGGTAGGAGGAGTATGTACAAAATTGTCACCAATACTGAAGGACAAAATAACAAGTATCTCTGTGAGGGTGAATTTGGAGAAAAGATAGGCAGTTGATGTTTATCTAAAAACTGACATCTCTATATTTATTACAATGCAGCTACTGCAAAGTCTGCAAGCTAAAGTGCTGAATGCCATGGGAACGAAAGTGAAAGCCAATTCTATAATCTTCAATAACGATCTGCTAGCACAAATTAAAAGACTTGTTAAAGAAAAGCTACCAGAAGTGATTGAAGAACCCTATGGTATTTGCTACAGAACAACCACAAGCACAGGAGCTAAAAGGATTGGATTTCTGATCCTAAGTGAAGAACCCAGATTGCACTCTAACACAATCATGGGAGTGCTGAAACAGATCCTCAAATCTAAGATAAACAAAGACAAAGTCAAGGCTGTCAAAGATATTCACAAACTGCTGGAAAAGAGAGATGAAAGTCTTAGCTCTCAAGTGAAGAAATTGATTTCTGAAGAAAATGCCAGAAGAAGTGAAAGTGGTGGAAGCTGCACATATGATGACACCCTTGATGATGATGATCTTAATGGAATTGGAGGATCTGGTACAAGTCGAAATGGTCAAGAAACTGCTGAGATCACTGGAAGTCAGACTCAGGAAGAAGCAAAGGAAGAAGCTCCCAAGGATAATAAGAAAGATGTTGAAGCTAAAGATGAGGGAGAGACAGACATTCTTGACACACTGGAAGGAAGTATCTTAAGATTTGTTATTGATTGTTTTGATGTTGAAAAAGATACTGACAACTAGGAAGATGTCAAGAATGGTGAAGTTACTGTCGAAGAAGCTGCTGTCAAAGAAGACACTGTCATGAAAGACACTGTCAAGAGCTTGAATTAAGAAGCTATCACAGGCAAAACTGTCAAGACATCCAAGTCTAGGAAGACAAAACAAAGAGCAAAAGCCTGGCGTGCAGTTCTAAGAAAGGGCAAGACAAAGGTTGCAGCAAGGAAAAAGAAGCATGGAGTGATGTTTCTTAAGAAGCCTATTCGAAGAAAAGAAACAAACAGCTTCAAAATCCAGAAGGAAGCTGCGACACGAGATATCACTTCAGTCGAATTGGAGCTGGATAATTCTAAGGAATATGCATCCAGATACATTCTTTGGAAAGATGAAGCAAAAGTCATGTTTGTCGAGAAGGACTTCACTATGGTGAATATGTCAACAATAATAGACAGATACACTCTCAAACAAACATCACAAGAAGTAAGGCGTAGAGTCAATTACTTCGTGCTTGAAAGAATGGTGGAGCTTATGTGGTCGTATGAAAATGTTCCTAAGAAAGCCATGGAACACATCCAAAAGTACCATGCTGAAAGATATGCTGAATTTTATGAGAGATATGGTGACTAGAGAAACATCGATGATGCGAATGAGGATGTGAGTATAGATGAGGAAGAACTTGTGTCAAAGTATGATTGGACAGAAAGGATGCCCTCCTATACACCTGAAGCAATGGCTGCCTATGAAGCCGAATTAGCTGCTGAAGCTGCTAGGAGAAAAGCTAATATTGGTAAACAGACTGCTGAGGTAGTGGAAGCTGAGCTGAAAGAAAAATGCAAGAAAGTCAACAAGATGAACAGTGAAGCTCAAACTATCGGCCATGTGCACTGGAAAATCCTCTCAGGATCATAGATGGCAAAGAAGAAATCTATGTAGATAGTTTTCACAAGCTGAGGCCCAGTGTACTGAAAAGTCAATACTGGAAAGTTGTTGGATCATCTCACAAACTGGAAATGCTGTGTGCATGGGAATTGGAAGTTATTTTTGATAGTAGGAGAGATGAAGATCCAAAACTTGACAGAAACAGAAGAGTAATTAACCTTGAATTCTTTTCCTGGCAGAAGATTCAAGATTGAGAACAACATCTTGAAATTCAGAACTTACACCTATGGTTTTGAACATGTTTTGATCTGAAAGCTGTACAGTATGTATCTTCTAGACAAATCCAACAGTACATTGATGAGATTGAAGATGATGCTGTATCTGCTGATGAAAAGAAGGTAGTGCAAGATATCAGAAAGTACTTGGAAGAAGCTCTCCACAGAAAGAGAGAGAACAGACAGAACAGGAAAGCTTAATAACAAGATAAGTAAATCTCATATCTACTCAACCTCGAGGAGTAAATGTTTTGCTTTAGATCATTATCCTATGTAATGCTAAATACTTGGAAATGTTCTAGAATCCTATTCTGATCTATGTTAGTTAAGTTGTCATCATGCTTGTATTGAGAATTTATTGTTATCGTCCATAAAAACAAATTGGGGAGATTGTTAGGATTTATGAGTGATAGCGTAGAGACAACTTAACTAGTACTTAGTTTATTTGTATAGGCTAAGTATAACATACTGTCACAGCCAGAGTGTGTTCTTGTATTCAAATAATTGCTGAAATGTAATAAGTATGTATCTTGGAAGAAGTTCATTGATATGTTCAAGCCTCAAGAGAATACATCAGTTTGACAGCAATAATAAAGTTACTGTCAATGCATTGATGGTAATGTTACAAGAACACTGCATGTTGCAAGGTCACGACAGCAAGTTTCATTTGACAGCAACATTGGCTGAAGCAGGGGACAACAACATTCTCACACTTGAGAGCAAGTTTGGAGTTCCGACAGCAACATTGGCGGGAGCTCAGACTGTCAACTATTGAATATTCCTATGACAGCAAACTTGGCCGCAAGGGTTACTGTCTCACTGAATTATTTTATTTGGGGATTTTATCTCAGTCAAACCCCCGTGACAGTTTAGATGTTCGAGAAACAGATTTGTTACACAACAGCTCCGCGACCCATGTGACTGAGATGAAAAAGAAAGATTAGACTATATAGAGACACATCTCTCATTCTTTCTGTAGTGATTCTCAAAAGAAGTCGAATCTTGAGAAAACCATTTTTCTCGAGGTTGTAGCAACACATTACAAAATAAATAAAACATTTATTTTGTGAGAACATCTTGATATACTACTTGTGTTTGCAATTCTTATCTACAATCTTTATCATTGTTGTTGACTTAAAGATTTGAAATTATCTATATTGCATTCAACCCCCCTTCTGCAATATACTTCGGGACCAACAGTGATTGCACTCAACTTGTTTTTAATGAAAACTTAAAATGTGTATATACATTTTGGGGGTTTAAAGGTTGATTTTTTTTATTTTTTCCTATTAGAATATAGTATATTAAATATCAGTTTACTTTTATCCATAAATAGGGGTAGTAAATTAATTTGATCATGATATGGGAATTGAATACATTAATTTAATTAAAAATACAAAATTAAAAAAGGCACCTTTTATTAGAACAATATATAATTGTGTATTGACCTGTCTAGTTATCAATAATAGTGATTTTATAACGAAGGCTATAACTGTCCCTCTTTCTCATCCATTTCCAAAAAATGCTAAACTAAAATTTAGGGGGCTGACATCTGTTTTGGTTGATGATAAGCCCCCCTTAATTATTTTCCCTGATTTTGCTTTATTTTTATATAAAAATCTCTTTTTATTGAGAGTCTAGTACCCCGTTGGTGGGTTTTATTTATTGATATATTGAATTTTGTACTTTGTCCTTGTGAACTTCCGTTTCTTTTCTTTGAGTTTACTTTATTTTTCAATAAAATATATCTCTTTATTGAGAGTCTAGTACCCTGTTAGTGGATTTTGTATTTCCATATATTGGGTTTTGTTCTTTCTTTTTGTAAGAGTGGGTTCTTTTATTTTGGCATCCGGAATCTTATAACTATATGATTTTGTTATATTGGTTCATTGATTTGGTTAGTATAGAATCGTAGATATGGTCGGTTGTTTGAATACGTTCTAACAAATCATATATTTATTTTCTACATGATTACAATAAATTGTTGGATTATTTCGCCAAAAAGGCTATAAATTTTAGTAATATTAGCGAGTGATGTACCACAATTTAAGATCTGATCAACGATTATAGTTTGGATGAAAGAAACCTTGATATCATCTATTTTAATATGTGTTTGACCAATCTTGATTATTTTTGTAGATATTGTATGGCCTTTTATTGATGAATTAGTTACATATAATTCTATAAAAAAAATAGCGATTTATAACAAAATTTGAAATTTTTGATTATTTTTGTAGATGTTGCATGTCCTTTTATTGATAAATTAATTATCTATCAAAAAATAATGATTCATAAGAATTGTTGCGTTGAGTTTACCAATTTGCTATCACAAACAATATTTTCATTGTTTCAGTAACGTGATAATTTATATACCAAATAATGTCTAAAACTATTTGAGAGTATATTTAGTATTTTGAATAATACAAATATATTGTCAAGTCAATTTGTTTGTCCCATTTAATTATTTCATAACTAAAAAAATCGATAAGTAAAATGTTAAAGATAATTAGTTTAAAATTAATTTTGAAAGTGTATTTAGAATAGTGTGGTAAATAAAACTTTTAATTCAATAATAATAGATTTATTTAAATTTGAATGCACCTTATGATTGTATACCGAGAGTTTGAGATATTAAATTACTATATTATATAATATAGATAAAATAGACTTAGGTATTAAAATAAATATATCTATATTAAATCAATTAATAAATACACAATTTTAGAAAATGGTTCTATACATATAGACGGGTGCAAAGAATAGATGTGTCAGTATATGATGATATAATTGTAATTGATTTGAATCAAAAATTGTGATTAATTAGTTAATAAGTTTTTATGAAAATTAATCCGTAATATATAACTATATATTAAAGTATGATTGTAGTTGATATTTATGAAAATTAGCTCGTAATATGTAATAGTATAATTTCGATTGACTTTATATTAAAAGATTGATAAGTTAGTAAATATTTTATCACTTTAAAAATAATTAATTTATGCATGTACTAAATAAAATAAATTTTGTATTTTAAAAAAATTATTAAGTAACCAAGATAAGAAAATTAGGATGTGAATGATATGATTAATTTAATTTTGGTGGTAAATTTTGATTTGCTCTTATATATATTTACTCATTTATATGAAAATTAATCCGTAATATATAATAATATAATTATAATTAATTGTAAATCAAAAGAGTGGAAAATTAAAAATGACAAAAATCTCATAATATTGAATTTATGTATAATCCTGATTGATTTTACTTTTATATTAATTTATTATAATTATTTTTTAACAAAAAAAATGTAATATATGGATATGTTAAATCAAGTAACTACTTTATTTAAATTAGAATTGTTAACTAACCATGATTAGTATAATAGGATAAGAATAATAAATAAGGAAAACTTTAATATAATATGATTGGTCTAAAAATTAGGAATGACCTCTGATTGGTCCTAAAATAATTTATGATTTTCTGATTGGCTAACTACATCTAACTATATACCTGAGTAGACTCAGGTATTATAATAAAAGATTAAAATTGTGATTTTCTAGTAAATAGTTTTTGATTTTTAAAATATGTATTTATGGATATGTTTAATAAAATTATTATTATATTTTAATTAGAAGTGTTAACTAACCATGGTTAAAGAGGTAGGTTGATATTGAAAACTTTTAATATAACATTGTTGACTATAGAATACAAGAAAGAATACGGAGGGGGGGTTGAATGGATTCTTGAACTTTTCGTTGTTCTTGAATCTGTGTAGCAAGATATGTGTTAAGTATGTGCTATGATTTAAGTGCGGAAAATTGATAAGTGGATTTTATATCCATTATTTGCATTCCAATCGGACTTAAAACGTTTGCAAGTTCTCGAGTTTCGTTGTCGTTTGATATGTTTTCGTGTAAATTGTGTAGGTTGGATCGTTGAAGGCATTATGGTGCTAAATAGTGCTAATGGTGGTGTATGTTTAAGGAGTCAAGAGAGGCAAGTCATGGAAGGAAGCTTGAGCAAAATGCAGCATTACAGCAAGTATTAGGCGCTACAGTGCGGGGATCCTACCGTTGAGCAGCGCAGTTGCACGGGTGAGAAGGGTAACAGCGCCCATTCCAGGAATTAGCAGGCGCTATGGCGCGGTTTGCAAGCGCTACAGCGCGGCTTCACAGTTTGTTCGAGGCGCAGGAGCGCGTAACCTGGCGCTATGGCGCGATGTCCTGACTATTTCTCAGCGTAACAGAGCGGGGTGTGGCGCTGCAGCGCTTGGGTCGATTTTCTGAATTCTAATATTAAAGCGGGTCGAATTGTTTTGGGCCTATTTTTAGGGCAAGCAGTTGGGGACTTTTTATATATTATCTTAGGTATTTAAAATAGATCATTATCATTAGTGGGGTTTGTAACGACTTTATTATCGTAGAAACAAAATTTATAGAGGGATCTTCAAGCTAGTGACAAGCAAGGAGGCCTAATCTATTTTCATCTTTTGTACTCTTCTATACATTTTGGGGGATTCATTTCTACCTTATTTCTCTTCTATTGTTATTTGTTTTCTAGAACCATGTTTTCTCTAGAACCCATGATGGTGAAAGGTTCAATTATGAACTAATCATTATCATGGGGTTCCAATGGATTCGATTTCATAATTATTGTGTTTGACATGTGATCGACGTTGGGTGTTTTTATTGCGATAATCTAATATGGTTTGATTTAATTGATAGATGTGTAGCTAGCATCTAATTTATTAATCCTTGATGATTGCGAAAGTGGATTCTAGGATTGAGAATATGCCATATTAGCATGGGTTCATGAATCAATTGCTTATTCTTGATTAGTAGTATGATTTTACCCAACTCATATTGCCCCATGTAATTATAAAAGATAACTTGTGCTTAACCAATTGCTTTTCCAGATTGTATAGACATATATGATTTGATCGTAATGTGGTGTCCTCTTGACTTCTATCTGTTGTGGATGTTAAGTGGTTTGATATGAGTATACTGAAAGGTCGCTCGTATTATTGTCGTGTTATCTGATTAATTATCTTGTTATCATCTGTGTCGATTTAATGTGTCAACCTTTAGTGACGTTTCGATGAAATTGGAATCCCATGTTTTCTCATATATAAGAACTTTTAATTGTTAATTTATTCTCGCTTAGTTAATTAAAATAGTTTAATCAAAAACCCAAATTGATAAGTGTTCAAGCATTAAGAAGTAACCATACACCGTTGCATATGTACTATAATTTGCATTACACATAGTCTCTGCGGAACGAATCTTACTTATCACTTGCTATTTGTGATCGCGTATACTTGCGTGTTTACGAACCAACAAAAATAATAAGCGAGCAACACAACACAATATCATTTTAATCTAATATATTATTAGATAAAGATTTTACTACAATCTGTGAATACAAATGTTAGTATTCTCAGTGTGACACCCCCCAAATCCGGGGTCAGAAGATTTGGTCGTCACGCGAAAATCCTCAAAATAAAACATCTATTAATAATAATCATTCACTTGTGATTGTCCAACACTGGAAATATAACATCTGTGACCCCAAATATACCAAGATCTTTTAAGGTTATAGGGCTAGAAACAAGAATCCAAATTCCATTAAATAGAAATTTTTCTTTCTTTACAACATTCTCCTTGATCAAATCTTAAACCACTGGTGTAACTTCCATAAGAAGTATGCCAGGCTAACTAGACCATAATATAATAGTAATAAATATTAGAACTCAATTATATAAAATAGATCTTACACTAAATGTAGACATCCTGAGCCGAGTCATCTTCGAAATAGCATCACGCCTCTTCTCTTTCTGAACTGTGCGGGTAAGTCTCGCCAAACTACCTTACTGAAATGTTAGAATTTACAACAGCAAGTATGAGCGAAAGAAATGCTCAGCAAGCGTATAAAAATTTTGATATAAAACCAGGATTAGCGGGGCATAAAAATCAACTGAAATGTAAAACAGTTTATAAAGCAACTGAATCAACAACTGAGATATAATTCAAATTATAACTGAAATCATTTGGCATGTCATAAAAATGAATCGTCTGCCAATTCACATTATATAATAGCCATTCGGGCGATATGGATTGGATATATATAACTGAAACACCATTGCCCCCTGATCAGGTTCTAAGGCAATGGGACCCTCTATACTCCACCGGTATTCTCTTTTTTCCGTGTGTGTATAGTCCGGATTTCTGGGGTACCAAAAATAGGCAAGTAATGTTAGCCTATAGGAAGATGGAATGGTTACCATATCCTCCTTAAATATTGCTGGACCATGACAGCAACCATGGCCTCCTACGCTTTATCATTTTCCAATAAATATTGCTGGACCATGACATCAACCATGGCCTCCTACGCTTTACCATTTTCCAATCCAATAGAGCAATTTCCGAATTCAACAGGAAATGCTTAGTTTCACATACAGTTCACATCCCTTTTATTTACTACGATAATAAGGATATGAAGAGTTTATCTTAAACAATTCCCCACATCAAGGGTACCAATATCAAGTAACTTTGTTCGCACAAAAATATTTAAGAATCACAAATAGCTCTGAACAATAACTATTTGTCATGATGTGAATCAATGAAACATAAAATAAAAGTGTTTAAGATGATCAAGAAAATACTTGCCTCAGATCCTTAGCTAATACGTAGCACCGAAGTAATACAACTATCTTCTTCTATTTTACGGCATCAAAATCTTCTATTTCAATCATTCGTTGGTTTGACGCTCTTGCGATTATCACGAGTCTGATCCGCTGACATCGAGCCCGCGCGTCTACTTCAATATCTACGACGGAAGAAAATAATTGGAAATATCCCCTTTGAACATAGGCATTTTCCTGGTGTTAAGACACCTCACAATAAATCCAACAATCCACAAATAATACTGTATCCATCTCCACCATTTTCATAACCCACAAAGAATACCACATCTATCTCCAACCCTCTTCATTATATCTCCGCTGACAAACCTAAGTCAATACTTACCAATTAATCCTCGATAAAGAAATAGAAATATAATTACGACGCTTAACCCTCGAAGTAAACACTTTGATAATTCACATCGCACGTAAAGAGACTAATAAGTAGATCACATAATCACATAGCACATTGATCATATCATAAAAAGATTTTTTCCAATATTTTTAAAATAGAAAACGGGTCAAAACCCTAATTATCGGATATAACCGACTCAATAAAAAGGTTTGGTAAAAAGTCGATCCAAATTTAAAAGTTGAATTTTTAATTAAAATCAATTTTATAATAATCGGGTCATTTTTCTGATTCCAAAAATATTTGTCTCGTTTAAAACGGACGAACGGTTGAATTAATACGCAATTAATAAGAATAATTCAATTAATAATTAAATTAATTGAATATTCAAATTAATTAATTATTAATCAACTCATAAAAAAATAAATCTAAGAATTTTAAAAATATTTTTATCACTCCCGGATTATTTTTAGAATTTTAAAACAATTTTATTTCAATTTAAACAAATAAGGGAATAAATATTAAAGGTAAAATAATATTTATAAAATAAATAAATTATTTTATTTTCCAAAATAATTAAATTTGATTATTTCTCATCATATTTAAATAATATTTAATTAATTAAATTAATTGATTATTATTAATTAATCAATCAATTTAAATTAATTAAGATATTAACTAAATAGATTTAAAATAATCAAATAAAATAAATTTTGAATTAAAAATAATTTATTAAAATTTTAAAACTATTTTTCGAAATAAAAATAATTTTTTGAAATTTTAAAATGATTTTTCGAATTTCTGAAAATAAAATTCGAATTTATAATAAATTTTTGAAAATAATTATCCAAAATCATTTTTCAGAATTTGGTTTTCAGATTTTGAAGATCAAATGGTTACTATCCATCACCATCTTCACTGTTCTTCGTATGAATGCTCGAAGAACATCACCACCATCAATTGCAGTTTTCCAGTTTCCGGTCATCGGAAAAAAAAATCCGGCAACCTCCGGTAACCCTTAAAACGTACCAATCGTTACGTTTTTAAGCTCAAAATCGCTCTAAATTACTTCCTAAACACAACCATACCATTCAAACCAACCCAGCATCAACCAAATCAAAAATCCGGCCAAAAATCAAACTAACTCCGGCCAAAAACTCGGAATCGATCAAAACTCAACCAAACTTAACGTTCTATACATCAAAACGAAGCTTAAGCTATAACAAATTTAATAGCAACAACCAATTACATGAATAATAACACATAAATACGGTACAATTGATTTTATAAACTAACAAAAACTCTTAACTCGGTTTGCACTAAATTGGATATAAACATAGTAATTAGATACTCAAATTGACTTTAAATCATCATAGAAAGCTAATGGAATCATCAAAATAACTGGAAAATCACTCAATCAAAAAGCCCCAAATTAGGCTCAAGAACCCTAATTTTCGAATTGATTAAACTAGCAATAGAACAATGAAATTGAACATATAATTGGACTCCTGGAATCAATATGAAGCTATACAAACAATCAATTCAACCGGAAAATCAAAGAATCGAAAAGCCCCAAATTTTATGAAGAACCCTAATTTGCAGATTCAAAAGAAAATTGATATAAAATCGAAAATTTACCCTCTGATGAAATTGATTGTAGATTATGAAACTAGAGATCAAGAGCTTCGATTTGAGCATAAGAACACCAAAATCCGATATCAATAACACCTTCAAATTTGGATTTGATCCTCAAGAACATGAGAGAGAAAATATATTTTTATATTTATTTATATAAAAAAAATCTGATTTTATGAATTATTAATAAAAAAAAAAATCTGATTCCTATTTATATTAATCGAAAATTAATACCCCAAAACTATTTTTAACCCCTAATTAAAATTATTATGCCTTAAAAATAATTTTTATGGGATAAAAATGTAAAATTTTTATTTTTAAACAAATGTAATATATATATATCAAAATTTCCCAAAAATTATGAATATTACAAAAATTACAAAATAATGCATTTTTATATATCCTATCATTGTACAAAAATAATTTTATCAAAAACAAGACCTCTAATTCAGAACAGGGGCTGGGTCCGGAAATTAAAATGCGAAATAACTGTATTCTAAAAATATAAAAATTATAAAAAAATAGAATAAAATAATCTATGCTACACAGAAGTCACATAACACGTATGTGATAATTTTCCTATTTAATAAAAATCATAATGCGTTTAAATGCATTAAAAATAAATCAAAACACAATAAAATCAACTAAAAATATATTTTAATATAATAAATTACACGAAATTTTCCCTGATTGATCAAAAATATAAAATACAAAATTTTCAAATATTTTAATAATGCACCCAAATATTAATGGGGCACGGATAAGATACCGGGTATAATTTTTGTACCAATAAAATACCACTTGATCCATAAAATTTTAAAACAAACTCAATTAATCACTTTTGATAAAAATAAAAATTTTTAAAAAAATAAATTTTTACTAACACAGACAGTACCAAATACAGTCTATCCGAATAACCTATTAACAATTAAACACGTAACTGCATTCAAATTAAAATTAAATATTCACAATCTTATTATTCCTTTATGGAAAACCAATAAAATATTTAAATAATAATAATAATAAATCCGGAAAAAATCGGGATTGTTACAATCTTCCCTCCTTATAGGGATTCCGTCCTCGGAATCCACTGAGGAAAAATCCCTAGGGTTCCTTAACTCCTTCATCATCCACACTTGCTTTTGTTCCATATAAAATCGAACCAACTTTACAGTAACGTAGCGTTAATTGATAAAGAGAAAACGAATTGACTCCATTATCTGCCATTAGTATTCTAATCGTATCTTGATCTGCTTTTGCTCGTGGTAATCCCATTGCTAAGTCTTAATTCATCCCGTCAAGGTTAACTTATTCCCAATTGATTGGCATACCTTCAAAACTTTTTTTGATGACAAGGATCTTGAAATTTTGAAGAGAATATTTCGTATCATAGCAAATGTCCCACAATTGTGGTTATCAATTTATAAATTTTTAAAGCAAATATTCTTTGAAATGAAAGAATAACTGAGAGATCAATATGATCATATGAACCCGATGTTGTGCGTCTTAGCTCCGACATTTACAAATAAGGTGGCCAACCTTCTTGTAATACACAAAACACCAGTGATGGCGTCCCATCCAACTTCTATCACACAGACAGATATACCTGGTGTCCCCTATAAATAGGGTTGTTCATCTCAATTGGAGTAAAGAAGTATGAAATGAATTCCAAATGTGTTATTTCCCGGAAAGAAGAACTAGAAAGGAAGTACCGAACGAGTGGTACTATATTGCAAATAAAATTATCCACAATTGGAGAAAACAAAAAGTTGAAAGCCTTAGAAATTTGAAAGAAGGTTTCATAATACCCTTTGAAATAATTGAAATCCAGAGTGGAGGTTGAACACAAGTGTCAAATGTCACTGTTTTGAAGAGCAAATATATCTTTTAAAGAATGACACTTTGGGAGGGATATGAAAATAATTTATAAGAAGAGAAGGTATTGCCAAGGTTTTCGCATATGCCTTCCTTGTCAGCGTCTTCGAGGGCTTGTCATTCGATTCCAAGTTTCATCTTTTCCACATTTTAAGGACATCGATATCGTACGTCGTCGTTGAATTGTAATAATCTTTGAAGATTCCACCGCATACATCTCCATTCGCAAACGGTCTATCCAGTTCAGCACCACCATCTCAAACGAGTACTCCAATCTTAACTTACTAATTGGTACTATATCCAATAGTCCAACACGAACTCTATATGAGCTCTGACGTTCCTTGCTTAGCTATACACACTCCTACACACTCTCGTTTCTAGTTTACTATAACCTCAGCTCTGATACCAACTGTGAAACCCCCCAAATCCGGGGTCAGAAGATTTGGTCGTCACGCGAAAATCCTCAAAATAAAACATCTATTAATAATAATCATTCACTTGTGATTGTCCAACACTGGAAATATAACATCTGTGACCCCAAATATACCAAGATCTTTTAAGGTTATAGGGCTAGAAACAAGAATCCAAATTCCATTAAATAGAAATTTTTCTTTCTTTACAACATTCTCCTTGATCAAATCTTAAACCACTGGTGTAACTTCGATAAGAAGTATGCCAGGCTAACTAGACCATAATATAATAGTAATAAATATTAGAACTCAATTATATAAAATAGATCTTACACTAAATGTAGACATCCTGAGCCGAGTCATCTTCGAAATAGCATCACGCCTCTTCTCTTTCTGAACTGTGCGGGTAAGTCTCGCCAAACTACCTTACTGAAATGTTAGAATTTACAACAGCAAGTATGAGCGAAAGAAATGCTCAGCAAGCGTATAAAATTTTTGATATAAAACCAGGATTAGCGGGGCATAAAAATCAACTGAAATGTAAAACAGTTTATAAAGCAACTGAATCAACAACTGAGATATAATTCAAATTATAACTGAAATCATTTGGCATGTCATAAAAATGAATCGTCTTCCAATTCACATTATATAATAGCCATTCGGGCGATATGGATTGGATATATATAACTGAAACTCTATTGCCCCCTGATCAGGTTCTTAGGCAATGGGACCCTCTATACTCCACCGGTATTCTCTTTTTTCCGTGTGTGTATAGTCCGGATTTCTGGGGTACCCAAAATAGGCAAGTAATGTTAGCCTATAGGAAGATGGAATGGTTACCATATCCTCCTTAAATATTGCTGGACCATGACAGCAACCATGGCCTCCTACGCTTTATCATTTTCCAATAAATATTGTTGGACCATGACATCAACCATGGCCTCCTACGCTTTACCATTTTCCAATCCAATAGAGCAATTTCCGAATTCAACAGGAAATGCTTAGTTTCACATACAGTTCACATCCCTATTATTTACTATGATAATAAGGATATGAAGAGTTTATCTTAAACAATTCCCCACATCAAGGGTACCAATATCAAGTAACTTTGTTCGCACAAAAATATTTAAGAATCACAAATAGCTCTGAACAATAACTATTTGTCATGATGTGAATCAATGAAACATAAAATAAAAGTGTTTAAGATGATCAAGAAAATACTTGCCTCAGATCCTTAGCTAATACGTAGCACCGAAGTAATACAAGTATCTTCTTCTATTTTACGGCATCAAAATCTTCTATTTCAATCATTCGTTGGTTTGACGCTCTTGCGATTGTCACGAGTCTGATCCGCTGACATCGAGCCCGCGCGTCTACTTCAATATCTACGACGGAAGAAAATAATTGGAAATATCCCCTTCGAACATAGGCATTTTCCTGGTGTTAAGACACCTCACAATAAATCCAACAATCCACAAATAATACTGTATCCATCTCCACCATTTTCATAACCCACAAAGAATACCACATCTATCTCCAACCCTCTTCATTATATCTCCGCTGACAAACCTAAGTCAATACTTACCAATTAATCCTCGATAAAGAAATAGAAATATAATTACGACGCTTAACCCTCGAAGTAAACACTTTGATAATTCACATCGCACGTAAAGAGACTAATAAGTAGATCACATAATCACATAGCACATTGATCATATCATAAAAAGATTTTATCCAATATTTTTAAAATAGAAAACGGGTCAAAACCCTAATTATCGGATATAACCGACTCAATAAAAAGGTTTGGTAAAAAGTCGATCCAAATTTAAAAGTTGAATTTTTAATTAAAATCAATTTTATAATAATCGGGTCATTTTTCTGATTCCAAAAATATTTGTCTCGTTTAAAACGGACGAACGGTTGAATTAATACGCAATTAATAAGAATAATTCAATTAATAATTAAATTAATTGAATATTCAAATTAATTATTTATTAATCAACTCATAAAAAAATAAATCTAAGAATTTTAAAAATATTTTTATCACTCCCGGATTATTTTTAGAATTTTAAAACAATTTTATTTCATTTTAAACAAAAAAGGGAATAAATATTAAAGGTAAAATAATATTTATAAAATAAATAAATTATTTTATTTTCCAAAATAATTAAATTTGATTATTTCTCATTATATTTAAATAATATTTAATTAATTAAATTAATTGATTATTATTAATTAATCAATCAATTTAAATTAATTAAGATATTAGCTAAATAGATTTAAAATAATCAAATAAAATAAATTTCGAATTAAAAATAATTTATTAAAATTTTAAAACTATTTTTCGAAATAAAAATAATTTTTCGAAATTTAAAAATGATTTTTTGAATTTCTGAAAATAAAATTCGAATTTATAATAAATTTTTGAAAATAATTATCCAAAATCATTTTTCAGAATTTGGTTTTCAGATTTTGAAGATCAAATGGTTACTATCCATCACCATCTTCACTGTTCTTCGTATGAATGCTCGAAGAACATCACCACCATCAATTGCAGTTTTCCAGTTTCCGGTCACCGGAAAAAAAAAATCCGGCAACCTCCGGTAACCCTTAAAACGTACCAATCGTTACGTTTTTAAGCTCAAAATCGCTCTAAATTACTTCCTAAACACAACCATACCATTCAAACCAACCCAGCATCAACCAAATCAAAAATCCGGCCAAAAATCAAACTAACTCCGGCCAAAAACTCGGAATCGATCAAAACTCAACCAAACTTAACGTTCTATACATCAAAACGAAGCTTAAGCTATAACAAATTTAATAGCAACAACCAATTACATGAATAATAACACATAAATACGGTACAATTGATTTTATAAACTAACAAAAACTCTTAACTCGGTTTGCACTAAATTGGATATAAACATAGTAATTAGATACTCAAATTGACTTTAAATCATCATAGAAAGCTAATGGAATCATCAAAATAACTGGAAAATCACTCAATCAAAAAGCCCCAAATTAGGCTCAAGAACCCTAATTTTCGAATTGATTAAACTAGCAATAGAACAATGAAATTGAACATATAATTGGACTCCTGGAATCAATATGAAGCTATACAAACAATCAATTCAACCGGAAAATCAAAGAATCGAAAAGCCCCAAATTTTATGAAGAACCCTAATTTGCAGATTCAAAAGAAAATTGATATAAAATCGAAAATTTACCCTCTGATGAAATTGATTGTAGATTATGAAACTAGAGATCAAGAGCTTCGATTTGAGCATAAGAACACCAAAATCCGATATCAATAACACCTTCAAATTTGGATTTGATCCTCAAGAACATGAGAGAGAAAATATATTTTTATATTTATTTATATAAAAAAAAATCTGATTTTATGAAATATTAATAAATAAAAAAAATCTGATTCCTATTTATATTAATCGAAAATTAATACCCCAAAACTATTTTTAACCCCTAATTAAAATTATTATGCCTTAAAAATAATTTTTATGGGATAAAAATGTAAAATTTTTATTTTTAAACAAATGTAATATATATATCAAAATTTCCCAAAAATTATGAATATTACAAAAATTACAAAATAATGCATTTTTATATATCCTATCATTGTACAAAAATAATTTTATCAAAAACAAGGCCTCTAATTCAGAACAGGGGCTGGGTCCGGAAATTAAAATGCGAAATAACTGTATTCTAAAAATATAAAAATTATAGAAAAATAGAATAAAATAATCTATGCTACACAGAAGTCACATAACACGTATGTGATAATTTTCCTATTTAATAAAAATCATAATGCGTTTAAATGCATTAAAAATAAATCAAAACACAATAAAATCAACTAAAAATATATTTTAATATAATAAATTACACGAAATTTTCCCTGATTGATCAAAAATATAAAATACAAAATTTTCAAATATTTTAATAATGCACCCAAATATTAATGGGGCACAGATAAGATACCGGGTATAATTTTTGTACCAATAAAATACCACTTGATCCATAAAATTTTAAAACAAACTCAATTAATCACTTTTGATAAAAATAAAATTTTTTAATAAAATAAATTTTTACTAACACAGACAGTACCAAATACAGTCTATCCGAATAACCTATTAACAATTAAACACGTAATTGCATTCAAATTAAAATTAAATATTCACAATCTTATTATTCCTTTATGGAAAACCAATAAAATATTTAAATAATAATAATAATAATAAATCCGGAAAAAATCGGGATTGTTACACTCAGCTTCGTTTTTCTCAGAGAGATGTTTTCTTTTTGTGTATAAAAAAAACTTAACTTCTAAAGAAGTGAGGCTGTATCCTTATAGAGCATGAATACAACCTACTTACTACAAATAAGGTAGCTAAACAATTTTACTTTCTAGTGTGTCTATTCTTTTTGAGTAAGCATCCAAACGGCTACAGGTTTGACTTTGCAAAGCTCTGTTCAGATCCACTTCTTTAGCTCTTTGTCTCTTGTACATCTCTCCAAGCTTCTTTGTAGGCTTTTCCAAAGTACATTACAGATTGTGGTCCATAAAGTGCTTTAGCTTGTTGCAGGTTTCTGAATTGTACAATTCTTCAGTATTTTGTCTCCAAGATTGTATTCGAGAAGTAACTCTGTTGGTGATTCGAGAACTAGAATTGGCTTGATCGAGAACTCTGAGTTCTCGAATAGTACAATCTTGACATATCGAATGACTTCTCAAATAAGTCTTTTCTTCAGGAATCCTTGAGATATCGAATAGAGCATTTTACTTATTGAATCCCTGAGATATCGAATAGCTTCTTTAGTCCTTGAGATATCGAATAGAGCATTGACTTGTTGACTCTTAGAGAACTCGAATGATGCTTTGACTTGTTGACTCCATGAGTTCTCGAATAGAGTATTAGACATGTCGAATCTCTAAGTTCTCGAATAAGGCTTTGACTAGTTGACCTTCAGAGATATCGAACAGTGTCTTTTGAGATATCGAATCCCTGACTTCTCGAATGCTAGAATTCTTGAATATAACAAACATACTTATCGAATTGGTACTTAGGCAAATTCTTCATTTTTTCAAATCCCAACTGTGATTATTTGACAGTCTTTATCTCCTTGCTTGAGGCATGAACCTTGGAACTTCTTTCAAGCATTATTCTTGACTTTATAAGTAAAGTTACACAACTAGGATTTGATGCCTATTACAAGTACAAAACAAATAGAAACTCTACAACTAGAGATTCCCTCAGTTAAGAGGTCATGTAGGTAATGCATAGCATTACACATACTTAGGCTTGTTATTATATGAGTACAGGCATGTCTTTGTGGCTAACAATCTCCCCCAAATTGTGAGTAAGACCCTTAGTCACAATTTCATGCCTGATAACAAGCCTAACATACATAAAGATAAAACTTTGAAAAGTAGAGGTATGTAGATTTGAACTAAGAACATGAATAGAAATACAAGTGTGTAATCTTACAGACTATGATGAGATGCTAGCCTTTATCATTTGATTCCATCTCCATTTCCTTGGCTAGTAGATCATCATATGCCTTTTGTTTCCTTTCTTTCTCTTTCCTTGCATTCTCATCCATAGCTCTTATAATTTCTGCCATTGCATCCAATTCTTCAAGCAAGATAGAGTTTTTGAAATGTTCAAGTACAGGTTTCAGAATGTTGGCAGGATAGTGACTGAGTAGGTTCATTCTTATATTGACATTATCTCCATTTCTTCTCCTATACTTCACCGCATAGGGATTGAATTGAACTCTACACAATCCCTTAGCCCTCAACACTTCTGCTTCAGCTTCCAGTTTATCAATTTATTTTTCCCTTTTCATCCACTTCTCAAGGCACCCCTTTCTTATCAGCTCTTCATGATCTCTCTTCATCTTCACAAAGTCAATCAGTTCTAGCTTCCATACTCTTTCCACTTTATCATTTGCATCCAACATGGCAATAATCCTTTCTATGTCATATAACTTGCCCCAATTTTAAAACTGCCCTTGTTTAAACTTCTTCTGTCATCCATCAGTATACTTGATCTCAAGGGAGTCATCAATGATTGAAACATGATAGATTCTTTGAGCTCTAAGGTATTCCAGTTGGTCTTCATTGTAGTCTTCATCTAGTGGTTGGAGTTTTAGGCCTGGATAGATTGTTAGGGTTCTTGATTTGGAAAGCTTTTGTTTTCTTGCTGCTTGTTTGAATTTGATCCTTTTAGTGTGGTTGCCTGGCAGTAGTATGTGACCTTTGCTGGTAGACCATTTTAGTATTCCATTAGCAGTTTGCTTTTTGAAACATACAGATGGTTTCTTGACTTGAATCTTCTTCTCTTCTTGAGGTGGTAAAACAGTTGCAGAAGCCATGGAATTAGATTTTGGTAGGTCATTACTAACAGCATTCACCCTAGACTTAGAGTCTTGTGTTGTGGTGAGATTACTGCTAGCAATGCCTAAGGCTTGCTGTTTTCCATTCTTCCTCTCATAGACTTTGCCTTGGTCATCATCATTCTTGTCCTTGCTGTCCTTCTTCTTCTTATCTTCATCACCCTTATCACTCCTGTGATGACTTCTCCTCTCATCACTCTTGTCTTCATCTTCATCATTCTTATTCCTCATTGGCTTGGCCATTTCTGGAATTACACCAGTTGCAATGAATGATCTTAGGATTTTTAGTGCCTCTATCTCTTCAGCAGTACTTGCCCCCTTCTTCTTTTGCAGTAGATCAATGATGGAAATAATGAGTCTGTGATTTCGAGAAGTGAGATCATTGGGAATGACCAATTGTTTAATCTCTTCAACTCTGGTGCCAGACTGATAGATGATTGTCCATGGCTTCTTAATCACTTCTGGCAGCCTTGAAGGTTGGCCATTCCTCAAGTCATCATACAGACTCTTATTGTTTTCATTTACATTCCTCTTCTCTATAAGCTCAATCAGTTCATCTATCTCTGAGTGTTTTAAGGCTTGTAGAGTTTTGTAGGTTAGATGCCAGATTCTGGATTTTGCTACCATCATTACTTCCTTGAGCCATGAGCTGTCAACTTTTCTAGGTATCATAGTAAAGTAATCAATCTGATCCTTCAAGCTCCTTAGGTACAATTGAGTATCACCAGCTTGTTCTCTTGAGACTTTTAGAAACTCTAAGAATGCATCATCATGATAATCATTAGAGTTTGCAATTTCTTGTAGCTTGGCCTCAGTAACCACCTTTACTTCTATAAGCTTGGCACTTTCAGGTTTGGAGGATGGGGGTTTATCAGATGGCATACTCCCTGCAACCACTGTGGTGGTGATGGATTGCTTCTGGCCACTGGGAGTAGTGATATGCACAGTTGGTAGAGTAGTAACTGGCAGAGTAGTTGGATTTATTGTAATACCTTTCTCCTTGGGTTTCTCCTTTCTAGACTTCTCCTCTTTTGACTCCCCTTTAGGCTTTGAGTCCCTTAGGTTTCTCTTCTCCCCCTTAGGCTTGGAGTCAGGCACTGAGGTTTTAGTAGGGGCCCTTGGGTTGGAAGAGGTGAGATTGGCAAATTCATCTGGAAGAGGGAGACCCATATGCTTCATCATTGCAGACAACATAGATTGTTGCAGAAGAACATCAGCTGTGGTGGAGGCTTGAGTGTTCAACTGCTCAGTGAGAGTTGCAACTTGGTTTGTCAGATGAGCATTGGACTGTTTGAGAGAGACCACCTCCTGTTCAAGAGTTTCCACCTTTGTGAACAACTTACTGGCTTTAAAACCTGATAGTGATTGATCTTTCAGTCTCTTCACTTCAAACTTGGTCATCTCATGCATAGGGACTTCAGTCACCAGCCTATCTCCATATTGATTTTTAAACAAATTCCTCGCCATGGCATTTGCATCAGTTATCTGATCAGATAAGATTTGGAATTTATGCCCCAAACATGTGACAGCATCTTTCAGTAAAGCTAGACCATTATCCATCTTTGTGCAGGAAGAATTGCAGGCTTTGATGTCTCTGAGAACACTATCCAACTGAGGGAACCTTGCATCAAAGGCCCTCTTTATCTCTCCCACAGACTTGTCTGTTGCATTACTTACCTTGTTGACTTCTGATTTGACACCTTTGCTAAGGTAGTGTGCAGCCTTGAGGAATCCTTTGTAGGAGTCATTGATGGCTTCATACACTTCACCAGGAGTTAAGGATTTAGCATTTGAACCCAATGAGGTGATGTATTCCTCTCTTAGATACTGAAGAGCTTCATTGAGAGTGAGATCAAATTTTCCTTGCATCCAGGCATCTACATTGCCATCTCTCTCAGTATCAGCCACAATTTTCTCCTTCTGCATCTCTACATCATCTCTGTGGCATAGAAGGATAGCCTCATAGTCTGGGTTTGGCAGATTTGAAGTGAGAAGGTATTGAGCAATCTTTGTGAACTCAGGAATCTGATCCACAACTAAGCTTTGAAGTGCTTCAACCATCAATTGTGGTGGAACAGATCCTGATCCTGAACCACTGCCATGTTGCACAGGCTTCAGCCATTGTGACATAAAGTCAGAGCTAGAGCTAGGCAAGCTAGACTCCTCAGTTACAAATGCAACTTCTGTAACCGGATGGAATGACTCTACTACTGGTGTCTCCACAGAAGTGGGATGAGTTACACCAATAGTTGACACAGGCATAGAGTCTCTAGTGAAAACTAGTGAATCCTCTGTTTTTTTGATGATGTCATTAGGATATGCCCCAGCTCGCATTCCCTCACCATTTAAATGTAGTTCCTGGGTGGTGAGCAAAGTGTCATGCACTAAGTCACTTGAGTCCATTGGCTCACCAAGAGGAGAAAATTCTTGGTGATCAATGCCTTGCTCCTCAATTGCTTGAGTTGCAGGCTCCAAAGAAATTTTAGTGTTAGATTCTGGAAGAGAAGTGTCATTTAGATTATATTTTGGTAACTCCCCCTAAGAAATAGAGGGAGTTTCAAGTGTGATGTGCTCTCCACTCAGTGTTGTGCCAGCATTATCACTCCCATGTGCTGACTCGTTACAAGAAAGTGCATTGGGGAGGATGCTTGATTCTATAGATGCACCCTGTTGAGAGGGTACACCTAGTGAACTGTGTGCCCCTGATTTTACAACTTCAGCCATTTGTGTGACTGAAGAGGTGGTTTTAGATTTCTTCTTCTTCTTCTTTGGCCTTAGTGAGGGTGACTCAGGTTCCTCACTTTCTAAACCTAGTTCCATAGCCAAGGCTGCTTCAGTTAAGATTTTTAAAGGTTCAGAAGCAACCTGTTTTCCCTTCTTCTCCTTTTTATTGACACCACCCTGTTGAGAGGATGATGCAGGTGGCTCTGTGTTTGGCTGAGGGGGTTGGTTAGCAGGCCCTGGGTTAGCATTTTGCTCTACTTGCTTGGGCCTAGCTAACTCTGATTTTGAGGCAAATATTGGCATGTTGTGTGGGTAAGTCCTAAATAAGCTCTCCATATGGGGAGTTATTTTGAGTCTTACATCCACATCATTCCTAGTCTCCAAGCTACCAAAAATGAGTTTGGTCATGGATTTCGGATAGCCTATTCTATTTTTGTCTAACCCAGGCAATTCAATCAATTTATCATCTATGAAATTAAGTACAGATTGAATAAAGCGAGGGAAGAAAATTTCATTACCTCTATTGGTTGAGTTCTTACTAAGTCTCCCATACAATTCTTGCATTATGATCAGTCCAACATTAATCTTTCTCCCATATGCTAGAGCATAGCCTATTTGTTGAACAGGTGTACTGACTTGGTCAAAGCTAGACTTCCTTGCTGTGAAGACTTGAAGAAGAGTGGCAAAGACATAGCTCCATTCTTTTCTCAAGTACTTCATATTCAAATTTCCAAGCTTGATTCTATCTGAGTAGTTGATAAAATCAAAGAAGTCCTCCAATTCAGCATTCGTGGCTAGTGGGTCATACACTCCTTGTTGTAGCCCCAGTGCTTGATTCATGTCTTCAGTAGTGATAGTGATTTCCTTGTCCTGAATCTTACAGTAGATCACGTATGAAGTTATTACATTCTCTAGGGCCACAACCTCCACAGTAGCAGTCCTCCAAAACTGTTCTAGTAGGTCTAGGTACAGAGTTGGGTTGGCTGAGAGTGCATCCTTGATGTATGATTCAGCCATCCATCGAACGAAGCACTTAAAGTTTGCATTGGGTGCTTCAAAATCGATGGTCATTGCTATGAAATTGGTGTGGGTAGGAATTGTGAGTTGGGTATTTGCCATTGTTACACAGAGAGATGAGAAGAGAATGAAGGTTGAAGAAGAAATTTAGCTTTTGACGTTAGGGTTTTCAGAGGTTTTGGAACTTTAGCTGCCTGAGAAATCGAATGAAATGATTTGAACAGTTGTGGAATTGTATATATGTGAGTGACTTGAGTTGTCGATTAGATATATGTTCTGTATCGATAAGTCAGTCATTCGAGAAGTATAAAACAACTATTCGATAAGTCAAGAAAGGCTTATTCGATATCTCAAGCAGTTTGTAACTCACAGCTGGCAGTTATCTAACTTAGAAATAATTCTAAATTAAATAAAATATGTTTTTATGAGTGATTTAAAAATTCTGAATAAAAATCCAAAATCGATTAAGATTCAGCGAGAATTCAGCCTTTTCAAATGATTCGACAACTCAAATGTTCTATTCGAGAACTCAGTCATTAGAGAATTCAAATGTTCTATTCGAGAACTCAAATGTCCTATTCGAGAAGTCAATCAAGTCTCTGTTCGATTTCTCCAAAATGCACTATTCGAGAACTCAAGAGTGTTCCAAATAGACTTGTTAGAGAAGTCGACCATAGACATGACAGTCATTCGAGAAGTCTGACTTATCAAACTATACTTTCCACTCATAAAAATTAATTTTCACTATCTTTTCAAAATTCACCAGAATTATTCAAATGAAGAATATTCTAACAAATTAAATAGTGATAGTCTTAAAATTTCATAGAAATTTCAATCTAATTCGAATATGATTTTCAACATATGCAACAGATTTGAAATATTTATAAATCATATTCCAGCCAACACTTACTCTAAAAATATTGAGAATTTAGATAAAGTAAGTGTTTACTGCTGCAACAATCTAGTTGATATTTTCACTTAGCCAGATTCTGAAGAATTCAGCATTGCAATCTCACTAACCAACCTTGTGAAGGTGGCTTCATCCAATGGCTTAGTGAATATATCAGCTAATTGTTTATCTGTGGGAACATAATGCAACTCAATGGTTCCATTATTTGCATGCTCCCTAATGAAATGATATCTGATGTCAATGTGCTTTGTTCTAGAATGATTTACAGGATTGGCAACTATAGAGATTGCAGGAATTCTTTCCAACACAAGTCCATAATCTCTAAGCTGGTTTCTAATCCAAAGCACTTGAGCACAACAACTTCCAGCAGCTATGTATTCAGCCTCAGCTGTGGAAGTTGACACAGATTGTTGTTTCTTGCTGTACCAAGAGACTAACCTTTGTCCAAGAAACTGGCAGCTACCTGAGGTGCTTTTCCTATCCACTCTGCATCCAGCATAATCAGCATCAGAATAACTAACCAGATTGAACCCTGTGTCCTTAGAATACCATAAACCCAAGTTTGGAATGCCCTTCAGATATCTAAAGATCCTTTTTATAGCAATCAAATGTGATTCCTTTGGATTTGATTGAAACTTTGCACACAAACATGTAGCAAACATGATGTCTGGCCTACTTGCAGTGAGATAGAGTAAAGAACCAACCATGCCTCTGTAGATTGAGATATCTACTTTCTTGCCTTTGACATCTTCATCCAATTTGGTGGCAATGGCCATGGGTGTCTTTGCAGGTGAGCAGTCTTTTAAGTCAAACTTCTTTAATAAATCCTTGATGTACTTGGTTTGACTGATGAAAATACCATCCTTCCTCTGACTAACTTGCAATCCAAGAAAGAATGTTAACTCTCCCATCATACTCATCTCATATCTGCTCTGCATGAGCTTAGAGAATTTCTCACACAGCTTCTCATTTGTAGAGCCAAATATGATATCATCCACATAGATCTGAACTAGGATAATATCATTACCATGCTTCTTGTAAAACAGTGTCTTGTCCAATGTGCCTCTAGTGAATTGATTTTCAAGAAGAAACTGTGACAAAGTGTCATACCATGCCCTTGGAGCCTGCTTAAGTCCATACAATGCCTTAAGCAATCTGTAGACAAATTCTGGGAAATGTGGATCCTCAAAGCCAGGTGGTTGTTGCACATAAACTTCTTCTTCCAACTCTCCATTCAAAAATGCACTCTTGACATCCATTTGATAGACTTTAAAATTTGAATGAGCAGCAAATGCCAAGAAGATTCTGATGGCTTCCAATCTAGCAACAAGAGCAAATGTCTCATCATAATCAATGCCTTCCTGTTGAGAGTATCCTTTTGCAACCAACCTTGCTTTGTTTCTACTGACCACACCATTTTCATCCATCTTATTCTTCAGAACCCATTTTGTTCCAACAATGGTTCTGTCCTTTGGTGCAGGCACAAGTTCTCATACTTTGTTTCTTTCAAATTGATTCAGCTCCTCTTGCATAGCAACAATTCAATCTGGATCCAACCGTGCATCATCAAGTTTCTTAGGCTCAATCTGAGATAGAAAGCAACCATAAAGACACTCATTTTGAGTTGCTCTCCTAGTTCTCACTCCTGCATTTGGATCTCCAATAATTTGCTCTGCAGTGTTTGACCTATCCCATTTCCTCGAGTGCTCAGTTTTATTTCTCAACCTTGATGTTGCTTCATCATTCAAGACATGACCATCTTCATTTCCTCCCCCTGTGAAGCTGCTACTATTCACAAGTGTGTCTTGGATGCTAGTATCTTCACTGTTGGTTGGATCAGATTTTTCTCTTGCTTCTTCATTCACTTGAGTTTGTTGAACTAGAGTTTCAACTTTAGTTTCAATCTCTTCATCAGAATCATCTAGATTAACAAACTTTAGTGGATCTCTATCTTCATCATTGGCTTCTTCTAATCCAGGTAGTTTGCTGTCATCAAATGTCACATCTGTGCTTTCCATAACTTTCTTTTGACTGATGACATAAACCTTGTATGCAATTCTCTCCATAGAATAGCCAAGAAAAATTTCTTCAAATGCCTTTTCATCAAACATCCCAACATATTCTGAATTGTCTTTCAACACAAAGCATTTGCTTCCAAAAGTATGAACATACTTTAGAGTAGGCTTCTTTCCAGTCATCAAATTGTAAGGTGTCTTTCCAATGTTTTTGTTGATGAGGGTTCTGTTCTGGATGTAGCATGCAGTGCTCACAGCCTCAGCCCAAAAACATGTAGGCATCTTTGCATCAAGCAACATTGTTTTAGCAGCCTCAATTAGAGTTCTGTTCTTTATCTCAACTACTCCATTTTGTTGTGGAGTCCTTGGAGCTGAGAACTGTTGAGAAATGCCATTCTCTTTGCAAAATGCTTCAAGTAAGGCATTTCTGAACTCCGTTCCATTAACACTTCTCAATGCAATCACACTTGCATTGTTGGCTTTTGCTTCCTTATCAATTTTCTTTATGTGCTCAATGATTACTTGTGGAGCCTCATCCTTTGATGCTAGAAATTCCACCCATGTATACCTTGTGTAGTCATCAACCATCACTAGAGCATACTTCTTTCTTGAGAGTGACATAATATTGACATGCCCAAACAAATCCATATGAATTAATTGCAGGGGCTTGGTGATTAATGTCATTGTCTTTGACTTGTGGCTTGACCTTTTCATCTTTCCTTTTTGACAAGCCTCACACACTCCTTCTTGACGGAATTCAAGTGTGGGCACGCCTCTCACTAACTCTCTTTTGACTAGAGAATTAATGGCCTTGAAGTTCAGGTGTGATAACTTCTTGTGCCACAGCCAACAATCTTCATTTGATGCTTTTGAGTAGAAGCAACAAACTTTGTCCTTGTTTGCAGAGTCCATATTGGCTACAAACAGGCTTCCTTTTCTTACTCCAGATAGAGCAAAATCACCAGTCTTCTTGTGGGTGATCAAACATTCATCTTTGTCAAAATTTACCTTGAATCCTCTATCAGTAAACTGACCAACACTTAGCAAATTATGCTTGAGACCCTTGACCAGTGCTACATCTTAAATGCTAACATTACCAACTTTTAACTTGACATATCCCAATGTGTTACCCATGCTGTCATCTATAAAAGCAACCATTGGGCCAGCCTTCTCCTCATATTGTGATAGTAGGGCCATATCACCAGTCATATGATTTGAGCATCCACTGTCCAAAATCCATATGACCTTCCTTTCACTTTCTTTGCCCTGCAAACACAAAGGAATTACTTCTTCTTTGGTACCCAAACAAGTTTGGGTCCACTTGGCTTAGAAACAGATTTATCAAACAACATGCTTATCAACTTTCTTGGTGTTAGTCTTCTTGTCACTATTAAAAGTCTTAGAACCTGAGGTTTCAGACTTAAGTGACAGAGGTACCTTCCTAGCTCTAGAAGGACTTGAAGACTTTGACCTTGTGTAGTGTGTGTGAGAGTTGTGACTGATACAACCATCAATGAATTGCCTTCTCAAATTGAAACAACTAGTCATGACATTCATATTGCATGGCATACAATCAAATTTATCACAGAATGGAGCATCTCTATGTCTTAAAGGCACAGAACAGTCACAGAAAGGTTTGGGCACACTACCAACAGGTTTCTTGCATGCATGAGCTAAATGATTGGTACTGAAACAATTTTGATAAGTTTTCCTAGGGCATTAAGCATATAAGCATAATTATTATCTTTGTTAATCCCTAGTTTGCCATTTCTGTTCTTTTTCTTCTTAGCCACTTTCTTCTCAGGTCTAGACTTACCACCTACTGGCTCCTTGGTTTTTGAATTGACACTCTCACTATTAGAGGATGCTGGTTGTTCACTAGACTGTGCCTCATCCTCATCATTCAACATTTGCTTAATAAGTAAGGCATCCTCATCAATTTCAAATGTTGGTTCTTTAAAAATTGGAGCCTCAGTCTTTTTCAAAATGTGAGGCACTTCATCCTGAACAACTATGTCATCTTCAATGACAGCATAGCCTTTCCTCTGTTTAAGAGTGCCATAGTCAAGTCCAATGGCAGCCTTGGGTTTAGCTTGATTTTTCTCATGGTAGGACTGTAGTAGACTAGATGAGTTCTTAAATATTTTCAGTTTGAATTCATTCTCAGCTAGTTCATCCCTAAGAGCCTTCTCAACCTGACTAGCACATAGAACCTTATTCTGCAAATATTCAACTTTTTCTTAAGGTTATCTACATGCATAGCAGTTAGCTCAAGTTCCTCATTCTTTTTGTTTAACAATTCATTCTTAGCAGAAAGTTTGGCAATCTCTTCATTAGCAGCAGTCATACTAGTATGAATATTAAACATTTCAACAGATAGTTGTCCAACCAGGCATTTATATTCAGAAACAGACATATCTATGGTAGTGAGAGATGGTACCTGAGAGTCAGATGGAGATTGTTCATCCTTGGAATCAGCAATCAAGGCATAGTTGCAGAATTCTTGCTCCTCTCCATCACTGTTAGATTCATCCCAACACTTCCCTTCAGCTATGTAGGCCTTACCTTGTGTTTGCTTTTTCAGAAGGGCCTCATACTTAGCTTCAAGCTCTAGAAACTTTTTATCTTTCTTTTTAGGCTTCTTGAATTCACTGGAAAAATGCCCTAGGTCATTGCATCTATACCACCTTACAGATGACCTATCCACATGGCTGGTTTTGAATTTATTCTTGTTTTTTTTCACAGGTGCCTTGCTCTTGTTGAATGAATGGTTTTGGGGTCGAGGTTTGAAGGGTTGGTTCCTCTTGAATCTGATGTTTGGAAACTTTCTGGCCATGAAAGCATATGAAGTGTTTTCCATGCCATCCAGCTCTTCAAGAGTATAGAACTCTTCTTCTTCCTTCTCCTCAACAGGTTCAGTCACCCCTCCTTCATTTTCTTCATCATCTACTATCTCTTCTATCCTCAGCTGACTTGTAGATGCTTCTAGGTCTTGAATAGATTTGTTGACAATCAAGGCACATGATGTGTTTATTATTTTGCCTTGGTTGGCTTGGATATCCCTCTTCTGAAGCAACTCAAGCTCATGAGTTTTTAAAACCCCATAGAGCACATCATATGTGACTTTGTTCAAATCTCTTTCTCTTAGAGAAATGACCCTTTGCTCTAGATGGTTTGGTGAAGACAGTAGAAATTTCATATTCAGCTCCTTGGTGCTGTATACTTTCCCATTCATCTGTAGCTCAGTCACCAGCTTGTGAAACCTTTCAAACATGTCAGTAATACTTTCTTTGGACTGAGCCATGAAAGCTTCATACTGTGTGACCAGTATCTGTTTCTTGTTTTCTCTAACTTGCTCTGTTCCTTCACATAATACCTCAATATGATCCCACATCTCTTTTGTTGTTTTGCAGAAGGCTATGTTGGCAAACATTGACATCTCCATAGAATCTATGATCAGCAGCATGAGATGACTATCGAGAGCGACTATCTCCTTTTCTGTATCCGTCCATTTGGATGGTTCTTTAGGCACATAAGATCTTGGAAAGGTTATGGTTCCAACAGTCTTTTCAGGAATCTCTTGTTGTGGAACAAAGGGACCATTCTTGAGTATCTCAGGATATAGAGGGTTAGCAGCTTTGATGAACAACTGCATCTTGATCTTCCAGAGGTTGTAGTTTTCTTTGTCAAACTTAGGGACCTTCACCGTTCCTGTAGTCTTTGGTGTATTCATGATCTTTTTCTGTTTTTGAATAAACAGCCTGCTCTGATACCACTTGTTGAGTATAGAATACAAGAAAGAATACAGGGGGGTGAATGGATTCTTGAACTTTTCGTTGTTCTTGAATCTTTGTAGCAAGATATGTGTTAAGTGTGTGCTATGATTTAAGTGCGGAAAATAATAAGCGAGCAACACAACACAATATCACTTTAATCTAATATATTATTAGATAAAGATTTTGCTACAATCTGTGAATACAAATATTAATATTCTCAGCTTCGTTTTTCTCAAAGAGATGTTTTCTTTTTGTGTATAAAAAAACTTAACTTCTAGGGAAGTGAGGCTGTATCCTTATAGAGCATGAATACAACCTACTTACTACAAATAAGGTAGCTAAACAATTTTACTTTTTAGTGTGTCTATCCTTTTTGAGTAAGCATCCAAACGGCTACAGGTTTGACTTTGCAAAGCTCTGTTCAGATCCACTTCTTTAGCTCTTTGTCTCTTGTACATCTCTCCAAGCTTCTTTGTAGGCTTTTCCAAAGTACATTACAGATTGTGGTCCATAAAGTGATTTAGCTTGTTGCAGGTTTCTGACTTGTACAATTCTTCAGTATTTTGTCTCCAAGATTGTATTCGAGAAGTAACTATGTTGGTGATTCGAGAACTAGAATTGGCTTGATCGATAACTCTGAGTTCTCGAATAGTACAATCTTGACATATCGAATGACTTCTCGAATAAGTCTTTTCTTCAGGAATCCTTGGAATATCGAATAGAGCATTTTACTTATCGAATTCCTGAGATATCGAATAGCCTCTTTAGTCCTTGAGATATCGAATAGAGCATTGACTTGTTGACTCTTAGAGAACTCGAATGATGCTTTGACTTGTTGACTCCATGAGTTCTCAAATAGAGTATTAGACATGTCGAATCTCTGAGTTCTCGAATAAGGCTTTGACTAGTTGACCTTCAAAGATACCGAACAGTGTCTTTTGAGATATCGAATCCCTGACTTCTCGAATGCTAGACTTCTCGAATATAACAAACATACTTCTCGAATTGGTACTTAGGCAAATTCTTCGTTTCTTCAAATCCCAACTGTGATTATTTGACAGTCTTTATCTCCTTGCTTGAGGCATGAACCTTGGAACTTCTTTCAAGCATTATTCTTGACTTTATAAGTACAGTTACACAACTAGGATTTGATGCCTATTACAAGTACAAAACAAATAGAAACTCTACAACTAGAGGTTCCCTCAGTTAAGAGGTCATGTAGGTAATGCATAGCATTACACATACTTAGGCTTGTTATTATATGAGTACAGACATGTCTCTGTGACTAACAAACATGATTGGTCTAAAATTTAGGAATTAGCTCTGATTGGTTCTAAAATAATTCCTAATTTCTGATTGGCTAACTGTACATTGGTATACTCAGGTATCCTTTATTATAATACCTTAGTCTACTACACATCAGTTAACCAATCAGAATCGATAAATTATTTTAGGACCAAATCAGAGCTAATTCCTAAAATTTAGACCAATCATGTTATATTAAAAATTTTCCTTATTTACAATCTCACCCTACCTCTTTATCCATAGTTAGTTAACACTTCTAATTTAAATAAAATAATGATTTTATTAAACATATCCATAAATATCTATTTTTTAAATCAAAAAATATTTACTAGAAAATCACAATTTAATTTAAAATCAATCACGATATACCATTATATCTTTTAAATTAAATTTCATAATTAATCATTCATTAATCAACCACTCTTTTAATATAAAGTCAGTCACAATAATATTATCATACATTATAAATTGATTTTTATAATATATATTGTACAATTATAATCGATATTAAATAATTATAATCTAACTTAATTGAAAATCTGAAAAAATCGAATTTGAAATCAGATTTTAAATAACTTGGATAAAATCCATACCTTCAAAAATTTGATCTTTTATAAGATCAAAAATATATTTATTCATATTTTGTAAATAAAATTAATTAATAAATGCATATAACCCAACACTACAAAATCGAATTTGAACAAATTTTAAATAGCTTGGATAAAATCAATATCTTCAAAAACTCAGATTTTTTGAAAGATTCAAAACTATATTTATTCACAATTTGTTAATAAAATATAATAAATTCATATAAACGAATTTAAATATAATATTGATTTTATTAAACATATCCATAAATATATATTTTTAAATAAAAAACTATGTACTAGAAAATCACAATTTTAATTTGAAATCAATCACGATATACCATTTTATATTTTAAATTAAATTTCATAATTATTCATTCATTAATCAACCACTCTTTTAATATAAAGTCAATCACAATCATATTATCATACATTATAAATTGATTTTTATAATATATATTGTAAAATTATAATCGATATTAAATAATTATAATCTAACTTAACTAAAAATCTGAAAAAATCGGATTTGAAATCAGATTTTAAATAACTTGGATAAAATCTATACCTTCAAAAATTTAATTTTTTTTATAAGCTCAAAAATATATTTATTCATAATTTGTTAATAAAATTAATTAATAAATGCATATAAGCCAACACTACAAAATCGGATTTGAACAAATTTTAAATAGCTTGGATAAAATCCATATCTCCAAAAACCCAATTTTTTATAAGATTCAAAAATATATTTATTCACAATTTGTTAATAAAATAATTAATAAATTCATATAAACGAACAATACATATATTTTAATTATTAAATATATGCTATAAGAGTATTATTATTGGTTGGTGAATAAATTACCAATCAAAAAATTAAAATTATTTTAGAGGCAATTAGAATTTACTTATCAATTTAAACAATACAGGAAATCTAAGCCGCTTATTCCTTATTCCCCATCAGACTTAGCCAACTATGATAAACTAAGTATATGTATCAATTCCCTTCATGACTAAATCATTCGGTTAAGGTACTACTTTATACTCCATCCGTCCCACCAAATTCTATAAATAAGTGTTTATGAATATTAAGTATGTATTCGAAAAATTGATCTCAGCCCATACAAATATTTTGATTGAAATTAATCTATACTATTATATAAATTCCGAAACATTGAAAGTTTTGGTACCTGTTTTTTGGTACTAAGTGAATTTACTTATTTACCCTTCATTATAAAGAAAAAAATATATATGATATCTATACTATTAAAATTCCTAAAATAAATAATAACATAATATGATTAATGGTAAGTAGTCGATTGCTTTTTTTCACAATTACTTTTAATTGAAGATATTACCTTTTATAAACACCTACTAATCTTACAATCACAAATATCTATACTATTATATAAAAGCCGAAACAATAAAAGAGTTTTGGTATCTGTTTTTTGTTACTAAATGAATTTATTTATTTACCCTTCATTATAAAGAAAAATATATATGATATATATACTATTAAAACTCCTAAAATAAATAATAACATAATATAATTAATGGCAAGTAGTCGATTGCATTTTTTCACATTTACTTTTAATTGAAGATATTACCTTTTATAAACACTTACTAATCTTACAATCATTAATATATACCCGAAAATATCACATCATATTTTTCAATTATTAATAAAATATATTAAAAATCTGTATACGTTGTTTATAAAAACATCAATCGTATCATATCTTACAATCATTAATATTTCCTTTCAAATTACAACATGTTACCTTTTTAATTTAAAACTAATCTTACAATCATTAATATATACCCAAAAATATTACATCATATTTTTCAATTATTAATAAAAATATATTAAAAATCTGTATACGTTGTTTATAATAAGGAAACATTAGTATAATCCGTAAATATGAGTATATTAAATTATATTAAATTAAAATTCATTAATTAAAATAATGTTAAGTAGTCGATTGCCTTAATTAAATTATAATTACTATAAACTAATCAATTACCTTTTTCACATAAATCATATAATCTTTTTAATTTTCACGTTACTTTTCTATTTCTATAGCTAAAATATTTTTTTTTCCAATTATTCACGGGAGGTTCCATTTAATAAAAGAAACTAATAATATTCTAATATTAATAATTAACTGATTTTCTTTTTCAGCTAAAACGTATCATCTTTTATATATTTTCTAACTAAAATCCATCTTTTAATAGAAATATCACGTACAATATTAATTTATTCTTTTCAAAAACCATTACGAGCAATTGTATTTAGTAAAATAATGTAATTAAATTATAAATACTATAAACTAATCAATTACCTTTTCACCTAAAACATGTTGCCTTTTTAGTTTTCTTTAACTAAATCCTCTCTTATTCTAATCATTACACGGGCATTATATTGAATAAAATAAAAGAATTATTTTATAATTACTAATAATTAAACAATTATTTTTTTCAACTAAAACCTATCATCTTCCTACATTTTCTGACTAAAATCTCTCCATTTTTAGAAATATCATGGATAACATTTATACAACTATTATCAAATCATCTCATATAAAAATTTAAGCCTCTAAAATTAATATTTCAAAAAATAATTTAAATTAATACAAAATTTTTTATATAATATTTTAAAAAATCCGTGCATCGCACGGGTTTTAAGCTAGTATGATGAAATTATGGAAACCCATAATACTGCAAATTTAAATTTATCAAATTTCCAAAAGAACAAAACTTAAAGTATGGGTAAAAAAACTTATGAACTTGGTAGAAAGATTCTGAAAAATGAGAAAAATCAATTGAAAAATAAAATTAAGAAAATACAATAAAGAGTGGTTTAGAACGTTTCAACGGGGGATGTGGATGTTATGATAATCGCTTGATAATATTAATATTATTGCATTTGGTATAAAATGACGAATAAGTAATTCTACACTTAAAATAATTATATTCACATGAAATTATCTTTTTTTTTCCTAAGTAATGATTAAAATAATATGTTTATATTAATTAATTAATTAATTTTACCATTTCGTATGTAACACGGGTAGAACGCTAATTTTTTAAAAAAAAACAATAAAGAGGGATTTTGAACTTTTCAACGGGAGTTGTATTTGTTTTGATGATTGGTTCATAATATTAACATTAATTCAATTTATATGAATTCACGGATAAGTAATTTTATACTTACGTTAATTAAATTTCAACAAAATTATATATTTTTCTAAATAAAAATTAAAATAAAATATTTATATTAATTTATTAATACAATTTATCGGTCGGTGCGTAGCACGGTGGAACGTTAGTTATAATAAAGGATGTGATCATCATCAACATGATTTAAGGGATCTTCACTGTAGTGCAATATTATTAGGAAAATATATTCATTACTCATAATATAATATTAAAATTTTGGGTTAAAGAGTGGTCTATGCCCATCTTTTGAATATTAATTTGTCTTCCTTATACATGTCAATGCCCATATTTGGAATATTAATTTATCTTCCTTATACCATGTCAAAATTGATAAAAGCATTTTCTGTTATTCAATCATTCAATTTTTCAAATAATAAATGTGTGAGATTATATATAAATCCCAATGTTATAATATTATAAATTAATATTATTAAATTCCCATAATATATAATGTTTGAGTAATATTTTTTTTAAAATATATCCTAATAAATAATTTATTAAATGTGTAGGAAAAAATGAATTCTGATACGTTAAAATATCTCTTTAATCAAACGAATTGTTAAAATATAATTTATGATAATTGTAAATATTCTTGTCTCAAGTGGATGAGGAAGCTGCTATCACTCATAATGAGGATGGAACTGCCTCAGTCATTTTCTCAACGGATTATTTGGTTCGTGCTCAAAAGCAATGGGAAACTAGCGTTATTGGGCATTTCATTGGGGGTAATTTTGCTTTTAAGTTTGTTCGTGAACAGGCTCAAAAAATTTGGAAAAACAGAGGTTTAACAGGGGTGTACTACAGTTCTAAAGGGTACTATACTTTCCATTTTGGTACGATGGAAGAAAAAAATGCAGCCTTGAACCAGAACACGGTTCAAATGGGTGGTAAGACTTTGTATTTGATGCCATGGATGGAGGGTTCGAAATTTAAAAGAAATGTGGTGGATAAAGTTCCGTGTTGGATACGCCTTGTTGATGTACCATACACCCTTTGGTCAAAAGATAGTCTGTCATCGATTGCTCGGGCTGTGGGACGCCCCCTTAAGTTTGATGTTGCTACTTCTAGGTTCGAACCTTTAAAATATGCCAATGTCCAAGTGGAGTTATCCTACTCTGCCCCTAGACCAGACTATGTTTGGGTCAATGTTCTTGTGGATGGTAAAGTAGAGAAGGAGAAGATTGAAATCAAATACCCCCAACTACCTTACTCCTGTAACCTTTGCAAAGCATTTGGGCATTCTTTTGCTCGATGTATCAATAATCCGGAGAGAGTTAAGAAAAAACCGAGAATGGATTCGAAAAACTATGCATCGACTTCAGTCCCTGCTGCAAATGTTACCGACACAACGAACTTGAACCCAACAAAAGCATATTTTCTAAGTAATATGGAGATGGTGCCATATGTGGTTGGAGATTTCTGTGGGTGTGACGTGGTCATGGATGAGGACGAGACTCTTAATCAGATTGAGAGAGAGGATAATCTGGAAGAATTCGACAGTATCACACAAACAACCACAACTCACGATGACTCGAATCAGTTAGCAATTTGCACTTTTCCTGAAGAGGTCGAGCCGATTGCTACAGATAATGGGTTTGCTCCACTTTCGGACCTTTCAAACAAGTCTCCGACTTCGAAGAGAAAGAAAGGTAAGTCTCATGACAAAAACCAACATGACTTGGACTTAGTTGTTGACCTTAGTGTTCACAAAGGTCTCATTATTCCAAAGCCTCCTAAGCCACGAACTATTAAAGAAGATGATGGTTTCACTCTAGTAACGAACAGGAAAAGCCCCAGGTCGGCAGGTGTGCCGAAAACCCCCAAACGGTTAATATGAAGTTCGCAGTTTGGAATGTTAGAAGCATTAATAAGAGCCCACATCAAAAGGAAGTGGTGAATTTTATTGTTAAAAATAATTTATCTCTCATAGGTTTAGTGGAAACTAAAGTTAGGATTCAAAATTCTTTAGCTATCTCTACTTGTATCAGGAAAAACTGGGATTGGATTTTCAATTACGAAGAGCATGATTATGGCCGTGTTTGGGTTGGTTGGGATCCCTCGATCTGGAAAGTGCATTCTCACAGGAAATCTGCTCAGCAAATAACATGTTTTGTGACTTTTTTAGAAAAAAAAATCTCTTTTGCCATCACTTTTGTGTATGCTTTGAATAAACCTCATCAAAGGGAGCCTCTTTGGAGGGAGCTTCAGAGCCTTAGTCAGAATATAAATATGCCTTGGTGTGTGAATGGAGATTTCAACTGTATTTTGGCTTTAAATGAAGTTAAAGGAGGCCGTGAACGTTGGACTCCGGACATGCAATCCTTCCTAGATTGCACTTCTAACTCTGCTTTGGGCCACATTAAAACTGTGGGTTCTCTGTACACTTGGACGAATAAAAGGGAATCTTCTCCTATTCAGAAACGTCTGGATCGTATGTTGGGTAACAAGGATTGGTTCAATATGTTTACTGAGGCTTTTGTCTTGGTTAAAAACAGGGGAATTATGGACCATTGTCCGCTTCTTTGTTCTATTCCTATGCAGTTGGAGAGGATCACTAAGTCATTTCAGTTTCACAATTATATGACCTAAATCGATGGTTTTCTGGACGTTGTTGCTAAAGCTTGGGAACCTCGTTGGTATGGAGACCCCATGGCAATCTTAGTTCGAAAATTGAAAGATGTTAAATTTGCTCTCACTAAGTTCAACAAAGACCATGGAAACGTGCACAACAATGTCTCCTTGGCTCGTTCGTCACTCTCGGAAATTCAGGATCTTTTACGAGATGATTGTCAAAACTCAAACTTGATGATTCAAGAATCTCAGGCTTCTTTCAATCTGAAGGCTGCCTTATTGGAGGAAGAACGATTTCTTCACCAGAAGTCTAGGGTGAAGTGGCTCACTGTTGGTGATGGAAATAATGCCTACTTTTTCAATCGTATAAAAGCGAATTGGAATGTTAATAAGCTTTTAGCTATTGAGGATGCGGCAGGGCACACGGTTACAGGGCATAAGAACGTTGCAAAAGTGGCAGTGGATTTCTTTTCTAGTACGATTGGAAATGCTCAGAATCTTGAGCCTTGTGACTTTGACAGTTTCGAGTGCCCTTTAATCTCGCCTTCTCAAGCTTCTCTGCTTGAGGGTCCTATCAATGATAACCTCATTCTCGCAACTCTAAGGAAGATGGGGAAGAACAAATCTCCTGGCCCAGATGGTTTCACGGTAGAGTTTTTCCTAGAGGCTTGGGATATAGTTGGTTCGACCTTCTGTGATGCAGTTAAAAGTTTCTTCTCAACAGGCACATTGCACAAAACGATGAATGCAACGAGCATTACATTAGTTCCAAAGGTTCCCACCCCTGTTACCATGTCCGATTTTCGACTTATTTCTCCGTGCTCAATTCCTTACAAGTGTATTGCGAAGATTCTGGCTTCACGTCTTAAAACGATCATGCCAGATATTATCAATATCTCTCAATCTGCTTTCATTCCAGGGCGGTGCATTTCGGATAATATTTTGATGGCTCAAGAGATATTTAGGGGTTATCATCGAGACACGGGGCTTCCTAAATGTGCTCTAAAGCTTGATCTGCACAAAACTTTCGATTCAATTAATTGGGAGTTTATTATGGGGGCCCTTCAAAAACTTAATTTTCCTAACAGATTCATGAAATGGATTTACTCGTGTATATCTACTACTTCTTTCTCAGTTAAGGTAAATGGTTCATTGTGTGGATTTTTTGAAGGAGAAAAGGGGCTCAGGCAGGGGGACCCTATTTCTCCATATTTGTTCTCAATTGCAATGAACGTCTTGTCATCGATTCTTGCAAAGTATCCTGCTAGCTTCAGATTCCACTGGAAATGCAAGGAGCTAAAGCTTAATCACCTATTCTACGCGGATGATGTCCTGCTGTTTTCCAATGGCGACATAGACTCTATCACTCACCTAATGGACTGTGTAGAGAAGTTTGCAGCAGCTAGTGGGTTACGTCCAAATATTGCAAAAAGTTCGGTATATTTTGGCAACTGCAACGAGGACTTAATAAATTGGTTTGATGATAGTTATGGCATTGCGCATGGGGATCTGTCGGTTCGCTTCTTGGGTGTTCCATTAATCTCAACTAAGCTGTCCCATAATCACTGCATTCCGTTGATTGATAGAATTGCTGCAAGAGTTTATTCCTGGACTGCTGTTTTTCTTTCTTTGGCAGGTCGTGTTCAGCTTATTCGAGCTGTTCTGTTCGCAATTCAAAGTTTTTGGACAAACAACTTTGTGCTCCCAAGTTCAGTTCACAGTCGATTGCAATCCATGTTAACTAGGTTTCTCTGGAAGGGGGATATTAATGCTAAGGGAGGGGCAAAAGTCAGCTGGGATAATGTGTGTACTCCTCTTGAAGAAGGTGGCTTAGGTCTCAAGCTTTCTAGAGATTGGAACCAAGCTCAAATTCTTTGTCATTTATGAAAAGTTGTTAACAAAAGCAAGGCTTTATGGCCCCTTTGGGTAAATACTACGATGTTAAAGAGACAGAATTTTTGGACCATGTCAATGCCAAACGATTGTTCGTGGATTTTTAGAAACGTTCTCAAGCTTCGTTCCTTGGCTCGTCAACACATATCTTATAAAATTGGAAATGGTCTCCGAACTTCGCTTTGGTTCGATCCGTGGTGGAACTCAACTTGTTTGGCCTCGAGCAAAACAGACCCAATTATTGCTCAAGCGAACCTTTCTCCAAATGCAACTGTCCACAACCTCCTCGAAACTGGTCGTTGGATGTTGCCTAGGCCCTCAAGAAGAATCCATCATCTGCATCCAGGTTTGATCTATTGGCTGCAGAACTTTAACTTCCCAATGTTCGACCTTAACTTGACAGATCAAATTTTCTGGGATGATCTTCATCTTGGTAAGATAAAAACTTGGCATGTCTGGAATTCTACTCGTACTATCTCTACACAGGTTACCTGGTTTGGCTTTGTCTGGCATAGGTTCAGAATTTTACGGTATGCTCACCATGAGTGGGTTCTTTGTCATGGGCGATTACCAACTCTACGTAGACTTGCCTCTTTTGGTTTGGATGTTTCTCCGTTTTGCCACTTCTGTGTGGGAGGTATTGAGACTCATTCTCATTTGTTTGTAACTTGTCCCTTTAGTAGCTTCATTTTTTTCGAAATTGTATGGAATCATGAAGGTTGGTTTTGTTGGTCTGTCCTGGGTGGAGGTTTTAACCTCTCTGGGTGGCATTCAAGATCACAACCTAAGGGACGTGGCTCTTCTCACAGCTCAGATCTTTTCCTATCACATATGGAGGGAGAGGAATGCTAGGCACCATGGGAAAGGTGTGTGTGGCCCTAGCAATCTGCTGCAAGGCATAATGGTGGATCTCAAGATTAAACTCAGAAACACCACTTGGTATCGACAGAATGCAAACCTAGTTTTATATAGGTACGGATTGATATTTGATTTTTTTCGATTGTGGGAGTTGGGGTTGTTCTGCCCTATCGCTCCATTTTTTTTCCTTATAGTTCTTTAGTTTTGCTCTTTGTTCTCTCTAAGCTTGGCTTGGAGCAAGGGTTAATCCCTGTTTTTTTGGCTTATTAATATACTAAAAATTTAGCAAAAAAAAAAAGAGGGGGACACTGGTCAATAGGATTAACAAATGATGCCAATAACTTCAAATATTAAGACTTCTAGCTCAAGGATAAGTATACATTTCAACGTAAACACGGTTTTCTGATTCCATGATGGAGACACTAATGACTTGTGTTTTCCTATACGCGTATATAAATTGTATTTTAGTAGTATAATAATAATATTTCAATTTGTAGCTGTTATTTAATTGATGCACTTTATGTAAATTAATACTACTAACTACTGAGGATGCTGCAAAGGGACGCAGTGCTAGACACACAACCCATTTAGTCAATTCGTTCTTCTAACCAATTAACCCATCTTCTCTTTCATACTCCGGGATTGACTTGCACCTTATCTCTTACATTTTCGTTGATGGAACAACCAATTTAAATTTTAAATATAATACGATGTTAGCCGAATGGAAGAGTTCGACCTTGGTTTTTCGATCGAGATAAATGTAGATAAACAATTAGTAATGAATGAATGAAGGGTTAATTTTAAATAATGCACAGAGCGAATGGGAGTAGACAAAAGAAGCGAAGAAGAGATCAAGCGAACGCGTAGAAGTTGTAGAGTAGTACATTGGTTATTGACCCTAAAGACTGACTACTGAGAAAAGTCAATACAAGGTGCATTAGGTGTTGTCGACCGTTTGTACTGTTTCTAGAGAGCACTGTAGCTAGGGTAAGTCATTCTGGTGGTGTCATCATATTTGACCTTGCCATTTAACGATATTGTATACATTCGATACCAAGTTGGTGCTGACACGCGCCTTTCTTTCTTTTGCAATTTCCAACATTTCATTAGACACCTCGCTTAACCTCGTAAAATGTCTTGATTTGATTAATCTTAATTCTTAAACCAAAATTTTCGGATCCTAAATTATATAAACGCAAAATACTTTATTTTTAAGTGTGAAAATTTGTAATTAAAAATTTACGGCACTTGAATGACGGAGCTCTAAACACAAATTTTGCTCGTTTATAAGGATCATTATTGAACACTCCCTCAAATCTCGATTAGGTCTTATCATATACACTAATGGTGTTGTGGCTCCAAGGGATCATCACAATTTATACGCCTTACAAAATTATAACTTTTAAAAATTAATTGTTAGAGCTGAAAGCTAAGCAATGGAACATCGGTACTGTGGTGTAGCTCCATTTCTTTTTTACATCATTTTCCCGAAAATGTTTTGTTCTCCAAAATTTTCCTAAAAAAATTTACCAAATGTTTATGTGTAATATTTATAAACGCACAAATGAAATTAAATTACATGTCATATCATTTGATAAAATATTTGGAATTTTTTTTGGAAAAATTAGCATTACTCTTTCCAGCTTTCTGGTTACTACGTTTTACCTTTATGTCGGCCAAATTCTCTCACACCGTAATGATGTCAGTCTTTCCTATAGTCGAACTCTACTATGCATTATGTCACTGATATATGTGGTGGGATATGTATAGTTTTATTAATTGCGTCGCTTTTTGGTTTTATAATTTAAAAATTATAATATATTTTTAAATGGATATTATATTACTAAATATTAAATATTATTAAAATATTAAAATTTATCACCCCAGTATTTCATATCTCAGCTAATCACCCCAGTATTTCATATCTCAATATTATTGTACGAATATGATAGTAGTCTGGCCCATATTTGGAGCGGCCTGCTTGACAGCCCAACTTTAATCTCTGTCGTTAGCCCAATAGCTCAGTTCCAAATCCAATCGAGTAATGGAATATTGGAATGTAGGCCTGTCAATGGACTGGACCTCCGATCCGATCCGATCCAATCCGAGGCCTTATAACTGGATATGGATTTATATAAAATAAATCCGATCCGATAAAAATCCGATTCGATAAGAGTCCGATCTATATAATACGGATATGGATTTCACATGATCCGATCCGTTAAGAATCCGATCAGAATAATAATTATATAATTATATATTTTATTATATATTAATATTCATATAATTATAATTATACAAATAATGTATAATTTTTCAAATCATATGAGATTCAATTAGTAGTATTTTATATTTTATATTATAACTCGGATTATTTTCATGATTAGAGTTCATTTCTTGATCATTCTAATTTTGTATGGTATATTTCAGGATTAATAGATATTTTTTTTATTTTTAATGTTCTATTCTTCTTGTATTTGGATGTTAATGTGTACTTTTACATCTTAAAATTGTTTATTTTATCATTTTAAATTTTAATAGATTTAAATATTAATATAATTTTTTTTGAATTTTTTTAATTGGATTGGATATCCGATCTGATTACCCGTAATCCTAATGGAACGGATATGGATTGGTCTTAAAAAAATCCGACACTTAATCCGATCCGATCCGAAAAATTAAATGGATTTGGATATGGATTCAAGCTGATCCGGTCCAAACCCGATCCATTAGAATGTACTAATGTGGAGTTTTGCCAAAATGCATATTTCATTTTGTTGACACCAACTCTTCTCCAACTCCATTTACAAATTATTACGTTTTTCATGTTGTTACCCTAAATTTTACACTGATTGCTATGAACTGCATCTGCGTTTAACAACACACCTCATAAATTCTACAGTATTTGGGTCGGTTATGAACGCTTCAATATGCAACTCCGAGATTCAACACAAAAGTACATCCATGACTTTTAGGAAAAACAAACAACAAAAGACATTTAAAACTTCGTGAAGAAGTCTTCAAGAAATTAATTCACAAATTTGTCAACTTCTTTGAAAATTTAACACTTGCTTGCACAAGTGTTCAGAATAAAGGAATCCCTTAGTTGTGCACGTCATGTGTTCGTCAGAACATGACAAGGTCATAGGTTCGAATTCTCACTCTACTATTCCTATAAGAAATAAATTTGTAATGTAATTACTAAAAAGAAGTCACCGTCTTCATTTTCCTCAAATCTTATAATTTCAATTGCTTGAAGGCTGGACTGTAAATCATAGGTAAGCCAAGTACAAGGGAACATTGTAACTCATAACCAACATATTCACTGAAGCATCAATTAATTGCTGGCTCAAAGCCGAACAGATTTCCAGATTAGGTGAGTTTCGAGCAGAGTAAGAAGTACATTTTAGCCCAAGCCTTCACTGGTTTCTACTTCTAAGTATTTCAATTAACAGAGTAACAGAGTACATTAGAAGTCCTTTGACAGACTAACAGAGTACATTAGAATAACAATCATATAAATACATCCGTTCAAAAAAGCTCTTAATGCATATTTTTTAGGTATCTATATATAATCGGTGCAAAACTAACTTGCATATGTAAGAAGTCCAACAATAGAGACCTTACAGTAGTGAGTTCTGTTAGAAACTCTAAATGGCGATTAACATGATGAGTACTTATTTTGCAACCCTAAAAAATTGTCATGATGCTATGTTAAGTAGTCAGTTCATCCAAAATATTAAGATGTTAGAGAAATGCCTTAATAGGATTTTATACTATTCAACAATCATAAACAAAATTGAACCAAGCATGTCGTTCGACTCATAGAGTTTGAGTGGGGTGAGACGTACGTAGATCATATGGGTAACACCAAAGAGGAAGGGCTTCATTATATTAAAGAAAGCATCCTCAAGTCGGTGGCAACTAGTAGAGTTGGAAACATTCAGTGTTAAAGATTAAAATGACATTTCGATGCGCTTCATTATTGAATAAGTTTTCTGTCTGATGATAACAGGAAATTTAAGTGTTGGACCCCCCGAGTTCTGTATCAGACAGCAAATTTTAATGTACAGCCGACTGTATGTGATTTCAGTCTAAAGAAAGGGACCAATTCGATGCTCCAATTACAGTTGCAAGTAAAGATGATGCTACATGAAATAACTGATGTATAAACTTCAGGATTTTAGTCTTTACTTGGAAAAGAAGATACATTGCATCAAATTTTACGGGCTGGAATGCTTGTGGTAAATTGTAATATCGCTATTCAAAATACTTTCTAGTACTTCGTCGTATCAATGGTAAATTGTTAAATCGCTATTCAAAAATAATGTCTAATACTCCGGATCAATTGGTTCAAAAAAAAAAAAAATACTCCGGATCAATATTAAATTTAATCAATTGAAATGAAAGTTGTAGGTATTTGAACCAAGATAGACAAATTAAGTACTGTATCTTTTATTAGACAAGTAGGAAGTACAAATAAAGAATTTATGTGACCAAAATAATATATATAAGAAACACAACGAGCTAATCTTGCTATGCACGTATAAGTAGAACACCGGAGGAATGCAATTTCTATGCGTTGAGAGCACATTCTTTAGGATAGCCTTGTGGGAAGCGCTTTGCATCTGTGCAGTAATTGTAAATCATATAGTTCTTCTGCGCCCATTTCAACCTCTCTTGTCTCGTAGCATCCAGTTCCTCTGTTAGCCATGCATTATTTCCTGATTGGGAAGTTGAACTACAAGATGACGACGATGAGGATGACGACGATGCAATGCAAGCGTTTGCATTGAAGTTTCTATACGAGGCAGTAAATGGAGCTTTTGTCCAGTCAGTCTTTACCAGCCCACCCCTCGTTGCCCAATCGTCGGCGTTCCACAGACTAGAGTATATCCTCATTGGCTGGTTCTTTGGGTATGCTACACCAACCGACTCAGCGTTCTTGAATTCTCTAATAGGCGTTCCATCAACAGAAAATCTGAAACACAAATCATGGAGGTAGTTTAAGTGTTGGTTTAAGTACGAACTAATTTAGCTTACAAGTTAGAAATCAGGTGATTAATACTACAATATCATGCCAAGTTCCGTAAATATTACGGACCAGGCTCGGGGCTAGTACTTACATGATACGTTGGGGATTCCAGAGGATGGAATAAGTGTGGAAATCAGCAGTTGGATCGAACCATAGGTAGAATTGTTGCTCTCTGTTTCCCTTGCCCTGGCTGAACACGTTGGTGTGCAGGATGTATGGATCACCGCTCAAATTTCCCAGGAATTCAAAGTCTATTTCGTCGTGGGTTGTTCCTTGTGACGACAACTGCAACAACATATATGCATGATTAGTGTCCAATTTAGTTCTGAATAACAAGAAATTGTTACATAAATAGTAACAAATGAATGAATAGTTTTGTTACATAAACTTACATAGTAAGCTGTGACTGTGCCAGCTGAGTTACCCTGAACAAGCTTTATCTGCATGTCAATCTTCCCAAACAAGTACTCCTTTTTGGATTGAAAGCCCGAACCAGAGGTATGATCGAGAGACAGCGTAAGAAGCTCGCCGTTATTAAGAATTTTCCCACGTCCATCTCCCCAAGTCACATCCACTTCTTGGTTCAAGTTACTCGCAGCCAAGGCAGCTGCTGAAAATGCTACTAAACAAGTAAAAATTACACTACAAACATAACTCATGGCTGCTGCCATAATATCTTTCGATAAATATCGTCGCGAATTATAAGTGTTGCCAAGTCTAAAAATCGAAGCAATCGAATTTGTTTTGATGAGTTGAGTAGAGAGGGCTAGTTGGGGTTTATATAGGGGAGGAGTGGAGGTAACGTAGAAGGAGTTTATGGGTTTGAATTTGAGGAGGGAAGGTTCGATGCAAGTAGGCAAACTAAAACAAACAAGTAGGAAATTTTAGTGGAAGTGGTTCGAAGTATGGTGCTAGCTGGCCACAGTCATAATTTCGAAATGGACACGAATAAGATGTATTAAAAGTTGAATTTACTGCAGCTGTTACCATAAGTTTTGTATGTGGGTAAGAAAATTTAGGTGGCTATGAAAGATTAAAAGTGGCAGCCATCCAAGTGACAGCACATATTTGAAACTTTATGTATTTATTTAAGTGTCACGCGGTTTATTGATGAAGAAGTTGGTGGTCACGTCTGATGCCGACAGTATCCAGGCCTTTCAATTTAAAACGCAAGAACAGTCTTAACCCTCACCATATATGCTTACCGAGTACCAACTCCTTAAGGTAGGTAAGTTACATTAAAGTGAAACTAGTCACTCTCGTTTGCAAAGATTTTAAGATTTATTTATTTTCTTTTTTTTAAAAAGATATATTTTATTTTCGATAATACTTAGACATCGGAATATCTCTTATCCTTTTAACAAAATTAGAATTTGGGGATTCAAAATCAGTGGAAAAATATTTGTGAATACAGATAGGAGTACTAAAATAGGAAAAAAAAACATAATATTCTATCAAGATTGGGCCAAACAAAGAGTTCTATCCTGAAATTTACTCAACCAATTGACTTTATTAGTTTTGCAATTATAACAATTGTCTTTTTTTCTCAATTTTGTCCGGGTTAGTTCGAACTGAAATGACCTGTTGTTTTATGTAGGGATGGGAAAAAAATCCGATCCGACGGATACCCGATTCGAAATCCGATTTTTTATCCGATTCGAACCCGATTTTTCGGATTTGGATATGGATATGGATTTAAATTTTAAACCCGAAAGATTTTGGATATGGATATGGATTTCATGAAACCCGATCCGAAACCCGAAACCCGAAACCCGATCAAAACCCGAGCCGAACCCGAAACCCGAAAAATACCCGATTTTTATTTATTATATATTATATATTATATATTATATATTATATATAAATGTATATTATAAATACATATTATACATATTGGGCTCTAATAAGACCACATTACCTTAGGCCCATTAGGGTTTAAAACCATTTTTAAACTTAGTTACTATATATTAAAAGCTTGATGTGTTTGTTGAGTCGTGGTATATATTAAAAGCTTGATGTGTTTGTTGAGTCGTGGTACCTGGATGATGATGTCGGTGGTGATAACAATAGAATACTACACTCTAATGGCTAGTTAGCACCCTGACTGAAGTGAATATTGATAAAATTAATATACATGTTGGATTACATATTTTAACTTATTTACACTATTTTTTTTATTTTTTTGTTAAGCGACTTATTTACACTATTTTTAATTTTGAATACCCGAAAAAAACCCGATCCGATCCGAAACCCGGCGGATTTGGATTTGGATATTGAGTTTTGGATCCGAAACCCGATACGATCCGAAACCCGAAACCCGAAAATATTTGGATTTGGATTTGAATTTTTCAAAAACCGAGCCAAACCCGACCCGTTCCCATCCCTAGTTTTATGTCATATTATTATGTCTAGACTATATCATCCAAATTATAAATAACTTTGTATGAATTCCTGAAAAGATATCAATATTGAGAACTTGAAACTTGAAAGAGATAATTCAATGTTAATAATAATTGAGTTACCTTCCTAACATCTACGTAAGCACCACTGCACCAATAATATGTGTGCATATATTTATTATATTATTTTCTGATGAATCCAAACTTGTAGCTCTGCAAAACTGGCTACATACGAAAATTGGAAGACGACTTGGGTAATGTTTATTCACCCACTTCTCTTTATCCATCATTTGCCAGCTCGAAAATTCTAGATGCTTGGCCCCCATGCTAATCTTTATCCAATACAACAATAATGATGCACTCGAAACTTCCTATGTATCTCTGTTACGTGTTATTATTCCTTCTGTCCCATAAAACTCTTCCCACTTTCCTTTTCGGGATGACAAAACTGATGTGAATATATAACTTATGTGATTGTGTTATATATAGAATCAGAATATAAGTGTGTATGTGTGGTTAATGGTGAAGCAAGAGAGTAAAGTAAGAGAGAAAACTAACTCTTGTATTACTAATGTGAAGCTTAGCAATGTAATGATATTGCTGTGTATCGATGTGTGTTATTACATGAGTAGAACAATAATTTATAGAACAATAAGGAGATAATGCAGTAAATTAATCTACCCAACTATATTGACTATATACATGTGTGTTTACATTTCAACACCCCCCTCAAACTGAAGATGGTTGAGAAACCAACTTGAGTTTGTGAACATATTTATGAAAACTTCCAGGTGTATGAGATTTTGTGAATATATCTGCAGTATTATCAGCACTAGCAACACCTTGTAAACGAACTGTTCCCTTTGTCACTTGTTGACGGGTGAAGTGACAATCGATCTCAATGTGTTTAGTACGTTCATGAAAAACATCATTATGAGCAATATCAATAGCACTTTTACTGTCACAATAGATAGAAGTGGATGGAGAATGTGTGATACTCATATCTTCAAGTAACCATCGTAGCCAAATTAGTTCCTGTGTAGTGTCGGCAAGAGCCCGATATTCTGACTCCGCACTTGATCGAGAAGCAAGAGATTGTTTCTTACTGCGCCAGGAGATAAGAGAGTCACCAAGAAAGAAACAAAATCCAGTAGTAGAACATCTGGTAGTAGGATCACCGCCCCAATCAGCATCTGAGTAGGCAAGTAACTCTAGTGGAGAGTCAAATGAATAATGTAATCCATGAAATATAGTGCCTTTGACATAACGGAGTATGTGAAGAACAGCTGTGAAATGAGGAGTGCGAGGAGCTGCCATGAACTGACTTACAATGTGCACGGCATGAGCAATATCTGGACGAGTGACAGTGAGATAAATTAAACTTCCAACCAATTGGCGATACAATGTAGGATTAGAAAGCAGTTCACCGTCTTCTACATTAAGTTTAACCTCGTATTCCAAAGGTGTGGAGGAAATCTTGGTGTCACTAATTCCAGATTTTAATAAAAGGTCAGATGCATACTTCACTTGTGAAAGTGTGTAGCCAGTAGGGACAGAAGAGACCTCAAGACCCAAGAAGTAGCTCAGTGAACCAAGATCCTTCATCTCAAATTGCTGACTGAGAAATTGTTTGAGTTCAGAAATTCCTTTTGTGTCATCTCCAGTAATGATCATATCATCCACATATAGAAGAAGCAAAACAATGCCTCGTTCAGATCTTCGTATAAAAAGGGCATGATCATATGGACTTGAAGAAAATCCCAACTGCTGAACAATTTTGCTGAATTTTTCAAACCAAGCTCGAGGTGCTTGTTTAAGACCATAAAGTGCCTTGTTAAGCTTGAACACTTGATTTGGAGAGTGGGAAAAACCTGGAGGAGGTTTGAGATAAACTTCCACATGTAGGTCTCCATTGAGAAAGGCATTCTTGACATCCATTTGCCACATATCCCAGTGTTTTGATGCTCCAACAGCTAGTAAACTTCGAACAGATGTGAGACGAGCAACTGGTGCAAAAGTTTCCTCGTAATCAATGCCATACTCTTGAGTAAAGCCTCTAGCAACTAGACGAGCTTTATATCTTTCAATAGAACCATCAGATTTTGTTTTGATTTTATAAATCCATCGACAACTCACTGCTGTTTTACCAGGAGGCAAAGTTACTAAATCCCAAGTGTGAGTTTTGTCAATGCATGAAGTTCCTTTTCCATTGCTTTCTGCCAAAGAGGGTTAACACTCGCCTCTCTATATGATTGAGGCTCATGTAATGATTGTATAGCAGAATAAACATGATAATCAGTCAGTCGAACAGAAGGCTTTCTTACCCGAGTAGAGCGATGAGCATGTTCATCTGAAAGAGATGGTGGAGTGGGAGAGACATCACTAGAATCCTCAGACTGAACTTCTGTTGGAGGAACATTTGTAGCTGGGGATGGTTGTATGAGCTCAATTGGAGAATTTGTAGGAACTGTGATAGTAGATGTTGACGAGTCGACATAGTCATCACTGGGATATAGATCAACAAAAGGATCTGTAAAGTGAGAGATGCTAGAAGAAGTGTCGATTTTAAAATCTGACATAGATGAGAACATTTTGTGTTCCCAAAATATCACATTACGAGATACTCGAAGTCGTTGAGAGATAGGATCCCAACAACGGTATCCTTTTTGACCACTACCATACCCAATAAAACAACAAAGACGGGCACGAGGTTCTAGTTCTGTTCTTTCATGTGGAGGAAGAAGAACAAAACATGCTGAACCGAAAACCTTAAGGGTATCATATGAAGGTGGTTTTGCATATAATTTTTCATAAGGAGACATATTATCTATGACAGGAGAAGGAATCATGTTTATTGTATGAATAGCAGTTAATGCAGCTTCCCCAAAAGAATTCCGGACAAGAAGAAGAAATGAGAAGAGCTCGAATTGTATCAAGAATGTGTCTATGTTTGCGTTCGGCACGACCATTTTGTTGTGATGTGTAAGGACAAGAACTTTGTGCAAGTGTACCATAAGATGCCAAAAATTTTGTAAGTTCTGATTCTTTGTATTCTTTAGCATTGTCGGCACGAAAAAGTTTGATTTTCTTTTTGAATTAAGTATCAATCATAGCGGCAAAGTTTTTATATGTTTCTCCTAATTCAGATCGATTTTTCAAAATATATATCCAAGTGTATCGAGAGAAATCATCAACAAATATCACATAGTACCTAGACCCCCCCATAGTTGGAGTTGGAGAGGGACCCCAAATATCAGAGTGTATAAGATCAAAAGTAGCTGATGATTTTTCATAATGAATAGGAAATGGAAGTACATGTTGTTTTGCCAGTTTACATGATACACAATCAATAGTGTCTGCATTTACGCTACCTAGATGACCACTAGAAACTAGAGTACGTAAACGAGAAGGTGAAGGATGGCCTAACCGAGAATGCCAGATGCTGGTTGTAGATGAAACAGAACCAACTAGATTAGTGGATGGAGATATTGGTGTAGGAAGATGAAGGGAAGTGAGCTCAAACAACCTTCCGCATCTACGTCCTGTCCCAAGAGTTTGTCCTGTCTGAGGATCCTGTACATGACAACCAGAAGAGGTAAACATAATGTTAAGACCGAGATCACATAATTGGCCAATGGAAACAAGATTAAGTGAAAGGTTAGGAACAAAATATGTGTTAGGAAGAGAAAGATCTTCTGTGGATATAGTTCCAATGTGTCCCACTTTCATTGTAGAGCCATCAGCAGTTTGAATATTTGGAAGGCATAAACTCTGTGTTTTTTTGGTAAATATAGATGGATCATTGGTCATGTGATTGCAACATGCAGAATCAAAATACCAAGAAGTACCTGAAGTGACAGAGAATGCAGTGGAAGGAGAGCTGGTTTTAAACAAGACCTGTCAAATCAAAGCTTCAAGCTCGCCTGTATTTGGTGCAGTTTCTGATGTGGATTCAGCGGTTGCAGCAACGGAAGACTGAGAGAACTTGTTCGGACGGAAAGATGACTTTTTCTTGCAAAACTGGATTGAGTAATGACCCTTTTGATGGCAGTGTTGACATGTATAATTGCGAAGAGCTACGCAATCCTTAGTTATATGTCCACTTTGACGACAAAACCTACAAAAAGGTTTGTCAGAAGTAGGTACTGGAGGTACCGCTAGGACCGTGTCAGTCGATGGGCTAACTTTCCCGATGCCAAGTCGAGATTCCTCAGAAATAAGTTCAGTTAAGGCACTCTCTAGAGAGGGTAAAGGAACACGATGAAGAAGAGCAGCTCTAACTGGTTCATAGTCTGGAGTGAGAGCCATTAAAAACTGGATGGGTCGTTGTTGGTCACGATATATGTGATAGAGAGTGGCGTCTTCTATGTGTTCCCACTTTGGTTCAGATAAATTCAGCTGATCCCACAATGCTTGTATTTGAGATAAAAAATCAGCTAAAGATTGACCAGGTGTTTGTTTCTGTTTGCTCAGAGAACTCATTATCTGATATTGATGTGCAAGATCAGATGTAGTGTACCGAGATGCCAATAAATCCCAAATTTCTTTAGCGGTCTCAAAGCTTCCAAACTGAAGATTGATTTTAGAAACTGAAGAGTTTCTAAAGAATGTGATAGCTTGATGATTTTTGACATCCCATTCTTCAATGCGATCTTTGAACTTTGACTCATCTTCATCTTTTCCTTTAGTTGGAATAGTAAAATCCCCATTTACATAGTGCCAGATTCTTTTACCTTTGAGAAAACTTCTCATAGCTTGAGACCAAGCTAAGTAGTTCGAGCCATCCAAAATTGTTTGAATTGGTGAACTATTATCACTATTCATGATTACTTTTGGATTTAAAGGGTAATTATAATAAACTACGAGGTCAGATTTATAAGTTTAACAAGCTAAGGGACTACACTAAATAAAGGCAATAGTTTGGGTACTTGTGTGTAACTCTAAGCTTCAAAAAAAAAAAATATAACAACTACTCGCTATATATTAAAATATATAAAATATACGTATATCAGTAGAGAGAGATATAGTATACTGTAATTTGATATAAAATTGAGTTTTAGTGTTACCAAGGACCGATGGTGGCTGTACGGCAGGGAGGAATTGGCGGAGCACTCCGGAGATTATGGTCTGAGAGCTTTGAAATCGTTGTGAAGCAACAGATGGGTCTCTTGATAAAGAGGGGTGAGTCGCACGGGTTGGATAACTCGGTGTGGGAACTCGTTGAGAGATAAGAGATTCAGCCGATTGAGACTGAGTCGACTCGGAGAAGGACAGGTTTGAAAATTCAGCGTGGAGTGAGTTTTGAACGAGTTAAGTAATTTGATGTGTGGACTCGTTACTGATTTGGGCGAGTTACTGAGTTAACTCGGTGGATGAGCTTGGCTGAATTGGGTGAGCCAGTAAGTTACGGGACTCGAGGCTTGTAGTTGTAATCTCTTAGAGTTGGAACAAGTCGACTATCTTGTTGTATGTTGACAAAATATTTTGGTTGCACCAAGTGTTCGACTAAATGCCAGGAACGTGTATAGCGTGGGCACTGGAGGATAATGCTGCCGGAAATTGGGACTACTGCCGGGATAACGAAGGTAAGGAGGCTATAGCTCTGATACCATGACAAAACTGATGTGAATATATAACTTATGTGATTGTGTTATATATAGAATCAGAATATAAGTGTGTATGTGTGGTTAATGGTGAAGCAAGAGAGTAATGTAAGAGAGAAAACTAACTCTTGTATTACTAATGTGAAGCTTAGCAATGTAATGATATTGTTGTGTATTGATGTGTGTTATTACATGAGTAGAACCCTAATTTATAGAACAATAAGGAGACAATGCAGTAAATTAATCTACCCAACTATATTGACTATATACATGTGTGTTTATATGTCAACAAAGCTACCCAACTATATTGACAATATACATGTGTGTTTACATTTCAACACGGGACATTCAAAATATTTTTTCTCTTTCTATTTTAGACCTTAAAATAACTACTATATTCAATATCCACTACTTCTTCCACTACTCCTTAAAATAATATTAAGTACCCACTATTCCACCCACTAACCTTCAAAAACAATATTCAATACCCACTATTCCACCCACTACTCTTTAAAAAACCATTTTTCTTAAAACCCGTGTTTTTCCCCAAATGAGCAAAGTTTTTAGGCACGAAGGGAGTACTATTTTCCTTTTTTTTTTTGCTTTCTCAGCTACTTATAGTTTCTGCCTAGCCTAATCGTAAGTATATATTCAATTTTGTAGTAAATAGTGGCGAAATTAGGATTTTAAAATTTTTTAAAATAAAAAAAAATATGAAGAAAATATTGAATAGTAAATAATAGACGTGAGAGAACGTGGTTATATATAATATATAGAAAGTTTTTTCCAACGTAGAAAAACAAAAATTATATAGATAGCGAAGCAATGTTTTCTAAGTTCCAACCAAAGATTTACGAAAGTCAGAATCAACCAATTAAGTCACTAAATATATGCAAATCGTTCGAGCAAGTCACCAGGAGATGTACATATAGATATTACTTTGGGGTATGATAAGGATGGTAACTAGAAGATGAAGATGGTTTAGTCATCACGAGTCGGTGTTGGTACTGCCGTTGCTGCATTTGAGGAATATTCATTTGATTGTTGAAAGCCTGAACATTGTTGGAAGCATCAGCTACAGGTGGTACAGTCTGAGAGAATCCTTCGGAAATATTTGATTCATAATTCATAGCCTGAACATTGTTGAAAGCATCTGCACCTGGTAGTGTGGCATGAGAATACCCTTGAGGATTATAATCAGAAGCTATGTCATAATCAGACATAGTTTGTTGATCGTATAGAGTTTCATGCAGCATTAAATCACGACTTTGCTGATAAAAGATGTTCCCCTGCATTTGATAGCTAGGCATTGATATCTCGTTTGGAAACATAGGATTGTAATAAGCCGAATAATTTGTATTCGGAATTGGCCACTGTTGCTGCTGCTGACCAGCACTGATGTCAATCTCGTGCATGTCATCCACATGATTTTGCTGTCCAATATGGTCTGCATTTACGAACAATTCATCTGATCGATGATCTTCATGAATATATAGTTGCTGAGAAACACCATAATGAAGGTTTTCATCTGCCTGATCTTGATCATTAGCCTCACCTCCCTCGACATTTGTAGCGTTTGATCTATTTTTCTTATTTTCGTAGATCTTATATAAAACGTAATCATCCAGCTAAGCAAAAAAAAAACACAAATTGATGATCAATAAATGGAAGTCAAGAATAATCTAAGCGATCCTATCTACTGTCGTATAGTAGATAGAGATAGTCATGTACCTTCTTGGTCTTTGTGGAAGAATTAGATGGCCGAGGAGATTTTTTGATTCTATATTCTTTCATAATCCAAGATGATTTACTTGAATTTTTAGGATTTCCGACGTAGTATACTAAGGTCTTTACAACCCCGATCTCCCCCTTGTATTTAGAAGATTTGATGGATTTATCGGCACCAGTAGCCTTCCAATAGCCATTGCCTGCAGCACGATTTGGCCGGTCTCCGTTCAAATACTTTTTCTCCCTTGGGGAGAGAAAGTACCACTCGTTTTCGGTAGCTGCTACGTAGTTTGCTATACATAATCACATTAAATAGTATCAGTTAGTACAACACAACTATGTACTCTCTGGTTGTCGAGTGTCGTCCTACATAAACACTTGCTTAATTAAAGAGTTGAAGTCACGTGTCTGCAAACTGTAAGCATGAGACAATATAGGTTCATTATGGCAAAACTTCCTACAAAATTAGTGTAATTACGTTTAAAACAAAACTAAGAAAGTGAAAAACAGGACTTGCTGTTAAGAAAAATTAGACAAATATCTGATTTTTAACGTTCGATACTTGTGCCATATGACATGCGTGGTCATCCCCTAGATTTAACCTAGCATATATAATAGCCAGCCTGACGATACTAAGACGATTATGTGCAGATTAAATATTTTTTAAGTTGACAATTACAAGAAGTGCTGTAATGCATGGTTTAAGAAGACATAATCACGATTTCTGTATGACTAATGTTCACTATAGAACATGTTATTAGCACGATAATATACAAGAAACTGAAAACTAGCTAACCAGTACTTGAACAAAAAAGATTAATACGAAGCTCTGGGATCACGAACCTGATAGGTAAAACGGGCTTTCTTTGTAGATATCAGCATGGTGAATTCGACTAGGATACAGTTGTTGGTTCTTTATTTTTCTCAGCAAGTAGTGCAAAATCAGTTCTTCTTCAGTTGGCTTAAACCGAAAACCTGGCGGAAAACTCTGGAAATATACATTAATGCGGGGATCGGACAGTACTACTTTGGAAGATGAAGCAGCAGCAGCATAATTAGACTGATGGTATTCAATCAAGGCTGTCGGATTCTGGTTTTTGAGATTTTCTGTCGAATTCTGCAGGTTTTCAAGTAACGCTGGTGAATTCTGGTTTTCGAGTTTGGCCGTCGAGTTTTGTTTTTCGAGTAAGGCCGGTGGATTCTGGTTTTCGGTCGTAGTAGTAGTAGAAATATTTGTTGCATGAGCAGTTTCCATCTTTATCTCCTCCATCATATTTAAGAGAGACTCAGTAAATCCCTGCTTAGGATGAACAGTACTTAATTAATTATGAATGTACGGAATGTGAAAAATACGTACGTACAAGAATCTTATCCAGCTTATATATGTAATTAATATCAAGATGATACATATCGAGTATTAATGAGAATCTAATCATAAATTACGAATAGATATCCGCTAGATTAATACAGAGTTATTATCGGTTAAGAATTCTAATAGTTTTAAACTTCTTAAACCATAATGCAGCTAATTCCATTTGAACGAAATATTAGTACTTTTTGAAATTGTGAAAAAATATTTGTGATGTCTCATTTGCCTAGCTAGTTCGTAAGTTGAAATAAACAAATCATAATACAATTAATTGTATTTGAACAAAATATTACTCCCTCCGTCCCAGTTTTATTGTCCACTTTACTTTTTGCACGCATTTTAAGGTGCAAATTAAACATAGTTCCATATATTTTTTTTAAAAATTTCTTTTTCTGAATAAAAGTTTAGATACTGAATTTTTATTCAGAAAAAGAAAATTTGAAAAAAAATTAATGGAGCTATGTTTAATTTGCACCTTAAAATGCGTGCAAAAAGCAATGTGAACAATAAAACTGGGACGGAGGGAGTAATACGTTTTAAATTGTGAAAAGATATCTGTGATGTTTCTCATTTACCTAGTTTATAGGTCGAAATAAATAAAACCATATAAAAATAACATTTATAAAATTGAATTGAATAATATACTTTTGAAAGTTTTGAGTGTAATGTACAACATAATTCATAAATTCAATTGTTGATAATAAAAGTAATGCATTTGTTTAACAAGCAAATGTAAAGCAAGAATAAAATTTAATAAAAAAGTAATTTGTAGATTAATGGATGAAAAATCTAATCATAATTCAAATACTAGTCATCAAGAATATTTACGATCTTACTAATGAAGCATGTTTATAAAATATTTCACCGATATTAACATCGAGTTTGTGCACAAAATATGTTCAAGAATATGTTTACAAATTTTTTATCAAATTTATTCACAAATATTACCAAATTATAGTTTAGTTGGATTTGACTGATTTAAAAATCAAATTTCAAAAATTTATTTATGTATTTGAATCAAATCGAATCTAAACCAAATTTTCTGTAAAGCCAAATTTAATAATTGTGTTAAAATTGATGATATGTCTATAGTACAACACTTATCAAAAAAATTCTCTGCAATGCAAATTATGAATGAAAAATTGCAAAATATTTTACTTCGTGCTAAATATGAAGCCAAATATAAACATAGATAGAATTATCACAGAAGTATATAAGTTGAAAATTGAAAGATAGTAAATAAAATAATGGTTATAAATATTATTATACTCTTGTAAATTATATATTTTGATATCATTTAAATGATAGTATTAATTTATAACACGTGCAAAGAACTGATCTTTTTATATAATTATAATAATCTTAATTTTTAATTCTTTCAATATTTCAATTTTAACAAATTTTAATTTTCTTAATTTAAAAATTAAATAATATATTATTAATATGTTTTTATTAGTTTTCAAAACTTTGAAAAAAAACAATTTAACTACTAAAATACATAATATTCTTTTGTATTAAAAAAGTAAATAAATTGGAGCTAAAATAAATAAAAACAAATTGATGTCTATTTGATTTTAAATGCTCATTTACTCTATTTTGCTTTGAATAAATAGGTTGGGAAATGAGCTTGATATGGGCTAAAAATAAGCCCTAAAGACACAATTAATGATGTGTTAATTAGACCTAGCCTGGTCCAAATACGAAGCCCTTTAATGAGGCCCGAAACCCTATAATTAAATATTAATTTCGTAATTAATATTGAGAGTGATTAACAGCTTGCAAATAAGAGTCAAATAAGGATACAATATCTTTATGAGTAGCCTCCAAGGCACCTAATCGCACAAGGAAACTGATTCACAAAGAAGGATCTAGAATCGGGCCCAAGGATGTGACTTGCCCACCAAGTCTCCTAACCCTATTCTAAGTCTAAGGCTTCTCAGCCTATATAAAGGGCTTCACCCCTCATTCTCAGAACTATGTCTTGTGGCTTGATTCTCAATAACGAGATACGTAGGCACTCTGTGAGGACCGATCAGTCTCGAACACGGAAACAACCATTAAAGCACGAAGCTCACGAACCCTAGTATTAAATACATACAAACCCATGTTTTTATTCCACAACATTTGGCGCCATCTGTGGGAAAACAACATCAACCATGGTTCAAACACGAAGAACAACACCAGCCTCAACTGAGGCAACCACCATTACCTCTGTTCCACTCGTCGTCACTGATCAAGGGTATGTACCCCCATCAACGGAGACAACCACTCAACCTCAAGTTTCTCAACCTATAGGGACGACTCCCCATGCTGAGAGAACTCTACCCATGGTTGTTCATCCAAACCAGGAGACCAACCCTCTTCCGATGGTGGTCTCTCCTTTTGTTAATCGTTCATTACTTCCGGGGGTACAAATCTCCACCATAGATCTCCCCATAAGCACGAATATGATATATGGATTGCCTAACTACCCCCGAACACTCAGGGTGTTGGACCAAGCAGCCATTCCCTGCAGATACATGAGCCGTATCACCCTCCTTACATTAGAGGATTGGGCTTCAGGAGAGATTCCCTTTGTTGATCTGGAAAGGGCTTCAAGGAGGCAAAGAAGGGATGATGCCCCAACAGGAGGAGCTACAAGGGCAGAGGCCTCCAAGGGTGATCGCAAAGATTTGATGCCACTTGGAGATCCTGATGATCCCGCGCCACCGTTCACTGAGGAGGTGATGAATGCTCACATCTCTAGAAAGTTTAAGATGCCTACTATTAAGGCTTATGATGGAACGGGTGATCCCACAAATCACGTTAAGACGTTCTCAAACGCACTGCTGTTGTAGCCTTCTAGTGACGCTCTCAAGTGTAGGTCGTTCCCCCAAACCCTCGCGGGCATGGCTCAAAGATAGTATAGCCGTCTGTTTAAAAATTCAATTGACCCTTCAAGGAGTTGAGCACGGTCTTTATCAACCAGTTTTTTTTAGTGGGAGAGTCCACGAGAAGAGTTCTGCATCCCTCATTAAAGTGATACAAGGCAAGAATGAGAACCTAAGGGACTATCTCAAGCACTTCACCAAGGAGACGCTGAACATCCCTGACCTCGAAAACAAAGTAGCTATGATAGCCTTGGAGAATGGGATATCGAATATTTTCTTTCAGATGTCGTTAGCTAAGCATCCCCTTAAGAGCATGATTGAGCACCAAAAAAAAAGGCAAGCAAATACATAAAAGCTGAGGAAAGAAGAGGAAAACAAAGGTCTCTACCGGAAGTGGTGGAAATGGGAACTCTGGGAAGCGAAAGAAAGAGCAGGAGTATGATTCTAGGGACAAGTATCCCCGAACTAGCAAGGACTCCGATTCTGCTCTAGGACAGAGGTTTGCTGAGTATGCAAGGTTGAACACTCCAAGGAGTCGAATCTTGTTGGATATTGAGAAGGGTAAAGATTTCCGATGGCCGAAGCCACTCAGGGGGATCCCTCAAAAAGAAACAAGAATCAATTTTGCAGATTCCACAAGGATGTGGGGCATGACATTGATGAGATCGAGTTTTTGATCCATAGAGGGAAACTAATCCACTTCACTAAAGGCAAAGATCGTGGTAATCAAAGAAGAGATTATAATAGAAGTGATGGCGATCAAGATCACAACCCACAGCCCCGAGGGCCAGTAATCAACATGATCTCAGGAGGCCCAATTGCGGCCAGGACAACTATGAACTCTCGGAAGGTTTATGCCCGAGAGGTGATGCATATTGTTGGAGAGGCACCAAAGTATGCAAATACCGAATCAACAATCGGATTTTATGATTCAGACCTTGAAGGGGTGAAGTTCCCCCACGATGCACTAGTAGAAAACTGGTCTTTTACGTCGGTCAAATTGGTCTTTTACGTCGGTTAATTGGCGACGTATGGAGGGGCGACGTATAAAGTCACCTATTTTTTACGTCGGTTAAAAAGCCGACGTATAAAGTCATAATATACGTCGCCAAAAAACCGACGTATAATGCCATAAAAAGCCGACGTATAAAAAAGATAAAAGCCGACGTATAATCCACAGAATACCGACGTATAATGCTGAAAAAGTCCAGTCGTATATTGTCTGAAAACCGACGTACATTGTCTGAAATACCGACGTATAATGTAAAAAAATGCCGACGTATAATGTTGAAAAAGGGCTGACGTATAATGTCAAAAAAGAACCGACGTATAACGTACAAAATTGACCGACGTATAATGCTATAAAGACCGACGTATAAAGTCTAAAAAGAACCGTCGTATATGGCCTAAAAAGAACCGACGTATAAAGTCGAAATACAACCGACGTATAAAGTGTTAATACAACCGACGTATAAAGTCGAAATACAACCGACGTATAAAGTCGAAATACAACCGGCGTATAAAGTGTTAATACAACCGACGTATAAAGTCGAAATACAACCGACGTATAAAGTCGAAATACAACCAACGTATAAAGTCTAAATACAATCGACGTATAAAGTCGAAGAACCGACGTATAAAGTGTAAGAATAACCGACGTTTAAGTCTAAAAACCGACGTATAAATTCTTAAAATGCCGACGTATAATGTTAACTAAATATCCATTTTTACCCTGTATATATGCACCAAAATTCCTATTATTCAAACCAAAATAATAAATAGAAATTGCAACCCAAATTTCTCAAAAAAGTGCTTAATTAAATTAAAACAAATATTATTACATAATTGATCCATAATATTTACAAATTCTTAATCCGAGTAACCATGTCATACATCTAATTCAACACAAGTGCTAATAACTATCATAAATCCAAAACATATAATATCCATTTTCCGATTGCTACAAGATTCATATCATACTCCGTCTTTCCAGCACCTGCAAAAATTATAAGTTCGAACTTGTTAGCACAAAGTACATATAATATAAAATACATGTAAAAAATTCTTGAAAACGAATAGTTTTTTTTAACTTAAAGAGTCGTGCATGTACCCGTTCACATATATTCACGAGTAATATAATCTGCCCAAATATCTCGAATTTCTTCAATTTGCTGGTTTGTGTATCTTTTTCCAAGACCCTACATGTCAATTCAAAGAATTGTTAACTTTATATGCAAGTAATATTTTTTCTAATATCTACATAATTCCATTTCAGATAGTTCGTACCTCTGTCCACTTAACTTTAGGATCTTTACGAGATAACATAACTATGTCATACATATATCTCATCACAAAATAACCACATTCTGTGCCTCCTTTTTGTTGAGGACACTACAAAACAAACTCAACATATTTAAAGTTGAGATAAAACAGAAAAAAAAACTTTCAAGATCAAGCTATGTATTGAAATATACCTGAACAGCCTCATGGTACCAAAGTAGGTTATTTTGATTATTTTTCCTACCACCATATCTGGTATATACTTTATATGCCCTGCATGTTATAGAGTTAAAAATGTCAAAATATAAAAAAGGTTTTGAACTCTTTGAAAAGTAAATATATTTATTGTACTTTTCAAAATTTTAATTTTTTCATAGCTTACGTATTCCAAGGAGCCTTCACGTAAAGGTCTCGTTTTTGATTTAGTGGATCAAACACGTATACAGCACTTTCATGAACACAAAATAAAAGCAAGATCCAGTGGTCACTGCAATTTAAACATACTTAAAATAAAAAGTGTAGTTGTGTGTTTTGGATTCAATCATAGAACTTAACAAAAGCTTATGTTCTTACCTCTGAATGTATGGTGCTAGGATAAAACGTTTCTCTTTGGCATCTCTCATTACCTCAGACATGTATCTAGATGTATCATCTTGATGCTTAGATGCCAATGTTAATACAGATGGACACATGAATGCAAATGAATTATCTTCCAAATCCTTGCACAATTTATGAATGTACCTTTAATGTAATATGGATTCTGCACTGTTAGTTGTTATGAACAATCAATATAAAATTATGTCTTATAAAAAAATGAGGAAGAAATTGATGTCTTACATCATAAAAACCTGCAGAACCGATATATTAAGACAACTTAACCTCAAAAACTCATTGATATCTCCTGGGGTGACATATATTGGAATTTTATTACTTTCATGAAACTTGAACAACTCCAAGTTTTTAGCAACGACAATAGAAGAATCAGGAGGACTATTATCAACCAAGAAACGTAAAGTTCGGCATTTTTCACTTATTTTGTCCTCATTATGCAAAGATTGATTCTTGTGTGTTGCTGATTCTTTACTAACAGCCTTCTTTAGTATTTTCCGTTGAGCTATCTGGTGTCCTTTTTTCTTCTCAGGTTCCTAATTATAAACAAATTATGTTAAAACCAGAATTTTCTTTAATTATCTATGAATTTTCAGGTTCGCAAGTTTGTAAAGCAGTTCGAATCTTGTAAAGATGCATGTGCAAACTATATGAATGAATTTGAATAGCATTAAAATTACCTGCCCCAAGATTACAAGATCCTTTGGCCACTCAACAAAGCTACCAGCTGCATTGCCTATAGTTTCATGTTCATCACAGGGCACCGGAAGTGGGGCAAGTTGAAATTCAACTACAACTTCATCCACACATACTTTCACATTACTTGCCGCAATTGGTTTGCCATGAATAAAATTTCCGCCCTCGCTATTCAATGGGAAAACTTGCCCTCTTGCTACAACAACCCTTCCTTTGTCAGGATGTTTAAGACATAGACGACACAAGGTTGGAATCTGCATATTTCATCTTCTTGTTAAATGACCTTACTGTAAATTTGAGAATAAAGAATTGCAAAATCAGAGTAAAAAATTAGCATAGTCCTCTCCTGTCATCATGTTGCTACCAATTATTGTAAAAAAATAAATGAAACTCTTAACTAAGGCTTTCAAACCCAAATGTGCTTGTAGCAAGACAGAGCAAGCTCTTGTATGTACAGAATTCAATAAAATATGTAGTTTCACAAACGATATTATTCAGCGACATCTCCTATAAGAGAAACTTACTACTAAGAAATAATTTCAAAGATTTTTGGTCATAAGAGACATGAACAGTCAGCTGATAATGATCGATGGTCCATACTGGTGCACTAAAAGTAATTTTCCAGTACCATACAGATGCACAAGTCACATTCCAAGGTCAAGAACTATGCCTACGGAGGCACCACAAAAAAGTTCGTTCTCAAAGGAAACTTGAATTTCAAAAAACAGGAAACAGATCATGATGCATACGAATTCTTAAACTTCTACCAATTTTCCAAAACAAAGTCAAAGAGCTTTAATAGCAAAAAAAGGTCAAAGTTTTATATTACGACTTTAAACTAGTAAAAAACAATATATCTGAAAACATTGATATCTAATCTATGTAATTAGATATAAGTTCAACAATTGTAGAAGAATAATTCAGTGGCGTCTACTTCCCGTTGTGATATTCTGAAAACAGACTCCTGAGCTCAAGTTATCTGCCAAAAAGGGGGGTATGTTGAACAATGAACACAGACTCTTTAATCGACAATTGAACCCCTAGAACTCAAGTTACCTCACAAATAGTGTATGGTGAACATGCAGCAAAGAAACATAACTTAAATAGCCATAATTGTCTTTATCTCTTTTACGAGTCTCTCTACATAAGCATTGTCATATCTCTAGATATGCATTGTGATACCTGGTCCTTTCATTGTTCGAGTATACATTTTGCTTACAGAACATGCGTCAAAACGGAATAGCTTTCAAATACTTGAATCCCGACTCTTAGAATGGAATAGCTTTCAAATACTTGAATCCGGACTCTTAGAACTGAATTGATTTTAGACTCTTAGGACTTGCAATAAAATAGTATAATCTGTTCAGAATAGCATAATTTCAGATATGTTCGTTAAAATTTGATAAAAAGACTCTTAGACTTGATTTTACTTTCTATGCTTGATTAGTTATTCTAAAGCTGCATTACATTGTTTAAGATGGATACAACTGAAAGGTAATTCACATTCAAACATCAAAGTAATCAGTCAGGTAAGCCTAAATGCCTCCTGACTTTACATTGTATGTGAATTTTTTTGGTTTTTTTGTGTCACATTTTATTTAAAAAAATTCTGTGTATATATATGTTGGACAGGGAGCGTCACAGGGACAGAGGCATTACTATTAGATTTTCTGTGCTGCAATGATAACTTAGAATCACGAAAACAGTCTAACTTAAATGTAGAATTACCTGGACATCTAAGAAATTTTCTGCAGGCTGGTCCACCGATTGACAACTACTTCGAACCAAGTCATTTGATGGTGTACCTTTCTCCATCTGCCCCAAATTACCATCTGGAAGTGGCAAACCCAACAACTTTAAATGATCAAATATCCCTTTCAGCTGGACATTCATCATTTCTTGGCACTCCTCCCTCACTTTCTTTGTAATTTCTTGTTTGATTGTATCTAATTCATCCCTAGAAACGACCCCACTTTGTTTGGTTTTTTGTGATCGAAATACATCCTTGATTTTAGCTCTTCCTCCAACCCCTCTAACACGTCCTCCATGCTCCTTATTCCCAAGTGCACGAGACAGTACATCATCGTGACCAGATGGGGTCCATACCCCGTCAGAAATTTGCCCTTCCAACTCTCCCTGCCCATTTATAAAATAAGTCAGTACACATAACAGGCAAGCAGTCAACCAAAAAAAAACAGAATATATGCTCAAAAACCATGCTTACCATTTTCCCAAAAACTTCCCTAGTATGCTCGTTAGGGATGTAATAACTTCCATCATCCTTTTTTCTCATTCGTGCTCTTATCCAATCGTAACTACGCTGAGTTGATAGAATAGATGGATCAATGGATGATGTGTCTAAAGAAGCGAGGGGATCATTTTTGCGCCACTTGTCCCTTTTTCCTTTATATCCACCTTTTCCAACAAAATGCGGATCTTTGTTGTGTTTTTGACTTTCTTTTGCTTTTTCACTAATTTCCTACATATTCAAGGATGCAAAACATTAAATTAAATTTAATTTCTAACTCAATTATATGGTAACTCAACCCAATTTGATGTTTAGCCCAGTCCAGCCCATGCATCATGCAGGACCAGGTATAAAATACACCATCAATTCAAACCTATCTACTTCATCTGCCTCTGCTATATTTTGGACAGGGTAACCTCTACTATATATATAGAGAGGGTACAGTTGATCAAAATCAGAGCACCTTTTAATAATTGAGCAAGAAGAGAGAAACAAAAAGATGTTAAAGGGGAGAGAGACAGAACCATGAACATATCTGAGAGAAAATCTATATATATACACACACGGACAACCAGGACACTGAGTTAAATATTTCTTGTAGCCTAAAAAGGTTCTATGACAGTAAAGTTAATGCGATATAACGACTGAACCATGAACATTTTAATTCATATATATTAAAGAGGCATAACAACTAGCAAATCCATATATAGCTAGTTGTTATATATTAAAGAGTTGTTGGGTTTTGTCTACTTTTCTATTTTTGTAATACGATTACTAATTTCCCTGCAGCTAGAGTGAAAAATAAAATAAAAACTTAGAGGGTGTAATTTTCTTGTTTCCTAATGATGAATTTTGAGAACAAATAGTTAGTAAAAATAGTCTCAAGGAATTAATTAATGTTTACCTGGAACTCATCCGTTTCGTGTGCCTTTTTAAAAGCTTCCCAATCATCTTCGCTGATGTAAGGATATGTTTCACATGGATTCCTGCCTGTTTTTAGAAAATGTCTACGAAGATTCCCCTTGAAATCCCTCCAACTTTTAGCTGCAGCTTCCATGACTGGTTTTTTAAGTTGATCATCCTCCAATTTCCAGTGCATCTGTTATAACTGATTTTAATTAGTAAAACAAATAAAGGTTATGAAGAATAAAGGCTGCTTTAATTAGTAAAACAAACAAAAGGCTGTGATTTAAATATATTTGCATACCCGAATATCTTCCCAAATCGTATTCTTCAATCCCTCGCTAACTAAATCCCAACTCTTTATATTTATGTTAACATGTAGTCGGACCTCTGTTCCAACATAAGACGCAAACTTGGAAGCCATATTCCCATGAGGGTTACCATCTTGATCAAACTCAATGCTGCAGTCTATTCTTTGATTTTTAATTTTGTCTTTTAATTTTGTGCACAATGTTGGACCTCTAGCCTTTCTCTTGTTTTCTTGACTAGAACTTGACTGACCATTATTCTGACCATTATCCTCATCCATGGAAAATAGCTACATCACGATAGCAAAGAAGTTAGTTAGCATGGAAAACTACAACATGGTTGATATATAGTTGAAAATAGCTACTCTGCGTAAATGGTTGATATATAGTCCCTCAGATAAACTAGTAACAGATCATGGATGAAATGAAACTAAAACAATTTTTGGAGCCCTGCATGTTGTAGAAGCCAATACTGCAGTTCTAAGCAGTGCAGAAAAGGTTTCAGTTCAAGGAAATTCTGATGAATCTGTTCTAAGCAGTGGGGCACTAGCTAGTTAGTAGTAATGTTTAGATGTCCTTTAATTTACTCTTCGCAGTCAATAAGTGGCTTGTGGTGTTCTTTTAAACTGCCTCTGTTAATAACTTGTGGCTTGTGGTGTTATGTTCATTTTTCATACTCATAATTAATAATTAATGCATCAAGTCTATATAAAATAGGAAGAAAAATCTAACATTAAAAATGACAAAGGAATAAGGATTTAAAAAGATGGACAAATATTTTTGTCAGAGTATTGTGCCGGATGGAGAAATATAGAATTCAGCAAAAACGTCAATAATATGTTGATAATCATTCTGCTATTAATATTTCAATGCATTTTAATCAACATCTGTAAGCTGAAAGATCATTAACCTTTGAAAAACCTAGTCCCTCAGATAAACTAGTAACAGATTACAACAGCCAATTACAACAGATGCAACTGCTGTTACAAAACAATAAGATTAGGCAACCAAGCACAAGTTTTAGCCTACATTGATTGGCCACCTATCCTGCTAAATCATTAAGTTATTCACATCTATATCAACCATTTACGCAGAGTAGCTATTTTCAAGTTCAAGTCTGGTACATATAGTTAATTGTTTTCATTTTTTATGTAAATTGATTTTGGGGCAAGCTATGCCACATACATACGAGATACAGAGTCACAACCATTAGTAGAAATCCATTGCATAATATGTCGCTGTCTCACGAAATTTATGGTATCACATCAACGTATATGTAGAGCAGTAGAGGTGATTAAGATTTATTTTTTGCTGTTTTAACTAGAAGTAGAGCAGTTGGAATGACTAATCTAATCACAAATTGAGCACAGAATATCTATTCATTCATCTAATCAATCAATTTTCCATTTTAGTTTGAAATGGTCATTGGTCATCTTCACTTGTGAAATTAATTTTCCACTTTGAGCCATTCATCTCCTGGCAATTAATGAGTGAACTGTTCTATTTTTTTATAATAAAGAAAATACATGAAATGGAGGGACTGCTAAGTTTTCATAAAATTCCAGGATCAAGACCTCAGCACAAACACTATCTCCCCCATTTTACTCTTACACGGATAGTTACCTGATAGTTTACACCTGTTGTGAATACAAGGCGAGCAAACCCTAGAAATATTAGTGGACTGGTGGATGAAATCGCCTTTTTCAAAGCCCTGAAATTGAAAAGACAAGAAAAGTTACTAATTTTCATCTGCATACAAGCCAGAGTTAATCGAAACATTGGATTGTAGATCATGACCAGACTTCAAATTCATCTATATAAATATGTTTGATGCAAAGCAATTGTGACATTGACAAGAAGTATATTTTAAGTTTTCTCTAGTCTACTAATGCAAATAAGATGATCAGAAAACAGCCTATATACACAATTAGGGAAGACTTGGAGCTGTTACAGAATTGTGAACTTCTTCTGTTTACCACTTTTTACTAATATACATCATTTAAATGTTAACTATTTCCTTAAACCAGAATTGTTACGAGGATACAACACCATTTTTTTCTAATTAATTTCTTTCTATTTTTAATTTAAAAGCATCATTTTAAAAGCATACCATTCTAGAATATTCTAAAACCGCTCATTCTTGGCGGTTGATCCATAGTCCTTCATCATGGTCATTACGTAAATAATGCGCATCCATAACCTCATTTACATTTGGGGTTGGCAATCCCATTGAGAAAGGGGGGTTCTCATCAAATTGGTCATACTCATCCTCGTCTTCGACATTTTCAATACCAAGAATACGTCTCTTACCTTGAAGAACAATGGACCACTTGGAATCAGCCGGGTCACGAATATAAAATACTTGCTTCACTTGTGTTGCGAATATAAATGGGTCATCTTCATGGCCAACCCGATTAAAGTCGACCAACGTAAATCCAAACTCATCAGACCGCACACCACGCTTATTGTCAAACCATTTACATCTAAAAAGAGCAACATTGAATTCTTTGTAACAAAGCTCCCAAATTTCTTCAATTATCCCATAGTATGACTGCTTCACATCTCGTAATGCACTATCTTTACCTCTACCAAATTCTGTTGATGAAGCTTCCACCGATACGCCACTATTCTGTATAGTACTTTTGGCATCTTGATGTTGTGTGTAGAAACTGTACCCATTTATATCATAAGCTTCGTAAGATCTCACAGGCATGTCAGGGCCATACGCCAACCATTTTAATGTATTGGAAATGACGTTAGACTTATGTGACAATTGAGACATTACTCGTTCCTTAAACCAACGACTGAACGAACGATTGTGTTCATTCGTAACCCACTTCCCACTCTTTGAAGGATGCATTTGCCGAATTGAGGTAATATGTTCTTTTAAATAAAGATCAACTTCACTCATGTGTTGTAAGACAAATAGATGGGCTCTTTCGCACATTTCAGCATTGGGAGAGATCATTTTTTTTCCCAATGTTCCTTGACCTTGAAGTCTACCCTCGTGACGAGATTTAGGAATTCCAATAGGGTCAACAGCCGCTAAATACTCGGTGCAGAATTCAATAGTCTCTTCAATAGAATATCCTTCAATTATGCTACCTTCTGGCCGGTACCGGTTCCTTACATACCCTTTCAGGATACCCAAAAATCTCTCGAAAGGATACATTTGTCGCAGATATAATGGACCACATAGTTTAATCTCTCTCACCAGATGAACGACTAAATGAAACATAATGTCAAAGAGTGCAACTGAAAAATACATTTCAAATTCGCAAAGTGTGACTATAATATCATTTTGTAATGTATCCAACATCAAAGGATCAATCACCTTGCTGCATATAGCATTGAAGAAGAAACATAATTTTGTGATGACCAATCTTGCATGCTTTGGCATTATCCCACGAATGGCAATTGGTAATAATTGTTGCATTAACACGTGACAATCATGTGACTTCAACCCCACCAGTTTCAAGTCTTTCATCGACACAAACCCTTTAATGTTTGAAGAATATCCAGATGGAACCTTAACACTAGATAAGCACTCACAAAAGCTAAGTTTCTCCTTCCTAGATAGAGTGTAACATGCCGGAGGCAAATATGAACGTTTTTCCGTGAATTGTGGTGCTAATTCTGTTCGTATTCCCATTTCTTGCATGTCTAATCTGGCATTGATGCCATCTTTTGTCTTTCCAGGAATATTCAACAATGTCCCAATGATGCTTTCACAAACATTTTTCTCAATATGCATAAAGTCAAGACAATGTCTAACCTGTAAGTGTTCCCAATATGGAAGATCCCAAAAAATAGATTTCTTCTTCCATACTTTGCTTTGGATGGGCTTTTTATAAAGTTTTCCTAATACAACATCAATATCTTTGACCCGTTCAAAAACCTGCTTTCCTGATAAAGGCAAAGGAGCAACCCGAGACTCAATATTTCCATCGAAAGACTTTTTGTTCTTCCGATAAGGGTGATTGGAAGGAAGAAATGCTCGATGACCCATATATACATTTTTCTTGCAATTGTTTAAGCGCCGATCAATCGTACCCTCTTCACAAATTGGACATGCTTTAGCTCCTTTAGTAGTGTACCCAGAAAGGTTTCCATAGGCAGGAAAATCATTTATGGTGCAAAATATCATGGCACGCAGAGTGAAATCAGATTGCATGTACGCATCATAAACCGTAACACCTTCATCCCACAATACCTTTAAGTCTTCAATAAGCGGCTGAAGATAAACATCTATGTTATTCCCCGGTTCCTTAGGACCTGAGATTAGCAACGTCAACATTATGTACTTGCGCTTCATGCACAACCATGGAGGCAAATTATAAACCGTCAAAAGAACTGGCCAGGTGCTATGGTTACACCTCATAGTGCGATATGGATTAATGCCATCTGCACATAATCCCAGCCGTAGATTTCTAGGTTCCTCGCTAAATTCTGGAAACTTTCCATCAATCGTTCTCCATTGCGGAGAGTCACCAGGATGTCTGAGCATCCCATCGGATTTTCTCCCTTCTACATGCCACCTTAGAAGATTTGCATCTTTTGCACTCGCAAAGAGGTGTTTGAATCGCTGCACTACAGGTAAATACCACATTACCTTGGCAGGAGGCCTTTTCTTATCCTCATTACAAGCATTATTGCTTTGTCGCCTGTACCGAGATGCTCCACATTTGGGACATATGTCTAAATCTTCATGCTCATTTTGGAATAAGACACAATCATTCGGACAAGCATGTATCTTTTTTACATCCATGCCCATGGGACACAATATCTTCTTCGCCTCATAGGTAGAAGTAGGGAGCTCATTACTCGTAGGAAGTATTTCTCCTAAAAGCTGAAGCATCTCTGTGAAACTCTTATCACTCCAGTTATGCTTTACTTTTAGCTTACACAACTTCAAGGTTGTTGACAACCTAGTAAATTGATCCTTGCACCCTTGATACAGAAGTTTCTTAGAATCGTCAACCAAACTATTTAAAATGTCTGGTTGGTGCATGAAATGCTCTTCCATATCTTGTATCATCTCTTGTACCCTATCGTTTTCCATATATTCTTCATCATTATTCTTCATACTATCTTCCTCCCTTGCACGTTTTGTACCTGAGGTCCTCGTAGACTGTACTCCTTCACCATGCCAAATCCATTTCACATAGCCCTCCTTAAAACCACGACGGAAAAGATGATCCTCCACTATATCAACACTACGATACATTTTAAAATTCTTACAGTCACGACATGGACATAAGATCATTTGTTCTTTTCCCTCTTCCTTTTGCTTGTTTTCCAGATATAGCGTCGCACAAGTAATGAACTCTTTAACACCATCAATATACTCGGCTGTTGCACGTGAAATTGTGTACATCCATGTATGTCGATCCATTATATATTACTAAAAGAATGCAATAAAGGGCAAATTTGAGAGTTAGATAATTTAACAACAAGAAGATTTCATTATTTATGCTGAAAATCAAATTAAAAACATTTCGTATTTTTCTGGTTTTTATCACTACATTTATATCTTTTACTAAAATGTATTTTCATTACTTATTATAGTCTTGTTATATATCTTCTCATGTGTAATTAAATGGCAGAGATTCTCATGAAGAAAATTTCATGGGTGAGCAAAGTATACAGTACTAGATATTTCTATTCTTATTTTAATCATTAAAGTAATATGCTTCTTAAATAAAGTTATATATACTCTATAACTCCTGTTATTTAAAATTAAAATAACCAATGGAATTATTCAAACTCTAACTTCTGGTTGGATTTTGAATAAAGAGAGAAAGATGAAGGAACGCTAACTTTTAGTTTGTAGGCTTAAACAGCAAGTTTAAGATTAGTATGTATATTTGATGTATTTTCCTATGTTGCACGAACACGCATTATATATTTGATGCAGATTTGTAGGAATTAGCCCCATCCCAGAAAATAGGTAGAAACTATATTGTTTAATTTTCTGGCTGAGTTGACATCAGATCTATAGGCACACCCGCCCCCGCCCCCAAAGAAAAACCCACCCCAACCCACCTTCCCTTGGTGATTGAAAATTTGGCCAAATGGTCCAAGATAGACAACTCCAAAGAGCTGCATTCAACTGTCTTAGCAATGCAAGTAATTGCGGAAAAAATGATCACAAAAATTAGCTCAACTCAATCATCCAAAGATTATTTAATTCTATATTGAATATCGTAATAAATGTACCACTAGGTTTATTCTTTTCAAAATTAACCAGACACATATTCAGATTTAGTATATTGGCAGAATTGTTTTATTCTATATTGGCACGAGAGTATCAAGCGGATGCAGTCTTGAAATAACTAGAATACTACGGAAGGTACAGAATAATCTCATGTACCTAAATATCACCTAGGAGGCTAGGACCATGTGCTTCCTGCATTAATTTACTTGCAATCTCGTTTTCTCCTAAATTGTTTTACATCTTTGACTGTTTTGTTAACCAAATTTCAATATGTAGGCCCCAAAACATTAAAACTCTATTCCAATAAGGAGCATATGGGGTTCAGGTAATGTTCCAGAGTATAGTGTAGTCGACTTTCCACTGCAATCTTGTTTTGTTTTCCCCTGTACCATACAGATGTTCTAATTGTTTATCATATTGGCAGCAATGTTAATGACTATCCACCAAGCGACACAACTGTTTTATCCCCGGATAACAATAAGGTAACAATAAGGTAATCGATTATAAGCAAAAATTGAATCCAAGCATGTATGCACACAGAGACAGAGCAAACTCATGAAACAATATATAAATATATGCACATTAAGTCAATAATAATTGCATACCACTTTCAAGAGAAGGCGTCTGTATCCCAGTAAGCTGAAGCTATATCTTATAAAATAGTTTAATGTAGCACTAGCACCTGTACACCAAGAATTTGTGCATTAATTTTAGACCTACTAAATCTTTATTCGAATAAAATACACTCATTTTAACTAAAATTACCTGCTATTAATATTTCAATGCATTTTAATCAACATCTGTAAGCAGAAAGATCATTAACCTTTGAAAAACCTAGTCCCTCAGATAAACTAGTAACAGATTACAACAGCCAATTACAACAGATGCAACTGCTGTTACAAAACAATAAGATTAGGCAACCAAGCACAAGTTTTAGCCTACATTGATTGACCACCTATCCTGCTAAATCATTAAGTTATTCACATCTATATCAACCATTTACGCAGAGTAGCTATTTTCAAGTTCAAGTCTGGTACATATAGTTGATATATATGTTGCATAGGTCATCATACAAGTTCAAGTCTGGTACATATAGTTGCTTCACAAATCTTTACTCTTTATAAATATTTAAAAGTGATTTAATTGTTTTCATTTTTTATGTAAATTGATTTTGGGGCAAGCTATGCCACATACATACGAGATACAGAGTCACAACCATTAGTAGAAATCCATTGCATAATATGTCGCTGTCTCACGAAATTTATGGTATCACATCAACATATATGTAGAGCAGTAGAGGTGATTAAGATTTATTTTTTGTTGTTTTAACTAGAAGTAGAGCAGTTGGAATGACTAATCTAATCACAAATTGAGCACAGAATATCTATTCATTCATCTAATCAATCAATTTTCCATTTTAGTTTGAAATGGTCATTGGTCATCTTCACTTGTGAAATTAATTTTCCACTTTGAGCCATTCATCTCCTGGCAATTAATGAGTGAACTGTTCTATTTTTTTATAATAAAGAAAATACATGAAATGGAGGGACTGCTAAGTTTTCATAAAATTCCAGGATCAAGACCTCAGCACAAACACTATCTCCCCCATTTTACTCTTACACGGATAGTTACCTGATAGTTTACACCTGTTGTGGATACAAGGCGAGCAAACCCTTGAGAACTTATTACAACACATCGAAGATTAAACCAAATTCGAGAGTTATATATGCTTGTATACAGTGTTTGAACAGTGTGTGTGTATTAACAAAACAATTTAACAAGCAATTATATACGAAACTGAATAAAGAAAATAGAATAGCAATTAATATGAATTAAATTAAATTGGTGAAATTAAAAAAAATACCTCGGTTGGGAACTCAGCACAGAGACGTTCGCACATGAAGATAGCGTTGTGGTAGAGAAAGTGGCGGAGACTGTTGTTTACGCAGCCGATTAGTATCGTCTCCATTTTATGTATAGAATGTATGGAGAGAGAGAGAGAGAGAGAGAGAGAGAGAGAGAGAGAGAGAGAGAGAGAGAGAGAGAGAGAGAGAGAGAGAAGGAGAGGGATAGAGAGATTAAGCAAGAGAGAGACTACCTTCGAAGCAATAGTAAACCCCCAATTTAATTTGAAGCAGTAATTCAGGATAGGGTGGAGTCGTTACCGGTGTTGTTTCAGTGGTGGTGTTGTTGAAGGCGGCGGTGGTGTTGTTTCAATTAGCTCTGAGTCGTATTTGGGGAAACGTAGAGTTTAATTTGGGGACACTATCTTGTTTAATTTTTTATTTTAACATAAAACTCTTATACGTCGGCATTTTGTTAACCGACGTATAAGAAGAACTTTATACGTCGCCTGCTATCAAACCGACGTACAAAATGTATATCTTATATGTCGCCTAATAAAGCCGACGTAAAAAGTGAATCTTATACGTCGCCTTAAACTAAGCCGACGTATATAAGTATTTTATACGTCGCCTTTATACGGAACCGACGTATAAGATATCTAGAAAAACAAATATACGTCGCCTTTTTGCGGAACCGACGTATAAAGGTAGAATATACGTCGCCTTTATGCGGAACCGACGTAAAAGACCAGTTTTCTACTAGTGATGACCCGCTGGTCTTAACACCCATGATTGGGAATTCAGAGGTGAAGCGAGTCTTGATAGACAATGGAGCTTCAGTGGACATTTTCTTCCATGATGCATTCGTGAGGATGGGATACAACGACTCTCAGTTGACCCCATCTAACGTGCCTATATATGGATTCAACGGAGTAGAGTCTAAAGTTGAGGGAACTATTCAGTTGCCCGTCACAATCGGACAGAAGCCAATAGAGGCCACACAAATGCTAAACTTTTTGGTTATCAAAGCATCTTCTACTTACAATGCCATCCTTGGGAGGACTGGACTTCACGCTTTTAAGGCTGTGGCCTCAGCCTATCACATGAAGATCACGTTTCCAACCGAGAATGGTGTAGGAGAACAAAAAGGTGACCAGAAAATGGCTAGGAGCTGTTATGTAGCCGCGTTAAGGCCTGATGGAGTCGGGGGGCAGGCCCTTCCAATTGAAGACATGGATGTCTGCAGTGATAAGGAACACCAAGAAAGGCCAGTAGAGGACATCACACAGAAGCCTCGGACAGCCATTAAGGCTAAGACGTCAACTGACTTCGTGGTTGAATGTACCAATGACAACCAAGAAGTCGGGGGGCCGGAGATAGTACCCCAAGCAGGAAGTGAACTTCAGAATAAGAATGAGGAGACCAGAAGGAGTAGTGGGTGCTCTATTTTGATGGAGCATCAAAAGCAAAATCAAGTAATGCAGGCCTAGTCTTGCAAAGCCCCGATGGGTTCAAACTATCTTAATATGACTTAGCTTCATACTTATCTAGTAGAAGTAGAAATAAGGTTCGATGAAACCATGCAGAGCATGTTGCTCCGAGTAGGACAGCAGTACTCCATGTAAGGGTTGAACCCATTTTAAGTTATTAATGCAAGTTTGCTTTTCGTTCTATGATTCTATTTATGTGCCAAGCACCTGATGTGTGTAAGTCAAAGATGACCAAGTACCGAAAATAAAAGAATACATGAATTAAAGGAAACAAACAAACGTATAAATAAAACCCTGAAGGGTCGATAGTTAGGTTACAACACAACTAAATAAGAGTTTAAGTCCTTGGACCCTGGATAAAAGACAAGCTGATAAAAAGCCACATATCGAAGCCATGAAAGGCTGTGGAGGCTAAGGACTAGATACTCTTCAATATAATTTTTTAAGCACTTGTGTTGAGAATCCAAGGATGAAGACCAACAGAGAACATTGCATTATCAAGGGTCCTTGAACAAGGATTTAGAAGTTCAAGCAAGTTCTTGTCTCAGAAGTTTAAAAGGCAAGAAGCCTACGGGATTGTATTTCTCGAAATCTAAATCGAGGAATCGGCCTTAAATCCTTGACCTAGAATCAAGAAATACAAGAAGCAAAGTTAGGTTTGAAAACCCTGAAATCAGAACAAAGGTTTGAGATAATCCATGAAAGACATGAAGTCAAGTAAGGGATCCTAGAGAACTTTAGGTTGACATCAATCCAAAAGAAACACGAGATATTAGCCGGGAAGACCAACATTAGCTATGAAGGCCAAACTTGAGGGGGGGTCATGAACCTCCAATCAAGATCCAAAGGTTAAAACTTCAAGTCAAAACTTGAAAACCAATCTGAAATTTTGATTCTCGATTCAGAACACCAACGTTGAACATCTAAACACCAGCGTTGAATACTTAAATATCAACCCTAAAATGGAGATTGAAAACCTCATAGGGAAGGTTCAAGACCTCATGGGGCCGACCAGAAGCCAAGAAGGCCTTCAGCCGACCATGAGGAGCCAACTAGAGGCTCTAGAGGGGCTTCAGCCGACAAGAAACCTTTTGGTCTTGGACCAGCAGCTCTGATAGATGTTTTGGTGGTTTGAAACACCCAAAACTTGGCTTGAAACCATGTGATGGTAGTCCAATATGCTCTCTTTCATTAAAATCCAAACTTTGAGGTTAGAGTTTAAAGAACTTCCTTGAGGTTGAAGACCCTTGATTTCGAACATCAACGTTCCACATTCGAACATCAACGATCAATATTCGAACATCGACGTTCAATGCTCGAACAACCCCAAGGTCGAGCACATGCCAGTCGAGAGGCCGCCCGAGAAGCTCCAGGAACCAAGACAAACATTGAAGCCATGACGGCCAACCAAGTTGAGAAAGGTTGTTTTAAAAGCTCTAGGTTGATGTCAACCCAAGATGAGGAGTCTACATGAGCCACTTACCAAAGGCTAATAAGCAAGATTTTTGCACCCTTGACCAGGAAGACCATGGGGGTCTACATGGATGACATGTTAGTCAAGAGCCTATTCAAGGCAGACCATATTAAGCACCTCAGAGAGGCATTTGAAGTGCTGAGGCACCACAAGATGATGTTGAATCCAGCCAAGTGTGCCTTTGGTATGGGATTTGGAAAATTTTTGGGTTTGATGGTTTCAAATCGAGGCACAGAAGCCAACCCTGATAAGATCAAGGCAATCCTGAATATGGAATAACCACATTCCATAAAGGACGTACAGAAATTGACTAGAAAAATTACAGCCTTAGAGAGATTCATCTCCAAGTCTGGAAACAAGTGTTTGCTTTTATTTCAAACATCGAAGAGAGTAAATGATTTTGAGTGGACTACAGAAATCCAAGAGGCCATTGAGCAGCTAAAGCCTCGTTGTTGGCCAATTCTAGTCCCTGAGAGACCCTTCACTTATACTTGGCAGTATTTGAGAAATCATTGAGCGTTGTGCTCATTGAAGAAGAAACTAAGGTTCAGAAACCCATCTACTATGTCAGCAAGGTGCTCCATGAAGCCGTATTGAATTACTCCACTATAGAGAAGTTTGCTTTAGCCATGATCATGGCCTCAAAAATTAAGACCTTACTTTCAGTCACAAAAAATCGAAGTCTTGACAGACCAATTATTGAGAAATATCATGCACAGCTCGAAGGCTAGTGGAAGATTGATTAAATGGCAATAGATCTCGAAGAATTTGATATCAAGTACAATCCTCGAAATACAATTAAGGCGCAAGCACTCGCTGACTTCGTGGTTGAACGTACCATTGGCAACCGAGAAGACGGGGGGCAGGAAGGTACCACACCCCAGCAAGGGCAAGATGAGACACCCCATGAGGGAGAGAAGTATGAAGTTCAGAAGGAATATTGGGTGCCCTATTTTGATGGAGCATCAAAAACAAAAACAAGTGGAGCTCACGATTGAATATGCCTTGAGGTTGAATTTTTCGACGACCAATAACAAGGCAGTGTATGAAGCCTTGATAGCCGAACTAGGTTTGGATCTAGCTATGAGGGCCAAAAATCTTAAAGTCTGTGGAGACTAAAGGCTGGTGATAGCCCAAGTGAATGGAGAACTTAAATCCAAAGACGAAACGATGGTGAAATACCTGAGGACTGTAAAATCATAGTTGATAAGATTCAGGGAATGCCACCTTGAATTCATTCATAGAGAAGAGAATATAAAGGCCGATGCCTTGTCTAAATTCGATCACTTAAGCCATGCAAGGCTAACAACAAACCTTGGATCTCAACCAAAGATCAGGAAATCCAAGGGCATCCTTGATCAAGACCATGGAGTCCAAGAAAACCAAGAAGGTCCGGCAACTAACTTTGAAACTTGTATTTATATCTCTGAGCGAGGCATGATGCCCTTGTTTCACATTAAGCCACAACCGAGGAGACCCATGAAGGGCTAAGCCAAAGTGCCTTTAACTCCCTTTTTAAACTACTCCACCGTTGAAAGTTTACATTAGCATAGGTGACAGCCTTGAGAAAGTTAAGATCATGCTTCCGGATACACAAGATTGAAGCCCTGGTGGACAAGCCATTGAGGAACATAGTCCATGGCCCGAAAACGATTGGTAGGCTCATCAAGTGGGCGATTGAGTTAGGGGAATTTGATAACAAGTATAAGCCAAGGACGACCATCAAAGCCCAAGCCTTAGCTGACTTCAAGGTTGAATGTACTATTAACAACCAAGAAGTCGGGGGGCAAGAGATATTAACCCAAGAGGGAAAAGAACCAGAAAAATGAAGGTGAAAACAATACCCGATTAGAAGGAATATTGGGTGCTCTATTTTTACGGAATGTCAAAAACAAAATCAAGAAGATTAGCAAAAGGGCTAATAATTTATGATAGAAACAAAGAAAAGTCTGTAAAATATATTCCAAGACTAAGGATTGAAGCCTTGTTAGCCGGTTTAGGCTTGGACAGCCTTGAGGGTCAAGAACCTTAAAGTCTATGGAGATTCAAGATTGGTAGTCTCCCAAATGAATGGTGAATTTGAAGCCGAGGAGGAAGCTATGACAAGGTACTTGAGATTGTGAAAGCTATGATGGCTCAATTCAAAGAGTGCTATGTGGAGCACATCCCAAGAGAAGAGAACATTAAGGCCGATGCCCTATCTAAGTTCGCCTCTTCAAAGATAGAGAATTATGCATGGAGTTTCTACTTCCAGGTCCTGAAGAACCCACCATCTATTCGAAGTTGGTTGCACCGCTTGATGAAGGAAGCTATCGGATAGACCCTATTAAATCTCATCTTGAGAATGGTTGGCTCCCTGATAATTCCTTAGAAGCACGGAAACTGTTAGCGAGAGCGTTAAGATACGTATTGATTAAAGGTCTCCTCCATAAGAGGTCCATTTTCATTACATATTTAAAGTCTTGAACTTCAAATCCCAACACAAGATTTAAGCCTTGATGGCCAACAAGTCCGTCTGCATCCAATCGAGCTTGTCGTTTGAATTCTATAGGCGTTAGTCAAGTTAAAACCTAACAAGGTTCTATGAGTATAAGAAAAAGGTTGGAATCCTAGAATCAAGATAGAGGGTTGACAACCAGCCAAGGCACACCATACTTGAAGTCAAGTGCTTAGTGGCAAGTGAACTTCTTGAACGATCAACCGAGAAGCAAGACCTCTACTATATGAAGCAAGGGGGACAAAAACTAAGGGACTCCATCATTTCTACATCTTAGAATGAGAGTTAAAGGTTGAATGGTTGATGATAGCCAACAACCACGAATGAATTCTCGTTTTCGAATTAAGGACTCAGCAAACGAATTAAGGCCCTAAAGGTCACAGAAGCTAAGAAACGGGTCATTTGAAGGTTTCGTAAGAATCTCGAAAATTCGAAAATAATAAGGCTGGGAGCCCGACAAAAGCCAAAGAACCGACCCATAAAATAAAATTGGCCCAAAGGATAGGAGCCTAGAACACCAACGCCCAGGAAGCTAAATCTCCTAAGCGTTGGATTAAATAAGGCCTCCTTGGCGGGGATACCCATGCCAAGCCTGGAGTAACAAATGAAGGGTATTAAAGAACCCACGCCAAGAAGGCTTAAAATCCTAAGACAAGGTATCACAAAGTGCCTCCTTGGCGGGGGTACCCATGCCAAGGTTGTACAAACAAAATCATAAGAAAGAAAATACCCGCGCCCAGGAGGTCAAATCTCCTAGGCGTGGTTGGCAAAAACATCTCCTAGGCGGGGATACCCACGCCTAGAATGTTTGTACAAATGAAGGGGATGTAAACACCCACGCTCATGAAGCCATATCTCCTAGGCGCGGTTAGAAGAAAGTCCTCCTTGACGGGGATACCAACGCCCAGAGCATCTTTACAAAATCAAGTGGATAAATCACCCCCGCCCAGGAAGCCAAATCTCCTGGGCGTGCTTCAAGAAAAAGCCTCCTAGGCGGGGATACTCACGCCCAGGGCTCCTCTCCAAACGAAAAGCCATTTTTTGGAAATTAAAAAAGGTATAAAATCCTTAAAAATTCTGAAAATAGGCTAACAATGATAATAAAATAGGTAAAAATACTGATTAAATCAAGGAAAAATAAAGAAATAATTTATAAAATTATTTCTGAGGGTTGAGGCCCAATATTTTATTTTTGGTAAAAATTATCGAAAATAAAATAAATAAAACCTGAAGGTTCAAAAAAAAAGAGAAAAGAAAAAAAAATCCGAAAATGTACGCCACCCAGGCCGAATCCCCTCGGCGTTGATGAAAAGAAGGCTGCTACGCGGGTGTACCCCCGCCAAACCTCTATCACGAGGTTAAATGGCAAAAGTGCTATTAGACATCCTAAGTTTTGTCAATATAACAAAAGGCCCCCTAAAGTTTTAAAGTCTACAAATTCTTCCTTAAAGTTTGAAAATTGACAAAATAATCCTTTTATGATTACGAAAAATATCTGTGGGTACATAAAAATTCCTAAATTATTAGGAATAATTAAGAAAAATACCTGTGGTTACATAAAAATTCCTAAATTATTAGGAATAATTATAAAAAATACCTGTGGGTACATAAAAATTCCTAAATTATTAGGAATAATTAAGAAAAATACCTGTGGGTATATAAAAATTCCTAAATTATTAGGAATAATTACGAAAAATACCTGTGGGTACATAAAAATTCCTAAATTATTAGGAATAATTATGAAAAATACCTGTGGGTACATAAAAATTCCTAAATTATTAGGAATAATTAAGAATAATACCTGTGGGTACATAAAAATTCCTAAATTATTAGGAATAATTACGAAAAATACCTGTGGGTACATAAAAAATCCTAAATTATTAGGAATAATTACGAAAAATACCTGAGGGTACATAAAAATTCCTAAATTATTAGGAATAATTACGAAAAATACCTGTGAGTACATAAAAATTCCAAAATTATTAGGAATAATTACGAAAAATACCTGTGGGTACGTAAAAATTCCTAAATAATTAGGAAAAAGTACGGAAAAATACAAGAAATATTATAGAAATATTTTCTTGACACATTGAGCAATTATTTATGCTAATAATGCATAAAAGCTCTATAAAAGTGCCGAAATTGCTAAAAGCAAGCACAAGTTAAAGCCTCAAATAAGGTAAACCGTCGTAAATGTGTAGGTCGCTCCACACTTTACAATTAAGATGATACTCGTGAAACACTAGTGTAAACCAAAATCCCCATATAAGGGTAGGAAAATTAAGAAGTCCCAGATAAGGGATTAAAACGACCCCGAGTCTCGAAAAAGACAATTATAACTTCTACGAAAACCTAATCCATTTTCCTAAAAGTTGGGGGGCAAATGATATGGGCTAAAAATAAGCCCTAAAGACACAATTAATGATGTGTTAATTAGATCTAGCCTGGTCCAAATACGAAGCCCTTTAATGAGGCCCGAAACCCTAGTTAAATATTAATTTCGTAATTAATATTGAGAGTGATTAACAGCTTGCAAATAAGAGTCAAATAAGGATACAATATCTTTATGAGTAGCCTCCAAGGCATCTAATCGCACAAGGAAACTGATACCTACAAAGAAGGATCTAGAATCGGGCCCAAGGAGGTGGCTTGCCCACCAAGTCTCCTAACCCTATTCTAAGTCTAAGGCTTCTCAACCTATATAAAGGGCCTGACCCCTCATTCTCAGAACTACGTCTTGGCTTGATTCTCAATAACGAGATACGTAGGCACTTTGTGAGGACCGATCAGTCTCGAACACGGAAACAACCATTAAAGCACGAAGCTCACGAACCCTAGTATTAAATACATACAAACCCATGTTTTTATTCCACAATAGAGCTAATCTGCCCATTTTACTCTTTAGATTCTATTTTAAAAATTAAAATTAGACAATTTTACAACACACATGAAGGTTACAAAATATTTTTAATTTAATAATTATTATCCAATATTTAACAATATTAAATTACTCAACTTAGGAAAGTTACGAATCTTACATTAAAAATTATAAATTTTACATTAAAAATTCTATTCAATTTAAGAAATATGCTTAAATTTGGTTTAAATTAAATTTTTGATAAAATGTTTTGTTTTAATTATTAACACATACTTTTTAGTATTTATATATTTATTTTAAAAGGTTTTAGTATTTAAATATAATTTTATTAAAAATCAAAACATTATTGAATATTAAATTCTACTATTCTCACATCTATCTATATGGTTCTTATCATTTTAACAAAGGATAGAGAAGATTTATTAAATTCAAATTCTCATTTAACATAAATTAATATAATAAGAAATATTTAAGTATTTTATAGTACATGCTCTTTTAATCACGATAGGCTTCTGAAAAGGTCACGGAAAGTGAGAACCCGTCCCTACCGCTCCTAGTCACAGAAAGTGAGAACCCGTCCCTACCGCTCCTAATGGGATCGTGCCGCCTCGTTAGGTATGGTATTTATGTAATATATTTAAATCTCGTCCTGAATTAAATATAATATATATATTTATAATATAATATATTTTTTATCATAAAATATTATATATTTATAATATATAATAAATTATATTTTATTTATATTAATTTATATAATTTGTACCTAAAATAATGTAGAATGTATTTTAGATTATATACATTTATTTTAATGTCAATATTATATAATATATAAACAAACAAAATTTAGGGTTTAGGATAACGAGGCCAGAATTTAGTGTTATCCCATGGGGATAAACAAAAAAAAACCCGTACTATGTACCCTCTGTCTTGACTTTTGTCATGGTGAGAATGTTATAAACGTTTTTGTTGTTTCTGTCCAAAGTTTCATTGCTTCTTTGTCTTTTGTTTTGCTTCGTGAGTTCATAATGGTGAATCCAGATAGAATATTACGTGAAATGGAGAAGAGTTTTGCTACTATTAGATTGGAGGATGAGGAAGAAGGAGGTTTGATGTATAAAGGTGTTATGGAAGAGACACTTTCTGAGATCGACGTTCGATGGTGTCTAGTGGGTAGGTTTTTAACAGATTCTCCGATTGATTTTCAGGCTATGCAACATAAAATGGCTTCCCTTTGGAAGCGAGGACGAGGGGTTTATGTTAAAGAATTTGAGAGCAACAGATATATCTTTCAATTATATCATGAGGCATAAAGAAGGTAATTGAAGGTAGCCCTTGGACTTTTGGAAGATTTCTATTGATGTTCGAACGCTTGAAACTAGAGGATGATCCACGTTCTTTGACAATTAATAAACTTGATCTGTGGGTGTAGTTAAATGGTATGAAACCAGGGTTCATGTCACAAAAAGTGGTTCAAGATATAGGAGATTATATTGGATGTTACATTGAATCTGATGCTAACAATTTTATAGACGTTTGGCGTGATTATTTAAGGGTCTGAGTGTCTGTTCCTCTGGATAAACCTCTGAAGCGTAGGATGAAGTTAAAGAAGGCTGAAGACAACTGGTGCTGGGCTAATTTCCGTTATGAAGGAGTTCCAACTTTTTGCTTTATCTGTGGCTTGATGGGGCATTATGAAAATTCTGTGAAAAACTCTTTGACATACCGTTGGAGAGGATTGAAAAGCCGTATGGAATATGGATGAAAGCAGAGCCAAGATGAAGAAACCACAAAATTGGGTCGAAGTGGTTGAGGCAGGAAAGTCATATTCCGATGAATAATCCGGCGACAAAGATGGAAGCTAGGATGGAGGGTGGCGAGATTGTTGTTAAAGATAAACATAATCCCATGATTTTAGGGATTGAGAATGATATAGTTGAAACTACCAGCATGCAAAGTGAAGGAGTGATTAAATGGAGTGGTTATAATGAGATAGTGTTATTCAATAACCAAACAATTGGCCGTAATTCAAACGTCAATAAGGAAGGAGTTTTAAATATGGATCATGGGCTTACAGTTACGGATCCAAAAAGAAGAAGGGTTAATGGGCCAACTAAAGATGGGCCAGGTCAAGGAAAAGATCATGAGGACATTATAATGACAGAAATACAAGAGACGAATCAACAGAACGAAAAAACGAGTTAAGGGCGAGCGCTGCAAGGGAGCCTCACCTAGAATTATGAATGTTATAAGCTGGAACTGTCGAGGCGTAGGTCTTCCCTCGAGTATTCGGTTCCTTAAAGACTTTGTTTTTCAAGAAAGACCTGCTTTCATATTCTTCTGTGAAACAAAGGATAATAAAGGTAGAATGGGGAGCTTAAGAAGAGCTTTACATTTTGATGGGTTAATATCAGTAAAGTCTCAAGGCAAGAGTGGTGGCTTGGCATTGTTGTGGAAGGTTAAAGATCATATTCAGCTATGTAGTTGTTCTCGCAATCATATTGACGTGGGAGTTAGAGTGGATGATAAACAAGCATGGAGGTTATCTGGAATTTATGGGGAACTAGACAGAAATAAAAAGAGAAGGACTTGGGACTTGCTTCGCAACCTGGCGAGAGATTCAAACATGCCTTGGTGTGCTATAGGAGATTTCAATAATGTATGTTCTCAGCAAGACAAAAAGGGTGGAGCTCCCTATCCTAGTTGGTTAATCCAGAGGTTTAATGAGGTTCTAACTGATATGGGCCTTATTGATTTAGACTTGGTTGGTCATCAATTCACATGGGAGAGGGGAAGGGGAACGACAGATTGGACTGAAGTGAGGTTAGATAGGGCTTTAACTTCACTATGGTGGCTTAATTTATTTTCGATGGTCAAACTTTATAATTTGGAGGGCTCTTCATCTGATCATAGCCCGATCATGTTGGTTCCAGAAGTTAATGATAACGGTTTGAGGCAGAGAAATTTTAAGTTTGAGAACGCATGGTTAACGGAGCCAATGTGTAGACAGTTGGTGCTGAAGGGTTGGGATAACGGAAATAATGAAGATATTCAGGGGAAAATCAAATCTTGTGGCGAAAAGTTGCATCAATGGGGTAAAGAGGTGACCGGTAAGTTTGCTCAGCGCATTAAGAGTTACAAAAAGGAGATGAAAAGGCTGAGGAATCTTAGAGATCTAGTTCGGTTCATAAATATAAAGAAGCAAAGGGAAAGCTATTTCATATTCTAGAGCAAAAGGGGATTTTCTGGCATCAACGTGCAAAGCAATTTTGGTTACATTCAAGTGACAAGAACAGTAGGTATTTTCATGCCTCAACAAGTGTTCGACGGAGGAATAATCAGATTCACAGGTTAAGAAACGGTGAAGGTAACTGGGTAGAGTGGGATGATGGGCTATCTGAACACATTACAGAGTTCTATAATCATTTTTTTACAGCTACGCAAACCAATTGGCATGAAGTGATTAAATGTGTCGAGTCAAAGATAACAGCAGCTCAGAATATAGATATTTTAAAGAAAGTAACGGAGTATGTTGTGTTCCAAATGAACCCAGATAAATCGCCGGGTCCCGATGGGATGACACCAGCTTTTTATCAAAAGCATTGGTTGATAGTTGGTAAGAATGTGACTAATCTGGTAAGAATGTGACTAATCTGGTTAGAAAGTTTTTTCAAGACGGAATCATGCCAAAGGGGCTAAACGACAAAAATGTAATCCTTATTCCGAAAAAGAAAAATCCAGTCAGTGTGGGGGATCTTAGACCCATATCTGTATATAATGTAGTGGTCAAAATCATCACAAAGGTGATGGAAAACCGAATGAAGTTCATGCTTGACAGTGGGGTTTCTGAGTGTCAGAGCGCTTTCATTCCTGGTAGATCGATTACAGATAACATTATGGTTGGCTATGAGATGATTCATTACCTCAAAATGAAAAGAAGAGGTAATAATGGTTGTATGGCTGTCAAAATTGATATGAGTAAGGCTTATGACAGGATTGAGTGGGATTATTACGGGAACTGTTAAGCAAAATATGCTTTCATGATTGGTGGGTTCACTGTAACACCCCCAGATCCGGGGTCCGGGATCCGGTGGTTACGGTTTCCAATTCTGTCCACAACAATTGAACTTTCCTTAACATAAAATAAATTACATCTCTATAACCCAACACAACAATATAAAACACACTCGTTATAGTCCCAGAGATGAAATCAGAGTAACAATCAAATTTTTATTAATCACATTATGAGTTCTTACAATCCAAAAGGATTTCAATATAAATACATACTCTTTGCCATCCATTTACATAAGTCATACTAGACCATATTCTTGGTACTGAAAGAATAAATATACCCTACCAATAGCTTCTTCTTCAGCTCTGGTAGTCTCATCGTCCTCGCCCGCGTCGAGTGCGCCTTGTGCGAGTCATCTGGTCTAGCTGTTGTTGTGATATAATAATAAAGCAAGGGTGAGCAATAGCCCACCAACAATAATATATAACTGAACGATAATGTATAACAGTTCAAAAGTATCTTTCAAACCATATGCCATGCATTTACGGAAATGATGCCAGTATAATATGAACGATGAAGTTACAAGGTAACTTAAAGTATTTGTTTGTAGAAATATCTGCTACATCAAAGTAAGCGAGATATTCTTATTGTTATTAAGAAGAGGAACTTGCAAGAAAAGGTTGCAATTCCAGTTATGACCCTTTTCCAACTCTGCCAACAGTAATCATGTTGCAGGAAATAAATAAATTTGGATGATGAACCAATGATGGAGTATTCACCGCGCCCGCTGTTCCAATCTTGATGATCAGTCGAGATCGTACAGCTCAATTTAGATTTACTACCGGTAGAAGGAAGAACTGACGGCTTTACTTGTATACCGCCTTGCTAGCTCTCCCCGGCCAACGGTTGGGCCAAAGGGGATGGACCGGCGCTACTCGGCCTCTTACACGACTCCTAGTTCAAATAGAATTCATGATTCCGAATGTAACGTTCGTCCCCCTTTCCCCAAGTATAATACTTGTTGATAAGACTCCACAAAGTAGTCGTATCTAGTTGGAAAGGAAAATTTACCAATAACTCCCAAGCTATTACTTGGTAACGGATATCAACTTGTTCCAGTAATCTTACCCCTCGAAAGATGAGAAGGTAAGCAACGACTTAATAAGTCAACAGCACCCGAGTTGCGAGTGAAGGGAATACTTTATGACCGGGAAGTCGACAAGATAAATAACATCTTCCAAGTAAGGTTCCCTTATTATTAGAGAGGTAGACTCAAAGAAGAATGATGTCTGAGAACCTTTCTTGATATAAGATTAATAATAATATGACTCCGAAATATTTTCTGTAATAATCGAAGAAGATAAACCTTATTGAGGTTATTCTAAGTATGAAATAAATATTCAGAGAATATTTATTGAATTAAAATATTTTATAGAATATTTAGGAATATGAAAGAATATCTTTAATCAGAGTATTTCTCAAATAATCCTTGAAGAAATATCTAGAGAATATTTATTGTATAATTAAATATTCAAATGAATATTCAGAATAATATTCATTAATTAATAAGACCTGAAAAGAATATTTAAAATATTTAAAATAATATTCGATGATTAAATAGAACCTGGATGAATATTCAAAATAATATTCATAATTAATTAGGAATTTAAATGTTTATTGAAAAAGTAATATTCGTTTAATGAATAATATTCTAAATGAATATCAAGTAATATTCATTTAGTAATCCAAGCTTTAAAGGAATATTCGAGATAAGACTCGATAAATAAATCAAGCTTCAGATGAATATTAGAATAATATTCATCAAGTAAGTAATATCTTAAATGAATATTCAAAAGTAATATTCATTTAATAAAGTAATATTCTAAATGGATATTCAAATAATATTCATTTAGTAGTCCATTCTTTAGAAGAATATTCGGAATAATAATCGATAACCTATTCGACTTTGAATGAATATTGAAAAATATTATTCGTCGAATGGTTACGTTCAAATAATTATTTGAAGTAAGGATCGTTAAAATAATTAGTCTCGAACGAATATTCAAATAATATTCGTCGCCCAAATAATAGAAAATATTTACTTAAATATTTTCCTCCGAGGTAATCTCGATATATCAAGGAATATTGACTCCCGGTCTATTTTTGATTAATAAGATGTATACGCCCTTCTATGAGGGTCTTACAATAATCGGCTTATAACTGATATATAACTATCTAGCTTATAAGCCAACAATAACATTCAGGGAACAAGTATATCACTTCAACTTGAAAGTAGGCATGCATGCAATGGCATATGTAAATCAGCAATCATATATATATATTTATTCAATCACAACAACAGCCTAAAAGAAGGGAATTGAAACTTGCCTGGTAGTCGAGTACGGTAAGGGGTAGTGGTAGCGGGTCCCGGTTCAGCTTGGTGATCTATAAATAGCCAAGGCATTCGGGATTAATCACTTAACATATTAAAAGTTAAGTTATACTTAATTCGAAACACGTTCTTGAGTTATCTCGTTATACCCCTTTTAGTGGATTACTTTTATCACTGATCCGACCCGACATCCGTTCGTTAATACGACATGTCATTGTACTTATACTTGGGACATACTTAAGTCATATGAGTTCTAAAGTCGATCGTTACGAACCAATACTATACTCCGAGTTTTATCGTCCGTTTTCTAAGTGTTTTACCGAAGTTATAAAAGAGTCGTCTTTTAGGGGTTCGTTCGCGTTTAACCTCGACTCGAACATTTTTAATAAATCGAAAAATGATCTTTTTGACATACGGTTTTCTTTCACGCCTTCCTTTTTACCTCTAGTATTTATTTACCAAGATTCGCCATGACGTTACATAGTTTACGAGGGTTCAATTACAGTTACGAACTTACGTTTACGGATTCGAACTACTTTTAGTAATTTGGTCATAAATCCTAAACCGTAAGTCCGTTTCACGTTATCTTTATATCAAAACGAAGCTTAGAACATTACCTATCCTATCATCGCAGATAAGGTCTCTGGACAGTAGGGGTTCGACATGGAAAATGGCATACAAAACATGGTATTGCAAAATCGGGCATTATAACGGCTGTAAATCGAATATCTACTAATTTCGAATCTTCCCATAAACATAGTATCCAACCCAAACAACATATACATGACTTATATACATGAACTGAGGCCAAGCAATGCCTTTCCGTTCATCTAGCTATTTACATCATTAATCCAAAATCCATACATAATCATGCTTATAATCTTAACATAACCATAACTAAGTTATAACTAGCATAAACATGCTTAAATCTCAAACAAGGGTTAGGGTTTCAAGAGCTTTATACCTTCCTTGGAGTGTGTAAAGACCTTGCTAAGCTTTGCATAGTCCTTGTATACCCATAACCAAGCTTAGATCATCCTAGAAATCAAGAAAATCAAGAGTTGTTCTTGAAAATCACTATTCACCCTAGTCTTTGATGATTTCTTTGAAAATGGAAACAAGAGAGTTTGGCTTTGAAATTTTTAGGGGATCACTTTTAGGAAATGTAAGACTCACCATAATTTTTACAAGATCAAGAGATGGTGGGAAGAGGGGTTTTGATTTTGGAATTAAGGGTATGGCCGAATGGAATTTTCAAGGGGGGGGAGAGTTGCTTGCTTTATATTTTTTTAATCTCATCCATTCTCATCTATTATCAAGATAATATCTTGTATAAATTCACTTTATTAAAGTGATGAGGTGTTGGATGAGGAAACACCATGACAAGTGTTGAAAATGTGGTGGTTTTAGCCTAACTACATAGTTGCCTTGCTAAGTACTTAGTTGCATTCTCTAGGGTTCTAGTTCCTTGATTCTAGTTTGGTTACTAGATATTTTATACTAGTAGCTTGCACAAGACTCTTGCTTCCTCTACTTGTTTCTGTGTCCGGTTATTGCCCGTTTCGATTGATCGTTCGTAGGAATATTTCACGGATTTCTAATTAGGGTTTACCGGGAATCCTTTTTAATATTAATACTTTCATTCTCCATCTTTCATTCTAACTTTCCAATTTATATTCCTTAAATCCATTCGTTAAATACTTAAGGCTATCAGTGTCCAAGGAACTCTCGGAGAAAATAAAAGTGCGGTTTTTCAGAATCCGACAGCTTTTACATACACTTATTTTCCCCCTGGATCACTAATACGAACTCGGAAATCCGTTCCGAATGCTTCCATATAGTGTCGTCTCATATTATTATATACTCCCACCAAAACACTATTCATTCTGTATTCTTTACTTGTTCTCTTAGGGTGGTACAATTGTCCGTATTCTCTTTCGATCGTTCCTTATCCTTTTTACGGAACTACTGGATTAATCGTTACCGATCTGGATGACATGAGAATATTCTCCTGCTTGAAATTGCCATATCTTATTCCCTTAGAAGATAGATTATTCTTACCTATGTTGTTACCCTTTAGCATTCTTCAAGACATAGAAATAATAAAGTCGAATTCCATTCATTCTTTCCAAATATCAATTATTACATTGTAGCCATAACCACTCCTCAGTGGTTTCCTACCTTCATTCTTAAATCAAATATAATAACATCCCAAAATATCAAATCCTCAAAGTTAATATCTCAATTCTTGGATTATAATAATATTTAATCCACTGTCCGGTCAAATATTATACCGAAAAGAATTTGGAATTTCTGAATTCCGATCGTCTCTGCATTCACTTATTTCCTCCGCGTATTACTAATATGACTTCGAAATATCCATATCACGTCCCGTACATAGGGTGGAGTGAGAAGTTTTCCAACTTACAAATCACTATTCATCCACCAAATTACTATGCACGTACAGGAAACACTATGCACATACGGGAAATACTATGCACGTACGGGAAATACTATGCACGTATGGGAAACACTATGCACGTACTCATTTCCTTTCAAGGATCCATTAGCTCCTTCCTGGATGGTAGATTATTCTTATCTAGGTCCTCAACCATCGAATTACTCTATTCTGACAATATACCAATGCATCAGGATCATTGTCCAGAGCAATATCCATTCATTACAATCCTTGTTCTTTAAAACCACCATTCATTAGAGCTGGTGACCTTGTTGTCGGAATCATTGTTCCTCATTTTATCATTACTTAATAAAAAGTTTTAATTATATCCAAAATTTGGGGTTCTTACAGTCTCCCCTCCTTAAAAGGATTCCGTCCCGGAATCAGGTAGGAAGCAAAGAGTCGTTTGCCTGCCGTTCACTCTTTAGCTTCCCGGTCAATTCTTAGTCGTTCTACCCTTCCTCAGCACATCTTCTAGTGCTACAATTCATACTTTATCCTTTTTCCATCAACGTTGCTACTTTTCGTACAACTCACTATCCGGGTTATACTCTTACTCAGTCTTATCCTTATTGATACCTGCAGTAACATTGGTATCACTATCACCCTACGATTCGGAGGTAACCTCGCTCGTACTGTGCATTTCCTGATTGCTTTAATCTTCGCAATCTCGATCAATATAGAGAAGTGGAAAGATTTATTGAGAGATCACTATGATCAATTGAACATTTGTTATATTGCATAGTTAGTACAGAAGGGGGCCAGCCTTTAGTACTTGACAAGCAATTAAACAAGTCATGGCATTCCACTTAGACTTCTATCACATAGACAGATAGTCACATAGCAGTACCTCCCCTCCTAAAAGGGTTGTTCTTCTCAATTCATAAAGAAGATGAATAAGAGAGAAGAAGAGAAAAGAGTTCTAAAGGATTATAGAAAGCTTTCATGATTGTAGAATATCATACTCAGAATTTACCTCTGAACTATAGAGATTTATCAAAGAAGAAATTAATCATAATTATATCCAATACTATTTGATCGCAATCTCACGTGTCAACATATCTTGCTGCTTTGTCCATTATTCTATGGACAAATACTCTTGTTCAATCTTAGCGATACTCACATTCGGGAAATCCTTCAACCTTTCAGGTTAAATCTTAGATTTCTCACTTGACATCATTATTACTGACATCCCATATCATGTTACTAGCTTTTCATAACTATAATATTGACACTATCAGGTTGTCATCCTGAGAATTCATTAGAAAACCCATTCATAACATTCCTTGCTTCTCATTCCGTAGTTGCTTCCCCAGCCTTTTCTTTATCAATCACATCCTTCTTATTAGCTGATTCTTACTCATTTCTATTATTTACTTTCACCTTCACCTCTTTATTGAGACACCTTTTTGCACTTGGTACCTCCTTATCGGTATTCCGTCTCATTTATTCTATAATCATCAAGTTATTTCCAAATTAAACTTTCCGAAATGAATCTGGCCCGATTCCTTTAACTTAGATTCATATAATCTACTTCTGCCAACCTTGTTTCTCATTAGTTGTTCTTTTCTATCCGTGGTTTTCCACAGGTTGTCTTTCGTAAGTCAGACCAGGTCGTATATCTACATGCTCGTACTCCTATCATCTGTTGAACATCTACATTTTACTGGCGTAGCCTGGCCACATGAAAACCCGTTATGACCGTGCTATAATTTTGGGGGTAAGGCTGGCTCGAATACCACCGTCCGAACACTTTAAACTCTCAAGTGGCCCAATAAGTCTTGGGCTCAACCGCCCTTCCCTCCAAGTCTCATTAATTCTTTCTACGGGAATACGTTTAGCATCACGAATTATCAACCTCATATTCTCTATCTTGTTTGTGCAGAAGTACACTAACACAAACTTGCTTGTCATTCATCAACATGCCATTTAGCTTATCAATAGCAGCACTTTCTTTATCTTTACGTTGTCATCTCCTTTCTTAGAAGAATCACCATCGCTTGTTGTTTACGTAGTGCGTTAATAGCTAACCCTACGGGTTTCAAATCCCTTAGGGAGGCAAAGTAATCATTATTCCTTATCCATAAGGAACACTTCCTGAACTTGATGTAGATATAACGTGAAGCAGATAGAATTGCAGAAGAGTTCAAGCATCGCAGCTAGGTCCGGTTGATGAAACTATCACTTATGCATCTTCCATAAAAGACTGGAAACTTAACGGTTTACTTCATCAATTTTGTACCATGGTCCTGGTTGGCCTCAAAACGGGACCTTCTAAGGTACGTAACATGCTTAAGACTCCATCAGGAATCGAATCTTTACTTAAACTATTATTACTGTTAATTCTTGCACAGTCATCAGAAGGAATGCAAATTCCTCCATTCCGATATGACCTTCATGGTCCTTCCAAATATCATCCTGTTTCTTCGGTATGAACATTTGTAATTATTCCTTTATACTTAGATTGTCGGCCACCTCATTGGCCTTTCTTGATGATAATGATTTCTTGTAACCCATGTTTTCTGGGTACATTCCAGCTCAAGTTTTTCTACCTCATTCCCATCACTGTTGGGTTAAAGCATTCTCCCTTAAGCTCTGCTGAAGGAGAAAATATAACTATCAGTCATTCCCATAAGTCATTGCTTCCACCTACCCGTGGGAACTTTATCACGTTTATTCTCAATCCTACTTAGGATACTTCTTTTCTTAGTTCTTTCTTTATCTTAGGATAATCTCAACCTTTATAGGTTCAACCCATACTTCCTCAGGGTTTCATACATGCCTCATCTGGCATTATTGTTACGATGTCATACATTCCTTACCAAACTTCCATTTTTGAAGTTCGGAATATTACCCTTTTTCCTTGTAAGGTTTCGTAGGCCATCCTTATCATTCCTCCGGTATTTTCTGGGTACCGGGTATATCAAAATGTCATTGATCAATACTCTAATAATTCTATCTATGTTCTTTCCAGAACTCTTTTTAATAATCCTTACCGGTCATTGTTGCCTTAGCAAGTCCAGCTCATAACATCTGAAGTCATAATGTCGTTATTAGGGTTAATGCCACCCCTTGTGCATTCCCCAGGGTTTGTCTTAATTTATGGATATCCTATCCTTAATTCAACTGCCAAGGAATTCTTGCATCTTATAATTGGCAATCAGATCATGTATCCTTAATAAAGGTCTCTTTTCAATCATTCTCATTTGATAATCGATCGGTGGTTTAATGCCACCCTCTTCTTTCAGATAGTTGTCAGCCTATTTGGCCTTCCAAAAATGCAACGTATGCCAATCTCTTCTCTTACCGAACTTGTTAATGGTAGCAAGGATGTTCTGGAAGATATTGGTCGAGTTCAACGTGAATCTCTTAGTGCTTATCGTTCTTCGCAAAGGTACTTGCCTCAGACAAAATTCCTACAGCATACTGTTCAATTTCTGACCTTTTCTATACCCTCTTCATATACCTTCATTGTTTACTTTCCTCCGTCATAATATATTCATGGTATTCATGATACCCTAACATCATACATCTCAAGTCACTATACTTCCATTTTACTCGAAATCTTGAACAACCATATACACATGAGTCACTTTAGTACGGGTGACCCCATCCCAAAAAGGTCTAGTGAATTCCCAATCAAAACATGGGTTGTTCGGCAGAAGATTCAAACGATCTCATTAATGTTTCCTTTATATCAGAAGCCCTTGCAGTCGGTGCTTTCTTAGAAGCAACCCTGCTTTGTCTTTTCATTGCTGGTCTAGTCACTTTATAGTCCGTTGTGACTTGGCCTCAACTGGCCACACATAAAAATATATGATTTTAGGGGTTGGCTAATAGCATTACTTTTCTAGCAATTGCCGGCATAGTGCCTTCTTCTTTGATACCTTTCTACCTTTCCAAAACTTTACTCCATATAAGTCTTAATCGACTACTCGGCACCATCTCCGGTCACCTTTCCTCCACTTTTATCTTTTCAACGATTCTTATCAATCCTGCGTGCCACACAAGCTTACCATTCCTGGCATAACAGCCTTTTCATTTAAGTCAATCCTAGAATTTCTCAATCCGGCTGGTTTCTTACTTACATTTCCTATTTTCGTCCAATCTCACTTCATCATTTTATCACTACCGTCGATTGTAATGCTCAGGGTCCGTTTACTAACCCATTTTACAGCATCCTTACCCAAATCACAGGGTTTGCTCCAATTTTTTACTCTCTTCCATGACATTCTCTGATAATCAGAAAGACAAGGTTTGCCAAAATTCACCGAATTCCTTTCCAGACTCAGGGAAATTTTGATCAATCTACCCACCTACTGGTAACATTAAGGAGACCAGTTTCGAAACCTGAAGAATAGTTCTATGAACCTCCAAGCAGGTGGAATCATAAGCAGTCATAGTTAACGAAATAATCATCATCGGATTGGAAGTTTACCCACTGGAGAGGAATCAATTATATCCATCCCTTAGAAGGGAATCAATAGTTTCAAACTGAAACCTGTCACAACGTCCTGATATTCAATACTACCAAATGTCGGTCTACCTAACCCTTTATGCGAAGCGTCATTGGAAGCACAAAGTCTCCTTTTTCCATTAAGCAATGCCAGCTCTTGGTCATTACCAATTTCACCTTTTAGCTCCAGGAAGATTTTCTCACATTTTTCTCTTTAACTGCTGATCGTATTACTTGATCTATTATAATTCCGTGTCGGAGTAAACTTAAGGTAACTACTATAATCCATTCAAAGAGAAGAAGGAATTTAATACTCCTCTGAATCACATGCATCTGACGTTTCTGGTTCATCATTTAACTGAGTTGAATTAACTCTATACTCAGTCTCTGGCAGTAGTCTCATTACGAGTTCATCTTGACTCACTGGTCTTATCTTCCGGTAGGTTCTGAGATCATTGTCTTGCTTACTACTTCCTTATATAACTTTACCCAATCATGCTATCACTTCCCAATGTCTTTACTTTCTAAATGATTCATTCATAAAATGAACATTTTCCTTAATAAAACCACCTTATCAACCTCAATTTGGTTCCATAATTTACAACCTACGACACCTGCCTTCTCATGGCGAATTATTACTGACCATATTCATACTAATTCATTTATCAAATGATATGGCACTTACTGCCTCCTTCTCAACTATTTTTAGGGACTCTGCTCCTCGCCCTAAATCGATGTCTTTGATAATCATACATCCCTCTAGCTCTTTCTTTGTTAAGATGAAAATCTCTAAGGATTCTCATCTATTTCCGTATAAGATCTCAAGTAATTCTTCCAATCCTTCTTTCTTGCTGGTACTACATCTGGTAGTCCGGCTATGAATTCAACATGCATCTTCAGATCTCTTAATAATATCTCGGTTCTTTATACTCACTTTTCTGAGCACCATTTCTTAATCATCACAGTCATTTTGGCTGCGACCCTCATTACCCATGGGTAAGCTCCTTATCCTAACAGGATTTTCTTTATCTGCTGGAACCTCTTCCGGGTCTCCAGTAGGGTACTCCATCGAATTACCCGCTGATCTTCAGCATATAAAGCATCATCGCGCTGTTACTCGTATGCCTCAAGGTCAGTCGCCTTACTCGTCGATACGATATCGAGCTAAGTTACTATCATTATACTTACGAGTTCCCATAAGGGTTTTATATGTCATCACTACATTAAGTAGTCCGACTATGAACTTGGCAAGAGTTCTTATTATCTTATTGAATTTATTGTTTTAACGTCACCTCATCTCTGGGGTTTATAACGTACGCTCTGATACCACTTCTGTAACACCCCCAGATCCGGGGTCCGGGATCCGGTGGTTACGGTTTCCAATTCTGTCCACAACAATTGAACTTTCCTTAACATAAAATAAATTACGTCTCTATAACCCAACACAACAATATAAAACACACCCGTTATAGTCCCAGAGATGAAATCAGAGTAACAATCAAATTTTTATTAATCACATTATGAGTTCTTACAATCCAAAAGGATTTCAATATAAATACATACTCTTTGCCATCCATTTACATAAGTCATACTAGACTATATTCTTGGTACTGAAAGAATAAATATACCCTACCAATAGCTTCTTCTTCAGCTCTAGTAGTCTCATCGTCCTCGCCCGCGTCGAGTGCGCCTTGTGCGAGTCATCTGGTCTAGCTGTTGTTGTGATATAATAATAAAGCAAGAGTGAGCAATAGCCCACCAACAATAATATATAACTGAACGATAATGTATAACAGTTCAAAAGTATCTTTCAAACCATATGCCATGCATTTACGGAAATGATGCCAGTATAATATGAACGATGAAGTTACAAGGTAACTTAAAGTATTTGTTTGTAGAAATATCTGCTACATCAAAGTAAGCGAGATATTCTTATTGTTATTAAGAAGAGGAACTTGCAAGAAAAGGTTGCAATTCCAGTTATGACCCTTTTCCAACTCTGCCAACAGTAATCATGTTGCAGGAAATAAATAAATTTGGATGATGAACCAATGATGGAGTATTCACCGCGCCCGCTGTTCCAATCTTGATGATCAGTCGAGATCGTACAGCTCAATTTAGATTTACTACCGGTAGAAGGAAGAACTGACGGCTTTACTTGTATACCGCCTTGCTAGCTCTCCCCGGCCAACGGTTGGGCCAAAGGGGATGGACCGGCGCTACTCGACCTCTTACACGACTCCTAGTTCAAATAGAATTCATGATTCTGAATGTAACGTTCGTCCCCCTTTCCCCAAGTATAATACTTGTTGATAAGACTCCACAAAGTAGTCGTATCTAGTTGGAAAGGAAAATTTACCAATAACTCCCAAGCTATTACTTGGTAACGGATATCAACTTGTTCCAGTAATCTTACCCCTCGAAAGATGAGAATGTAAGCAACGACTTAATAAGTCAACAGCACCCGAGTTGCGAGTGAAGGGAATACTTTATGACCGGGAAGTCGACAAGATAAATAACATCTTCCAAGTAAGGTTCCCTTATTATTAGAGAGGTAGACTCAAAGAAGAATGATGTCTGAGAACCTTTCTTGATATAAGATTAATAATAATATGACTCCGAAATATTTTCTGTAATAATCGAAGAAGATAAACCTTATTGAGGTTATTCTAAGTATGAAATAAATATTCAGAGAATATTTATTGAATTAAAATATTTTATAGAATATTTAGGAATATGAAAGAATATCTTTAATCAGAGTATTTCTCAAATAATCCTTGAAGAAATATCTAGAGAATATTTATTGTATAATTAAATATTCAAATGAATATTCAGAATAATATTCATTAATTAATAAGACCTGAAAAGAATATTTAAAATATTTAAAATAATATTCGATGATTAAATAGAACCCTGGATGAATATTCAAAATAATATTTATAATTAATTAGGAATTTAAATGTTTATTGAAAAAGTAATATTCGTTTAATGAATAATATTCTAAATGAATATCAAGTAATATTCATTTAGTAATCCAAGCTTTAAAGGAATATTCGAGATAAGACTCGATAAATAAATCAAGCTTCAGATGAATATTAGAATAATATTCATCAAGTAAGTAATATCTTAAATGAATATTCAAAAGTAATATTCATTTAATAAAGTAATATTCTAAATGGATATTCAAATAATATTCATTTAGTAGTCCAATCTTTAGAAGAATATTCGGAATAATAATCGATAACCTATTCGACTTTGAATGAATATTGAAAAATATTATTCGTCGAATGGTTACGTTCAAATAATTATTTGAAGTAAGGATCGTTAAAATAATTAGTCTCGAACGAATATTCAAATAATATTCGTCGCCCAAATAATAGAAAATATTTACTTAAATATTTTCCTCCGAGGTAATCTCGATATATCAAGGAATATTGACTCCCGGTCTATTTTTGATTAATAAGATGTATACGCCCTTCTATGAGGGTCTTACAATAATCGGCTTATAACTGATATATAACTATCTAGCTTATAAGCCAACAATAACATTCAGGGAACAAGTATATCACTTCAACTTGAAAGTAGGCATGCATGCAATGGCATATGTAAATCAGCAATCATATATATATATTTATTCAATCACAACAACAGCCTAAAAGAAGGGAATTGAAACTTGCCTGGTAGTCGAGTACGGTAAGGGGTAGTGGTAGCGGGTCCCGGTTCAGCTTGGTGATCTATAAATAGCCAAGGCATTCGGGATTAATCACTTAACATATTAAAAGTTAAGTTATACTTAATTCGAAACACGTTCTTGAGTTATCTCGTTATACCCCTTTTAGTGGATTACTTTTATCACTGATCCGACCCGACATCCGTTCGTTAATACGACATGTCATTGTACTTATACTTGGGACATACTTAAGTCATATGAGTTCTAAAGTCGATCGTTACGAACCAATACTATACTCCGAGTTTTATCGTCCGTTTTCTAAGTGTTTTACCGAAGTTATAAAAGAGTCGTCTTTTAGGGGTTCGTTCGCGTTTAACCTCGACTCGAACATTTTTAATAAATCGAAAAATGATCTTTTTGACATACGGTTTTCTTTTACGCCTTCCTTTTTACCTCTAGTATTTATTTACCAAGATTCGCCATGACGTTACATAGTTTACGAGGGTTCAATTACAGTTACGAACTTTCGTTTACGGATTCGAACTACTTTTAGTAATTTGGTCATAAATCCTAAACCGTAAGTCCGTTTCACGTTATCTTTATATCAAAACGAAGCTTAGAACATTACCTATCCTATCATCGCAGATAAGGTCTCTGGACAGTAGGGGTTCGACATGGAAAATGGCATACAAAACATGGTATTGCGAAATCGGGCATTATAACGGCTGTAAATCGAATATCTACTAATTTCGAATCTTCCCATAAACATAGTATCCAACCCAAACAACATATACATGACTTATATACATGAAATGAGGCCAAGCAATGCCTTTCCGTTCATCTAGCTATTTACATCATTAATCCAAAATCCATACATAATCATGCTTATAATCTTAACATAACCATAACTAAGTTATAACTAGCATAAACATGCTTAAATCTCAAACAAGGGTTAGGGTTTCAAGAGCTTTATACCTTCCTTGGAGTGTGTAAAGACCTTGCTAAGCTTTGCATAGTCCTTGTATACCCATAACCAAGCTTAGATCATCCTAGAAATCAAGAAAATCAAGAGTTGTTCTTGAAAATCACTATTCACCCTAGTCTTTGATGATTTCTTTGAAAATGGAAACAAGAGAGTTTGGCTTTGAAATTTTTAGGGGATCACTTTTAGGAAATGTAAGACTCACCATAATTTTTACAAGATCAAGAGATGGTGGGAAGAGGGGTTTTGATTTTGGAATTAAGGGTATGGCCGAATGGAATTTTCAAGGGGGGGGAGAGTTGCTTGCTTTATATTTTTTTAATCTCATCCATTCTCATCTATTATCAAGATAATATCTTGTATAAATTCACTTTATTAAAGTGATGAGGTGTTGGATGAGGAAACACCATGACAAGTGTTGAAAATGTGGTGGTTTTAGCCTAACTACATAGTTGCCTTGCTAAGTACTTAGTTGCATTCTCTAGGGTTCTAGTTCCTTGATTCTAGTTTGGTTACTAGATATTTTATACTAGTAGCTTGCACAAGACTCTTGCTTCCTCTACTTGTTTCTGTGTCCGGTTATTGCCCGTTTCGATTGATCGTTCGTAGGAATATTTCACGGATTTCTAATTAGGGTTTACCGGGAATCCTTTTTAATATTAATACTTTCATTCTCCATCTTTCATTCTAACTTTCCAATTTATATTCCTTAAATCCATTCGTTAAATACTTAAGGCTATCAGTGTCCAAGGAACTCTCGGAGAAAATAAAAGTGCGGTTTTTCAGAATCCGACAGCTTTTACATACACTTATTTTCCCCCTGGATCACTAATACGAACTCGGAAATCCGTTCCGAATGCTTCCATATAGTGTCGTCTCATATTATTATATACTCCCACCAAAACACTATTCATTCTGTATTCTTTACTTGTTCTCTTAGGGTGGTACAATTGTCCGTATTCTCTTTCGATCGTTCCTTATCCTTTTTACGGAACTACTGGATTAATCGTTACCGATCTGGATGACATGAGAATATTCTCCTGCTTGAAATTGCCATATCTTATTCCCTTAGAAGATAGATTATTCTTACCTATGTTGTTACCCTTTAGCATTCTTCAAGACATAGAAATAATAAAGTCGAATTCCATTCATTCTTTCCAAATATCAATTATTACATTGTAGCCATAACCACTCCTCAGTGGTTTCCTACCTTCATTCTTAAATCAAATATAATAACATCCCAAAATATCAAATCCTCAAAGTTAATATCTCAATTCTTGGATTATAATAATATTTAATCCACTGTCCGGTCAAATATTATACCGAAAAGAATTTGGAATTTCTGAATTCCGATCGTCTCTGCATTCACTTATTTCCTCCGCGTATTACTAATATGACTTCGAAATATCCATATCACGTCCCGTACATAGGGTGGAGTGAAAAGTTTTCCAACTTACAAATCACTATTCATCCACCAAATTACTATGCACGTACAGGAAACACTATGCACATACGGGAAATACTATGCACGTACGGGAAATACTATGCACGTATGGGAAACACTATGCACGTACTCATTTCCTTTCAAGGATCCATTAGCTCCTTCCTGGATGGTAGATTATTCTTATCTAGGTCCTCAACCATCGAATTACTCTATTCTGACAATATACCAATGCATCAGGATCATTGTCCAGAGCAATATCCATTCATTACAATCCTTGTTCTTTAAAACCACCATTCATTAGAGCTGGTGACCTTGTTGTCAGAATCATTGTTCCTCATTTTATCATTACTTAATAAAAAGTTTTAATTATATCCAAAATTTGGGGTTCTTACATTCACCAAGTTCTTCAATGTGTTAACTCAGTTTCGTATAACATTATCCATTGTTTTATGGAAATGGGGCATGTGATTCCAAGTAGGGGGCTGCGTCAAGGAGATCCGTTATCTCCGTATCTCTTTATTCTATGTGCTAAAGGACTCTCTGCATTATTACAAAAATATTAGGCCCAATGTTTGATTCATGGCATTAAAGTAATTCATCAAGCTCCTAGCATCAATCACTTACTGTTTGTAGACGATAGTTATATATTTTGCAAGGTATCTGAGGAAGAAGCTCTTAAGATGGTGCATCTTCTTCAAACTTTTGAAGAAGCCTCGGGTCAGCAGGTGTTCCTTATGAAATCTTCAGTTATTTTTAGTACAAATGTGGGAAGGGAGTGCAGGAATCAAATCTATCATACTCTCAAGATGAGTGAGGCTGATGGTTCGGTGCCTTATTTGGGTCTACCAAACATGGTTGGTCGTAATAAATCAAGAGTGCTGGGGTATCTGAAAGAGAAACTGAAGCACAGAGTTCAAACTTGGAAGGAGAAGTGGATTTCTCAGGTTGGTAGAGAAGTCCTTATAAAAAATGTGGCACATGCTATTCCTACTTATGCGATTACTAGAGATTACTAGAGATCACATTCTTATTACCCATGGAAATTACTAGAGATTTTGAGAGAAGCTTATCCAGGTACTGGTGGGGAGTCAAAGACAATTCGAAGAAGAGTATATTTTGAATGAATTGGGAAAGATTAAGTAACCATAAGTGAAGGGGTGGTCTAGGGGCTAGGAATTTTACTGATTTCAGTCTTGCACTTCTAGGAAAGCAGGGGTGGAGGTTTGTTACATGTCCAGATCAACTGTCTAGTAAAATTTACAAGGCAAGGTATTTCCCTAACAGTCATTTTCTTGAATCAAAATTGGGAGATAATCCCAGTTACATATGGCAGAGTATTTGAGAAGCCAAATCAGTGGTCTTGGTAGGTGCTCGATGGAAGTTGAGTAATGGTGAGTAGGTTAAGGTGATTGGTCAACCTTGGCTTCACGATGATTCAAATCCTTATATCACTAGTGAAGTTCAGGGCCTGGATCATGCTATTGTGGCTTCATTAAAGACGTTGGATGGACGACAGTGGGATAGGTAAATCATTGCAGATTTGTTTAATCAAAGGGATCAACAATGCATCTTGAATACGGCAGTGGGGGATGGGAGTGGGGTTGATATGTTGTAGTGGAATGAAGAAAGCAGTGAAGATTATACAGTTAGGAGCACTTATAGACTTCCTCAAAGACAGAAAGGGGCATGGAGTACAGGTGATAACAACAGTATATGGAAATTATTGTGGAGAATCAAGGCTCCTCCTAAGGTTCTTAATATGGTATGGCATGCTTTATCCTAGTGTTTACCCATAAAAACTGCTCTTTATGCAAAACGTGTTCCGGTATGTGTGGTATGCCTAGTTTGCAATGGGGATCAGGAGACAGTGATTCATGTTTTAGTCAATTGCCCTTTTGCAGCTCGTTGTTGGAGGAAGAGAGGTAGAGCTTGTCAAACTACAAATGATACCAGTTTTGATACTTGGTTGAAGAAGATGTTAAACCTAGCTGACAAAGGGGAACATGGAGAAATTGTTACGTTATGCTGGAGTATTTGGTAGGCTTGGAACAATATGCTTTGGAATCAGAAAAGGGGTAAAGTAGATTTTATGGTATATTCGACGAGGAAGTATCTTGAGGAATAGAAAAAGGCTCAAGTAATGTCAACAAAGGCTCTTTACCAGGATGTGGAAAGTGGTGATGGAGCAAATTCTTGGGTGAAACCTAAAAAAGATGAAGTCAAGATATCAGTCGATGTTATGATTTTTGCTGAGAACTCTAAGCATGGCATTGGTTTGTTAGCTCAGGATGATAAAGGTGAGGTGATTCAGGGGAGATCAGAAGTGTTGCAAGGAGCAGTTCGACCAGAATATGAAGAAGCCATTATTGTTAAGTGATCCTCTAAGCTGGGTGAAGGAAGGAGAGTGGAGGGAGGTAGTGATCGAAACGAACTATTTGGCTGTCGTTCAAGCAATTCGTAGTAATGTTAGTATGAGCTCTCCGTTTGGTAGTATAGTTATGGAGTGTCGATTGATGCTTTTTGATTCAAACATTGATTTGTGTTTTATTAGACGATCTGCTAACATGGCCGCTCACTATTTAGCGAGAAATCCATGTTCATTTCCAGGTCGAGTATACAATAGGAGGTCTATTCCTATTGGATTGGAGTCTCTCTTGTTGGCTGATATGTTCGAGTAATATATATTTCAGTTCGCCAAAAAAAACCCATAAGGAAACAGGACGAGAATGAGACAAATTTTCTTTTATGTAAAATGGGTATCAGAAGAGTGATCCATCCTACTCCACGAGCATGCCCAAATTTTCAAGTTTTTTTAAAAAAGGGAGATAATACGTGTACACTGTATATATGGATAGGGGTATGCATGGATTGGTTCGGCTAAATTTTAGTTAAAACTGCTATAGAACCGTGTATTTCAGTTCGATTCGATTTTTACCTTAAAATCATAATTGAACTGTTTCAAACTGTTTTTTTATTTGATTAATCGTTTATCAGTTTCGATTTTTTTGGGTTTCATATAATAAAAAAATATTATACACATTCGATAATAACAGTCTTGAAATATTTTAACATAAAAAATAATAAAATTATTTACAAGGACAAGTTATAACTTCTATTAACAAAATATTACAATGGACATGATATACAAGACAATCTATTATATATATAAAGGAAATTCCCCGAGAGTTTGGTGGAGCTTTAAGAGCTCTAAAATCGCTCGATTCATATTTATCTATTTTTCTAGAACTCCTCTATTTTAAATAACTAAAATTAAAATTTCCTTCTTTAAACCCTATTTTTTAGAAAAGAAATCAAAACTTCCTTTTTTAACATTAATATAAACATTAACATAAACATCTTTGAAATTGAAAAGGTTCTCGAATTTATAGGGAAAAATAATTCAAATTACATAAAAAAAATTAAAGCTTCCTTTTTTAACATTAGTATAAACATTAACATAAACATCTTTGAAATAGAAAAGGTTCTCGAATTTGTAGGGAAAAAGAATTCAAATTACATATTCGAAATAGAAAAGGTTTTCGAATTTGTTGGGAAGAAAAAATTATATATTCGAAATAGAAAAAAAATTATATTCTTATATTATATATTCGAAATAGAAAAGAAATTTTATATTCTTATATATATACAATCATTACTTCTAATAATAAAACTTTTTCACTATGTTTGTAATCATATTTACTCGATTTATAAACAAATTTCTGTAGTCCAAAAATATTAGTTCTCTTCATATTTATGTTTGCGTTTAGAGCTTCTTGAACATAAATAATTAGTCGTGATTTTGATTGTTTTATTTTTTATAAGACAGGAATAGACGCCAAAGTTTTGTCGCAGTACAGAGAAGATGGATGTAATTTGATGATATTTGTATTATCAAAGAAAGAAGCTGGATGCATGATGATGATATGCAGCTATCAATTCTGATTCAGGAGTTTCCTCAATTCCTACTATGCACTACAATGTTAGGAATAAATTCATGAGTTGTGATGTGTAGAATAGAATGACATAACACTTCTTGTAATACCCTGATCTTATAAAGGGTTTAGCATTTGATTAAGGAGATATCAGTTATTCAAGATCTGCAGAAACTGTGAACAGTACTTGACCAGAGACTGAAGTCACGGACTAAGAGTTTTCAGGGACTATGACAGACCCTGACTGTATCGAAGTTGCAGAATTGGAAAGTGTTATACTTTAGGATCTTGTATTCAAAAGATGGAAAGAAGTGTGCATGAAGAAAAGAATCGAAACATTGTTGGAAACTACCAACTGGACGGCAGAAGATTAACATGTATTAGTTATTACTTTCTGTTATTAGTTGATAGGTAGCATTATAAATACTCTCTCAATAACATTGTAATATGTGTGAGATTTGTGATCATCGTGAGTATATGAGTGAACAAACAGAGAGAGATTTGTATTAAGAGCAGCTGCTAAAGGTATTGTTCACCTTTGGTAGAGTTTGTATTGGATTTTATTAATACAAACAGTTTGATTTATTCGTTTGTTCTTGTTCATCTAATCAAGCAAAAATCAGACACGATTACATAAATTGTATTCAACCCCCCTTCTACAAGTTATTACAGTTAACAATTGGTATCAGAGCAGGTTGATTTCGAATTATCATAAAGATCTACAATCATGTCTGGTTACAAGGATGGTAATACTAAGATCCCTATGCTCAAGAGAAACGAGTATACTCTCTGGGAAGTGAAGATGTTGCATCACCTGGAAGCAACAGACCCTGATTATATTGACAGAATTAGAGATGGGCCTTTCGTTCCAACAAGGGTTGTTCCTCAAGCAACTGTCGAAGGAAATGTAGTTCCAGAGCACACGGCAGAGAAGCCTAAATCTGAATGGACAGATAAGGACAAGAAGAACGTTCTTAAGGATGCTAAAGTGAGAAACATACTGTTCAACAGTCTTGATTCTGTTCTCACTAACTATGTTCTTTCTTGTAAAACTGCTAAGGAGATATGAGACAATCTGAAGGTTCATTGTGAAGGAACTAAACCTGTCAGGAAAAATATGAGGACACTTCTCATACAATAGTATGAGTATTTTAAATCCAAGTCTGGTGAGTGACTTACTGATACCTTTAATAGGTTTACTAAACTCATCAATGAGATGGCCATGCATGGTAAATATTATGACTTGGAGGATGTTAATGAGTGGATTTTATAACTTTTGAGAGGTTTATGGGTAGTTGTGTAGGCTAACGATCAACTGTTCTGTGAAAGGTTTGGGTTGTGATTGTGGGGGTTGAGCTGTGCTCGAGGGTGTCTCCAATAATCTCAAGTGCCTTTAGAGAGAATTAGAGAACTGAATGCGTCTTACCTCCAAGGTGCCTACGTACCCTTGTTTATATAGGGATCAAGCTCACGTAGTTTTAATAGGACTCTGTATCTTGCTGGAACTGCTGTATTCAATTACCTAGTTCGTGTAGGACTCAGTTTCCTTTAGAGCCTTCCACGAACTAGTTGGCTAAGTAGAGTAGAACTCGAGTTCGAACCCTACTATGATTCTCTCATTGGTCAGAGACATTCTAGGATCATCTGCGCCCTAGAATTATACTCAAATACCAATTCGTTTATCTGTTCTAGATGGCTTCTAGAACCTTCTGTTGGCTACTCGTAGGAACCTGGTGCTCAGGAACCTATATCTCAGGAGCCTGTTTCTCAGGAACCTCCTTATTTCGGGACATATCACTTAGGGAACTCCCTTTAGGCATCAGTACCTGCACAAATAACAAACTGGTTAGACTGGATAGCTCTTCACATGCTCTCGTCATCTCTATGGCTGTTGCTATGCTAACTCGAACTCTTCCGCTGGGAGGAACCTGGTCTTCTAATGTTCAGCTCAGCTTCCTGACCATTGGGAACCTCCTTATACTTGTACTTCCTTAGTCATTTCTTCTATCTGATCTTCATAACTCACATTGGATCTATCCTCTAGCTCGTATGGATTGAACCCTATGGCCTAATGGGCCTAAATTCAGCCCATGATGATTTTGGGCACAACAAGTACCCCCCGGTTAGTTGAAATCATGTAATGTGAAAGGAACCTATTTTACTTTCTGATCATGGGTTCTACACTAAATCATATCCATAACAATACCTTGCTTTAACATTTTATATCCAAGCCTAAATGAGCTAACTCGGCGTAGGAAACAGGACATAAAATATTTTAAGCTTAATATAATCTTGAGTAAGCTTCCTTCATACCAAGGAACCTGTTATCTTGCTATTTTCTTCTTCAGACTGCAGCTCTCGAAATCAACTCTATGTTCGCGTTTAGCTTCCCAGGGAATCTGACTTGTTTCTTATCATTACGTCTCCAACCTACAGTTAATGTGTGAGTTCCCAAGGTTTACACGTCTCTCACGCGTGTACCTCTTCATTCTACCGTTCCAATAATTCTCCGCCACGCGTTTATAGCTGCTCCCCATTCACTTCAACTATTTAATAACATAAATTAACCTGGCTTCATTTTTTACCTTTACCAAATTCCTGCAAAACCCTTGGAGAGAGAACAAGAGGAGTCCGACAGTTGCCTTCTCAATCCGTCTTCTCCGTCGCCGCTCAACTCAAATCAAGGTATGATTCCGACTCATTTCTTCCTGTTTTCTCATGTTCTTGCCTCGCTTTTTCAATTATCTGTTTCTTTACGCTTTGCATGTCATCATTTTCTTTACTTCTGATCCCAGTATGTATGCGTCTATATCTATTCTTCACATTCCATGCTTCACACACAATTGTTCACTTACACTTTGTCTGTTTGATCATCACTCCATGGTTTCGTGACCCTGGCTTCTCCGGGACTCGCTATTGTCTGTTCACATTCTGCACACACATGTGTTTAACTCATACTATAGACGATATGCGTTGTTAATGGTGTGTAGTTTCTGTGTAATTCATCAACTACCCTATGTCTCATAGCCACGACTATCCAAATGCTTTAGGACCACAATTTTCTTTTTTTACAAAACTCAAAACCGGACTTTTCTCCGTCTGTCTTTTACAGATGTCCTCTGATTCTACACACTCTGACCATTTATCCTCAATTCGACCTTCTATTATGCCAATAGGGGAAAGAACTAGGTCTAGGGTTGTTATTCCAAACGTAAATAAACCCGAAAATATTCTTATTAAACCTCTGATTCCCCCATTTGCGAACCCTCCAATTCCTTCATTTGTGGATTTGGGGGATGACTGGCCCTCTGACGAAGAAGAGGTGTCAAAACCCGACCACGACCTGCTTCCTGATCCTGACTTTGAAAACGAAGTGACTGTCGAAAGAGAAATGTATAAACAAAATATTACCCCCTTCTGTGAGAATACTGACTCTATTATGACCTCTGGGAAACTTGAAAAGTTGTTTGAGGAGTGCCATCGCCCCATTTGTAACATTGTAATCCCAGAACCTGGTGAGAGAGCTCACAGGTTTGATAAAGTCCCAAACCAGGGTATCCCTCATGCTGTCGTTTCTGCTGCTTTCTTGAAAGTAGGCGTCTCTATACCACTCCATCCTTTTCTGCGAGAGGTCCTGGATTTCTATGGGCTGGCACCAATGCAACTTACCCCTAACTCTTACCGATTAGCTATTAGCACATTCATACTATACTCCAGTAAATTTACAACTCCCTTGACAGCCCCTGAGTTAGGCTATTTCTTCAGGCTAAAAGATACCGGGAAGAACTGTAACACCCCCAGATCCGGGGTCCGGGATCCGGTCGTTACGGTTTCCAATTCTGTCCACAACACTTGAACTTTCCTTAACATAAAATAAATTACATCTCTATGACCGAACACAACAATGTAAAACACACCCGTTATAGTCCCAGAGATGAAATCAGAGTAACAATCAAATTTTTTATTAATCACATTATGAGTTCTTACAATCCAAAAGAATTTCAATAAAAATACATACTCTTTGCCATCCATTTACATAAGTCATACTAGACCATATACTTGGTACTGAAAGAATAAATATATCCTACCAATAGCTTCTTCTTCAGCTCTGGTAGTCTCATCGTCCTCGCCCGCGTCGAGTGCGCCTTGTGCGAGTCATCTGGTCTAGCTGTTGTTGTGATATAATAATAAAGCAAGGGTGAGCAATAGCCCACCAACAATAATATATAACTGAACGATAATGTATAACAGTTCAAAAGTATCTTTCAAACCACATGCCATGCATTTACGGAAATGATGCCAGTATAATATGAACGATGAAGTTACAAGGTAACTTAAAGTATTTGTTTGTAGAAATATCTGCTACATCAAAAGTAAGCGAGATATTCTCATTGTCATTAAAAAGAGGAACTTGCATGAAAAGATTGCAATTCCAGTTATGAACACTTTTCCAGCTCTGCCAACAGTAATCATGTTGCAGGAAATAAATAAGTTTGGATGATGAACCAATGATGGAGTATTCACCGCGCCCGCTGTTCCAATCTTGATGATCAGTCGAGATCGTACAGCTCAAATTAGATTTACTACCGGTAGAAGGAAGAACTGACGGCTTTACTTGTCTACCGCCTTACTAGCTCTCCCCGGCCAACGGTTGGGCCAAAGGGGATGGACCGGCGCTACTCGGCCTCTTACACGACTCCTAGTTCAAATAGAATTCATGATTCTGAATGTAACGTTCGTCCCCCTTTCCCCAAGTATAATACTTGTTGATAAGACTCTACAAAGTAGTCGTATCTAGATGGAAAGGAAAATTCACCAATAACTTCCAAGCTATTGCTTGGTAACGAATATCAACTTGTTCCAACAATCTTACCCCTCGAAAGATGAGAAGGTACACAACGACTTAATAAGTCAATAGCATCCGCATTGCGAGTGAAGAGAATATTTTATGACCGGGAAGTCGACAAGATAAATAACATTTTCCAAGTAAGGTTCCCTTATTATTAGGGAGGTAGAATCAAAGAAGAATGATGTCTGAGAACCTTTCTTGATATAAGATTAATAATAATATGACTCCGAGATATTTTCCGTAATAATCGAAGAAGATAAACCTTATTGAGGTTATCTTAAGTATGGAATAAATATTCAGAGAATATTTATTGAATTAAAATATTTAAAGAATATTTAGGAATATGAAAGAATATCATTAATCAGAGTATTTCTCCAAATAATCCTTGAAGAAACATCAAGAGAATATTTATTGAATAAATAAATATTTAAATGAATATTCAAAATAATATTCATTAATTAATAAGGAATTTAAATGAATATTCAAAAAGTAATATTCATTTAATGAATAATATTCTAAATGAATATCAAGTAATATTCATTTAGTAATCCAAGCTTCAAAGGAATATTCGATAAATAAATCAAGCTTCAGATGAATATTAGAATAATTTTCATCAAGTAATTAATATCTTAAATGAATATTCAAAAGTAATATTTATTTAATAAAATAATATTCTAAATAGATATTCAAATAACATTCATTTAGTAGTCCAATCTTTAGAAGAATATTCGGAATAATAATCGATAATCTATTCAACTTTGAATGAATATTGAAAAATATTATTCGTCGAATGGTTACGTTCAAATAATTATTTGAATTAAGGATCGTTAAATAAATAATCTCGAACGAATATTCAAATAATATTCGTCGCCCAAATAATGGAAAATATTTACTTAAATATTTTCCTTCGAGGTAATCTCGATATATCAAGAAATATTGACTCCCGGTCTATATTTGACGAATAAGATGTATACGCCCTTCTATGAGGGTCTTACAATAACCAGCTTATAATTGATACGTTAGTTATCTAATTTATAAGCCAATAAACAATCAGGGAACAAGCATAACGATATAACTTGAAAGTAGGCATGCATGCTATGGCATATGTATAACAGAAAACATATATATATATATATATATATATATATATATATATATATATATATATATATATATATATTCAATCACAACAACAGCCTAAAAGAAGGGAATTGAAACTTGCCTGGTAGTCGAGTACGGTAAGGGGTAGTGGTAGCGGGTCCCGGGTCAGCTTGGTGATCTATAAATAGCCAAGGTATTCGGGATTAATCACTTAACATCTTAAAAGTTAAGTTATACTTAAATCAAAACACGTTCTCGAGTTATCTCGTTATACCCCTTTTTGTGGATTCCTTTTATCATTGATCCGACCCGACATTCGTTCGTTAATACGACATGTCACTGTACTTACACTTGGGACATACTTAAGTCATACAAGTTCTAAAGTCGATCGTTACGAACCAATATTATACTCCGAGTTTTATCGCCCGTTTTCTAAGTGTTTTACCGAAGTTATAATAGAGTCGTCTTTTAGGGGTTCGTTCGCGTTTAACCTCGACTCGAATATTTTTAATAAATCGAAAAACGATCCTTTTGACATACGGTTTTCTTTCACACCTTCCTTTCTACCTCTAGTGTTTATTTACCAAGATTCATCATGACTTTACATATTTTACAAGGGTTCAATTTCAGTTACAAACTTTCGTTTGCGGATTCGAACTACTTTTAGTAAATCGGTCATAAATCCTAAACCGTAAGTCTGTTTGATTCGATTCTTTTTCCAAAATGATCTACGACTCAAGATCTACAAGGGCATGTTAGATACTTGTCCAGTTTCGGCCATTAGACCTACTGTGATGCACGGTTTTCAATGATTAACAAAATTTCGGCATTATAACGACTATAATACGAACGTTCCAAAAATCACAATCAACAACCCAAGCCACACCGGGCATCAATACAACTTGTACACATAATAATAATCTCACAAGTCCAGAAGCTACTGATCTTAGCATCAAAATCATCATGCATCTTAAATCATATAACTGATTACATAATCATGCTTATAATTATCACTATAATCATACCAAACTAAATCCATCAAAAACATTCATAAATCTCAAATCAAATGCTAGGGTTTCAAGAGATCTACCTTCCTTGGAGTATTATATAACCTTAATAAGCTTGGTATGGTCCTTGTATAGCTTAATCAAACCTTAGATCATCCAAAGAAATCATGAAAACAAAGTTAGTTTCTAAGATCCACTATTCATTGTCAATCTTGTAAAAATCATATAAAATCAAAAACTAAGATTTTGGTTCTAAAATTTTTACCACACCTTCTACTCTTCAAGGGATTTCTTTTGAGCTATAGAACACAAGAATCCAACCATGGGAGCTAGGGTTTTGAGCCCCATCTTTCTACTGATCAGAACCTGGTAAGTTTTGGTCCTCCAACTTTAAGCATGGATTTGACTAGGCTATACTACTTGGATTTCCATGAAATTTGGAACGAATCTTGCCCATGGAGTGGAGAAGCTATGGTTAAAATTTGGTGATTTTATCATGGATAGAAATGGAGATATGAATTTTTCTTTGATCTTTGTTCCTGCTGGGCAGTTTTGGAGTGTTTGGTGTTTTTGCTTTGTTTTCTCTTGTTCTCGCTTGCTTTATGGCCAATAATGCTAACATCTTGTAATATATATCTAATGTCTTTGGATGCATCTCTTCAAGATGTGTTGTCATGCTTTGATTGGTCCTTTTTAAAATATCTTATCCTCACAATTACACTTACGTACTCATCTCTTGCCTTTTAGCACTTAAGTCCCTGGGTAAACTGCAACTAGGTGCTTAGATATTTCTATAAAGGTGTGATGTCATCTTCCACTATCTTTGGTGGATGCATCCTATCTTGTTCGTTCGTTTCTTTGTTCGGTTATCGCTCAATTTCGCTGATCGTTCGAAGAATAACCAAGTAGTTTCACCTCTAGGGTTTACCGGGAAATTTCTCGATATTCATAATACCTTCCCCAATCCTTAATATAATCCTCGTGATGATCATGTAGGATATTTAATCTCGATACGAACTTAATCCGTAATCTAGGATTCGTTCGCTTTATTGATTAATCTCGTTATAACGTTTTAGCGGTTTCTAGAACGCTTGTTTCACTGCCTCAGTGGTTTCCTACCTTCATTCTTAAATCAAATATAATAACATCCCAAAATATCAAATCCTCAAAGTTAATATCTCAATTCTTGGATTATAATAATATTTAATCCACTGTCCGGTCAAATATTATACCGAAAAAGAATTTGGAATTTCTGAATTCCGATCGTCTCTGCATTCACTTATTTCCTCCGCGTATTACTAATATGACTTCGAAACATCCATATCACGTCCCGTACATAGGGTGGCGTGAAAAGTTTTCCAACTTACAAAATCACTATTCATCCACCAAATTACTATGCACGTACAGGAAATACTATGCACATACGGGAAACACTATGCACGTACGGGAAATACTATGCACGTACTCATTTCCCTTCAAGGATCCATTAGCTCCTTCCTGGACGGTAGATTATTCTTATCTAGGTCCTCAACCATCGAATTACTCTATTCTGACAATATACCAATGCATCAGGATTATTGTCCAAAGCAATATCCATTCATTACAATCATTGTTCTTTGAAACCACCATTCATTAGTGCTCTTTAACCACAATAAGAAAAGTTTTAATTCTCCCCAAAATTCGGGTTATTACAAGAACTCAGGTTTGTTTCTATTTATTGGCATGGCCTTGTCATCAGGGTCAGTGCATAAAAAATGTCAAACAAAACTTTGAACAATGGCCAGAACAATTTCTATACTGTTATGATTGTCCTTATGTGAGATATGAGTTTAATCGTCAACCCAACATCCCCAAGCAAACCCTCCTCTTTGGAGTCTGTTTAGAACGGGCACAAGAGATTCTGAAGTTATCAGCCTCTACTAGAGATTGCCTAATCTTGATGACCCCTGATAACCTGTCCACTTTAGGTTTTATTCCTTCAACCCCTGGTATGAGCTTCCCTTGTGCTACATTCTTCTTTTTTAATTATATACTTACACCTGCTTACTTTATATGTGAATCTCTAATCTTATCTTGTATTTTTCTTTTGCAGATATGGCTCCCAAAGTCCCATCATTTATAAAAAGGTCCAAGAACGTGGACGAGATCTTCAAAACTGAAACAAAGGAGGTTCTGCTGAATGCAACTCCTATTAATCAGGTTCCTGGAACCCCTGCTTCCCAAACTACTCACTCTGGTTCTTCAAAGAGGAAATTTTCCCAGTCAGCTCTCGACCTCTCAGTGGCTCCCCAAACTCGCTCGTCAAAGAAAAGCAAAGCAGTGAAAACCGATCCTGATCAATCCTCAAACCTGTTCAAGGACATGATTGACACCCATGTTCCTTCAGAGACAATTGCTGCCTGGAGTAAAATGAGTTCTACTGAAGCCATACACACCATGAGGTTCGCTACTGCTCAATCTGCTTTCTTTGCCCTTAGATACTGCGACGAGTTTGCTCTGAAGACCCAATACGACCTCCAACTACAAGGAGAAATTAGTAAACTCAAAACAGAGCTAGCTGCCAGTGAGGAGAGGGCAAACATTGCCACTATGGCTGTTAGGAGGGCAAAGACTGTGGAGACCTCTTTAAAGAATGAGAAAGTTGAACTTCAAGGTCAAGTCAAAGCCCTGAAAGATGAGAAATTGTCAATGCTGTAAAAGACCAATGAACTGGAAGCTCAGGTGGACGCCTTGAATGCTGCTGCTGAAGTTGTCACGTCGTCAATGCTCGTCAAGGAGAAGGCCAGATACGGCGAGGGCTATGATGAAGGCATTAATGATTATATACGCTCCACATGGGAGAAGATGCCTAATCTAGACTAGTCCCTTCTGGGCGAAGATGTGGTGGGTATAATCAAAGACTTTGAGAAGAAAGCTGCAGCACAAGATTCTGTACCTCCCGTGGAAACGGTTGAGAGGTCTCTAGGTTCTAACCCTGAGACTGCAGAGGTTCCTACTCCTGAAGCTACTCCACCTGTTCTCTCAGCACCAGACGTCACCAAGGTTCCTGATGAAGTTCCTCCTTCTTGAAACTTTTTATCCGTTTGATTTATTCAGTAACTTTTGATAACTTTGATGAGGTCGTGAGCCCCTCGTAGTGCTTCGCAAGTTGTAATTCTAAATTTGGTTTTCATGGCCTTCGTGCCAATAACTTTAAATTTGGTTCATTTTGGGTCGTTGCACCCATAACGTTTTATGTTTCCAATGATAACAGTTTACCTTTGCTATATCTCTATTCACAAGTCACATGTTTATACCTGTATGCTTCCATAGTGATGTCTTACCTTTATTCCCTTAGCAATTACTTAGTGTCTGTACTTGTGCATTCAAGCTTATGTGGGCTAGCCCTTTGTAAGAAACAGAATACACTCGTACTTTCACTTTATAATTTTCTGAAATAAAAGGCAATTGAATCTTAACAATATCACAACAACTTACTTGTAAGTTTAAAAATGTTTTTTCTTTAAGCTTCACTTAACATTTTCAAAGTGGCATTCTGAACTGAAACCCTTTCTGATAATTTTTAATCCTTTATTACTAAATAGTTTGACCAGGTTCCTCGATCATTAATCCTGCAAAACAAACATAAAACAGAAACTAGTTAAGGTTAACAAAACTTCCCTCGTTCCATTCGGATCAACTGGTGGAAAGGTTCCCTGCTTGGGTCCCAGTCCTAAACTCTAGGTCCCAACATACCTCGAGGTATGTTGGTTCTTTTTATTTCTTTGCCTCGAGGCGATTCTAGGAACCTGTGTGCCGTTCTGGGAGTCCACACAGTTTCCTCTTCTTCAAGTGTCAGGCTAGACATTTCATGAAGGTAAATGCTAAGGGTTTTATCCCTTCTTCCCATGTGCCAAAGGCGGTTCCACATGAGGGAGAGCTTATTAGGCTTCTCTTTAAGAACAAGTGTGCCGGTCTAGGCTCCACACAGGTTCCCACTTCCTCTCGTGCCAGGGGCGGCTCCACGGAGGGTCGAAACGTACAGTCTCAGGTTCCTGTATGCCAGTCTCGGATCCATACAGGTTCCTTTAGGTGCCTTGTGTCAGGACTTTAGGTGCCTTTTGTCAGGACTTCAGGTGCCTTTTGTCAGGACTTCAGGTCATGTGCTCAAGGAACTTGAGACTTTCAAGGCATGCTCAGGAAGCTACCTGAGGCTTTTGGCTAAAATACTTTGCTCAGTCAGCTGAGGCTTTTCGATCAAGTGTGCTCAGGAAGCTGCCTGAGGCTTTTCTCAATGCATGCTCGAGAAGGTACCCAAGGCTTAATTCATGCTCAGGAAGCTACCTGAGGCTTTTCTCAATGCGTGCTCGGGAAGCTACCCAAGGCTTTGGTTTATGTCAATCATTCTCAATCTGCATACTCTGTCAAATCACATTCATACTTTGCACATACTATCAATGCCACAGGAACCTGTTAGTCAAGGTAACCTACATATAATATCAATGCTACAAGAACCTGTTAGTCAAGGTAACCTGCACATACAATACAAGTACTAAAGCAAGCACTTAAATTTTTTCAAATTGGCATATGAAATATCAAATCATATCATTCACAATACTGTCTAAGTAGGAATACTGCCCCCAGTTCTTTTGGGTAATTATTGTTACGTAAAAGAACTATTAAGGAGCTATAACTGCTAAAAATGCATTCAAAATATTCAATCGTAGAGCTATCAATCGCTCAATACTTAAAAAAAACTGTCTTGCAAGTAGGGAGGTTCACATCAAGTACCCCCCGAGTACATGCATAATCAAATACTGAAATTAAAATGCTGGTCAGCTATAACTAATAAGCTACCTTTATTCTTGGGCTGAAAGCGCCTTACTTTTCCTAAGAAAAACACAGTAAAAGAGTTACTGATAATACTTCTTTAGATGTTCTGCATTCCAAGCTCTCGGAATGAGATTCCCATCCATATCCATCAGGTGGTAGGTTCCTTCCCAAATGGCTGACTTTACCTGGTAAGGCCCCTCCCAATTTGCTCCAAAAGCTCCATGTGCCAGAACCTTGGTGTTTGGCATGACTTTCCTCAAAACCAGGTTTCCAACTTTAAAAGGTCTTGCTTTCAACTTTTTGTTGTAATACCTTCGAACTCTCTGTTGATATGCTGCTAACTTCATTTGCGAATCTGCTCTCAACTCTTCGACCATGTCCAAATACAGTCTATGATTGACCTCATTGTTCTCGGGATCAAAATGCTTTCTCCTCAGGGAACCTGTTCCAACTTCCACAGGTACCATAGCTTCATAACCATAAGTGAGAGTAAAAGGAGACTCACCAGTTGTAGTTCTAAGAGTGGTGTTATACGACCACAGGACTCCAGGGAGCTCCTCTGGCCAGCTTCCTTTCCTATCTTCAAGCCTTGCCTTCAAAGTATGCTTGATAATCTTGTTCACAGCTTCAGTCTGTCCATTACTCTGTGGATAATACACTGCTGAGAATGCTTTCTGAATTCCAAACTGCTCAAACAATCCTCTAAGCTCTCTGCTGTCAAACTGCTTCCCGTTGTCAGAAATCAGCTTTTGCGGAATACCAAACCTGCATACAATGGCTCGAAACACGAACTCAGTCAATTTTGCTTCTGTAATTTTAGCAAGTGGTTCTGCTTCTGCCCACTTTGTGAAGTAATCAACTCCAACCACTGCATATTTCACTCCTCCTTTTCCCTTCGGGCGCTCTCCAATGAGGTCTATCCCCCAAACGGCAAATGGCCAAGGGCTGACAATTTGTTTGATAGGTGCTACAGGACGGCTATCAAAATTTGCAAACCTCTGACAATTGCCACATGCCTGTGCAAATTTAGAAGCGTCTGCCTTGATGGTTGGCCAATAATATCCTTGTCGAAGGACCTTCATGGCTAAAGAATTACCCCCCGAGTGATTTCCACATACTCCTTCATGAATCTCCTCGAGGATATACTTGCATTGCTCTCCAGCTACACACTTAAGCAAAGGTTGATTGAATCCTCGTCTATACAGAACTCCATCATAGATTACATACTTGGCTTCATGATAACTCAGTTTCCTGGCTTCATCTTGACTGGGAGGTAGCTCCCCTTTATCCAGGTAATGATATATTGGGGTCATCCAGGAATCTTCAACTGGAAATTCGATGTCCATCACTTCTTCTTTGAAAACGATAGGTTGCTCCTGAATCTGAAGTGGAATTACTCCCAATAATGTGGACTCTCTCTGAGATCCTAGCTTGGCTAATGCATCTGCATTGGTATTCTTTCCTCGTGGTATCTGATCTAACTTCACCTCTTTGAACTTTACGATTAATTCCTGGGAGTACCTCAAATACAAGTCTGTTCGTGGACCTCTTGCCTGAAAGCCACCACGAATCTGCCAAACTACTAACATCGAATCACTGAACACTCTGATATTCTAAACTTTCATCTCCAAAGCTAGCTTTAGGCCTGCAATCAATGCCTCATACTCTGCATCATTGTTTGTGGCTCTGAAAGCAAAATGAATCAAGCTATGGAGTTTGTGTCCTTCCGGACTAACTAGCTCTATGCCTGCACCTGCTCCACTACTGTTAGCAGCTCCATCTACATACAATGTCCACCAGGGTGCACAGTTATCATTCTCTGTCTGTTCTTCCACCATCTCTTTTGGTTCCTCTTGACCAGTAACCTCCACATGGGGTGGAAACTCAATTAGGAAATCTGCTAGAGCTTGAGCCTTGATTGCTGTCTTTGGCTTATATTCTATGTAAAACTGTCCCAACTCCACAGCCCACTTTAACATTCTTCCTGAAGTTTCTGGCCTATGCATCACTTGCCTAAGTGGATATGAGGTTCTCACCTCGATCTCGTGAGCTTGGAAGTAAGGTCGCAGCTTCCTGGAAGCTAGAATCAATGCATAAACCAGCTTCTCCATTCCTGTATACCTCGTTTCTGCATCAAGTAACCTTTTACTGACATAGTAGACTGGGCTCTGCTGTCCATTCTCTTCTCGAACTAAAACTGCACTAATGGAATACTCTGATACAGCCAAGTAAAGTATCAATGTTTCTCCATCCACAGGTTTGGCTAAAAGTGGGGGGCTCCCCAAATGCTCCTTTAACTTTCCAAATGCTATCTCACATTCCTCTGTCCACTCGAACTTGCTTCCTTTCTTTATGGCTTTAAAGAACTCCTGACACTTATCAGTGGACTTCGAGATGAATCTGTTCAAGGCTGCGACTCTCCCTGTAAGGGACTGAACCTCTCTCACAGTCCTTGGTGACCTCATATCAATCAATGCTTTAATCTTGGCTGGGTTGGCTTCTATACCTCTATGATTTACCATAAAACCCAGAAACTTTCCTGATTCTACCCCAAACACACATTTCTGGGGATTTAGCTTCATTCTGTACTTTCGCAAGATTCCAAACATTTCTTCTAAGTGTTTTACATGGTCAACAGCTTCCTTGGATTTGACTAGCATGTCATCCACATATATCTCCATAGTATGACCGATTTGGTCTTTAAACATCATGTTCACCAGTCGTTGGTATGTGGCTCCACCGTTAATCAATCCGAATGGCATGCATACATAGCAATAAAGACCTCTATCCGTAATAAATGAAGTATGCTCTTGGTCAGGTTCATACATAGGGATTTGATTGTAACCTGAATATGCATCCATGAAGTTGAGGAGGGCATGTCCAGCAGTTGCATCCACTAACTGATCAATTCGCGGCAGCGGGAAGCTGTCCTTTGGGCATGCTTTGTTGAGATCTGTGAAGTCCACATAGGTTCTCCACTTCCCATTAGGTTTCTTCACCAAGACAGGGTTTGCCAACCATATTGGGTAGAAAGATTCTTTAACCAACCCTGCATCCAATAACTTGTCAACCTCTTCTTTCAATGCTTGAGCTCTCTCTCCACTAACTGGTCTTCGCTTCTCTCTCACTCCATTCTTTTCTGGATCGATATTCAACTTGTGACACATGACTCTTGGATTTATCCCTTCCATATCTGCGTGACACCATGCAAACACATCCAGGTTCTTACCCAAAAAGGTAATAAGAGATTCCTTTAAGGCTGGGTGGAGTCGAGCTCCAATCTTCAACACTTTCGTACCATCCTTGTCATTTATCTTCACATCTAAAGTCTCACCAGATGGTCCAGCCTTGACCGTGGTTTCTGGCATTCGAGGATCTAAGTCTACATCCATTTCTGTGGGTGAATCCTTTTGAGGTTCCTGGATTGCAGATGGTTCTTGAACTGCAGATGGTTCTTGAACTCCGTGCATGACATTCCTTCTCTTTGATGCTGGCTGACTGTCTTCACTGCTTCCATTATGTTTCAGTTTTTTAGATTTTTCTTCATCCAACTCTTCTGCCATACACACATCACCATCCTTGTCCATAGGGGGTACACTTTTGTGACGCCCCCAGATCCGGGGTCGGAGATCTAGGCGCTCACGGTCCATTTTCCATTAATAACATACCTGTTCTTGCACATAATATACATAACACAGCCATCGACCCCACAATAAACTCACACCACACTCACACACACAGGTTAGAGCCTCAGAAACGTCACACATTGATTAAACAGTAATAAAGTTATCAGAGTTATTACAGACCGAATTAAATAGTATTTATGCTACCAGCAACACTTCGATATGAAGCGAAGTTGGCGGCTTGAAAGTTTGTTACGATACACTGCCTTGCACAGGTCATGCTGATAAATAAAACGTACTAACAAAAGCTGCCAACCAATCCGGCTAATGGGGCCTACCGGTGGAATCTCAAGTGGTGGCTCGGGTCTAGTCACCTGCTTTCGAACAGTCTGCCTGGGTCTTGCCATTTCGCTTAGCTGTTGTGTTTGTAAAATTTGAAAACAAGCAAGAGTGAGCAACTATAGCTCATCAAGAATATATGTATAAGGTAAGCAATATAACATTTCATATGATTGGCAGTTGATCTACTTGTTTGTTTCGATCAGTTATAAAATCACTTGTCATAGTTGATAAATCTCGAAGGTGCAACAATATGTGCCCTTGTTTTCAAAATAAACTTGCAGTTCTAGATACTGCATTGAATCAACATCTTTCTCATCAAAATAGAACACTATCAGCAACTTGGCACAAAAGCCTAAGAAGCAGTGTCAAAGCATTTTTCCAAAATGGAGGAATGGGACTTAAAGAAAACACAAAACCTGACAAGGATTGACGATGATCAGTCGCCACATCCAAGTCCAATAATCCGCGGGTCTTCTCTACTGGTAGAAGGATATAAACTACATCCGTAACTATCCCTCGGGTGAAAACTACATCTGTAATCACCCTCGATGAAAACTACATCCGTAATCATCCTTCGGCAACACCTGGGCCGGAATAATAAGTGATGGACCGCCTGGCTCACGGCCGCTTACACATCCCGGAAATCGTTCGTCAACGGTTCCCACACCTGTCAGAGTCCCTTTTTCTTTTCTTTTAAAACTTGATTTTGATTGAAAACAGAGTAGTTGAGGTCCGACATCAGTCGACCGATGATTCTTGAAATCATACAAGAAGCAGAACCTGACCGGGGGTTTTCAAAAATGTTTTGAGTTCGAAAGAGTTCGAGTTTGAAAGTATTAAATGTATCTTGGATTGACTTCGTCTTTAAAATAATGACCGATAATTAATAAATAATATTTTAAGATTTAATAATTAATAAAATAATTATTTGATAAAATAAACTTTTAACCCAAGATAGGGTTTCGAGTATTTACGAAAATATAACAATAATTACTTGTGTATACGATACTTCCCGAATGACCCTTCGGGTTTTCGTAAACTAGTTACGATATAATAATATACCGCTCCCCGGTCAATAGTATATATGGACCGCTACGACCTCTATTGCTAGAGTCGTTGTCCGAAGAAAACATTTCAATCTAAGTTCAGGGGTAAAAGCATACATGTACTTGTTCAATCTCAATTGCATCAATACTTCGATAAACATAGCATTTGATATAATTTGAAAACTACAAACACAACAGTGAAAATCCTTGTATAGGGATAAGTTTTGAAAAGTAAACTTGCCTTGGTTTGGTTGGGGTGGTCGAGCGTGCGGATTCGAACGATCTATACATAAACAATAATCGTTCGTTAGTACCTTAACAATTTCTCTTTAATTACGGGGTTTTAAGGGGGTACGAAATTAACTTAACGACTTCGTCTTATGACTCCCTAGCCCCACTATAGGTCCATGTCATCTCTCGATTATGCTCGTCTCTTACTCGACTTAATTTAGTTACCACGTTCGAATCATAACCACTAACCCTAGAATCATGTTCCACTAATCGACTTTTTCCATTGCGCGAATTTTACTCTATCATTTTTATAAAATCCAAAAATTCATATTTTAATCCAATTCCTTTTGGGTGGTCTTCACCACTGCATTCCCTACATTCTCAAATTTTTCCATGACCCCACATATATTTTAAGGTGTTTAAACAAGGTTCACAAGGGGGTCACTTAATGCAGTCCATAGTCCAGAAACAAAATTCACTCCTCCGGCCATAACTAAAAATCCACACATCACCTAGCTATGAACCTTACATTTCCAGAAACTACATTCAATTATCTTTCCAACAATATAAGGTAGGACATCAGGGGACATGATTTGGGGGTTCAAAATCGTGCTACAACACAGATCAAAGTTCCTGGACAAACTCAGCAAGCTCAAACTACTTAGATCAACCATTTTTCATACTTCCATAACATAATCACCACTTAATACACTTTGATCATGATTCATAACACTCATGGAGATATATATATATATTAACCATAGTCATAAAAATCACAATCTCAACATCAAAACTCAAGATCCATGCTATCCAATACATATACATCCAAGATTAGTCCTAAAACACATGGATCTACTACCATATTATATGAACAATACATAACCAAGGGGGTTTGAGATTTTTATACCTTCTTGAGCTCCTAGAGGCCTTGGACAATCTTTACACAACTCAAAAACACCTTAGATGGCCTCCTACAACACTTACAATGCAAGATCTAAAGGAAAAACAAACTTGGTTACTATTCACCAAAGCTTGAATAATTTGTAACTTGAAATTGGGTGGATAAAATGGAGTGAAATTGCTAGCATACCTTGTATATATGATGTAGATGACCTAGGAATTATGGCAAGATTTATGAGTGATGGGAGAGGGGAGAAGAAGAAATTTTCTTCTTCTTCTTTTGCTTAGGCCGAGAGCAAGCTTTAAGGGGGGGGGGGGAAGAGAAAGTTTGTGTTTTGTGTTTGTGTTTGTCTTGGGTGAATAATTGGTGTTAGGTCATTTAGGTTGGGTGATACATATCACATGTAAGCATAGGTAGTGTACTAGCAAGCATGGGTCATGTACTATGTGTTCCCTCTTTTTAAAAAGTAACCAACTAGATACTATTCATCTTCCAATGGCCAACTAACTTGTTTGATTTCTAACTACTTGGTTGCATGGGCTTGCATGAAATACTACTCCTTGTATTATTATTCCTCCACCAATGCTTATAATTAAATCTTTAATTCGTATCGTATCTTAATTATTCTCTCGTAATAATATTTCGTCGCGTAGAGATTTCCCCTATAATTCCTTAAGTACTTATTGTGTAAATTCCTCGAGTGTTCATAATTCCTCGTCATAATTCTTAATAAATCCTTTAATACTCTAACCATTCTCAAATCCCAAGTTGTATAAATATTACTAACAATAAGACTCTTGCCTTCACAATCTCTCTGTATATCTTACATAATAAATGCAACAACGCAGTTTCTCAGACAATCAATTCTATTAATCAACATGGATGACTAGAAAGGTTCCATAATGATAATGTCACAAGATATTAAATAAAAGGAAATATTACCAAAAATTAGGGTTCTTACAGCCTCCCCTCCTTAAAAGGATTCCGTCCCGGAATCAGGTTGAAAACAGTTGGGGGTGCTTTTCACGCATCGCGCTCTCTAGTTCCCATGTTGATTCTTCGACATTCTGATTCCTCCACAAGACTCTCACTAGTTTGACAACCTTGTTCCTCAGCACCTGTTCTTTTCTATCCATGATTTCTACGGGTTGCTCGACATATGTTAAGTCTGGTTGCAGATCCACTTGATCATGTTCTATTACATGTCGGAAGTCGGTATGGTATGGTCGTAGCATGGACACATGGAACACATTATGTACTTGCTGTAAGCTCGGGGGTAAAGCCAATTCATAGGCTAACTTCCCAACTCGTTTCAAGATCTCAAAAGGTCCAATAAATCTCGGGCTTAGTTTTCCCTTCTTACCAAATCTCATCAATCCTTTCCACGGCGATACCTTCAACATCACAAACTCTCCTACCTCATATTCTTTGTCCTTGCGGGTCTGGTCCGCATACTTCTTCTGTCGGTCTTGGGCCGCGACCAGCCGTCCTCTTATGAGCTCGATAGTTTCTCTTGTCTGTTGAACCAGTTCAGGCCCTAAAATCTTCCGGTCTCCAACTTCTTCCCAACACAAGGGAGACCGACATCTTTATCCGTATAAAGCTTCATATGGGGGCATGCCTATACTCGCATGGTAACTGTTGTTGTAGGAAAATTCGATCAACGGCAAGTGGTCATCCCAACTTCCCTTAAAATCAATGGCACATACCCTCAACATGTCCTCGATGGTCTGGATGGTTCTCTCACTTTGTCCGTCTATTTGGGGATGGTATGCAGTACTCATGTTTAACTTGGTCCCCACACAATCCTGAAAACTTCTCCAGAACCTGGAGTTGAATCTTGGGTCTCTATCTGATACAATGCTCACAGGAACCCCATGTCTAACCACAATCTCCTTTAAGTAAATATCTGCTAGCTTGTCGACAGTATATCTCTCGTTGATTGGAAGAAAATGTGCTGACTTGGTCAACCTATCGATAATTACCCAAATGGCATCATGATTAGTCCTGGTCCTTGGTAATCCGACCACAAAGTCCATCGCAATCTGCTCCCATTTCCACTCGGGTATCTCTAAGGGTTGCAACAATCCACTGGGCCTCTGGTGTTCGGCCTTCACTCTTTGACATGTCAAGCATTTACTTACCCACTCTGCCACGTCCTTCTTCATATTAGGCCACCAATAGTATTCTCTCAGATCTCTATACATCTTAGTGCCTCCAGGGTGAATTGAGTACCTCGAACTATGAGCCTCTTGCAAAATCTCGTCTTTTAATTCTTGAACGTTCGGGATCCATATCCTAGATGCGTACCTCATAATTCCATTCCCGTCCTTCTCACACTTAATTTCCTCGCCAGTCAAAATTTTCTCCATCGAATTCTTTTCTTCTTCTATCTTCTTTTCCTGGCATAACTTAATCTTTTCCAATAACGGTGGTTGGACTTTTATTTCCATTAGACTCTCTTGTCCAATTCCTAGTAACCTCACTTCAATCTCCAGTTTCTCAAGGTCCTTGATCAATTCGTCCACTGACGTTATCATCTTAAGCTTCTCCTTTCGGCTAAGTGCATCGGCCACCACATTGGCCTTCCCTGGGTGATAATGAATCTCACAATCATAATCTTTGATTAGCTCTAACCATCTCCTCTGTCTCATGTTTAACTCTTTCTGAGTGAATATGTACTTTAAGCTCTTGTGATCCGTGTAGATTTCACACTTTTCTCCGTAAAGATAATGTCTCCAGATCTTTAAAGCAAAAACTATCGCTGCTAATTCCAAATCATGGGTGGGGTATCTTATCTCATACTCCTTAATTGTCTGGACGCATAAGCAATCACCTTACCGTGCTGCATTAGCACACACCCTAAACCTTTATGGGATGCGTCACTATAAATCACAAAATCTCCCTTATCATCAGGTAGTGCTAGTACTAGTGCTGTCACCAACCTCTTTTTCAACTCTTGGAAGCTCTCTTCGCATTTTTCAGTCCACACAAACTTCTCGGTCTTGCGAGTTAGTCGGGTCAAAGGGGCTGCTATCTTTTCAAAGTCTTGGACAAATCTCCTATAGTAGCCAGCCAGTCCTATGAAACTTCTCACCTCTGTCGGAGTGGTTGGTCTCTCCCAATTTGATACAGCCTCTATTTTGGTTGGGTCCACTAGAATACCTTGTTCGATAATCACATGTCCTAAGAACTGAACTTCCTTCAACTAAAATTCACACTTCGAGAACTTAGCGTACAACTTTTCTTCTCTCAATTCTCCCAATACAATCCCCAAGTGCTCTGCATGTTCCTCCTTCGTCTTGGAATAAATTAAAATATCATCGATGAAGACTATAACACACTTGTCCAAGTATTTCTTGAAGACTCGATTCATTAAGTCCATGAAAGCTACAGGGGCATTCGTTAACCCAAATGACATCACTAGGAACTCATAGTGTCCATACCGGGTGCGAAAGGCCGTCTTTGGTATATCTTCTGGTTTAATCTTTAACTGGTGGTACCCGGTCCGCAAGTCGATCTTAGAGAAATAAACTGCATCTTTCAATTGATCAAACAGGTCATCTATCCTGGGCAAGGGATACTTATTCTTGATAGTCACCTTGTTCAACTCCCTGTAATCTATACATAATCTCATGCTGCCGTCCTTCTTTTTCACGAATAACACCGGGGCTCCCCACGGTGACACACTAGGTCTTATCATCCCTTTATCCAACAACTCTTGTAACTGAGTGGCCAGCTCTTTCATCTCCACTGGGGCTAGCCGATATGGGGCTTTCGAAATTGGGGCCGTACCCGGAACTAAGTCTATAGCAAACTCGATGTCCCTATCGGGTGGTAGTCCGGGAAGATCGTCCGGAAATACATCCGCGAACTCGTTAACAACAGGGATTTCCTACAGGTTTGGTGCCTCCTTCTTGGTATCCTTCACGTAGGCTAAATAGGCTTCGCATCCTTTACGTAACAACTTCTTAGCTTGAATCATAGTCAGGAACTTTTGGTTTTGCCGTTTCCCACTAAACACTACTTCTTCGTCCCCTGGCAGTCTCAAACTTACTTTCTTCTTGACACAATCAATCTGGGCTCCGTGGGTTGTTAACCAATCCATACCTACTATTACGTCAAACTCCCCTAGTTTAAAAGGTATTAAGTCTACCCGAAAGTGTCGCCCTTCTATTTCTAAGTCACAACCTGGACATACTTGGCTAACGGGAATAATTTCATGATTAGCTATCTATATTTGCAATCTGTCTTTCAATGGTTCAGTCTTAAGGCCTAACCGACATACAAAATCTAGAGATATGAAAGACTTGGTAGCTCCCGAATCAAATAAAACATTTGCTTTAACTGAGTTGAGTAATAGGGTACCTGCAATCACATCCGTGTTCCTCACGGCATCCTGCACCGTCATGTTAAAAGTTCTTGCAGTAGGGGCCTTGTTAGAAGCAGTTCCACTCACTCTCGATGCAGCTGGCCCAGAGGACATACATTCCCTCATTCGGTGCCCTGGTTTCCCACACTTGAAGCAATTGCCTCCGACACTCGGGTTGTTACTAGTTCCGCGACAGGCGTTAGCATAATGCCCTGTCAGCCCATACTTGAAGCACTTCACATCTTGCAGGTTACACACGCCCGCATGTTTCCTTCCACATTTGTTGCATTCTGGGGGTTGGGCTCGGGATGGGGTAGAGTAAGACGATCCCTGTGGTTGGCCGCCCTGGCCCACACTCCAACTTTCAGCTCTCTTGGTTCCAAAGTTCCCGCTGGGTTGGGACATCGTTCCTCGCTTAAATTTTCTCGGAAAGCTCCCACCAGCAGAGTTCCCCTTTCGACTATCCAACTTCCTCTTCTTTCCTTCCCTCTCTTTCTGCATCTGTTCACTCCCAGCCTCAACAATTGACGCTTTCTGTACCAGGGTGGCATAGTCTGTCAGCTCAAGAACCGCCACACGATTCTGAATCCATTGTTTTAGCCCTAATTAAAATCTTCGGGCCCTCTTTGCCTCAGAGTTCACATACTCTGGCACAAACCTCGACAGCTCAGTAAATTTGGCCTCATACTCGGCCACTATCATGTTTCCTTGCTTCAGCTCCAAAAACTTCAGCTCCATTTGTGTCTCCATGAACCTAGGAAAGTACTTCTCCAAGAACAGCTGGCTAAATCTCTCCCAGGTCACCACACCTCTTCCTTCCAAATTCTTCTTAGCTTCCCACCAATAGTTCGCCTCACCCTTCAGAAGGTAAGTGGCGAAAACGGTCTTCTGCTCTTCAGCGACACCTAGTATCTCGAAAGATTTTTCCATTTCCTTCAGCCAGGCCCTTGCCTCGACAGGGTCGGCAGTTCCTTTAAATTCTGGGGGTTTCAGGGATTTGAAGTTCCGGAAAGCATTAGCATTAGCATTCTGGGGTGGTTGCTGAACTGGGGGACGGTCCAAGTTCTGCCTAAGTAACTCCATGAACTGCTCCATAGGGCCTCCCCTAGGATGTTCTACCTCTCGGGTATCATCACCAGCTTCTTCTTCTTCATACTCAGAGTCATCAAACAAGTTATGATCGTTGCCCTCATTCTCACTCAGGTTAGCATTCTCCCCTTCATGGTTCTGGTGGCCTCCGGCTCCATGGTGGCTACCTTGGCCCTCAGAACTGATCGGGTGGGCTCGAGTGTTCATTCTTCTGGGTGGCATGATTCTGATAATAAAACAAGAAAGGGGTTAGGGTTTTTCCAATTACCTGACAGCGTTTGCACGGGTCAGGAGCGTATCGTTCCTCCTCATAAGGGTGGAAGTGCAAAAGTTTTAATAATCCGATGTTGGAGATAAAATGTCAAACATTTTTGGGGAAAAATCCCTTTGGGATGCGAAAACATTTACAAGAGTTTTCAAAATTTCGAAACCTCAAAAACATTTTATTTTATTTTATTTTTTTATTTTTTGAAAAAAATTTACTTTTAAAGATTGTAGGAACATTTTTGGAAATTGTAGAAAACAATTTAAAATAGCATATCGTAAATTTGAAACAGTATGGTTGTATTTGTGGCTTGTAGAAATTGTATAATCACAGTTGTATATCAAAACAGTAAAGCATGGCATCGAAAAGTAAAGCAGTTGAGGCAATATTAAGGAAACTAAAACTAAATAAGTACGGTACAAGGGTTATCACAAGTTTGGATGTTAGAGCCAAATACATAGTTCCGATGTCAAAGTCTAGCAAAAGTGGAACAAATACGAATACATCATCCGAATAGTCAGGCTACACAAAAGTAGGGCTACATCCATACATACTACCCGAAATCACATCTACATATCTGTAGGTCAGTCTACTCATCCACTGGTCAGAAAGGATACCACTGCACAAGTCAACTATCCCGCAAAATCGACACACTAATGTCATCTGAACCTAGGGGACTGAGCTATCAGTAACGCATCCCAGGGCCGCACCGCGACGGAGCAAGGTCCTCACTCGGGCAAATGCACGACGCACAACACGCCTAGCATCCCTAGCCTGGATCACTCCGCCCCCGCGGATCCCTAAACCAAGAATCTTATCACGGCTCCTCCTCTCAATCCTATGGAGTCGAGCCCTAGTCCTCCCAGCAACAGCGGTCCTCATCTCAGCCTGGATCCTCAAGCGCGCCTCGCGCTCCTCCACTAGTGCCCGCCTCGCCTCGTTAAGTCGGGCCTCTGCAGATAGTAAGTCTCGGGTCAGGAACTGTACCACGTAAGCATGCTCAGTACCCGACACTGGGGGTAGGTCCATCGGTGGAGGTGGTATGACAGGAACAGGCGTAGGTGCAGCAGCAGCAGCAGGGGTAGGGTCAAGCTCCTCCTCGCCAGAAGTGTCATCCTCAGAGTCACCGTCCGATGAAACAGGGCTAGATGTCTGTGGAGAAGGTGGGGGTGACACAACACGACCCTCGCCGGATCTCACACTCTCCTCATCAGTAGCTACAGGAGATGGGGTAACAGGCTCTGGCTCGGGCTCAGGCTCAAAGGGCTCCTCAACGGGATCCTCATCATCAGTACTCTCTATCACTGTAATCCAGGGGCCAAGCTCGGAGTCAGCACCCATATCCTCCTCAGGATCATCGGTCTCTCGCATCAGGGCCTTATCATGCTCCCTCTCGAAAGCCTCAGGGTCTGGTATCTCCTCCATCTACACAAGGGAAATAAGGTGGGTCACTAACCATAAAAGAAGGGTTTAGGAGTAGTTCCCTCACGGGCCTTAAAGTCAGGGCTATATCCGATAACCCGACTACAAACTCGATGAGAGTTCTAAGTATTATTAAGGTTGTTATTAAGGTTATCGTTATTGTTATTATTACTAGGGTTGCTTTCTTAAATTACTATCGTTTCTGAGAACTGTAACCTCGCTCTGATACCATTTCTGTGACGCCCCCAGATCCGAGGTCGGAGATCTAGGCGCTCACGGTCCATTTTCCATTAATAACATACCTGTTCTTGCACATAATATACATAACACAGCCATCGACCCCACAATAAACTCACACCACACTCACACACACAGGTTAGAGCCTCAGAAACGTCACACATTGATTAAACAGTAATAAAGTTATCAGAGTTATTACAGACCGAATTAAATAGTATTTATGCTACCAGCAACACTTCGATATGAAGCGAAGTTGGCGGCTTGAAAGTTTGTTACGATACACTGCCTTGCACAGGTCATGCTGATAAATAAAACGTACTAACAAAAGCTGCCAACCAATCCGGCTAATGGGGCCTACCGGTGGAATCTCAAGTGGTGGCTCGGGTCTAGTCACCTGCTTTCGAACAGTCTGCCTGGGTCTTGCCATTTCGCTTAGCTGTTGTGTTTGTAAAATTTGAAAACAAGCAAGAGTGAGCAACTATAGCTCAGCAAGAATATATGTATAAGGTAAGCAATATAACATTTCATATGATTGGCAGTTGATATACTTGTTTGTTTCGATCAGTTATAACATCACTTGTCATAGTTGATAAATCTCGAAGGTGCAACAATATGTGCCCTTGTTTTCAAAATAAACTTGCAGTTCTAGATACTGCATTGAATCAACATCTTTCTCATCAAAATAGAACACTATCAGCAACTTGGCACAAAATCCTAAGAAGCAGTGTCAAAGCATTTTTCCAAAATGGAGGAATGGGACTTAAAGAAAACACAAAACCTGACAAGGATTGACGATGATCAGTCGCCACATCCAAGTCCAATAATCCGCGGGTCTTCTCTATCGGTAGAAGGATAGAAACTACGTCCGTAACTATCCCTTGGGTGAAAACTACATCCGTAATCACCCTCGATGAAAACTACATCCGTAATCATCCTTCGGCAACACCTGGGCCGGAATAATAAGTGATGGACCGCCTGGCTCACGGCCGCTTACACATCCCGGGAATCGTTCGTCAACGGTTCCCACACCTGCCAGAGTCCCTTTTTCTTTTCTTTTAAAACTTGATTTTGATTGAAAACAGAGTAGTTGAGGTCCGACATCAGTCGACCGATGATTCTTGAAATCATACAAGAAGCAGAACCTGACCGGGGGTTTTCGAAAATGTTTTGAGTTCGAAAGAGTTCGAGTTTGAAAGTATTAAATGTATCTTCAATTGACTTCGTCTTTAAAATAATGAACGATAATTAATAAATAATATTTTAAGATTTAATAATTAATAAAATATTATTCGATAAAATAAACTTTTAACCCAAGATAGGGTTTCGAGTATTTACGAAAATATAACAATAATTACTTGAGTATATGATACTCCCCGAATGACCCTTCGGGTTTTCGTAAACTAGTTACGATATAATAATATACCGCTCCCCGGTCAATAGTATATTCGGACCGCTACGACCTCTATTGCTAGAGTCGCTGTCCGAAGAAAACATTTCAATCTAAGTTCAGGGGTTAAAGCATACATGTACTTGTTCAATCTCAATTGCATCAATACTTCGATAAACATAGCATTTGATATAATTTGAAAACTACAAACACAACAGTGAAAATCCTTGTATAGGGATAAGTTTTGAAAAGTAAACTTGCCTTGGTTTGGTTGGGGTGGTCGAGCGTGCGGATTCGAACGATCTATACATAAACAATAATCGTTCGTTAGTACCTTAACAATTTCTCTTTAATTACGGGGTTTTAAGGGGGTACGAAATTAACTTAACGACTTCGTCTTATGACTCCCTAGCCCCACTATAGGTCCATGTCATCTCTCGATTACGCTCGTCTCTTACTCGACTTAATTTAGTTACCACGTTCGAATCATAACCACTAACCCTAGAATCATGTTCCACTAATCGACTTTTTCCATTACGCGAATTTTACTCTAGCATTTTTATAAAATCCAAAAATTCATATTTTAATCTAATTCCTTTTGGGTGGTCTTCACCACTGCATTCCCTACATTCTCAAATTTTTCCATGACCCCGCATATATTTTAAGGTGTTTAAACAAGGTTCACAAGGGGGTCACTTAATGCAGTCCATAGTCCAGAAACAAAATTCTCTCCTCCGGCCATAACTAAAAATCCACACATCACCTAGCTATGAACCTTACATTTCCAGAAACTACATTCAATTATCTTTCCAACAATATAAGGTAGGACATCAGGGGACATCATTTGGGGGTTCAAAATCGTGCTACAACACAGATCAAAGTTCCTGGACAAACTCAGCAAGCTCAAACTACTTAGATCAACCATTTTTCATACTTCCATAACATAATCACCACTTAATACACTTAGATCATGATTCATAACACTCATGGAGATATATATATATTAACCATAGTCATAAAAATCACAATCTCAACATCAAAACTCAAGATCCATGCTATCCAATACATATACATCCAAGATTAGTCCTAAAACACATGGATCTACTACCATATTATATGAACAATACATAACCAAGGGGGTTTGAGATTTTTATACCTTCTTGAGCTCCTAGAGGCCTTGGACAATCTTTACACAACTCAAAAACACCTTAGATGGCCTCCTACAACACTTACAATGCAAGATCTAAAGGAAAAACAAACTTGGTTACTATTCACCAAAGCTTGAATAATTTGTAACTTGAAATTGGGTGGATAAAATGGAGTGAAATTGCTAGCATACCTTGTATATATGATGTAGATGACCTAGGAATTATGGCAAGATTTATGAGTGATGGGAGAGGGGAGAAGAAGAAATTTTCTTCTTCTTCTTTTGCTTAGGCCGAGAGCAAGCTTCAAGGGGGGGGGGGAAGAGAAAGTTTGTGTTTTGTGTTTGTGTTTGTCTTGGGTGAATAATTGGTGTTAGGTCATTTAGGTTGGGTGATACATATCACATGTAAGTATAGATAGTGTACTAGCAAGCATGGGTCATGTACTATGTGTTCCCTCTTTTTAAAATGTAACCAACTAGATACTATTCATCTTCCAATGGTCAACTAACTTGTTTGATTTCTAACTACTTGGTTGCATGGGCTTGCATGCAATACTACTCCTTGTATTATTATTCCTCCACCAATGCTTATAATTAAATCTTTAATTCATATCGTATCTTAATTATTCTCTCGTAATAATATTTCGTCGCGTAGAGATTTCCCCTATAATTCCTTAAGTACTTATTGTGTAAATTCCTCGAGTGTTCATAATTCCTCGTCATAATTCTTAATAAATCCTTTAATACTCTAACCATTCTCAAATCCCAAGTTGTATAAATATTACTAACAATAAGACTCTTGCCTTCACAATCTCTCTGTATATCTTACATAATAAATGCAACAACGCAGTTTCTCAGACAATCAATTCTATTAATCAACAGGGATGACTAGAAAGGTTCCATAATGATAATGTCACAAGATATTAAATAAAAGGAAATATTACCAAAAATTAGGGTTCTTACAACTTTCTAACAGCAAGTAAGGGGTATCTGGTCCCGAAAAACTGGAATCTCAGCATGAGGTTCCTCTTCTATAATCTCTTCAATTCTTATAGCTCTACAGGATGCTGGTACAAAACCTTCCAAGGGTGGACTACGCAGATCGAGTGTTATTTTATCTGGGTTCTTTCCTGGAAAATCATCAGGAACCTCGTCCATTGGCTCAGGTAACTTAGCAGCCTTAGCAGCATGTTGCAAAGCTTTGGTGTAGCACTCTCTAGACTCATACTGGCATCCTCGAACTATACCAATTCCATTTGGTGTTGGGAACTTCATAGTCAGGTGGTAAATGGAGGTTATCACCCTCATTTCTTTCAGGATGGGTCTTCCCAGAATAGCATTATAGTTCATATTGTCCTCTATAACAATGAATTCTGCTAGCTGTGTAATGGAACATGGTTTGTCACCTAGAGTTACTGGTAAACGAATCTTACCCTTGATAGGAACCTGGTTGTTAGTGAAGCCATACAAGGTATCCTTCGTTGGGGTTAGGTCTTTATCCAGAAAATGCATCTTTTTGAAAGCTGAGTAAGACAAAAGGTTTACAGAGCTTCCATTATCCACTAGCACTCGATGAACCTCATACGACCCAATACCTGCTTCGACCACTAAGGCATCCGTGTGGGGATGGTGTACCCAAGAAGCATCTCCTTCAGTGAAGGTAATATCTGCATCCTCTCCTTCAAACAGCTTGGGAGACCTCTGTGACAGATTGTAAATACTGGTCAAAGGACGTTCTTTAGCTTCACGAGTGTACCTCTCCATGGCGCTCCTGCTACTTCCTCCAATGTGGGGACCTCCTATAATTGTGTGTATGCACCCAGCCTTAGGTGGTCCTTCCATCACAACAGGTTCCTGTGTCTGTACCTTCTGAGTCTTCTCATCTCTATACTTTTTGCCTTCCTGAGCCACCCATTCACTTAACTGCCCTTGCCTGATTAGAGTTTCAATTATGTCCCTGAGGTGACGGCAGTGTGCAGTATTATGCCCATTGTTATCATGAAAATCACAGTATGGACGCTCATTCTTATTCCCTGGAGGGCCAGTTCTGAAAGGTTTCTTAAACCATGAGGACTTTTCATTCACTGCGTAGATGTGATCGATTGGAGCTACCAAAGGGGTGAAAGTTTCATAGACAGGTCTCTCATGTTTGTTGTTGTTGTAGGAAGCTGGTGGTGGGACCTGACTCATGACAGGTCTGGTAGGATTCACAGCTTCAGCTTCAGGCTTCACCTGGGATGTAAGACTAACCACTTTTTTACTATCACGACCATTGGGGCTTCTGGGCCTTGACCTCTTCCTTCCTGACCACCCACTTTGCCTTACGAAATCTGGATCTTTCTTCAAATCAGCCAGAGATTCCTCCACGAGACGAAATGGTTCTGCTTGGGCATAAAAATCTGCCAATGTCTCTGGTTTTTTTCCCTGAAGTGCTTTCCAAAAATCTTAGCCTCCTTTGACTCCAGCAATTAAGAAATTCTTTATGGTTTCCTCAAATGCTTTCCTAACCTTCGGAACCTCTACATTGAACCTCTTGAAGTATTCTGTCAATGTCTCATTAGGTCTCTGCTTGATGTTGGCCAGGGTGTTGGTAGGTGGTGCAAACGCGACAGATGCTCTGAATTGGGTAACAAAGACCTTTCCCATATTCTCCCAGGAACCGATCGAATCAGCAGGTTACCTCTTGAACCATTGATGAGCTCCACCCTCACTACACCACAAACGGTCTTTACCAACACTGAAAACCGATGTTGCCACGTTAAATGTTGCCTTAGATGCTAAAAATCGGATAAATTTGATATAAGCCAACATCATAACCGGATGTTGCCATTCATGTTGCCTTAAATTCAATTTTAGTCCTCAAAGCCAACACATGAATTGGTGTTGCCTTACATACGTGAACAAATGTTAAAAATTTTGCCGGCTATTCCTGAAAATAGAAGCCCGCTAAAATTTTCTTAAGTTAAAAAGCCCGCTCTCATCTAAAACAAAAGAAAACAAAATAAAACAAAACAAAAACAAAAAAAGCTCACAGATCTCATCTCACTCTCACAGCTCCCTCTCATCTCTCTCGGCTCTCATCTCTCTCACTCTCTTCTCTCTCTCTCATCTTTCCGGTGTCCATCTCCGCTCATCTCGACTATCTCTCTCTCTCAATTGATTCGTGCGTGGTATGTTTTTAATTACCTCAATTGATTCGTGCCCTAATTTTTGGGGTTTTTATTGAATCCATTATCTTAATACGATTAGAAAAGTAGTATCTTTATTCATCTCAATTCGATTCTAGGTATTCTTCATCTCTCTCTATCTCTCTCTCCCTCTCTGTACACATACATGTATTTATATATATAGTTTCTGTGTATGTTTTAATCTTCTTTCTATTTTTGTGTATATATATGTAATTGTTCTGATTTTGATTTACCCACAGTTGATGACAGTTTCTCTTTCTTATACACTCAAGTCTGGATTTTTTATCATCTTATTGGCGAGTCATAATGTGTGTTTACCATATGGCATTTTAAACTATCAATCATTCTTCTTTTTCATTTTCGTTCCATTTCAAAAGGACAATTATCACTTCGATTCTCTTTTGTTTTGAAATTCATACTGTCAGTCTTTTGGCAAATGATATTTATTTGCAGCTTGGAGCAAGTTTACTGCTGCTGAAAGGAGCAAGTGCCTGAGGAAGTGGTATAAAAGTCAACATTCAATTACATTTTTAAGTAAATTATATTTCCAGTTGGCCAAAAAACTCCAGTGAACTAAGTGATAATACCCTTCCCAAGAATTACTCTTTTACCCTCCTGATATAACCGTGTCCCAAAAACATCTTCCTTCCAGATAAAAGGAGGTAACATTTGGGTACATTCTTCCAGACGAGGTAACACCAGGATACATTCTTCCAGACAAGAAGGGAGACACTAGGATACATTCTTCCAGACAAGAAGGGAGACACTAGGATACATTCTTCCAGACAAGAAAGGAGACACTAGGATACATTCTTCCAGACAAGAGGAGGGGACACTAGGATACATTCTTCCAGACAAGAGGAGGAGACATTAGGGTACATTCTTCCTCCAGCACATCCTCCCTCCAGCACATCCTTCCGGGCAAAAGGCACATTCTTCCTCCACCACATTCTTCCGGACAAAAGGAGGTAACACTAGGGTTGAGCAAAACCGGTCTGAACCGAAAAAACCGAACCGAACCGGTCCGGTTTTTTTGGACCGAACCGACCGGATGCTCAGCCCTCTATAAATACAAAGCTAACTCATGCATTTGGGGGGGCTGAAATTTCTCACAATCACTCTCATACTCTCTCATTTCACATTTTTCTCTCTAAATTCTCAGTCACCGGAATTTGTACTTTCTGATATTGTTTCTTGTATTCTCCACCACCAAGTTACTTACTCTTACGCCGGAGGTGCTTGACGGCCACCACCCCCGGTCAAGCATTGTTTTGCAGATACCCTTCCGACAGCTACACCACATCTCCGTCCCAACGCCGCCGGAAGAGGGACAGGTGCGACAGCAACACCACGTCTCCATCTTAACACCACCGGAAGAGGGACAGGTGCGACAGCAACACCACACCTCCGCCCAGACACTGCCGGAAGAGGGAAAAGTAACACCACATCTCCGTCCAAACACCGTCGGAAGAGGGAAAAGTGCGGTAGAGTGGAGCAAGGAGCAGTATCACTAAGTATGTTGATGGTTTGATCTTTTATTTCCTTCTTTGGATGAGAATTCAATTAAAAAAAATCGTTATTCTTATCTGTAACTTAAATATGGTGAATAAAACTGGTAGTAATTGAGCTAGTGTAAGTTTGTAATGATAAAGAAGAGAGAGAAGAAAGGAAAGCATAGAAATTTTGGAATTTGGTGTGGGACGATATGTATCAAAATGCAAGATGATCAATAATCTTATCAAATGAATGTAAATATTGGTTACCACATCTTATCAAATGAATCGCTAGAAGGAGGGGGACGTCTCTTTGAAAGACCCTCCATCCTTTCCAGATTGCAAGAAGTAACAAGACATTATCAGTAACAAGTTGTCTCAGATGGGACCGTCAAAGAACACGAGGCTACAAGCCCGAACCACGATTGATCCAAACGATCCAAACCAAATTGAAGAACAACTCCAAGGAACTCAACAAGAAATAGTCCATGGTACCACCCACCGCAGCGAACCCGTCCACCAAAGGATCGGCACCAGGGATGAGGATCCTCCTCTCAATTTGGACCTGTCCCGTTTCGCTCCTAATCAAGTGAATTTTCTCCTAAATGTTGCTGCAAATCTCCAAAACCCAAACCAACAGAATGACCCTCCTCATTCTAATGGGAGGAGGGAACAACCTCCCCCCGAGGATGAAGCACATAGTGCGAACAACAATGGTAGCAAAAGACCGAGGGTCACCAAGTCAATCTTTTCTCGCCTTGGCTCTTCCTAAGATACTAACCATGACCGTCACGGGAAAAACCACCACCGGCCCGAGACATGGAGGACAAACAGAAGAGTACGGGATCTCAGACATGAGCTAGAGGCGAAAAAGGCAGAATAGGAAAGAGAGAAGAGGAGATTAGAAGATGAGTTCTACCAGGAAAAGGAAAGGGAAAGAACTCCTGAACCTACTCCAATCGGAGGCATCGGAAGCTCTCAACAAGAAATCCTCAATACTCTCAACGAGTTAAAGCGTAAGGTTGAAGGAGAAGTCTCTGCTGGCCCGGGAGAGTCTCCTTTCTCCAAAAGACTAGAAGATGAAAGCAAGCACATTTGAAACATCCCAACTTGGACTCATATGATGGTAATGGAGATCCAGAAGAGCACTTAAGTTATTTTGATCAGCTAGCTCTTTTCTATGAGTACCGGGACCTAACCTGTTGTAGATTCTTTGCCTCTACCTTAAGAGGGAGTGCTCAGAGATGGTTTTGTAGACTCCCTCCTAGGACCATTGACACATGGGCCGATTTCAAAAAAGCTTTTCTGAATAAGTTTAAGAAAACCAACCACACGAGGTGCACACTGTCTTCCTTGAAACTATCGCACAAAGAAGTGGAGAGACACTGGAAAACTATCTAAAGAGGTTCAAGGAAGCGGTAAACAAAGTGGTGTCAGTTAATGAAATAGAAGCATTGGTACATTTGAGAAGGGGCTTAGACCCCTACGATTGTGAAAAGTATATTTGCAAGCTCATGGAACATAAGCCAACCACATTGGCCAAAGCATACGAGTTAGCTTCACACTTCATCACCGAGACGGAGGCTATGAGAGTCATGAAACAAACAAGAAATCCTCCTCAACAGAAGCCTTACATTAAAAAAGAACGCTTCACCTTTCACCACGGCCAAAGGCCCGTCCATGAACACCAAGTGCAAACCACGCATGGTCCCGCTCCACCAAGGCCAAAACCCACTTTTGACAAGACAAAGCTTTCTTCTCCCATCTCATCAAAACCCCCACGTAAACCTGAGCCGGAGTGGACAGCATTGAGTATGTCCCGGGCAAACATTTTGCGAGAAATACGAAACAAACCCTTCTAACAGGCACCTCAGCCACTTTGGACTACCCCGGGTGATAGAGATTCCTCTAAGCACTGTGAATATCATGCCACACACGGTCATACTACAGAGAATTGTCTCTCCCTCAAATACTTCCTCGAGAGATTGGTTCGCCAAGGGCTCATCAACCAATACCTTCCTCGACAAGTTACTAATGCAAACAACACAAGTACTCCTTCCACATCTCAAACCAACAGAGACAAGAATATTGTCAACATAGTTATTGGAGGAACACAGTCCCCTCCCCGAGACTATGAGACTCAGGAGGTTATGGCAATATCTCAAGATGATATGGTAGGAGATGTTATCACTTTCTCCGATGCTGACTTTGAGGGAGTCAATCCTTACAACACCGAAGCCCTTGTTGTCACCATAGAAACACGGAATAATGTTGTCAAGAAAGTATTGATCGATAATGGGTCATCGGTGGACATAATCTTCACTCATTGTTGGGAAAGGCTAAAGTTGGAATACAAGTTAGAAGGATGTGAAGAAGAGGCACCACTTTATGGTTTTGGCCACAACGCAACACCCATAGTGGGAATAGTGAAGCTGCCCATACTCTTTGGAACAGCTCCAAGGCAAGCCCAACATATTATCAAACTCTATGTGGTTAACACTCCGTCCTCCTACAACATGATCTTGGGAAGACCTACCTTAACTCGTTTGAGAGCGATAACCTCCACCACACATTTAAAAATGAAGTTCCCAACCATAGCGGGAATAGGAGAAATCAAAGGAGATACGGAGGCTTCGAAGTATTGTTATGGCTCTGCCCTCAACATAGCTCAGACTGATCCAAGTAACGCGAGGAGGGCTCGGACAACCCAACGGAGGAAAGAAAAGAGGAAAAGGCACCTTGAGCACCAACGAAATCAGAGAAAGAGGACGAGAGATGTCCAAATGGTTGAAAACATAGAGCAAGATATCGAGGAGCAACGTATGGATGCTTCTTTGAAAAAATGTTTGCAAAAAGATGAAATACCAGTGGTTACGCCCGCCGTTGAAACTGAAAAAATTGAACTAGTCCATGGAGATGGGACGAAGCGTATAAGCATTGGGGCTGGGCTTGACTCGGTTTTTAAAGAAGGACTAACAAAGTTGTTACGAGAATATGCTGACATATTTGCTTGGAGCCCGAAGGAAATGCCCGGGCTTGATGAATCGGTAGCAGTGCACAAGTTGAATGTCCACAAAGATGCTATCCCAAAGATGCAAAAGAGAAGGAATTTTGCTCCTGATAGGCAAAAAGCGATTGATGAAGAAATTGATAAGATGCTTGACGCGGACCTTATTTGTGAAGTCACCTATCCTGAATGGGTGGCAAATGTAGTTTTGGTAAAGAAGGCCAATGGAAAATGGAGAGTTTGTATCGACTACACTGATCTTAATGCGGCTTGTCCAAAAGACCCCTACCCTCTTCCAAGTATTGATCAACTGATTGATGCCACTGCAGGACATCTCATGCTAAGCTTCATGGATGCATTTTCCGGATATAATCAGATCAAGTTGGCACCAGAAGACAGAGAGAAAACATCCTTCATCACCCATCGAGGAGTTTATTGTTACAAGGTCATGCCTTTTGGCCTTATCAACGCGGGAGCAACTTATCAAAGAATGATGAATAAAATCTTTGCCGGACAGCTGGGTCGTAATATGGAGGTATATGTTGACGATATGATAGTTAAATCTTTACTGATGGAAGCTCACCTTGAAGATTTGAAGGAATGCTTCGAGAAGTTAAAAACTCACAACATGAAGCTAAATCCGGAAAAATGCACATTTGGCTTGGAAGCAGGAAAATTCTTAGGTTTCTTGGTTAGTCAAAGAGGAATAGAAGCAAATCCTGAAAAGATTCAAGCAATTTTGGATATGCGTCCTCCTAAGACAATTCGTGACGTGCAAAGGTTAACAGGCAGGTTAGCCGCCTTGAGAAGATTTATATCTAAGCTAGCGGAGAGATGTCTACCTTTCTTCCACACCCTAAGGGGAGCAACATCTACGAAGGTCATCATTTGGACGCCCGAATGTCAAGCCGCCTTCGATGACTTGAAGGCATATCTCTCAAGCCCACCTTTGTTAACAACAGCTGCTCCTACTGAACCCCTAGCAATATACTTATCGGCATCTAATGCAGCTGTTGGGGCAGTGTTAATCAAAGAAGATGAAGGAGGACAAAAGCCTATTTATTATGTAAGCCAAGTGCTAAAGGATGCGGAAACCCGCTATCCTCCTGTAGAAAAATTTGCATATGCCCTTGTCACTGCAAGTAGGAAGCTAAGGCATTACTTCCAAGGAAGAGAGATCAAGGTTATCACCAATCAACCTTTGAAGAAGCTTCTACACAAGCCAGACTTGTCAGGGAGATTGATCAATTGGGCAGTAGAATTAAGTCAATTTTCTATCTCATACGAGCCAAGAAAGGCCATTAAGGCACAAGCTCTATCGAACTTCGTTGTAGAATGCTCTTTTGGTAATCAAGAAAAGATGCCAACTTTAGAGGATGATCCTCCTGTCAATGAACCTGTCTCTACTGCCAAAGAACCTGTCCCTCCTCCGAACCCAACATGGAAACTCTTCGTGGATGGATCTTCTACTTCGACTAGGAGTGGAGCAGGGTTAATCCTGATCAGCCCAGAAGGTTTCCAAGTAATGCAAGCCATAAGATTCACTTTCAAAGCTACAAACAATCAGGCTGAGTATGAAGCACTTATTGCGGGACTTAACTTGGCAAGAAGTCTCCAAGTTCAACACCTCTCCATTTTCAGTGATTCTCAAATCGTGGTAAGGCAAACTACTGGGGATTATGCTACAAAAGATATCATCCTCACCAAGTATCAAGCCTTGGTCAAATCCCTCCTTTCTCTCTTTGTCAGCCACACACTTGTCCAAGTGGATAGAAGTGACAACACCATTGCAGACTTGCTGTCCAAGCTAGTGGAATCAGAAAAAGACCACTTAGATGGTTCTGTCTATTTCGAAGAATTGAAGGTGCCAGCTATTGAGGGACACCAAATCATGGAAGTGGTCGTTGCCGACTCAACTTGGATGACACCAATCGTTGACTACTTGAAGGAAAATATTCTACCCGATGATTCTACCAAAGCCAAACAAATCCGCTCTCAAGCCGCCAAATATTTCATTCAAGATGACATTCTCTATAAGAGGACTTTCGATTCTCCCATCCTCAAATGCATAGACCCAGATGAGGCTCTATACTGCATGAGAGAAGTTCATGAAGGGATTTGTGGAGATCACATGGGGGGGAAAGCTCTCGCTCATAAAATTCTTAGGCAAGGATACTTCTGGCCTACTTTGATTAAATATTGTAAATCTTTTGTCAAGAAGTGTACACAGTGCCAGCTCTTCAGCAATGTCCCTAAGCAAGCACCTGCCTTACCTTCATCTATTCTTTCCCCTATCCCCTTCGCCATGTGGGGGATCGACATCATGGGACCTTTCCCCAAAGCAAAGGGAGAACTCCAATACGTGATGGTGGCAATTGATTATATGACTAAATGGGTGGAAGCTAAAGCACTAAGAACAATCACTCAAGAAGACACCATTAAATTTGTCAACGAAAATATTATCACAAGGTTTGGAATTCCGAGAGTGATGGTGTCTGACAATGGAACCCAATTTGTCGGATCAAAGTTCGTGAAATTCCTTTCCGACAGGGGAGTTAAGCATAAGAAAGCTTCTGTATGCCACCCTCAAAGCAATGGACAGGTAGAAGTCACAAACCGAACCATTGTCCGAGGTTTAGAGAAAAGACTCCAAGCATCTAAGAAAAAATGGCCTGAAGAGCTACCAAACGTGTTATGGGCTTACCGCACATCTGCCCGAAGCAGTACCAAGGAAACCCCTTTCAAACTAGCATTTGGTACTGAAGCCTTGCTCCCGGTAGAAGTGGGATCACCTTCCTACCGAGTTCTAAACTTTGATGAAGAAGCCAACAATGAAGGTCTTCGAGATAACATCGAACTTATTGATGAAGTCAGAGATGAAGCTGTGCAGAGGATGGATACGTATAAAGAAAAAACCAAGGAATTCTTTGCTAAGAAAACAAGAATTCGAAAATTTGAGGAAGGAGACTTGGTTCTGCGGGCAACAGAAGCTTCCGACCCACGTCATACGGGAAAACTCATGCCCAAGTGGGAAGGTCCTTACAAGGTGAAACATGTACTACGCCCAGGTTCTTACAAGTTAGAAAGGTTGGATGGTACTGAAGTAAACAACACGTGGCATGGAGACAAGTTGCGAAAGTACTATACATAAGGATTGTTTGTTCCTTTTCACTACTACTACTACTACTACTACTACTACTACTACTACAATCAAGTGTTGGAGAAATACTTCTACGATTCTCCACAGCACATCGTCTATGCTGTTTAAGAACTCTCATCAACTACTCATGTAATCAGCTTTCATGAATGAAGTATCTTTTTTCCTAATCACAATATATGGCAAGTAATGCTATCTCAGACACAATTCAATGCATCATATTATCTCATGAGATTCACTCTGACACAAGGCAAATAACATCATCCCGGACACAAGTAACACCCTCTCAGACACTAGGCAAGCAACATCGCTTCAGACACAAGATAAATACTATCGCAGACAAAAGTTATATTATTTCAGACACAATTTTACGATATGGTTGCCTCAAAATTTTTAGTACAAACTCAAAGAAGTAAATTATTTCATACAAAAGTAGCACTACCTCATATACAAATTTAAATGATCGATATTATCTCATGAGAGGTATTCGGACACAAGTAAGTAATTTCTCTCAGACACAAGTAGTACAACAATGATAGATAAAACATGAAAATGGTTCAAACACTACTACTTCTTCCACATCCAAAGAATCTGAGGAAGAAGCTCCAATATCACAAAGCGGTTCAAATGTAACACAAGTACAGATAAAACAACAATACAAGTTTTAGAACATCCTAAGACAAAAGGAAACATAGTCATGGTACAACCTAAACATGAAAAGTGCCACATCAAGGTATCAAGGCGGTGCACCCGTCCCCCTACGAGAGGAAGCATTCTGTCGGGCTCTCACCCAATCCAAGAAGTAAGTTTCAAAGCCTTCCTTCGATCTGCGAAGGTCATCTCTAAGAAACTCACGACAACAATCAACAACAAGCGGAGTCATCTTTCGGCTCTCGGCACCAACAGCTCTCGTAAACTCCACACTTCCTCGAAAGGCGGTCACAGCATTATCCAAGTCCTGCGTATACATCGGGGTGGCTTTATACTCCAGGATCACATTTTCCATCGATGGCACAGCAGCTAACTGTCCTTCTAGTAATCTCACCCTATTAGACACAAGGTGTCGTTCGCCGCTTCTGCAACCTCAAGTTTTGCACTCACAACTTCCAACTTCTCCTTGGCTCGGTTGGCATCATCCACGGCCTCTTTAACCTGATCTTCCAAATGCTTCTTATCAGCGGCAAATCCTTCCTCGGCATCCTGTCGTGTAAGATCAATGTCAGCCATTAAGCCATCCTTCTCTAGATTTAGTGCCTTCACTTTCTTTTCTGCCGACTTTCGCTTAGCACGCTCTCGACAAGCAGCCAAAGCAGCACCATACCCATATCCACAAAACTGCATTACCACAAGCAGGATGGATGTTAAGTAAGAGAGTGATATAAAGCACAAACAAAATGAAGTTCTAAAAGGTTGTTAAAAAGACACATACCCGAGCTCCAAATTTTTCCATTTTCTTAACAATTTTAGGTATTTTCATCCCACCAAGTTTATCCATATCATCTCGTGTCAGGAGCTTGGTCATAAGCTACTTAGGAGCAGTAGGAAACAGATATCGAACGCCCCGCCTGCTAGCACCTGTAGTAGGATCCACTATCTCGTCATCAGAAGAAACTACATACTTAAAAGTAGAGTCAACCACCCGCCGCGACCCAATTCTCTTCTTCAAACCAACTTTAAAATGAGGGACAAGTACTTTAGGGCGACATCTCTGTGCATGTTTTCCCTCACCATGGTCCTTGTTCACATTGGTTTTCTTTTTCGGACTTGGAGTCACTACTACAAATTTGAGTTTAGGACATGGTACTACAATAACGTTTTAACTATACGTTATGGAAGTAGTTCACTTGCATAGCGTTTTTCTTAATAAACGTTATGGAAGTAGTTCACTTGCATAGCGTTTTTCTTAATAAACGTTATGGATGAATGTACAGGTACTTAATCTCTATTATCAATCTCTATACCTGGACAGCTTTTGATCCTTTTACATGTGATTTACATGTTTATCAATCTCTATTATCTCTTGAGCAAGTCATCAAATATTAAATATATGTTCATTTGAGTATCAAAATTTAATAGATGATTGGATTTGATTAAAAGTCGAATTTTGATTATTGGATGAGGATACTATTAGGTGATTGGTTATGAGTAAGGATACTAATATTGAGTGTGGATATTATTAGCTGTTCGGAATTGATTAAAAAATCATATTATTAGCTGTTCGGAATTGTTTGGAAATCTGGACACGATAACAAAATTCTAGCTACTGGACAATTACAAGTGTTGTAGACAAGCACTGCATATACAGGTTTTCCTTGTACTTGCATCGAATAAAGTTGTACAATCTTCCTCCAGTGGAATTGCCAACTCCTCTGAAAACAATCTGTAACATTTGACTCATGTAGTAATATCAAGAGCAACTCATATGTTTATCTATGTTTTGCTTCTGACTCTGGCTTATCAATACTCATAGTTCGATATTTATTTTCAAATAGTTAGTTATGGATTCAATTTTTATTTTATTTTTGTGTGTTAGACTCACACATTTTATTACAATAAGCTAGATCAGAGTAAATATATTAAAACAACCTTCTAGCCGAATAAGCATAAGAAATACCATAAATTCAATAAAAACAGCCCCCGACAAAAAAACCAGGGAAGAAGAATCCATAAAAGCCTCACAAGAAAGAAAAATTAGTAAGAAAATAAATATAAAATGGTACCTGGACTTGAGCTTTTCTGCATCGTAACTGGTGGGGTATTGTAGACATAACTTATAGTGGCTGATCTGTCTTCATCTCTACAATTTCTCTCAACATATCTCCTTCCATGATGTCAGTATGTATGTATCATGTATGCATGTTTCTCTGACTCTCCCCTGCCCATGTTATCTATGGCAGTGATGAAACTGAGAACTGTCATCATGTATTTATGTTATTGTAAAACATAGCTTTCATTTTTTCCATTTTTTACATCTCCCACATACATAGAAAAAAAACCCTTCTGCAACAAGGGAATACTACACTTTGATGGTTGGAAATGCTCTGTTTTGCAGTGCCCGAAGCAGGCTTCGGATGATGGCATATATTGCGCCTATTATGTCGGATGCTTTATCGAGGATATAATATGCAGGAATGAAACAACAATCAATGTTAATGTACGTATTTTTAATGTTTTTGCTAGTATTTTTAATGTTTTTGCTAGTATAGTTTTGCACATGATCTAATTGTTTTTATAATTTTGTTGATGAATAGTTTACCCATTCCCCAAAGTTGAAGACCTATCCTCCTGATAAGATGACCAGCTTCCAGAAAAATTGGGCAGGCTACTTCTACAATCGGTTTCTCAGAAACAAGTTGCTGATGAAGTAGTTTTTTTTTTTTTTGCTAAAAGCTGATGAAGTAGTTTTGTATGTTAGAAGCAAAAATTCATGGAAACGATCTCAACTTGAAATATTTACACTTTTGATTATGAATAGATCTTTCCCTTATTTCAATTGTACTCAAGTAATATGATTATATATATATATATGTGAGATAGTCTATTTTATTTTATTTTTTGTTATGGATTTATTGTCTACGATATTTTTTAAAATTACAGGTAAAAATTTATTCGAATTAGCATTTTTAAATTGTGCACAAAATCCACAATATATATAGAATATATATATTAATTATTTTAAATTGTGCACAAAAAGCGTTAATTGTTTTAAAATTCTACATACCCACTACAATAGCGTTTATGGAATAGCTATGCAAGAAAGTATGCATATTAATTTTCTACTTCAATAACGTTTATAGAAGTGTTATTGAGGCATTCACTTGCATCACACTTACTTCCTTAGCGTTTCAATAACAGCGACCTAAGTAACATACTACAAGAACGTATAAATAAACGCTATCGGAGCTGAGTGCACTTCCATAGCGCCTACTTGCATAGCGTTTAAAAACGCTATGGAAGTTTAAAAAAAAACGCTATGCAAGCCAGTTTCTGTAGTAGTGAGTAGGACTTTCCTCCACATCCTTCCCTTTGTCCCCAAGCATATCTACACATAAGTCAGAAAAGGTTATAAGTACTTCGATGCAAAATAGATTGTTGACAACAAATGCTATAATTGAAACATAGAAAGAACAATCTTAACAACAAAGATAACATACCATTGTTAACCAAAGGCTCAACAGCTTCCAACACAGGTGAGCTACTCCCTGCTCCAACTAAACCCTCTCCGAAAATAACATCACCTCCCATACTAACACTGCCGAATGCCCTATCCCAGTCGAAGGGACTTGCTCCCCCTACCCATTCCTCCGATTTGAAAGGCTTTAGACAGAAAATTCTTCCACTTGGGATATTGAAAAGAACTCTGATGTTTCAGATGATCAAATTTCCCCCATGTAGCATCTAGCTTTTTTCCGTCAAATGAGGGAGGCTTAATGTGATTTTTCTTGTAATACTCATCCATGCTCATAAAATAAGTCTCAGGATCCATAGTCACCGGCGCCATAGGAAAGAGATAACTAGAGTCTGACCAAGATCCATCTCGAAGCAACAGAATCGACACGGTCCTTGTATTACTCCTCCCTTGAGAAGTACTAGTGCCTGTCATCTGTCAATACATGCAATAAAAGGCAGGTCAGACAAGTGATAAAGAGATTATGATAATGTGCTCAAGAAGGGATAAGTGATAAAGAAGATTATGATATGCAAGAAAGAAGCAAGTATAGAATGAAGATAGAAAAAAAAAAAAAAACTGCTTTCTAAAACGCATATACACACTACGGACGTGCAAGTACAGATCGAAATCGATATAATACATGTGGTGTGACAGCATGAAATGCATGATTACTACCTATTGATTCTACTACCTACCCACGTCATCCACCTATTCTTACTCCTCCCAGACTTGCCAACTCACGTGTTTACTACATACTCATGCACCCCACGTGTATACCCACTTCCTACTACTTACACACCACCTCTAGTACTTATTCTTACTCTTCCTGCCTAGCATCATATATACTCATCACTTCCTAACAAAAAACGTAACTACCATCCATGTACATGCCTACACAAACATGCTCCCGTTTCTGCCATTTTGCCCGCCTCCACATATCTTTTATACCAGACACATGTACTCCTATGTTACTACATCCCTTCCCGCCTACTCCTGTGAATCACTACAGACCTCCCAGATTTCCTAACTCGCGTGTATATACTACGTACCCGCCTTCTCCTTTTGTCTAGCTACTACCTACCAACTAGACGGACACTCCACCTACACCTTATTGTCACATATACTCGAGACTATAATAAACACAATACATATACTAGTATACATAATCTTTCTAACATCTTTTTTATACAAACCCACTTCACGTGTGTTCCTCTCACATGACTCCCATCCGTTTCCAAACTATACAAGCAACTCACTTTCTCTCTCATACACATGCAACTTGCACTGCTGGCACTTCACATTCAAACACCATTGAAAACAACAACTACACTACTTAATCCCGCTTCCAAATTCTTACCCGGTCTCGCCTTCTCACCAAATACTAAATACTACTGTATTTAGTCCCCGCTTGCCCCGTTCCCGCCTTCACAGAAGACACATACACCACATAAATATAACACTAACTACAAATACCACATCCCTAAGAACCTAGTCCCGCCTCCTCTTGCACAGTTACTCCTACCACCTGCACAAAAACAAACAGTCCCGCCTTCCCATTCCTGTCCCGCCTTCGTCAGTACAACTCTGAAGCCATCATATTTCGGCTATAGATTTAGAGAGACACTTTACAATCTTCACACTCCTCTCATACGATTTCCCATTCTGGAACCCACCAGATTTATGTACGTGTTCATAAAGCTTCTTTACTTCACTTGAAAATTGCCAAGAGTCACGAATGCTATAATATTGTGCCTTGCTACCACATACTCACGAAACTAACTACATACTTACAATAACTAACCTTACAGTGACATACTAAGTCACACAAACAATCCGCTGCATCCCGCCTTCTCTACTAAGTATTATGTGTCCTTGTCCTGCCTTCAAACAATAGAGCAATGTATGCAGGCTACGCTGTACGCATGCAACACTACATCTACCCACAGTCCCGCTTCCCCACTTTCCCGCTTCCACCTAAATTATCCCGCATCCTCAGTGGCACTTCAGGTTTTGCGAGACCTAACCGTGATGGACTTTATCGTGCCATCGGCATGCATCTAAAGAAACGCCCTGACATTAGCAAAAATGATCGGAAAACAATTTGCAGCCTGATGGTACATATATTCACGGTCATAGATCAAACAAGGACACAAAGGATGGAACCATTTCAACTAGTCGACTTTGGACTTGGCTGGGCAAAACCAGGTTTCGAATAATCAACGGATATACTGGCCACACTCACACGCTTATTGAAAGAAATGGAAAGATTCACACACTTATTGAAAGAAATGCACATATGTTTCGTTTCCGTCACCAGTTGATTGGAGTGCTGAGGATAATACGTAAACTAATAGCTGGTGGTGGTCATTCATGACATGATATTTCATACTCAGGTATATGAACTATACGTCAACTCTACACTGTCACTACCTTCACCGATACAGACAAACCGGAATATGCAGATAACAATCTACATTAAAACCTTCACAAACATATAAAAGCTTGTAAATACGCACCCACCTCTTATCTACCATATATATATATATATATATATATATATATATATATATATATATATATATATATATATATATATATATATATATATATGTTAACAACAACCAGTTCAGTCACCAAAATGTAACCCAGATATGATAACATATATATACAAACCCCCGACAACTACCATATACACAACTATAATCAAACACCATACTCCTGAACCTACAACTATGATTACCATTATGGAAATACAAACACAAAAACATATAAACCTGGTAAAATGATTGCGTGGAAACGACTTTTCTGGCGGAGGAGTAATTTTTCGCTACAAGTTCACTCGATTTATCTCCCGTCTCCTCTAATTATGTACGTGACCACACCGAGAATATAAATAAAAGCTGCAAAAACTATAGATGAGCTGCAGAAACCGCTATCACGACTACACTACTATTACATATTTTTACCAAATAGAGACACCATGCAAGACCCAAAAACATACAAACATGCTAGGAGACGACAACAGAGTAAAGATTGAATACTCACGTGCAGTGGCGGAGCCAACCCACGGAATGAGGGAGGGCAACAACGGTCCGTGAGGTTTTATTTTTATCCCGCGCGAAGCGCAAAGGGACATTTTATCGAACACTTGGGGAGCGGAGATCATCAATACCACTAATTAACAATTCTAACATATATATTCAGATTATATACTTAAACAAAGACATAAGACAATTGAATAATGAGCAACAAAATCATAAATCATCTAAGTACACAAAATAATTAACTCATTAGGGGAGAAATTTCAAATGAAAACAAGTAAAAACTTACCAAGAGGTTGTGAGGGAGGGCCTGGACTTTGAAAACTTTGCTATGGACTATGTTTTAAAAAAAAAAAAAAAAAAAAATTCAGGGAAATTTTTTTTTCAGGATGGGCACAGGCCTGTGCTGGCCTTAACGTGGCTCCGCCACTGCTCACGTGCAGGTGCAATAAATATGGAAAAAGATTAAGGGAAAACAAATGGTGAAGCAAGGGTATATACCTGTTTTATGTAGTTGGAAAAATAAGCTGCATGTTCGTGTCTTGAGTTCAACTCATCCTTCCATTTTGTTTCGTCGAACTTTTGCCTATTCCTCCTGGCCGGTTATCTCTTTATTATAACGCTCCTATACAGACATAAATATATACTCAAATATACAAAGAATCAAACCTACTATGAACAGACTACTAACCCACGCTTCTGACAATACCATCATACCATCACCTTTCACAACTTATACTTTCATAACCAGCGCATCCCACAAGGCCATGTAAAGCATTATTTTTATTAAATGTCAGCCTTTAAGGTACCCTTCTGATCCTTCAGCACTATTAAATTGCAATCTCCCAGAAAAATTCACGCTCGATTTTTTGTTTTTCTAAAAAAAAAAAAAAAAACACGCCTTCTCTTTTTTAATACTCATGTACAGGTACACCACAAAAGTATATGTGCACTTTTACCAAAAATATATTTATACCTATATATATATATATATATATATATATATATATATAATATTACAAAATAAATAAAAATAAAAATAAAAAAGCCCACTGCACTAGCACCACTATAATATGGCCCATCACCTTTCACAATTTCCAATTCTATAATCAGCACATGCCATCTAACCGTTTATGTAAATACTATTTTATGCCCATAGGTCCTAATTATGCATGCACTATCACCACTTCATTCCCAACAAAAGTTAAATCCTTATATCATCAATGCTTTTAAAGCCTTACAGTTACTTTTATTTTTCAAATCAAATCCAACCACATACTATTTATACCCTTTAACATTTTCCAATAAATTTATTACTGTATTAACGGTACAAATTGTAGTGAAGCACAAAATCCCTCCTCCCCACTACAATTACTTCCCCCTTCCAAAAAAAAACCCCTCCAAAATTCTCCCTTCCAAAATCCCCCTTCCAAAAAACCCCCCTCCAAAATTCCCCCTTCCACAAAACCCCCCTCCAAAATTCCCCCTTCCAAAAATTCCCCCTTCCAAAAAAAACCCCCTCCAAAAAACCCCCCTCCAAAATTCCCCCTTCCAAAAAAACCCCCTCCAAAAACCCCCCCTCCAAAATTCCCCCTTCTAAAATTCCTCCCTTCCAAAAAATTCCACCCTTCACAAAAAATCCTCCCTCTTCGAAATTCCTCCTCCCGACAAAAATGCATTTCCTCACAAAATCTTTACATATGGTTTCAGTTTTGAGACCTTTGCTAGCGGACACTATCCGCCAGCAAAGTCTGGGGGGCACCAAATTCAAAAGTGGTAAAATTTCAGGGGGGCAACAAATTCAAACTCGGTCAAATATCAGGGGGGCACAAATTCCTTCTATAAATCTTTTCCTTTCCCTTCTAAACACTTAAGAAAATTTCATAGTTCATTTATATCGTCATTCCTAGTGGACACTGCTCACTATCAATGCCCGGGGGGCGCCAAAAATAAAAATTAGTAGAAGTTCATGGGACAATACATTCCTTGTCTCTTTTCCACCTCCAACGCTTATGAAAATTTCTGCGGCCATCTCTAATGGCCTATACCCACAAGAGACGTCCGGGGGGGAACACAGTTCAAAACAATCAAAAAAATATTTGTAGACTGAGAAGGAAACTATGTTCCATTCATTAGGGAAAGGATTACAATGCAAGGAGGACAAATGAAGGACAGACCCCTCCAGTCCTCATCAGGATACAATGAAAATATATAAAGCTAAGCTGAAGCATCTTCATCTTCAGACTCCTCACGGACCACCTCGTCCTTCAACTCCTGCACCTTTGCCAACATGGCGCCCCGCTTGGTCATCTCCCAAGCCCTCAAGCGGTCAATCTTCTGCATGTAAAAGCGGTGTAGCTGATTGTTCTCCCGGACCAGCTCTTCAATGGCCTCACAAGCTCGGGCACCAAGAGGCTCATCTATCCACATATCATGGTGACACTCCCCGGTGGCGTAGCGCTCAAACCTCCGACCAGCATTGCTTCCGGCCCATATGGTTTTCACAACCACGGGCATGTCACAGTAGCAATTCTTCCTCCCTCCCTCCATGAAGAACTTCTCAAGACTTACAACAGAGAAAATAAGAGATGAAAGATTTTGAGAAAATATGATATCCCAACTCTTGAAGGAAACTCAAGTATTTATAGGCCTCCAACAACTAGCCGTTACAAAGAGCCGTTGAATCTATAAAAAATGAAAAAGCATGTCAGCACTATGTATTTACTCCTCCAACCCACTAAAGTAAGTTGCAGGAGTGGGGGGCAATGATAATACCCTTCCGAAGAATTACTCTTTTACCCTCCTGATATAACCGTGTCCCAAAAACATCTTCCTTCCAGATAAAAGGAGGTAACATTTGGGTACATTCTTCCAGACGAGGTAACACTAGGATACATTCTTCCAGACAAGAAGGGAGACACTAGGATACATTCTTCCAGACAAGAAGGGAGACACTAGGATACATTCTTCCAGACAAGAGGCGGGGACACTAGGATACATTCTTCCAGACAAGAGGAGGAGACACTAGGGTACATTCTTCCTCCAGCACATCCTCCCTCCAGCACATCCTTCCGGGCAAAAGGCACATTCTTCCTCCACCACATTCTTCGGGACAAAAGGAGGTAACCCTAGGGTTGAGCAAAACAGGTCTGAACCCAAAAAACCGAACCGAACCGGTCCGGTTTTTTAGGACCGAACCGACCGGATGCTCAGCCCTCTATAAATACCAAGCTAACTCATGCATTTGGGGGGCTGAAATTTCTCACAATCACTCTCATACTCACTCATTTCACATTTTTCTCTCTAAATTCTCAGTCACCGGAATTTGTACTTTCTGATATTGTTTCTTGTATTCTCCACCACCAAGTTACTTACTCTTACGCCGGAGGTGCTTGACGGCCACCACCCCCGGTCAAGCATTATTTTGCAGATACCCTTCCGACAACTACACCACATCTCCGTCCCAACGCCGCCGGAAGAGGGACAGGTGCGACAGCAACACCACGTCTCCGTCCTAACACCGCCGGAAGAGGGACAGGTGCGACAGCAACACCACACCTCCGCCCAGACACTGCCGGAAGAGGGAAAAGTAACACCACATCTCCGTCCAAACACCGTCGGAAGAGGGAAAAGTGCGGTAGAGTGGAGCAAGGAGCATTATCACTAAGTATGTTGATGGTTTGATCTTTTATTTCCTTCTTTGGATGAGAATTCAATTAAAAAAAATCGTTATTCTTATCTGTAACTTAAATATGGTGAATAAAACTGGTAGTAATTGAGCTAGTGTAAGTTTGTAATGATAAAGAAGAGAGAGAAGAAAGGAAAGCATAGAAATTTTGGAATTTGGTGTGGGACGATATGTATCAAAATGCAAGATGATCAATAATCTTATCAAATGAATGTAAATATTGGTTACCACATCTTTTTTGCTCAATCTGGCTACTTCCTATTTTTTGTCCAATTCACTCAATGATCTTATATGCACGTTTTAAGGTATGATTTAATAATGGCCAACAAGGAGCAGCTTGGTGAACTGATAACTTTAGAGCAAGGAAAGCCTCTAAAAGAAGCCATTGGGGAGGTATGTAGTGTACTCATATAGTTAAAAAAATCTAAATATGGTTGCGTATTAAGATTCGCTTTGAGCATGACAGCTATCAAGGTGAACCTACAGGTTACTTTAGGGGCTATTTATCTCGAGTTCTATGCGGAAGAGGCTAAGCGTATCTATGGTGATATGATTCCATCAACTTCAGCAGATCGCCGCCTTTTTCTTTTAAAGCAGGTTATAACTATTATACAAAGTGAACTGAGCTCAATAATGATACATTATTAGCAATTTTATTTGCAGATGGATAATCCATGATGCACTATGTAGCAAAAGTCCTAGTATCTTAGTAAAATTTGTTATTAACTTGAGGAAGTAACCCTGTACGCTGACTTTAGTTTAGTACCAACTTCCTATATAACTCATGACACCGAAGACTGTTTTTCAGCTGTAAAACAGATTTAAATATCTTTGTTAAGATAATTCCATGACGAATTTTCCTTTACTTCTTATATTCAGAAAGCAGCCAGAATCTGGAGTTAAACTTAGGTATTGCTCCCCATCATTCTGCGAATGTCCATAATAGGAACAGTAACGTAGAGGCTTGTGATTTTCTTAGTCACTCAAGTGATATCCCTGAGGGGAGAAAAACTCTGGTACAAAGTTTTCTATTTCATCTATTGAAGATTGTATTTACTTGATTTTCTTTGTATTTCTATGTAGACACCGCTTTGAATATATCATATTTTAAGCTTTAGGTAAGTCTGTTCAGTTACTCAGTAACCTACTCATTTTCTCAAACAGAATGATAAATCTGCTTCTAAAAAAATGGAAACTGAATTTCCTATTACATCTCAGCATCCTTCTCTATGGAGTGGTGTAATTTGAGTTCCTATACCTCAAATGAGGTACTGATTTCTTACAAGCCATTTTCTTATTAGCTTAGTTGTAATTTGTAACTAACTTCTGTCATAGTTTGATAATAGTATGTCTATTTGTGATATATTTTGATCGCAAGTACTTCTCGATCGGTGGATGTTTCCTCCTGGTCTTAGATTACTCTAGTCACACATTAAAATTAATTTCACATGCTATTGTTCATGTAAGGCTTAAAATTTTCTATTTGTAAAGGTTCCACTGCTGTGAGGATAGTTGGTGATCTTAAGGCTTCAACTGATATCTCTGTTAATCCTTGGATTAATTTTCAACACGTGGATTTGTTGCTAGTAGAAGGAAGTGGTACTGTGGATGGTCAAGGTGCTTCTGTTTGGAGTAAATACGGTTGCCAGCATAACCATACAGACTGTCGACCTCTTCCTATTGTAAGTGAATACAAATAAAAATTTTCAGTGCATGCTTGTCCTCGTAGTTTTAATTCTCCGCTCATATATCCGTTACTTCTTGTTTTGTTCAATATAATGCATCTATTACCAAATCCAATGCTCCAATGCTAATGCTAAAATTACCGTAACCATTGTTATATTTTTTGATCAATCGAAAAGTGACTTTTTGTGCATTATTTGCTACTCTCTATAATTTCAAATACTACATTCATATTTGCAGCATAGTTTGAACAGATATATATTTCTTTTTTCTCGATAAATAACTACTTTGTATTTTAGCACATTCACTTACATATTTACTTTTATTTTTGATAGTCAATAGGATTCAATTTTGTCACAAATTCAAATATCAGCAACTTGTATATGATCAACAGCAAAGGTGTTCACTTGAAAATATTTGGTAGCCAAAAAGTTAAGATTAGTGGAGTCAAAATTACAGCTCCAGGGAACAGTCCAAATATAGATGGCATAAATATATCCAGATCTCAGGACATAACAGTCCAGGACTGCAACATAGAAACTGGAGACGATTGTATATCCATGCTCAACGGAAATGTAAATGTTGAAATTTTCGACGTTGCCTGTGGGCCTGGCCACGGAATTAGTGTTGGCAGCCTTGGACAGATAAATGGAGGAAGCACTACGGTTACGGGATTGCATGTTAAAAATTGCAATTTTAGTGGTACTCAAAAATTACATTTTTTGATGAATAAGTGTGTGGAAATAGCACCCGAAGGAGTTCTAAATTTCAAGAAGCTGCAAAAGCAGCTGTTTCACAAGCAGTTGTAGATGCACCAAATAATCAGAACTATGCTCGAGTTCACTTTAAACCACCTGGAGGTCAGAATGAGTCCACCTATGTGTTGGCTAATTGCTGGAGGACATTGAATGCAAGTTCTTGTAGGGCTGGTCTTGAAAATGCTTCTTCTTCAGTACTGGGATGTTTGCCTTCATCTGAGGGGCGAGCGTTGAACACTGGATGCTTCATGAGGTATTCAGACACCAACTTTCTTAACCCCAAACCAGGCAGTGAAAGTTCAAGAGTTGGTCATTGTAGTTTAGCCCTTGCTTAATTTTGATATAAAAAATTTACTATGTCTTCGCCCTCTGATTTGTAGTATTATGTATAGTGGTGCTTTTGATAGGCCTGATCACGGTGTTTCATTTGTGGATTTGCAGGGACAGTAGTAGTGATTATGGTTGTCAGCATTAGCTCTTTGGTGGTTCTGGTAGTAGGGGTAGTTATTGCAGTTTACATATGGAAGCATAGGAAAATACAAAAGAAGATAAGAAGTAAATTTTTGCATTTTATTTTGATTCATAAATATTGTATCCTAGTATTAGGATAATAACAAAGTAGTTTTAGCCGTAAGATAATATTGAGTTCTGAAAGATGTCTGATGGTATTTTTTTTAAAGCTAGCACCTTTTTACGAATCTTGTAATCAAAGTGATAATTTGGTGTATTGCCTTGTTCTGTACATTCTCAGGTTCAAACGAAGTGAGTAAATTGGTCAAGACTCTTCATGACAGTAGCTTGAACTTCAAATACTCAACAATTGAGAAAGCCACGGGTTCTTTTGAAGAGAGTATAAGTTACCAACTGATGTGGTTACAAAGAAGATTGTAAGTTTTGTTTTATTAGTAATTAAAGTTCTTTCCTGCATTGTTTATGCATTATTATTTATTGTATTTACTTTTCTTATTACAGGATGATGTTCAGAAAATTCTTAAGGAGGGAAATGTGGAGGATGCTAATAAGCTTGTTTATGATGGCAAAGAACACAGCCAATCTTATTTAGTAGGGAGACTTATCCGGAAAAAGGAAGCAAAGGGAAAATTGGCATTATGAAATCTTTTGAGACATTTTGAACTTAGGTGCAGCTGGAAATTATGAACTTAGATGCTTAATTCTGTCTTGTTAATGATGTTTGACATAAAATCTTTTGCTTCTATCTAATTAACTTATTAATTATGTTTGACAATATTTGTTTTGTTTATGTAATCGTTGGTTTGACTATTACCAACAATTTGTGTTGGAAGTTAATTTATATATGTTGAGTTTACATAAGTTAATTGGCTTCATATGATGAATTATGTTTTATATTAGGATGTTTCATTTTAGGAAGCGTGCTGTTAAAAATTATTACTAAAGATGTTGCCATAGCCTACAAAAATGTTGCTAAAACTTGAACAATGTTAACTAAAAAGTGTTACTATAACATGTTAGGATGTTGGCAAAAATATGAACTGTTAAATCAACTGGTGTTGCTGTAGAGGGATAAAGATGTTGGAATAGGCTATATGGCAACATCGCAAGGGTGTTGGTATTGAGTAGACAGTGTTGCCATAAACTTTATGCCAACACCGGAAATAGTGTTGCTATTTTGCACAAAATGTTGGCATAAGTGCCTAAGGCAACATCATGTTGATGTTGCCATAGTTTTGACAAAATATGTTAGCTTAACCTCTAAGCCCACATGCAAATTCCCAACACCTGCAAAATTGACAAAAGTGTTGCCTTAAATCCTATGGTAACATTTTTCAGCATTTTTAACACTTTTTTTGGGTGTTCTCATAGACCATTTGTGGTGTAGTGCCTGTAGAGTTGCAGCCAGTAACCTACATCTAGTGGCCTCCTTCACTTGATAGACATCCATCTCTGTGTCAAAACGACTCAGGTACTCGATTGGATCAGTGGTTCCATCGAATTTCAACTCATTCGAGGGCCTGTAAGATCTAGGCAGAGCCGACTTTCGAATCCTTTTGGTGAAAGGAGAAGCAGTTATAGGATTCACAACAAGATTCTTTTCATCCTTGAGTTGATCCAAAATTTTCTTGATATCTTCTGCTGTCACCTCTCCAGTAGCTTCTGCCTTTGTCTTTTTGCTCGTTCCTTCCTCCTCTGTTGACTCTGCAGTGCTGGATTCTTCAGTAACCTCATCTGAGTCTGTTTCCTCTTCTTCAATTATCTCAACAGATGGGTCTTTGTCTTTCTTCTTTTTTTGTGAGGAACCTTCAGTGTTAACCTTCTTCTTTCCCTAGGACTCTGTGCGGGCTTGGGAAGGTCCATTTTTGCTAGGAGTTTTATCCTTCTCAGGATTCTCTGGTTCTTCATCACCATTATCCTGTCTTCGTTCTTCATCATCTTCTGGAACTTCCTCTTAATCTTCGGGTTCTTCTTCCTCGAAATTCAGTTATTTTGGAGTCACCTTCGACTTCTTGCCTTTCTCTTCCTTCTTTTTCTTCTTTTTGCTTGAAGCATGCTCCAAAGTCGACAATCGTTCTCCAACGGTCTTTAAAATTTCCATCATATCTTCTTTGGTAACCTTCTTTGCTTTTCGAGGAGATTCGTTTTCATCGTGAATTTGTTCCTCAGAACGGGTTGCTTCGCTATCAGAGTCGCCTGCCATCTTTTCCACTCTTAAGATATTAACTGTCCCCTCCTTCTAGCGCCAATGTTGATGAGTGGATTTTGTAACAACTTTTGAGAGGTTTATGGGTAGTTGTATAGGCTAACGATCAACTATTCTGTGAAAGGTTTGGGTTGTGATTGTGGGGGTTGAGCTGTGCTCGAGGGTGTCTCCAATAATCTCAAGTGCCTTTAGAGAGAATTAGAGAACTGAATGCGTCTTACCTCCGAGGTGCCTACGTACCCTTGTTTATATAGGGATCAAGCTCACGTAGTTCTAATGGGACTCTGTATCTTGCTGGGATGGCTGTATTCAATTACCTAGTTCGTGTAGGACTCAGGTTCCTTTAGAGCCTTCCACGAACTAGTTGGCTAAGTAGAGTAGAACTCGAGTTCGTACCCGACTATGATTCTCTCATTGGTCAGAGACATTCTAGGATCATCTGCGCCCTAGAATTATACTCAAATACCAATTCGTTTATCTATTCTAGATGGCTTCTAGAACCTTCTGTTGGCTACTCGTAGGAACCTGGTGCTCAAGAACCTATATCTCAGGAGCCTGTTTCTCAGGAACCTCCTTATTTCGGGACATATCACTTAGGGACCTCCCTTTAGGCATCAGTACCTGCACAAATAACAAACTGGTTAGACTGGATAGCTCTTCACATGCTCTCGTCATCTCTATGGCTGTTGCTATGCTAACTCGAACTCTTCCGCTGGGAGGAACCTGGTCTTCTAATGTTCAGCTCAGCTTCCTGACCATTGGGAACCTCCTTATACTCATACTTCCTTAGTCATTTCTTCTATCTGATCTTCATAACTCACACTGGATCTATCCTCTAGCTCGTATGGATTGAACCCTAGGGCCTAATGGGCCTAAATTCAGCCCATGATGATTTTGGGCACAACAGAGGATATGAATACTAAGTTCATGAAAGCCTTGCCTGATTTCTTCAATGAGAAGATATCTGCAATTGAGGAAGCTAATGATCTGGATGAAATATCATTAGAGGCAGTTTATGGAAAACTGAGGGCTTATGAACTGGACAGGCAGCAGAAGAAGGGCATAGGTGAAGGAAAGATGAAAACTGTTGCACTTACTGCTCAATCTGAATCAAAGAAGCTTCCAGAGGAACATAATATTGAGCCTACTGTAAAGGACTCAAGGAAGAAGAAAAGCAAAGAAAGTTCTGAGTCAGAGACTACAGATATAGACTCTGACAACAGTGATTCTGAATCAGAGATGCAGGAACTCTTTGCTATGTTTGCTAAAGCTTTCAAGAAGGGAAGATTCAACGTGAGAAGATTTATCAAAAGACCTTTTCAAAAGAAAAAGGAGAAGAAGAATGACAAGGGCAAAAGTACAATTATTAAGCTTGATAAGGCAAAGATCAAGTGCTTTAACTGCAGCGAGCTTGGACACTTTGCTAGTGAGTGTAAGAAGCCTAGGAATTCAGAAAAGGGTAATGCACTCATGGTTACACAGAAGGATTGGGCTGATTCCAGTGATTCTGAAGATGAATTGGATTATGACAACATTACATTGATGGCAAATTCTTCAGACAAACCTGGATCTCCAAAGAAAAATTCTCCATCTTCTGTTAAGGTATCACTTTACTCTCTTGATTCATTTGATAGCTTAGATTCTGATGATATTAGATCTATCCATGCTGAGTTTAAGAATCTTATGACTAATTTCAGAATTCTTACTAGTGAAAGAGATGAACTTAAGATTAAGAATGATGAATTAGTTGATAGAAATAATATTCTTGAATCTGAGTTAATTCAAACGGAACATTATAGAATAGATTCTGATAAAGCTAAGCATGATTATGGTGTTATTCTTGAGGCTTATGACTATGTCAGAAAAGAACTAGAGGAAGAGAGAGAGAGATGATGAAAACCATTAACAACTCTGGTAAAAAGACTAAAGAAATCATTGAAAATCAAATTCTTGGCAAAGTTTTGTGCTTAGGTTTTGAAAAGGATAAAAGTGAAATTCATGTAGCTGTTGTCCAGAATGATAATAGTAAACAAGAAGCTAGCACATCTAAATCTGAAGGTAAGCAGAAAGTTTCTGAACCTAAACATGTTAAGTTTGTTGATTCGAATGGTACCCCAGTTGTGCACAAGAGAATTAACAACATTAGTTCAGATGAGAAAGTGTTAGAAAAACCTAATAATGTCAACATAGGATTTATGTCTAAGTCTCAGCTGAAACAGAGACTAGAGGGTCTTTTAGAGTCTAGCAAGATCAAAAGAAATAGGAATGGAAAAGAAGGTATTAACAAAGAGAATAATTACAAGAATGTACCTGATGCACCTAGGAAGAAATGCTATAAGTGTGGAAATCATAATCATTTGGCCCTAGACTGCAATCACAAACCTTCATAGAAAACTGAGTCTAGATTCCCCAAGACTCTGAAAATTCAATACCAACCACAAAAAGCTTGTTATCATTGTGGTAGTTTACTTCATTCCATTTATATGTGTAAGGAATATCATGAACTGTATTATGACTATTATTCTCTGAAATCTGAAACTCCTAGTCATAAACAGTTTGTGAAATCAGAGTCTAAGGTTGACTCTGCAACAGGTAAATCAAAAGCAAAATCTTCAAAGCCTGTTGTTTCTAAAGTTAGTAAGAAAGGATCCAATCAAAGTTGGGTCCTAAAAACTTCTAACTAGTTACTTTTTTGTTTGCAGGGCACGGGAAGGAATCATTCAATTATCTTGGACAGTGGATGCTCTGGACATATGACTGGAAATAAGTCCCTGCTTACAAAGTTTGAGAGGAAAGCTGGCCCAGTAATATCTTTTGGTGATGGCAACAAAGGAGAAACTCTAGGATATGGCTCAATTAATTTTAAGGAATGTCATCATAGAAAACGTAGCACTGGTTGAAGGCTTGAAACACACACTTTTAAGCATAAGTCAACTGGGTGATAAAGGTTACCAATCAATCTTTGATAGTGAATGATGTAAAATCTTGAATATGAAGAATGAAGACATTATTCTAACTGGTCAAAGACATGGTAACATTTATGAAGCCAGCTTGAGTGACACATCTAAAGAAATTGTTAGATATCTTTATAGCAAGGCATCAAATGATGAAAGCTGGAATTGGCACAAGAAGCTCTCACATCTCAACTTCAAGAAGCTTAATCAACTTGTTAAGCACAATCTAGTGAGAGGCCTACCTCAGGCAAATTATGTGCAAGATGGACTTTGTGATGCTTGTCAGCTTGGAAAATAAAGAAGAACCACTTTCAAGATCAAGACTGAAAATTCAATTACTGAACCATTTCACATGCTGCATCTTGATTTATTTGGTCCAGTAAACATTATGTCTATCAGCAAGAAAAGATATGCTCTAGTTATACTGGATGACTACACAAGGTTCACATGGGTATTCTTTCTACATAAAAAGGATGAAGCTCCTCAGCAAATCATTGATCTTGTCAAGAATATTCAAAATAGCTCTGAGTACAAAGTCAAAGTACTTAGGAGTGACAATGGTACAGAATTCAAGAATTCTACAATGGAGGAGTATTGTTCAGACAATGGAATCACACAACAGTTTTCTACACCTGGAACACCTTAACAGATTGGTGTAGTAGAAAGAAAGAACAGAAATCTCATAGAGGCAGCAAGTACCATGCTTGCAGATGCAAAGCTTCCAACCTATTTCTGGGCAGAAGCTATCAACACTGCATGTTTTACTCAAAATTGCACCTTGATAAATAGTCATGGAAAAACTCCTTATGAGATGATCAAAGGAAGGAAACCAAGTGTGAAATACTTTCACATCTTTGGATGCAAATGCTATGTCCTGAAAGTTCATCCAGAACAACTTGGAAAGTTTGAAGACAAATCAGATGAAGCAATCTTTCTGGGATATTCAGCATCAAAGGCCTTTAAAGTGTATAATCTCAGAACTCACATTGTTATCAAAGGTCTTGAAAGTGTAAATAATAGATTCATGTATATTCTATTCTAGTTCCATTGTTAGAGGTTTTGACATCAACAACTCAGATTTATGCTTCATGTTATAAAGCATAAATAGGGGGAGATTGTTAGGAATAAATTCATGAGTTGTGATGTGTAGAATAGAATCACATAACACTTCTTGTAATACCCTGATCTTATAAAGGGTTTAGCATTTGATTAAGGAGATATCAGTTATTCAAGATCTGCAGAAACTGTGAACAGTACTTGACCAGAGACTGAAGTCACGGACTAAGAGTTTTCAGGGACTATGACAGACCCTGACTGTATCGAAGCTGCAAAATTGGAAAGTGCTATACTTTAGGATCTTGTATTCAGAAGATGGAAAGAAGTGTGCATAAAGAAAAGAATCGAAGCATTGCTGGAAACTATCAACTGGACGGTAGAAGATTACCATGTATTAATTATTACTTTCTGTTATTAGTTGATAGGTAGCATTATAAATACTCTCTCTATAATATTGTAATATGTGTGAGATTTGTGATCATCGTGAGTATACGAGTGAACATACAGAGAGAGATTTGTATTAAGAGCAGCTGCTAAAGGTATTGTACACCTTTGGTAGAGTTTGTATTTGATTTTATTAATACAAACAGTTTGATTTATTCATTTGTTCTTGTTCATATAATCAAGCAAAAATCAGACAAGATTACATAACTTGTATTCAACCCCCCTTCTACAAGTTATTCGAGTTAACATACAAGTTAAGAATTTACGACATCAATTTTTTTTATATATTGTTATGACAAAAGTTTTGGTTTGAATTTCTGTAAGAAACTACTTATATAATTTTATTTATGCATTAGAATTTTATGTTTGAACTATACAATTTTCACCATGTCCACCTTCACGTAGACAGAGAAGAGAGATCGTGCCAGGTGGTCATGATCAATTGATATCTGTAAAATTTTATGTTTGCTTTTTGTCTTTCCTTTTAACCACTCTTCATTTCTTTGTCTATTTTGATCATAAATTTGATTTATATTTATATGTTTGTGGAAAGTATTTTGGTTACAAACACCAAAATAGTTGTTATTATATGTGTATTTTTCTTTAAACATTGTTAACATCATACTTTATTATGATTTTGCACTTTCAAATTCTAATTACATTGATTCTCTTATAGCTTTTTATGTTTTTTAAACCGAAATCAAAGTAAAAAAGGATTTTAATATTTAAATTTTTATTAATGTATATACTTGGTATTCTTAAAATATATACAACGGGCGTCGGCCTAAAAATTGTGAGGTAAAATCTATAAATCAAAGTCAAAGAGCATTTTAGTATTCAAATTTTATTATTGTGTATGCTTAGTACTTTTATAATATATACAAACGGGTGTCGGCCTAAAACATTGTGAGACAAAATTGGTATAAAAAATATATGAATAATTTATCTTATTATCTATATATATATATTTAATTTATACAATATTGTGTTCACCAAGTTATATTGATATTTTAGATATATTTAAAATTTTAAAAAAGAATTTTAAAGGAAAATCGGTAAATCAAAGTCAAAGAGCATTTTAGTATTTAAATTTTTATTATTGTGTATGCTTAGTATTTTTATAATATATACAACGGGTGTCGGCCTAAAAAATCGTAAGACAAAATCGGTATAGAAAAATATATGAATAATTTATTTTATTATCTATGTATATTTAATTTATACAATATTGTATTCACCAATTTATATTGATATTATAAAAATATTTTTGTCATTCGGATCCTATTTATCTATTTTTCTAGAGCTCCTCTATTTTAAATAATAAAATCAAAACTTCCTTTTTCAGGTCATATTTTTTAGAAAAGCAATCAGAACTTCCTTTTTTAAAATCAACACTAACATGTTCGAAATAGAAAAGGTTTTCGAATTTGTAGGGAAGAAGAAGTCAAATTTATATATTCGAAATAGAAAAAAAATAAATCAAAACTTCCTTTTTTTAATATTAACATCTTCGTAGAAAAGGTTTTTGAATTTGCATGAAAGAAGCATTCAAATTTACATATTTGAAATAGAAAAAAAATTTATATTCTTATATATATATTTGAAATAGAAAAGAAATTTTATATTCTTATATATATTTGAAGAAGTCATATTTGAAATAAATATGTTCAATAATTATTTAAATTAAGTTTTATAATTTGTATTTTCTAATTAATGTCATGTATTTTTATTTTTTATATATTTTATGTTCTCTATTTTAGTGCATGTTCTGTATTTTTTATTATTTATGGTTTGTTCTATATTTTTATTCAGTGTTCTGTATTTGAAAAAAAAAATCTCTATTTGAAAAAAATATGTTCTTATATTTGAAAGTACTTTAATTTTTTATTTTTTTTTATGTTTTAGTGATAGATGCGCTTTGAATCTTATTTTCTATTTTATAATATAAATTAAACAATATGCAGTATATTAAAAAAATTATAGAGAATATAAAATAATTAGTATAAACATTTTATTTAAAAAAAACTACAAAACAAAGAAAATAAAAAATTACAAAAACATATATATTATATATAAATTATTACAGCATAAAAAAATTACAGAACACATAATATAAAAAAAAACTATGTAGGAGGCAGTTATGCTACGCCTGATCGTTCATTTCACATATAAATCAATGACTACTACAAGGGTTACTTGGTTACCCATTTATTTGGTTCCCCATAGAGAAGCCCTCATATATATATATATAACATCAAATTTTATCACAATGTTTGTAACCTTTTTTTTTGTTTTTTGCTTTTGTCTTCGTCTATTTTTTTTGCTTTGCTTTGGATTTTGTATTTTTTTTATTAGTGATCTCGGTACAGAAACACCTGATCGTTTGAACAAGAATTAGGAGATCTTTCTTTGTTTGAGAAGTAGAAACATTTGAGAAACTTGGCACAAAAGGTTTGAACCTTTACCATTCACTATTTATTTATTTATTTATTGTTAATTGTTCATTGTTAATTTGCCGTTGCTATCATCTCATTATTCTTGATCATAATATTCCAACGTCTTCTTTTAATTAATTCAATCAAAACAAATCTTTTATCTATATGTATTTATTATAACGGGTGTCAGCCTATATGTATTTATTACAACGGGTGTCGGCCTAAGAAAACGTGACACAAAATCGACTTAAAAAATTTGCATATGGTTTTTTTGTTGTCTATATACATATTAAAATTGTACAATATTGTGTTCACTAATTTGTTTATAAATATTTTTTTTTGATTTCTTTCTTAAATATTCGATATTTTGAATAATTTTAAAAAAAACTACAAGGTCGCCGAAAAACATGACTTACATGTTTTTATTACAACGGGTGTCGGCCTAAGAAAACGTGATAAAAATCAACATAAAGAAGAAGTATATAGTTTATTTAGTTGTCTTTCTATTATTAAAATTTGTAAAACATTGTGTTCATTAATTTATTTATGGATATTTTTTTTCGATTTATTTCTTAAATTTATATTTTGATTTTTTTAATAAAAATATAAAAAGGCCGCCTTGAAGCGCGGCTTAGTCAACTAGTTTGAAATATAAGGTAGTGATTGTGAAGGGGAAATCAAAATGTTTACGTACATCATATTAACTTAAAATCTAAAGGGTGAAAAACCAAAATGCCCACCTTTTAATTCCAGCTGCCCAAAATACCCACGAATGAAAGTGTCCACCCTTTTTACTCACGGACCACACAATACACACATGCGTGGAGGTTATACGCATGTTAAAATTGCATGGTCGGAGGCCACGCATCCCTACAATGCGCACACTTTGTAATATTGACAAATTCATTCGTGAACAGTAACACCATATACGCATGTTTGGAATGCGTGTTTGAAGACACGCATGTACAACATGCGTATTCCATCTTATTGTTCATCTCCTTCGATCTGCCGCCGGTGAATTTTTTCGACCATAATCTCAATCGAGTCGTTCACTCTTTATAGAGAACGAGTACTCACGCTGTACATACCAAAACAATCGTAGTCCAAACCTCTACATGCCTGTACCAATTAATTTGTGTTTGTTTAGCCGGATCTGAAAATCCCAAAACCAAATATATTTTCCGATCTAGTGTTCCGGTAGGTCTGTACTTGCCCCTGCGGGGCCAAATTTCAATACACGAACGGGGGAAAGGGAAGAGCAAAGCCTGGGCTACGTTTTTTTACCATTAGGAGGAGTGGAGGTTGCTTGAGTGTCGTGAACGAAGGAGGCGATTGAAAGAGGCGATTTGGAGCTCCGTTCAGTCGCCGGAGCTTGTTAGGTCAAAATGACGTCATCCTACGTCAGTACGCATTCTACGAATGCATATCTCAATAGACGCATTCTAATAATGCGTATCCCACTCTGCGCATTTCCAACATGCGCAGTCCGTGGGCAAAAAGGACGGCCTCTCGCGCATACGGGTATTTTGGGCAGTTGGACTCCAAAAGTGATGTATTTTGGGCATTCTTTCAAATCTAAATTAACTATGAAAAGACTAAAATAATGTTAGTATATTTGAGTTGGTGAACACTTAAGAAAGAAGATAACGAGAACAGTTTTATTGTGAATTTTATGCTATCTATAATAGGAAATTTATTATTTGGTATAATTATATAAATACAATATTATATAAATGATTTGATTTTTTGGTTGAATTTTAAAGGTAATATCAAAACCGTCATCAAAATCGTTATATCAATTGGATTCAATTATATTTTTTTTAATTTTTATCGGTTTCAATTTCTTTCAATTTAAATTTTTGATTTTGGACATGATTTCAATTTTTCGATTTTCTTTCTCACTCCGGGCACCCTAGAAGCTCTGTTTTTAAAACCGGACCGGACGGTTCGACCGGTCGAACCGCTAACCGGTGGCAGGTCCGGTTCGGTTCACCCCTAAAACCAGTCCCCCGGTTTTTCTGTTAAGAACCGGTAAGAACCGGCCAAAAATCGGACAAAATCGGGATCGACCGGATCGGAGTCCGGTTTATTAAAAAAAATCGGTTTATGAGGTCTGAAAGAACCTTCTTATGAGAAAAAAACCGGCTAATGAGAAAACAACCGGCTTATCAGAAAAAAACCGGTTCGAGTAAAATTTTTATATTTCAATTTATGTTATATATTTATAATTTTTCATGATATTATATATTATATTATATATTATCTCTAAGTAAAATGCAGATTATTCATAATTTTTCAGATTATATTATATATTTATATAATTATATATATATATATATATATATATATATATATTGGGTCTTACTCTACTACAAACTAAAATTAACTACAAACTACAAACTAAACACTAATTCAATATTTCATGCTAATCTAATGATCAAACTAGGGGTACCCCAATACAAAAAGTGTTTAAAATAATTGGCTCCATTCAGCAAAAAAAAAATAAATCACTATTCACGTGATGACGTGGCAGTGGATTTCACTGGTTAACGGTGCTTCGCACCGCTTCGCGCCTTTATCATTCTAAAGTTGTAAGGAATGACAATCACTGGTAAAGGCAATAGACGATTGACGGGTGTGTCGAGGGCCTGCGACCCGCATGACTACCTAACTCATCCGTTTAGTGTCTTAAATGCTTCGCATTTCCACGACAAGTTTTTTTTTTTTTTGGTGGATAGAGCCAATTATTTTAAGCATTTTTTGTGAAGCCACCTTGACCGGAATCTTAGAATAAATGAAATATAATTAATCTAGTGTTAGTTTGTAGTTTGTATTTGAGTAAAAGCCTATATATATATATATATATATATATATATATATATATATATATATATATATATAAAATTAAATATATATTTATAATTATATATTACATAATTATGACGTCATCCGGTTGAATCACTGATCGAGCAGATTGAACCAATTGAACCTGTAACCGGGCTTCCGATTCAATATCGGATCCGATTTTGAGAACACAGCGTAGAAGTAAAGGGAGAAAGGGGTTAAAAATGGGACGAATCAGATGAGCTCAAAAGTTTTTATAATCACAAGTCACAACGATTCACTGACAAGAAGAGAGAAAAAAGAACCCTGTACATGAAAAAAACAATACCATTACACCAACACACATTACACACACAACCAGACCAAACTCTCATCCTCCAAACCTTAACACGAAATCAAACACAAACTCAACCAAACAAAATAAAACCATCTTCACAACAGATCTAAAAAACCAAACATAACATGTCACACACCACCAACGACTCAGTTCCACTCCAATCCTCCCAATCAGACATCGACGAGATCGAAAGCCTCATCAATGCGGGCCCCACCTCCGTCCTTCCCGCCAAACCAACAACCCCATCATCTTCATCATCTTCTCGTGCTTCAATCCCTGTCTCTTCCTCACCCTTTATGTCTTCAACTATCCCACCTCCAACCAATTACAACACGACACCTGTCCTACCTCCCCCTCCTCCACCTCTTCCTCAACTTTCATCATCTAATGTCACAGGGTTTGGCCCTCCGCCTAATACATTGACTGAGCCTGTATTGGATACGGTCAAGAGAGATTTGTCGAGAATTGTTAGTAATTTGAAGCTGGTTGTGTTTCCGAATCCGAATAGGGATGATCCTGGAAAGGCATTGCGGGATTGGGATCTTTGGGGGCCTTTTTTCTTTATTGTGTTTCTCGGCCTTACGTTGTCCTGGTCTGCTTCCGTTAAGAAGGTAGTTTTCTGATCCGTTATCGCGATAATATTTTGTTAATTGAAGTAATGTGGTATGTTTTTTTTCGTTATAGTAAATGTTAGCTTTTCTGATATTGTTAATAGGTAAAATATATGGAACATTTGAAAATAGTGTAAAGATTATTTAATGGATAGAGGTCTAGTCTTGCTTTGCGATATGGAATGAGTGCTCCTAGTTACCTAAGTTTTGAATTGTGTTATATCTTTGAAATGCTGGAGCTGCTTAAGTAGTAGCCTTAAAACAGAGTTTTCGTTAATGATCTATTTTTGTCAAGATAGTGGACTAGAGCAAATTTATCATTTAATGAAAGAATTACTGTTTTTTGAACTACCATGACATTCTTGAAAGGTCTTCTTGCTTTATTACTCAATCTCTTAGTTCACATTGACAAGGAAAAGTGGGTGCCTAAGGTGGAATCAGGCCGTAAGAACCCTGCTTTCATCAGAATCAGGCTACTAAATGTTTTTTTTCAGAAAATCTTATGAAATTGGAACAATTGGTCGGTTGTTGAGGAACCTTGCTATGGTCATGCAAACGCATAGTGATACATGACAATGGTGGGAAATGGGTTGAAATAAGGGGATCATGAACCTTTTCCGCTGTAGCAAAGATTATATTCTAAAATACTCATGGATTCATATAATTCAACTCTTATTAGTTATAATGATTACAATTACAATATGTAAATAGATACCCCTAAACTGGGAGAAAAAATAAAAATCCTAGATTATAGGGAACTAATCCTAATGATAACTACTACCCAGTGTTGTTAAAGGCGCGCTTAATTGCGCGATTAATGGCGCTTCGCGCTTAGGCGCAAGGTATGCGATTCAGAATTGTGCGATTTAGTGCGATTCTGAAATCGTCCAAAAAACGCTCATGAAGCGCTAAAAAGCGCTAAAAGCGCTCAGATTAGCAAAAGATAAAATTACACTTAAAAAGAAAGGTAAAGAAAAAAACCCCTCTTTAGTGTTTCACACAAATGCAACTTATGGAGCATCTTCTTCAAGTCTAATAAATAAGGATGATGAGGAGAAAGAGCAAGAATTTAAGGGGTCGGAGATTGAAGTAAACGACTCTGAAGCCCTGAATTATTGAATATTATTGTTTAATACTACATTATTGACATATTTATCATCTTATATATGTGTCCTATAATTTTTGAGTGTTTAGGATATGCCAAGTTTTATTTTCTTGTTAAATTTGTGAATAATTTTTTCGGTCAAAAAGCGCGCGATTAATGGCGCTTCGCGAGTCGCGCTTCAAAATCAGGTCTTGCGCTTTTTTAGAATTAGCACCTTAAACAACACTGCTACTACCTAATCATTGCCTACTTTAGTATTTTATAAATACTTGAACAACTATAAGTTACAACTAATTTATTAGTTGCGTTGCAACTAATTATTAACTAATTTAGTATCTAATAGCGAATTTATTGATGAATATCTGAATAGCTAAAGGGTCGAGAGAACAGAGGAGAGTCTGCGAGTTACAAGCTTGTGAGAATAACCCATTTAGGTGGTATGAGAAAATTTGAAAGGGCAATGCACAAATACGAGGTTGCAAGTGCACAAATACAAGGTTGTAGTATTTTATGATTTATCTATGTAACAAATTGGCTTAGATGGCTTAGCCTCCTAGATAAAAGATATATTGATGGATTGATGCAGTCATGACCAAAAAACAAGGAAAAAGATAAAAGTGATATAATAAAGTTGAGAACCCATAGGCGGAATGGCCACTGACTTGGAATCTTAACTAGGGTTATCAAAGAAAGTCGGGCTACGGCTAGAATCGTCGTCGAAGACAAGAGAGATGGAGAATACCTTGGATTTTTGCTCTTGATCTTCAATCGCGACTCCCTTTGTTTAGTTTATCTTTTATGTTGATTTTAATCGATACAAAATGCTTCTTTTACTATTTTATTATATTTTTATAGACTATATCTAATATAATTTTTTGAAAAGAATCGTCAAATTTTAAATATACTTCGAATTTCTTGGGGTGTTTATAAATACACATATATATCAAACCTTCGTCAACTTGACTAGTCATATCATCGTGGCAACCATGATCTTAAATGTATATGAACAAATCTTTAACACCTTGATCCACATCATTCTCTTGTCCTTTATAAATAACTCGTCCATGAATTTCATAGATTTAAGAATCAACCGACAAATGGATGTTAATTTCTCGCTTAACTTAAGAATATCGGATGTCAACTCTATATGCACTATGGATGGAAACATGACACCTTATCTACGTTTTCTTTTTTAATGTTATATTGTTATCACAATGAGCTCTAAGAGAATCAACTATTTGTCTTTTCTTCAATAACGAGAAATTGTTCACCCATGTGATTTACTTTATCATTGTATCGAATCATTTGTCACTTTTTCTGCACCCTATCTCATCAGTACTAGTACTAGTGGGGCATACTAGTAGCGATGAATGTCAAATTCCGGAATATCTTCAATTTTGGCCACGAAACTTTTTCCTGGAGTGAACAATAGTACCTATGACCGTGATAATAAAAAAATTCTTCAACTTTGACAATTGAAGATTTTTTCACCATACCTGATAAACACTTGATTTTTCAAAACTTTAAATCTCCCAGCAATGAAGAAATTGATGTAGAAGACCAAGCTCTTGATACCAATTATGCTCAGAAGAAATAAAAATGAGGAAAAGATTAATAAAAGGAAAGAATAGAATGGAGTAACCACAGAATACCCACTAGCCTTAACATGATCCAACGGCACAGAACCACTACCCATGGGATTTCACAACCTTGGAGATGAAGAATTTGCACGGATCGCAATTCACAACCCATTACAATAAAGAAACAATTCTTAAATTGTAATTAACCAATCAAAATTTTTCTTATAATTAACATATAAGAGGGGGGGAAACCCTTATACTTGACCAAGAAGTAAAAAATCTAATAACAAGGGAACTACTGAATAAAAGAAACAATCTTTTTATTATTATTTTAATACAATAATAGAAAATATGCCTCATGATATATTTATAATAAATTTCTAGCAGAAACGTAATCCAAGAGAAGCTAGATAACTAATAGCATCTTGTATATATTAATAAGATAAGGTTAATATGTGTCATATAATGTATGTTAGCATCTAGATTAATGTAAGTATATTTAAACAATTACAAACATTATCAATAATAATACTATCCAAACATAAATATTTTTCAAAACCAAATAATAAGAGAGTCTATTCATTCAAGCAGTGAACCAAACACACATAATATCAGGAATCAAGTTTCAATTTTGTTAAAACTTTAATTCCACTTTTGATTTCAAACCTACACCTACGAACCAAACACCTCAAATATTAGTTGTGTTTCCATAATAACGCAAGTATATATGATTTGAAAAAAAAATTAATAGATACATTCGTGAACTAACACATGTACGTTCCATAATTGTATTTATGTTGTTTTGAGCATTTTTCCTTTAACTACTCAAAAGGGCCAACACCTAAGTTTTTATTATAGGATCGAGCATGAAATTTATCAAGTTGTAAGATCCTATTCATGTTCGACTCGTGAAGTTCGAAGCTGTTAACTTTCAAGCACAAGTCAAGTTTGAACTACTCGAGATTCTAAAGATAATTTTTATAAGTCATCATGTAATTATTCAGCAAAAAAACAAAATGTGTTCTTCTTTTCCTTTTTTTTTTCTGAAGTGTGCATAAAGTCATTTAGCAAAAAGAGAAAAGAGTGTGCTCTAAGCGCAAAGTGGAGGCTAACCCTTAGCTTCATTTCAAAAAGAGCGATCATGTGCGATTATTATATGAAGCAATAGCGTTCTTTTTTTAAACTGAGAAATTTGACTAGATCCGAACAATATTTTGAAATATGGGCCAAATATCTTAGTTTACTGGGCTTGTTTTTAATAGACGATACATACCTTGGGCTTGTTTTTAAAAGCCTGTGATAAAGATATTGATAATTTTGATGAATATTTGCTTTCAGTATTCCGTTTCAATTGTTAACTGCTGTGAAGTTCCTAACTCTTGGTTTGTTATTTATTTAGTGGCTGTTATAACTCATAACACATCAGACCTAGGAAGTATTGTATGCTAGTGGCGCTTGTCAATTGTATAGCTGCTCTTCAATTTTTTAACAGAATCTCATCTTCCTGGTTTTCGGGTCATAATAACGATTTCTTGAGTTATATATTATTTGACTTGCAGTCTGAGGTTTTTGCTGTTGCATTTGCACTGCTGGCAGCTGGGGCTGTGATATTGACACTGAATGTGTTACTGTTGGTAAACAGTCTCTCTCCTATTCCTGTCTTTTTATATTGAAAATATGATACATGGATTCTCCTATTCCTGTATTTTTATATTGAAAATATGATACATGGATGCAAGTATTTGGCTGTGCACTTGAAAGAATAAATGTATACTAGTCTGATAGTTGACTGAAGTTAAACTTTGATTGTTATCAGGGTGGTCACATAATCTTCTTCCAGAGCTTGAGTCTTTTGGGATACTGTTTATTTCCTCTTGATATTGGCGCCCTAATCTGCATGGTGAGGGATGATGTGATAATGAAGCTGGCTGTGGTGGGCGTAACACTGGCCTGGAGCTCTTGGGCTGCATATCCATTCATGAGTACTGCTGTCAACCCTAGGAGAAAAGCTCTTGCGCTTTACCCTGTTCTTTTGATGTATGTATCCGTTGGTTTTCTCATCATTGCCATCAATTAGTGGCTGAACTCTGTGGCTGATATAGGATGCTTATATATTAATGTAACTGACAATCAATTAGAGGAAATATTATTTTTTGTTCATTTTTTTGTTTTTATGTCGGATAATCATGTACATTGGCTGTCAGATTTGATATATTTGAAGGTTCGTTATACGAAGTTACTAACTGGTTGTATGAAGGTGTCACTTTTTCTTATTACATGTAACTTAATCTGCTGGCTGGTAGTAGTGGTGGAACCTATGCTGTATACAATTTCCTTAAATTTACAATCCTTATTGGATAGAAACTAGCACCTTCATTCTTCTCTTTTTCCAAAATTTGCAATATTAGTGACCGTCTTTTACATTTAGCAGATTGTACCTTTTTGTTTTCTATTGAAACTCTCACACAGCACTTCTGGCTCAAAGGAACCATCAACCATTTGGTAAACTAACAAGGGCAAGAGAGTACTGCTAGAGCTTGCTCTCTGGAGCAGCTTCTCCTGGCACAAGTGCAAGTCCAACAGGGTTTCCTTGTAAAATTTTTTAACACAAGGGTTCTTAGTGATCGAGGATAATGTTTTGCATATCAATTCTCAGAACAATTCTTATAAAGCCCGTTCAAGTTAATCGTGTTGAGTGCGAGTATGAATGTTGCAGTGATTGGTGTTGGTTTTGTTTGGGTGTCGCATTGTGTTGTTCTGTTTGGTGTTGTTTTCTTTAGTTTCTTCCTTGCGGGTCTCTCTTAGTTTGTCTCTTTCGATATGCTTGATGTACTGTTGCTACAAATCTTGTATCCTTCATACTATAATTGGAGTTTTATTTTAATGACTTTAAAAAAAAAGGGTTATAAAATAAAAAGAGAAGAGCATTTTAACTTTTTAAAGTAATCACTAGAAAACTGTTTTGTACCAAATTCTTAAATTTTTTTGATCTAAGAGCTAATTTATCTAACTTGTAGGACTTTGAACAAAATCACGACACATTTTTGCTCGAAATTAATTGGCTCTCTGACAATCAAATGAGTTGAAGTGAATAATAGCTTCATTACATTTTTGCACAATTATACTACCATAATAATTTTTCAAAGTACAGTAATCTGAACATTATTTTATAAAATCTAAACAAGTGCATTCACAATAAAAGAGTAGAATATATTTTGACATAGTTGTTACACTTGAAATTTTTGTTCTTGCATTACAAGATTACATGAAAAAAAAAACAATTTTATCGTCTTTGAAAGGGCCCATTCCATCTGGTCAGAGGCCATGTTGATATCAGGGGGTGGTCTGTGTTCTGCTCGCTCTTCAGCACTATTCCTACCGGCAGAATAGGGGCCAACTCTATTGCTGGTATCTGCTCCAACTGATGTTGGTAAGTTTGCAGTCCAGCTTCAAACTGTTGCTTCCGTTTATGATTTTTCGCATTTGGGATAAAACTCCCAACAACAACCTAGAAAAAAATTGAGTGATAATATTAAACTTAAAATTGTTTACAAGGAAAAACTAGCAAACACGTTATTATGTCAAAATACATCGACCTAGTGATTTCATAAAAATTGACATAACCGAAGAAACTGTCTTCTACTTTTTGTCACATAATTATCTTGCATTGGGCCTATCTTTTTAGCATGGACAAGAAGACAACCACAAGAGTGGGTAAAGGCCTCTTGAAGAGGAGCAAAAAGATTTTGTAACAGCTAGCATGAGCATTGAGTTTTCACAGATAATATATTAGTAAAAAAAACAAATCCTAATACTAGAGCAAAGAGAAGATCTTACTTGGAACGGCCTTGCTGCAAACTCCAGAATCAACCAACCAACCTCCTGCCCGTCCTGCTGCTTCTCCCCACACCAGTTTCAGTTAAGGACAAGATTTGAAACTGACCCTGCAATATATAGTTTAAAAAAGTTAATGAAAGAATAATTTTATTAATTTGTATTTTTTTGCTATTTAAAAGAAAAAATAAGATTATAGAAGCAAGGAGGACATTCAAACACCAGTGACACAATCACCCTGACTCGATCTGTTCTAGTAATAATATAAATTAGAAATATATAAAATTATGCTTATTCAATAATTAATAATTTATATATTCACTAAATCATGTATGTAATTTTACACAAACACACTTCAAATGGCAAGATAACTTTGATAAAAACAAAAACCAACTAGATTGTAAAATATTTCTTTTAACCAGAACTCATTCATTTTTCTTGCAAAACCATCCATAAATAATAGTTTATCCTTTAAAGATAGTATTATGCAAAACAATATAACAATATGTATTGATTGAATTACCCTGTACCTTGGGATGGAATGCAGGAATTATAATAACTCTAAGTGGATCAATCATGGTAGAAAATATTTATATTTTTGAAAAGAAAACATTACAATTTTAAATATGATTGTATGTTATAGAAGAAATGGATGGACAACTAAAGATACAAAGAGATGTTTATAAATCTTGATCTAGTGATGGGTTTATGTATGAACAAAGTTTATGATGCATATATTTATACATAAAAGTTAGTCTGTTTCAATCATGTAACCGATAGATTAGAACATTCTAGATATATCATCTATGAGAACGATGTTTTCAACAAAATAGAATATTCTAGATATATTGATTATTAATTAGAACATTCTAGATAAATGAATAGTAGTACATTCTTGAGAACAGAGTAAAACTAACAGTAGTATGTTCAGAACTGAGTAAAACTTATACCGTATATATATTTAACTACTTTTATATATTAACTTGAAAATTAATAATTCTCTATTTATGTTTTAAAAGATTTTCTAAATTTTACTTAAAGTTTTAAAATTTTATTAAAAAGTTTTCTAATAATTTCATATTTTTTAATTTGATTTATTTATTTTATATATTCACATGCTTGCATGAAAACATGTAAAAATCGACATTTAATTTTTATTTTAATGATGTAAAACTTTCCAGTGCAAAGCACACAAACATAATCCTACTCTTTATCCAAAAAATGATTCTATTATTAAATTATTGAGGAAATTAAAGGTTGACACATGTTTAACAAAAGAACATATTAACTATTATTACTAAAGCTTTCTAATTGGTACAAATATATAAAATATTTTTAATGATAAAAATTATTTAATTAATAAAATAAATGTGATGGTTACCTCTTAATGTATTGATAAGATATAAGTTTAGATGTTTGTAAAGGAAATAGGGTGATAATAAATTAGTATTATGAAAGCTTAGATGTCATTAATATAACTAATGAACCGAATGAATTAAATTATTTAAATGATAAAATTGCTAATTGAAGAAACTGTTTGATAATAATTCTTGTAAAAATATCTAAATAATTTTAAAATTACGTAATATAATTTTTTATTTTATAATAATAATTTCATACGTCTATATATTAAAATAATAATCGTACTTGTAAAAGTATTTGAATAACTTTAAATTACCTTTTATCTTTATAGTGATTTATTTCATTGATAATTTCATAATTATATATGTATATCAAAATGATAATCGGAAGTTAATATTTCTTGTAGTACTTTGTCATTACATGGGTCAAGATAATAATTGTATTAGATTTTAAAATTTTAAAACATTAATTCAAAAATAAAATAAGAATTTTTTTTATTTTTAATTTAAATTAAAAAATGTAATTGGTAATATGTATTTTAATATAAAATTAAAATAATTTTTGAAACTAATTTAATATAAAATGTCACAATTGAAATAAGATGAACGATGTAATAATAAATTATTACACTAAAATAGTTACATTTACAAAAATACATAAGTAACGAAAGAGGATAAGACTATTCACTATTTAACCATAAAGTGAGGGTTAACACGGCTTATTTCAGTTTCGCCCCTGGTAATCAATATTGAAACAAACTTGCATAAGACCTTCATTTTGTTAAGTGGTCATTCAGGATTATCAAATACTCCGTGAGGCTGGGCCCTCCTTGGACTGGGCCTCCATAATAGTGTACATGTAAAATATTGTTCAGGTTCTCTTAGAAAATTCAGAATTTTAGTAACTTTCTTAAAAATATTATAAATAGTAGATGTTAGAACAAGTTTAGAAATGTTTACTCTCCCGTGTTCTTTATTATTATTATTATTATTATTATTATTATTATTATTATTATTATTATTATTATTATTATTATTATTATTATTATATTAAAGAGAGAAAAAAAGTAAGAGAAAGAAAAAAACACAAGAAAAATAAATATGAGAAAAAGGACCCTGAGATTGATCTCAAGAACTTTTCCTGAGATACTTAAAAAATATACTTTAAATCTGATTGGGCCAGCAGGGCTAATTAAAAAAATTCTGATTTTACAAGAATGCCCATCCCATAAAAATTCTAATTTGCATATAAATTTCATGTATCTCAAGCAATTTACCTGAGATACATCTCAGACTTTATTGGTAAAAATATAATAAGGGAGGACTAGAAATGTCTACATGTCCTAATTTTTAAGTAATTATTTAGGAGAGATTGTTGGAGTGGATCAAATTCTTTAAATTTTAGTTTAGAAGTTTATTATTATTATTATTGTTGTTGTTGCTGGTGCCGCTACCATTTTATTCGTGCTACGCACGGAAGACACAATTCTAAAAATATTAAGTAATTACAAAAAACGTATCTATACTATTATAAGCGAAATAGGGTATATTTGGTTATCGGTTTGGTACACTTTTTTTGATACACTCAATAACAACCGTTAGATTTCAAGATAAATAAATGAGAACTGTCGGATCTAATGCTAAAAGAATATTCCTTTTTTAATATTTAAAATATATAGGTTCCAAGTTCGAATCCCACCAACAACGCTATTAAACATATATATTATTTTATAAACTACTCTCACGAATTTAAGACCCGTCAACAACATATTATTAATTAAAACACTATCGTTAAAAATACTGTAAACATGTATCTTCTATAATTTACTTTCCAACTAATTAAAATATATATATATATATATATATATATATATATATATATATATATATATGAAAATATGGATAATAAAACAAAAAATATTAAAAAAAACATTCGTGCATCACACGAGTAATAAGCTATATAGTAAAAAATTACAAAAAATCTGGAAAACACTTACAATATAGAAAATTTTGTATAAAAATCGAAAAAAGATCTACATGATTAGATAAATTTCACTTCTTCTATTAAATAAAAATTAAAAAAACAATTTTTGTGTAATATTTATATCTATACGTATGTATTTTAAAGTAATAATTCAAAATAAATAATTTAATAATATTTATATACATGAGATTATAAAATTTAAAAATTATTTTAATAATAAAAATATATATACAACTTAAAATAATAAAATGTAATTAAAAAGTTTACAAGCAACCGTGCATCGCACGGGTTATAGGCTAGTATAAGTATAAAAAAATAAATTGTTTTATTATTTATTTTTTGCTAAATAGTGTTACGATATTTTATGCTCCTTTTACGAAAAGTTAAACAATAAAAACGTAATTATTAATATTAATATAAGCATGTACACATTTTTTTCAACAGAAAAGGAAGTATCAACTCTTTGGAGGTTGTTGAATAAATATGTTGTACTGCTAATTGGATCTCTAACTGGACCTTTAAAGGCTGCCAAATGATCATGTTATACCTCACGGGTTGTACAAATGTCCAAAATCGGGCCTGATTGGATCGAGCAAAGATCGGATTTTCCCAATCTCTTGGACCAAAGACCATACCTGTTATAATCGATTTTGGGACCGAACTGATATGCACCGGTTAATTAATTTCTATATAAAAATTTTAATTTTTATAATATAATATTTGTTTTTTAAATGTTTAAATACTTAAAATAAATAAATTATTTTGCAGGTTAATATATGTTTAAAAATGAAGTCCGTATCTTATATTTTTTGTGAAGTAATCACAATTTCTAAACATATGAATGTCAATTATTTATCATATGAAACATTTAATTATTTAGATTGTAATGTTGATCTATACTATCTCATCAATTTGTTATCTACTAATTAAGATTGTCAAATTATGACGTATTGAAAGAATTTCTACACATGCGGAAGTAATTATAACATTTATTTGCATAGAATTCCTAATTAATCATGCATATAGATCGTATTAAAATTCGAGAATACAGAAAAATACCTTAGCAAGCTTCCAAAACTTCAAGATCAGACCTTGTTCTTCTCCTTGCAATTGCCCCTCAGTGTGTGGAGTGCTCTATTGGTATCCACCAAGAAATTTGACAAAGAAGAAGAAAGAGAGAAAATAGGCTAACTTTGATTTTCACAAGAACTATTTCTTGCAAATTTTGGTGTGTTTGATCTCTTCATCTAGCAAGCTATTTATAGGAGAAATCTCAGCTGGGAATTTTTGACCATAATGCTTGTAATGATGATCATCCAATTAATTAATCTTTATTAATTAATCAATTAATTATTAAAGCAGTTTTAATCATTAAAGCATTTTAATCATTAATCCCATTTAAACTCTTTAAAATAATTCTCTCTATATATTTAATATCTTCAGATTAAATATATAATTATTATATTAAGAACTTTTCTTAATATTTTATAATTAATTCAATCATATTTAATTAATTATTTCATTATTTATTTCTCAAATAAATAATTATTAGCCAAAATAATTTTCCTTCATCTTCAACAATATTTCCTTTTATGGTGGGACCCTTTAGGTTCATAATTATGCCGGTAGTAGAAATAAATAATAATAATAAACTATTTATTATCATTTATACGAACTACAATTAATTCGTTAAAAATAGTTATCGTTATAATTAAATTCATTCTACATCGTGAGTGATACTTTTGAAGGTATATCACGACTATCCGAATAATATGAATTCATCGCTAGGAATATTGAACCTATTCAGAGACTGGTTACTGTACAATAAATTGCTTCTGCCCTAACAATATCCCGATTAAATACAAGGCATAGATCTCGTGTAAAGCCTATCTAATTTAATCATATGATTTCTTATTCCTTATGCATAGTTCATGTTAATGCAAATTAGAAACTACTTTCTAATTTCATTCACTCTGGCCAGTGATTCCTGAAATACCATATTAAGAATAGCATAGGATATTCACTTCCTTTACTGGAAGGGGTAGATCCTTTATCGATCGTTAACTATCCCCATATATAAATTCCAATGCCCAGAATAGAACTTATTAATTGCCCTTGAGACTAAGGACTAAACCAAAGCATTGTTCATTATATATAAGATGACTCTAACGATCTCAAGTCTAAGGATACTTGTACAACCATCACTATATAAACAATTACTGACACGTGAGTAAACTCTATTAATTGTCTCAGTGATCGAGTCATGTTCATTGAACTCATTCCCTAATGAGCACCTACATACTAACTATAGTGTCACCACACAAATGCCTATGAGAACAGACATCCTTCGTAGGAAGCAAGTATAGTATGTACCGATCTTTACGGATTGGCTAACTTCCAATTAGTTATCCTATGATCAGGAACAGTTTAAGTTTAGTGTTATCATCTTCTAGATCTCACTATTATAATCTCATTATAAATCTAGAAACTTTACTCTAAACTATGGAATATCTTATTTAATACACTTTAAATAGATAAAACCCATAATAAAAACAAACAAAATCAAATAAGATTACATGAAAGTTCTTCCTAACTCATCATACATGATTGGATTTTGGACAAAACCTTTCAATCTCCCACTTGTACTAAAGCCAATCACTCTCGTATCTAATACCCATCTTATCTTTATGTCGATCAAAGTGATTTTGAGACAAAGGCTTTGTCAGCGGGTCTGCTATGTTGTTATGTGTGTCAACTCTCTCGATAATGACATCTCCTCTTTCAATGATCTCCCTGATCAGATGAAAATGCCGCAATACATGTTTAGAGCTCTTATGAGATCTAGGTTCCTTAGCCTGCGCTATTGCCGTGTTGTTATCACAATACAACACAATAGGCTCCTCAATGCTAGGAAGAACTCCCAACTCAGAAACAAATTTCCTCATCCAAACGGCTTCTTTTGCAACCTCACTTGCAGCTATATACTCTGCTTCCGCTGTGGAGTCAGCCGTTGTAGACTGTTTGGAACTCTTCCAACTAATCGCTTCACCATTTAGAGTAAACACGTACCCTGACATGGATTTGCTATCATCACTTTCTGATTGAAAACTAGAGTCATTATAACCCTCTATTTTTAACTTAGATCCACCAAAAACAAGAAAAATATCCTTAGTCCTTCGCAAGTACTTAAGGATGTTCTTCACTGCTTTCCAGTGGTCTTCATCTGGATCGGACTGATATCTGCTTGTCACACTAAATGAATAAGCAACATCAGGCCTAGTACATAACATCGCGTACATGATAGATCCTATTGCTGAAGCATAAGGAATCTTACTCATATGCTCTCTTTCCTCAGGTGTCTTAGGAGACATCTTTTCGAAAAGGGATACTCCATGGCTCATCGATATGAGACCTCTCTTGGAGTTTTCCATGCTAAACCTTTTAAGCACTTTTTCGATGTATGTACCCTGGGTAAGACCTATCATTCTTCTAGATCTATCTCTATAGATCTTCATCCCGATAATGTGGGATGCTTCTCCCAAGTCCTTCATAGTGAAGTTCTTCGATAGCCACACTTTGACTGATTGCAGCATCGGTATATCATTTCCTATAAGTAGTATGTCATCCACATACAATACAAGAAATGTTACCGCGCTCCCACTAACATTCTTGTAGACACATGCATGGTTCATCTATGTTTTTGATAAAACCAAACTCTTTGATTGTCTCATCAAAATGGATGTTCCATCTACGAGAAGCTTGCTTTAACCCATATATGGTTCGTAGCAGCTTACACACTAGGTGTTCATTCCTTTTGGAAACAAAACCCTCTGGCTGTGTCATATAAACTTCCTCTTCAATTTTCCCATTGAGGAAGGCCGTTTTCACGTCCATTTGCCAGATCTCATAGTCGTATTAAGCAACAATCGCAATCAAAATCCGAATTGATTTCAATAGGGCTACTTATAACGCCTTAGAAATTTCGATTTTTAAATTATTTATTTATTATTTATTATAAATTATATTATGTAAATATTGTTGGAAAGGTGGAATATATGTGGAATTGTGTTTATGTGCTCCCGTGATGATTCGTGTATGTCGTGTAAGTCGGTGTATTTTTATTTGTATTTTTGAGGATTTAAATATATTTAAATCATGCATTTTTGATCCTCTGACAATTGTTTAAAATTATCGTAGTTATTAAAAATCATGAAATCTTTTGTAATATTTTCTTTATATATTTATTGAGTTTTTAAAATTGTTGGGTGGATTAATTTGGGTGTTATGGTATTTTAGAATGATTTTAAGAGTTATATTGTATTTAAAGGATCAAAACTTGTAAAATCCATATTTAATTCATTTTTGATCCGAAAACTATTTTAAAAATATGTGCGTGCTCGTAATTTTATATTCTTTATTTTAAAAATGAAAAGTTTAAGTTTCTGAATATTTCATTTAATTTCGTTTTATAAAAGTTGTTTATTGGTATTAAAAGCGAATAAGTGTTTTAAATTGGGCCGGATAGAAGATAGGGCAGAATATATTAGCATTGGGCCAAGCCCATTAACACAAACACAGCAGCCGAGAAAAAGAATAGGGGAGAAAGAAAATTAGGGATATGGAGCTAAATTGAATTGGGGGAAAGAAGATTTGGGGGTTCAATTCATAATTAATTGGGGTAGTGTATATATATACATACATATACGTGTGTGTGTGTGTGTGTGGCAGGTTTTGTGTGGGTTGAAAGTCGCGGCTGTGCTGTGATGGAAGGAGGAGGCGCGGCCGGAGCTGTCAAACGGGCGGCGCGGTTTCCGGCGTGTCTTACAGTGGTCAGGCGATGTGGAGGAAGAGGAGAAGGGAGCCATGGCGGAGTGGTGGTGGTGGGGGCTGCTGTGCAGTGATGAGGAGAGAGAGAGAGAGAGAGAGAGAGAGAGAGAGAGGAAATAGATTTTGGAAGAGATTGAAATTGGAATGGTATAATATTTTTTTATTAATTTATTTATTTATTTTCATTTTCAATGTAATTGTTTAATTCTCGTGTTAGATAAAACTATTCGATTATTGTAATTTAATTAGTTTAAGTTGCGAGATATTGTTTAATTTCCGTTATTTAGTTTGGAGAGCATAATTGTTAATTATAATTGTTGAGATTAGTTGATAGTTCGATATATGTTCGGGTTTATTGATGGTTAGTTGTTGATTATTATTTGTCGATTAATGTTTGGTGTCTACATGATTTTACTTATTGGAAATGGTTTTCAGTAATGTATACGGGTTAAATATCGTAAGTCGAGTTATAGTCTTTTGGTAGAGGGTTTGATATGATTACGTGAATAATGCATGTTAAGTGGCTATTTGTATTATTTGAATATGGATCGAAATCAATGGTACTCTGTGATTAATTGAACTTAATCGATCTAGTAGATTAAAGTCAATTGATTAATTGTTTTAAGAACTAGTTCGGGCTGCTAAACCATGACTAGGGATTTCATTTAATATTATATGTTAATTGCATATGTGATTAAATGGAATTGTAAAACGTCGCAAAGGATGGACGTTATAGGATTTAAATTATTGATTTGAATAATTGTATATCTAAAGGATAAATTGTTAGATTCCAATTTCTTATGTGATCAAATGTTGAATGCCATTTGTATTTATATAATTTCTTATGTGTTTATTTGCGAGGAGTTGAAATGAGAACACGAGTCTTAAATGTCAATATTTAAGCACTTGTGTAATTCTCTTCAACTAGTTCCTCGGACTTACGAATATCCATGATTTGCTATCACGAGTATAATTAATATACTTCAGTGGTGTGATCATCGATATAGCGCAAGTAATAGTTAGTGCTAGGGGTTGTTCCCTAGGGCTTACGAACATCAATGATTGATTGTCACGTGTATCATTAAAATACGTGAGAAATAAGATCATTGGTGTAGTGTAAGTAGTAGTGTAATGTAAATTATTATGTGCTATGTGCCGCATGTCAGGGCGGGTACTTTTCATTAATTGTTTACTTTTATGTTGCTGCAAGTTGAGGCAGCTTTATTTTTGCAAAAACAGGGTTGAATTGTATTTGAGGGGCTGTGCCCATAGTCCCATAAACGAATACTTCATGCCGAAATCCCCTGCGAATTTATTTAAAGGTCTATTTAAGTATTTGATTTCAATGCTTGAAAGTATGTCATGATTTCTAAGGATTTAAGTATATAGGTCAGAGGATTATTTTGAGTATATAATGTGGTTTTGATGATTAGGTGGTGTGCTGTTTTGAAGTGTTTATGTGACTTAGTAGCTATACTAAGACTACCATACGAGTATGGTTGAATGTGGATATATTTAATTGTGTATGTTTGTATATATGTTATATGTGTAGCGATATAGGACGCGTATGGGTAGAGTAAAGCAAGATAATAAGATTTTGCTGGATTGAATACTAAATTAGCATTTGGCCTTGATAATGGTTCGAATAGGAAACCTGGCCAAGGATAGAGCGCTGGTAATCTGAAAGATAAGCAGAAGGACGAGTATCGAAGTCGATGAGTTTACGAAGTAAGATTGATATGAAATTGAGTCGAGGATCCATGGTAGGATCAGGAACTCAGTAAATCGAGGCAAGTGTTTTGCTATTCACTTATTGTTCAAGTGATACAATTTAGCTCATTTATAGTATGTGATGATTTGGCCAAGTATAGATGACTCATATATTTTTCAGATAAGTGTAATGTTGATTACCTCCCCTACCCGTAATTCAAATAACCCTTTTTGCTCATTTTCCTATCCCTGAAGTGCCATTTCTTCTATTTTCGTTGAATGGAGTTGAGAACTCCCTAAATAAAGAAAATTCCAGATTTTAAATTCTTACGAAAGTCTGCTAGCAAAATTCTCAATTCTAGCATATCTCCATCCATGGATTCCCCATTTAGAAAAATGTTTCCTTTTAAATTGAACTGAACTGTTCCATATTGGAATTGTTTTTCAAACAAATGTTAAATCATTTTATCTGTTTATGGGAAACTCAAACTTTTTAGCATGTCTAGTAATTGACCATATCTTCGCTTTAACATAGAGTTTGATGGTCGAAAAGTCTTATTACATTGTATATCTTTCATGTACTCAAGAGAAATTCTCTTTAAATAAGTTGTTGATGTTATAAGTGCAAATTATTCACATTTATCTTCTTGATACGAACTCGTAGTATTGCTCATCATAATCTCCTCCCCAATTATTATCGAACTTGTCGATATCTACTGAAGATCTTGATTATTCGTTTATTCCCCTGTTTTGTATCGAACTTGTCGATACTTGATGATAGAAAATGCTACCCCTGTTGAATCTTCAATTATGAGTTGTTATCCTGGAACGTGAGTTTTCCAGTTATTGGTTGAAACAGGGTAGTCGATTGTCCCGACCCCTGGCCTGAGTATTAAAGATAGAATTGGAAGTTTTTATTAAATGAAAATGTTCTCAGGACTGTGGACGCTAGTCAGAGTATGAGTATTATGTTTTAGGCCAAAATGGGCCATGGATCCAGTTAGGTATTTGGATATACCAAGAGAGTATATCCGGAGTTGTAGTGTGACTGATCATCCACTTTAACTCGTTACGTCGAAGTGAAAAATCCAATTCTAATCTATAAATTGAGTATCCAGTTGAATATTGATTCTTATTGCTTGACCACGAATTCCCAAGTATTATTATCGATTGTTATCATTTGACCTTGAGTTTTCGAGTATCAGTATTGAATCGTTAAAGCCTGATTTCCCTTGAAGTCTATAATGCTTATTCTGGTCGAACAAAACTTTTATCTGCCCTAGTTCCTGTCCCACCTCATAAATGGTGAAGTATTGGCCCTCGTGGCAGTTTAAAAGTATTATCTCAGATTCTTTCACAATATGAGTTGAAACTCTCTTGTTATCAAATTATTTCGATATTGATATTTGTTATCACTTTATGCACTTGCTGAGCATTGTTGGCTCACTCTTGCTTTTGTTTGTTTTCCCCAGTTAATAGTGGAGTTTAGTAGACCTAGTAGTGGACAATGAGTATGGATCTCCGGGCAGTGAGTAGAGACAGTCGAGTTATGTACTTCGCCAGACAGTGGATTGAGAATTGTCGAGGTTGGAAATAGAGTTAGATAGTGATTTCATTTATTCACAGATTGTATAATATTTTTATTCTGAGATTGAGTTGTAATGATGTAATTTGATAATTGTTTCATACCATAACCTGTAAGAGATCTTGGTTTAAGGGGTTTTTATTATTGATGTTGTTTATTTTCAGAGTTGTATAATATTGTTTATTGGTTAGTGGCCCCAAATCTGTACCCCGGATTTTGGGATGCTACAGGTTGGTATCAGAGCTACAGGTTATGGTCACTTAAACAGATTAGGAGAGTTAGGGTACGAGTATAAGATAGAAGTCGGGTAGAACGGTTTAGGATAAGGATCGCGTTAGGATACTTCGGCAAGCGTCGCGACGTTAATCGGTCTTTCGACATATCGCGCGAGTAGAAGTTTGAATCGTTTAAGGATCGAGGTATTAGTAAAACCGTGAACCTGAAGCGGCCTAAGCTAAGTGGGCAGCTGGAGTTATCAGTCTGGGGAACGTTATCTCGAGATTTTCGCGTAGAATTTAGGGCATCCTACGAGATTAGTTTCGATGTGAACGTTTCTGAAATGATACGAGAAGGTTAAGAATGCGAAGTGAGAAGCGATTATTAGCAAGGATTGAAGGTTAAGCGTAGTCGTGCAACCCTAATTATTGATTCATTCAAAGTCGTTGTTTGAAGAAATTTCCTATTCTTTCTTTGAATCGATGTAAATTAACTCCTGGTTGGCATCATTGCTGGGGCATTCGTTGCGCAGTGACGGTTCAAGATTGAGAATGAATTGAGATCTTCTTATTTATTCAACTCATTATTGTCAGGCCGGTTTGGCAGCTAAGTACAGTAGTGCTTAGTCAACGAGAGTGAGACTATGAATAATTAAGAATTTCTTAAATGTTTGCCTAATCAGTAGTTGAAGTATCTATTGAAAAGTCTTTTATCCATTAATCGATGATGAGTTTCGTATATCAGATTTATTTGAATTCAGTCCCATTCTTTAGAAATATATATTTCCAGAAGATACTTGATCCATCTTTACATGAAGATTTTTGAAACTCTTGAATCCTTTCCATTATCATGAATATTTTATTTTCTCTATTCCAGCTGAGATGAACAACCTATGCAGATAGGGGATTCAGGGACATTTTATCTTTGTGATAGAAGTCCAGTGGGACGCCACTGATTGTGTTTATCATGAAAGTACTAAGGACTGGCCATCCTTATGTACTATAGTGGTTAACCAATTGACAAATGCAACCTGAAAATAGTTCAAAGATCATATTGATCTCTCGGTTGAATTCCTTTCTAAAAGTTTTGTCAAACAAACTCAATATATATTCATATTGATACCCCATTCATTTTGTTGACCTCCTTTGTCGGAGATTTGATGATTTCAAAATTTCTAATGATAACGGGATACGAAGTTAGACGTGACGACGTCTTAAGTGATTTAACTACAATTATACTGATGAAGAATTGGTTGTGCAAGTTTAAGAATTTGGTGACTAAGACAAATATGTCAAATTTGATTGTTTATTGGACCGATAAGACATAGACAAGATTTGAGGTTAAAGAGAATTGAATGAAGGAAAAGAGCAGTGAATAAGAGCACATTATCGCAGATCATGAAAAGGGCGAAAAGAGAATAATAATGAAGGTGTTGGAAAATCATAAGATAGATGGAAGGCGAAGGTAATAGATGGAGAATCATAAGATTTTGGATATTTTGAACCCGATGCGGGACACTAGATGGTAGAATCAAGGAGAGATGATTTGAGTAAAGCAGAGTAAAGCAGAACGAAAAGGTTTGTAAGAATTATCAAGGGCTAAGACTGAATGAGGGATAAGGTGAATATGTGGAGTAAATGACTTATGCAAAGCCATTGTGAGAAATCATGGTTAACAAGGATGGTGGAAAGTTAATCGAGATAAAGTAGAATGTCAGTAAGGTGGAAGGCAGAGAAATCAGAAAGTTTCCAGAAGTGACTAAATAAGACATGCAGAATTTAGTTATGAAAAGAATGTGGAATTCCGAAGATGTGGAGTTAGAAGAGAAAAGGGGCACCGTAGTTGTCTATAGAAAGAGAATTAGCAGAAATTAACGAGATTCCATGGTCAGAAAATAAGATTTCGAGAGTAGAATCCCTAGAGATTTTACTAAGAGAAATGTGGGAAATTGTGGCTGTAAGCAGAAGGGCAGTATGATGTCAAGTAGTAGAGTCAGAAGTCGAAGCTATGTGTTATGAGCTTGGAAAGATGGTAATTTTGTCAGAAATAGTGTCATATTAATCTTAGTGAAATTATGAAGAGAGTAATAAGACTACTGTTATAATTATCAAAGGATTGAGAAATGCAATGCGATTATAAAGGAAGTTATCAGAAAGTGGATTGTGATGACTATAAAAAGAGTCAAATATGATTCAGGATTAGATTTATTTCCTATTAATGAAGGGGAGATTTTGATCTAAGAAATGTGAAAATGATGTTTGAAGTCGAAAGCGGATATAGAAGTCTTAGCAACCAAGCAAATCCAGAAATGGTGATATTAAAGGAATGAAGTTGTTTTGTATAAGAAGAAGGTAACAGAAAGGAGATGATTAAGTAAAGCATATTTCAATGAATAAGATTTCAACCAGTAATCGGACGAAGAATTTGATATCATCGTAGATCACAAATCAAGATGTTTGAAGACTCGTAAAGCGTATGCAAACCAATGGAGGATGACTTTGAAAAGGTTCCAAGTATGCAGACTCCTAATGTGAGTGGTGTAAAATGTTGAAGTTATAACGTGTAAAGTCAAATTTGAGGACTCGTCAAGTATGCAGAATGGACAAGTAAAAGTTGATTCCAGAGGAAACAAAATAATGTATTACGAATGAGATATGTATGATTTAAGGAGAATGGTTATCAGTTCGAAACGGTCACTCAGTAAAACAATGAGATTAAGGATAGATAGAGTTTTTCTGATTATTCCCTTCTCGAGTAACATTGCACGTGAAAGAGAAGTAAGAATGATTAAAGATTTCTTAATATTATTTATCTCAGAATTTTATCTGAGGAAGGTTCATTTTAGGAGATGTAAATAAGTGGCGATGCAGGTTAAGTGGAAGATTCATGTTGATAAAAGCGGGAGTTGTTGGAAATCGTTGAAGAAGTGTTTCGTGATTAGTATCGAGTGCAGTTGTGATGGCAAAAGAATTGGTAATAAATGGAATATTTAAATCTTGTGGTTGTATTAAGTGAAGTCACAGTCAAGGTGACAAGTGTATTAGTTATCAGAAGATGTAAATAAACGAGACTGTTTCACAAAGATTTAGCAAATCAGAGTATTTTAAAGGAATGTAAATCGAGTTGTTAATTGAAATATGCTTAATGTGCTTCTAAGGGCGTACGTGTTTGGTAATAGTATTCTATTGCAAGGATGCGACTGAGAATGGAGGTTATGATACTTAAGTTCCCAAATTGGGTACTCAGTAAAATGGGGATCAAAGACAAGAAGAAACTTTTGATTATTCCCTTCTCGATCGACATAGTACTTGAAAGCAGAGTGGAAGCGATCAGAGAATTTCTGGAGATTCTTTCTTGAAATTTTATTTAAAATCGTGTGGTTATAAGTAAAGCGTGGGAATGATACCAAGCGTAAATCGTGGTAAATTTAGGCAAAAGGCACGGCAGTATTATTGCGAAAGATTGGCGTGGTGATATAAGTTTTGACGCAGAGTATAGTTCACTATGCGAATAAGTTATATTGATGGTTGGGGAAAGATATTCGTTCCCGTGAGTTAAGCATTTAGAGTAAAAGGACTTGGAAGTCAAAGTTAAGGTTATTTCGAAATTGGGAGGCTCGCGGAATGAGCTTATTAATGAATGAGTTAGTATGATGGAATCCTAGAGGTTGAAAGATACAACCTGGGAGTGGAAGTAAGATGTTTGAGTTTGTGTCCTTAGCGCTGATTCTGAGGACAGAATCCTATTAAGAGGGGAACGATATAACGCCTTAGAAATTTCGATTTCTAAATTATTTATTTATTATTTATTATAAATTATATTATGTGAATATTGTTAGAAAGGTGGAATATATGTGGAATTGTGTTTATGTGCTCCCGTGATGATTCGTGTATGCCGCGTAAGTCGGTGTATTTTTATTTGTATTTTTGAGGATTTAAATATATTTAAATCATGCATTTTTTATCCTCTGACAATTGTATAAAATTATCGGAGTTATTAAAAATCATGAAATCTTTTGTAATATTTTCTTTATATATTTATTGAGTTTTTAAAATTGTTTGGTGGATTAATTTGAGTGTTGTGGTATTTTAAAATGATTTCAAGAGTTATATTGTATTTAAAGGATCAAAACTTGTAAAATCCATATTTAATTCATTTTTGATCCGAAAAATATTTTAAAAATATGTGCGTGCTCGTAATTTTATATTCTTTATTTTAAAAATGAAAAGTGTAAGTTTCTGAATATTTTATTTAATTTTGATTTATAAAAGTTATTTATTGGTGTTAAAAGCGAATAAGTGTTTTAAATTGGGCCGGATAGAAGATAGGGCAGAATATATTAGCATTGGGCCAAGCCCATTAACATAAACACAGCAGCCGGAAAAAACAAAAGGGGAGAAAGAAAATTAGGGATTTGGAGAAAAATTGAATTGGAGGAAAGAAGATTTTGGGGGTTCAATTCATAATTAATTGGGGTAGTGTATATATATACATACATATATGTGTGTGTGTGTATATGTGGCAGGTTTTGTGTGGGTTGAAAGTCGCGGCTTTGTTGTGATGGAAGGAGGAGGCGCGGCCGGAGCTGTCAAACGGGCGGCGCGGTTTCCGGCTTGTCTTGCAGTGGTCAGGCGATGTAGAGGAAGAGGTGAAGGGGGTCGTGGCGGAGTGGTGGTGGTGGAGGCTGCTGTGCAGCGATGATAAGAGAGAGAGAGAGAGAGAGAGAGAGAGAGAGAGAGAGAGGAAGGAGATTTTGGAGGAGATTGAAATTGGAAAGGTATAATATTTTTGTATTCATTTATTTATTTATTTTCATTTTCGATGTAATTGTTTAATTCTCTTGTTAGATAAAACTATTCGATTATTGTAATTTAATTAGTTTACGTTGCGAGATATTGTTTAATTTCCGTTATTTAGTTCGGAGAGCATAATTGTTAATTATAATTGTTGAGATTAGTTGAGAGTTCGATATATGTTCGGGTTTAATGATGGTTAGTTGTTGATTATTATTTGTCGATTAATGTTTGGTGTCTACATGATTTTACTTATTGGAAATGGTTTTCAGTAATGTATACTGGTTAAATATCGTAAGTCGAGTTATAGTCTTTTGGTAGAGGGTTTGATATGATTACGTGAATAATGCATGTTAAGTGGCTATTTGTATTATTTGAATATGGATAGAAATCAATGGTACTCTGTGATTAATTGAACTTAATCGATCTAGTAGATTAAAGTCAATTGATTAATTGTTTTAAGAACTAGTTCGGGCTGCTAAACCATGACTAGGGATTTCATTTAATATTATATGTTAATTGCATATGTGATTAAATGGAATTGTAAAACGTCGCAAAGGATGGACGTTATAGGATTTAAATTATGGATTTGAATAATTGTATATCTAAAGGATAAATTGTTAGATTCCAATTTCTTATGTGGTTATGTGATCAAATGTTGAATGCCATTTGTATTTATATAATTTCTTATGTGTTTATTTGCGAGGAGTTGAAATGAGAACACGAGTCTTAAATGTCAATATTTAAGCACTTGTGTAATTCTCTTCAACTAGTTCCTCGGGATTACGAATATCCATGATTTGCTATCACGAGTATAATTAATATACTTGAGTGGTGTGATCATCGATATAGCGCAAGTAATAGTTAGTGCTAGGGGTTGTTCCCTAGGGCTTACGAACATCAATGATTGATTGTCACGTGTATCATTAAAATGCGTGAGAAATACGATCATTGCTGTATTGTAAGTAGTAGTGTAATTTAAATTATTAGGTGCTATGTGCCGCATGTCAGGGCGGGTATTTTCATTAATTGTTTACTTTTATGTTGCTGCAAGTTGAGGCAGCTTTATTTTTGCAAAAACAGGGTTGAATTGTATTTGAGGGGCTGTGCCCATAGTCCGATAAACGGATACTTCATTCCGAAATTTTCTAAAAATCCCCTACGAATTTATTTAAAGGTCTATTTAAGTATTTGATTTCAATGCTTGAAAGTATGTCATGATTTCTAAGGATTTAAGTATATAGGTCAGAGGATTATTTTGAGTATATAATGTGGTTTTGATGATTAGGTGGTGTGCTGTTTTGAAGTGTTTATGTGACTTAGTAGCTATACTAAGACTACCATACGAGTATGGTTGAATATGGCTATATGTAATTGTGTATGTTTGTATATATGTTATATGTGTAGCGATATAGGACGCGTATGGGTAGAGTAAAGCAAGATAATAAGATTTTGCTGGATTGAATACTAAATTAGCATTTGGCCTTGATAATGGTTCGAATAGGAAACCTGGCCAAGGATAGAGCGCTGGTAATCTGAAAGATAAGCAGAAGGACGAGTATCGAAGTCGATGAGTTTACGAAGTAAGACTGATATGAAATTGAGTCGAGGATCCATGGTAGGATCAGGAACTCCGTAAATCGAGGCAAGTGTTTTGCTATTCACTTATTGTTCAAGTGATACAATTTAGCTCATTTATAGTATGTGATGATTTGGCCAACTATAGATGACTCATATATTTTTCAGATAAGTGTAATGTTGATTACCTCCCCTACCCGTAATTCAAATAACCCTTTTTGCTCATTATCCTATCCTTGAAGTGCCATTTCTTCTATTTTCGTTGAATGGAGTTGAGAACTCCCTAAATAAAGAAAATCCCAGATTTTAAATTCTTACGAAAGTCTGCTAGCAAAATTCTCAATTCTAGCATATCTCCATCAATGGATTCCCCATTTAGAAAAATGTTTCCTTTTAAATTTAACTGAACTGTTCCATATTGGAATTGTTTTTCAAACAAATGTTAAATCATTTTATCTGTTTATGGGAAACTCAAACTTTTTAGTATGTCTAGTAATTGACCATATCTTAGCTTTAACATAGAGTTTGATGGTCGAAAAGTCTTATTACATTGTATATCTTTCATGTACTCAAGAGAAATTCTCTTTAAATAAGTTGTTGATGTTATAATTGCAAATTATTCACATTTATCTTCTTGATATGAATTCGTAGTATTGCTCATCATAATCTCTTCCCCAATTATTATCGAACTTGTCGATATCTACTGAAGATCTTGATTATTCGTTTATTCCCCTGTTTTGTATCGAACTTGTCGATACTTGATGATGGAAAATGTTCCCCTGTTGAATCTTCAATTATGAGTTGTTATCCTGGAACGTGAGTTTTCCAGTTATTGGTTGAAACAGGGTAGTCGATTGTCCCGACCCCTGGCCTGAGTATTAAAGATAGAATTGGAAGTTTTTATTAAATGAAAATGTTCTCAGGACTGTGGACGCCAGTCAGAGTATGAGTATTATGTTTTAGGCCAAAATGGGCCATGGATCCCGTTAGGTATTTGGATATACCTAGAGAGTGTATCCGGAGTTTTAGTGTGACTGATCATCCACTTTAACTCGTTGCGTCGAAGTAAAAAATCCAATTCTAATCTATAAATTGAATATCCAGTTTAATATTGATTCTTATTGCTTGACCACGAATTCCCAAGTATTATTATCGATTGTTATCATTTGACCTTTAGTTTTCGAGTATCAGTATTGAATCGTTAAAGCTTGATTTCCCTTGAAGTCTATAATGCTTATTCTGGTCGAACAAAACTTTTATCTGTTCTAGTTCCTGTCCCACCTCATAAATGGTAAAGTATTGGCCCTCGTGGTAGTTTAAAAGTATTATCTCAGATTCTTTCACAGTATGAGTTGAAACTCTCTTGTTATCAGATTATTTCGATATTGATATTTGTTATCACTTTATGCACTTGCTGAGCATTGTTGGCTCACTCTTGCTTTTATTTGTTTTCCCCAGTTAATAGTGGAGTTTAGTAGACCTAGTAGTGGACAATGAGTATGGATCTCCGGGCAGTGAGTAGAGACAGTCGAGTTATGGACTTCGCCAGACAGTGGATTGAGAATTGTCGAGGTTGGAAATAGAGTTAGATAGTGATTTCATTTATTCACAGAATGTGTAATATTTTTATTCTGAGATTGAGTTGTAATGATGTAATTTGATAATTGTTTCATACCATAACCTGTAAGAGATCTTGGTTTAAGGGGTTTTTATTATTGATGTTGTTTATTTCAGAGTTGTATAATATTGTTTATTGGTTAGTGGCCTCATATCTGTACCCCGGATTTTGGGATGCTACACTACTGGTGAAAAAGTTTCATCAAAGTCAATCCCTTGCCTTTGTTTGAATCCTTTTGACACGAGCCTGGCTTTATAGGTCTCCACCTGACCATCTGCTCCAATCTTTCTTTTGTATACCCATTTGCACCCAATAGGCTTCACATCCTCTGGTGCTTCAACCAAAGTCCATACTTGGTTGGTATACATAGAATTCATTTCAGATTTCATGGCACTCTACCATTTTTCTGAGTCAACACTACTCATAGCCTCATTATAGGTCATAGGGTCGTCATTATCAATGATTGACAACTCATTGTCATTCTCAATGAAAAGGCCATAATACCTCTCAGGTTGGCGAGACACTCTATTTGACCTACGTACAGGCTGTTCTACAGAAGGTTGTTCTTTCTGAATAGGTACTTCCTCTTGAACTGTAGTAGTTTGAGCTTCTTGAAATTAATCAAGTTCAATTTTGCTCCCACTGTTCCCTTCAAGGATAAACTGTTTTTCTAAGAAGGTACCATGTCTGGAGACAAACACCCTATGATCGGTGTAAAAGTAATACCCTAAAGTCTCTTTAGGATATCCCACAAAACTACATTTTACGGATCGAGATTCCAGCTTATCAGGGTCAACTTCCTTGACATAAGCTGGACATCCCCAAATCTTAATGTGTTTAAGACTCGGTTTCCTTTCTTTCCATATCTCATATGGAGTTTAAGGAACAGATTTGGTAGGTACCTTATTCAGTAAATATGCTGAGGTTTCCAATGCATAACCCCAAAGGAATACTGGAAGATCTGCATAGCTCATCATGGATCGAACCATGTCTAACAAAGTTCGATTTTTCCTTTCAGATACTCCATTCAACTGTGGAGTATATGGAGGAGTCCACTGAGAGACTATACCATTTTCTTTGAGATAATCTAGAAACTCTCCACTCAAGTATTCACCACCTCGATCTGATCGAAGAGTTTTAATACTATGTTTGGTTCCACTTCATTCTTGTATTCTTTGAACTTTTCAAAGGCTTTAGACTTGTGTTTCATCAAATACACATATCCGAATCTAGATCGATCATCTGTGAAAGTAATGAAGTACGAAAATCCACCCATGGCTTGCGTAGACATTGGTCCACATACATCTTTGTGTACCAATCCTAGCAAATCTGCAACCCTCTCTCCATGTCCACTAAATGGAGATTTGGTCATTTTACCCAATAGACAAGACTCGCATGTAGGATATGATTCAAAATCAAAAGGGTCAAGTAACCATTCCTTATGCAATGTTCGAAGTCTGTTTTCACTAATATGACCAAGTCTGCAGTGCCACAAATAGGTAAGATTTTCATCATCCCTTTTCCTTTTATTAGTCTATTCAATTTGTAGTAAACTATGCTCTACGTCACATACATACAGACCATTATTTAAAATACCACTACCATAAATAACGTTATCTCTAAGAATTGAACATTTATTATTCTGAATAACAAACGAAAATCCATCCAAGTCTAACATGGGAATAGAAATAATATTCCTCACAATCGAGGGAACAAAATAACAATTATTTAAAACAATAGTCTTGCCCGTAGGCATATCTAAATCAAATGATCCTACAGCTTTAGCAGCAACTCTTGCTCTATTTCCCATCCGTAGAATCACCCCCTCCTCCTCAAGAGTACTACTTCTCCTTAGTCCCTGCAACGAATTTTAAATGTGAGAACCACAGGCGATATCTAATACCCAAGTAGAAATTTGACTTAGTGACATATTCACTTCAATCATGAACATACCTGAATCAGAAGCGGCAGTCTCACTACCCTTCTTCTTCTTCAATTCTACAAGGTAAACCTTGCAGTTCCTCTTCCAGTGCCTCACCTTGTTACAGTGGAAACAAACAGCTTTGCCCTTGGGGTCTTCTTTAGCCTTTACAGGATTAGGCTTCTCACCACCATTCTTCTTCTTGGGAAAGGTCCTTTTCCTTTTCTTGGAAGTAGAGCCTTCACCAATAAGAAGAACATAACTCTTCTTTAAAGAAAAGTTCGACTCAGCAGTCTTCAACATGTTATGGAGTTCAGGCAAACTAACATCCATCTCATTCATGTGAAAGTTCACAACAAACTATGAGAACGAATCTGGAAGCGATTGCAAGACCAAGTCTTGGTTTAGCTCCCTATCCATGACAAAACCAAGTTATCCCAAACGTTCAATCAAATTGATCATCTTGAGCACATGGTCATTCACAGATGTCCCCTCTGCCATCTTACAACGGAATAGCTCTTTTGATATCTCATACCGAGCTGTCCTCCCCTCTACATCATACAACTCTTGTAGATGTACTAGTATAGCATAAGCATCCATGTGCTCATGTTACTTCTGAAGCTCAGAGTTCGTAGATGCCAACATTACACATTGGGCAACAATTGCCTCATCTATCCATGTTTGATACTCTCGATGCTCTTCAAAAGGTGCATCATCAACATGGGCTATAGGCAATGGTGAGTTTAGCACATAGTCTAACTTCTCTGACTTGAGAACAATTCTCAAGTTTCGAAGCCAATCAGCAAAATTGGGAACAGTCAACTTGTTAGCATCAAGAATGCTACGGAGTGATAGTGTAGAAGACATGATATATATAGTAAATCTGTAAATGATAAACACATAACAACACTTAACAAATATTTAATTATTTTATAACACCATATGAATCGGGTCTTTATTCATTAGGTGGCTCCCACTATTTTATATTACCCTCTAAATATATAACTATGCATTCATAATGCATGTGAGAATAGGGATCCTATTTTCCATCACACAACCTCGGCTGTGGCACGACTGCTATGTGATGTTCCATAGGCAGACAAGCTCTTGTCAATTACATCTCATGTTATTCCCTTTTTATCTTTAGCCTCTTGAATTATTGAATCATCAAGTCTAACCCAACATTTCGTAAAATTGAATCAGTCTCCAATGGCCCACGGCTGTAGCACGTAACGACCATTAGATTCTAATTCATTGTACACATCTCTATGTGATAGAAAAGTATTTCTTATTTTGAAATCAAAGCCCTCGGCTGTAGCACGAAATGACAATGATTTAAAAATAAGAACTACTTTCTACCATGTTGGAAGGCTATGACCGACACAAGCCCGTTGTGACTTTGACCATTTATTAACTTGATATTTAAAAGAGGGGTTTTAATCATATTAAAGTTACGAAACATTTTCGTTATAATCTAGATGTCAAACATGCTTAGTATGTTTAAAGAATCAGCCTAAATCTAGCATCTCATGTTCAACCTAGACATATATCATCTATATAATCATTCAGTAACACATAGGTAGGCATGTTAGATCATGTAGTACTGTTTTGAACTTATGTATGGATCATTGGTTGTGTTTAAAAGCGGTTAAACAGTCAAAACATGCTTTAAAAACACTTTCGGAATCTATAATCGTTTCAAAATTATTTTTATAAAAATATTTGACCCCTCCACATCCAACGGCACCAACCACGCCGCGAATAGAGATTCCACGCGCCCCCACGCCTAATACATTGACTGAGCCTGTCTTGGATACGGTCAAGAGAGATTTGTCGAGAATTGTTAGTAATTTAAAGCTGGTTGTGTTTCCGAATCCGAATAGGGACGATCCTGGAAAGGCATTGCGGGATTGGGATCTTTGGGGGCCTTTTTTCTTTATTGTGTTTCTCGGCCTTACGTTGTCCTGGTCTGCTTCCGTTAAGAAGGTAGTTTTCTGATCCGTTATCGCGATAATATTTTGTTAATTGAAGTAATGTGGTATGTTTTTTTTCGTTATAGTAAATGTTAGCTTTTCTGATATTGTTAATAGGTAAAATATATGGAACATTTGAAAATAGTGTAAAGATTATTTAATGGATAGAGGTCTAGTCTTGCTTTGCGATATGGAATGATTGCTCCTAGATACCTAAGTTTTGAATTGTGTTATATCTTTGAAATGCTGGAGCTGCTTAAGTAGTAGCCTTAAAACAGAGTTTTCGTTAATGATCTATTTTTGTCAAGATAGTGGACTAGAGCAAATTTATCATTTAATGAAAGAATTACTATTTTTTGAACTACCATGATATTCTAGAAAGGTCTTCTTGCTTTATTACTCAATCTTTTAGTTCACATTGACAAGGAAAAGTGGGTGCCTAAGGTGGAATCAGGCCGTAAGAACCCTGCTTTCATCAGAATCAGGCTACTAAATGTTTTTTTTCAGAAAATCTTATGAAATTGGAACAATTGGTCGGTTGTTGAGGAGCCTTGCTATGGTCATGCAAACGCATAGTGATACATGACAATGGTGGGAAATGGGTTGAAATAAGGGGATCATGAACCTTTTCCGCTGTAGCAAAGATTATATTCTAAAATACTCATGGATTCATATAATTCAACTCTTATTAGTTATAATGATTACAATTACAATATGTAAATAGATACCCCTAAACTGGGAGAAAAAATAAAAATCCTAGATTATAGGGAACTAATCCTAATGATAACTACTACCTAATCATTGCCTACTTTAGTATTTTATAAATACTTGAACAACTATAAGTTACAACTAATTTATTAGTTGCGTTGCAACTAATTATTAACTAATTTAGTATCTAATAGCGAATTTATTGATGAATATCTGAATAGCTAAAGGGTCGAGACAACAGAGGAGAGTCTGCGAGTTACAACTTGTGAGAATAACCCATTTAGGTGGTATGATAAAATTCGAAAGGGCACTGCACAAATACGAGGTTGCAAGTTCACAAATACAAGGTTGTAGTATTTTATGATTTATCTATGTAACAAATTGGCTTAGATGGCTTAGCCTCCTAGATAAAAGATATATTGATGGATTGATGCAGTCATGACCAAAAAACAAGGAAAAAGATAAAAGTGATATAATAAAGTTGAGAACCCATAGGCGGAATGGCCACTGACTTGGAATCTTAACTAGGGTTTTCAAAGAAAGTCGGGCTACGGCTAGAATCGTCGTCGAAGACAAGAGAGAATAGAGATGGAGAATACCTTGGATTTTTGCTCTTGATCTTCAATCGCGACTCCCTTTGTTTAGTTTATCTTTTATGTTGATTTTAATATATACAAAATGCTTCTTTTACTATTTTATTATATTTTTATAGACTATATCTAATATAATTTTTTGAAAAGAATCATCAAATTTTAAATATACTTCGAATTTCTTGGGGTGTTTATAAAGACACATATATATCAAACCGTCGTCAACTTGACTAGTCATATCATCGTGGCAACCATGTTCTTAAATGTATATGAACAAATCTTTAACACCTTGATCCACATCATTCTCTTGTCCTTTATAAATAACTCGTCCAGGAATTTCATAGATTTAAGAATCAACCGACAAATGGATGTTAATTTCTCGCTTAACTTAAGAATATCGAATGTCAACTCTATATGCACGATGGATGGAAACATGACACCTTATCTACGTTTTCTTTTTTAATGTTATATTGTTATCACAATGAGCTCTAAGAGAATCAACTATTTGTCTTTTCTTCAATAACGAGAAATTGTTCACCCATGTGATTTACTTTATCATTGTATCGAATCATTTGTCACTTTTTCTGCACCCTATCTCATCAGTACTAGTACTAGTGGGGGTATACTAGTAGCGATGAATGTCAAAATCCAGAATCACTTCAATTTTGACCAAGAAACTTTTTCCTGGAGTGAACAATAGTACCTATGACCGTGATAATAAAAAAATTCTTCAACTTTGACAATTGAAATTTTTTTCACCATACCTGATAAACACTTGATTTTTCAAAACTTTAAATCTCCCAGCAATGAAGAAATTGATGTAGAAGACCAAGCTCTTGATACCAATTATGCTCAGAAGAAATAAAAATGAGGAAAAGATTAATAAAAGGAAAGAATAGAATGGAGTAACCACAGAATACCCACTAGCCTTAACATGATCCAATGGCACAGAACCACTACCCATGGGATTTCACAACCTTGGAGATGAAGAATTTGCACGGATCTCAATTCACAACCCATTACAATAAAGAAACAATTCTTAATTGTAATTAACGAATCAAAATTTTTATTATAATTTACATGTAAGAGGGGGGAAACCCTTATACTTGACCAAGAAGTAAAAAATCTAATAACAAGGGAACTACTGAATAAAAGAAACAATCTTTTTATTATTATTTTAATACAATAATAGAAAATATGCCTCATGATATATTATAATAAATTTCTAGCAGAAACGTAATCCAAGAGAAGCTAGATAACTAATACTCCCTCTGTCCCAAAAAGGAATCCCAAAAAGATAGACACAGTTTCCTTTTTGGGAAGTCCCAAAAAGTAATGAACCTATTATACTTACTATTTTTGAACACTACTTTTCACTATTACACCCACTACTTCTCCATTTTATAATCTTTTTTACACTAGTACACCCACTACTTTCCTCCATTATCTCACATCTATTATTAAATATTGATAGGTCCCACCACTTTATCTACTTTTCAACTAACTTTACTATTTTTTTATTACATTTTCTTAATCTCCGTGAAAGTCAAAGAGGTTCAAACAATTCGGGATTGAGGAATTAGCATCTTGTATATATTAATAACACTACAAGAAAAACTCAATCATACAACACCTTTCACACAACGGTTAAACAAAAAACTGTTGTCCCGAAAAAACAGACAACGGTGAATGTTTCGTCCTCGAAAAAGTGTTGTCGGAGTCTTGCTATGACAACTGTGTTTGCTGTTATTTGAAACCATTGTCTAAGCGGTATGATCTAATAAAATCATACAACTGTTCTATTTCAATGTGTTGTGTGGAACCTTTTAATACAACTGTGTAGCACTGTTGTATGTATACAAATTCATATTATCTTCAGACAACGCTTTTAGAAAAACCATGGTGTAAGTTAGACAACAGTTTATTGGAAGTGTTGTTGTATGGAACATCAGACAATGTGTGTTAAATACCGTTGTCCGAATGAAAGTTGATAGACAATGGTTATTAGCATTGTGAGATAAATGAGTTTCATACAACAAAGCAGCAACAGAGCAGAAAACTGTTGTTTAAACATCCTATTTAGAAGACGGTTATAAACATTGCTAGAATAACTGTTGTCTGTTTAGTAAGGATAGAAAAAAAATTTACCTGTACATATTACATCCCAACACAAACCAAACCAATGCAATAATCAGCCAATTCCAACAGATTTGCAAACTAAAAATCAACCAACCAAGAGACTAGCAAACTAAAAATACTCAACCAAATTTGGCAAACCAAATACTTCCATAAATTGACAAGTTAGTCCAATCGGACAATACACAAATCTCATACTTTGACAAATTGACAAAATCCATTAATCGGAATAGAAGTAATGATACAAACATAGCTACTAGTTAGTAACAGATCACACCAACTCTGTTAGACAGTTATGGAGTACTTCTACATTACAATCGAAATGAGTTCGGTGTAATACTAGTACCACCACCACATACCAATTTGCTTCTTGTCTTTGGTAATCCTGCTGCGTATCCACTCTTTCCAAGGTTTTCTTTTGACACCGTTAAATCTGCATAAACATAAAATATAACATTAACCTTAATTTGGAGAAGTTTGATAGACAAAAAAAATTTAGATGTATAATCTATAATAGATAGCATCTCTCCAGTCCAAAGTCCTCTTGCAGCAGTCGACGGTAGCCATATTTGTATGTCCTTCGAATGATTATTTTAGCTATGGTAAAATCATCATCTATTATAAAAAGAGACATCAAGTCGAAACATTCATAACTTGAGAAGTCAAAATTCAACTAGATGATGATTTTACCACGGCTAAAGTAATCTTATGAAGGGGTTCATTTAGATGAAACTTGTGATCAGTAGAAGTACATCTAAATAATATGAGTTTCACATAAGTCAGCAAGTCAGCAGTACATGGAGTTAAATATTTTGAAATAATTGAACTTGAATCCAATGTAATGATATATATTACCATCATGGAAGTTGAATCCCTTCTTCTTCCTCCCGCATATAACTAGATTTTTCCTCGTCAAGTTCGTCAACATTTGGGAATATTGGCACGTGCAGCTCATTCTCAAGTTCTATTTGTACAGATCCATCATTTTCATCATCACATTGGTCATAATAGTTTTTTTCTGGTAATATCAACACAACAGACCATTGTTTTTCGAGAGGATCATCAATGTAGCAGACTTGCTTAACATGTTTCCCTAGCACAAAAGGATCATTTACAAAACCTAATTTGTTTAAGTTAACCAATGTATATCCTAAGTCATCTAGCTTAACCCCTTTTTTCATATCTACCCAATTACAACGAAATACAGGGACTCTAAAGTTGTTATAATCTAACTCCCATATACTTGTTATAACTCCATAGTAGCTATGTGAAGTATGTTCAACAGTTTTATCCTTACCGACAACCATTAATGCATCTGCAACAACACAAACACCACTACACTGAACCTGTCGATTATCATCCCGCTCCTTGGTGCTATAAGTAACACCATTGATTTTATAACCGCTGAATGTAGGAACAATCTTGTTAGGCCCTTCTGCAATCCACCGTATCTCATCACGTATGTTATTATGGTCATGCAACAATTCTGATTCAATCTGTCCAAAAATAATTTGATTTAAACTAATTATTCGATACAAATAAATATCATATTTAACTAAAGTAGGAAAACTAAAGTAATATACAGACTAATTTGATTACCGTAAACATATTTAATTAGTTATTTTAACCAAATAAAAAGCTTACCTTTTTTCGAAACCATTGGGGGAATTCATCATTTTGCTTGTTTTTTAGCCAGACTTGGTCATTTTTATGTTGCTGGTATCTTGTCATCAAAGTTGCCATATGTTCACTACAAGTAAAATCAATTACATTTATATTTTAATCAAAATGCAAAAAAAAGAGGAAATAACACACACACATGTGAGTAACTTACTCAAAATATGGCCTAACGTCCTCGCTATTTTGCAGAGAACACAAGTGTGCTAGGTGCAAGTCCTCTTTGCTCGGCTTTATCATTGTCGCACCAGATAAGGGTCTGCTAATTGCATTCTGCTCATGCCTAGCATTTTTTGGCAATCCTATGGTAGCTTCTTCAAAATTCACCAAACATTCAACGGCCTCTTCGACAACATTTGCCTCGGCAATACAGCCTTCGGGTTGAGCCGGGTTTTATACATATCCCTTAAACGCCTTCATATATCTCTCGAAAGGATACATCCAACGTAGAAATATTGGCCCACAAAGCTTAACCTCTCTCACAAGATGAATTGAGAGATGGATCATCACATCAAAAAACGAAGGAGGAAAGTGTTTTTCCAGCTGGCATAATGTTTCCACCAACTGAGATTGCATTTTTTCCAATTTATCTACATCGATGACTTTACTGCAAATTGCCTTGAAGAAAAGGTAAAACCTTATTATTGTGTACCTGACTTGTTTTTGCAGTACCGACCGAATTGAAATTGGAAGCAAATGATGCAATATCGTGTGACAATCATGAGATTTCATTCCAACAAGCCGAAGATTTTCCATATTTACCAGATTCTTGATATTTGAACAAAATCCATCCGGTAACTTCATTTTAAGAAAGGACGAGCAAACTGTTCTTTTTTCTGCATTCAATAAGTTCCATGATGCCAACGGTACCTTCTCTTTCTTTCCGGGAGTTTTTGGCCTCAGCTCTGTTCTTATTCCCATTTCAGCCATATCAAGACGGACAGACTCCCTATCTTTTGTCTTTCCTGGAATATTTAGCAAAGTTCCAATTAAAGCTTCGCATATATTTTTCTCGATGTGCATCACATCAAGAACATGCCTAACCGGCAAAAACTTCCAATATTCAAGTTGGAAGAATATAGAAACCTTCTTCCAAACGGGTCGAGCTTCACCTTTCTTCCATCGAGCTTGGCGTTGTGTCTTACCAAAGACATGGCCCTTTAGATGTTGTACTCTTTCAAGAACCTACTCTCCAGTTGACGGAATAGGAGCAACCCCTTCCTCCACAGTGTTATCAAAAGCTGATTTTTGCCTTCTATATGGATGATGATGGTCCAACCACCTCCGATGCCTCATAATCACTGTCTTCCGATAGTTAACCAGCCTAGTAGCATTTGTGTTATCAATACAAACTGTACAAGCATTATACCCTCTAATGACGTTTCCCGACAAGTTCCTTAAGGCCGGATAATCACTTATTGTCCATAATAAAATGCCCCTAAGTAGGAATGACTCTTTCTTATATGCGTCGTACACTTGTTTCTCGCGCTACAACTCCTGCAGATCTTCTATAAGTGGTTGAAGTAACACATCGATATCATTTCCAGGCTCAGTAGGTCCTGATATCAACAAGCAAAGCATAATATACCTTCTCTTCATACAAAGCCAAGGCGGAAGGTTGTAAACTGATAGCAAAACAGGCCAACTTGAGTAATCAGTACGGTTTTCATGAAAAGGATTAAAACCATTGGAGGATAAAGCTAACCGAAGGTTCCTACTCTTTGATGCAAAATCAGGCCACTTTTGGTCGACATCCTTCCATGTTATCGGGTCACCCGGATGCCTCATTTTACCATCTATTTGTCGCTCGGTTTCATGCCAAGTCATGTCCTTTGCAATTTGAGGTGTATTGAACATATTTCTTAATCTTGGTATCAAAGGGAAATACCATAAAACCTTAGCAGGGACTCCTTCCAGTTCCTCTCCTTTCTTATTCAATTTCCATCTAGAGGCCTTACATATGCGACAAGTAGTCTCATCTTCATCTATCTGGCCACGATATAAGAGACAATTATTCGGGCAGGCGTGTATCTTTTCATACCCCATTCTTAATGCACATAAGGTTTTCTTCGCTTCATTGAAGGAAGAAGGGAGATTGTTTTCTTCCGGAAGCAAAGTCCCAATGAATAACAGAACTTCAGAGAAACATGAATCAGACATACCATGTTTCACTTTCAAGTTGAATAACTTAACCAAAGCTTTCATCTTAGTGTAACTCTCAGATCCGGGATACAGAGGTTCATGCTCACCTTTCACCAGGTCTATGAAATCTGAAGAATCTGAAGAAATTTCATCTTCATTGTCGTTGGCTTCACCTATTGTACTGCAGGCTTGATTAATAGATTCTGAAGTGTCGGTTTCATCTAGTATAGGACTTTCTACCAAATTTGGCTCCCCATGCCAAATCCAGCATGTATACGTTTCATCAATTCCATTCTGAAAAAGATGGCTTTTAACAATCCGAGCCTTCCATGATTTGCTATGTGCGCACATCATGCATGGACAACTTATTTTTTCTTCAGTAAACCCATTTTCAAATGCAAACATTAATAAGTCGTCCACCCCTATTTTAAATGCTGCAGATCTTCTATCAGCTTTTAACCATGATCTATCCATCTTGTAATATGAAATAACTATAGAAGTCTGAATAGAACCTCAAATCCAACACGAAACGTGCTTACAACAATCACCATCTGAAAAACAGTGACACACATGGTTATTATGGTGTCACATGATAATACAGAAAATAATCACTAAAATTCATAAACTTTGTAGTTAAGCTCTGTCATTATGCTGTTCAAAGAACTATCATACATACATAATTAGTTAATCCATTAAAAAAAACAATAGTAAAGTACATCACAGGTTTTATGACATACTAAAGGTAAACTAGTATCCAAAAGTCAATCAAATCATTTGACAGTATGATCTCCTATTCAAGAAGATGATTATAGTCATTGAAATTTGGACATATAATGGGACTAATTTCCAAAAGCGATATTACTATGCTTGATCACTTGCAGAAAACAAATGCTTCACCTTCGTTGTAATCATACTAAAAGCATAAGAATCGGATATGAAAAAAATTTCATGAGTGACAATTTGTCGCAGAATATAACCAAAGACACGAGAGGGTAAAATTTAGCCAGTGAACAAGATATAGAGAATACTGTAACGTGCTCAGAAAAGATTCTTGCAGAAGTACTTGCCCATGACTTTACTTTGGTAAGCTTAGAACTGTATGCAACCTCATAATAAACAAATTAAAATGTAACAGATATAATCATACAAGTACATACCTAATTGAGCAAGAACAGAGTCAATATTAATTAAAATAGGGTGTACAACCCCCAAATTGAACAAAAACAGAAGAGAGTACTATTTCCCCCAAATTATTAAACATGAACCCTAATCCAAATAATTAATCAATCAATGGTAATTGAAGTGTAGAAACATCAAAACGCGTTCATCAAAATGAATTCATTAACACAAATGAAATTAATTAACACAAATGAAATCATTAACGTATTCAAAATGAATTTACCTAAAATGAAATTAATGGAGGTCTTGAATCCGTGAAACTAATTGAGGTCTTCATGTCAAGAAGCCCGAGGCTCATGTATATACTCAAGCCGATGATTCGCTCAGCAGCAGCAGCGGCCTCGAACTAACAACTTTTAGCTAAGAAGTAGATGATTTCACTAGTACAAAATTGATCTTTTACGTCGCCTCTTATACGTCGGTTGTTGCCAAAGGCGACGTATAAAGCAGTTATATACGTCGGTTCCGTTAAAGGCGACGTATAAAGCAGTTATTATACGTCGGTTCAAGAAAAAGCCGACGTATAAGGTCATATTATACGTCGGTTAAGGAAAAGGCGACGTATATAATGCCACTTTATACGTCGGTTGAGTAAAAGGCGACGTATATAATGCAACTTTATACGTCGGTTGAGTAAAAGGCGACGTATATAATGTTATTTTATACGTCGGTTGAGAAAAGGCGACGAATATAATGCTACTTTATACGTCGGTTGAGAAAAGGCGACGTATATAATTCTACTTTATACGTCGGTTCAGGAAAAAGCCGACGTATAAAAGTGGGTGCTGTGACGTGTCACATTATTATTGGATAATGTGAGAGCACGCGGATTGTGCTTCTTTAAAGATCAGAATCGCCGTTGGATGAATCAGGAATTATCACAGCCGTCTATTCCTAAAATACTTAAATACTATTATCTGATTTTTATTTCAGTCTGTCTCTCTCTCACTCGTCGTTTCTCTCTTTTCTCTCTCGAGCTCTCAACGGCGATCTCAATTTTCCGACTAGTTCTTTGCTGTTCCATGCTAAAAATCGATCGGAATGATCATAATCAGATGCTACACATCTTATTCAATCCTTTTATCACCAGTTGATTAATCAATTTATAAAGATTAATCGGGTTTGGGTAAAATCGAATTGATTTCGATCGGAAAACTTCAATCGCCTCAATCGGTTGTTAAGTTTAGATCATAATAAACATGTATATACATATATACACACACTTACACCTTCAATTTCAGTGGGAGATTCACTTAAATCAAAATCCCCAATTTTGATTTCGAAATCTAATTTTATTTTCGAATGTTTTTTCAGGGATGATGAAAGATGACATCTCTGGCCCTCTCCCCTTGCTTCCTGCATTGTTGTGTCGAGTTCGGTGTCAAAATGGTGGGAAGAGTTTCCCAAACGATGGGTTATTGTAATTCTTTGCTTCTCGGCTTTTCTCTTGTGCAATATGGATAGAGTAAGCCTATTAACTCATCATTCAGTCTCAATTGTACTCCACTTGTTAGTCTCAATTGTGTAAGTAACTTATTGTGAAGAGAATGGTGTTTTGATAGGTGAACATGAGTATTGCTATACTTCCCATGGCCTCCGAGTATAATTGGAATTCGACTACTGTTGGTTTGATATAGAGTTCTTTTTCTGATTCAGCAGTTAATATCTACATCTAAATGTTGCAGAGGGCAACACGAGCCTCATAGAGATTTAAGTGTTCCATGTTAAACTTGCCTGGAGAATAATTCCTACTTTTTACTGAATTATTATAACATCTAGTGTTGTGAATTCATATAGCTTAAGCTCGTGATCGTGCTTTTTAAGGTGCAAGGTCTAAATTTTGTTTTATGAATAGCTGAACCTTTATATCCTTTTGTTGTCTTTTATATAGAGAGTAAGGACTTGCCAGACGCATATTGACCACGAGGGGCTCTCCCAGCAGTCACTGGTGATTACCAGGCATTATATATTTGGGTGCATTGAACTCGATTGTTCCGGAAACTACATCTAGCTGGCCTTTATCTGAACCGGGCCTGCAAGGACCGTCTGCACCTAGTACTCTGGTTACTAATGTGCCTTGTGATCTGCCTGAAGATGATATTACTGCACTGTTGTCCATGTTTGGTGAAGATAGCAGCATGATTTCTGTTGAGAACGAGGTTTGTATGCTTTTTTTTAGCCATATTAGTCTGCTTTATGATACTTTTTTTTGTCTGTGACACTCTCACGCCGTTATGCTATCTGTTCCAGGCCATTATGCTGTTACACCTTTTATATGATCCCAAGTAGTATACAATCACTATTCAAATGTATTTTCAACCTGAAGTTGGCCTCGAGTATATGTGTGTGTGCAATTCGTTGACTTTTTTAGTTACCCATAGTCAAGTACACTATTTAGGATTGCTTTGGGTAATCTACACAAGCTCCAGTATACGAAAAAACCCCAATAACATACCGATTCTAAAGAATTAAAAAGTACAAAAAGGAGGAGCAATTATTGTCAGATGACACATTTGTCCAAGTAAAACCTTTCATTAACGTTAACTGTTTCTCAAAAAATTGATAAACATTATATATTACCAGGCAATTTTTTTATATATTTTTCTTCTCATTTTACTTTCTTTCTTCTACATATTTTATTTCTGTGAGTCCAGTCACAAGATTTTTTCCTACTTTTTGCTAAAATAGAGAATTCAATATTCTTGGTTACTCGTAATTTGATTTCTCTGTTTATTCCTTATCGTGTGCTACATAGAGATTCTAATATATTTAGCAAATTCTACTTTGTTCAGCTGGAGAGATAAGTGCGAACCAGTCTAAAACCAAATACGATGAGAGTGTTCTAGATAGTCAAGATCACTGGCATGAAATTAAGAATGGTAATATGCATCTTATTGTATCTCCTTTTTAGTTCGATTTTCTCTAATATTTCCTTCTTATAATAAATTCTTTGAGCTGTACTTGGGCCAATTAAAATTAACATTTTTGCTAACTGATTTGTCATTTTTTACAGCTGTTCGAGCAACAATAGTAGAAAACCAACCATCTTTCATCAGGTAATTAACAGCACACAAATATTTATCTACTGCAAACTCTTGTATTTCTATCTCATTTCATATTTCACAGGTGGAACATAAAAAGATGAAAAATTGGCAAAAATGGACCTGACGCCAAGTCGAAGAAGAAAAGACTTTCTTCATATCATCTCGCATTAAAATTATAAAGATACTGTGTAAAGCATTAAGGTTACATTTGTGTTTTTGTGTCCGATGATCTTGTTTTCTGACTAGTTCGTTTCTGAATTGGTGTCTTAGTGATTTAATAGAAAAGTATTGAATACTGTTTTGTTCAGATTTGTAGTTTAATCATATTTGTTATGAAAGAGCTCTGGTTTCAGTTACTTTAGATGCTATTTTCGGTTATTTTGAATGGTTTGGATAGTATTTTGGATGAACATATGCAGTGGTATTATGGATGGTATTTTTGGATGACATTGAAGATATTTTGTTGGAAGTTTTTTTATTGTAAATTCCTTTTTGTTACATCTGGCTGCAATGTTGCCTTTTGGCTGAGTTGACTCAATCCTGAGTTATTTTAGTTACAATAACGAATTAACAACGTGAACTAAAATAGTTTCAAAAAAAAATACTAAAATAGTTTCAAAAAAAATAACGTGAACTAAAATATTTTTTTTTGATTTTTTTGGACCTTATACGTCGGTTGTTTAGAAGAACCGACGTAAAAGATAACAATATACGTCGGTTGTTTAGAAGAACCGATGTAAAAGATAACAATATACGTCGGTTGTTCTTATATTTTTTTAATTTTTTTGACCTTATACGTCGGTTATTTAGAAGAACCGACGTAAAAGATAACAATATACGTCGGTTGTTTAGAAGAACCGACGTAAAATATAACAATATACGTCGCCTTTTTAACCGACGTAAAAGACTCTCACCTTATACGTCGCCTTTGTATACGTCGCCATTTAACCGACGTAAAAGGTCAATTTGACCGACGTATAAAGCTTGTTTTCTACTAGTGTTTTGCAGTGAATAATACTAAAATGGTGTTAATGGACGTCTTCAATCAGTGATTAATGGTTTCTCAAGAAGATGTTGAGAGACAGTGAGCTAACAGAGAGAGAAAGTGAAAAAATGGAGGAGAAAGTGAGCTAACAAAAAAGGGAAAGTGAGCTGACAAATATGAAAAGTGAGCTAATTGAGAGAGAAGGAGAAAGAGAGGATAGAGAGATAAGCTCGATATTTGTGTTCATATTCGGACACAATTATTGTAAATATGAGTTCTTTATTTTATTGGTTTATTTTGTTTCGTTAAAATATTTTATATATTTTAAAATTATTTTTTTATTGAAATCGGTTGTATTTATTTATTTAGGATAGTGCAGTTTGGTGTATTTAGTATTTTTAAAATTCTCAAAAAATTTCAAAAATTTTTAAAAAAAATTCGAATATTTAGTAGTTTACAACCCGTGTAAGACATATTTAGTAATTATAACCCGTGCAAGGAACGAGTTAATTATCTACGAATACAAATTAATTATCCAGTATTACGAGTACTCGGACAGTACTTGTTTTCAACATCCAAGTAATCGTCCCAGTACTCGATGGAATCCGAATCGGTTGACTTGGACGAATACTCGGTCGGACGAGTACTCAGACAGTACTTGTTTTCAACATCTGAGTAATCGTCCCAGTACTCGATGAAATCCGAATCGGTTGACTCGGACGAATACTCGGTCGGACGAGTACTCGGACAGTACTTGTTTTCAACATCCGAGTAATCGTTCCAGTACTCGATGAAATCCGAATCGGTTGATTCGGACGAATACTCGGTCGGACGAGTACTCGGACAGTACTTGTTTTCAACATCCGAGTAATCGTCCCAATACTCGATGAAATCCGAATCGGTTGAATCGGACGAATATTTGGTCGGACGAGTACTCGGACAGTACTTGTTTTCAACATCCGAGTAATCGTCCCAGTACTCGAGGAAATCCGAATCGGTTGACTGGGACGAATGCTCGGTCGAACGAGTACTCGGACAGTACTTGTTTTCAACATCCGAGTAATCGTCCCAGTACTCGATATATTCTATATTCTGTTATTCATATCAAACTCTAAATCCTAAACCCTAATCAGCGATTATCCAATTAATCAGTAAAAGGTGTCTCTACCGATTAATACCGATTTCTGTCAAAACACTGGATAATATTCTTCATTGTGCACTTGTAAATTTGTAAAATCGTTATATATGAATAACTAATCGATGTAAGCTTACAATAAAAGGTTAGAGTACATATTCGAATATGAAAAGTTAAACTTCTTCCAAATTATATCGTTAATATATTAGACTCATCCGAATAAAAATATGCTAAATTGTAGGATACGACGTTTTAACCATATGATAGACTCGTCCGAATAAAAAATTGATGTTGTAGGATACGATAAATTTCATTTATATTGAGAATGTGTATATCAGCATCGATTTTTTTGATAATTAAAAATTTCAGTTAACAGACAACGGTTCGAAACAAAACTGTTGTCGGAAAGAGCATTAAACAACATTTTAGGTGGAAAACCGTTGCGCAGTGACACATTAGATAACATTAGATAACGGTTTATTGTCGGAACCGTTGTTAAAGAGCTTTTCTAACAACAGTTTGTAGACATAACAACCGTTGTACGTATATTTTCAAAAAGTTGTACGTTTTTTTGGGAAATTATTGTTTGACTTTTATTAAGAATTAAAATAGAAATATAATTTGGGAATAATCTGGATCGTTAGATTTAACTAGATCTGCATCTCAGCCGTTCATTTTATTTTTCATTTCCCCCTCTTTTTTTCAGTCTCCCCCTCTTTTTTCAAACAAAAAAAACAAATACTTTAATTCTATACTTACAACGGTTGAGCGCTTTAAACACTTACTTCGCTCTTCTTTAAAACACTTCTCCCTTTTCTCTCTCTCAAACAAACGCTTCTCTATTCTCTCTCACTGGCGATTCACCGACGATTGTCATCTCTCTCACTGTCAAACTGAACCGTACTGGTACGTTGTTGATTTGGGGGTTTTTGATTTTCATTTTATGAAACCCATTTTTATGAAACCCTAATCAGATTTGGGGGTTTTTGATTTTCATTTTATGAAACCCATTTTTATGAAACCCTAATCAGATTTGGGGGTTTTTTATTTACATTTTATGAAACCCATTTTTATGAAACCATAATCAGATTTGGGGGTTTTTGATTTGGGGGGTTTTTTGGTGATGTTTACAAAACCCCATATTGTTTATATGCTTGGTGATGTTTGTTGAGTGTTTATTCGATTACATGCATTTAATTTTACATCTTTTTATGCAGTTTTGGTTATAAGATTTTGCATGCAAGTTGTGGCTAGTTCCTCTTCTGTTTTTTGAGTGTTAATTACTTCTCCATGTGTTCTGTTTCTAGTGTTTTCGTATATTTTTTTTAGTGTTAATTACTTCTCCATGTGTTCAGTTTACATATTTTCTTTTGTTTTGCATGCAAAGTGTAAGTTTTAGTGAAGATATGCCTTCTTTTAATTCTGAGTTTTAATTTTTTGATTGAAAATGTTAATTGGAATTGTTGATGCTGATTAAAACTGATATGTACTTATTCATTGTTTGTGTGTTGTATAGACTATGGCTAGTCCGAAAAAGAAAACTGAGTCTAAGAAGAAAACGTCGCAGAGGACAGTGATAAAGAAGAAAGAGTTCAAGAAGACCAAACCATCTTCATCCCATCCATGTACCTTGAATGTGATTAGGGCCTTAAAAAAGACGAGGTCTTTAAACAACCAGACCCCCATTCCGACCCCGACACCGTCGTGTTCTTCCCCAATATCTGTGAAGAAGAAGCCCGTATCTGATAAATTACAAAAACAGATTTCGAAGAAAAGGAAACGAGGAAAACAGGTTACCACGCCGAACAATACTCAAGGACTAAAACTACTTAAGCGAGGCTGTGTAACAATGCATCGAATTTTGAGACGCAAGATCATGGGGACCAAACTGACTGTGACTTTTAATGAAAAAGGAGATCCATTTGGTGATGAAGCGACAAAGATGCAGTCCTATATTGGAGTTTTGGGAAGAACCAAACCACCAATCTGGCATGATAATTGGAAATGTGTTCCTGAGGAGATAAAGACGAAGATTTGGGACTGTGTGCTGGTAAATAAAATTTGCAAAGTTCTATTTTTTTGTACTATCTATTCATTTTATTACTTACATCTCTTAACTTTTGTTTTCCTGTTTATGTATGTAGATGGTTTTTGTTTTACCTCCGTCCGCCAAGAAGATGGTTATACAAGCAGCCGGTCGCAGATGGAGGGAGTTTAAAAGTCGGCTGACCAAAAATTACATTCTTCCTTATCGGGATCAACCGGAAATGTTGGCCCACCCTCCTGCTGATTTTTCTTTCATAGAAAAATCGCATTGGGACATATTTGTTGCTGATCGCATCTCGCCTGAGTTCTTGGTATGTTTCCAGTTAGCTTTATTCATATACAATATTTACTTATATGGTTATAACCTTACTGGTGCTTTTTATGAAGGAGTGTCATGTTGAACAAGTAAGAAGAAGCAAGTTGAGTATATTTCCACATCGCATGTCTCGAAGAGGTTATGCTAACCTCGAGTATGAATGGGTGAGTAATAATGAAATAACATACTTATTTGTGGATACATACTAATTTTCCAAACATGTTTATACTGTTACTAAGGTGATCATCTACATATGAATGCAGTCTCAAGAGCATTCGGATGAAGAGGAATTAGTAGATCGATCGGAGAGCTGGATCCTAGCAAGGATGGACGAAGAGGGTAATTTTTTAAATGATGCTGTTGCAGAAAAAGCTAAGGAAATTGTAAGTTATTAATTTGTATCTTAATTCAAAGTATTCATTAACTCATGCTTTGAACCTTTTTTTTCTAAACCATTAGCAAACTTTGAATATATGGTACTCTTAATTCTGTAGGTAAAGTTGAAGGAGGAGGTTAAGGAAGGGAAACTAAAAGTGGACGGTCTTAATGATGTTTTGACAATGGCGCTTGGTAAGCCTGAGCATCCAGGAAGAGTACGGGGCCAAGGAAGTATTGTGAAGCAGTCAGTTTACTTCAATCTTCCAAGGCAAAAGAAAGCCAAGACCATGGATGAAAAGATATAGGAGAGAGTTAAGAAGTACATGGCAGAGGAGACTGCAAAGGTTATTAAAGAGAGAGATGCAATTTGGGCTGATGTAGTGGAAAAGCTCAAAGCAGAGTTATTGACAAAGACCGCGGGACAAGATGGTAGTCTGAAACAGGCTTCTCAACAAGCAAGTTGTCACTCTAACGGTGGGATTGATGTAGATGTAGTTGTAAAGAATCTTCATACACCTGAAAGTGCAAGAAAGATTTTTCATGTTCAAGAAGATAAAGATGTTCAAAAAGTGAAAATGATTGACACTATATTTGTTGATTTTGGTGACATTAAGGATGATAACAAGGTGGCTGGTGAGGATGGCAATTGTAAGGTGGATGGTGAGGATGAAGATTGTAAGGTGGATGGTGAGGATGAAGATTGTAAGGTGGATGGTGAAAAGAAGATAGGTGAGGAAGTCAAAGTGAATGCATCTGGTAGTTCTAAGTGCATATTGGTTGTTGGATCGCTGAGCAACATTGTAGCTTATGCAGAGATTCATGAAGTACTCGTTCTTGAAGGACGTGAGCAGACCATCCATGGAGTATGACTTGGAGAAGAGAATGCAAGAGTTTCAATCACTCGAGTCATTCAGTACGGTGCTAAGATTCCCTTCCCTATCGGTGATGACATTGTGACTGTGGAACAAGCCATAGGAACTTTTATTGCATGGCCGAGAAACCTGATAGCAATAGGAAACAATAGCACTTCCGATGGTTACTCAGGTCCAAAGGTCAGATCGTTTTTCTATTAGTGTGATTAATATATCTAGTATGTTTTTATTTAGTCTGTTTCTTCTTACTATTTTCACGTGCATCTTTTTAGAAAAAGAAGAAAGGTCAATCCAAGAAAACGAATAAGACGTATAAAGTAGTTGAAGATGTTCGAGCAGAGCTTTTTGTTGAGATGGATGCAAATTATCCATCTGCATTGAAGCGTTTATGGACATGGGCAAAGGATGCCTTGGCTGATGAACGGACAATGTCTTTTGAGCTAAGCAAAGAAGCCTTTGGCTCTAAAAAGAGGCAAGTCATTTTCTTATCAGATATACATGCACTGTGATGTGGAGGTGAAATGGCAGCGTTTCTCATTTGCCTTTTTATTAAGTAAGTTTCTCTGTAATTTCTTTTATTTTTCGTAGATAGTCCCGCAATAAAACTAAGAATCTGTACTCACTACTACTTAATTTTATATGTAGCCTCTTAAATGAATATGTGAAAAAGCATAAGATGACCAACATGATAAGCTTCGTAGATCCTAGCACGATTGGTGCGATTGGATGTGGTAATGCAGAGGTCGCGTGCACTCGCTGCACGATTTAAGAATGCTAAGAAAGATCATTACTTTCTCATGCCTTATAATGATGTCTAAGTGTTCATACCATAACTAGCTACTTAGACATTCTCAGATAATACTATGAGCTTTAATTTCAAACTTGCACCATGGTTCATGTTTGCGTAGGAACCACTGGACTTTGACTGTTGCAAATCCTGAGGCAGAGATTGTCTACTACATGGACCCTCTAAAACGTCGAATTGCAAATGAGGAATGGGTGGATGTTGTGGACAAGTAAGTTCAACTTCTAAAGTTTGTGTATTGACTCCTGAACCTTAATAGACCATATCTTTCTGTGCTTTTATTTTTTGTTGATAAATATTATTTTTGTTACAGCGCCATTAAAATGTACAAGGAGGATCTGAACAACGTTACAAAGAAGAAAATATTATGGGAGAACATGGCGGTATTAATTCGTTCTCATCATATTTTATTTATGTCATCGAAGGAGATTGTATTTAAATTTTTATTTGGTACTTCAGGGAGTTCCACTGCAGACAGGGAGCAAGGACTGTGGCATGTTTGTGATGAGGTACATGAAGGAAATCGTTGAGGACAAAGAGCTTCAATTTGTTGCTAAGGTGAGAATTTCATTTTTTTTTTTGGTTTTCATATCAACTTTAGAGATACTTGGTTCTTTAGGATACTAGTAAAAATATGCGACTTACAAAAACCTTTGTGGTTATTTTTCAGCGGATGCGCAGGTCGAACTTGGTTTATACTGATGAGGACATTAACGAGATCAGGATTGACATTGCGAAATATTTTATGAAACGCCATGCCTGTTAGGTTCTACAATCGGTTTCTTTCTTTTGTTATGAACTGGTAGTGAAGTGGAAGCTTTTATGTATAGTTGGTGATGGTAAATTAAACTTGGGATGATGTATTTGGTGTCCGGTGAACTCTATTTGCTTGTTTTGTGTTTTTGGAGGATTGATCGGTCGTTAATTTGGTATCTATTTCGTGGTTTTCTTTTGTGTTTGGTATCGTTTTGTTTTATAATGTATTTGGTCATTTGGTATGTCACGTGGTTGAACCAAATGTTGATTGATGGAATTTAGTTTTAAGATTTCGCTCGTGGTTTGTATAAAATGGGAATTTGATTTCCAAAAGTCTACACTTAAACAGATTACGGTGTTTTAAATCAAAAATACCCACTGTACGAACATAATTGGGACAACGGTATAGCATTGTTATACCAGTTTTTTGAAGTAGATAAAAAAATGTGTAAAACTTGTAAACCATTGTGTCTACAATATTTCCATAACAAGACGAATTATATGGCGTTGTCTGAAAACTTAAACTACAATATGAGTTACACTTAAAATATTGTCTAAAGAGTTATGGGATAACGGTGAACCACAATTCAATATTAAAACACAATGGTTAATGCTTTAAACAAACGGTTGTCTAACACCAAAACGACTACATGTGTGTTTGTTTACACCGTTGTCTAGCACCGACTAAGATGACAGTGTTTCTATAAAACTGTTATGGTTTGCTTTTCACACAACAGAAGTTTACAATAACTGTTGTTTGAATATCTACCCTGGCAAAATTGAGAAATCTTGCATAACATCTGTTACATGTTGTCTGTTAGTTAGAAAACCATTGCATTATGGTGTTTCCAGTAACGGTTCTTATTAAACAACTGTTGTGTTACGTAAATTTTAACAACAATTTAAACCTGTTGCGTTACCTTCTTCTATACATCGGGTAAAAAACTGTTGAATGATTTTAAACAGACAACTGCCGGATATACAACGAAAAAAAGGCAGTCAGACAACGGTGAAAAACTGTTGTTGGATTGAGTTTTTCTTGTAGTGTAAGATAAGGTTAATATGTGTCATATAATGTATGTTAGTATCTAGATTAATGTAAGTATATTTAAACAATTACAAACATTATCAATAATAATACTATTCAAATATAAATATTTTTCAAAACCAAATAATGAGAGAGTCTATTCATTCAAGCAGTGAACCAAACACACATGATATCAGGAATCAAGTTTCAATCTTGTTAAAACTTTAATTCCATTTCTGATTTCAAACCTACACCTACGAACCAAACACCTCAAATATTAGTTGTGTTTCCATAATAACGCAAGTATATATGAAAATTTGAAAAAAGAAGTTTAATAGATACATTCGTGAACTAACACATGTAAGTTCCATAATTGTATTTGTGTTGTTTTGAGCATTTTTCCTTTAACTACTCAAAAGGGCGAACACCTAAGTTTTTATTATAGGATCGAGCATGAAATTTAATCAAGTTGTAAGATCCTATTCATGTTCGACTCGTGAAGTTCGAAGCTGTTAACTTTCAAGCACAAGTCAAGTTTGAACTACTCGAGATTCTAAAGATAATTTTTATAAGTCATCGTGTAATTATTCAGCAAAAAAAACAAAATGTGTTCTTCTTTTCCTTTTTTTTTCTGAAGTGTGCATAAAGTCATTTAGCAAAAAGAGAAAAGAGTGTGCTCTAAGCGCAAAGTGGAGGCTAACCCTTAGTTCATTTCAAAAAGAGCGATCATGTGCGATTATTATATGAAGCAATAGCGTTCTTTTTTTAAACTGAGAAATTTGACTAGATCCGAACAATATTTTGAAATATGGGCCAAATATCTTAGTTTACTGGGCTTGTTTTTAATAGACGATACATACCTTGTGCTTGTTTTTAAAAGCCTGTGATAAAGATATTGATAATTTTGATGAATATTTGCTTTCAGTATTCCGTTTCAATTGTTAACTGCTGTGAAGTTCCTAACTCTTGGTTTGTTATTTATTTAGTGGCTGTTATAACTCATAACACATCAGACCTAGGAAGTATTGTATGCTAGTGGTGCTTGTCAATTGTATAGCTGCTGTTCAATTTTTTAACAGAATCTCATCTTCCTGGTTTTCGGGTCATAATAACGATTTCTTGAGTTATATATTATTTGACTTGCAGTCTGAGGTTTTATACATTTTCCTTAAATTTACAATCCTTATTGGATAGAAACTAGCACCTTCATTCTTCTCTTTTTCCAAAATTTGCAATATTAGTGACCGTCTTTTACATTTAGCAGATTGTACCTTTTTGTTTTCTATTGAAACTCTCACACAGCACTTCTGGCTCAAAGGGACCATCAACCATTTGGTAAACAACTAACAAGGGCAAGAGAGTACTGCTAGAGCTTGCTCTCTGGAGCAGCTTCTCCTAGCACAAGTGCAAGTCCAACAACGTTTCCTTGTAATGTTTTGCATATCAACTCTCAGATCAATTCTTATAAAGCCCGTTTAATCGTGTTGAGTGCGAGTATGAATGTTGCAGTGATTGGTGTTGGTTTTGTTTGGGTGTCGCGTTGTGTTGTTCTGTTTGGTGTTGTTTTCTTTAGTTTCTTCCTTGCGGGTCTCTCTTAGTTTGTCTCTTTCGATATGCTTGATGTACTATTGCTACAAATCTTGTATCCTTCCTACTATAATTGGAGTTTTATTTTAATGAGTTTAAAAAAAGGGTTATAAAATAAAAAGAGAAGAGCATTTTAACTTTTTAAAGTAATCACTAGAAAACTGTTTTGTACCAAATTCTTAAATTTTTTTGATCTAAGAGTTAATTTAGCTAACTTTTAGGACTTTGCACAAAATCACGACACATTTTTGCTCGAAATTAATTGGCTCTGTGACAATCAAATGAGTTGAAGTGAATAATAGCTTCATTACATTTTTGCACAATTATACTACCATAATAATTTTTCAAAGTACAATAATCTGAACATTATTTTACACAATCTAAACAAGTGCATTCACAATAAAAGAGCAGAATATATTTTGACATAATTGTTACACTTGAAATTGTTTGTTCTTGCATTACAAGATTACATAAAAAATAAAAACAATTTTATCGTCTTTGAAAGGGCCCATTCCACTATTCCTACCGGCAGAATAGGGGCCAACTCTATTGCTGGTATCTGCTCCAACTGATGTTGGTAAGTTTTCAGTTCCAGCTTCAAACTGTTGCTTCCGTTTATGATTTTTCGCATTTGGGATAAAACTCCCAACAACAACCTAGAAAAAAATTGAGTGATAATATTAAACTTAAATTGTTTACAAGGAAAAACTAGCAAACACGTTATTATGTCAAAATACATCGACCTAGTGATTTCATAAAAATTGACATAACCGATGAAACTGTCTTCTACTTTTTGTCACATAATTATCTTGCATTGGGCCTATCTTTTTAGCATGGACAAGAAGACAACCACAAGAGTGGGTAAAGGCCTCTTGAAGAGGAGCAAAAAGATTTTGTAACAGCTATCATGAGCATTGAGTTTTCACAGATAATATATTAGTAAAAAAAACAAATCCTAATACTAGAGCAAAGAGAAGATCTTACTTGGAGCGGCCTTGCTGCAACTCCAGAATCAACCAACCAACCTCCTGCCCGTCCAGCTGCTTCTCCCCACACCAGTTTCAGTTTAGGACAAGATTTGAAACTGACCCTGCAATATATAGTTTAAAAAAGTTAATGAAAGAATAATTTTATTTAAAAAGTAATTTGTATTTTTTTGCTATTTAAAAGAAAAAATAAGATTATAGAAGCAAGGAGGACATTCAAACACCAGTGACACAATCACCCTGACTCAGATCTGTTCTAGTATTAATATAAACTAGTTAACAAAAAATACATATTTTTTAAAAAAAATACATTTACGTTATATTATAATATTAATATTAAATTTTAATAATTAAATAATCTTCTCTAATTAATCAATTTTTGTTAAAGACAATTCTTTCAGTTGAGTCGCTCTCTTGTTAAAACCGAAATCCCAACTTTAACATATATTATAAAAACTTATATAATAATTTTAATCAATAAATCGAACAGTAAAAATAAATAAATTATGACATCTATATCAAATTCTAATAGTTAATACAATCTTTTCTAAGAGCTGTCTTCCCATTAAATACATTTCGAGCCGCTCTTATTTGGAACCGGAATTCTAACTTCATTATATAAAGAGAGTAAATTCCAATTTTTATATTCTTTAAACTTTTTAATATTTATGGAGTTTTAAAATATGAAATAAACCTTATATTTTCTGTATATTATAGATATTCATGTATTTATTTATAGCTTTCGCATGGGAATGTCTTTCTTTTATTTTAGCATATCAAAAAAAAAATACTAAGGCTTTTCGTTACAGGAATAATATTAAATTTATGGATATATTTTTCTAATGCAAGTATAATTAACTTGTATAAAAAATTAAAATAAAGATTTCTAGGAAAAAAGATATATGCTTTTAAAAAATCGTATAAGACGTTTCCACCGTCCTCGTATTATACTTCCAATAAAACATTTTATTTTATGTATTCCTTATATATTCAAACATTTTTTATACGGTCTTCTCTAATGAATCGCTTTCTCGTTAAACACGGTTATTACTATATTGATCCGCTCTTTTGTTAAGTCCAAAAACCTAAGTTTTACATATGTCACTTGCATGATAATGTTTATCCATAAAAATCAAATCCTAAAAAAAAAAAATAACATCAATATGATATTTTAATAGCTAATACAATTTTTGATAGTGAGCCGTCTTTCCGTTAAACACATTTCGAGCCGCTCTCGTTTGAGATCGAAATTCCAACTTCATTACATATTATTGATGATACTTATCTTACACGACAATTTTTTTCCTTAAAATCAAGACCTAAAAAATAGAGTGAATTCTAATTTATACTTTCTCTAGACATTCTAAAATTTATGGGGTTTTAGAAAATGCAAACACATCTTATTTTCTCTTTATATTATAGATACTCCTATTTTATTTTATTCAAACATCTTTTATGTGGTCTTCTGTAATGAACTGCTTTCTCGTTAAACACGGTTATTACTATTGATTCGCTCTCTCGTTAAGATCAAAAACCTAACTTTTACATATATCATTTGTATGATAATGTTTATCAATAAAAATCAAATTCTAAAAATAAAATAAAATTTATAACATCAATATGATATTTTAATATTTAATACAATCTTTTATAGTGAGCCGTCTTCCTGTTAAACACGTTTCGAGATGCTCTCGTTTGGGATTGAAATTTCAATTTCATTACATAGTACTATTGATGATACTTATCTTATGTAACAACTTTTTTCCTAAAAATCAAAACCTAAAAAATAGAGTGAATTCCAGTTTATACTTTCTCTAAACTTTCTAAAATTTATAAAATTTTAGAAAATGAAAACAAATCTTATTTTCTCTTTATATTATAGATACTTCTGTATTTATTTAGAATTTCTTCATGAGAATGCTCTATTATTATGTTAACATATCAATTCTTTTCTTTTTAAATACGATGACTTTTTTATGGCAATAGTATTGGATTTATGAATAAATTTTTCTAATAGAAGTATAATTAACTTATATAAAAAAGTATAATTTAAGAATATCGTACTTTCTATAAAATATTTAATTATATGTATGCTAACACCTATTCTAATTCTAATAGAACTTTTATTTATATGTTTTTTCTATAAATTCGAACTCTTATTTTCTATAAATTCGAACTCCTATTCTACTTCCGATAGAACTTTTAATCATATGCCTTATAAATACTTATTCTACTTCTAATCATATGTATTTCCTATAAATTAAAAATAGAATGGAAATAGAACTTTTAGAAATTTTGGATACATACGTCAATATGATGAGCAGAAAATATAAACAAAGTATCAATCCCAAAAGATGAAAAAAAATATAATCCATCATAAAATAAATAAAATTTGGAGGAATGTAAAAGAGTTGGAAATAATTAACCTTACGAAATTTTTTTGAATATTTGTTTGTGCCACACTATTGTTTCAGTCCAAAGCCCCGAACAACACTGAATTATTGATGTCCAAATCTCCTGATCATGTAAACTAAAAACCATAAAATAACAGTAATGTTACAAATTTATAATAGTGCATGTACATGAAATCAATTATGTACAAATAATCGGCAGAAAAACAACACAATAGAGAAATTTTGAAATAAGAAAATACTAAACTAAAACTGAAGACACAATACGTTAAGATTGATTTATATAATAATATAATTTCTTAATCAAGTATTATTTGAGTTCTCTTTCTCTACAAATTCAAATTTATAATTTTAGATGTTTAAAACAAAGGTGAAATGATATGTTAAATGATATTTTTATTTTTATTAGTGTTTAAAATTCTAAACTTCTAAAATTTTAGAAAATTAAAAAAATAGATTGAGATGATTTTAAAGCGCCACCTAAGTTCTCGCGTATCCTCCTTTATATATATATATATATATATATATATATATATATATATATATATATATATATATATATATTGATTAGAAATATATAAAATTATGCTTATTCAATAATTAATAATTTATATATTCACTAAATCATGTATGTAATTTTACACAAACACACTTCAAATGGCAAGATAACTTTGATAAAAAAAAAACCAACTAGATTGTAAAATATTTCTTTTAACCAGAACTCATTCATTTTTCTTGCAAAACCATCCATAAATAATAGTTTATCCTTTAAAGATAGTATTATGCAAAACAATATAACAATATGTATTGATTGAATTACCCTGTACCTGTACCTTGGGATGGAATGCAGGAATTATAATAACTCTAAGTGGATCAATCATGGTAGAAAATATTTATATTTTAGAAAAGAAAAACATTACAATCTTAAATATGATTGTATGTTATAGAAGAAATGGATGGACAACTAAAATACAAAGAGATGTTTATAAATCTATGATCCAGTGATGGGTTTATGTATGAACAAAGTTTATGATGCATATATTTATACATAAAAGTTAGTCTCTTTCAATCATACCGATAGATTAGAACATTCGAGATATATCATCGATGAGAACGATGTTTTCAAGAAAATAGAATATTCTAGATATAATGATTATTAATTAGAACATTCTAGATAAATGAATAGTAGTACATTCTTGAGAACTGAGTAAAACTAACAGTAGTATGTTCAGAACTGAGTAAAACTTATACCGTATATATATTTAACTACTTTTATATATTAACTTGAAAATTAATAATTCTCTATTTATGTTTTAAAAGATTTTCTAAATTTTAAGTTTTAAAATTTTATTAAAAAGTTTTCTAATAATTTCATATTTTTTATTTTGATTTTATTTATTTATATATTCACATGCTTGCATGAAAACATGTAAAAATCGACATTTAATTTTTATTTTAATGATGTAAAAGTTTCCAGTGCAAAGCACACAAACATAATCATACTCTCTATCCAAAAAATGATTCTATTATTAAATTATTGAGGAAATTAAAGGTTGACACATGTTTAACAAAAGAACATATTAACTATTATTACTAAAGCTTTCTAATTGGTACAAATATATAAAAAAAATTTAATGATGAAAATTATTTAATTAATAAAATAAATGTGATGGTTACCTCTATTGATAAGATATAAGTTTAGATGTTTGTAAAGGAAATAGGGTGATAATAAATTAGTATTATGAAAGCTTAGATGTCATTAATATAAATAATGAACCGAATGAATTAAATTATTTAAATGAAAAAATTGCTAATTGAAGAAACTGTTTAATAATAATTCTTGTAAAAATATCTAAATAATTTTAAAATTACGTAATATAATTTTTTATTTTATAATAATAATTTCATACGTCTATATATTAAAATAATAATCATACTTGTAAAAGTATTTGAATAACTTTAAATTACCTTTTATCTTTATAGTTATTTATTTCATTGATAATTTCATAAATATATATGTATATCAAAATGATAATCGGAAGTTAATATTTGTTGTAGTACTTTGTCATTACATGGGTCAAGATAATAATTGTATTAGATTTTAAAATTTTAAAATATTAATTCAAAAATAAAATAAGAAAATTTTTAATTTTTAATTTAAATTAAAAAATGTAATTGGCAATATGTATTTTAATATAAAATTAAAATAATTTTTGAAACTAATTTAATATAAAATGTCACAATTGAAATAAGAAGAACGATGTAATAATAAATTATTACACTAAAATAGTTACATTTACAAAAATACATAAGTAACGAAAGAGGATAAGACTATTCACTAAGAATTGCTATCAATATATATATATATATATATATATATATATATATATATATATATATATATATATATATATATATATATATATATATATATATATATATAAGGAGGATAGCGGGAGTTTAGGTGGCGCTCTAATATCGACTCAATCGATTTTTCTAATTTTCTAGAATTTTAAACACTAATAAATATAAAAATATCAATTAGCATATTAGAAGTAGAATAGGTGTTCGAATTTATAAAGAAGAAGAGTTCGAATTTATAGGAAAGACATATGATTAGAAGTTCTATTGGAAGTATAATAAGTATTTATAAGGCATACGATTAAAAGTTCTATTGGAAGTAGAATAGGAGTTTGAATTTATAGAGAATAAGAGTTCGAATTTATAGAAAAAATATATAAATAAAAGTTCCACTAGAACTTGAATAGGTGTTTGAATATATAGAGCAGATATATAATTAAATATTTTATAGAAAGTACGATCTTCTAAATTTTATATTTTTGATATAAGTTAATTATACTTATATTAGGAAAATTTATTCATAAATCCAATACCATTGTCATGAAAAAAGTCACCGTATTTAAAAAGAAAAGAATTGATGTGTTAACATAATAAAAGAACAATGAGTAAAAGAACAATCTCATAAAAGATCGTACTAGCTATTAAAATATCATATGATGTTATAAATTTTATTTATTTTTAGGATTTGATTTTTATGGATAAATATTATCATACAAGTAATATATGTAAAAGTTAGGTTTTTGGTCGAGAGAGCGAATCAATAGTAATAAATGTGTTTAACAAGAAAGCGATTCATTAGATAAGACCGTATAAAAGATGTTTAAATATATAAATAATATATAAAATAAAATGTTTTATAGGAAGTAGAATACGAGGACGGTGGAGACATCTTACACGATTTTTTAAAACTATACATCTTTTTACCTACAAATCTTTTATTTTAATTTTTTTTTATACAAGTTAATTATACTTGCATTACAAAAATATATCCATAAATGTAATATTATTCCCGTAACGAAAAGTCTTCGTATTTTTTTTTGATATGTTGACATAACAGAAAGACATTACCATGCGGAAACTGTAAATAAATACAAGAATATCTATAATATACAGAAAATATAAGATGTATTTTCATCTTTTAAAACTCCATAAATATTAGAAAGCTTAAAGAATATAAAAATTGGAATTTACTCTCTTTATATAATGAAGTTAGAATTTCGGTTTCAAATAAGAGCAACTCGAAACGTATTTAACGGAAAGATGGCTCGCTAGAAAATATTGTATTAGCTATTAGAATTTGATACTGAAGTCATAATTTTTTTTATTTTTACGGTTCGATTTTATAGATAAAATATATTATATAAGTTGTTAAAAAGTTGGGATTTCGGTTTTAACGAGAAAGCGGCTCAATCGAAAGAATCGTATTTAACAAGAAATTGATTCATTAAAGAAGATTATTTAATTATTAAAATTTAATATTAATATTATAATATAACGTAAATGTATTGATTTTTTTTAAAAATATTAACACCGCGAAGCGCGGCTTTATCAACTAGTTTAACCATAAAGTGAGGGTTAACACGGCTTATTTCAGTTTCGCCTCTGGTAATCAATATTGAAACAAACTTGCATAAGACCTTCATTTTGTTAAGTGGGTCATTCAGGATTATCAAATACTCCGTGAGGCTGGGCCCTCCTTGGACTGGGCCTCCATAATAGTGTACATGTAAAATATTGTTCAGGTTCTCTTAGAAAATTCAGAATTTTAGTAACTTTCTTAAAAATATTATAAATAGTAGATGTTAGAACAAGTTTAGAAATGTTTACTCTTCCGTGTTCTTTATTATTATTATTATTATTATTATTATTATTATTATTATTATTATTATTATTATTATTATTGTTGTTGTTGTTATTATTATAATATTAAAAAGAGAAAAAAAGTAAAAGAAAGAAAAAAACACAAGAAAAATAAATATTTTATTGGTAAAAATATAATAAGGGAGGACTAGAAATGTCTACATGTCCTAATTTTTAAGTAATCATTTAGGAGAGATTGTTGGAGTGGATCAAATTCTTTAAATTTTAGTTTAGAAGCTTATTATTATTATTATTATTATTATTATTATTATTATTATTATTATTATTATTATTATTATTATTATTTTGTTGTTGTTGTTGTTGTTGTTGTTGTTGTTGTTGTTGTTGCTGCTGCCGCTGCTGCTGCCACTACCATTTTATTCGTGCTATGCACGGAAGACACAATTCTAAAAAATATTAAGTAATTACAAAAAACGTATCTGTACTATACTATTATAAGCGAAATAGGGTATATTTGGTTATCGGTTTGGTACACTTTTTGATACACTCAATAACAACCGTTAAATTTTAAGATAAATAAATGAGAACCGTCGGATCTAATGCTAAAATAATATTTCTTTTTTAATATTTAAAATATATAGGTTCCAAGTTCGAATACCACCAACAACCCTATTAAATATATATATTATTTTATAAACTACTCTCACGAATTTAAGACCCGTCAACAACATATTATTAATTACAACACTATCGTTAAAAATACTGTAAACATGTATTATAATATTTTCTTATTAATTAACATCTTCTATAATTTATTTTCTTATTAATTAAAATATATATATATATATATATATATATATATATATATATCTATATATATGAAAATATGGATAATAATATAAAAAATATAAAAAAAAACATTCGTGCATCACACGAGTAATAAGCTATATAGTAAAAAATTACACAAAATCTGGAAAACACTTACAATATAGAAAATTTTGTATAAAAATCGAAAAAAGATCTACATGATTAGATAAATTTCACTTCTTCTATTAAATAAAAATTAAAAAAACAATTTTTGTGTAATATTTATATCTATACGTATGTATTTTAAAGTAATAATTCAAACTAAATAATTTAATAATATTTATATACTTGAGATTATAAAATTTAAAAATTGTTTTAATAATAAAAATATATATACAGCTTAAAATAATAAAATGTAATTAAAAAGTTTACAAGCAACCGTGCATCGCACGAGTTATAGGCTAGTATAAGTATAAAAAAGTAAATTGTTTTACTATTTATTTTTTGCTAAATAGTGTTACGACATTTTATTCTCCTTTTACGAAAAGTTAAACAATAAAAACGTAATTATTAATATTAATATAAGCATGTACACATTTTTTCAACATAAAAGGAAATACCTTTAAAGGCTGCCAAATGATCATGTTATACCTCACATAGGGTAAAGAGGTTATATTAAAACTGATAATCTCATTTTCTAAAATCTAATGGAGGTTAACCTCTCTTAAATACATAGCACTCAAAGTAACGTTGTATGTGCACTAGCATAAGACAAGGTGTAGTGTTTTCTTTATGTCTTCCACTTGTCCTTGTCTTCTATATGGCCGTTGTGCTCCACTTGTCCTTGTTTCCTGCGTGGCCCTTTCCTGCGTGGCCCGAGGTGCTGTGTGTGCTTGGCATGGTTCACATGTTTTATGTCCCTCAATACCCTTCTTCAAGCTGGAGGTAGGAGTTGAAGTGGTCCGAACTCCGAGCTTGTCGCGTAGTCGCTTGAAACTGTCTTTAGATAGAGGTTTTGTGAGAATATCGGCCAGTTGTTGGAAAGATCTAACGAATCGGGTGATTAGTGATCCCAAAGCCACTTTCTCTCGTACGAAATGATAGTCGATTTCGATGTGTTTTGAACGAGAGTGAAAGACTGGATTAATGGTCATGTGGAGGGCACTTATGTTGTCCGAAAACAGTTGGGGAGCTTGCGGTAGAGCCACTCGGAGGTCACGAAGAATGAACGAGATCCATGTGATTTCGGCCGTGGATATGGCAAGGGCGCGGTATTCTGCTTCGGTGCTTGACCTGGACACCGTTGGTTGTCTTTTGGAGGCCCATGAGATGCAGTTGCTGGCCAGGTATATATAGTAGCCAGATGTGCTTCTTCGAGTGGTGGTGCAACCACCCCAATTGGCATCACAAAATCCGTATAGATTGAGTGAGCTTTGAGTGGAAAAGTGAATCCCGTAGTCGATAGTGCCTTTGACGTATCGTAGAATCCTTTTGATTGCTTTGAAATCGCCATTTGTGGGATTTTGCACCTTTTGACATATTTTGTTTACAACGTGAGTTATGTTCGGTCGTGTGTGAGTGAGGTAGAGAAGGCCACCTGCAAGGCTTCTGTAAGTCGTGGTGTCAAATGGTTGTAGGTCGTGACTTGACAATTGTGCTTTTATTGCCATTGGTGTGGCAAAGCTGGAACAGTTCTGTAATCTAGTTTTGTCAATTAACTCCTTCGCATATTTGGTTTGAGACAGAGTTAATCCGTTGTTGTTGTACCGTATTTCCATGCCTAGAAAATAGCTAAGGCGACCTAAGTCCTTGATGGCAAACTCCCGTCCTAGCTCATTGATGAGCCATTGTATTTGAGTTGGCGTGTTCCCTGTGACTATTATGTCGTCCACGTAAATTAGAAGTATGATGGTGGTGGAATTGTGGTGCAAGAAAAACAGAGAGGGGTCAGCTTTACTGCAGGAAAACCCCAGACTCATCAAAAAGGATGTCAGAGTATCGAACCAAACTCTGGATGCTTGTCTCAGACCGTATATGGACTTGCGAAGTTGGCAAACGAAGTGGGGAAAATTCTTATCTTTGAAACCGGGGGGTTGTTCCATGTAGATAATCTTGTTTAGAGACCCGTGCAAGAACGCATTCTTCATGTCCAATTGTCGAATTGGCCACCCTTGATTAACTGAAAGGGCGAGAACAATGCGAATTGTGGTGATACGAATGACCGGACTGAATGTTTCATTGTAATCTTGTCCGACGATTTGTGTAAACCCTTGTGCAACTAGTCTGGCCTTGTATTTATCCAACGTTCCGTCCGGCTTAAGCTTCTTTCTGAAAGTCCACTTCGATCCAACTACGTTGGTTAGAGGTGGTCGAGGGACTAATGTCCACGTGTGATTCTTGTGTAGAGCCTCCATTTCTGCTTCCATTGCTTGTTTCCATTCGTCGTTCACGATGGCCTTTTTCCAGGAGGTTGGTTCATTATTGCTGCAAGTAAAAGCTCGAAACCTGCTGTGTCTTTTCTCTCTGATCTGCATTGTTTCTTGAGCTAAGGTTGGATTTAGTTTCGGGTTTAGAGCCATTTTTCTACGGGTTACCATGTTGCTCCCGTTCTCATTGTCGTGAGTAGCTGTTGTTATTTGTTCTTCATCGACGTAGTTCTTGTGTCCAGCTGGTTCGTGGTTTTTTCATCATCAGGTGTGTGTTGATGATCTGCAGCATTGTTGTGTTGGGTGTCATCCTCGCTTGTTATGTCTTCGTCATTGAGGTTTGACCCGCTTGTATCATCTTCACTTAAGTTAGCTGGCTCGATTGTGAACTCATGTGTTTGTGGGATCATGGTTGTGTCGAAGGGATCATCGTGGTTAATGATGGGTGTGTGGTTCTCCTCAGTGGTGTCAATAGATTCGGGAGGCCCTGTGTGGCTTTCAAATCGTGATTTCTTTTTCAGCCAATCTTCTTGATCTTGGTACATGGCTGTCTCTATTGGTTCATGCTCTTGAACGACTGAGGTCGATTTATCGAATGGGAAGACTCGTTCGTCGAACACCGCATGTCTTGAGATGTATACTCGATTGGTTTCTGGATCCAAACATCTATATCTTTTGTGCATGGGGCTGTATCCAATGAATACACATGGATATGTCTTCTTTGAGAACTTGTTTTGTGCATAGCTGCGTAAATGAGGGAAGCACCTACATCCAAAGCTTCGCAGATAGCTGTAATCAACGTTAGTGGAAAATAATTTGTGAAGTGGGGAACTCATGAGAAGGTTGCTGGTGGGCAGCCTATTGATTATGAACACTGCGGTTAGAAAGGCATCGAACCCAGTACTTCATGGGCAGCTTGGATTGGAAGAGAAGCGTAAGTCCCGTTTCTGTAATGTGACGGTGCTTTCGCTCTGCGACTCCATTCTGTTCTGGCGTGTGAGGACATGAATATTGATGGTGAATGCCACAGTCTTGAAGGTGTGCTTCGAAGAGGTTTGATCTGAATTCGCCACCTCCGTCACTTTGGAAACATTTTATTTTCTTCTCGAATCTATTTTCGAGGAGTTTTTGTAATTTGATGAACTCTTTGTAAAAGTCTGATTTGCATTTTAATGGGATGATCCAGGTATATCTGGAGAAGTCGTCGATAATGACAGCGTAATATTTGAAATTTTGGCATGAAGCGATTGGTGCCGGTCCCCATAAATCACAGTGTAATTTCTCAAGAGGATTCAATGTAGACGTTGTTGAAATATTAAAAGGAAGCTTGCAACTTTTTCCCATCTGACAGAAAGGACAGATGGTTCCTTGTTTGTTCCATTTGGATACATTAATGAGATTCCTATTGTTCAAAAACTGCAAAGTACGCGAGTTGGTGTGTCCCAGCCGCTGGTGCTAAATTGTCGAAGATGATTTGTTGGAAATTGCTGTGAGAACCATGTTCTGTGTCTCTTGCAGAGCATACAAGCCTCCCTTCTTGAAACCTTCAGCTATGATTCTGCCCTGGGCATCCTTCACAAAGAAATCATTAGGGCTAAAAATAATTTGGCAAGCATTATCTTTAGTTAATTGTCCAACCGACAATAGGTTTTTCTTGATTTCTGGGACTATTAATACGTCCATTAGTTTGAGACTACCATTTTTAGTTTGTATCTTTCCCTCGCCAATGTGGGATATTTTTAGACTGTTCCCATCTCCAACGTACAGAGAATCATTACCATAATATTTCGAGAGTTTATCAATCTTACCCGTGCTGTTCATAACGTGCTTGGTAGCTCCCGAGTCTGCATAGAGAGTGGGATCTATGTCCTCGTGAATGCGCATCACTGCAAGTGCTTCATTCAGCTGCTTTTCGGGTTGCACAGAGTAGTCAAATCTGCTCCAACACTTGATGGCTGTGTGCCCTCTTTTTCCACAGATTTGGCAATTTAAACTGTTGAAGTTGTCCTCTTTCTTTTGGTGTTTCTCACCTTGTTCTTCCTCATCTCTTCGCCTGGTTTGATTTTGATGGTAGTAGTGCTTGGAGTCATTTTGTCTTAGTGTATATCCAAAACCACTCTGGTTTGCTGGTGGGTTGAATCCCCGACCACTAGAGTTGAACCTTCCACCCCTACCACGCCCCCTGCCTCTTCTATTGTAAAAGGCTTGGTACTGTTCAGGCATGTTGTTGTTTGTGTCTTCCAGTAGTAGAGCTTGCTCATGTGTCTGCAAGGATAAAATAAACTGATTGTACGAGGGATATGGGGTCTTGGCCAGCATTGCCATTCTGAAGTCCTTGTAGCGTGCTCCTAGGCCTCTTGCAAGATGAAACACTTTGATGGTCTCATCTAAAGGTTTTCCGATCGCAGCAAGGTTGTCGCTTAGACTTTTGAAAGTTTGTAAATATTGTTCAAGGCTCATGTTCGCTTTTGTGAGAGACATGAGTGAATCGGTGATGAGGATTTCCTTTTCTTTTGATTGTGGTAGCAGGGTGTTTTTGACGGATTGCCACACTCTTTGAGCGGAGGATGTGTCTTCTAGATCCAGCAGCACTTCTTCTGATATGGTGCCGAGAAGCCATGTGGTTAGAAGGCCATCGTTGTTGATCCATTTTTCGTAGTCAGAATTGATATGTTCCTTTTCGTCCTTCAAGATCATTCGTGTTGGAATGTTTAAACCTTCAATGTGATTGAGCACTCCAAGGCTTCTGATCAAGGGTACGACTTGCGATTTCCATAGTAGTAGATTTGATTTGCTCAGCTTCAGGGTTGCTAGGCTTGAGCATTGGTGGAAGCTCTGAATAGTGAGAGATGTTTGCGTAGAGGAAGTGGCCATGAGATTGTGTTTGATTCTTTGAGTGCTTCGCTCTGCTACCATAAAGAGGTTATATTAAAACTGATAATCTCATTTTCTAAAATCTGATGGAGGTTAACCTCTCTTAAATACATAGCACTCAAAGTAACGTTGTTGTGCACTAGCATAACACAAGGTGTAGTGTTTTCTTTATGTCTTCCACTTGTCCTTGTCTTCTATATGGCCGTTGTGCTCCACTTGTCCTTGTTTCCTGCGTGGCCCTTTCCTGCGTGGCCCGAGGTGCTGTGTGTGCTTGGCATGGTTCACATGTTTTATGTCCCTCAATATAGGGTTGTACAAATGTTCAAAATCGGGCCTGATTGGATCGATCGAAGATCGGATTTTCCCAATCTCTTGGACCAAAGACCGAACTGATATGCACCGGTTAATTAATTTCTATATAAAAATTTTAATTTTTATAATATAATATTTGTTTTTTTAAATGTTTAAATACTTAAAATAAATAAATTATTTTGTAGGTTAATATATGTTTAAAAAAGAAGTCCGTATCTTATATTTTTTGTGAAGTAATCACAATTTCTAAACATATGAATGTCAATTATTTATCATAGGAAACATTTAATTATTTAGATTGTAATGTTGATCTATACTATCTCATCAATTTATTATCTACTAATTAAGATTGTCAAATTATGATGTATTGAAAGAATTTCTACACATGCGGAAGTAATTATAACATTTATTTGCATAGAATTCCTAATTAATCATGCATATAAATCGTATTAAAATTTGAGAATACAGAAAAATACCTTAGCAAGCTTCCAAAACTTCAAGATCAGACCTTGTTCTTCTCCTTGCAATCACCCCTCAGTATGTGGAGTGCTCTAACGGTATCCACCAAGAAATTTGACATAGAAGAAGAAAGAGCGAAAATAGGCTAACTTTGATTTTAACAAGAACTCTTTCTTGCAAATTTTGGTGTGTTTGATCTCTTCATCTAGCAAGCTATCTATAGGAGAAATCTCAGCTGGGAATTTTGATCATAATGCTTGTAATGATGATCATCCAATTAATTAATCAATTAATTATTAAAGCACTTTTAATCATTAAAGCATTTTAATCATTAATCCCATTTAAACTATTTAAAATAATTCTCTCTATATATTTAATATCTTCAGATTAAATATATAATTATTATATTAAGAACTTTTCTTAATATTTTATAATTAATTCAATCATATTTAATTAATTATTTCATTATTTATTTCTCAAATAAATAATTATTAGCCAAAATAATTTTCCTTCATCTTCAACAATATTTCCTTTTATGGTGTGACCCTTTAGGTTCATAATTATGCCGGTAGTAGAAATAAATAACAATAATAAACTATTTATTATCATTTATACGGACTACAATTAATTCGTTAAAAATAGTTATTGTTATAATTAAATTCATTCTACATCGTGAGTGATACTTTTGAAGGTATATCACGACTATCCGAATAATATGAATTCATCGCTAGGAATATTGAACCTATTCAGTGACTGGTTACTGTACAATAAATTCCTTCTGCCCTAACAATATCCCGATTAAATACAAGGCATAGATCTAATGTAAAGCCTATCTAATTTAATCATATGATTTCTTATTCCTTATGCATAGTTCATGTTAATGCAAATTAGAAACTACTTTCTAATTTCATTCACTCTGGCCAGAGATTCCTGAAATACCATATTAAGAATAGCATAGGATATTCACTTCCTTTACTGGAAAGGGTAGATCCTTTTATCGATCGTTAACTATCCCCATATATAAATTCCAATGCCCAGAATAGAACTTATTAATTGCCCTTGAGACTAAGGACTAAACCAAAGCATTGTTCATTATATATAAGATGACTCTACCGATCTCAAGTCTAAGGACACTTGTACAACCATCACTATATAAACAATTACTGACACGTGAGTAAACTCTATTAATTGTTTAAGTGATCGAGTCATGTTCATTGAACTCATTCCCTAATGAGCACCTACATACTAACTATAGTGTCACCACACAAATGCCTATGAGAACAGACATCCTTCGTAGGAAGCAAGTATAGTATGTACCGATCTTTACGGATTGGCTAACTTCCAATTAGTTATCCTATGATCAGGAACAGTTTAAGTTTAGTGTTATCATCTTCTAGATCTCACTATTATAATCTCATTATAATTCTAGAAACTTTACTCTAAACTATGGAATATCTTATTTAATACACTTTAAATAGATAAAACCCGTAATAAAAACAAACAAAATCAAATAAGATTACATGAAAGTTCTTCCTAACTCATCATACATGATTGGATTTAGGACAAAACCTTTCAATCTCCCACTTGTACTAAAGCCAATCATTCTGGTATCTAATACCCATCTTATCTTTATGTCGATCAAAGTGATTCTGAGATAAAGGCTTTGTCAGCGGGTCTGCTATGTTGTTATATGTGTCAACTCTCTCGATAATGACATCTCCTCTTTCAATGATCTCCCTGATCAGATGAAAATGCTGCAATACATGTTTAGAGCTCTTATGAGATCTAGGTTCCTTCGCCTGCGCTATTGCCGTGTTGTTATCACAATACAACACAATAGGCTCCTCAATGCTAGGAACAACTCCCAACTCAGAAACAAATTTCCTCATCCAAACGGCTTCTTTTGCAACCTCACTTGCAGCTATATACTCTGCTTCCGCTGTGGAGTCAGCCGTTGTAGACTATTTGGAACTCTTCCAACTAATCGCTTCACAGAGTAAACACGTACCCTGACACGGATTTGCTATCATCACTTTCTGATTGAAAACTAGAGTCAGTATAACCCTCTATTTTCAACTCAGATCCACCAAAAACAAGAAAAATATCCTTAGTCCTTCGCAAGTACTTAAGGATGTTCTTCACTGCTTTCCAGTGGTCTTCACCTGGATCGGACTGATATCTGTTTGTCACAATAATTGAATAAGCAACATCAAGCCTAGTACATAACATCGCGTACATGATAGATCATATTGCTGAAGCATAAGGAATCTTACTCGTACGCTCTCTTTCCTCAGGTGCCTTAGGAGACATCTTTTCAGAAAGGGATACTCCATGGCTCATCGGTATGAGACCTCTCTTGGAGTTTTCCATGCTAAACCTTTTAGCACTTTTAAGCACTATAGATCTTCATCCCGAGAATGTAGGATGCTTCTCCCAAGTCCTTCATAGTGAAGTTCTTCGATAGCCACACTTTGACTGATTGCAGCATCGGTATATCATTTCCTATAAGTAGTATGTCATCCACATACAATACAAGAAATGTTACCGCGCTCCCACTAACATTCTTGTAGATACATGGTTCATCTATGTTTTTGATAAAACCAAACTCTTTGATTGTCTCATCAAAATGGATGTTCCATCTACGAGAAGCTTGCTTTAACCCATATATGGTTCGTAGCAGTTTACACACTAGGTGTTCTTTCCTTTTGGAAACAAAACCCTCTGGCTATGTCATATACACTTCCTCTTCAATTTTCTCATTGAGGAAGGCCGTTTTCACGTCCATTTGCCAGATCTCATAGTCGTAGTAAGCAACAATCGCAAGCAAAATCCGAATTGATTTCAACAGGGCTATTGGTGAAAAATTTTCATCATAGTCAATCCCTTGCCTTTGTCTGAATCCTTTTGCCACGAGCCTGGCTTTATAGGTCTCCACCTGGCCATCTGCTCCAATCTTTCTTTTGTATACCAATTTGCACCCAATGGGCTTCACATCCTCTTGTGCTTCAACCAAAGTCCATACTTGGTTGGTATACATAGAATCCATTTCAGATTTCATGGAACTCTACCATTTTTCTGAGTCAACACTACTCATAGCCTCATTATAGGTCATAGGGTCGTCATTATTAATGATTGACAACTCATTGTCATTCTCAATGAAAAGGCCATAATACCTCTCAGGTTGGCGAGACACTCTATTTGACCTACGTACAGGCTGTTCTACAGAAGGTTGTTCTTTCTGAATAGGTACTTCCTTTTGAACAGTAGTTGTTTGTGCTTCTTGAAATTAATCAAGTTCAATTTTGCTCCCACTGTTCCCTTCAAGGATAAACTATTTTTTCAAGAAGGTAACATGTCTGGAGATAAACACCCTATGATCGGTGTAAAAGTAATACCCTAAAGTCTCTTTAGGATATCCCACAAAACTACATTTTACGGATCGAGATTCTAGCTTATCAGGGTCAATTTCCTTGATATAAGCTGGACATCCCCAAATCTTAATGTGTTTAAGACTCGGTTTCCTTTCTTTTCATATCTCATATGGAGTTTGAGGAACAGATTTGGTAGGTACCTTATTCAGTAAATATGCTGAGGTTTCCAATGCATAAACCCAAAGGAATACTGGAAGATCTGCATAGCTCATCATGGATCGAACCATGTCTAACAAAGTTCGATTTCTCCTTTCAGATACCCCATTCAACTGTGGAGTATATGGAGGAGTCCACTGAGAGACTATACCATTTTCTTTGAGATAATCTAGAAACTCTCCACTCAAGTATTCACCACCTCGATCTGATCGAAGAGTTTTAATACTATGTTTGGTTCCACTTCATTCTTGTATTCTTCGAACTTTTCAAAGGCTTTAGACTTGTGTTTCATCAAATACACATATCCGAATCTAGATCGATCATCTGTGAAAGTAATGAAGTACGAAAATTCATCCATGGCTTGCGTAGACATTGGTCCACGTACATCTGTGTGTACCAATCCTAGCAAATCTGAAACCCTCTCTCCATGTCCCCTAAATGGAGATTTGGTCATTTTAACCAATAGAGAAGACTCGCATGTAGGATATGATTCAAAATCAAAGGGGTCAAGTAACCATTCCTTATGCAATGTCCGAAGTCTGTTTTCACTAATATGACAAAGTTTGTAGTGCCACAAATAGGTAAGATTTTCATCATCCCTTTTCCTTTTATTAGTCTGTTCAATTTGTAGTAAACTATGCTCTACGTCACATACATACAGACCATTATTTAAAATACCACTACCATAAAGAACATTATCTCTAAGAATTGAACATTTATTATTCTGAATAACAAACGAAAATCCATCCAAGTCTAACATGGGAATAGAAATAATATTCCTCACAATCGAGGGAACAAAATAACAATTATTTAAAATAATAGTCTTTCCTGTAGGCATATCAAAATCAAATGATCCTACAGCTTCAGCAGCAACTCTTGCTCTATTTCCCATCCGTAGAATCACCTCCTCTTCCTCAAGAGTACTACTTCTCCTTAGTCCCTGCAACGAATTTCAAATGTGAGAACCACAGGCGATATCTAATACCCAAGCAGAAATTTGACTTAGTGACATATTCACTTCAATCATGAACATTCCTGAATCAGAAGCGGCAGTCTCACTACCCTTCTTCTTCTTCAATTCTGCAAGGTAAAACTTGCAGTTCATCTTCCAGTGCCTCACCTTGTTACAGTGGAAGCAAACAGCTTTGCTCTTGGGGTCTTCTTTAGCCTTTGCAGGATTAGGCTTCTCACCACCATTCTTCTTCTTGGGAAAGGTCCTTTTCCTTTTATTGGAAGTAGAGCCTTCACCAATAAGAAGAACATAACTCTTCTTTGAAGGAAAGTTTGACTCAGCAGTCTACAACATGTTATGGAGTTCAGGCAAGCTAACATCCATCTTATTCATGTGAAAGTTCACAACAAACTATGAGAACGAATCTGGAAGCGATTGCAAGACTAAGTCTTGGTTTAGCTCCCTATCCATGACAAAACCAAGTTATCCCAAATGTTCAATCAAATTGATCATCTTGAGCACATGGTCATTCACAGATGTCTCCTCTGCCATCTTACAACGGAATAGCTCTTTTGATATCTCATACTGAGCTGTCATCCCCTCTACAACATACAACTCTTGTAGATGTACTAGTATAGCATAAACATCCATGTGCTCATGTTACTTCTGAAGCTCAGAGTTCATAGATGCCAACATTACACATTGGGCAACAATTGCCTCTTCTTTCCATGTATGATACTCTTGATGCTCTTCAAAAGGTGCATCATCAACATGGGCTATAGGCAATGGTGAGTTTAGCACATAGTCTAACTTCTCTGACTTGAGAACAATTCTCAAGTTTTGAAGCCAATCAGCAAAATTGGGACCAGGCAACTTGTTAGCATCAAGAATGCTACGGAGTGATAGTGCAGAAGACATGATACATATAGTAAATCTGTAAATGATAAACACATAACAACACTTAGCAAATATTTAATTATTTTATAACACCATATGAATCGGGTCTTTATTCATTCGGTGGCTCCCTCTATTTTATATAACCCTCTAAATATATAACTATGCATTCATAATGCATGTGAGAATAGGGATCCTATTTTTCGTCACACAACCTCGGCTGTGGCACGACTGCTATGTGATGTTCCATAGGCATACAAGCTCTTGTCAATTACATCTCATGTTATTCCCTTTTTATCTTTAGCCTCTGGAATCATTGAATCACTGTTGTTGCACGTCAAAATTCAATATTCTAAGTCAAGTCTAACCCAACATTTTGTACAATTGAATCAGTCTCCAATGGCCCACGGCTGTAGCATGTAACGACAATTAGATTCTAATTCATTGTACACATCTCTATGTGATAGACAAGTATTTGTTATTTTGAAATCAAAGCCCTCGGCTGTAGCATGAAACGACAATGATTTAAAAATAAGAACTACTTTCTACCATGTTGGAAGGCTATGACCGACACAAGCCCGTTGTGACTTTGACCATTTATTAACTTGATATTTAAAAGAGGGGTTTTAATCATATTAAGGTTACGAAACATTTTCGTTATAATCTAGATGTCAAACATACTTAGTATGTTTAAAGAATCAGCATAAATCTAGCATCTTATGTTCAACCTAGACATATATCATCTATATAATCATTCAATAACACATAGGTAGGCATGTTAGATCATGTAGTACTGTTCGCTATTTTCTCTACGCAAGTATACGCAGTCCAAAAGCAATATAGGGAAATAAGGATCGTTCCCACGAAGACTTGGTGTATTTAAGTAAATATGTTTATTCAACAACGTTCGGTTAATTATAGAAGCCTGAACAACGAAATGGTTGGGTTGTTCAAATCACAATTAATTAATGAAATAATGACTAAAAATAATATGATAAAGATGAGATAAACATGGGATTCTAATTTCATTATTTATTTCATTTAGAATTGATGCCTTAATTTAAAGTGATTCTGATAATTATTAAAGCTAGCCGGGAACACGAAACTAATATAAGCGCCTTTCAGCCTTAACTTATATCAAACCATACAAACATCCACTTAAAAAGATAGAAGTTGCGTGGACACCATTTATGTCTAGACCCTATATGTCTATAAGATTTGAAAACATAACTGGTTTACGAATAAATTCCTTATTTTTGGCTACACAGGGCGATATGATCCAAAACCCTACCACTAATCGTAATTATATATGATAATTACGAACCTGTGCTAACATGGAAAATTCTAAATTCTCAAATCCACTTTCGCATTCATTAAGAATTAATAATTTAGATGATAGCTACGCATCTAATAAATTAAGAGCTACCACGTTAGGCAATCGGAATTTTTATCATAACACAATTTATTAAGGCATCGAATTACTAAATTACGTAAATAAATCCATTAGAATCCTAATACGGCGATAAGTTCATAATCGAACGAATTGTCATCTTAGGATTAATTGAAAACATGGTATAAAATTGCATGAATAAAATATAAAATTATAAGAGTTTAGAAACTAAAACCGAAATAATTTCCACTTGCAAGAAACGAGCACTCCGATAATTCCCTGTAAAATAAAATTTAGAAAATAAAACCGAAATAATTTCCACTGAGCACTCCGATAATTCCCTGTAAAATAAGAAATTAGAAAATAAAACCGAAATAGCTTCCACCGAAGAGAAGAGCACTCCAAATAATTCCCGTAATTTTTTCAACCAAAATAACACTTATACTAAATTTGCTAAAATTTAAAGTGTATAAAAACAAACTTAATATTACAAGAACTAGAGAGAATTACAAGAGAGAATGTTACTCTCCAATTTGTTGTGTGGAAATAAGCTCAAGATCTAGGCCTATTTATAGCAAAAATTTGAACACAAAAATAATAAAATAAAAATGAAAAAAAAAGAAATCAAGAAATTAAAACAAATAAAAAGTAATCAACACAATCTGCCGAAAAAAACCAACACACCAAACCCATTCCACTACTGCCTCCAGCCGACAGCAGTTCCTCACTCTCAGGCCAGGCGCGTGCTACACACGCGCGAAGATTATAGGACATTTAGGGACGCGTGCCGCCCACGCGCTGAGAAGCGCGTGACACCTCAAGGCTGAACAGCCGACAGCAGATTGCAATCTTGATTTCCACTTCTCTTTTGCTTTTTTTTTTCTTTCTTTTTTTCTATTTCTTTAATGCCGACCACAGCTTGCAACTTTGACACAATTTTTTTTAATGCCGACAGCAATTCTAGCCTATCACCACCTGCTAGAATTAATTGCACATAATTCGTTTCCTATTTATTTTTTTTATTTTTTTTTGTAACTTATAATTTTTAATTAACAAATATTTAATTTAATTCAGAAATTATAAAAATAAATATCTAATATTATTAGATATTTATAATTATAATTTTCTAATTAAATAAAATATTTGTTAATATAAATGAATCATTAAGTCCTGAGCTGCGGTTAATTGAGGATCTGAAACCGGACTCCTTTCGCTTAACGAAAAATATAACACTTTCCAACCGGGGTTTCTTCTTTAAGAATATATCACTCAGAATTTCTTTATGATAATTCTTTTGGCAACTCTTAATTCCGAATTGGTGCAAAATTTCACCGTTTTTAGCCTTTTATCGCCACGATACCTAAAGTTGCGAGTTCTGCACAACAAATGCTGAAACACAACAAAAATGAATTAAAAGACACAACATACTTAAGGATAAACCATCAATCTAGCCCATTTAGCGCATAATAAGTGGATATAAAATCCACTTATCAAGTACTGTTTTGAACTTATGTATGGATCATTGGTTGTGTTTAAAAGCGGTTAAACAGTCAAAACAAGCTTTAAAAACATTTTCAGAATCTATAATCGTTTCAAAATTATTTTTATAAAAATATTTGACCCCTCTATTAGAACCGACTCGTCAATACGAATCCAACGGCACCAACCACGCCCCGAAAGGAGATTCCACGCGCCCCCACGCCTAATACATTGACTGAGCCTGTCTTGGATACGGTCAAGAGAGATTTTTCAAGAATTGTTAGTAATTTAAAGCTGGTTGTTGTTCCGAATCCGAATAGGGATGATCCTGGAAAGGCATTGCGGGATTGGGATCTTTGGGGGCCTTTTTTCTTTATTCTGTTTCTCGGCCTTACGTTGTCCTGGTCTGCTTCCGTTAAGAAGGTAGTTTTCAGATCCGTTATCGCGATAATATTTTGTTAATTGAAGTAATGTGGTATGTTTTTTTTGTTATAGTAAATGTTAGCTTTTCTGATATTGTTAATAGGTAAAATATATGGAACATTTGAAAATAGTATAAAGATTATTTAATGGATAGAGGTCTAGTCTTGCTTTGCGATATGGAATGATTGCTCCTAGTTACCTAAGTTTTTAATTGTGTTATATCTTTGAAATGCTGGAGCTGCTTAAGTAGTAGCCTTAAAACAGAGTTTTCGTTAATGATCTATTTTTGTCAAGATAGTGGACTAGAGCAAATTTATCATTTAATGAAAGAATTACTGTTTTTTGAACTACCATGACATTTTTGAAAGGTCTTCTTACTTTATTACTCAATCTTTTAGTTCACATTGACAAGGAAAAGTGGGTGCCTAAGGCGGAATCAGGCCGTAAGAACCCTGCTTTCATCAGAATCAGGCTACTAAATGTTTTTTTTCAGAAAATCTTATGAAATTGGAACAATTGGTCGGTTGTTGAGGAGCCTTGCTATGGTCATGCAAACGCATAGTGATACATGACAATGGTGGGAAATGGGTTGAAATAAGGGGATCATGAACCTTTTCCGCTGTAGCAAAGATTATATTCTAAAATACTCATGGATTCATATAATTCAACTCTTATTAGTTATAATGATTACAATTACAATATGTAAATAGATACCCCTAAACTGGGAGAAAAAATAAAAATCCTAGATTATAGGGAACTAATCCTAATGATAACTACTACCTAATCATTGCCTACTTTAGTATTTTATAAATACTTGAACAACTATAAGTTACAACTATTTTTTTTTTTTTTGCTAAATTAAATTTTATAAATAAGAAAAGGGATTGACCCTTACTCTAAGCCAAGGCAGAGAGAAAACACCCTACAACCAATCTAAACAAGCTAAATTGGAGATAAGAATACTTCCAGACTAAGAATCGAAAAACTCAAATATATAACCACCTATACAAATCTAGATTAGCATATTTTAGGAACCATTCGGAGCCAAGAAGTCTGGCCTTAAGATCCCTCATAATACCCTGAATCAACATGTTTGGACCCAAGACGCCAGAATCATGCAACCTTGCATTTCTTTCTCTCCAAATATGGTATGAAAAAATCTGCGCCACAAGAAAAGCCAATTGCCGATGAATGTGGTCAGAAATTCCTTCCAAAGAAAGCAGAACTTCAACCCACGTTACACCAGCAAAATCAAGCTTAAGGAGGCCTGCCAATTTGGATAAAATGAAGCTAGGGTAAGGGCACTCTACGAAGTGGTGTGAATCTGTTTCGGTGCCCCCTATACATAGAAGACAAGACTGAGAGACATCAAGACCAAAGAAAGATAGTCTATGCATAGTTGGGAGACGACCGTGGCATAGAATCCACTCGTGATGAGCGTACCTAAGCACTTTAAGCCTATGCCAAATACACTTACTCCAAACAACTGCAGGAGAAGAATCTCTAATGGAGTCCCAAATATTCCAGGTCTTTAATTTTCGAATAGGTAAACCGCTCCAAAGAATATTGTCCGAAACATTAAGGTCAAAAGGAGGGTAAGTAAATTGCTGAATCCAGTGAACCAGGCCTGGGTTTTGATGATGAATTCTGTCCGACGGCTGAGGAAGCACCCAAGTTCCCGAATGAATTAGAGAATGCACAGAATCGTCAGGAGCTGCATTTGCTTGAGAAATAATTGGATCATGTTTGTTTGTTGCTAAGCACTTAGAAGCCCACCAAGGATCAAACCAAAGTAAGGTGTCCATGCCATTTCCAAGTTTGAAAGAGATGAATTGGAGCGCCGTAGATCGTAATTTGAGAACATTACGCATAATCCAGGAGCAGTCATTTGGCATCTGTAAATTCCAGAAATTTTGCCTTTTGAGCATAGTAGAATTGACCCAAGTAGCCCACAAGGTCTTACTCTTATAAACAATTCTGCATAAATGATGAAGCATCTGTGCTTGATTCCATTGCTTAGAATGTTTGAGACCCAAGCCACCTTCATTGACGGGCAAGCAAATTGTATCCCAACTAACCTTGGCGCCTCCTTTAGAGATCGCGTTACCCTTCCATAAGAAACGAGTGAGAATTGTTTGAAGGGTGCCATGAATTGAAGTTGGCAGAACGAAGTGTGCAGTCCAAAAACATTGAACAGCCGTGAGAACAGACCGTATGAGTTGAACACGGCCAGCCAGTGAAAGCAACATAGTAGTCCAGCAAGAAATCCTCGAAGTAATTCTATCTAGAAGGGGAAGGCAGTCATTGTGACTCAAACGGAATGAAATTAATGGAACGCCTAAAAAACGCACAGGAAGGCTTCCATGTGGTATACCGTATTTGGAATCAAACCAGCTAATGAAAGCAGGATTACAATTACCAAAAAATACTGTGCTCTTTGCAATGCTTGGATTCAATCCACTTGTATAGGAAAACCGAGAAATGCAATTCATGAGGTGAGTAACAGATTCTTTATGACCATTTGAAAACAGAAGCACATCATCCGCATAAAGAAGATGTGTAAGTTTCAATTCTTTACACTTCCAGTGGTATCTAAAATTTGGAGATGACTTGGCAAGCATCGATGACAAAACAGTCATAGCAATGGAGAAGAGGTATGGAGAAATAGGATCCCCCTGCCGAATTCCCTTTCTTCCTTCAAAAAACCCACACAATGATCCATTCACCTTAACAGAAAAAGTAGTGGTAGAGATGCATAACCGAATCCAAGCTATGAATTTAGTTGGAAAATTCAGCTTACGCAAAGCCCCTAAAATGAAGTTCCAATTCAACGAATCGAATGCCTTGTGTAGATCAAGCTTCAAAGCACATTTTTGAACCCCACTGTCCCTATGATAACCACGAAAAATCTCTTGAGCCATCAAAATATTATCAGAAATATTTATACCCGGAATGAAGGCTGATTGAGCTTTGTCAATTATACTTGGCATGACGACTTTGAGGCGAGATGCAAGTATTTTAGCGATACATTTGTAAGGAATAGAACATAGTGAAATAGGCCTGTAGTCTAGCATAGTTGTAGGGGTGGATACCTTCGGAATTAGAGCAATACTAGTTGTATTTAGCGGCTTGTATAAGGAGACATCTACAAAGAAGCTCCTGACCGCATCACAGAAGTTGGAACCAACTGTGTTCCAAGCTGCCAAATAAAATTCCACCGTAAAACCGTCTGGTCCTGGGGATTTATTCCTTTTCATAGCCTTTAAAGTTGCTAGAATTAACTCATTAGTGACAGGAGCTTCAAGAGAAATAGCCTGAGTAGGGGTAATCGAAGCGCAGTCTAGAGCAGCAAAATCACAAGAGGGCAGGTTTTCAGACGTACCAAGGGTGTTAGTAAAGTAGTCCACCACAACTTTTGAAACATTATCATGACCCGTTACCATGTCCCCATGCTTGTTCGCAATAGCAGTCATCTTATTAACATTCCAATTAGACTAGATTTTATTGAAGAAAAATCTGTTGTTGCCGTCCCCAGTAGTTAGCCAGTTTACCCGGGATTTTTGCAACAGGAATCGCTCCTCCTCAAGCAGAGCCTTTTCTAAGGTACCACATGCCTGAGACTCGAGCAACAAAAGATCTTGATTTGCAGAGTCAGAGATTAATTGATCCTGCAATTCCGACAAAGCAGCACGGGCCAAAACGACATTGCTGTGAACATCCCCATGCTTCTTGTTTAGGGAAGAAAGTTTTTTTTAACTTGTTTTAGCCTATGAAATAAGATTGCCATTGGATCTCCGTACCAAGTAGTCTCCCATGCTTTCGTAACTGCCTCCTGGAAGCCATCAATTTCGAGCATGAAATTGAAAAATTGGAAAGGTTTGGAGATTCTCTCTAGCTGCATTGGAATTGAACATATTAGAGGACAATGATCCATAATACCTTTGTTTTTCACCATGACTGAACCTTCACTAAAGACATTAAACCATTCCTTGTTTCCAAGCATTCGATCTAATCTTTTTTGAATAAGCGCACACCTTTTGTTAGTCCAAGTGAACAAAGGACCAACTGTTTTTATGTGACCAAGAGCAGAATTAGAGACACAGTCTAGGAAGGATTGCATTCCAGGAGTCCAAAGCTCCCGTCCCCCTTTTACCTCAGTTAGAGAAAGGATGCAATTAAAATCACCGTTTACACACCACGGCCCAGTAATAGAGCGACTAAGGCGATCAATATCAGCCCATAGAGGTTCTCTTTCGTGAGGTTTATTCAAAGCATAAACGAACGTTACATTGAAAAAAATTTGTTTCTCCAGAAATTTAACAGAACAAGTAACTCGTTGGGCAGACTTAGAAATTGCTTGAACTGACCACACCGATGGATCCCAGCCAACCCAAACACGACCATACTCATGCTCATCATAATTAAAAATCCAATTCCATTTCTTGTTAATACGAGTGGAGATAGCATGCGAATTTTGAATTCTAACTTTAGTTTCAACTAAACACATAAAAGTAATTTTATTAGTGGAAATGAAATGAACTACCTCATCCTGGTGAGTACCCTTATTGAGACCTCTAACATTCCATACTGCAAAATTCATTCTAAACGATGAAGTGTTGTTGGCGTACCAACCAACCTGGATTTTTGGTCTTGATCTTCAATTGCGACTCCCTTTGTTTAGTTTATCTTTTATGTTGATTTTAATAGATACAAAATGCTTCTTTTACTATTTTATTATATTTTTATAGACTATATCCAATATAATTTTTTGAAAAGAATCATCAAATTTTAAATATACTTCGAATTTCTTGGGGTGTTTATAAATACACATATATATCAAACCTTCGTCAACTTGACTAGTCATATCATCGTGGCAACCATGTTCTTAAATGTATATGAACAAATCTTTAACACCTTGATCCACATCATGCTCAGAAGAAATAAAAATGAGGAAAAGATTAATAAAAGGAAAGAATAGAATGGAGTAACCACAGAATACCCACTAGCCTTAACATGATCCAACGGCACAGAACCACTACCCATGGGATTTCACAACCTTGGAGATGAAGAATTTGCACGAATCGCAATTCACAACCCATTACAATAAAGAAACAATTCTTAATTGTAATTAACCAATCAAAATTTTTCTTATAATTAACATATAAGAGGGGGGGAAACCCTTATACTTGACCAAGAAGTAAAAAATCTAATAACAAGGGAACTACTGAATAAAAGAAACAATCTTTTTATTATTATTTTAATACAATAATAGAAAATATGCCTCATGATATATTTATAATAAATTTCTAGCAGAAACGTAATCCAAGAGAAGCTAGATAACTAATAGCATCTTGTATATATTAATAAGATAAGGTTAATATGTGTCATATAATGTATGTTAGCATCTAGATTAATGTAAGTATATTTAAACAATTACAAACATTATCAATAATAATACTATCCAAACATAAATATTTTTCAAAACCAAATAATGAGAGAGTCTATTCATTCAAGCAGTGAACCAAACACACATAATATCAGGAATCAAGTTTCAATCTTGTTAAAACTTTAATTCCATTTCTGATTTCAAACCTACACCTACGAACCAAACACCTCAAATATTAGTTGTGTTTCCATAATAACGCAAGTATATATGAAAATTTGAAAAAAAAAATTAATAGATACATTCGTGACTAACACATGTACGTTCCGTAATTGTATTTGTGTTGTTTTGAGCATTTTTCCTTTAACTACTCAAAAGGGCCAACACCTAAGTTTGTATTATAGGATCGAGCATGAAATTTATCAAGTTGTAAGATCCTATTCATGTTCGACTCGTGAAGTTCGAAGCTGTTAACTTTCAAGCACAAGTCAAGTTTGAACTACTCGAGATTCTAAAGATAATTTTTATAATTCATCGTGTAATTATTCAGCAAAAAAACAAAATGTGTTCTTCTTTTCCTTTTTTTTTTCTCAAGTGTGCATAAAGTCATTTAGCAAAAAGAGAAAAGAGTGTGCTCTAAGCGCAAAGTGGAGGCTAACCCTTAGCTTCATTTCAAAAAGAGCGATCATGTGGGATTATTATATGAAGCAATAGCGTTCTTTTTTTAAACTGAGAAATTTGACTAGATCCGAACAATATTTTGCAATATGGGCCAAATATCTTAGTTTACTGGGCTTGTTTTTAATAGACGATATATACCTTGGGCTTGTTTTTAAAAGCCTGTGATGAAGATATTGATAATTTTGATGAATATTTGCTTTCAGTATTCTGTTTCAATTGTTAACTGCTGCTGTGAAGTTCCTAACTCTTGGTTTGTTATTTATTTAGTGGCTGTTATAACTCATTAGAAAGTGAGATATTAATGTTGCCCGTGATATTTCTAGAAAAAAGGGAATTTAATTTGGGAAAAATATAAAAGATGATATGTTTTAGTTGAAAAGGTAATCGGTTAATAATTAGTATTATGATATTTTTATTTTATTTTTATTAAATAGAAACGTCCGTGATATAATTGGAAAAATAGAGGTTTTAGTAAAAGAAAATAAAAAAGTTAACGTGTTTTGGCTGAAAAAGGTAATTGTCTATGATATAATTGAAAAAAGAGATACTTTAGTTAGAGAAAAGAGAAAAGGTAACGTGGCTGAAAAATGTAATTGATTAGTTAATAGTATTTATAAAATAATTGCGTTATTTGATTAAACAAAATTGTTCGTAGTGTTTTTAAAAAAAGAAAAATTTTAGTTAGATAGAATGCAAAAGATATTGTATTTTACCTGAAAAAGGAAATTATTTTATTTTTGAAAGAAAAGGTAATATGTTTAACCTGAAAAAGAAAATTGATTAATAAAAGAGAAATTTTAGTTAGATACAATATATAAGATATTATATTTTACCTGAAAAAAGAAATTATTTAGTTATTGAAAAATAGAAAAGATAATATGTTTAACCTGAAAAAAGAAATTGATTAGTTAGTAGGATGAGTAAGGGTAGAATAGTAAAATCAACAGGTACTGTACCGACCGACCGACCAACCGACCGACCAACCGATCAAACTTTAATGTTTCGGCTTTTATATAATAGTATAGATTTTTATAGACTATATCTAATATAATTTTTTGAAAAGAATCATCAAATTTTAAATATACTTCGAATTTCTTGGCGTGTTTATAAATACACATATATATCAAACCTTCGTCAACTTGACTAGTCATATCATCGTGGCAACCATGTTCTTAAATGTATATGAACAAATCTTTAACACCTTGATCCACATCATTCTCTTGTCCTTTATAAATAACTCGTCCAGGAATTTCATAGATTTAAGAATCAACCGACAAATGGATGTTAATTTCTCGCTTAACTTAAGAATATCGGATGTCAACTCTATATGCACGATGGATGGAAACATGACACCTTATCTACGTTTTCTTTTTTAATGTTATATCGTTATCACAATGAGCTCTAAGAGAATCAACTATTTGTCTTCTCTTCAATAACGAGAAATTGTTCACCCATGTGATTTACTTTATCATTGTATCGAATCATTTGTCACTTTTTCTGCACCCTATCTCATGAGTACTAGTACTAGTGGGGCATACTAGTAGCGATGAATGTCAAATTCTGGAATCTCTTCAATTTTGGCCACGAAACTTTTTCCTGGAGTGAACAATAGTACCTATGACCGTGATAATAAAAAATTCTTCAACTTTGACAATTGAAGATTTTTTCACCATACCTGATAAACACTTGATTTTTCAAAACTTTAAATCTCCCAGCAACGAAGAAATTGATGTAGAAGACCAAGCTCTTGATACCAATTATGCTCAGAAGAAATAAAAATGAGGAAAAGATTAATAAAAGGAAAGAATAGAATGGAGTAACCACAGAATACCCAGTAGCCTTAACAAGATCCAACGGCACAGAACCACTACCCATGGGATTTCATAACCTTGGAGATGAAGAATTTGCACGGATCGCAATTCACAACCCATTACAATAAAGAAACAATTCTTAATTGTAATTAACCAATCTTCAATTGTCAAAGTTGAAGAAAACACACATAATATCAGGAATCAAGTTTCAATCTTGTTAAAACTTTAATTCCATTTCTGATTTCAAACCTATACCTACGAACCAAACACCTCAAATATTAGTTGTGTTTCCAATAATAACGCAAGTATATATGAAAATTTGAAAAAAAATTAATAGATACCTTCGTGAACTAACACATGCACGTTCCATAATTGTATTTGTGTTGTTTTGAGCATTTTTCCTTTAACTACTCAAAAGGGCCAACACCTAAGTTTTTATTATAGGATCGAGCATGAAATTTATCAAGTTGTAAGATCCTATTCATGTTCGACTCGTGAAGTTCGAAGCTGTTAACTTTCAAGCACAAGTCAAGTTTGAACTACTCGAGATTCTAAAGATAATTTTTATAAGTCATCGTGTAATTATTCAGCAAAAAAACAAAACGTTTTCTTCTTTTCCTTTTTTTTTTCTGAAGTGTGCATAAAGTCATTTAGCAAAAAGAGAAAAGAGTGTGCTCTAACTTAGAGCCTCTAAGCGCAAAGTGGAGGCTAACCCTTAGCTTCATTTCAAAAAGAGCGATCATGTGCGATTATTATATGAAGCAATAGCGTTCTTTTTTTAAACTGAGAAATTTGACTAGATTCGAACAATATTTTGAAATATGGGCCAAATATCTTAGTTTACTGGGCTTGTTTTTAATAGACGATACATACCTTGGGCTTGTTTTTAAAAGCCTGTGATGAAGATATTGATAATTTTGATGAATATTTGCTTTCAGTATTCCGTTTCAATTGTTAACTGCTGTGAAGTTCCTAACTCTTGGTTTGTTATTTATTTAGTGGCTGTTATAACTCATAACACATCAGACCTAGGAAGTATTGTATGCTAGTGGTGCTTGTCAATTGTATAGCTGCTCTTCAATTTTTTAACAGAATCTCATCTTCCTGGTTTTCGGGTCATAATAACGATTTCTTGAGTTATATATTATTTGACTTGCAGTCTGAGGTTTTTGCTGTTGCATTTGCACTGCTGGCAGCTGGGGCTGTGATATTGACACTGAATGTGTTACTGTTGGTAAACAGTCTCTCTCCTATTCCTGTCTTTTTATATTGAAAATATGATACATGGATGCAAGTATTTGGCTGTGCACTTGAAAGAATAAATGTATACTAGTCTGATAGGTGACTGAAGTTAAACTTTACATGTTATCAGGGTGGTCACATAATCTTCTTCCAGACCTTGAGTCTTTTGGGATACTGTTTATTTTCTCTTGATATTGGCGCCCTAATCTGCATGGTGAGGGATGATGTGATAATGAAGCTGGTTGTGGTGGGCGTAACATTGGCCTGGAGCTCTTGGGCTGCATATCCATTCATGAGTACTGCTGTCAACCCTAGGAGAAAAGCTCTTGCGCTTTACCCTGTTCTTTTGATGTATGTATCCGTTGGTTTTCTCATCATTGCCATCAATTAGTGGCTGAACTCTGTGGCTGATATAAGAATGGTTATATATTAATGTAACTGACAATCAATTAGAGGACATATTATTATTTGTTCATTTTTTTATTTTTATGTCGGATAATCATGTACATTGGCTGTCAGATTTGATATATTTGAAGGTTCGTTATACGAAGTTATTAACTGGTTGTATGAAAATTTTGAATGAACGTGTCACTTTTTCTTATTACATGTAACTTAATCTGCTGGCTAGTAGTAGTGGTGGAACCTATGCTGTATACATTTTCAAAATTTGCAAAATTTGCAATATTAGTGACCGTCTTTTACATTTAGCAGATTGTACCTTTTTGTTTTCTATTGAAACTCTCACACAGCACTTCTGGCTCAAAGGAACCATCAACCATTTGGAACACAACTAACAAGGGCAAGAGAGTACTGCTAGAGCTTGCTCTCTGGAGCAGCTTCTCCTAGCACAAGTGCAGGTCCAACAGCGTTTCCTTGTAAAAAATTTTAACACTAGGGTTCTTAGTGGTCGAGGATAATGTTTTGCATATCAACTCTCAGAACAGTTCTTATAAAGCCCGTTCAAGTTAATCGTGTTGAGTGCGAGTATGAATGTTGCAGTGATTGGTGTTGGTTTTGTTTGGGTGTCGCGTTTTGTTGTTCTGTTTGGTGTTGTTTTCTTTAGTTTCTACCTTGCGGGTTTCTCTTAGTTTGTCTCTTTCGATATGCTTGATGTACTGTTGCTACAAACACTACACCAGAAAACGGCTATTGCAACGACAGGAAAACATTGCCTTAAGGCCTATATTTGTTGCAGTAGAGTCTATGGCAACAAATTTGCAAAATTTGGGCGTTGCATCCGGTTACCTTGCAATAGGTCGATTTAGCAATGTTTTTGATACCATACAGCAACAAAGTTAAATCATTGCAATAACTTTCAGTAGCAACATTTTAGACTCTATAGCAACAATTAAAAACTATTGCAGTAGCATAAGAAGGTAATTTATTGACACTTAAAGGCAACATTTTTCAGACCAATTGCAATGATTTTTTATAGATTAATGCAACGTATTTTGACCCTATTGTAACATTTTTTCAAAAAAAAAAAATTGGTAGGAACATGCTGAAAATACAGTAAATCAGGCCATTTATAGCCACAATCCAAGCATCATTTGCATTTCATAAACCAGGGCAACTTAATGCCAAATATCCAATTACATGTGTTTGTTCAAAGTCAAATAAAATTACAATTCTTTACATCAAATTTTCCTCAACAATTATTATATCGTAAAACCAAAATAAAGTTAAAAAATACATATGCCGGTTGTTTTTTTCCATATATTTGTGCTTGGATTTTACAAATCAACAATGTGAAATTCGTGATGAGCCTACAGACCCAATGATTTTAACCCACGCTCTGCAGACTTATCAATCATTGCATGGACCTTCTTCTTTAGATCTTCCTTGCAATTGCAGAGAGTAAGGATCTGAAATAAAATAAGAGCGTACAACCCAAGTAAGCGATCAACAAAAATGCATATATTCTGATGCTACAAATATGTTGATGAGATTTGAGTATAAAACTACCTGTATGTGAAATCTGCAAGGTAGAAAGAGTGAGCATGTAAGTGCATAAACAAAAACCGATTATCAGAACAAACGCACAATAATGTGCTTGTAAACACATTAAAACTTTGGTTAAAGTCAGCATATATGAGGTCTGAATGGCCAGAATTAAAAAGCAACAGTGTTCACTTGGTCCAATTGGTCCAAGAGTCCATTATTTACCATTTAAGAACAGTTAGAACACCATTAAGGGTGGTGAAGGAATCCCAACATCTTACATGACATTGTAAGTTCACATGACAATTGTTAATCTCTCGTAGATTTGAGTAAAGAATCAGTACAAGTGGGTAGACAATGCATAACAAGGAAGTTAATTTTTTTACTTTCTTTAGCGAAAGTATTACCTGCAGGGATAATGTTGTCGCATATCTGTTGAAACGAGTCCAAAAGAGTTTCTATGCTCTCGTAATTCAGTACTGGTCCATTTCTCGGAAGAAATTCAGTTCCCCATATCCATGTGAGTATGGCAGTAATTCTTCTACCTCAATTATGGAGCTGGAGCTCATTCTTCTTTTAGTTCTGCTATGGTTTATAGATTCAACCTCAGCAACCTTATTACATAATTTGAAAGATATAGAAACATGCAACAAAGCCTTATCAAAATGCATAGTGAACGACGTACAAGGAATGTGGAAGTAAACCAATAAGAAATCTTGGAGCTGTTATACTAAGAAATATCTCGTAGATAACTATTAAAGCAGTAAAAATGACACAATATATTAACTACTTATAGGTGACATCTTGGACAGAAACATATATCTTGGTAGGAGTGTAGGACTGAAGTAGTTATTAGTACAATCATTCTAACTTGCCTTGAGAACAGAAATCGCCATGAGCTTGGAAATAGAAATTCCGTGATCATGCAGCAGGAGAAAGCATTGATGTCATTAGACAAACCTCCAGAATGAGATGCTGCATCACTCACTCTGGACCATATTCTTCAGCAAGGCAGGCGCTTTAAGTTATTAGCAGCATCTCCTATTGAGTAAACCTGCAATGCTTGCCAAAAGACTATGACTAAAAGAAATAGACACTATGACAAATTTAAACCATTTAGCATACTCCTCCTTTGGTGGACAACTGGACATTGTTTAGTTTGGATATTACCAAGTCATATACTTAGTTTGGGAAATGCCTAGATGACAATGGCATAGAACTCTATAACCCTTTATGAGGGACATAAAGCAGAGACTTTTCATATAAGGCTTATCAAATCTTAATATGATGACAACAATTATGAAAATAACCTTAAACATCAAAATAAGTACATGCTACAATGCTAAGCTTTTTGTATCACTTTGAAAAAATAAGATGTCTATTACACAAGAATATATACTACTATATAGCTATCAGTTATGAGAAATCAGTTTCCAGGCATAAACACCGCATATAATGACCAAATCACAGTGTTTTCAGCTGTGAGGTAATAGGCATAACTATGCACTAGATGCTTAACAATTTTCAATAAACTCAAACAAGTTATGATGCTTAACTATGCATTTCTCAATAGTGCCCGGTTCCTGGATGTCCTGCTTATTTGTAGGATGAAAGCGAAATCCAGGAGGAAGGGGAATTATGACCATTACAATTGTCTTCGAAAATGCCACACTCCAATAGCACCAAGACACTTACTAGCAGTAACTAAAATGCTTTTGTTTATCTCAAACTAAAATCAGTAAGGATTGCGTAGTTTTCTTAGTAAACTAAATGAAGAAAGATCAAATAAAACAATTTTGAAAAGAAAAAAAAATGAAACTTCCCGAATGCTGTCTCTTTAAGCAACTATCATATGATTATCAAAAAAACTACTTCCATGATGTCCTCAAGTTGTCCCCGCTGATCCAAGTCAAGATACATGTTGATCAAAGGCAAAGAACACTTTTAGTTACCCTAAACCTCTTTTTTTTGTTAGGGAATTTGCTTGCATCTCTTTTATCATCTACGTAAAGTAACAACTCAAACTTTCAGCTTTTTCACTGCTTTGCCTGCTCAAAACAATGGCAAAATTTGTCAATTTGCATATCACCTGCGAGATAACTAAACACACCAATCCACATCTATATAGTCGTATCAATAAATACACAGAAGTATTTAAATAAGCACACATATATGCACATTATAAACCAGTTCTAATGTCACGAAAGTAGCAATTTTATCAAAGAACGAATCACACCCTGTTGATTGGGTACCACCTACTAGAGGCATTGACCAGAAACGCAAGTGGGGAATACTTGAAAAGCTTGTAAGAAGCAGTGGCTTCATATGTAACACACAAGTAAAATAGCTTAATGTGTTTGCAGATAGCTTTAGGCTATCTACAAGAAAAATACAAGCAAAATTCTACAAGAAAAACAAGAAATTAACAAGAACCAAAAATACAAATAAGAAACACACAAGTAATACAAACAAAAACACGGAAACTGAAAAATACAAACAAAAATCTACAAGAAAAACAAGAAATTAACACAAAAACTTACTAATTGCAGATTTAGGGATGACGATTTGAGCTTCCTCTTCTCTATTTCGATTTAGAGATTAATTAGGGTTTAATTAGAGAAAAGTGAGGGTTTAATTTAGAGAGAGAGGGTCGAGTGAGAGAGAGAGAGATGAACGAGAGTGAGAGAGAGGGTCGAGAGATGAGCGAGAGTGAGAGAGAGGGTCGAGTGAGAGAGAGAGGGTCGAGAGATGAGCGAGAGTGAGAGAGAGAGATGAACGAGAGTGAGAGAGAGGGATGAGTGAGAGAGAGAGAGAGATGAGGGTCGAGTGAGAGGGATGAGTGAGAAGAGGGATGAGTTATGTTGATTGTTGAGTCTCTGTGTTGTGTTTCTTTTTTGTTTTCTTTTGTGTTATTTTTGGTAAGCCGGGCAAAAACAATGTAGAAATCCCGCTCAACAAATTTGACAAGCCCGCCAATTTTTTGGGCCCAGAAGTTAAATTTATTGCAACAATTTAAGAAAATTGTTGCAATAGACAAAATGTTTTTAACTCTCTTAAGTTTTTTCAATGCTATTGCAATGTTATTCAAAGGCGTTGCAATTTATCTGATTTGGTTTCTCAATAGCAACGTTTTTCGACAAACCTTCAAAAATATGGTTGCAATAGCCGTTTTATGGTGTAGTGAAATCTTGTATCCTTCCTACTATAATTGGAGTTTTATTGTAATGACTTTAAAAAAAACGGGTTATAAAATAAAAAGAGAAGAGCATTTTAACTTTTTAAAGTGAATCACTAGAAAACTGTTTTGTACCAAATTCTTAAATTTTTTTTTGATCTAAGAGCTAATTTAGCTAACTTGTAGGACTTTGCACAAAATCACCAAACATGTTTGCTCGAAATTAATTGGCTCTCTGACAATCAAATGAGTTTAAGTGAATAATAGCTTCATAACAGTTTTGCACAATTATACTACCATAATAATTTTTCGAAGTACAGTAATCTGAACATTATTTTACACAATCTAAACAAGTACATTCACAATAAAAGAGCATAATATATTTTGACATAATTGTTACACTTGAAATTGTTTGTTCTTGCATTACAAGATTACATAAAAAATAAAAACAATTTTATCGTCTTTGAAAGGGCCCATTCCATCTGGTGAGAGGCCATGTTGATATCAGGGGGTGGTCTGTGTTCTGCTCGCTCTTCAGCACTATTCCTACCGGCAGAATAGGGGCCAACTCTATTGCTGGTATCTGCTCCAACTGATGTTGGTAAGTTTGCAGTTCCAGCTTCAAACTGTTGCTTCCGTTTATGATTTTTCGCATTTGGGATAAAACTCCGAACAACAACCTAGAAAAAAAAAAAATTGAGTGATAATATTAAACTTAAAATTGTTTACAAGGAAAAACTAGCAAACACATTATTATGTCAAAATACATCAACCTAGTGATTTCATAAAAACTGAGATAACCGAAGAAACTCTGTCTTCTACTTTTTGTCACATAATTATCTTGCATTGGGCCTATCTTTTTAGCATGAACAAGAAGACAACCACAAGAGTGGGTAAAGGCCTCTTGAAGAGGAGCAAAAAGATTTTGTAACAGCTAGCATGAGCATTGAGTTTTCCCAGATAATTTATTAGTAAAAAAAACAAATCCTAATACTAGAGCAAAGAGAAGATCTTACTTGGAGCGGGCCTTGATGCAACTCCAGAATCAACTAACCAACCTCCCGCCTGTCCTGCTTCTTCTCCCCACACCAATTTGAGTTAAGGACAAGATTTGAAACTGACCCTGCAATATATTGTTTAAAAAAAGTTAATGAAAGAATAATTCTATTTAAAAAGTAATTTGTATTTTTTTGCTATTTAAAAGAAAAAATAAGATTATAGAAGCAAAGAGGACATTCAAACACCAGTGACACAATCACCCTGACTCGATCTGTTCTAGTATTAATATAAATTAGAAATATATAAAATTATGCTTATTCAATACTTAATAATTTATATATTCACTAAATCATGTATGTAATTTTACACAAACACACTTCAAATGGCAAGATAACTTTGATAAAAACAAAAACCAACTAGATCGTAAAATATTTCTTTTAATCAGAACTCATTCATTTTTCTTGCAAAACCATCCATAAATAATAGTTTATCCTTTAAAGATAGTATTATGCAAAACAATATAAAGATGTAACCCAATATATATTGATTGAATTACCTTGGGATGGAATGCAGGAATTATAATAACTCTAAGTGGATCAATCATGGTAGAAAATATTTATATTTTTGAAAAGAAAAACATTACAATCTTAAATGTGATTGTATGTTATAGAAGAAATGGATGGACAACTAAAGATACAAAGAGATGTTTATAAATCTCTTATCTAGTGATGGGTTTATGTATGAACAAAGTTTATGATGCATATATTTATACATAAAAGTTAGTCTGTTTCAATCATGTAACCGATAGATTAGAACATTGTAGATATATTAATTAGAACATTCTAGATAAATGAATAGTAGTACATTCTTGAGAACTAGTAGTACGTTTAGTAGTACGTTCAGTCAAACTTATACGATATATATTTAACTACTTTTATATATTAACTTGAAAATTAATAATTCTCTATTTATGTTTTAAAAGTTTTTCTAAATTTTATTTAAAGTTATTTTTATTAATTTTTTTTAATAATTTCATATTTTTTATTTTTATTTTATTCATTTTATATATTCATATGGACATGGACACATGTAAAAATAGACATTAAATTTTTATTTTATTGATGTAAAACTTTCCCGTGCAAAGCACACAAACAAAATTCTACTCTTTATCGAAAAAATGATTTTGTTATTAAATTATTGAGGAAATTAAAGGCTAACCCATGTTTAACAAAAGAACATATTAACAATTATTAGTAAAGCTTTCAAATTGGTACAAATATATAAAATAAATGTATTGATAAGATATAAGTTTAGATGTCTGTAAAGGAAATAGGGTGATAATAAATTAGTATTATGAAAGCTTAGATGTCATTAATATAACTAATGAACGGAATGAATTAAATTTTATTTGAATGAAAAAAATTGTTAATTGAAAAAACTGTTTCATAATAATTCTTGTAAAGTGCCTAAATAACTTTAAAATTACGTAATATAATTTTTTATTTTATAATAATAATTTCATGCGTCTATATATTAAAATAATAATCGTACTTGTAAAAGTATTTGAAAAACTTTAAAATTACTTTTTATCTTTATAGTTATTTATTTCATTAATAATTTCATAAATATATATGTATATCAAAATGATAATCGAACTTAATATTTTTTGTAATACTTTGTCATTACATGCCGATCAAGATAATAACTGTATTATATTTTAAAATTTTAAAATATTAATTGGAAAATAAAATAAGAATTTTTTTTTTTTTTTAATTTAAATTAAAAAATGTAATTAGTAATATATATTTTAATATAAAATTAAAATAAAAATAAATTTTGAAATTAATTTAATATAAAATGTCACAATTGGAATAAGAAGAACGATGTAATAATAAATTATTACACTAAAATAATTACATTTACAAGCTTTCAAAAAAAAAATTACATTTAAAAAAATACATAAAGAGGATAAGATTAGAAAAACCTTCATTAAGAATTGCTATTTAACGATAAAGTGAGGGTCACACGGCTTATTTCGGTTTCCCGTCTGATAATCAATACCGTCAATGGATTGGATACCCGATCCGATATGATCCGATCCGCACTGATTTAAATGGATATGGATTGATCCAAAAAAATTTTGATCTCGAACTCAATCCGATAAGAACGACCCGAATAATAAATGGATTGGATATGGATTTTGGGTTGATCCGATCCGTTTATCCACGACCTGATCCGTTTAATTATATAATAATATATTATATAATATATATAATATTATTTTCAAAATATTTTATATTCTAATAAGTTACGTTATTGAAAGCCCTAAGCCTTACACTTAATCTAATATTTTCTTGCTCTTTCATGCACGGCTCCAGCCTCCAAAATTTAAAGTCATTATATTTTTCTTTGATTAGCAAGATATCGAGTCTTCATTATTAAATCGTAATCATGGTACGTTAATTCAGTGATTTTTTTTAATATTTTCTTAATGATGAAGATTATAATCTGATTTTGATTTAATATGTGTTCTGCTTTATTTTTTTGTTTTTTTTCCATAGAGTATACGGATGATAATGGGAATGATAAAGTTTTATGTAAGCACCGTAAACAATCATTTGTTGGGGATGGTAAATCAGGAACTAGTAATTTAAACATTGTGTCTGGACAATAAAATTACTAAAGTAGTTTAAAATTTTGATTGCTACTTAAATTTATACACTGAATTCTAAATTGTAACTTCTCAAATTAAATGGAGTAATGGATATTCGACATCCGATCCGTTTATCCATTAGACTAAATGGATTGAATATGGATCGACCTCTGAAATATCCGAGATGTGATCCGATCCGATCCGAATCCAATAAAAAAAATGAATATGGATATAGATTTAGATTGATCCAATCCGAAACTGACCACAGGCCTATTGCTGACCCATAAGACCTTCAGTTTGTTAAGTGGTCATTCAGGATTATCAAATACTCCGTGAGGCTGGGCCCTCCTTTGACTCGGCCTCCTTAACAGTGTATATGTAAAATATTGTTCAGGTTCTCTTAGAAAATTCAGAATCTTAGTAACTTTCTTGATCAATATTATAAATAGTAGATATTAGAACAAGTGTAGAAATGTTTACTCTCCGTGTTCTTTATTATTATTATTATAATATTAAAGAGAGAAAAAAGAGTAGGAAAAAGAAAAAAAATATAAGAAAAATAAATATTTTATTGGTAAAAATATAATGAGGACTAGGAATGTCTAAATGTCCTAATTAATTTTCAAGGAATAATTTAGGAGAGATTGTTGGAGTAGATCAAATTCCTTAAATTTTAGTTTAGGAGCTCATTATTATTATTAATATTATTATTATTATTATTATTATTATTATTATTATTATTATTATTATTATTATTATTATTATTATTATTATTATTAATATTATTATTATAATTATCATTATTATCATTATTATCATTATTATCATTATTATCATTATTATTATTTTTTTTATTATTATTACTAGCATTTTACCCGTTCCACGCACCGAAGGCACAATCTTAAAAATATTAAATAATTACAAAAAACATATATAAATATCACAAAAATAAATAGTTTTATCGTAGTTTTTTTGCTAAATAGTGTTACCACATTTTATGCTCCTTTTACGAAAATTCAATTCAATATAGGCTTGTATTGAGGATCGAGCATAAAAAACAATAAAAACATAATTATAATATAAACATAAGCATGTACACATTTTTTCAACAGAGAAGTATCAACTCTTTGGAGGTTGTTGAATAAATATGTTGTAGGATCTCTAATTGGATCTTTGTAGGCTGCCAAATGATCATGTTATATACCACATAGGGTTGCACAAATGTCCAAAATCGGACCGGATCGGATCGACCCGGATCGATCGAAGATCGGATTTTCCCAATCTCTTGGACCAAAGACTATAACGCCTTAGAAATTTTCAGAATTTTTAATTGCTGAAATTATTTATTTAATATTAAATGTGAATTATGTGGAGTATAAAATTTGTTGAGGAGGTGAAGTATCTGTGGAATAATATTTGTGGGCCTAGTTGATGATTTATATGTGATGTGTAAGCCCGGGTATTTTAATTATATTTTTGGGAATTTATTTCCTATTTAATTGTGTTATATTTATCTTCTGTGAATTTTATAAAATCCCAGGATTAGCAGAAATCCTGAAATCTTTTTCATTATTGATTTTATTAGTTTATATGACTTTTAAAAATATTTGGTGAATTATTTTTGGTTTTGAGGATTTTAAAATGATTTTATGAGTTATTTTTCCATTTTATGGATTTAATTTTGTAAAATCCATATTTAATTCGTTTTCGATCCTAAAAATATTTTAAAAATACGTGGGTGATTGTAATTTTGTGTTTATCATTTTAAAATTTAATATCCTACCCATTTTTCTTTTTGATTGATATCTTACAAATTTATTTATTTTTGAAATTCATTTAAAAGAAATTGTGAAATTGTTTTTTTCTAATTCCCCCGAATCATATAAACCCTAAATCTAATCCAATTGTCTAATAAAACGCATTTCTCTCTCGGGTCTTCCCGAAGCTTCACTCCCTCTTCCCCTATATCGAATTTTTCGATCTCTAAAATCTCTCTATTCCTTCATAATCTTGATTTTACTCTCTCCCCAAATTTCTTACACAAAAATCTTATATTGGTGGGTGTTTCTCTTATTCATTCCCTGTGTGTCCTGCGTTGAAGTTGCTATGCCCATTTGTCCGCCTCTATGTTGATTCGTGTGTAGTGTGCGTGCGTCTGTGGGTGTGGTTAGATTAATTAGCTATCAATTTGTGTTACAAAGTTAAACATCACTCTCTCCGTAGTTGTTGGCTCAAGTGTTCTGGTGTCCGGTTTTCTTTGTGTCCAATTCTCCTCTCCCCTGCTTCTGTATGCGTGTAATTAAGTGTGTGCTGTGTGTGTTTTCCTTGCAGCGGTATATGTAGTAAGAATGGCTTGGTTACTAGTATGTAATCTATGGTTATGAGATTGGTAATGTTGGAATGTGGAGGGGTGGGTCAACTTGTTCGACCTACTCGATTATTTTGTTCCCTGTGACGGTTTATTTCGATATCTATTCTGCATACATATATATATACTCTGTGGTTGTTGATTCGATCATTGTGGCTTGGTATATAGCTCGAATTATTATCTGGCTATGAATTTTTGCTGACTGAATTTACCAATGTTGTTAACTCCTGTGTAGTTCAATCTCTTTTGTGACTATTAAATCGGTTTTATTACTGATTGGTAATGTTGCAATTGTAGAACTGAATTCATTCGGAGATTAAATGATGATTACAGTCAAAGTTTTATTGGATTATTTACTGAAATTGTAATTATTTCCATGATATTTTCGAGCGGAATTTCGAGTTGGAAACCCAAATTAGGGTACCCTCGAAATTTTGCCCTATCGACAGTGATATTAAATATTGAGTCGATAGTAATTGGCAATGATGATTTTTCTGAGCCAAATAATATTTTATAAATTATATAATATTCTTAGTTCTCTTAATTTATAAGATTTCATATTTTATTGATACGAATTGATTAATTTAAGGGTTATTCAGATTGGAATAATATGAGTCTGAATGGTTGGACAACTTCTGAGATATGATTGGTAATTGGAATTTATATTGGTTGGTTGAGTCGGTTGTAGTCCGACGGGCAGTCGCCTGTATAAAGGGGATGCCGTCAAAATTTTCTAAAAAATCTTAAATAATTTCTTTATATATATATATGTGCACATAATTACACAATTTGATCGAGGTGTTGGATTATTTACCGTATTATCTATTTAGTTGATTTCGTGAGTAACGTTTGTTGGTTATAATTTAATATCTACATTTGAGGCTTATTAATTATTGGTGTATGGTTAAATAAATGCAAATTAGGAGATTATTCGCGGGGGTAGATTAATTTAAATTTCGATATTGATTAGCGAATATTGAGTAGAATTCTAAAATAGTGTTATATTGTGTGTAGATCCCGTAGATAAAGGGAAAGCTAAAGCTGAGGACGTAAAGACTCTTCGAATCCTGTGATTTCCTGGTTAAGGCAAGTAAATTACTTCAATTATCTTTCAAGTGAATTATGATTATTATATCTTGATTCATATGCTCGTTCGAATTATCCTTGTTATAATTGCCCCATTAATTTCCCTTAATTTCGAATATTAAATTGTTATACCCCAAATCGATTATATTGATTTCGTTGATTCTTTTAGTGGCTTGACTTACATCCATACCCCTTGTATATATATCAAACTTGTCGATATCTAGGTCAGAAATTACCCGACCTTATTTCATTTTACGAGATTTGTGATGTTGACCCGGAACGAAAGTGTCCAAGGTGTTTGGCAGTTGAGGTGGTCAATTGTTCCGACACTTGATGTCTAGTCATAGGATTGGACTGTTAGTTTTTTTAAAAAAAAAATGTGGAGCGTAAGGGTCGGACCTAATTCGTGGTCAGAAATTATTAAGGCCAATGTGTGTCGTGGATCCATTAAGGACATTGCTGTGTGCGTTTGTCCGGGGTTAGTGCGTGACTGATCAGCAGCCTAACCTTATGATTGTTTTATCTATAAAATGCATGATAGTCCAATCCTTTTCTACTTTATGATTCAGACAAAAGACGTATCTTTCAGTTGAGCTTATATATTGCTGATTGTTAATTCTTGACAGACTTACAAACATTTCAGTTTGTTTATGCTTTTAATTATATATATACTTGGTGAGCATTTTAGCTCACTTGCTTGCTAATTTTGTTTCCTCAGCTAAGCACGAAGATGTCTAGAAGGAGTGGACCGTCTGGTTGGGGTAGCCATAGAGGCAGCCAGAGAGTCGAGGTGGTGGGATGGGTAGTGAGCTTATCACCCTATTTCATGTCATTTCTGTATTAGTAGACAGATTATTTATCATATGGAGTTGTATATTATTTTATTCAGTATTGGGTTGTAATAGTTAATTAATAGTTGTTTCATACTGTGGCCTGTGAGCGGTCATGGTTGGTGTAGTTATATTTCTATATGGTTTTGTTATTATTACGCAAGTGAACTGTTTTAGTAGAAGTTGGTTGGTTTGGTTGATTTGGACAGGTGGTTAGTCCTATTTACGAACACATCATGCCGAATTTTCTAAAATTTCTTCTATATTAATGTTTAATTAATTATAAAAGCATATAATCTTAATATGGGTAAGTGAGGGTGTTACAAAGACTATACTTGTTATAATCGATTTTGGGACCGAACTGATATGCACTGGTTTGTTAATTTCTATATTAAAACTTTAATTTTAATTTTTATAATATAATATTTGTTTTTTAAAAGTTTAAATACTTAAAATAAATAAATTATTTTGCAGGTTAATATGTTTAAAAATGAAGTCCGTATCTTATATTTTTTGTGAAGTAATCACAATTTCTAAACATGTGAATGTCAATTATTTATCATATGAAACATTTAATTATTTAGATTGTAACGTTGATCTATTCTATCTCATCAATTTATTATCTACAAATTTAGATTGTCAAATTATGATGTATTTAAATATTTAATATCTATATTATACAATTTAAGTAGATAGTCATATAACTATATACTCAAAATCCGGTCTGATCCGGTTTTTTTCAGGGTTGGACAAGACATGATCGAAGACCAGATTTTTTTGATTTTAAGGACCGGAGACCGGACCGCATCCGGGTCTTGGACTGATATGCCCGATCTGGTCCAATTTACCGGTCTAGACCGAAATGTTGTGTGGCCCTAACTACACTGCACATAAATTACCTCTAGTAACTTGGTTCTTGTTCAGTTTTTCCTTTGTTAATTTCAGAAAAAAGTCGCGTTTGAATTCAAAAAAGTCTCGAAAGCTCAAGGAACATATTACCATATAAAGTCAAGTAAAATGAAAATTTCAACATATTAAAATAGCTCGTTACCAGTGACCTTAACACACTATTAATCGATCGATCTTGTTATATACAGATGTAACTTCCTATTCAATGTATTTGCAAGATTGTAAAGATAGTAAAAGAAAAAAAATATATTTAGTTAATTTTCTATCATAATATGTCAGTTATCAACATATATATAACTTTTAAACTCATAAATATGTTTGTTATGTCACTAAGAGAGACCAAAATAATAAATTTTAATAAAATAAAAGAGCTATATATATTATTTAGTAATTTTCAAACAATTTCTAAGAAAAAATTGCTCTTGACCTTAGAGGTTAGAAAAATATTACAAATAATGCAAACGACATTGGTCAAATGCCCGTACTTTTCATATATTTTCTTATTTTTTCGAATGGAAATGCAGCAATAAAAGTTTATAGCCATACACCATAAAGTAATTTATAGAGGGTACATATCCCATTAATCACATATCCTTGTTTGCCTATGTTTTAGTGACACGCCAATAAAGCAAAGAGGAAACTTATTTTCCAAAAATTAAAAATGAAATTCACCTTATATTCTCGAATAGGCAGTGACAATCATTAACTTTGGCATGAAATTCATTCATATTTAGGATTCACCAACAATTATGTAAATCCATAAAATATAAGAAAATACTAAAATTGAACATCTTTTGAGGGAGTAAGCAGTGGTAAAGTTTATTCTCCTAGGTTATATAATTTCGTGACTTGAACTTATAGAGTACCTATGTTAAAGTTGACTACCAAAATACAGAAATGATTTTGAACAATATAGATAGGTGTTTTGTATAACTACTCTGACAACAAAAATTGTGGCAAAATATGTATTCAACAAACAAACAAATATATTAATATAAGTATTATTAAGTTGAAAAAAGTTATATGCTTTAATTTGGACCATGCATGTGTGTGTGAATAAGTATGTAGGTATTTTTGTTAGTAAAAAAAATGAAAAGTAGAAAAATAAAGTAATTAACTCTTACAAAAAAACAGCATCATTCACAAACATTAACTTTTCCCAATATAATAACTTAAATTTCCAAATAAAAAAATTTCGTAGATATACAACTACGGTAGTAATACTTAGTTTTAGGAAGGAATAAAGTGGAGAGACTGATTTTTTGTAGTATATTTGTCTGTTAGTCTCACAACAGACCATAAACAAAATTTACAATGATATAGTTTCAACTTATTTTGATTTGTCAAGTTTACTCATATAATTCATATACATCAATTTGATTAGCTTGTGTTGTGGGAGGAATTTGTCACAACAAATTAGGAGGTCTTTGCTGGAATAGCGCCAATGAATACGGAATCGTCCAACCACCCAGAAAGGCTCGTAGTTGGAGATCAATAGCTAGCTGCCCGGAAAGGCTCACAGCTAGGGGTTTCCGAAGAACACGGGAGGTGGTTCCTCGGAGGATCGGACTGGATTTACGGGAATTAGAGCTCAAGGACCGAATGTTGACCTGCCAAGAACCCTAATGATGAAGTGTCATACAAGAGTATACGTGCTCTATCTTACTCAAGGTGTCAAAGTGTCCAAGAGATCCCGTAAACTGCCTACCTACCTCTATTTATAGAGGATCAAGCCCGAACGTAGTTCTGAAATGATATGATCGATTATTTATGATCAATTATCCTCTCTCCAGTGGGATAATGACTGTTATCTCTGATATAAATCGTGTATGATGTATATTTTGAGGTTACCAAGCTGTTATGGTAATGTAGAATGATTATCCTTTGTATTTATCATGATTTTGTATCATTTATCAAGTATATATGACATATATCCTCTAATAACTGAATGTATATCTGTTTAGGAGTGTTTTTAGGTGATATAGACGTGTTCCTAAAAAGTAGGAGGTCTGCCTTATCTGAATTGGCAGCCTAATCAGGCTTCCGGCGGAAGCTAGGGATACCGCCCGGTAGCTTGGCTCCAGTACCCCCTCCGGTAACCCCATCATGGAAGCTACTCTAGAAGCCCTCCTGGATGACTGGTAGTGGTTATAGGTTATGCACATGGGGATGCCCTTGGGATCCTAATCCACACATTTCCTTACTGCCATGTACATGGTAACCCCTAGGGCTGCCATGAGCCCTTGAAAGCTTGACAGATCACTTAGTTTCCTCATGGGTCTGGACCCTAATCCTCTAGTGGGCCTAAATCTAACCCATGCAAGATTTTGGCCACAAAAACTACCCCCCAGTTCCCTGAAGTACTGAGTGTAAAGGGAACCAATTATTCACAGGGTGCCGCTTCCACGATCAATGATTCATTTTCCCTCTGCCATGACAATTTGATTCAACAGAAGGTGTGAATATGAAGAACTATCACTCGTAAACATTTGAATAAATTTCGTTGCTTTTATTTGGTGATTGCATTACGGTAATAAATAATCCGCAAAGATGGGAGTCCTTTTTAGTTCGGCTAATTGTCAAATTAACTCGCTTATTCTTGGTAAATAAATAGATAATTATCAAGAAAGAACAATTTGAATTTAAACTTCACTTTTCCTTCAAGATAGGCTAGAAGCGGTTCATTCCCTATATCAACACGCTTCCCCCCATGCCTTGTTTTCTGTGCCACATTCACTCAACAGGGGTTGTGCCTCTTCTCTCTTTGTTTTAATATATTAACACTTTTAGGCCTTTCATTTTTCTTTTCATCTATACGATATACTCTTTCCCAAATACACAGAAGGTTTCGAGGATCTCCGACGAAGTCTCTAGTGAAGGTTAAAGCGCTTGTATACTCATCTTCTCACCCCTATTCAGGTGCGTTTCCCGATTTCTTGGCTCGTATGCTCAGCTGTGTGGTCAATCGTATGTATACAGTTCCCCACACCTACTGTCGTTTTCATATATTAATATATACAAATTGGTGTTTTGTATACGTCTTTGAATCGATGATTGACTTGAACCCTTAGTGATCATTGGATGCGATTCATTTTGATTTGTCCGAATTGAGTATGCTTAATCATAGATCCCTGTTGTCCTTCCTAGATTTTGAATCGTATTTAAGTTAGATTTATATGCTTAAATAGCAGGATGCATGTATAAATCTTTGTTCTACAAAGCATGTATCAAATGAGTTTGGGGTGATTAATATTCCGGTTATCCTTCCGGCCATTTCTTAGTATATCCATAATGTGTTTAATGTTCGTTCTCTGTGAACTCTATTTGTTTTGAACCTGTTTCACTGAGTAAATATCTATAATTGATTGGCTTAAGTACGTTGACGATACCCTAGGCCTATTCTTCCTCTTTCCACTTAGATTATGCAACCATGACACCATCACTCTAGGTTACCACGCCAATAGCCACCACCCAAGCCTTAACCTATTTAGCCTCAAGAAAATTTTGAGTAGTATGTTACTTAGAAGGTTCTTTTCATCCTGGCTTTGTTGGGGGTACGTTCACTTTCGCCGTGATACCCCATAGGTTAGGGGGTTTCCGTGATCCCTGGTAGTTCCCAGTCTCTTTATGAGCACCTTTTCCCCTTCCCAACTTCTTATATTGACCTGCTTCCTTTCCTTGGTTGCAGATGTCTTACCCTTCATCTCCAGAAGGCTCATCCAGTCACCCGGGACATCTATCACCAGTTTCCGGGTGCCCGTCTGACTCCTGGTCTACCCATTTGAATGATCTCCTTCTCCCTCGCCCTCTGTCTTCCTTAAGGCTTTCCGTGAGCTCTCGCACCCGTTCTAGGGTGCCCATGATCAATCCCCTAGAGGCAGAGATTGTTAATAGGTATCCTCTTTATCTCCAAGAGGTAGGTTCTTCAAGCCTTGGGGTAGCCGCTGTCGATCCGATAACCCTAAGTTCTAATACGGAAGATGAGGAAAGAGCTGCATCTGGGGATTTCCATACTGGCTCTTATGATGATTTATGGAAGGATGGGGAGCAACCATTCTTCAACAGTGGTGATTATGTAGATGATGAAAAGGAGGTAAAGTTAAAGAAAGTGGTTAAGAAAGTACTTGCTTGTGAGAACATGGACTCCATTATGAACCCTGATAGGTTGGGGAAGCTACTCAAATCTTACAATCCGGGATGCTCATTGGTAATCCCTGATAAGGGGGAGAGATGTCACAGATTTGATATGTTTGAACCTGAACAGGTTATCCCGGGTACCATTTTTTCAACCAATTACTTTAAGCTCGGGTTTTCTTTGCCCATGCATCCATTCTTCCTCGAGCTTCTTGATTTTTAAGATCTATCTCCACCTCAACTGACCCCCAGTTCCTTTCGGGTGGCAGCCTGTATGTATGTTCTCTATCATCAGCACTTTAAGGTTTCCCTATCGGTGAGAGAACTATGGTATTTTTACCAATTGAAAGAGGTTAAAAGAAAAGCGGGGATATATTATCTCACGTCATGGTATAACCACCACAGTCAGTGTGTTAAGGGTAATAAACGAGGAATGTACGATTGGCAAGAAATGTTCTTGTACTGTTATGATGGTGGGGAAGTTAGAAAGGATTTCAACACGTCTCCATGTAAGCATCTTTCCTTCGCCATCTTTCGATTCTTCCCTATCCACTAGTTATAAGTCTTTCTCACATTTGGCCACCCATTTTAGGGTTCCCGGATCCCACTCCGCTAGAGGGGGTGGAGGAGAAAAGAGCTAAGCGTGTCGCAAAGTTAGCAGCCGATCTGGGGGATGGTGATAGCCTACTCACACCTGAGGTCCTGGTTAGTCTGGGCTTTGGCCTGCTTAAGAGTGCCTCACCCTCTACCTCATGTGATAGTGTTGGCGAGGAGGCTCCCGGGCGGTTGCCCGAGCTGGGGACCCAGAACTTTACCGAGGCTATCTCCGGTTTGCATTTCCTCGTTGTTGTTTTTCATTTGATTAGTCCATCTTGACTGTATTTTATTGTTCTGTACTACTCTTTAGCATATTAAATATGATGTATGTCGTTCATCTAATATTTTCTTCCCATATTCCTTTTTCAGGTATGTCTGATCCGTGCCTTATTTCATTCAACCTTCCGAGAAATATGAGGACTTGTTCCGTGATGATGACCTGGCTATGCTCGAGACCTCTATCAAGGCTACCCCCATCTCTCGGGTTCCCACCTCTACAACTGTTGAGGTTTAGACTTCCGCCCAAGACAAGCTTAGACTATCTCAAGTTTCTTGGAGTTTGGCATCGACCCCGGAAACCCGGTCATCAAAGAAGGCCAAACTCTCTCAGCCAAGTGCTCCTATGGGTGACGTTGAACAGTTCTACCGTCTGGCGGGTGGTCACTTTCCCATAGAGGTCATTTCGGGGTGGTCTAAACTGAAGAGATTAGAAGTTTCCATGTCCATGTTGTCCTCTGCTGGTGAGAGCTTCTTCCATCAATTGAGGCTTTCTAACCAGCTTACCGTGGCCACCCGCGGGGATATGAGACTTAGGGAGGAGGTGAAGTAGTTAAGGTTAGATATCCAGGCGCTCGAAGATGAGAAGAAAACGTTGTTTGATGCCAACACGAAGTTGAAGAATGATGTCTCGGTAGTGACTAAGGAGAAGGATAAGCTTGGCAAGGTTATTTCCAGCCAAGACAAGGAGAAGGAGGAACTGGAAGCCTCGCATGCAGCCACAGCCAAAGAGTTACAGACCCAGGTGGATGCCCTGCTGGCTGCGACCAGGAAGTACAAAGAAGCTTTGCCTGAGAGGTTCAAGATGGGATTTTCTAAAGGTGCCCGGGACTACATGAAATCAACTTGGAAGGTGATGCCAGACCTCGACTGGGCGCTCCTGGGAGAGGATGCGGTAGCCCAGGTGGAGGGCTTCAAGGCGGAAGTTGCAAAGCTCAAGGCTGTCAAACCTAAGGTTGCTACCACAACCTCGATTGTCCAAGATGATGCTGCTGAAAACACCGCCACCTTTGAGGTTAAGGTCGGGGCTCCCGCGGATGTGGTTGAGGTTACCCCGAGCGATCCTTCTAAGAAGATTGATCCTATGGAGGATTCTCGCGGCTCTGAGGCAAGTAAGGACACTCTTTCCGCTTAAGTAACTTTCGAAAATCGTCTTTATCATCTTAAACTTGTGTTCTGCTGGTTTATGGATTTTTTTGGTTTTAAAGGGGGTGGGATCCTATAACACTCCACACATGTAACGTTTTAACTCTGTGACTTAACTCCATTCGTTCTATGGCCTTGGGCCTTGGTACTCTTAGACTGGTTATCAACTTAATGCACGTTTGTTTTATTACCTTATTATGGCTGGCTATGCCCTAAGTAATTTTCGTATAAAGGCTCAGTAATGGACGCTTGCAGGTTACCATGATTATGACACAAGTAACTTGGTTTAGACTAAGTCTTCCAACATGCCTTTCTAACTTAATCGTACATGAATTATTCAATGATTATTCAGCGAGTACTACTTCGCAATTGATAATTATCACGATTCAGACTCTAAGCTCTTTCATACCCTGGGGTATTAATTTGCTAAGAAAGGTGATACTATAACTTAAAACAATTCATAACTAAATTCAAATATCAGATTCTAACGAGTAATATGATCCTCCTGATTGATCCTAAGACAAGTTTATACGGGTATCTAGAGGATATATGTCACATTTACGTTGATTAAATGAGTTGAATGATAAATTATGAATCAAGAATTGAACAGTTGGATGGTAACGCAGTATAGAGCTGTACTCGAGTAGTTATTTCAACACGTACCTGGATAGGCAGCCAAAAATGATAAACTACTTGTACCTTAGTCCATCCAGTAACCCTATAGCATCTGGAAGCCCCAAAGATGGGAACCTGACTCCGGGAGCCTTTTTGCCGGTAATCCGTACCCGGTAGCCTCGGTGCCGCAGGCTCAGCCTGGAAGCCTCTGTTCCGGGAGCCCTAGTCATTTAATAAATCACATGTGGTAATGTCATGTAAGCCATTCCGGTAAGGCTGCATTAGTAAAATATTTGATAATCCACACGAGCTATGTAACAGCCCCAGATCCGGGGTCGGGGACCTGGTCGTTACGGTCACTAGTACAAAACTGACCTTATATGTCGCCTCTTATACGTCGGTTCTGGCCAAAGGCGACGTATAAAGTAGTTATATACGTCGATTCCGCATAAAGGCGACGTATAAGGTCAATTTTTAAAATTTTTTACGTCGGTTGAACAAAACGCCGACGTATAAAGTCATATTATACGTTGGTTGAGGAAAAGGCGATGTATAAAATGCTACTTTATACGTCGGTTGAGAAAAAGGCGACGTATATAATGCTACTTTATACGTCGGTTGAGAAAAAGGCGACGTATATAATGCTACTTTATACGTCGGTTGAGGAAAGGCGACGTATAAAATGCTACTTTACTTTAAAAAAAAAGCGACGTATATAATACTACTTTATATGTCGGTTGAGGAAAGGCGACGTATATAATACTACTTTATACGTCGCTCTTAATATAACCGACGTATAAAACCTTTAACGAAATTAAAGAAATTAGAAGTTGCCACGTGTCACATTATTATTGGGTAACATTGAAGCACAAGGATTGTGCTTCTTTCAGATTACTTTGAACCGCTGGATTGAATTAACAAGATCTGAGCCATTGGATTGAATTAAATCTCTTAAACATATATTTTAACTATCTTTTTTGTTTTAATTTTATCTCTCGATCTACCAAAATCTCTCTCTCGATCGACCCAAATCTCTCTCTCTCTGCCCTCTTCTTCTTCTCTCTCTCTCTCGACATCTCTCCCTTCTCTCTCATTTCTTCACAATCTCTGTTGCACAATCTCTCCCTCTCTATCTCTCTCTCGCTCGAATCTCTTTCTCCTTTCTTCTCTGTTCGAACTCTCTCTCTCTCTCCCTTTATTCTCCTCCCTGCCTCCTCTCATCTATATATATATATATGTATATATATATGTGCGCGATTATGTGTGTGTGTGTTAATCGATTTGTTTGTGTGTGATAATCGATTTGTTTGTGTGTTAGAGGTAAAATCAACATCTCTACTATCCAATTTGTTTGTGTGTTAGAGTTAGTAAATCTGAATTGATGTTTTATGAGTTCAAAGCAGAAGATATGCAAATTCAAATAGAAGGGAAAATTTGTTTAGTCACGGGAGCAAATTCAGGCGTTGGTTGTGCAGCTGCTGAGGGCCTCGCTTCACGGGGAGCTACTGTCTACATTGGCCTTAAATTGCTAACCAATAATTGGGTTTCGATTAAATGTGGTAATACTCAAATGATCATTTTTCCGAAAAGTTGAATATTTGCAGGGTTTTATGTTTTTCTAGTTTTTCGAGAATTAGGTTAGTTATGTAATTCAGATTTGTAAGTCTTGCTGATAAAAGGGTTTGCAGTTTTTCGGGTTATTAATCATTTTGGTGTTCGTAATTGGGTCAATTTTGTGTCTTTGTAAAGCTTGTTGAAATTTGATAAGAATGAGAATTTAAGGTTTTAGGAAAATTATTGTAATAAACGAGATGTTTTGGGGCCATATTGGGGTTAACTCAATCGTGTGGTTTCGTATTTGGATTTTGTCTCTTTGAAATTGAGGCGGGTTCTTGTTGGACATTGCCATTTTGGTTGATTACCTTAAGCATTGGGTTATAGTATTTCCCAATTCATATTGATCAAGTTTTTTTTTAACTGATTTGAATATATGCTCCTCTGGTTCAGAGTTCAGACAAGTGTGGTTTGCAAGTGTTCAATGGCATCCCCTGCAATAAGCTTTGGTGCATTGGTTACTCTGAAAGAACTGACATCCACATGCCCGCACTTTAAGGAAGGGGCATCTCTTCGAGTTACTGGCAAGTGGGTAATTTGGTAGATGGTTCCCTTTACCATCTGTTTGTGTACATGATATTGTACAGGACTCACAAATCAAGTCAGGAAGCAGGCAAGGTTCTCTAGAAGGTGTGCCCCTTATTAATGTTCTGAAAGCTAACTATTTCTACAGTGATAGTGGTTACTAAAGGAGCATCATATTGTTTCGCTACAGGTGAAGCATCTTAAAATGGAAATGCACATGGTTTGCAGAATGGGAAAAATGCATCTGTTTGTATATCTGGTACTTTAAGGTCGTTTTGTGGTTTATCGATGGGAATTAGGCAGATTGGAAAGTCATGACCAAGATAATAATGCATCTACACCACTTCAGCCATATCTTTCTCCACCTTTGGAAAGTCAGCAGTTCACTTCTCTCAGGAGTAATCATTCTTCAATTGTGAGTTTAACATCCCTTAACCCTTTACAGTTTACTTTATCCTTCAGCAAGACCTTCAATCAATGTAGAGCTAATTCAGTAATGTAACAGGAGATGGAACTCATAACTGATTTAAGAGGACACATGGAGCAACTTCACAAAGAGATATTTGATCTGCGAAAATCGTTACACAACTGCATGGAGATGCAGGTGAAATTTCAGCATTTCATGATGCGGGAGGTTGAAAGTGTTAAAAGTCATTCAAGTGAGTATATATTCTATGCATATTATATTTGCAATTATAAAGATGGATCGTACCTAATAATTGATACTCTTGCAGCTGTAAACAAAGGAACTGGTTCTATTGATAGAATACCAAGAAAAGGAACTTGTTGCCTTTGCTCTGATGCAGAAGTTGATTCTCTCCTTTACAGGTACCAGAAAATAGCCTCTAATAAATTTTATTCAACACCACCTCAATTATATCCACACACATTTGTATAACTCTATAAATTATATCTTCATTCAGATGTGGTCACATGTGCACCTATTACAAATGCGCTCAATGGCTGCAACAACATAGTGGAATATGTCCAATATGTCAAGCTCCTATAGTAGATGTCGTCCGTACATATACTTATTAAGGTGAAGGATGAAATCTGTCAATATGTCAAGCACCTATACTAGACATACGTATACAGATTACATGTGGATCCTGAAAATGTCCAATCTGTCAAGTTCCAGTACTGGGAAAGAAGATCAGTGGCCTGGTAGGGATGACCAGCCTACCCGCAACAAAGGTCAAGAAACTGGTCATACAGAGCCTGAACAAAGTGGTCACTGAAGTTGATATTGAGGGGCCTACCTAACCATTTAGTAACCAGTAGAGGTCCTAAATTAATTAAAGCTGACATCTCAGTCTCAGGATCTATCCAAATATTCATCGTTCTCTTCTCGACTGATCTTTTTAAGTCGAAGAACAAGAATGGTATGTAGACTGTGTAATCTATCCAAACTCATTGAATGATTTAATTCTGATTTGTAAATATTTTTTTTAGATAATATACCGATCAGTTTTCTATTTTAAATACATTCTTTAGCTACTCCCCTCCATGTAGCTAGAAACATTTCTGATTTGTAAATTCAGGTCAAAAATTTAAATAAACAAATTAAATTTTTTTTTTATTTTTTGGACCTTATACGTCGGTTGTTTTGAAGAACCGACGTAAAAGGATAATAATAAACAAATTAATTTTTTTTAATTTTTTGGACCTTATACGTCAGTTGTTTTGAAGAACCGACGTAAAAGGATGACAATATACGTCGGTTGTTTAGAGGAACCGACGTAAAACGATAACAATATACGTCGGTTGTTTAGAAGAACCGACGTAAAATGGTACAATATACGTCGGTTGTTTAGAAGAACCGACGTAAAAGGGTACAATATACGTCGCCTTTTTAACCGACGTATAAGACTCTGACCTTATACGTCGCCAGCCCATACGTCGCCATTTAACCGACGTAAAAGACCTATTTAACCGACGTAAAAGGCCAGTTTTCTACTAGTGGGTCTTAATTCCAACAATAATACTTGATTTGAGTCCAAATAAACAAACACATGTTGTGACCCCATAATAATATCACATCACACACACACAAACAGTTATAGTCCCAGAGATGAAATTGAAATAAGTCTGCTAATTATAGAATCCATGAATAAAAGTTATTACAATCCAAAAGGATAACAACATAAGTTTAAAGTTTTTTCCGTTAATTACATTAATTATACATATAATTAAGGCTGAAACAAAAGCTGCCAATCTACCTCAGCAATGGCAACGAAAACTCAGCGGGTAGTCCTCTGGCTGGGGTCACCTGCTTGCGCCGAGTGTGCCTTATGCGGGCCATCAAACCTAGCTGTTGTTTTGATATAATAATAGAGCAAGGATGAGAAACAGCCCACCAACAGTAATATATGACTAAACAGTAATATATACAACAAGTCAACAATATCGATGAAACCATATGCCATGCATTTACGAATATAGTACCAGTATAATGTAAAAGATAATGTTGCAAGATAAGCAAATGTACTTTCAGTTCTGATCAGTATTCAAACCCTGTCAACAAGAAGGATATCTCATGTTGCAGAAAATAAATAAATTTGAATGATGAACTAATGCTAGAGTATTCACCGCGCCCGCTGTTCCAATCCTTACAATGATCAGTCGCAGATTGTACAGCTCAAATTAAATTTACTACCGGTAGAAGGAAGAGCTGACGGATTTACTTGTCTACCGCCCTGTTAGATCTCCCCAGCCAACGGTTGGGCCAAATGGGATGGACTGGTGCTACTCGGCCTCTTACACAACTCCTAGTTCGAATAGAATCCTGGACTCTGAACGTAAAGTTCGTCCCCCTTTCCCCAAGTATAATACTTGTTGATAAGACTCCATAAAGTAGTCGTATCTAGTTGGAAAGAAAAATTCACCAATATTTCCCAAGCTGATGCTTGTTAATGGATACCAACTTGTTCTAACATTCTTACCCGTCGAATGATGAGAAGGTACACAAGATTCAATAAATAAGTAGCAACCAAGTTGCGAATGAAAATAATAGTTTCAAAAGATTTATGACCGGGAAGTCAACAAGATAAATAACAGTTCTCAAGTAAGGTTCCCTTATAATTTGGAAGATAGATTGAATGAAGAATAGAATTTTGAAAACCTTCCTTGATAGAATAATAGTAATAATAGGACTCAGTAATAATTTACTTAGGGTATGAAGATCAGAAATGATAACGAATAGGCTCAGAATAATTTACATAATACTCGAGGGTCGAAGATAATATTTGAATGAAGTAAATCATTTTTAAAACGAGTTAGAAGAATTAAATAAATATTCAAAGAATATTTATTAAATCATAAATATTTAAAGAATATTTTTAATATTGCTCAAAATAAACCTCGCATAAATATTCAAAATAATATTCATTGAATGAATAATGAATATTCAAATTAATAATACTTATTGAAGAAATAATTATCAAATGAATATTCGAAATAATATCCGATAACTGAATCGACTTTAAATGAATATTGAAGATAATATTCATTGAATAAATAAGGTTAAAATGAATATTTAAAATAATATACATTAATTAAATAATGAAAAAAATATTTACTTAAATATTTTTCTCCGAAATAACCACGATATATCAAGAAATACTGACTCCCGGTCTATATTCGAAGAATGGGATTCATATGCCCTTCTCTAAGGGTCTTAGCAATATCCGACTTATAACCGATACATTAACTATCTAGCTTATAAGCCAACAATAATCCAAGGAACAAGTATCACAATATATCTTGAAAGTAGGCATGCATGCTATGGCATATGTATAACAGAATCAATTCATATATATATATATATATATATATATATATATATATATATATATATATATATATATATATATATATATATATATATATATATTATCACAACAACAGTTCAAAAGTATTGGAAACTTGCCTGGTAGTCGGGTAGTGGTAGTGTGTCCTGGGTCAGCTCGGTGATCTATAAACAATCAGAATATTCAAGATTAATCACTTAATGCTTTTAAAAGGCTAAGTATAAACTTGACTTTGGCTAAAACACGTTTTCAAGTGTTATACATTCTTTGGTGTAACTCTTACTAACACCGTTATGACCCGATATTGGTTCGCTATTAAGGCATGTCATTACACTTACACTTGGTAGGTACTTAAGCCATGTAAGTTCTAAGGTTGAAAGATTATACCTCGAGATTTATCGATCGTTATCTAATTGATTTTCCAAAGTTATAACCACTTGTTCTTTTAAGGGGTCCATTCGTATTTAACCCTGATTCGAATATTTTTATAAAATCGAAAAACGATCTTTTTAACATGAGGCCTTCTCTCACACCTTCCTTATGATATCTAATATTTAATTACCAAGATTTGTCACTGAATTACTCGAGTTAAGGAGGTTCAATTTCAATTACGAATTTGCATTTACGGTTTCGAACCACTTTTAGTAAATCGGCCATAAATCCTAAACCGTAAGTCCGTTTGCTTCGATTCTTTCGCCAAAACGATCTACGACTCGAGATCTATAAGGGTATGGCATATACTTGACAAGGACAGTGATTTATACCTACTGATTATGCACGGTTTTCAATATCTAACGAAATTTCGACATTACAACGGCTATAAATCGAACATTTCAAAAATCGTAACATCAAAACCAAGCCACACCAGGCATATCATACATCTTATACACATGATTCTCATCTTAAAATGTCCAATAACATATCACTTCATTATAATAATCATCATGTTACTAAATCAACTACAAGATCATGCTTTCATGCTTAACATAACACTAACATTATAACTAAGCTAAAAACTACCAAGAACATGCATATTCTCAAAGTAAAATCCAGGGTTCTTAAGGATTATACCTTCCTTGGAGAGTGCTAAAACCTTACTAAGCCTTGATTTGTCCTTGGGTGTGCTTAAGCTTGCTTAGATCAACCAAAGAATCAAGAAAAACGAAGTTAGTTCTTGAAGATCACTATTCATCCTCCTTTTGAATGATTTATTTGAAAATGGAAAAAGATGTATTTGAAGCTAAGATTTCTAGGAGATCATTTATATGAATTATAAGACTCACCATAAAAGTTTGGAGATCAAATGATGGATGGAAGTAGGATTTTGATCTTTGAATTAGAGAAGTAGTCGAATGGAGTATAATGAGGGGGGGAGAGTGTTTGCATGGTTGCTTGCTATGTTCTCATCTAAAATGAATTATTGCTATGTTATTTAGATAATATCTTGGCCAAAAACTACTTTAATAAAGTTAGTAGGTCATGGATGATGAAATCAGGGGACATGTGTTGATATTTGGTGGTAAAGAGATGTGATGAAGCTAAGTACTTGGTTGATCTCTAAGTGTTCTAGTTCCTTGTTGTAACTAGCTTGGTTAATAGATATTTTCCACTAGCACATGCATGCATCTTGATCCCCTGCTTGTTTCTTTGTCCGGTTATTGCTCAATTCATTGGTCGTTAAGAGGAATACCTCGAAGATTTCTAATTATGGTTTTACCGGAAACCTTCTTAATATTTTGCTCACATCTTTAATCCTCCTTTGTAATTCTTGAATTTAAATCCCTTAAATCTTTTTAATAAGTCCTTAGGTCTTTCAGTGTCCATGGAAATCTCGGGGAAAATTAAAGTGCTATTTTTCAGAATCCGATAACTTTTACATACACTCTTTTTCCCCTTGGATCATTAATACGAACTCAGAAATCCGCACCGGGTACTTCTATATAGTGTCATTTAATAATATTCCTATTTCCAACAAAAACACTATTCGTCACTTATTCTCTCTTTATTACTTATAATTATAAAAATGTCCTTGCGCTTTCCCGAGCGTTCCTTAACCCTTTTACGGAACCACTAGACTAATAATAGATATAGATTTGGATGACATGAGAATAACACTCTTATTTAGAATTACCATATCTTACTTATCCAGGAGATAGATTTTTCTTATCTAAGTTGTCAACCAATAGCATTCTTCAAGACATATGAACATTTGAATCCAAATCCATTCCTTTTTCATTCATTAGAACAATCGTTACATCGTAGTTGTAACCACTATTCATATTTACATTAATACATAATCAAAGTTTTAATTCTACCAAAAATCTGGGTTCTAATAGTCTCCCGGCCTTAAAAGGATTCCGTCCCGGAATCAGTCTGAAAACAAATGGGGGCACTTTTCCATAATTGCCCAGAATAGAACTTATTAATTGCCCTTGAGACTAAGGACTAAACCAAAGCATTGTTCATTATATATAAGATGACTCTAACGATCTCAAGTCTAAGGATACTTGTACAACCATCACTATATAAACAATTACTGACACGTGAGTAAACTCTATTAATTGTTTAAGTGATCGAGTCATGTTCATTGAACTCATTCCCCAATGAGCACCTACATACTAACTATAGTGTCACCACACAAATGCCTATGAGAACAGACATCCTTCGTTGGAAGTAAGTATAGTATGTACCGATCTTTACAGATTGGCTAACTTCCAATTAGTTATCCTATGATCAGGAACAGTTTAAGTTTAGTGTTATCATCTTCTAGATCTCACTATTATAATCTCATTATAATTCAAGAAACTTTACTCTAAACTATGGAATATCTTATTTAATACACTTTAAATAGATAAAACCCATAATAAAAACAAACAAAATCAAATAAGATTACATGAAAGTTCTTCTTAACTCATCATACATGATTGGATTTAGGACAAAACCTTTCAATCTCCCACTTGTACTAAAGCCAATCGCTCTGGTATCTAATACCCATCTTATCTTTATGTCGATCAAAGTGATTCTGAGACAAAGGCTTTGTCAGTGGGTCTGCTATGTTGTTATGTGTGTCAACTCTCTCGATAATGACATCTCCTCTTTCAATAATCTCCCTGATCAGATGAAAATGCCGCAATACATGTTTAGAGCTCTTATGAGATCTAGGTTCCTTAGCCTGCGCTATTGCCTTGTTGTTATCACAATACAACATAATAGGCTCCTCAATGCTAGGAACAACTCCCAACTCAAAAACAAATTTCCTCATCCAAACGACTTCTTTTGCAACCTCACTTGCAGCTATATACTCTGGTTCCGTTGTGGAGTCAGCCGTTGGAGATTGTTTGGAACTCTTCCAACTAATCGCTTCACCATTTATAGTAAACACGTACCCTGACATGGATTTGCTATCATCACTTTCTGATTGAAAACTAGAGTAAGTAAAACCCTCTATTTTCAACTCAGATCCACCAAAAACAAGAAAAATATCCTTAGTCCTTCGCAAGTACTTAAGGATGTTCTTCACTGCTTTCTAGTGGTCTTCACCTGGATCGGACTGATATCTGCTTGTCACACTAATTGAATAAGCAACATCAAGCCTAGTACATAACATCGCGTACATGATAGATCCTATTGCTGAAGCATAAGGATTCTTACTCATACGCTCTCTTTTCTCAGGTGTCTTAGGAGACATCTTTTCGGAAAGGGATACTCCATGGCTCATCGCTATGAGACCTCTCTTGGAGTTTTCGATGCTAAACCTTTTAATCAATTTTTCGATGTATGTACCCTGGGTAAGACCTATCATTCTTCTAGATCTATCTCTATAGATCTTCATCCCGAGAATGTAGGATGCTTCTCCCAAGTCCTTCATAGTGAAGTTCTTCGATAGCCACACTTTGACTGATTGAGGCATCGGTATATCATTTCCTATAAGTAGTATGTCATCACATACAATACAAGAAATGTTACCGCGCTCCCACTAACATTCTTGTAGACACATGGTTCATATCTATGTTTTTGATAAAACCAAACTCTTTGAGTGTCTCATCAAAATGGATGTTCCATCTACGAGAAGCTTGCTTTAACCCATATATGGTTCGTAGCAGCTTACACACTAGGTGTTCATTCCTTTTGGAAACAAAACCTTCAGGCTGTGTCATATACACTTCCTCTTCAATTTTCCCATTGAGGAAGGCCGCTTTCACGTCCATTTTCCAGATCTCATAGTCGTAGTAAGCAACAATCGCAAGCAAAATCCGAATTGATTTCAACAGGGCTATAGGTAAAAAAGTTTCATCAAAGTCAATCCCTTGCCTTTGTCTGAATCCTTTTTCCACGAGTCTCGCTTTATAGGTCTCCACCTGGCCATCTGCTCCAATCTTTCTTTTGTATACCCATTTGCACCCAATAGGCTTCACATCCTCTGGTGCTTCAACCAAAGTCCATACTTGGTTGGTATACATAGTATCCATTTCGGATTTCATGGCACTCTACCATTTTTCTGAGTCAACACTACTCATAGCCTCATTATAGGTCATAGGGTCGTCATTATCAATGATTGAAAACTCATTGTCATTCTCAATGAAAAGGCCATAATACCTCTCAGGTTGGCGAGACACTCTATTTGACCTACACACAGGCTGTTCTACAGAAGGTTGTTCTTTCTGAATAGGTACTTCCTCTTGAACCGTAGTAGTTTGTGCTTCTTGAAATTAATCAAGTTCAATTTTGCTCCCACTATTCCCTTCAAGGATAAACTTTTTTTCCAAGAAGGTAGTATGTCTGGAGACAAACACCCTATGATCGGTGTAAAAGTAATACCCTAAAGTCTCTTTAGGATATCCCACAAAACTACATTTTATGGATCGAGATTCCAGCTTATCAGGGTCAACTTCCTTGACATAAGCTGGACATCCCCAAATCTTAATGTGTTTAAGACTCGGTTTCCTTTCTTTCCATATCTCATATGGAGTTTGAGGAATAGATTTGGTAGGTACCTTATTCAGTAAATATGTAGAGGTTTCTAATGCATAACCCCAAAGGAATACTGGAAGATCTGCATAGCTCATCATGGATCAAACCATGTCTAACAAAGTTCGATTTCTCCTTTCAGATACCCCATTCAACTGTGGAGTATATGGAGGAGTCCACTGAGAGACTATACCATTTTCTTTGAGGTAATCTAGAAACTCTCCACTCAAGTATTCACCACCTCGATCTGATCGAAGAGTTTTAATACTATGTTTGGTTCCACTTCATTCTTGTATTCTTTAAACTTTTCAAAGGCTTTAGACTTGTGTTTCATCAAATACACATATCCAAATCTAGATTGATCATCTGTGAAAGTAATAAAGTACGAAAATCCACCCATGGCTTGGGTAGACATTGGTCCACATACATCTAAGTGTACCAATCCTATCAAATCTGCAACCCTCTCTCCATGTCCACTAAATGGAGATTTGGTCATTTTACCCAATTGACAAGACTCGCATGTCGGATATGATTCAAAATCAAAGGGGTCAAGTAACCATTCCTTATGCAATGTCCGAAGTCTGTTTTCATTAATATGACCAAGTCTGCAGTGCAACAAATAGGTAAGATTTTCATCATCCCTTTTCCTTTTATTAGTCTGTTCAATTTGCAGTAAACTATGCTCTACGTCACATAGATACTGACCATTATTTAAAATACCACTACCATAAAGAACGTTATCTCTAAGAATTGAACATTTATTATTCTAAATAACAAACAAAAATCCATCCAAGTCTAACATGGGAATATAAAAAATATTCCTCACAATGGAGGGAACAAAATAACAATTATTTAAAACAATAGTCTTGCTCGTAGGCATATCTAAATCAAATGATCCTACAGCTTCAGCAGCAACTCTTGCTCTATTTCCCATCCATAGAATCACCTTCTCTTCCTCAAGAGTACTACTTCTCCTTAGTCCCTGCAACGAATTTCAAATGTGAGAACCACAGGCGATATCTAATACCCAAGTAGAAATTTGACTTAGTGACATATTCACTTCAATCATGAACATACCTGAATCAGAAGCGGCAGTCTCACTACCCTTCTTCTTCAATTCTGCAAGGTAAACCTTGCAGTTCCTCTTCTAGTGCCCCACCTTGTTACAGTGGAAGCAAACAGCTTTGCTCTTGGGGTCTTCTTTAGCCTTTGCAAGATTAGTCTTCTCACCACCATTCTTCTTCTTGGGAAAGGTACTTTTCCTTTTTTTGGAAGTAGAGCCTTCACCAATAACAAGAACATAACTCTTCTTTGAAGGAAAGTTCGACTCTGCAGTCTTCAACATGTTATGGAGTTCAGGCAAGCTAACATCCATCTTATTCATGTGAAAGTTCACAACAAACTATGAGAACGAATCTGGAAGCGATTGCAAGACCAAGTCTTGGTTTAGTTCCCTATCCATGACAAAACCAAGTTATCCCAAACGTTTAATCAAATTGATCATCTTGAGCACATGGTCATTCACAGATGTCCCCTCTGCCATCTTACAACGGAATAGCTCTTTTGATATCTCATACCGAGCTGTCCTCCCCTCTACATCATAGAACTCTTGTAGATGTACTAGTATAGCATAAGAATCCATGTGCGCATGTTACTTCTGAAGCTTAGAGTTCGTAGATGCCAACATTACACATTGGGCAACAATTGCCTCTTCTATCCATGTTTGATACTCTCGATGTTCTTCAAAAGGTGCATCATCAACATGGGCTATAACCCTCTAAATACATAACTATGCATTCATAATGCATGTGAGAATAGGGATCCTATTTTCCATCACACAACCTCGGTTGTGGCACGACACGCTATGTGATGTTCCATAGGCAGACAAGCTCTTGTCAATTACATCTCATGTTATTCCCTTTTTATCTTTAGCCTCTTGAATCATTGAATCACGGTCGTAGCACGTCAAAATTCAATATTCTAAGTCAAGTCTTACCCAACATTTTGTACAATTGAATCAGTCTCCAATGGCCCACGGCTGTAGCACGTAACGACCATTAGATTCTAATTCATTGTACACATCCCTATGTGATAGACAAGTATTTCTTATTTTGAAATCAAAGCCCTCGGCTGTAGCACGAAACGACAATGATTTAAAAATAAGAACTACTTTCTACCATGTTGGAAGGCTATGACCGACACAAGCCCGTTGTGACTTTGACCATTTATTAACGTGATATTTAAAAGAGGGATTTTAATCATAATAAGGTTACAAAACATTTTCGTTATAATCTAGATGTCAAACATGCTTAGTATGTTTAAAGAATCAGCCTAAATCTAGCATCTCTTGTTCAACCTAGACATATATCTTATATATAATCATTCAATAACACATAGGTAGGCATGTTAGATCATGTAGTACTATTTTGAACTTATGTATGGATCATTGGTTGTGTTTAAAAGTGGTTAAACAGTCAAAACAAGCTTTAAAAACACTTTTAGAATCTGTAATCGTTTCAAAATTATTTTTATAAAAATATTTAACCCCACCATTAGAACCGAATCGTCAATACGAATCCAACGGCACCAACCACGCCCCGAAAGGAGATTCCACGCGCCCCCATGCCTAATATATGGACTGAGCCTGTCTTGGATACGGTCAAGAGAGATTTGTAGAGAATTGTTAGTAATTTAAAGCTGGTTGTGTTTCCGAATCCGAATAGGGATGATACTGGAAAGGCATTGCGGGATTGGGATCTTTGGGGGCCTTTTTTCTTTATTGTGTTTCTCGGCCTTACGTTGTCCTGGTCTGCTTTCGTTAAGAAGGTAGTTTTCTGATATGTTATCGCGATAATATTTTGTTAATTGAAGTAATGTGGTATGTTTTTTTCGTTATAGTAAATGTTAGCTTTTCTGATATTGTTAATAGGTAAAATATATGGAACATTTGAAAATAGTGTAAAGATTATTTAATTGATAGAGGTCTAGTCTTGCTTTGCGATATGGAATGATTGCTCCTAGTTACCTAAGTTTTGAATTGTGTTATATCTTTGAAATGCTGGAGCTGCTAAGTAGTAGCCTCAGGGTTGTAAAAATCGGTCAACTCGGTCGAGTACTCGGCCGAGTACTCATTTTGGACCCCTAAACCGATCCAAATAGTGACTAATCGGACCAAAAACCGGTTTTTGCTACAACTCAGTCAAGACTCGTGTTGACTCCGAGTAATCGGGGTCAGACTCGGGTTGACTCCGAGTAATTGGGGTCAAACTCGGGCTTGACTAAAAAATAATTTTTATTGCTCAACTTATAGTTATAACCTAGATTCGACCCAATTTTATTAAACCCAATCTGAAAGAATATCTCTCGTCCTCTCTTGTCCTCTCTCGTCCTCTCTCTCTCAAAGATTCGATACATACACCCAGATTAAATACATACACGACCAAGATTCAAATCGAAAGGTAATAATATCTTCTCTTTATCAATTAAATCAAGTCCATCTTTGATTATTTGAATTAATGTTGAATCTTTTATAGACTTATAGTAAACACTTTAATTAGAGCTCTGAATTAGATTTTAATTTTATACTACTAGTCTATTACGAATTCGAGCTTTGTAGTTTATGGTATACTCTGTAAAATGGTGGTTTAAATCCTTTGTTTTGTTACCGACTCGCCGTTGTCCTGTTTTGTTGCTGCTTCTTTTAGTCGTTGTTTTGCTGGTAATTCATTTTATGCTTGTGTAAGATATTCTGGGTCATTGATTTCTGTAGTTTGTTCAGATGTTCTTATTTTGTTTCCCTTTTATGACATAAAGGATGTTCTGTTGAATAATACTTGGGTAAGATGAAGGATAAATTTGATATGTTAGTTGCTAATCATGCAAGTCAGGCTCAGGGATGGATTGTGGAAGGTGGGATGATGAAGAGCTATCAGATGACTCAACTGTAACGATTTGAAAATAGAAGTTCATTGCTTACGGTTACTAGAAGACCGTTTAGAGAACTTAATGAAGACGATTTTGAGTCTGATGATGAAGATAATGATGATGTAGTTGCCATTGAAGAAGAAGAAGATGATTATGTTGACCAATGGTTATTGGTGAATCAGTTACCCTATTTTTATTTTTGTAGTCTGTTCTGGCCGAATATATTTGAACACTATTATAATTAATGTGGTGTTACTTGTTACTTGTTAGCAGGGTTGTAATAATATTATTACTTTATTAGTAATATTAATATTATTGTTAAGTTTTAAGTTTAACAATATAAATTATCCGATTAGTAGTCCGAGTACTCATTCCGAGTACTCGCCGAGTTTCCGATTACTCATTTTTCTGACCAAAACCGAGTTGGTCCGATTTCCGCTTTTTACAACCATGAGTAGCCTTAAAACATAGTTTTCGTTAATGATCTATTTTTGTCAAGATAGTGGACTAGAGCAAATTTATCATTTAATGAAAGAATTACTATTTTTTGAACTACCATGACATTCTTGAAAGGTCTTCTTGCTTTATTACTCAATCTTTTAGTTCACATTGACAAGGAAAAGTGGGTGCCTAAGGTGGAATCAGGCCGTAAGAACCCTGCTTTCATCAGAATCAGGCTACTAAATGTTTTTTTCAGAAAATCTTATGAAATTGGAGCAATTGGTCGGTTGTTGAGGAGCCTTGCTATGGTCATGCAAACGCATAGTGATACATGACAATGGTGGGAAATGGGTTGAAATAAGGGGATCATGAACCTTTTCCGCTGTAGCAAAGATTATATTCTAAAATACTCATGGATTCATATAATTCAACTCTTATTAGTTATAATGATTACAATTACAATATGTAAATAGATACCCCTAAACTGGGAGAAAAAATAAAAATCCTAGATTATAGGGGACTAATCATAATGATAACTACTACCTAATCATTGCCTACTTTAGTATTTTAAAAATACTTGAACAACTATAAGTTACAACTAATTTATTAGTTGCGTTGCAACTAATTATTAACTAATTTAGTAGCAAATAGCGAATTTATTGATGAATATCTGAATTGCTAAAGGGTCGAGAGAACAGAGGAGAGTCTGCGAGTAATTACAAGCTTGTGAGAATAACCCATTTAGGTGGTATGAGAAACTTCGAAAGGGCAATGCACAAATACGAGGTTGCAAGTGCACAAATACAAGGTTGTAGTATTTTATGATTTATCTATGTAACAAATTGGCTTAGATGGCTTAGCCTCCTAGATAAAAGATATATTGATGGATTGATGCAGTCATGACCAAAAAACAAGGAAAAAGATTAAAGTGATATAATAAAGTTGAGAACCCATAGGCGGAATGGCTACTGACTTGGAATCTTAACTATGGTTTTCAAAGAAAGTCGGGCTACGGCTAGAATCGTCGTCGAAGAGAAGAGAGATGGAGAATACCTTGGATTTTTGCTCTTGATCTTCTATCGCGACTCCCTTTGTTTAGTTTATCTTTTATGTTGATTTTAATAGATACAAAATGCTTTTTTTTTTTGAAAAGAGATACAAAATGCTTCTTTTACTATTTTATTATACTAGCTTAAAACTCGTGCGATGCACAGATTCTTTTTAATATTATAAGAATTTTTTTCATTGATTTAAATTATTTTTTAAAAAAATGAATTTTGGAAGCTTAAATTCTTTTTTAAGATGATTTGATAATAAATATATATGTTAATCGTGATATTTACAGAAAATGAGGGATTTCAGTTAGAATATATAGAAAAGCTGATAAGTTTTAGTTGAAAAAGGTATTCAGTTAATTGATAGTAATTATAAAATTATTATTTTATTTTATTAAATATAATGCCCGTGATATGATTGGAAAAATAGAGAATTTAGTTAGATAAAATTAAAAAAATAACATGTTTTAGGTGAAAAAGGTAATTGATTAGTTTATAGCAATTACAATTAAATTACGTTATTTTACTAATTACCATTACTCGTAATATTTTTAGAAAAGGAGAAATTAATATTGTTCGTGATATTTTTATTAAAAGAGGGATTTTATTTAGAAAATATAAAAAAATGATATGTTTTAGCTGAAAAAGGTAATTGGTTAATTATTAATATTATAATATTATTAGTTTATTGTATTAAATAGAACCGCTTGTGATATAATTGAAAAAATAGAGATTTTAGTTAGACAAAATAGAAAGGTAACATGAAAATTAAAAAAGTGACTTGACTTATGTGAAAAAGGTAATTGATTAGTTTATAGTAATTATAATTTAATTATGTTATTTTACTAAATAAAATTGCTCATAGTGTTTTTAGAAAATGAGATATTAATGTTGCCCGTGATATTTCTAGAAAAAAAGGGAATTTAATTTGGGAAAAATATAAAAGATGATATGTTTTAGTTGAAAAGGTAATCGGTTAATAATTAGTATTATGATATTTTTATTTTATTTTTATTAAATAGAAACATCCGTGATATAATTGGAAAAATAGAGGTTTTAGTAAAAGAAAATAAAAAAGTTAACGTGTTTTGGCTGAAAAGGTAATTATCTATGATATAATTGAAAAAAAGAGATATTTTAGTTAGAGAAAAGGGAAAAGGTAACGTGGCTGAAAAAGGTAATTGAATAGTTAATAGTATTTATAAAATAATTGCGTTATTTGATTAAACAAAATTGTTCGTAGTGTTTTTTAAAAAAAAGAAAAATTTTAGTTAGATAGAATGCAAAAGATATTGTATTTTACCTGAAAAAGGAAATTATTTTATTTTTGAAAGAAAAGGTAATATGTTTAACCTGAAAAAGAAAATTGATTAATAAAAGAGAAATTTTAGTTAGATAAAATATATAAGATATTATATTTTACCTGAAAAAGGAAATTATTTAGTTATTGAAAAATAGAAAAGATAATATGTTTAACGTGAAAAAAGAAATTGATTAGTTAGTAGGATGAGTAAGGGTAGAATAGTAAAATCAACAGGTACTGTACCGACCGACCGACCAACCAACCGATCAAACTTTTAATGTTTCGGCTTTTATATAATAGTATAGATTTTTATAGACTATATCTAATATAATTTTTTGAAAAGAATCATCAAATTTTAAATATACTTCGAATTTCTTGGGGTATTTATAAATACACATATATATATCAAACCTTCGTCAACTTGACTAGTCATATCATCGTGCCAACCATGTTCTTAAATGTATATGAACAAATCTTTAACACCTTGATCCACATCATTCTCTTGTCCTTTATAAATAACTCGTCGAGGAATTTCATAGATTTAGGAATTAACCGACAAATGGATGTTAATTTCTCGCTTAACTTAAGAATATCGGATGTCTAACTCTATATGCACGATGGATGGAAACATGACACCTTATCTACGTTTTTTTTTTAATGTTATATTGTTATCACAATGAGCTCTAAGAGAATCAACTATTTGTCTTTTCTTCAATAACGAGAAATTGTTCACCCATGTGATTTACTTTATCATTGTATTGAATCATTTGTCACTTTTTCAGCACCCTATCTCATGAGTACTAGTACTAGTGGGGCATACTAGTAGCGATGAATGTCAAATTCCGGAATCTCTTCAATTTTGGCCACGAAACTTTTTCCTGGAGTGAACAATAGTACCTATGACCGTGATAATAAAAAATTCTTCAACTTTGACAATTGAAGATTTTTTCACCATACCTGATAAACACTTGATTTTTCAAAACTTTAAATCTCCCAGCAATGAAGAAATTGATGTAGAAGACCAAGCTCTTGATACCAATTATGCTCAGAAGAAATAAAAATGAGGAAAAGATTAATAAAAGGAAAGAATAGAATGGAGTAACCACAGAATACCCACTAGCCTTAACATGATCCAACGGCACAGAACCACTACCCATGGGATTTCACAACCTTGGAGATGAAGAATTTGCACGGATCGCAATTCACAACCCATTACAATAAAGAAACAATTCTTAATTGTAATTAACCAATCAAAATTTTACTTATAATTAACATATAAGAGGGGGGAAACCCTTATACTTGACCAAGAAGTAAAAAATCTAATAACAAGGGAACTACTGAATAAAAGAAACAATCTTTTTATTATTATTTTTAATACAATAATAGAAAATATGCCTCGTGATATATTTATAATAAATTTCTAGCAGAAACGTAATCCAAGAGAAGCTAGATAACTAAAAGCATCTTGTATATATTAATAAGATAAGGTTAATATGTGTCATATAATGTATGTTAGCATCTAGATTAATGTAAGTATATTTAAACAATTACAAACATTATCAATAATAATACTATCCAAACATAAATATTTTTCAAAACCAAATAATAAAAGAGTCTATTCATTCAAGCAGTGAACCAAACACACATAATATCAGGAATCAAGTTTCAATCTTGTTAAAACTTTAATTCCATTTCTGATTTCAAACCTACACCTACGAACCAAACACCTCAAATATTAGTTGTGTTTCCAATAATAACGCAAGTATATATGAAAATTTGAAAAAAAATTAATAGATACATTCGTGAACTAACACATGTACATTCCATAATTGTATTTGTGTTGTTTTGAGCATTTTTCCTTTAACTACTCAAAAGGGCCAACACCTAAGTTTTTATTATAGGATCGAGCATGAAATTTATCAAGTTGTAAGATTCTATTCATGTTCGACTCGTGAAGTTCGAAGCTGTTAACTTTCAAGCACAAGTCAAGTTTGAACTACTCGAGATTCTAAAGATAATTTTTATAAGTCATCGTGTAATTATTCAGCAAAAAAACAAAACGTGTTCTTCTTTTCCTTTTTTTTTCTGAAGTGTGCATAAAGTCATTTAGCAAAAAGAGAAAAGAGTGTGCTCTAACTAAGCGCAAAGTGGAGGCTAACCCTTAGCTTCATTTCAAAAAGAGCGATCATGTGCGATTATTATATGAAGCAATAGCGTTCTTTTTTTAAACTGAGAAATTTGACTTGATGCGAACAATATTTTGAAATATGGGCCAAATATCTTAGTTTACTGGGCTTGTTTTTAATAGACGATACATACCTTGGGCTTGTTTTTAAAAGCCTGTGATGAAGATATTGATAATTTTGATGAATATTTGCTTTCAGTATTCCGTTTCAATTGTTAACTGCTGTGAAGTTCCTAACTCTTGGTTTGTTATTTATTTAGTGGCTGTTATAACTCATAACACATCAGACCTAGGAAGTATTGTATGCTAGTGGTGCTTGTCAATTGTATAGCTGCTCTTCAATTTTTTAACAGAATCTCATCTTCCTGGTTTTCGGGTCATAATAACGATTTCTTGAGTTATATATTATTTGACTTGCAGTCTGAGGTTTTTGCTGTTGCATTTGCACTGCTGGCAGCTGGGGCTGTGATATTGACACTGAATGTGTTACTGTTGGTAAACAGTCTCTCTCCTATTCCTGTCTTTTTATATTGAAAATATGATACATGGATGCAAGTATTTGGCTGTGCACTTGCACTACTAGAAAAACTGGATTAGACATCGCACCTTTTACATCAGTTTGAAAAACCACTGATGTTAAAAAGGTTTTTAACATCGATTTTTTTAAAAGCGATGTTAAGCTGTTTTTCAGACATCGATATGTAAAATAACAGATGTCTTTTATGATTTTTTAAAAAATAAAAAACACACGGCTAATACATTTCCCCCCATTTCTAATAAAACATTTCCCCGTTAGATTATTTCCCCCCATTCTAATAAAACATTTCCCCCCTTAAAACATTTCATTCCCCCGCCTTTGAACTTTCCCCTAAATTATTTGCCCGCTCTCAACTTTGCTTTCTCGACCTAGCCGCCTCTCTCTCGACCCTCATCTCTCTCTCACTCATCTCTCTCTTTCATCTCTCTTTCTCTCTCACTCATCTCTCTCTTTCATCTCTCTTTCTCTCTCACTAATCTCTCTCTCACTCTCATCAGTACTACACGACCCTCTCTCTCTGTCTCTCTCACCCGCCTCACTTTTCTCTAATTAACCCTAATTAAACCCACATCTTAGTAATTATGATTTCTGTAAATCGAAATAAAGAAGAGGGAAGCTCAAATTAAGAGAAAAGGAAGCTCAAATCGTAAGTAATTTTCCGATTAATAGTTCGATTTAAGCTCGATTTTGTTTTAATTGAACATTTTTTTGCAGATTGGTTGCTCTTTTAGCTTGGATCATCTACAATTAGTAAGTTTTTGTGTTAATTACTTGTTTTTCTTTTTGAATTTATCTATTTCTTGTTTTTCTTGTATTACTTGTTCTGGGTCATCTGCAAATTCATATTTTTCTTGTTTGAATTAAGTTTTTGTTTCTTGTTTTTAGTTTGTATTACTTGTAATTCTTATTTGTAATTCTTATTTTTTGTTTCATATAAATTGAAAAACCCTAAATATTTTTAGGTATGTGCTACCTAGTATATTCTGTATTACTTAACTTTCTTGAACAGATGCAGATCTTAACGATTGTATGTTTTTACAGATCCGTGATTATATTCATGTTATGGACCTAGCAGATGGTCATGTTGCTGCACTCAGAAAGCTTTTTGCTGCAGATAATATAGGTGATTGCATCATTTTATAGATAAATTATATGCCTACACTGGTATTATTGCTCTTACACTTGTGCTTTTTATGCAAGACCTCCACTTAATAACTATAAATATGCATACTTTTGTACTTGTTGTCCTACCAACCACCAAGTGCACAGGCTGGTTGTAAATCTTGTTAGTTTGCAAAGATATTAATCTCTTTCCTGATGCGGTGCACATGCAGGAGTGCCCTGTTGGTACTTACAAAGACGTTGAAGGTTCGGATGCAAGTCTCTGTACCCCATGTTCCTTGGAGTTCCTTCCAGGTCATGCATCCTTTGTATATGTGCGAGGTATGTTTATTCACTAAGTCTGCATGCTTTTCTTGCATTAGTTTGTTCACTTTGTTCATCCTTGGTATATGTATAAGCTTTGATATCATATTCTCACATGTGAGTATATAGTTTGTGAAACTGGTATTAGTACAGAATGTGAGATTGGCACTCAATTTGGATACCATTAATATAAAAAGGCAAGTTTCGTGAAGTAGTGTTTGTCATTCTCATTCGGCTGGCTGTCATCTAAAAAAAAGTATAATATTTTTGAAGTTGAATATGTCTGGACTTGCATAAAAAATAATAGCAGAAATTAATAATAGCAGACTAATGTATCGAGCAGTTTGTTGTACAAACAACCAACTGGGAAATAATATACTGAAATCTGTCAAAGGTTAACTGAGACCCTTGTGCTCCCTTTCATTGATTCTGATCGACCTTGAACTTTCATATTTGATATGCAAAAATAAACATTGATATCGGTGAATCCAAATGCTCACTTTTTACTCTATTTTTGTCATTCACCGGTAGGGGAGAACAACAAAAAAACATATATACATTCAACTGAATTTAATACTATGGCATACCATATTTCGCAAGAAGCAGCAACATCTACCAGCTTTTCTTACATTCTATAGTCCCGTATCTTAGCTTTGTTTACTAATAGTGCTAATCAATCTTGAGTATCTTAGCTTTTCTTACATGAACATTGACTATAGAATGTAGATGTTAAGTAACCTTGACGGCCTGATTATTTTCTTACAGGTCCTGCCACTAATAATTTTTGTGAAGGCATACAATGGAGAGCCCTATGAGAGTCTTACGTTTCAACGGCTTGCTTGTGCGGACCTCTATAAATGATTAAAAAAGAAGAAAATGAAGGCCCTTATACCTCAGATATGTATGAAATTATCGAAGAATTGGTTTGCTTGTCGAACAAATGGTTTGCTTGTCGAAGTACATGCAATTGGTTTGTAAGCTAGTTAATTATGATAACTAGACAAATTATTTTGGTTATGTTAGTTGATGTAAAGGGATGTTTTGTGTTTAGTAAATGGCAAGTGCTTATAACTGTTTTCATATTATGTATTTTGGTTTGATTTGAGTTGTTTTGGTGCATATAAAAAGAATATTGTATACTAATACATAAACAAGAGACATCGGTTTTTAATAAATAAACCAATGTCCAAGAAAAGCTAATACATCAAATATTTAAAAAAACTGATGTAATATGTTAAACATTACAATGAAAATGGACAGAAATCGATGTCTGTTAGAACATATAACATCGGTTTTACCAAGAAACCGATGTCTATTAGACAATGAAACATCATATAACATCGGTTTCACTAAGCAACCGATGTCTGTTAGAACATATAACATCGGTTTTTTACCAAGAAATCGATGTATATGTCTTCTTATACCTTGCATGTTCTATGTTTATGTTAATCTAATGCACATAATATACGATTATTTAAAGAGAAATACTGCAACATAACTAGAAAAAGTGTAGTAGAGACATCGGAAATCTGTTAGAAACTAATGTCTAAACCCATCATAGACAACGGCCAAAAACCGATGTCTGAAGTTATGACCTTTCTCTACACTCACATAGACATCGGTCAGATTTTTTTTTTACAACGGCCAGAAACCGATGTCTAATCCACTTTTTCTTGTAGTGTTGAAAGAATAAATGTATACTAGTCTGATAGTTGACTGAAGTTAAACTTTGCATGTTATCAGGGTGGTCACATAATCTTCTTCCAGAGCTTGAGTCTTTTGGGATACTGTTTATTTCCTCTTCATATTGGCGCCCTAATCTGCATGGTGAGGGATGATGTGATAATGAAGCTGGTTGTGGTGGGCGTAACACTGGCCTGGAGCTCTTGGGCTGCATATCCATTCATGAGTACTGCTGTCAACCCTAGGAGAAAAGCTCTTGCGCTTTACCCAGTTCTTTTGATGTATGTATCCGTTGGTTTTCTCATCATTGCCATTAATTAGTGGCTGAACTCTGTGCCTGATATAAGAATGGTTATATATTAATGTAACTGACAATCAATTAGAGGACATATTATTATTTGTTCATTTTTTTGTTTTTATGTCGGATAATCATGTACATTGGCTGTCAGATTTGATATATTTGAAGGTTCGTTATACGAAGTTACTAACTGGTTGTATGAAAATTTTGAATGAACGTGTCACTTTTTCTTATTACATGTAACTTAATCTGCTGGCTAGTAGTAGTGGTGGAACCTATGCTGTATACATTTTCAAAATTTGCAAAATTTGCAATATTAGTGACCGTCTTTTACATTTAGCAGATTGTACCTTTTTGTTTTCTATTGAAACTCTCACACAGCACTTCTGGCTCAAAGGAACCATCAACCAATTGGTAAACAACTAACAAGGGCAAGAGAGTACTGCTAGAGCTTGCTCTCTGGAGCAGCTTCTCCTAGCACAAGTGCAAGTCCAACAGCGTTTCCTTGTAAAAAATTTTAACACTAGGGTTCTTAGTGGTCGAGGATAATGTTTTGCATATCAACTCTCAGAACAGTTCTTATAAAGCCCGTTCAAGTTAATCGTGTTGAGTGCGAGTATGAATGTTGCAGTGATTGGTGTTGGTTTTGTTTGGGTGTCGCGTTTTGTTGTTCTGTTTGGTGTTGTTTTCTTTAGTTTCTTCCTTGCGGGTCTCTCTTAGTTTGTCTCTTTCGATATGCTTGTATCCTTCCTACTATAATTGGAGTTTTATTGTAATGACTTTAAAAAAAACGGGTTATAAAATAAAAAGAGAAGAGCATTTTTACTTTTTAAAGTAAATCACTAGAAAACTGTTTTGTACCAAATTCTTAAATTTTTTTGATCTAAGAGCTAATTTAGCTAACTTGTAGGACTTTGCACAAAATCACCAAACATGTTTGCTCGAAATTAATTGGCTCTCTGACAATCAAATGAGTTTAAGTGAATAATAGCTTCAAAACATTTTTGCACAATTATACTACCATAATAATTTTTCGAAGTACAGTAAACTTTATTTTACACAATCTAAACAAGTACATTCACAATAAAAGAGCATAATATATTTTGACATAATTGTTACACTTGAAATTGTTTGTTCTTGCATTACAAGATTACATAAAAAATAAAAACAATTTTATCGTCTTTGAAAGGGCCCATTCCATCTGGTCAGAGGCCATGTTGATATCAGGGGGTGGTCTGTGTTCTGCTCGCTCTTCAGCACTATTCCTACCGGCAGAATAGGGGCCAACTCTATTGCTGGTATCTGCTCCAACTGATGTTGGTAAGTTTGCAGTTTCAGCTTCAAACTGTTGCTTCCTTTTATGATTTTTCGCATTTGGGATAAAACTCCCAACAACAACCTAGAAAAAAAAATTGAGTGATAATATTAAACTTAAAATTGTTTACAAGGAAAAACTAGCAAACACATTATTATGTCAAAATACATCAACCTAGTGATTTCATAAAATTGAGATAACCGAAGAAACTCTGTCTTCTACTTTTTGTCACATTATTATCTTGCATTGGGCCTATCTTTTTAGCATGGACAAGAAGACAACCACAAGAGTGGGTAAAGGCCTCTTGAAGAGGAGCAAAAAGATTTTGTAAGAGCTAGCATGAGCATTGAGTTTTCACAGATAATTTATTAGTAAAAAAAACAAATCCTAATACTAGAGCAAAGAGAATATCTTACTTGGAGCGGCCTTGCTGCAACTCCAGAATTAACTAACCAACCTCCCGCCCGTCCTGCTTCTTCTCCCCACACCAATTTCAGTTAAGGACAAGATTTGAAACTGACCCTGCAATATATAGTTTAAAAAAGTTAATGAAAGAATAATTCTATTTAAAAAGTAATTTGTATTTTTTTGCTATTTAAAAGAAAAAATAAGATTATAGAAGCAAGGAGGACATTCAAACACCAGTGACACAATCACCCTGACTCGATCTGTTCTAGTATTAATATAAACTAGCATTTTACCCGTGCTACCCACCGAAAATACAATTTTAAAATTTTAAAATAGTTACAAAAATATATAGTGTATTAAAAAATAAATTATTTTGTTATGTTTTGTTTTGAGTGTAACGAACCCAATATGCATCTCTAAGTAACTTTTCTCAAATTATGTATAATTGTATGGATGCGTGTTAAAAAAATTTGAAAATTTGTTTATATAAAAAAAAGATTAATATCAAAACACATTCATTTGATATATGATAAAATTTACTTGAGATACATATCAATTTTCTCATTCCTTTTTGTTTTTCCCCAAGTAATTTAACGACATTTTATTCTATTTTTACGGAAAGTTCGGTTCAATATAATCATGTTTGAGAATCTGGCGTTGAAAACAGTAAAAACATAATTAGTACTATTAGAAAAAATAAATCAAATACATATTTTTCATTATATAAATGAAAATAAAATAGGAAATGAGCAATTTTCTAGAGTAATTCTAGAGGTCTATTTGGTTAGTGTTCTACCCGTGCTACGCACCGAATGATAAAATTTATTAATTAATTAATATAAACATAATATTATTCATTATTTATAAAAAAAGATAATTTCATAAAAATTTAAGTATAAATTATCATCAATTTCTACCAATTGCATTAATATCAATATTATCAAACAATTATCATACAATTCACATCCCAGCTCAAATATTCCAAACCTCTCTTTATTGTTTTTTCTTAATTTTATTTTACATTTGATTTCTCTCATTTTTTAGAATATTTCAACCAAGTTCATAAGTTTTTTATCCATATTTTAAGTTTCCTATGTGTTTGTTCCATATCATTTTTACAATTTTTTTGTTCTTTTATTAGTTATTTGATTTAGTACTATAGCAAAATAAAAATTATCAATTAACCAAACAAATCCAATACATCCTGTTATTTGAGTAAGATATATTTGTTAGAGTTTATGGTCAGTTTGTTTTTAATGACAACTTTAAATGTGCATATTTAGTTTGGGAATTTGTATGTTGAATTTTTTATTCTTTTCTATCAAAATATGGTATATTAAATATTAGTTTTCTTTTACGCATTAATAAGGAAGGAAAATTAATTCGATATGATGGTACCCAATTCGAACCAAAACCCAAATTTTTGGATTCATGTTTGGATATAAATTTTAAAATCGAAATAGTTTCGATTTGCATTTGGATTTAAGTTGTACTGAACCGATAGCCTATCCAAAATCCGAAACCCAATACACTATCGAAACCCTATACATATGTAATATAATACATTAATTTGAAATTATTTCATGTAATATTTTAGATGTAAGACATATTATTTTATTTAATTTTTACAAATATTTCATTAGAAATAGTCAATACTAATTTAGTAATTAGAACTTATATTTCTCAATATCTAATTTTATTGATATATTCAAGATGTAATTTTGTTTACATTAATTTTTCATTTCAATGTATAAAAAGAATTATTTTTTTAACATTTTAAATTTTACTTAGTATATTAATTCGTATAATATGTTAAATTTTGACTACTTAAGTTAATCATTTTACTTTTTAATTTTTGTATAAATATACTTAATATTGTTTGCATGTAACAATTATTTTAATTTTGACTACATTATTAATAATTTTTGATACCCAAAAAAGTCAAATCTAATCCGAAATCCGACGAATTTGGTTTTAGATATTGAATTTTAGATTTGGATTTATTTTTTAAAACCCAAAAATATTTGGATGTGGGTTTGAATTTTACAAAATTCGGATCAAACCCAACCCGTTTCATCCAAACGTGTAAAATAAAATATTTAAAAATGAGTATCACCTATCTTTTTTCTATTTGATTAACATGTTAAAATAGAAAACTGTACATGAAACTAAAATCAAATGTGTAATATATAAACACATAATCACATTATTATATATTTGTCCTTGTAATTTAATTGTCGAGTTCAAAAACATGAAATTAATTTTTATTTAACAATGAGTATATTTAACCAACATATATTAAAAGAAAGAGTTTACGTAGATCTGGAAAATCGTTGGTGTTATATACATTCATACCATGTGTATTTTGGGTTTTGCATGAAAATGACATGAAATTATTTTGTATACCCATAATTTGAACACAAAATGCTACTAAACTACGCATTTTTTATTTTTGTACACTAAACGAAAATAATACGCAAAATGAAAAAAATATGACAATTACATGTAATGTTACTCTCTGCCCAAGTCATCTAAGCATGTTACTATATAATTGAAAAAAATATTGAATTACTACAAAATATACATAAAAATGAAGCCATTTTCTTTAATTTTGTTTATTGTTAATAAATACCTCTGTTTGATTAGAATCTATCTACCAAGTTATCAAATTTTTTTTTACCTATTTTTAAGATTTTGTTGATATTAAAAATAAATATTATTAACCAACCAAGCAAAATTCGATATGTCTGTTCTTAGATTAGGATATGAGAATTAAATATTATTACTTGAATTGAAGAATACAAAATTAAAATGAGCACCTTTTATCAGAAATAATATATAATTTTATATGTATCGACCTATCTGGTTATCAGTAATATTGATTTTTAAACGATTGTTGTAGTCGTCAATCTATCTTATCCTCTCCTAAAAAATAGTAAACCCAAAGTTTATGGGTTGATATCCGCATCTAGGTTGATGATAAGCCCATTTTTATTGTTTTCCATGATTTTGCTTTGTTTTTCAATAAATATCTCTGTTTATTGAGAGTCTATTACCACGTTGGGGGGTTTTATCAACTGATATATTGGATTTTGCACCTTCTCCTTGTGAATGATAACTAATGTTTCTTTTCTTTGATTTTACTTCGTTTTTCAATAAATATATCTCTTTGTTGAGAGTCTAGTATCCCGTTAGTGGATTTTGTATATCCATATATTGGGTTTTGTTCTTTATTTTTTGAGAGTAGGTTACTTTATTTTGGCATCCGGAATCTTAGATTTACAGGATTTTGTTATATTGATTCATTGATTTGGATAGTATAGAATCGCAGTTTTTGTGAGTTGTTCGAATACATTCTTAGCAATCACATATGTATTTCCCTCACGATTAGAATAAATTGTTGGATTATTTCGCCAAAGAGTTTATATAATTGAGGGATATAAGCGAGTGATGTACCACAATTTAAGATCTGATCAACGATTGTAGTTTGGATTAAGGAAACCTTGTTACCTTGATATGATCTATTTTATTTTAATATGTGTTGTCCAATCTTGATTATTTTTGTAGATGTATGACATTTTATTGATAAATGATTTACCTAAAAAAATTATTGATTTAAAAGAAAATTTGAATGATTATTTTTGTGGATGATAATATATGCCCTTTTGTTGATAAATAATTAACCATAGCAAATATAGTGATTTATTAGAATTTTTGCGCTGAGTTGACCAATTTGCTATGAAATAAAAAAAATGATTTTTTAGAATTTTTGCGCCGAGTTAACCAATTTGCTATATAAATATTCACTAACAATATTTTTATTGATTCTGTAATGAATTTTATTTTTTGGATTGATAATTTATACATCAAATAATGTCTAATACTATTTGAGAGTCTATTTAGTATCTTGAAAAATTCAAAATTATCGTCAAGTCAATTTATTTGTCCCATTAATTCTTGAAAAATAACGATAAGTAAAATTTTAATGATAACTGGTTTAAATTTCATTTTTAATATTTTAATTGGTTGAATTTAGCCTTTTTTTAATAATTGATTAATTTAAAAGTTTATATAACTTAAATTTTGAAGGTCAAGTAACCACGATAAGTAAATTAGGATGAGAATGCTATGATTAATTTAATTTTAGTGGTTAATTTTGACTGGCTCTTATATATATTTATGAAAATTAATCCGTAATATATAATAATGCTATTATGATTAACTATAAATCAAAGTGTGAAAAATTAATATTGCGAAAATTGCTTCATATTATATATTTATATAATCCTGATTGCTTTTGATTTAAAATATTAATTTATTATAATTATTTTTTGATATTAAAAAAATAAAATATACGGATATGTTAAATCAAGTAAGTTACTCTATTTAAATTTGAATTGTTAACTAATCATAGTTAGTATAATAGAATGAAAATGGTAAGTAAAGAAAACTTTTAATATAATATGATTGGTCTAAAATTTAGGAATGACCTTTGATTGGTACTAAAATAATTCAAAGTTTTGCATATTTTATATTTGTATAATCCTGATTGATTTTGATTTAAAATATTAATTTATTATAATTATTTTTTGACATAAAAAAATAAAATATATGGATATGTTGAATCAAGTAAGTTACTCTATTTAAATTAGAATTGTTAACTAACCATAGTTAGTATAATAGAATGAGAATGGTAAATAAGGAAAATTTTTAATATAATATTATTGGTGTGGTAGACTCATGTTTGATTTCTATTTTAATAATTTTAATAATATTATGATTCTATTTGTAATTCTATTTAGGATTATAATTCAATTTTAAATATATTTAGAATGATTGATGGGTTTAACCTTGGTTAAAAGATAGCAAGTTAAATTATATAAGGAAACAGATTTGTTTTAATTTGATTGGTCCATGATTTAAATTTTAAATATATTTAGAATGATTGATGGGTTTAACCTTGGTCAAAAGATAGCAAGTTAAATTATATAAGGAAACAAATTTGTTTTAATTTGATTGGTCCATGATTTAGAATTGGCCTATGATTAGTTCTAAAATAATTCATAGTTTTCTGATTGGTTAACTGGGTACGTGATTAATTAACTGGATGGTGTGGTAGACTCAGGTTTGATAATAAAGGATTAGAAATATATAAAATTATGCTTATTCAATACCTAATAATCTATATATTCACTAAATCATGTATGTAATTTTTCACAAACACACTTCAAATGGCAAGATAACTTTGATAAAAACAAAAACCAACTAGATCGTAAAATATTTCTTTTAATCAGAACTCATTCATTTTTCTTGCAAAACCATCCATAAATAATAGTTTATCCTTTAAAGGTAGTATTATGCAAAACAATATAAAGATGTAAACCAATATATATTGATTGAATTACCTTGGGATGGAATGCAGGAATTATAATAACTCTAAGTGGATCAATCATGGTAGAAAATATTTATATTTTTTAAAAGAAAAACATTACAATCTTAAATATGATTGTATGCTATAGAAGAAATGGATGGACAACTAAAGATACAAAGAGATGTTTATAAATCTCTGATCTAGTGATGGGTTTATGTATGAACAAAGTTTATGATGCATATATTTATACATAAAAGTTAGTCTGTTTCAATCATGTAACCGATAGATTAGAACATTCTAGATATATCATCGATGAGAACGATGTTTTCAACAAAATAGAATATTCTAGATATATTGATTATTAATTAGAACATTCTAGATAAATGAATAGTATAGTAGTACATTCTTGAGAATTAGTAGTACGTTTAGTAGTATGTTCAGTAAAACTTATACGATATATATTTAACTACTTTTATATATTAACTTAAAAATTAATAATTCTCTATTTATGTTTTAAAGGTTTTTCTAAATTTTTTTTAAAGTTAATTTTATTAATTTTTTTTAATAATTTCATATTTTTTATTTTAATTTTATTTATTTTATATATTCATATGGACATGGACACATGTAAAAATAGACATTAAATTTTTATTTTATTGATGTAAAACTTTCTGCAAAGCACACAAACAAAATTCTACTCTTTATCGAAAAAATGACTTTGTTATTAAATTATTGAGGAAATTAAAGGCTGACCCATGTTTAACAAAAAAACATATTAACAATTATTACTAAAGCTTTCTAATTGGTACAAATATATAAAATAATTTTAATGAAGAAAATTATTTAAATAATAAAATAAATGTGATGGTTACCTCTTAATGTATTGATAAGATATAAGTTTAGATGTCTGTAAAGGAAATAGGGTGATAATAAATTAGTATTATGAAAGCTTAGATGTCATTAATATAACTAATGAACGGAATGAATTAAATTTTATTTGAATGAAAAAAATTGCTAATTGAATAAACTGTTTCATAATAATTCTTGTAAAATGCCTAAATAACTTTAAAATTATGTAATATAATATTTTATTTTATAATAATAATTTCATGCGTCTATATATTAAAATAATAATCGTACTTGTAAAAGTATTTGAAAAACTTTAAAATTACCTTTTATCCTTATAGTTATTTATTTCATTAATAATTTCATAAATATATATGTACATCAAAATGATAATCGAACTTAATATTTTTTGTAGTACTTTGTCATTACATGCCGATCAAGATAATAACTGTATTATATTTTAAAATTTTAAAATATTAATTGGAAAATAAAATAAGAAATTTTTTTTTATTTTAATTTAAATTAAAAAATGTAATTAGTAATATATATTTTAATATAAAATAAAAATAAAAATTAATTTTGAAATTAATTTAATATAAAATGTCACAATTGGAATAAGAAAAACGATGTAATAATAAATTATTACACTAAAATAATTACATTTACATGCTTTCAAAAAAAAAATTACATTTACAAAAATACATAAAGAAAATAAGATTAGAAAAACCTTCATTAAGAATTGCTATTTAACGATAAAGTGAGGGTCACACTGCTTATTTCGGTTTCGCGTATGATAATCAATACTGTCAATGGATTGGATACCCGATCCGATCTGACCCGATCCGCAGTGATTTAAATGGATATGGATTGATCCAAAAAATATTTGATCTGGAACTCAATTCGATAAGAACGAACCGAATAATAAATGGATTGGATATGGATTTTGGGTTGATCCGATCCGTTTATCCACGACCCGATCCGTTTATATTATATAATAATATATTATATAATATATATAATATTATTTTCAAAATATTTTATATTGTAATAAGTTACGTTATTGAAAATCCTAAGCCTTACACTTAATCTAATATTTTCTTGCTCTTTCATGCAAGGCTCAGCCTCCAAAATTTAAAGTCATTATATTTTTCTTTGATTAGCAAGATATCGAGTCTTCATTATTAAATCGTAATCATGGTACGTTAATTCAGTGATTTTTTTAATATTTTCTTAATGATGAAGATTATAATCTGATTTTGATTTAATATGTGTTCTGCTTTATTTTTTTGTTTTTTAATGGGAATGATAAAGCTTTATGTAAGCACAGTAAACAATCATTTCTTGGGGATGGTAAATCAGGAACTGGTAATTTAAACATTGTGTCTGGACAATAAAATTACTAAAGTAGTTTAAAATTTTGATTGCTACTTAAATTTATACACTGAATTCTAGATTGTAACTTCTCAAATTTTACTAACTTTTTCACATATATTAATTGTAATTAATTTTTTTATAATTTAAAAAAATAAATGGAGTAATGGATATTCGACATCCGATCCGTTTATCCACTAAACTAAATGGATTGGATATGGATCGACCTCTGAAATATCGATCTAATCCGAATCCGATAAAAAAAATGAATATGGATATAAATTTAGATTGATACAATCCGAAACTGACCAGGCCTATTGCTGACCCATAAGACCTTCAGTTTGTTAAGTGGTCATTCATGATTATCAAATACTCCGTGAGGCTGGGCCCTCCTTAACAGTGTACATGTGAAATATTGTTCAGGTTCTCTTAGAAAAATCAGAATTTTAGTAACTTTCTTGAAAATATTATAAATAGTAGATATTAGAACAAGTTTAGAAATATTTACTCTCCGTGTTCTTTATTATTATTATAATATTAAAGAGAGAAAAAAGAGTAGGAAAAAGAAAAAAATATAAGAAAAATAAATATTTTATTGGTAAAAATATAATGAGGACTAGGAATGTCTAAATGTCCTAATTAATTTTCAAGGAATAATTTAGGAGAGATTGTTGGAGTAGATCAAATTCCTTAAATATTAGTTTAGGAGCTCATTATTATTATTATTATTATTATTATTATTATTATTATTATTATTATTATTATTATTATTATTATTATTATTATTATTATTATTATTATTATCATTGTTATCATTATTATCATTATTATCATTATCATTATTATTATTATTATTATTATTATTATTATTATTATTATTATTATTATTATTATTATTATTATTATTAGCATTTTACCCGTTCCACGCACCGAAGGCACAATCCTAAAAATATTAAATAATTACAAAAAACATATATAAATATCACAAAAATAAATTGTTTTATCGTAGTTTTTTTGCTAAATAGTGTTACAACATTTTATGCTACTTTTACGAAAAGTTCAATTCAATATAGGCTTGTATTGAGGACCGAGCATAAAAAACAATAAAAACATAATTATAATATAAACATAAGCATGTACACATTTTTTCAACAGAAAAAGAAGTATCAACTCTTTGGAGGTTGTTGAATAAATATGTTGTCTCTAATTGGATCTTTGGAGGCTGCCAAATGATCATGTTATATACCACATAGGGTTGCACAAATGTCCAAAATCGGACCGGATCGTATCGACCCGGATCGATCGAAGATCGGATTTTCCCAATCTCTTGGACCAAAGACTATACCTGTTATAATCGATTTTGGGACCGAACTGATATGCACTGGTTAGTTAATTTCTATATTAAAATTTTAATTTTTATAATATAATATTTGTTTTTTTAAAAGTTTAAATACTTAAAATAAATAAATTATTTTGCAGGTTAATATGTTTAAAAATGAAGTCCGTATCTTATATTTTTTGTGAAGTAATCACAATTTCTAAACATGTGAATGTCAATTATTTATCATATGAAACATTTATTTATTTAGATTGTAACGTTGATCTATACTATCTCATCAATTTATTATCTACAAATTTAGATTGTCAATTTATGATGTATTTAAATGTTTAATATCTATATTATACAATTTAAGTAGATAGTCATATAACTATATACACAAAATCCGGTCTGATCCGGTTTTTTTCAGGGTTGGACAAGACATGATCGAAGACCAGATTTTTTTGATTTTAAGGACCGGAGACCGGATCGCATCCGGGTCTTGGACTGATAGGCCCGATCTGGTCCAATTTACCGGTCTAGACCGAAATGTTGTGTGGCCCTAACTGCACTGCACATAAATTACCTCTAGTAACTTGGTTCTTGTTCAGTTTTTCCTTTGTTAATTTCAGAAAAAAGTCTCGTTTGAATTCAAAAAAGTCTCGAAAGTCTCGAAAGCTCAAGTAACATATATTACCATATAAAGTCAAGTAAAATGGAAATTTCAACATATTAAAGTAGCTCGTTACCAGTGACCTTAACACACTATTAACCGATCAATCTTGTTATATACAGATGTAACTTCCTATTCAATGTATTTGCAAGATTGTAAAGATAGTAAAAGAAAAAAAAATGTATTTAGTTAATTTTCTATCATAATATGTCAGTTATCAACATATATATAACTTTCAAACTCATAAATATGTTTGTTATGTCACTAAGAGAGACTAAAATAATAAATTTTAATAAAATAAAAGAGCTATATATATTATTTAGTAATCTTTAAACAATTTCTAAAAAAAAATTGCTCTTGACCTTAGAGGTTAGAAAAATATTACAAATAATGCAAACGACATTGGTCAAATGCCCGTACTTTTCATATATTTTCTTATTTTTTCGAATGCTAATGCAGCAATAAAAGTTTATAGCCATACACCATAAAGTAATTTATAGAGGGTACATATCCCATTAATCACATATCCTTGTTTGCCTATGTTTTAGTGACACGCCAATAAAGCAAAGAGGAAACTTATTTTCCAAAAAATTAAAAATGAAATTCACCTTATATTCTCGAATAGGCAGTGACAATCATTATAACAATCATTAACTTTGGCATGAAATTCATTCATATTTAGGATTCACCAACAATTATGTAAATCCATAAAATATAAGAAAATACTAAAATTGAACATCTTTTGAGGGAGTAAGCAATGGTAAAGTTTATTCTCCTAGGTTATATAATTTCGTGACTTGAGCTTATAGAGTACCTATGTTAAAGTTGACTACCAAAATACAGAAATGATTTTGAACAATATAGATAGGTGTTTTGTATAACTACTCTGACAACAAAAAATTGTGGCAAAATATGTATTCAACAAACAAACAAATATATTAATATAAGTATTATTAAGTTGAAAGAAGTTATATGCTTTAATTTGGACCATGCATGTGTGTGTGAATAAGTATGTAGGTATTTTTGTTAGTAAAAAAAATCAAAAGTAGAAAAATAAAGTAATTAACTCTTACAAAAAAACAGCATCATTCACAAACATTAACTTTTCCCAATCTAATAAATTAAATTGGCAAATAAAAAAATTTCGTAGATATACAACTACGGTAGTAATACTTAGTTTTAGGAAGGAATAAAGTGGAGAGACTATTTTTTGTAGTAGATTTGTCTGTTAGTCACACAACAGACCATAAACAAAATTTACAATGATATAGTTTCAACTTATTTTGATTTGTCAAGTTTACTCATATAATTCATACACATCAATTTGATTAGCTTGTGTTGTGGGAGGAAGTTGTCACAACAAATTAGGAGGTCTTTGCTGGAATAGCGCCAATGAATACGGAATCGTCCAACCACCCAGAAAGGCTCGTAGTTGGAGATCAATAGCTAGCTGCCCGGAAAGGCTCACAGCTAGGGGTTTCCGAAGAACACGGGAGGTGGTTCCTCGGAGGATCGGACTGGATTTACGGGAATTAGAGCTCAAGGACCGAATGTTGACCTGCCAAGAACCCTAATGATGAAGTGTCACACAAGAGTATACGTGCTCTATCTTACTCAAGGTGTCAAAGTGTCCAAGAGATCCCGTAAACTGCCTACCTACCTCTATTTATAGAGGATCAAGCCCGAAGGTAGTTTTGAAATGATATGATCGATTATTTTTGATCAATTATCCTCTCTCCAGTGGGATAATGACTGTTATCTCTGATATAAATCGTGTATGATGTATATTTTGAGGTTACCAAGCTGTTATGGAAATGTAGAATGATTATCCTTTGTATTTATCATGATTTTGTATCATTTATCAAGTATATATGACATATATCCTCTAATAACTAATTGTATATCTGTTTAGGAGTGTTTTTAGGTGATATAGACATGTTCCTAAAAAGTAGGAGGTCTGCCTTATCTGAATTGGCAGCCTAATCAGGCTTCCGGTGGAAGCTGGGGATACCGCCCGGTAGCCTGGCTCCAGTACCCCCTCCGGTAACCCCATCATGGAAGCTACTCTAGAAGCCCTCCTGGATGACTGGTAGTGGTTATAGGTTATCCACATGGGGATGCCCTTGGGATCCTAAGCCACACATTTCCTTACTGCCATGTACATGGTAACCCCTAGGGCTGGCATGAGCCCTTGAAAGCCTGACAGATCACTTAGTTTCCTCATGGGTCAGGACCCTAATCCTCTAGTGGGCCTAAATCCAACCCATGCAAGATTTTTGTCACAACCCCCAGTTCCCTGAAGTACTGAGTGTAAAGGGAACCAATTATTCACAGGGTGTCGCTTCCACGATCAATGATTCATTTTCCCTCTGCCATGACAATTTGATTCAATAGTAGGTATGAATATGAAGAACTATCACTCGTAAACATTTGAATAAATGTCGTTTCTTTTATTTGGTGATTGCATTACGGTAATAAATAATCCGCAAAGATGGGAGTCCTTTTTAGTTCGGCTAATTGTCAAATTAACTCGCTTATTCTTGGTAAATAAATAGATAATTATCAAGAAAGAACAATTTGAATTTAGACTTCACTTTTCCTTCGAGATAGGCTAGAAGCAGTTCATTCCCTATATCAACACGCTTCCCCCAATGCCTTGTTTTCTGTGCCACATTCACTCAACAGGGGTTGTGCCTCTTCTCTCTTTGTTTTAATATATTAACACTTTTAGGCCTTTCATTTTTCTTTTCATCTATACGATATACTCTTTGCCAAATACACAGAAGGTTTCGAGGATCTCCGACGAAGTCTCTAGTGAAGGTTAAAGCGCTTGTATACTCATCTTCTCACCCCTATTCAGGTGCGTTTCCCGATTTCTTGGCTCGTATGCTCAACTGTGTGGTCAATCGTATGTATACAGTTCCCACACACCTACTGTCGTTTTCATATATTAGTATATACAAATTGGTGTTTTGTTTACGTCCTTGAATTGATGATTGACTTGAACCCTTAGTGATCATTGCATGCGATTCATTTTGATTTGTCCGAATTGTGTATGCTTAATCATAGATCCCTGTTGTCCTTCCTAGATTTTGAATCATATTTAAGTTAGATTTATATGCTTAAATAGCAGGATGCATGTATAAATCTTTGTTCTACAAAGCATGTATCAAATGAGTTTGGGGTGATTAATATTCCGGTTATCCTTCCGACCATTTCTTAGTATATCCATAATGTGTTTAATGTTCGTTCTCTGTGAACTTTATTTGTTTTGAACCTGTTTCACTGAGTAAACATCTATAATTGATTGGCTTGAGTACGTTGACGATACCCTAGGCCTACTCTTCCTCTTTTCACTTAGATTATGCAACCATGACACCATCACTCTAGGTTACCACGCCAATAGCCACCCCCCAAGCCTTAACCTATTTAGCCTCAAGCAAATTTTGAGTAGTATGTTGCTTAGAAGGTTCTTTTCATCCTGGCGTTGTTGGGGGGTACGTTCACTTTCGCCGTGATACCCCTTAGGTTAGGGGGTTTCCGTGATCTCTGGTAGTTCCCAGTCTCTTTATGAGCACCTTTTCCCCTTCCCAACTTCTTATATTGACCTGCTTCCTTTCCTTGGTTGCAGATGTCTTACCCCTCATATCCAGAAGGCTCATCCAGTCACCCGGGACATCTATCACCAGTTTCCAGGAGCCCGTCTGACTCCTGGTCTACCCATTTGAATGATCTCCTTCTCCCTCGCCCTCTGTCTTCCGTAAGGCTTTTTGTGAGCTCTCGCACCCGTTCTAGGGTGGCCATGATCAATCCCCTCGAGGCAGAGATTGTTAATAGGTATCCTCTTTATCTCCAAGAGGTAGGTTCTTCAAGCCTTGGGGTAGCCGCTATCGATCCGATAACCCTGAGTTCTAATACGGAAGATGAGGAAAGAGCTGCGTCTGGGGATTTCCGTACTGGCTCTTATGATGATTTATGGAAGGATGGGGAGCAACCATTCTTCAACAGTGGTGATTATGTAGATGATGAAAAGGAGGTAAAGTTAAAGAAAGTGGTTAAGAAAGTACTTGCTTGTGAGAACAGGGACTCCATTATGAACCCTGATAGGTTGGAGAAGCTACTCAAATCTTACAATCCGGGATGCTCATTGGTAATCCCCGATAAGGGGGAGAGATGTCACCAATTTGATATGTTTGAACCTGAACAGGTTATCCGGGGTGCCGTTTTTTCTACCAATTACTTTAAGCTTGGGTTTTCTTTGCCCATGCATCCATTCTTCCTCGAGCTTCTTGATTTTTATGATCTATCTCCACCTCAACTGACCCCCAATTCCTTTCGGGTGGAAGCCTGTATGTATGTTCCTTATCATCAGCACTTTAAGGTTTCCCTGTCGGTGAAAGAACTATGGTATTTTTACCAAATTGAAAAAGGTTAAAAGAAATGCGGGGATATATTATCTCACGTCATGGTATAACTACCACGGTCAGTGTGTTAAGGGTAATAAACGAGGAATGTACGATTGGCAAGAAATGTTCTTGTACTGTTATGATGGTGGGGAAATTAGAAAGGATTTCAACACGTCTCCAAGTAAGCATCTTTCCTTCGCCATCTTGCGATTCTTCCCTATCCACTAGTTATAAGTCTTTCTCACATTCGGCCACTCATTTTAGGGTTCCCGGATCCCACTCCGCTAGAGGGGGTGGAGGAGAAAAGAGCTAAGCGTGTCGCGAAGTTAGCAGCCGGTCTGGGGGATGGTGATAGCCTACTCACACCTGAGGTCCTGGTTAGTCTGGGCTTTGGCATGCTTAAGAGTGCCTCGCCCTCTACCTCAGGTGATAGTGTTGGCGAGGAGGCTCCCGGGCGGTTGCCCGAGCTGGGGACCCAGAACTTTACCGAGGCTATCTCCGGTTTGCATTTCCTCGTTGTTGTTTTGCATTTGATTAGTCCATCTTGACTGCATTTTATTGTTCTGTACTACTCTTTAGCATATTAAATATGATGTATGTCGTTCATCTAATATTTTCTTCCCATATTCCTTTTTGAGGTATGTCTGATCCGTGCCTTATTTCATTCAACCTTCCGAGAAATATGAGGACTTGTTCCGTGATGATGACATGGCTATGCTCGAGACCTTTATCAAGGCTACCCCCATCTCTCGGGTTCCCGCCTCTACAACTGTTAAGGTTGAGACTTCCGCCCAAGACAAGCGTAGACTATCTCAAGTTTCTAGGAGTTTGGCATCGACCCCGGAAACCCGGTCATCAAAGAAGGCCAAAATCTCTCAGCCAAGTGCTCCTATGGGTGACGGTGAATAGTTCTACCGTCTGGCGGGTGGTCACTTTCCCATAGAGGTCATTTCGGGGTGGTCTAAACTGAAGAGATTAGATGTTTCCATGTCCATGTTGTCCTCTACTGGTGAGAGCTTCTTCCATCAATTGAGGCTTTCCAACCAGCTTACCGTGGCCACCCGTGGGGATATGAGAATTAGGGAGGAGGTGAAGTTGTTAAGGTTAGATATCCAGGCGCTTGAAGATGAGAAGAAAAAGTTGTTTGACGCCAACAAGAAGTTGAAGAATGATGTCTCGGTAGTGACTAAGGAGAAGGATAAGCTTGGCAAGGTTATTTCCAGCCAAGACAAGGAGAAGGAGGAACTGGAAGCCTCCCATGCAGCCACAGCCAAAGAGTTACAGACCCAGGTGGATGCCCTGCTGGCTGCGACCAGGAAGTACAAAGAAGCTTTGCCTGAGAGGTTCAAGATGGGATTTCCTAAAGGTGCCCGGGACTACATGAAATCAACTTGGAAGGTGATGCCGGACATCGACTGGGCACTCCTGGGAGAGGATGCGGTAGCCCAGGTGGAGGGCTTCAAGGCGGAAGCTGCAAAGCTCAAGGCTGCCAAACCTAAGGTTGCTACCACAACCCCGATTGTCAAAGATGATGCTGCTGAAAACACCGCCACCTCTGAGGTTAAGGTCGGGGCTCCCGCGGATGCGGTTTAGGTTACCCCGAGAGATCCCTCTAAGAAAATTGATCCTATGGAGAATTCTCGCGGCTCTGAGGCAAGTAAGGACACTCTTTCCGCTTAAGTAACTTTCGTAAATCGTCTTTATCATCTTAAACTTGTGTTCTGCTGGTTTATGGATTTTTTTGGTTTTAAAGGGGGTGGGATCCTATAACACTCCACACATGTAACGTTTTAACTCTGTGACTTAACTCCATTCGTTCTATGGCCTTGGTCCTTGGTACTCTTAGACTGGTTATCAACTTAATGCACGTTTGTTTTATTACCTTATTACGGCTGGTTATGCCCTAAGTAATTTTCGTATAAAGGCTCTGTAATGGACGCTTGCAGTTACCATGATTATGACACAAGTAACTTGGTTTAGACTAAGTCTTCCAACATGCCTTTCTAACTTAATCGTACATGAATTATTTCTAAGCTCTTTCATACCCTGGGGTATTAATTTGCTAAGTAAGAAAGGTGATACTATAACTTAAAACAATTCATAACTAAATGCAACTATCAGATTCTAACGAGTAATATGATTCTCCTGATTGATCCTAAGACAAGTTTATACGGGTATCTAGAGGATATATGTCACATTTACGTTCATTAAATGAGTTGAATGATAAATTATGAATCAAGAATTGAACAGTTGGATGGTAACGCAGTATAGAGCTGTCCTCGAGTAGTTATATCAACACGTACCTGGATAGGCAGCCAAAAATGATAAACTACTTGTACCTTAGTCCGTACAGTAACCCTATAGCATCTGGAAGCCCCAAAGATGGGAACCTGACTCTGGGAGCCTTTTTGTCGGTAATCCGTACACGGTAGCCTCGGTGCCGGAGGCTCAGCCTGGAAGCCTCTGTTCCGGGAGCCCTAGTCATTTAATAAATCACATGTGGTAATGTCATGTAAGACATTCCGGTAAGGCTGCATTAGTAAAATATTTGATAATCCACACGAGCTATGTAATAGCCCCAGATCCGGGGTCGGGGACCTGGTCGTTACGGTCTTAATTCCAACAATAATACTTGACTTGAGTCCAAATAAATAAACACATGTTGTGACCCCATAATAATATCACATCACACACACACAAACAGTTATAGTCCCAGAGATGAAATTGAAATAAGTCTGCTAATTATAGAATCCATGAATAAAAGTTATTACAATCCAAAAGGATAACAACATAAGTTTAAAGTTTTTGCCGTTAATTACATTAATTATACATATAATTAAGGCTGAAACAAAAGCTACCAATCTACCTCAGCAATGGCAGCGATAAACTCAATGGGTAGTCCTCTGGCTGGGGTCACCTGCTTGCGCCGAGTGCGCCTTACGCGAACAATCAAACCTAGCTATTGTTGCGATATAATAATAGAGCATGGATGAGAAAAAGCCCACCAACAGTAATATATGACTGAACAATAATATATACAACAAGTCAACAATATCGACGAAACCATATGCCATGCATTTACGAATATAGTACTAGTATAATGTAAAAGATAACGTTGCAAGATAAGCAAATGTACTTTCAGTTCTGATCAGTATTCAAACCCTGTCAACAAGAGTGATATCTCATGTTAGGCCGAATACACAATTAATAATCAACTTTGTATGAGAGTTTAACAAGTAAAAGCGTTTATGCACTTAAAAAACTTCTTGTATTTCAAACCCTCTTCGTGATGTAAAATATCACAACGAGCTGCTAGGTTACAATAAAGATAATTCGTTATCGATACCCTTCTAGGGTTAACCTAACTGTATTTATATAACATACAGCTACGATACAATCTCTAATTGATATTCCTAATAATCAGCTATACAATGATATCAATTACAGATTATCACACGTCTCCTATGTCAACTCGATCTCTTTGATAGCTATCCAATCTTCAAAGATATCGCTTCCATAATAAATCTTCATTCACTGTTGACCAGTAGACGCTTCCTCCAGACAGAGTTTGACAAACTCTGTCGAGCTTCCAACTGTCAGCGTTTAACTAAACTCTGACTGCTTCCAGCTAAACTCTGATAATTCACTGTAACACTTAAACACTGATTAAAACACATCAATTATATTTAACAATCTCCCCCAACTTGTTCATTAGCAAAAATGCACAAGTTAATGACAATAATTGATGATGTCAAAACAAATAGACAAATACAGTGTTTATACAAATTCAGAGTTTAAGCTTCTACTTAATAAAAACTACAGAGAATAAGAAAATCCTTACAAAGCTTAATCTCTAATCATTTCAAGATCTGGCATGGTTCTGAGATAATCAATCAGCAATCTTCTTTCTGCATTTTCAAGCTCAATCTTCATAGCTTCTTTAATTTCTCTGAGCTGAGGATCACTTTCATCTGTCTGATAGATAGCAGCCCTAAGATCACAAATTTTGTTCCTTCTCATCTCATTTCCCATTCTGATAAATCTGACTTTTTCTGACTGTGTATTGAAATCAAGTACTGTAATTCCCAAATCAGTCTTTAACTTTGCAATACCTTTCTTCATTTCAATGAGATTGCCTTTGTAATCCCTGTACTTAGGAACATATCTGCTATTATATTTCTCTCCTCTGATTGCCAGATTCTGAGTCATTCTCTGTCTGAGCACATTAGCAACTGATTGAGTCCTTCGACTATTCACCTTGAGAAGATATAGAACATACTCTAGTTCTTCCCAACATTTCAAGCCAATATCATCCTCACCAACTTTAAATACTGTCCCATCAGCCATGAAGTACAAAAGAAAATCCTTGTTTAAACTCTTCTGATGAACTAACTGTACTGATTCCAGTCTGTCCAAACTCTCTTGAGGAACACCACGACCTGGAACAGCCAGTGAAGAAGGATCTCTAGGACCAGTATATTGCCTTTTGTCTCTGTGTGAACCTAGTCCACCCTTATTATTACCAACTTTGCCAGATAAAGCTTTTCCATCAGAAACATTCATAGAAACTCCATATAACACATTTGGATCATGAATTGTTCCTTTTCCAAAAAACCGATTTCAACTGAGAAGAGTGTAAAGGTGTAATCATTGCTTGTGATGCAACAGAAGTTGTAATTTGCTTCTGTGAACTTTCTCCTTCAATGCCTTTTAGCTTGAGTTTAGCCTCTGCTGCAATTGCTTCCTTTGAAAACCGAGAACTTTGACTAACATCAGCCCTTTCTCTGATCACAACACCTTTAACAACAGATCTAGGAGCTTTTCCTCTTTGTACCTTACCAGACTTTAAAGCCTTAAGATGTTCTTCTTGTAAACTCTTTTCTTCAGCTTCAATGTCCTCAATCGTAACTCCTTCCTCATTCTCTTCAATGAACAGCTTAGCAGCCAATTCTTCATCAGTTTGTGGATTAGAAGGTAACAACAAACTCTTGGTCTTTGAAGTACCTTGAGTATCAGTATTTCTCCCAACAGACTGTGATTTAGATGACTTGCTAGTTCTCAGAGTTTGAGCCTCTTCAGCCTTGTTCTTTCCTTTACTATTTGCCCCTCCATCTCCAGCACTATCCCTTCTGACAACTCTCTCCCCCTTTTTGACATCATCAGGCATTAGAATAGATGTTATTAACTCCAGGGAAGTAGCAATAGAATCAATTTTAGCAGATAAGTCAAACTGATTCTCTTCAACTTTACTCAGCCTGGCAAAGAGATTGTCTTGAGCTTTAGAGAATTTTGTAGTCACAAGTTTTGAATCTCTTTCCATTTTCATCTCTCTAGCTACAACCTCATTTCGCAAAGCAGTGATTGCCAATGTAGTATCATCAAATCTTCTATCCAGAGTTTTGACTTGAACTACAGTTGCTTTCAAGCAAGAAAGAATCTCTGGATTGGAGATAGTATCAGCATTTTTCTTAACAAAATCAGCTGCTCTTCCTCGTGGAAAATACAATCCTCTTTGTACCATTCAGCAGCATTCTTTGCAAATTGTGCTCTCTCAACTTCATGAGAAGTACAAGGTTGAGGAAAAGGTGTATGTTTATTGTCAGTTTGTACTGGTGCAGCATCAGAGTTTGCACTACTTTCACCTTCAGTTTCAACACTTGTAGCTTTAGCAGGTTCATCTTCAGCCATAGGTTTAGCAATTTCTTCTGTAGGCTTTTCAAGATTTTCTTCATGTTGCTCAGGCTCAGTAACAGGCATAGACTGAGAAGTGACCTTGGGTGCCTGATCAATTTCTTCTCCTCCTTCAACAGTTTGGTGAGCATCAGATATTAACTCAGTATGAGATGCCACAGCTTCAGAAAGAACAACCGTAGATTGATCAGCTACACCAATATCAGAGATAGGATCAGAGAATGGCATAAATGAATCAAGAATATCATTTATTGGAGAAACACCATCTCTTGCATCCTCTTCTGCAGGCATTACATCCTCTGCAGGTATTTCAGCCTCTGCAGGTATTGCATCTTTCTCAACCTCAACAGGAGGTGTTTGTTGTGAAACGACCTCTGGAGCTTCAAAGTTGTTAGGAACAAACCGTAAACCAAGAGCAGTGAATGCTTTAGAAGCCATTGAGTTAAGAAATTTGCAAGAATTTCCAAGAGAAATGTATGTAGAAAAGGTGTTTGCGTGAATGCCCAAGTGAAAGATAAGAGAACTGTGAGATGTAAGAATAAAACACAATCGTTTGGACACTAAAGTGATTAAAGTAATTAAAAACCCAATCTCTTATGTAACAAACACTCAATCAGTTCCTAGATTAATGTGTAGTGGGACACAATAATAGGTAAGTGGGACACATTAATGGGCGAGTGGGTCACATGCGCTTATTTTTAAGAAGAGTATATTAAAAATTAAAACATTAAAATATTTGATTTAAACAAAAATCAAATAATACTCTTTTAAAATATCTGGACCCAAGTAAAACCAGAATTTGAAACGTTTACCTATTGCCTTTAATAACCAGAATACGAAGCGTTTAAGAACTTCGTTCTTACCCATCTGTATTTAAGGCCTAGAGACTTGCTCAGATTAGTTCATTAAACCTTTAACCTTTCAGTCTCCCCTGTAAAATCACAAACCCTTCAAACCAAATACTCTGAAAAACAATGGCCAACCTTACCATCAAAGAGAAGAACCTTCATCTTGTCGAGAATAGGGACATCTTCAGCTATACGCGTGAAGAATTTGAAGCGTTTGAGTGGGAAAGGCAGCTTGAGACGCTGTGGCTGCAAATGGATGCCGGTCTGGAAGAGCTCGGGAGAGAGAAACCTGCAAGGGTGATCGACATCGATGCTACCCTCCAAGCAACATTGGCATGGCTCTCCTCGAAGGCATCCTCATCCAACACCACCAACCATTGTTAATGAATATGTCAGCAAAAATAACCTTATCCCTTCAACTTCCACCCAAATAAAGTGGCAAAGATGGGATCTGGGAATTTTTGCTAACAATGGAGTGGTTTGGACTGACCTTTTATTTTCCTGTTGAATAGATTAGCAGATAGAGAGAACAAAAAGATGTAATATTTGCTTGTAATCTCTTTCTTATTATCAATGAAAAATTTTGTTTCTCTAATCATATTCATTGTGTTCTGCAACTGTTATTTATGTTTTATGAACTGTTCTTCAAGAAAGTAAATCAAGAAGAGAATATGAAAACTAATTAAAGTAATCATATAAAGAACACATTCATCAACTATCCACTGATTAACCGTTGTCAAAAATCTTATTTACTCCAAGATTTTCAAATTGTCCAAGTGAAAATTTACCTTAGAGTACAAATCACGAATCAACAGCGTTTGTCAATTCTCCAACTTTATCACCGAAACCCTTTCATAAATTGCACAGTTGTGAATATTTGTGTGTGGGAAGCAGAGTTTACTAAGTCAATTTTTAGAGCATCTAATTTTTCATAGAATCCATAAAGTAAATCAATAAACACTGGATGCACAAACTGTCATAGTAAACACTGACTGTATGATGAAAGCTAAACTCTGAAGTAATTAAACTATAACTTTTATTTTATACCCCCTTTATATACATTTTTTTTTATTTGTATTTTCATCATTTTTTTTTTGCATTCCAGTAATCAGAGGTTGGAACCAGTCACCAAAAATTCAAAAATTTTAGCCCTTATCATTTTGATAAGTTCCTGGGTCATCCTAGTATTTAACTAGTCACCAAAAATCAGAGAATTTTAGCAAATATTATATACCAATAGGTTCCTGGGTCATCCTAGTATCCAACATAATCTCAAAGGAGTATAACAACCTATATACATTTTCTTTGGGGTATTGCAGTAAGCATTTTATTCTATCAGAGTATAACTAACAGAGTTTAGAGTTCATCAACATCAGTAGTTTTTCTTGTAAGGTAATGCACACAGTATTTATAGACTCAGAGTTTAGGACAAAATAAACTAAGAGATGCTATAAATATGAGCCAGTATCATGCTGTGTTAACTTTCTGCACAATCTAAGATTAGATCACAATAACTCAGAAAGATTCATGATTAATTGCTGAGAATCATGCTTCATACATATTTCTTCATTGGTGTTTTTCACTCAGACAAAAATCAATTCAAAGTTCACAGAGTTTATCAAACTTATTAACAGTGTATGACATACAGACATGCTGACAGATTTTAGAGACTGTATAACAGAGTTTAATCAACAGAGTTCACTTAGCATTTAACCAATCAGGAAATATGATTAATACATCACATAAGTAAAGTTTGAATGTAACCAACATTCCTAGTCAGAACCCGAGACCATTCCTAGTTCATTGACCAGTCTTGTAAATGTAGCTTCACTCAATGGTTTAGTGAAGATATCTGCAAGTTGTTGTTCTGTAGATACAAAATGTAGTTCAATATTTCCTTCTTCCACATGTTCTCTGATGAAGTGGTACCTTATGCTGATGTGCTTGGTCATTGAATGCTGTACTGGATTACCTGTCATAGCAATAGCACTTTGATTATCACAGTAAATAGGGATATTACTGTACCTCAATCCATAATCCAGCAATTGATTCTTCATCCATAAGATCTGTGCACAACAGCTACCAGTCTAGCCTTGTTCCTTGTGATAACACCTTCACTGTCAGTCTTGTTTCTGAAAACCCATTTAGTACCAACAATAGATCTGTTCTTTGGCCTTGGTACAAGAGTCCAAACTTCATTCCTTTCAAATTCATTTAACTCTTCCTGCATTGCTGTTATCCAGTCTGCATCTTGAAGAGCTTCTTCCACTTTCTTTGGTTCATTTTTAGACAAGAATGCATGAAACAGACATTCACTTGCAGTAGCACTTCTTTTCTTTACTTTTGCGTCTGGATCACCAATTATCAAATCAGGTGTATGTGATTTAGTCCATTTCCTAGAAGAAGGCAAATGACTTCTATCAGTATGTGATCCTCCCCCTTGATCCATGCTCTCCTGATTTTGTTGTGATCTATCTTCGTTTTCTGAGACTCCCCCTGAACTTGACTGCCCAGAGTCAGAATTTGAATTTTCAGAGTTTGAAGCATCAGAGTTTGATCCAGATTTTTCAGTTGACTCAGTATCAGTGTTTGAGTCTTCATCTTGATCATGCTCCCCCTCAACTGGTTCTCCCCTTTGTTGTGACTGAGAAGTTTCTCCAGTGTTTACCAGTAGAGGTTCAGAATTTGTTTCAACAGAGTCTGTTAGAATTGTTTCATCAGAGTTTAAATCTTCATTTTCAAAGTTCAGTTGATCATATTTATCTTTGTCTTCAAGTCCAGTTATCTTCTTATCATCAAAAGAAACATGTATAGATTCCATGATCACTTTAGTTCTCAGATTGTAAACTCTGAATGCCTTTGTTGACAGTGGATAGCCAACAAAAATTCCTTCATCTGCCTTTAGCTCAAACTTGGTCAACTGTTCTGGATGAGTCTTCAAAACAAAACATTTGCACCCGAAAATATGAAAGTATTTCAGGTTAGGCTTCTTTTTCTTCACCATCTCATATGGTGTCTTTCCATGCTTATTGATCAGTGTTGCATTTTGAGTAAAACAAGCAGTTTGAACAGCTTCTGCCCAGAAATAAGTTGGCAATTTTGCTTCATCAAGCATAGTTCTGGCAGCTTCAATTAAGGTTCTATTTTTCCTTTCATCTACACCATTTTGTTGTGGTGTACCAGGTGCTGAAAATTCTTGTTTCACTCCATTGTCCTTGCAGAATTCTTCCATTGTTGCATTTCTGAACTCAGTTCCATTATCACTTCTGATGATTCTGACTTTGTTGCTTGATCCTTTGTCCAGAAGCTTCACATGCTCCATCAGAGTTAATGCAGTTTCATCCTTCTTTTCTAGAAAATACACCCAAGTGAATCTAGTGTATTCATCAACAATGACTAAAGCATATTTCTTCCTTCCAATAGACATAACATTTACTGGACCAAAGAGATCAACATGCAGAAGATGATAGGGATCAGTGATAGAAAATTTTGTCTTGCTCTTGAAAGATGACTTCCTTTGTTTAGCCTTCTGACATGAGTCACATAGGCCATCAACATTTAACAGAGCCTTTGGGAGTCCTCTTACAAGATCCTTTCTGATCAATTCATTGATGTTGTTCAAGTTCAAATGTGAGAGTTTCTTGTGCCATTTCCAACTCTCTTCACTAGACATTCTTGTTGACAGGCAAACAGCTTTTCCAACAGAGTCTATCAAAAGCTTGATTTCATAAATGTTGTTTTGCCTGTGACCAACTAGAACAACCTTTCCTGTAGATCTGCTGATAACTTCACAATATTCAGGTTGAAAATCTACATGATATCCCTTGTCACAGATTTGACTCACAGATAACAAGTCATGCTTGAGTCCTGGGACATGAGCTACATTGTTGATGATGACATTTCCAAGATTAATATTTCCATATCCCAATGTTCTTCCTACATTGCCATCACCATAGGAAACTTTTGGGCCAGCCTTCTCCTCATATTCTTATAGCAGGGCTTTATTTCCAGTCATGTGTCCTGAACATCCACTGTCCACGACTAGGGTTGCCTCCCTGTTACCCTGCAATCACAAACAATTACTGAGGATTAGTTTTAAGGATCCAGACTTGCTTGGATCCTTTGGCATTCTTAACTTTGTTAGCTTTTGCAGCGGAATTAACATTATCAGAGTTTGAGCTAACAGTATCAGTGTTTACACTTGCAGTATCAACTTTAACCCATTTCAGATTGGGTTTCAGTTCATAGTAATTATGATAGATAGCATGATATTCTCTGCAAGTATAAATGGAATGCCAGGTGCTTCCACAGTGTGTGCATAAAGTCTGTGGCTTAGTTCTAGCAAAATCCTTCTTTACCTCAGACTTTGTAGGTAAAGAATTTATATTTTTATTTTTCTTGCAGAAATTTGCAAGATGCTTAGTACTACCACAGTTATGACATGTCTTTCTTGGAGCATAACTAGCAAGCATTGGTTTATTTCCTGAAGTGATGCCTACTTTTCCATTTCTGTTCTTGTTTGACACTTTCTGTTTCTCAACAGATTTTAACTCCTTCAATTTATGTTTGAGTTGTTTATCTGTCATTGAACCAATATTAACCTGTTTAACACTAGTTTTTACTGGTTTACTTTAGACAGCTTCCTTTTCATTTTTAGACAAAAATTTACTGGATCCATGAACAAAATGAGTTCTGACTTTAACTTGATTTTGAAATCTAAGTTCATCTCCCTCATTATAACCTAGACCAACAGTGTCTGTTTGAAAAATCTGTTGAGTGTCCTTTCCAGAATTAGTCCAAGTCCTAATTTTATTATTTGCTTCCTCCAACTCTGACTCTAGTTGTTTATACTTCTGAAGCAAATTCTGTTCTTTGCAAACAGCATCATCTCTCTCTTTCTGAACTTGTTGCATGTTTTCAAGTTTTTCTTCAACAAGTTTATTTCTTGCCTTAAGTTCAGAATTTTCAGCTTTTATCCTCTCATTTTCTAAAGTCTGATCCCTATAACTTATATGCAATGACTTAAGATAAATTCTTAATTGAGCAATGTCATCAATATTATAAGCATAGGTAGTTAGAGGTACGTGATTTTCAGAGGATTCTGATTCAGTAGTAGCCATGAGAGCATAGTTCACTTCTTCATCAGAATCTGAAGTATCTGCCCAATCTCTGCCTTTAGTGTAGAGTACCTTTCCAGTTTTACCCTTCTTGCACTCAGGAGCATAGTGACCCATCTCCTTACACTTGTAGTATTGAATTTCAGACTTATCCTTCTTCCCTTTAGAATCTCTCTTATCAGACTTCCTGTAGCTTTTCCTGTCTTCATTTGAATCCCTAGAAAACCTTTTTCCTTTCTTGAAATTCTTGAAGCCCATTTTCTTGAAATTCTTCACCATTAACACAGCCATTTTCCTCATTTCTTCTTCATCATCCTCAGAGTCAGATGATTCAGAAGAGTTTGAATCATAATCAGAGTTTGGTGATTCACTTTCTGAATGTATGACCAAAGCTTTTCCCTTCATTTTCCTTCTTGTTGCCTCTTTCTTCTGAGGCTTCTCTTCAACATTAAGAGCAACAGACTTTCCTTTCCTGCTTGATCTCCTGTTTCTCTGCTCCATTTCCAATTCATGAGTTTTGAGCAGTCCATAGATTTCATCAATCTCTATTTCAGCAAGATCATAGTTGTCTCTAATAGTGGTTGTTTTCACATCCCACTTTTCAGGTAGAGAAAGAAGAAACTTGAGATTCGAGTCTTCTAGATCATACTCTTTGTTGACCAATGACAGATCATTAATCAGTTTACAGAATCTATCAAATGTTTCTGTCATGGTCTCTTCAGGTTTAGCCTCAAAATGCTCATACTCTTGTGTGAGTATGTTTCTCCTATTCTTCTTAATAGCCGCAGTTCCTTGACACCTGACTTCAAGAGCATCCCATATCTCTTTTGCAGTGGTGCAGTTAATGACTTTGTTAGACATAACATTCACTACGCCATAAACAGTCTACGGTAACACCACGACTGTGTTACCTTAGACCCTAAAAAACGTTACCAAAGGCCAAAAAAAGGATAAGGTAACACCTTAGCTGGGATAGTTTTGTTCTATGTAACCTTTGGGGTCTAAGGTAACACAGCGACACACATAAGCTAACATAGGGAAATTCGTTACCTTAGACCTATAAGGTAACACACTAAGTAATTCTATAGCAACACCAAATCTATGTTACCTCAGATGTTATAATTTTGCAAAATTATTAATTAATTACGTGGGTCCCACATGTGGACCCCACCAAAGTGGGCGCCACATGGGGGTCCATTTTGGTGGGGCCCATAAACTGTGCAGCAGCTTGTAGAAAAACAATACCTAAGGTAACATATAACAATACCTAAGGTAACACCCTGAGTTCAACATAATAAAAATGTAAAGCATAAATATTGCATTTCCCATTAGAAAAACAATCCAACCAAGTCACATGGTACATAATCCCAATATCCCATCACAAAATAACCAAACTACATAATCCGATCAAATCCTCCAACACCAAACTACATAATCCGATCAAAAGATTACATTACGTGGAGTAGAATAAAATATTAAACACAAGGGAAATGTCAAGACACTAGTTCAAAAGGTTATATTACGTGGAGTTCTATGAGCTAGGACCGTCGGTCATGGGAGTACCATCTCCCACTGTGTCACTAGAAATTGTGCCACAAAGTTCACCCAAATTAATCTGCAGTCCTCGGTTTGCTTCAGCCAATTTTTTGAGGGCAAATGCCAAGTTGTCCTGGACCTTCTGATTGACCTTGGCATCCACTTCTTCATTGACCTTCCTTTGTAGTTTCACTTCCATGTCGTCAACAAGGTTCTGTCGTATCTTATTGGTCAACTCTTCTATGTACGAATCTGTTGGAGCTAGAGTCTGGGAAGAAGTTTTGATGACCCTCGAGTCATGTCTGCGAAGAAGCCAACCAGGACCATGAGATTTTCCACCAGAAATTAGCTCCTCAATACCATCAACTCCTTCGGATGACTCGAGTCTGTTCTTAATCGTTTCCTACAAAACAAAACAACATTGTACATGGAAATAATTAATTGACAGAATAAAGTAAAATATGGAATTCTGAAGTTACTTACAATTCTGAAGTTACTTACAATTGACAGAATTGACAGAATAAGGATTGACAAAAAAATACAGTTACTTACAATTCTGAAGTTCATTACTTCAGGATTAGCCTGGTATTTATGTCCAGGCTTGCGCTTTCGAGTTTTAGAAAAAACTACGGCATCAGTTAACTCAGTTAACCGACAGTAATTACTACAAACATAAAATAAAGTAAAAAATGCCCGAACCTGCAGGTTCAGCTTCTTCATTTTCGATAAATGGCATGTCGGTTTCCGGAACTCTGTTAGTTTTAGTTTTAGTTCCACTTCCACTTGCACCAACATCATTAGCAGCTTGTGTTCGTTTGCGTTCCTGCATAGCAAGGTAATTGGCCATTGTACCAACTCCTTCTGCACATGGTAACTGAATTTGTGCAGCAGGCTGTACAAGCACTGGATTTGCTGCCTCCTCACTCGTATCATTCTGAGTTGAACCCTTTTCAGTTGAAGTTACAGCACTAGCTCGCAAGCGAGTAGTTGGTCCTGTATGAAGCTCGTCTTCATTTTGTTTAGCATTTCGCATCTTTTTTTTCCGTTTGTTCTTCATTTCATCTACCAGTCCAGTAGCTAATGTAGGCAAATTTAAGGACTCAAGCTTTTCATTGTTCCTCTGGATATTTCTATATTTAATCAGTTCATACGCCGTTAACTTTAACGGTGTATCCGAAGGTTTTAGTGGAGGTGGAGGTGGTAGGTTTTCAAACTGCACATAATCGAAAGAAACATACGAGTGAACTAGTAAAACATTTGGAACATTGATAAGATCATGTAATCAAAATATGATTCAAGTCTTCTAACCTGAATGTCATTCTCGTCCATTTTTTCAGCTTCATCTCTAGGATTACGTAAATCAAGTTTCCTCCGAACAGTTGCAGACTTAACATTCACATTTTCAACACAGGCTTGTTGATTATTGATCGGTGTCGACTTCTGAGCACCCTTCTTTTCAGTTGACTTAGGCTTTTGCTTGCTTATCAAATCATTGATTTCTGGTCTAGCACTTGTCAGCCGTGCTGACTTCCTTGCACTAGTAACCTCAGCAGTTTCATTTGACTTTCGATGACTCTTGACTTCAGTTGGAATCGTCACTTGTGCATTATTTAGCCGTGCAGACTTCCTAGGACTGAACACTTCAGTACACTTCTTATTTCTTTGCTGCTGTTGCAATTGATGAGTGGTCACAAATTGACGTTTCAGCGATACTTTTGTAGCTGCAACAATACATTTAAATCATTAGTACAATTATAAAATCAAAGCAATACATGCATGATCTTGATAAAATTATTTATCAAGAACAAGTGACTATGTAAAAAATTACACAAAGGACCCCAGCATGTATTAACAAGTGACTATGTAAAAAAGTTTATACCTTCAAATACATTAGGCCTTGGCCGGATGACTACATGCGGCTGCATTTGCTGTAGTGGCTCACATTTAGTATCGATGACATTGTCAATATAAAAATCCATGTTGTCAGCATTTTTAGTATCTTTAACTACGTCCCCATCATTTAGCACCAATTTCCACTCCTCTTCCTCATTGTCACTTCTTTTATAAATTCCCCCAACTTCAGTGTATTTGAGATCATCCTTAATATATTCCATGAGCACCGAGAAGGAAAACAAGTCAGGATCTACGTTCATGATCAATGTCTCTTTTCCACCAACATACTGTCCATTCTGAAATTTTCCCATGTGGTGAAATCTGAGAATGAATACCTTTTCTGTCATCCTATAAGAATAGTAGAAAATTACATTAGATAAGATACAAAAAAAACTGAGCTTAAAAATTGCAAAGTAAATACACAAAGAAGCAGTCCAGTAAGAAAAAACAAGTAAAAGGTGCCCAGTTAAATCATAAGTTCAAAAACATATAAACAATTCTGAACGAGCTTATACATACACAAAAAAGGTAATTAAAGGTAATGATACATAAAGGCATTTGATAAAATATATTCGATAAGTAATACATTAAAAGGCAATTTTATTGACAAACTTTGACTACTAAAAGGCAATAATACATAAATAAGTACTTCTGCATAATACAATAGTTCGGAATTTATGTGAAAACACTAGACAGTTTTCCCGACTACTTTTGGCTTAATTATAACTTTTGCTGGCGGCATGTCTTCTCTAGCCCAATTCATCACATCTCTAACATGACCTCCTATTCCATAACCATGGTGAATATCATGTAAAACCAGATCAGTCCCATCATCCTCATTCCCATTTTCAGTTTCGACATCACACCAGCCCCTTGGTAATCGTTTGATAACGTTATGAAATGTCTTCTCAGTTGGATCTTCTATGTAAAATACCTGTTTTACTTGGGAAGCGATAACATACCGATCAGATTTTTGAATTATTCTATTAAAATTCACTCGAGTCAGGCCATACAAATCTTTTTCTGCATGGTACCAGCAACACTTGAATAAAACCACAGTGAAATCTCCCCAGTACTCAATTTCTAGGATTTCTTCAATTGATCCGTAGTAATCGACATCACCAACCTGTGGATTCTGATCTTTCGAGCTTGCAAAGCTAGTGGTCAAGGAAGACTGAAATACACCACTATTCTGTGTTGTACACTTAGCATCTCTTTCTTTTGTACAAAATCGGAATCCATTAATAACATACCCACTGAACCTCTTAGCTGATGGATTAGGGCCCAATGCGAGAAGTTCTAGTTCCTTCGAAATGAACTCTTTTTTCCCAACCTCTAGCTTCAACCACTTCCAAAAATCTTCCATATGTGCCCTCTCCTTTTTATATCTTTTTGATATTGCATGACTATCCATTAAAGATCGATGTTCCCTACAATAATCACCTAGTTAATATTACAAAGAAAAAACCATTCTAATTCTTATTAAAATAAATTAGACCTCAAAACTTACTCAATTAAACTCTGGATGTCCTTGTTGATATTTTAAAGAATAAAGCCTATGGATAAAACTTAATCGCGAATATTTTGAACAGCCTGGATATAGCGGTTGCTTTCCATCTTCAACATGGCGATGAAATTTATCGTCCTGGGCATCTGTCGTGTCCTCATCTTCACCGTTTTGCATACCATGAGTACGATAAAACATGTTGTCTAGATTATCTCCAAAACCTATATTAGCATCACAATCCATATCTACCTCACAGTTTAGTCGAGAAACCTCACACATCCATTCCATATACAATGGAGATGGACCATTGTATATGAGATGGTCGTATATTGTATCTTGATGAAACCACTTGTCGTTTTTACATTTCTTGCAGGGACATGTTATTTCATCACCAACGGAAAATCTAGAAACTGCATTCCGAACAAAATCTTTTATTCCGCTAAGGTAACCATCACTAAACTTTGGAAGTGTTATCCACGAGTTTCCTTCGTCGTCCATCACTACATTAATATCAAGCACACTTATATTAACTACACTAACCTAAGCAAACAGCTACCTTTCAAGACCTAAACTACCTATACAAATAAGTGGAATATATATACATGAGTTAAAACACCCAAGCAATAATTGTAATATATATATATATATATATATATATATATATATATATATATATATATATATATACCCACTTAGTTCTAAGTCAGTTGGGGAAGCTTTAGTGTTTATTCAAAGATGAAAATGAAGTCTGAGGCATAACATGGCAGTAGCAAACAGAGCACATCAGCAAACACACATAAATCCAAATTATCGCAGATTTTATGCATACCATACAATACAGATATTATCACACAATCTAACGCATAAATTCAAATTATCGCAGATTTTAATAATATATCATAAATTCGAGAAACACATTGACTTTAGGCATATAATTCAGATTATTACAGATTCAATTTATCACAAAAATGACCCCTTCTCTCATGGGAGATAGACAGAGAGATGGAGAGATGGACAGAGAGGGAGAGGGAGAGAGAGGGAGAGGGAGAGGGAGAGAGAGAGAGAGAGAGAGAGAGAGAGAGAGAGAGAGAGAGAGAGAGAGAGAGGGAGAGAGAGAGAGAGAGAGGGAGAGAGAGAGAGAGAGAGAGATGGAGAGAGACCGAGAGAGAAGGGTGAGAGAGAGAGATGGAGAGAGAGAGAGGTCAAAATCAAAGCATGCAACACATATATATATATACAAATCGAAGCATTAACACATTTATATTTACAGATCGAAGGATAAAAACAGAGATTTATACCTTAATTGCAAGTGAGAGAGGCTGATTGAGTCCAATTAACCCTTAATCCAACCCTAACCCTAATCCGCAAGTGAGGCAGAGCTTGAGTGAGCGTTAGCGAGATTGAGAGTGAGCTTCAGTGAGCGTGAGCGAGCTTGAGTGTGAAATTTGACTGCGAGAGAGAGGCAGAGAGCTGTGTGAGTGAGGTTCGAGAGAGAGCGGTGAGTGAGAGAGAGAGGTGAGTATGTGACCTAATTGCTGATTTTCCCCAATTCTCCCGACTTAACCAAAATTAAAGCCCGCTTTCCTTTTTAATTTTTTGATGAAAGCCCGCTTTCCTTTTTAACCTTTTGATGAAAGCCCGCCATCCACCAGCCACATTGTTTTCCCAATTTTTATTACTTTTTCTTTCTAATATTAAAAAAATAATTATTTTTCTTGTAAAAATTGTATGAAAATAAAGTGTAATATTTCAATTATAGAATAATAATTTAAACATATTCTACTCAATAATTATAGAATATTATTTCTATAGTAATAAATTCAATGACTTGATTAAAATTATTGAATTTTAAATTTTAATAATTATTAAATCGTTAATTATAAATAAAATTCAAAAATATGTTAATTATACTCTAAGGTAACACAGCCCATGGTGTTACTAAGTTTAACACCTTCCACAGCTAAGGTAACACCAAAACTAAAGTGTTGTAGTAGGTCCAAAATTTCATAGCTAAGGTAATACCCGAGAAGGTAACACCCCCCCCCCTAAGTGTTGTAGAAAGCCATCTATGGCGTAGTGATTGTCTAAAGCACTATGCAGTAAATGCCTAACTTTTGCATCCTTAGCAATTGATGATAGATCTTCAGGAGTCATGTCCTTCTTTTCCTTTGGAACCATTTTTGCTGCTTCACCAGCAACTGCAACAAATAGCTTTGTAGGATTGTGAGGGCCTTCATAAATCCTGTCAAGATATTCTGGATCTGTAGCCTCCAGAAACATAGTCATCTTGACCTTCCACATAGCATACTCTAATGGCCTCAGAATAGGAACCCTGATTGGTTCATAACGACTCACGGTAGTAGGAGCCTTTTCAGAAACAGTAGGTGTTGGTGGAGGAATTGCTGACATGATTATTGTTGTGTTTGGATCTTAACCTGTAATAAAGTAACAGATTGGCTCTGATACCACTTGTTAGGCTGAATACACAATTAATAATCAACTTTGTATGAGAGTTTAACAAGTAAAAGCGTTTATGCACTTAAAAAACTTCTTGTATTTCAAACCCTCTTCGTGATGTAAAATATCACAAAGAGCTGCTAGGTTACAATAAAGATAATTCGTTATCGATACCCTTCTAGGGTTAACCTAACTGTATTTATATAACATACAGCTACGATACAATCTCTAATTGATATTCCTAATAATCAGCTATACAATGATATCAATTACAGATTGTCACACGTCTCCTATGTCAACTCGATCTCTTTGATAGCTATCCAATCTTCAAAGATATCGCTTCCATAATAAATCTTCATTCACTGTTGACCAGTAGACGCTTCCTCCAGACAGAGTTTGACAAACTCTGTCGAGCTTCCAACTGTCAGCGTTTAACTAAACTCTGACTGCTTCCAGCTAAACTCTGATAATTCACTGTAACACTTAAACACTGATTAAAACACATCAATTATATTTAACATCTCATGTTGCAGAAAATAAATAAATTTGAATGATGAACTAATGCTAAAGTATTCACCGCGCCCGCTGTTCCAATCCTTACGATGATCAGTCGCAAATTGTACAGCTCAAATTAGATTTACTACCGGTGGAAGGAAGAGCTGACGGATTTACTTGTCTACCGCCCTGTTAGATCTCCCCAGCCAACGGTTGGGCCAAATGGGATGGACCGGTGCTACTCGGCCTCTTACACAACTCCTAGTTCGAATAGAATCCTGGACTCTAAACGTAAATTTCGTCCCCCTTTCCCCAAGTATAATACTTGTTGATAAGACTCCACAAAGTAGTCGTATCTAGTTAGAAAGGAAAATTCACCAATATTTCCCAAGCTGATGCTTGTTAATGGATACCAACTTGTTCCAACATTCTTACCCCTCGAATGATGAGAAGGTACACAAGATTCAATAAATAAGTAGCAACCAAGTTGCGAATGAAAGGAATAGTTTCAAAAGATTTATGACCGGGAAGTCAACAAGATAAATAACAGTTCTCTAGTAAGGTTCCCTTATAATTTGGAAGATAGATTGAATGAAGAATAGAATTTTGAAAACCTTCCTTGATAGAATAATAGTAACAATAGGACTCAGTAATAATTTACCTAGGGTATGAAGATCAGAAATGACCGATACGTTAACTATCTAGCTTATAAGCCAACAATAATCCAAGGAACAAGTATCACAATATATCTTGAAAGTAGGCATGCATGCTATGGCATATGTATAATAGAATCAGTTCATATATATATATATATATATATGTATTATCACAACAACAGTTCAAAAGTATTGGAAACTTGCCTGGTAGTCGGGTAGTGGTAGTGTGTCCTGGGTCAGCTCGGTGATCTATAAACAATCAGAATATTCGAGATTAATCACATAACGCTTTTAAAAGGCTAAGTATAAACTTGACTTAGGCTAAAACACGTTTTCAAGTTATCCTGTTATACATTCTTTGGTGTAACTCTTACTAACACCGTTATGACCCGATATTGGTTCGCTATTAAGGCATGTCATTACACTTACACTTGGTACGTACTTAAGCCATGCTAGTTCTAAGGTTGAAAGATTATACCTCGAGATTTATCGATCGTTATCTAATTGATTTTCCAAAGTTATAACCACGTGTTCTTTTTAGGGGTCCATTCGTATTTAACCCTGATTTGAATATTTTTATAAAATCGAAAAACGATCTTTTTAACATGAGGTCTTCTCTCACACCTTCCTTATGATCTCTAATATTTAATTACCAAGATTTGTCACTGAATTACTCGAGTTAAGGAGGTTCAATTTCAATTACGAATTTGCATTTATGGTTTCGAACCACTTTTAGTAAATCGGCCATAAATCCTAAACCGTAAGTCCGTTTGCTTCGATTCTTTCGCCAAAACGATCTACGACTCGAGATCTATAAGGGTATGGCATATACTTGACAAGGTCAGTGATTTATACCTATTTATTATGCACGGTTTTCAAGATCTAACGAAATTTCGGCATTTCGACGGCTATAAATCGAACATTCCAAAAATCGTAACATCAAAACCAAGCCACACCAGGCATATCATACATCTTATACACATGATTCTCATCTTAAAATGTCCAATAACATATCACTTCATTATAATAATCATCATGTTACTAAATCAACTACAAGATCATGCTTTCATGCTTAACATAACACTAACATCATAACTAAGCTAAAAACTACCAAGAACATGCATATTCTCAAAGTAAGATCTAGGATTCTTAAGGATTATACCTTCCTTGGAGAGTGCTAAAACCTTACTGAGCCTTGATTTGTCCTTGGGTGTGCTTAAGCTTGCTTAGATCAACCAAAGAATCAAGAAAAAACGAAGTTAGTTCTTGAAGATCACTATTCATCCTCCTTTTGAATGATTTATTTGAAAATGGAAAAAGTTGTATTAGAAGCTAAGATTTCTAGGAGATCATTTATATGAATTATAAGACTCACCATAAAAGTTTGGAGATCAAATGATGGATGGAAGTAGGATTTTGATCTTTGAATTAGAGAAGTAGTCGAATGGAGTATAATGAGGGGGGGAGAGTGTTTGCATGGTTGCTTGCTATGTTCTCATCTAAAATGAATTATTGCTATGTTGTTTAGATAATATCTTGGCCAAAAGCTACTTTAATAAAGTTAGTAGGTCATGGATGATGAAATCAAGGGACATGTCTTGATATTTGGTGGTAAAGAGATGAGATGAAGCTAAGTACTTGGTTGATCTCTAAGTGTTCTAGTTCCTTGTGGTAACTAGCTTGGTTACTAGATATTTTCCACTAGCACATGCATCCATCTTGATCCCTGCTTGTTTTTTTGTCCGGTTTTTGCTCAATTCATTGGTAGTTCGGAGGAATACCTCGAAGATTTCTAATTATGGTTTTACCGGAAACCTTCTTAATATTTTGCTCACATCTTTAATCCTCCTTTGTAATTCTTGAATTTAAATCCCTTAAATCTTTTTAATAAGTCCATAGGTCTTTCAGTGTCCAGGGAAATCTCGGGGAAAATAAAAGTGCTATTTTTCAGAATCCGATAACTTTTACATACACCATTTTTCCCCTTGGATCATTAATACGAACTCAGAAATCCGTTTCGGGTACTTCTATATAGTGTCATCTAATAATATTCCTATTTCCAGCAAAAACACTATTCATCACTTATTCTCTCTTTATTCCTTATAATTAGAAAAATGTCCTTGCGCTTTCCCGAGCGTTCCTTAACCCTTTTACGGAACCACTAGACTAATAACAGATATAGATTTGGATGACATGAGAATAACACTCCTATTTAGAATTACCATATCTTACTTATCCAGGAGATAGATTATTCTTATCTAAGTTGTCAACCAATAGCATTCTTCAAGACATATGAACATTTGAATCCAAATCCATTCCTTTTTCATTCATTAGAACAATCGTTATATCGTAGTTGTAACCACTACTCATATTTACATTAATACATAATCAAAGTTTTAATTCTAACAAAAATCTGGGTTCTTACAGTCTCCCGGACTTAAAAGTATTCCGTCCCGGAATTAGTCTGAAAACAAATGGGGGCACTTTTCCATAATTGCGCTTTCTAGCTCCCATGTTGACTCTTCTACGTTGTGGTTCTGCCATAAAACTCTGACAAGCTTGATGACCTTCTTTCAGAACACTTGTTCTTTCTGGTCTATGATTTCCATAGGCTGCTCTACATAGGTCAAGTCTGGTTGCATGTCCACGTGCTCGTATTCCACAATATGCTTGGCATCCGGATTATATTTCCTCAACATTAAAACATGGAACACATTGTGTACTGGTTGCAGATTTGGGGGTAATGCTAGTTCGTAAGCTAGACCCCCTATACGTCTTAAGATCTCAAAGGGTCCAATGTATCTAGGACTCAGTTTTCCCCTCTTCCCAAACCTCATTAAACCTTTCTAGGGAGATACCTTTAAAAACACTAGGTCTCCAACTTCATATTCCTTGCCTTTCTGAGCTAAGTTGTAAGAACCGAGAATATTAAATTCATATAATTGCTATTTTTGTAAATTGGAATAAAAATATTTTGAATTATTTTATTCCAGTTTGACGAACCAAGGTGAAAATATTTTATTATAATTTATTTTAGCTTATTTTGAATTTATATGAATATTTTGATGCAGTATGGTGGATTATTATATCGTGAATATGAGATGGTATCGTTAGATGTGAATAAAGGATCGGGGACGATGGTTTGGGATCCTTTATGTGTTTTGTGATTGTATTAGACTTCAGGATAATTACCTTTAAAATCTTTCCTAATTTGTGTAGTCAGTTTGTTCTTATCCATTTAGAGCTGTTTTCAAAATCCCTAGAACTTTGATTTAAAATCATTTTCGTATCAATATTCGTCTGATAAATCTCAAAATATTTAAAACTCATATTTTATTCGTTTTATGAGTCTTATAAATTTTCAATGATCGATTCGTTATTTTTGTCAAAATGTTTTCGTTCGAGTTGGACCCGTAACTGATTTAATTGGTACGTTCCGAACCGATTAAAAGTTAATTAGGGTTCCGAGCATTTCGGGAACCAAAATATTTTTCGTAACTTTATTTTGACCAATACAATCTTATCACCTTCCCAACCAATCAGTATCATTTCCAGCTGGCCAATCAAAATCAAGGGATTTATTTTTTTATTTTCAAAATCAAAAATTTCATGTTTGTTCTTGAAGATCAATCCTAAATTCGGAGGCGATTCTGGAATCTGATTTCAGCGTATAAATACTCAAAACGAAGCCCTAGATTCCTAGTTTCATAATCTCCACCCAAATTTCACAAAGGGTAATTCTGTGATTTTCTATGAATTTTTTTTAATTCAAATATTATTATGGTTCATGTTCTTGAATTGGGGGTTTTTGATTCCTTATTTTTCTGATTGTTTTGGTGCTCCCTTAAGCTTCCTGGAGTTATTTGGAGTAGAATGGTGTAACCAATTGCTGTGTTTACTTTTCTTTTTGTGGAGTTCGAGTTAATGTATCTTTTTGAATTTATTTTCGTTCGTTCCTCATTTTAGATGAATTGTTTGTATGTATAGTTGTTCTGAGTAGATTATATGCATTAAGAGCTTTGTTTTACCACCCTAAACGCTAAGTTTCGTGTAGAAATGAAGGAGAACGGGGTTTTGGCCGGATGACCTTTTGAGCTCGCCGGAATCGAGCTTGAATGGTTCGTTTATGCAGATGTAGTGATGTTGTGGTATCAGAGTAGTGTCAATGATGTTTAGCTTAGCAAATGGCCTGTAAAGCAGCAAAAAAACCAAGCACAAACCGTGAGTAAACGAGGGTGACGGGGGGGAACTATGGTTCGTCGGATTTTTCCTTGGTCGGCCGGAATCTGGGCCTTGGTTGCCGGATTCTGGGTGTGATGGAGATGTTGTTCTTGAGTTTTACAATTTTCTTTTTATTTAAAAAAGTCTTGTTTGATTGGTTTTGGAAATAATGTGGTAAAGAATTGTGGTTTTAACTTTTTACTGTTTTACCTGTTACTAATATTTAGATGAATTACTTTTACCTTTTTATGGTAAAAATTTTATTTACTTTTTCCAAGTTATTTTCATTTTTTCAATTTATTTTAAAATCTGAGTTTTCTTTTTTAAAATTCAGAAAATCATTTTTGAAAAATTATGTTTAAAATTCAGAATTATTTCTGATTTCCGAATATTCATTTAATTATGCATTTATTTACTTATTTGATTTTAAAAATCATTTATTTATATGTTTTAATTCAAAATTAAATAGAAATTAAATATTTTAATTACTTTAATTAATTTCAAATAATGACTTAATTAATTTAATTATTTGATAAATGTAATCATTTATCAAATAGTTTTATTAATTGATTATTAGTTGAATATAATTAATTTAATTAGAATTATTTATTAATTTGCTTTCTGTTTTGAATGTTTTAAAAATAGTGTTTAATCGTTTAAAAATGCAGAAAATGATTTAAAAATTCTAGAAAATTTCTAAAAAAAAATAAATTAGGAAATGATTTGCAAGTGTTCAAAAATATTTAGAGTCAAGTTGTGCTTGAAAACAGAGTCAGAGGGTTGTCTTAAAAATATGTTTGTGGTTCAATAAATCTAGAAGGTGTTCTAAAATGTTTCAAAAGTATTCCAAGTCCAGTTTTATTCTAAAACAAGGGTTGAGTGTTGTTTTAAATTGTTTCTGAAGTTCGTTAAATGCTAAGTGTAAGTAGCATGGTCCGTCTGATATGGATTTAATGGCTAAGTGTAACGTGATTTACGTGCTATATGTGTTAGTGAGACACAATAGTGATTAATTGTTTGACTGAATATTTAATTACTCTATTCGAATCCAGTATGTCTGCGAGAGATGTTTAAAGTAGGAAAAGGTCAGTCAGAAGTATTGATGGGATACAAGGATTGTAGAACCGAGGGGACGAGACGTGTGAAAGTTAGTGGTCGAATGAGACGTCTAGACAGTTAGACAGATTAAGTTGTGATTACCAGGCAAGTATTTCCTTTCACTTCTTGTTCAAGTGAAATTATTCTTTAATTATATTGATAATGAAATCTACCACCCCAATTATTTCTATCGAACTTGTTGATACTTGTAGTTATTATTGTTTATCCATTTGCACCCCATTACTTGTATCGAACTTGTCGATACCTGTTGAGATTGTTGCTCTTCATTTATTACCCCATTTATCGTGTCGAACTTGTCGACACATATTGATTCTGAATTCTTCAATGATTCTTGGATTTCGAGTTGTTGTTCTGGAACGTGAGTTTTCCAGATTGTTTGATTAACAGAGGTTGTCGATTGTTCCGACACCTAGTGTGTGGGATATAGAATTGGAATGTTTTTTGGAAGTCCCTTCGGGGAGACCATATTATTGTCAACGGAAGTCCCTTCGGGGAGACCAATTTAATGGTCAGAAGTTGAGGCCAATGTGTGCCGTGGATCCATTTAGAGGGACCTTGCTATGTGCATTGTCCGGGGTTAGTGCGGGTCTGATCAGCCGCCTAACTCCACTATTGTTTAAAAAAATATATATATAAAAATCCAATTCTAATCCATACATAGAGTTTGAATTGATTAAAGCCTGATTCCTTTGAATCCTATGATGTTTATTCTTGTTGATCAGAACTTATTACTGTTCTTGATATTTATACACATTTATACTTGCTGAGCACTGTTGGCTCACTCTTGCATTGTTGTTTTATTTCTCCAGTTTATAGGGATAAGATGAGTGGACCTTAGGGTCAAAGGAGTAGTCTTGTTCTTACAGCGAGAAGTGATGTTCGAGTTATTGGCTTGGTCGGGTAGTGACTTGAGCTTGATCAGAGGTTGGTTAACTAGTTCAACTGATGGACTTAGTTTGTTAGCAATTTGTATAACAATTTTATTCGGAGATTGGATTTTAATAATGTAATTTAATAGTTTGTTTCATACCATAGCCTATATGCGATCTTGGTAAGGGGTTTTTCTTTTATTATATTATGTTTATATCCAGATATGTGTTATGTGGATTGTGGTTAGTGGCCCCAAATCTGTACCCCGGATTATGGGATGCCACAGTTGGTATCAGAGCTACAGGTTATGGTCACTGAAACAGATTAGGAGGGAAGGTATATGTGTCTAAGATAGACTTTGGGTAGAACGATTTAGTATAGGGTCCGCCTTTGGTTATCACAACGAGTATTGCGGCGTTATATAGTCCTTTGATCTATCGCGTGAGTAGGAGTATGATTTGTCCGAAGATTTGGTTATGAGCGAGGCAGTTAATATAGAGCTGCATAAGCTAATTGGGAATTCAGAGCTACTAGTCTTGAAGATATTATCTCGAGGTTTTCACCTATATTCTATTACTTTTCTACGGTATTAGTTACGATGTGAATATGATAGGGAGTGTACGAGAAGATTATAACACGATATTGGAAGCGATTATGGGCATGGGTTGGAAGTAAGGGCGTAGCCATGCACCCCTAGTCATTGATCTCATTCAATTTATTGTCTGAGGGAATTGTCATATGTTTTTTTTTTTAAAAATCTTATTCTTGCTATAAATTGTTGCGAACTAATCCCCGGTTTAAATCGTTGCTGAAGCATTTGTTGCGCAGTGACGGTTAAAGATCGAGAATGAATTGAGATCTTCTTATTTATTCAATTCATTATTATCAGGACGGCTTTGGCAGCTAAGTATGTTAGTGCTTAGCCGACATGAGTGAGATTATGAATAATTATGAATTTCTTGAATGTTTGTTTAATCGATAGTCGATGCATATGTTTGGTGATCAACTATACTTCAATTGAAGATGAGTTTCGTAAATCAGATTTATTTACACAGTTGTATTTGTTTTTCCAGAAATATCCCTATTTTTCAAAGGATACTTGATCCAACTCTATACATGAGAATTTTGAAACTCTTGAAATCTTTCTATTTTCCCTGAATACTTGATCTTCTTTATTCAAACTGAGATGAACAACCTTTGTATATAGGGGATTCAGGGACATTTTATCTATGTGATAGAATTCCGGTGGGACGCCACTGATTGTGTTTGTCATGAAAGTACTAAAGACTGGCCATCTTTATGTACTAGGGCGGTTGACCTATTGACAAATTCAACCTGATAATAGTTCAATGATCATATTGATCTCTCGGTTAAATCCTTTTTACAAAAAAAATTATCAAACAAAACTCAGTGTATATTCATACTTGATACATATTCCTTTTGTTAAATTCTTTTGTCAGAAACATTAATGATTTCAGAATTACCAGCGATGAATAGTTGCAACGATGGACGTGATGACATTCTAAATGGTTGAAACTACGATTATTTTTATGAAGTATTGATTGAGCAAGTTGAAAAGTGGTGTTAAAACAGAGGTGATATATCAAATTTGATTCATTATTGGATTAATAACTCATGTACAAAGATTCGATGTTGCAGAAACTAAGTAAAGTTAAGGAGCAGGTAACAAGGGCATGAGATTGTGAATGTTGTTAAAGATTGAGAAGAGAATGATGATAGAAATGTTTGGTATGTGAAGTCAGTTTAATTTCTTTATGGTTCACTGCAAGTAGAGGCAGTTTATTATTGTATATAGAGTTGAATTGTGGAATTGGAAAACAAGTGGATAGTCCTATTTACGAATACTTCATGCCGAAATTTTCTAAAAAAATCTCCTGACCTTGGATTTGGAAGTGTTACAGAATGGTTTATTGATGAAAGATTGTTTGGACATATGTTTAATTTTGAAGATATTAAATGGAATATCATAGGATTGTGAATGTTTTGAAACCACCCGTTGTTGGGTATGAGATTTAGAACTAAAAGAGGGATAACTTGAGTAAAGCAGAGTGAAGGAGAATGAAATTGGTTATAAGAGTTAATGGGAGAAGCTGAAACTTAAATAAGAAATGGGATCATTGTTTGGAGTAATAATTTGTGGGAGCCCAGCTTAAAGAGTTGTAACTTTAAGTATTGAAGAGAGTTGACCAAGAAGAAACAGAAATAATGAAAAGAGGAAGGACAGAGAAACAGGAAATTTTCCTAAATGTTTTAGCAGAAGATAAGGATTCAAGAAAAAGCATATTGAGATTGTTGAGGTAAATGCATAGAGTGTAATTTTATTTGGAAAGAATAAAGTGGAATGGAGTAACTGAGTTAGAAGATGAATGTTGTGTGCCGTGAGCGTAAGAAGACAAGACATTTTGCCAGAGATGGTATCAAGTCAGTTTCAGTGGACCCTATGATGGGAATAACATATCTATTTTCTATAAATTACTCGGAAATGAGGAATTCATTATGATTACGAATAATGTAATAAGAATTTGAATGTGAAAATAGTGAAAAGAGTAAATTATGATTCAGAATTGAATTGAATAGCTAACTACAAAGTATAAGTGGACGGTGAGGACAAGAAGGTGGGAATTGTGTTGAGTATTGAATACAGTAAAAGAATACAGAGGGGGGTGAATGGATTCTTGAACTTTTCTACGTTCTTGAATCTTTGCAGCAAGATATGTGTTGAGTGTGTGAGATATGTAATTGCGGATAACAAAGACAAACACAACACAATATCACTTTAATCTAATATTTTATTAGATAAAGATTTTGCTACAATCTGTGAATGCAAATGGTAGTATTCTCAGCTTCGTTTTTCTTAGAGAGATATTTGTTGTGATGTATATGAAAATCTTATCTCTAAAAACTTATCTGCTAAGGAAGTGAGGCTGTATCCTTATAGACATGGATACACCTACTTACTACAAATAAGATAGGTAAACAAACTACTTTCCAGTCTGTCTATCTCATTTGAGTAAGAGTCCAAAAGGCTACAGATTTGACTTTGCAAGGCCTGTTCAGATCCACTTCTTTAGCTCCTTGTCCCTTTGTCTTATCTCTCCAAGATTCTTTGTAGGCTTTCCAATGTGCTTTATAGTACATTGTCAAATAAAGCGTCTTGGCTTGTTGCAGGAATCTGACTTGTACAATTCTTCAGTATTTTGTCTCCAAGAATGTATTCGAGAAGTGGCTAAGTGATTGATTCGAGAACTCGAATTGACTTAATCGATAACTCTGAGTTCTCGAATAGTGTTATATTGACATATCGAATCACTTCTCGAATAGCTCTTTTCTCTGGGACTCCTTGAGATATCGAATAGAGCATTTTGACATATCGAATCCCTGAGATGTCGAATAGCTTCTTTAGTGCTTGAGATATCGAATAGAGCATTGACTTGTTGACTCTTAGAGAACTCGAATGATGCTTTGACTTGCTGACTCCATGAGTTCTCGAATAGAGTAATAGACATATCGAATCTCTGAGATATCGAATGAGATATCGAACAGTGTATTCAGAGATATCGAATAGTGTCTTCTGAGATATCGAATCTCTGACTTCTCGAATGCTAGACTTCTCGAATAGATAAATGTACTTCTCGAATTGGTACTTAGGCAAATTCTTCATTTCTTCAAATCCCAACTGTGATTATTTGGCAATCTTTATCTCCTTGCTTGAGGCATGAACCTTGGAACTTCTTTCAAGCATTATTCTTGACTTTATAAGTACAGTTACACAACTAGGATTTGATGCCTATTACAAGTACAGAACAAATAGAAACTCTACAACTAGAGGTTCCCTCAGTTAAAAGGTCATGTAGGTAATGCATAGCATTACACATACTTAGGCTTGTTATTAGATGTATTCAGGCATGCCTCTGTGACTATCAATCTCCCCCAAATTTTGAGTAAGACCCTTAGTCACAATTTCATGTCTAATAACAAGCCTAACATACATAAAGATAAAACTTGATAGTACATGTATGAATTTTGATTAGCAATGTGGATAGAACTACAGGGTGAGTAATCTTACAGCCTATGATGAAGTACTAGCCATTGTAATTTTTTCCCTTTCCATAGCTTTGGCTTGCAAATCATCATATGCTTTCTGTCTTCTTTCTTTCTCCTTCCTTGTATTCTCATCCATAGCTTTTATTATTTCTGCCATAGAATCCAATTCTTTAAGAAAAATTGAGTCTTTGAAATCTTCAAGTACTGGTTTCAGAATGTTTGCAGGATAGTGGTTGAGTAGATTCATTCTGATGTGGACCTGATCCCCATTTATCCTCCTATACTTCACCACATAGGGGTTAAACTGAACTCTACACAATCCCTTTGCCCTTAGCTTTTCTGCTTCAATCTCCAGTCTCTCAATTTCTTTCTCCCTTGCTAGCCATTTCTTAAGACACTCTTTTCTGATTCTCTCCTCATGATCTCTCTTCATCTTCACAAAATCAATTAGCTCCAGCTTCCATACTCTTTCCACTTTATCTTCTGAGCTCAACAATGCAATGATTCTTTCTATGTCATGTAGCTTGCCCCAGTGTTGACATCCTCCTTGTTTGAATTTCTCCTCCCTTCCATCAGTATATTTGATCTCAAGGCAGTTATCAACAATGGCAACATGGTAGATTCTTTGAGCTTGTAAGAATTGCAGTTGGTCTTCATCAAAATCTTCATCTAGTGGTTGGAGTTTTAAGCCTGGATAGATTGTCAGAGTCCTTGATTTGGATAGCTTTGGTTTCCTTGCAGCTTGTTTGAATTTGATCCTTTTTACATGGTTGTCTGGCAGTAGCATGTGACCTTTGTTTGTAGACCATTGTAGTATTCCATTAGCAGTTTGCTTTTTGAAATATACAAATGGTTTCTTGACTTGAATCTTCTTCTCTTCTTGAGGTGGTAAAACAGTTGCAGAAGCCAAGGGATTAGATTTTGGTAGGTCATTACTAACAGCATTCACCCTAGACTTAGAGTCTTGTGTTGTGGTGAGATTACTGCTAGCAATGCCTAAGGCTTGCTGTTTTCCATTCTTCCTCTCATAGACTTTGCCTTGGTCATCATCCTTCTTATCCTTGCTGTCTTTCTTCTTCTTCTTATCCTCATCCCCCTTATCACTCCTGTGATGACTTCTCCTCCCATCACTCTTGTCTTCATCTTCATCATCCTTATTCCTCCTTGGCTTGGCCATTTCTGGAATTACACTAGTTGCAATGTATGATCTGAGAATGTGCAGTGCCTCTATCTCTTCAGCAGTACTTATCCCCTTCTTGTTTTGCAGTAGATCAATGATGGCAATAATGAGTCTGTGATTTCGAGAAGTGAGATCATTGGGAATGACCAATTGTTTAATCTCTTCAACCCTGGTGCGAGACTGATAGATGATTGTCCATGGCTTTTTAATCACTTCTGGCAGCCTTGAATGTTGGCCATTCCTCAAGTCATCATACAGACTTTTATTGTTTTCATTTACATTCCTCTTCTCTATGAGCTCAATCAGCGCATCTATCTCTGAATGTTTTAAGGCTTGTAGAGTTTTGTAGGTTAGATGCCAGATTCTGGATTTTGCTACAATCATTACTTCCTTGAGCCATGAGCTATCAACTTTTCTAGGTATCACAGTTAAGTAATCGATCTGATCCTTCAAGCTCCTTAGATACAATTGAGTGTCACCAGCCTGTTCTCTTGAGACTTTTAGAAACTCCAAGAATGCATCATCATGATAGACATTTGAGTTTGCAATTTCTTGTAGCTTGGCCTCAGTGACCACCTTCACTTCTACTGGCTTGGCACTCTTAGATATGGAGAATGGAGGTTTGTCAGATGGCATACTCCCTACAACCACTGTGGTTGTGATAGATTGCTTTTGACCACTAGGAGTAGTGACATGCACAGTTGGTAGAGTGACAACTGGCAGAGAAGTAGGAGGCTCATCAACTTTGCCTTTTCCTTTGCCAGGCATATGAGTTAAAGATTTTGAAGTTCTTTGATGACCACCTTCAATGATTTTGATGCCCTTTACTGGTGGTTTCTCCCCCTTTGAATTTGAGTTTCTTGATGTCCTCTTCTCCCCTTTAGGCTTGTTGTCAGGCACAGAGGCTGTAGGAGTGACCTTTGGGGTTAAAGATTCTTCAGGTAGAGGGAGACCCATGTGCTTCATCATTGCAGACAACATTGATTGTTGATGCAGAAGAACATCAGCTGTGGTGGTGGCTTGAGTGTTCAACTGCTCAGTCAGAGTTTGTACCTTGTTTGTAAGATGAGCATTAGACTGAGTGAGAGTTGTTACCTCCTTTTCAAGTGCATCGACCTTGCTGAACAATGCAGTGGATTTGAAGCCAAACAGGGATTGTTCTTTAAGTCTCTGCACTTCAAACCTAAACATCTCATGCACAGGGACCTCAGTGACCACCTTGTCTCCATATTGATTTGCAAAGAGTGTCCTAAGCATGACATTGGCCTCAGTTGTCTGATCAGTGAGATTTTGGAATTTGTGCCCCAGGCCTGTGACAACATCCTTGAGAATAGCCAAACCATTGTCCATCTTGGTGCAGGTAGACTTACAGGCTAGAATGTCCTTGACTACAGTCTCCAATTGAGGGAATTTGGAATCAAAAGTCCTCTTTATCTCTCCCACAGACTTGTCTGTTGCATCACTTACCTTGTTGATTTCTGATTTGACACCTTTACCCAGGTAGTGTGCAGCCTTGAGGAATCCCTTGTATGAGTCATTGATGGCTTCATACACTTCACCAGGAGTTAAGGATTTAGCATTGGAGCCTAGTGAAGTGATGTACTCCTCCCTCAGATACTGTAAGGCTTCATTGAGAGTGATATCATAAGTTCCTTGCATCCAGGCATCTACATTGCCATCTCTCTCAGCCTCATCAAGTATCTTTGTTTTCTGCATCTCCACATCATCTCTATGGCAGAGCAATATTGCTTCATAATCTGGATTTGGCACATTGGAGGTGACCAAGTTCTGGGCTATCTTTACAAACTCAGGAATCTGATCCACAACTAAGCTTTGAAGTGCTTCAACCGTCAATTGTGGTGAAACAGATCCTGATCCTGAAGCACTGTCATGTTGCACAGGCTTCAGCCATTGTGACAGAAAGTCAGAGCTAGAGCTAGGCAAGCTAGACTCCTCAGTTAAAGATGCAACTTCTGTAACCGGATGGAAAGACTCTACTACTGTTGTCTCCACAGGAGTGGGATGAGTTACAATAGTAGTTGACACAGGCACAGAGCCTCTAGTTAAAACTAGTGAATCCTCTGTGTTTGTGATGGTGTCATTAGGAGATGCCCCAGCATGCATTCCTTGACCATCATGCACCAAGTCACTTGAATCCATTGGCTCATCAAGAGAAAAGAATTCTTGATGATCAATGCCTTGCTCCTCAATTGCTTGAGTTGCAGGCTCCAAAGAAATATGAGTGGTAGATTCTGGAAGAGAAGTGTGTTGTAGATTAGATTTTGGCAACTCCCCCTGAGAGATAGAGGGAGTTCAATTATGATGTGCTCTCCACTCAGTGTTGTGCCAGCCTTATCACTCCCATGTGCTGACTCTGTACAAGTAGGTGCATTGGGGAGGATGCTTGATTTTATAGATGCACCCTGTTGAGAGGATACATCTAGTGAGTTGTTTTCCCCTGATTTTACAACTTCAGCCATTTGGGTGACTGAAGAGGTGGTTTTAGACATCTTTTTCTTCTTCTTTGGCCTTAGTAAGGGTGACTCAGGTTCCTCACTTTCTATGCCTAATTCTACAGCCAAGGCTGCTTCAGTTAAGATTTTTAGAGGTTCAGAAGCAACCTGTTTTCTCTTCTTTTTACTAACATCACCCTTTTGAGAGGATGATGCAGTTTGCTCTGTGTTTGGTAAAGTGTTTGGCTGAGAGGGTTGGTTAGCTGGCCCTGGGTTAGCATTTTGCTCTACTTGCTTGGGCCTAGCTAACTCAGATTTTGAGGCACATATTGGCATGTTGTGGGGGTATGTCCTAAATAAACTCTCCATAAGGGGAGTTATTTTACATCCACATCATTCCTAGTCTCCAAGCTACCAAAAATGAGTTTGGGCTTGGATTTCGGATAGCCTATTCTATTTTTGTCTAACCCAGGCAATTCAATCAATTTAGCATCTATGAAATTAAGTATAGATTGAATAAAGCGAGGGAAGAAAATTTCATTACCTCTCTTGGCTGAGTTCTTACCAAGTCTCCCATACAATTCTTGCATTATGATCAAACCAACATCAATATTTCTCCCATATGCTAGAGCATATCCTATTTGTTGAACAGGTGTGCTGATTTGATCAAAGCTGGACTTCCTTGCTGTGAAGACTTGAAGAAGAGTGGCAAAGACATAGCTCCATTCTTTCCTCAAGTACTTCCTATTCAAATTTCCAAGCTTGATTCTATCTGAGTAGTTGATTAAATCAAAGAAGTCTTCCAATTCCTGATCAGTAGATTGACTGTCATACACTCCTTGTTGTAACCCCAGTGCATGATTCATGTCTTCAGTAGTGATGGTGATTTCCTTGTCCTGAATCTTGCAATAGATTACGTATGAAGTTATTGCATTCTCTAGGGCCACGACCTCCACAGTAGCAGTTCTCCAAAACTGTTCTAGTAAGTCTAGATACAGAGTTGGGTTGGCTGAGAGTGCATCCTTGATGTATGATTCAGCCGTCCATCGAACGAAGTACTTAAAGTTTGCATTGGGTGTTTCAACATCGTTGGTTATTGCTATGAAATTGGTGTGGGTAGGAATTGTGAGTTGGGTATTTGCCATTGTTACACAGAGAGATGTGAAGAGAATGAAGGTTGAAGAAGAAATTTAGCTTTTGACGTTAGGGTTTACAGAGGTTTTGGAACTTTAGCTGCCTGAGAAATCGAATGAAATGATTTGAACAGTTGTGGAATTGTATATATGTGAGTGAATTGAGTTGTCGATTAGATATATTGTATCGACAAGTCAGTCATTCGAGAAGTATAAAACAACTATTCGATAAGTCAAGAAAGGCTTATTCGATATCTCAAGCAGTTTGTAACTCACAGCTGGCAGTTATTTAACTCAAAAAATAATTCTAAGATAAATAAAATATGTATTTATGAGCGAAATGAAATTTTGAATATAAATCCAAAAAGCGATTAAGTGTCAGCGAAAAATCAGCCTCTTCAAATGATTCGATAACTCAAATACAGTATTCGAGAACTCCATCACTAGAGAACTAAAATACTCTATTCGAGAACTCAGAGTGTGCTATTCGATTTCTCCAAAAGACACTATTCGAGAACTCAAGAGGGTTCTAGATAGGCCTATTCGAGAACTCGAGCCATGACAAAACAATGAACCGTTCGAGAAGTCTGACTTATCGAACTATACTTTTCACTCATAAAATTCAATTTTCACTATCTTTTAAAATTTACCAGAAATATTCACTGAAGAATATTCTACCAAATTAAATAGTGATTCTCTCAAAATTTCACAGAAATTTCAAGCTAAAGATGTATGATTTTCAACATATGCAGCATTGTGGAATATTTATAAATCATACTCCAGCCAATACTTACTTCAAAAATATTGAGCATTTGATAAAGTAAGTATTTACTACTGCAACAATCTAGTTGATATATTCACTTAGCCAGAATTTGAAGAATTTAGCATTCCAATCTCACTAACCAACCTTGTGAAGGTGGCTTCATCCAATGGCTTAGTGAATATGTCAGCTAGTTGTTTCTCTGTGGGAACATAATGTAACTCAATGGTTCCATTAGTTGCATGCTCCCTTATGAAGTGATATCTGATGTCAATGTGCTTTGTCCTAGAATGATTGACATGATTGGAAACTATAGAGATTGCACTTGTGTTGTCACACATGATTGGAATTCTTTCCAACACAAGTCCATAATCTCTAAGTTGGTTTCTGATCCAAAGCACTTGAGCACAGCAACTTCCAGCAGCTATGTACTCAGCTTCAGCTGTGGAAGTTGACACAGATTGTTGTTTCTTGTTGTACCAAGAGACTAACCTTTGTCCAAGAAACTGGCAGCTACCTGAGGTGCTTTTCCTATCCACTCTGCATCCAGCATAATCAACATCAGAATAACCAACCAGATTGAACCCTGTGTCTTAGGATACCATAACCCCAAGTTTGGTGTGCCCTTCAGATATTTGAAAATCCTCTTATTGCTATCATATATGATTCCTTTGGATTTGATTGAAACCTTGCACACAAGCATGTTGCAAACATGATGTCTGGCCTACTAGCAGTGAGGTAGAGTAGAGAACCAACCATGCCTCTGTAGATTGAGATATCTACCTTCTTGCCCTTAACATCTTCATCTAACTTGGTGGCAGTGGCCATGGGTGTCTTTGCAGGTGAGCATTCTTCTAAGTCAAATTTCTTCAATAGATCCTTGATGTATTTGGTTTGACTTATAAAAATGCCATCCTTCCTTTGACTCACTTGCAGCCCAAGAAAGAATGTTAATTCTCCCATCATACCCATCTCATATCTGCTCTGCATGAGCTTAGAGAATTTCTCACACAGCTTCTCATTTGTAGAGCCAAATATGATATCATCCACATAGATTTGAACTAAGACAATATCATCACCATGTTTCTTGTAAAATAGTGTATTGTCCAGTGTGCCTCTAGTGAATTGATTCTCCAGTAGAAATTGTGATAATGTGTCATACCATGCCGTAGGAGCTTGCTTAAGTCCATACAATGCTTTAAGCAATCTGTAGACAAAGTGAGGGAATTGTGGATCCTCAAAGCCAGGTGGCTGTTGCACATATACTTCTTTTTCCAACTCCCCATTCAGAAATGCACTCTTGACATCCATTTGATAAACCTTGAAATTAGAATGTGCAGCAAATGCCAAGAAAATTCTGATGGCCTCTAGTCTAGCAACAGGGGCAAAAGTCTCATCATAGTCAATGCCTTCCTGTTGAGAGTATCCTTTTGCAACCAACCTTTCTTTGTTTCTTATGACTACACCATTTTCATCCATCTTATTCCTTAGAACCCATTTTGTTCCAACAATGGTTCTATCCTTTGGTGCAGGCACAAGTTCCCATACTTTGCTTCTTTCAAATTGACACAGACCATAACTCGAAACAGACTCTACCAGTGAATCAAGTTAACTCGGCAAAACAAAACAAATAAAGAACAAGGACCAAACAGAATAACTGGACTCAGGACTACAAAACAATAAACAGGAAATTAGTGAATTCAACAAAAACTCAATTACAAAATAGAACCAACAGCAACTGAATTACAATTTAGCTATGAACAACTAACTAAAACGCAGCAAACTCGTTAAACTCGACACAACTCACGCAGCTACAAATGAGAACAGCTCGCGATCCCAACTCGACAGCAACGAACACAACGCAGCTAGCACAGAACTCGGAAAACCATAAATCAAAACAACAATCCTAACTCAATGAATTGCCTATTACAAACACAAATACAAACTGGACTACCCTACTCTCCAACATAATCTGCATAATTTCGACTTAAACACAAATTCGACGCATAAACTCGACTCAAACAGCAACTGATTTCAACAATCAGCAAAAAAAAAATCAACAAACAATAATCATTACAGCTCTGGGAACTCAAACTCGGTGATTACTCGGTAAACATAACTACAAAACACAGCGAATATGGAATCGAAACCAACGAAAACTCAGCAGCACAGAAAATTCCACAAACAACTACTAATGCCGATTGACACAGTAATAAACTCAGAGTTAGAAAATAAAATATGGGAAATGGGGTGTTGTCTCGACATAAAAAACGCAGCAACCATACGAAACCGAAGAATACAAAGCTCAATCAAGGACTTAGAACTCGTAGAACACGAACATCAAAACGGGAAAGAGGAAGACTGAGTTAACTCAGCCAAGGGGCACGCGAGATCTTACTCCTATTTGACAAACCGGAATCGAAAATAGGTGAGGGAGGTGGATTGCAGTGGAAAGAAATGGGGAAATGGAGGTGATGGGTTTGTGGTTTGTAATGAAGTAAAAGAAGAAGGAAATAGGAATTGATGGTGGTGGTTTTTGTGTAAGAATGGGGGAGAGAGATGGTGTTTGGTTTGTAAGAAATGGAGAGGGAGATGGTGTTTGGGCTTTAACCGAATAAACCAAGAAGGAGGAGGCTGTTAACTTAGAAGAAGAAGAAAAGATTTGCTGGGCTTGCGTAAATAGAACGAAGGACGGGGGAATGATATAAAAGGGTTGGGATTGGTTTCGAATAAAACTAAAACATGGAAGAGAAGTTGCTGCAAATTACACAAGCTATAGCAGGGAATAAAAAAAAGAAATTCGTAAAAAAAAAATTGTTTATAAGAGCTACTATAAAATTACAACTATAAATTTAGAAGTGTTCAAAAACTAAGTTGTTCTAATCTTAATCCTAATACTAAGTGATCTTTACAAGAGAAAATGAATGCTATTTATAGGAATTTATTTGGGATTTTGGTTGGTGTGGATTAATCCCCACCATTCATTTTGTTTGGTGTGGTTTAATCCTAGCCATCCATTTTTCTAAAATTTGTTTTGCACCACACCCCCTTTTCTTTCCTTTTCTTCTATTTTGGTCCTTCTTCTTTTCTTTTTCTCTTCTTTGACCTTTATTTCTTTATTTTGCAATTTCTTCAATTTTTCTTGAATTTCCTGAAATACAACAAAATAATTTATTAAAATACGAATTCAAACAATAAATAGGTAAGAAAAATATGCAAAAATAAGCACTTATCAAATGCCCCCATACCTATCTTTTGCTCGTCCTCGAGTAAAACAAAAAGAAAAAGAAAAATGCATAATGAAAAACCTATACCCACTGTCGTAGGAATCATGGGTAATTTTAAGTTTACCAACCCGTTAAACCTATAGACGATCTCTACAGGAGGAGTGTTGTCTCCTAGGGGTTTACAGAAGATATACCCATAAAATCTTTGAGATGAGTCAGCAAGTATCCAACTTTCCTCTTTTAATCTAGCTTTCATTGGTGTCAACAAAACAATTTCGTAGGAAAATATATGACTTAAAGATCATTCTAATAATAGCCAAGTTATAGGTTCCCACAATCCACATGATTAGACTAAAAAATTGCACAAAATCCCAAGGTGTGTAGTGAATTTAAGGCCTTTGATGGATTAACTGCATACGAATATTTTCTCTTTTTCAACCAATACTGAACTGACCCAATCTCTATCAAAACAAGTATCTAGCCAAACTTCACGTTCTTAGTAGTTAGACCGACCGTGCAATGGTTGAGGTCCCAAAAGACTTTTGCATCAATACCCATTTAGCGAGTTTTAGGTCAACAATCCTAGATCACAAAGGACCTTAGGTTGCTAGGCACAATGTCCCCTCGGACTTACTTACTCGGGTTATCAATGAGCCCAACCTAGCCGATTTCCCTACTAAGAATTTATTATTACAAAATCACACTAGCACTCTACGACTACAAATATTTATTGACTTTTTTTTTAAAACGCTATAAGAGCAAAATCTCGCAAAGGTTAGATTCGACGTTGTTCTAACATGTGGGTTCTCTCTCAAGTATCGAATAACATTCCTATACAATTTTTCCATCAAAGGTCTTGTGCAAATGTGCCGTCTTGAACTTTTAAGCAAAAATTTGTTCGACACAAGTTTCATGAGGAAAACCTTACCTGACTACGTTCAAATTATCTAAAGGCATTATACATATAATTTTTGAAAAATAGTCAACACCAACTAGTTCTAGAATTTAAAGAGTGGGAAGGACAACTAAGCTAAAATATCTCTATTTTTGGATTTTAAAATTTTTTCAATTTTTTTGGATTTTTCAATTTTTATGTATTTACACTAAACACTCCCCCATACCTAAATCATGCATTGTCCTCAATGTATGCAAAAGTATAAAAGAAAACTAAGAAATACTCCCCTAATGCACAAGCATGAAGTATCGAGGCATGGATTGCCACTCCAAAAACCTGTTGCGTGGGACCACCACGAAAAAGCATCAACAGTTTTTTTTTTAATCCTGCACAAAATTTCCAAGCAAGCATTAGCAAATTTAGCCACTACATCAATAAATAAAAATTGATCAAGAAAATATGTAGTTTTGGAAAATTTTGTGATAAAGCATCGATAAAATTCATAGCCCCGAAAACGCCGAACTCCCTTAATAATCACGCGAGGTGGAGGCTCGGGTGGTGGTTCTTCTCCCTTCCTTACTTTCTCTGGAGCTATTTGATCCTCTTGGCTTTTTGAATCAATGAATAAGGAGCATTTATCAGGGTCTCCTTCTTCCGAGGACTGAAGGGTAATAGCCGTTTGGAATGGATTATCAAGCAAAATTGGAGAAAAATCTTCTTGGACAATTTTTGACATCACGTCAACCTTGAAGCACAGATTCTCATTTTTACTCACAACATCCTCAACAACATCATTGATCTTAACCTCGGTGGAAAGCTCCTCTTCTATTTCAATAAGTACATCATCAACACACCCCGAGAAACTATTTTCCTCTTGACCATTTATAAGAATGATCGAATCCATTTCATCTTCTGGTGGTATAGATGGCGGCGGTGTAGAGTCAGGCTGCCTTGTAGTAAAAGATCTATCCCATTCTGCAATTTCAGCTCCCATCAGTTTATTTAACTCCTCTTGAATCTTTTGAGTTTGCATTAGAAGTTCCTCCGCCTTGCTCAATATATCAGGTTGCGCATTTTCATTGGTTTGATGAACCTGGAAATTCTGCGGTGGAGGATATTCATATTGCTGCCATGATGGTTGCTCAAATTGTTGTTGGTGATATTGTTCTTCATATTGTTGTTGTTGGAATTGTTGTTGATCATGATATGAGAAATTCTGAAAGTTGTTGTCCGTGATTGAAAAATTTGGTTGACCCGTCCAATCTTGATTATATGAATTAAAGTACGGATTTGACTCGTATCTTTCTTGATAATCATTCACTTGTCCGAATTGAGCATTGTAAGCATTGTAAGAACATTCAAAACCAAAGTGACCATAAATACCACAAATTTCACAATATGTGTAAGCTTAAGGGGCCATTGGTGATATCTCATTATTACTCATCGGACATGTAGCGTACAAAGAATTAATTCAAACACACAAAAAGAAATGGTGAAAAATCAAAAGAAAAATTCTAGACCTAGGGTTCCCTAAATAAAATAACTAGACATTGCTCACATAACGTTAAGACACACTAAAAAAAAATTCCGTAAATTAAGAATTATTCAGACCGATTCCGCCAGATTAGAGCAGGCATTGCCAAGAGGCCAAACTCGTCACTTAGACACCGAATCTTAACAGCCAGGCGAACCTTAGACACTGAAGGTCTTGAATAAGTCTTAATTACGTTTATTTGATGCAACAAACAAAAAAAAACGATAAACAATTATGGATGCTCTACACTACGTGTTCTAAACTAAAGAACAGAAGAATTTAACGTACCTTGGTTCGCCAACGATCACCACAATTTACTAGGTACGAAAAATTAAAAACAGGAAAATAAAAATCTAGATGATGTGCCCTAAGTGATGAATGCATGATGCAACAAATATGTATTTACAAATAATTTTTTTGATTTTTCAATTTTCAATTTTTTTGTGATTTTTGATTTTTTTTGATTTTTTTTTTGATTTTTTTAAAAATGAAAAGGCGAAAAGAGAGAAATACGGGTTACCGAAGCATGTTTCCAAGAATTCCGATTTTTCCAAGCTCCATGAAAAGATTCCCGAAATTCCAAACATTCCTAAAAAAATGAAATAAAAATAAGGCAAGCGAAAGAAAACTAATCCGAAAAATTAAAAATTAAGTTGCGAAAAATAATTAGTTCCCCGGCAGCGGCGCCAAAAACTTGATGTGCCGAAAACATGACAATTAAAATCGCAAGCGCACGATCTCGTTTTAGTATTTATGATTCGATCCACAAGGAATAATATTTATTTCGCGATCCTTAACTTCTAATTTAGGCGAATTAGAACAATTTTGTGTTTTGGATTTCATTTTACTAATTAATTCTAAAACTATTTGTTAAAAGAAAATTTAATTTATTCTAATTTTAAATTAACTAATTAAAAATGAAGAAGAACAAAAATTGAATTATTCTAAAAATTTGATTTTGGAAAATTCAATTTTACACACTATTTAATTTCTAAATGAAAATCCATTTTAAACCAAAATATTATTAACTATCTTATTTGAAACTTCCAAAAATTCGAAAATCAATTTTTTTTTTGTTTTTACAGAAAATTCTAAATTATTTATGGAGCCGAAATCAAAACTCAGTACTAAACATTCAACACGGCAAAAACGCATAACTCAAACTCAAAACTTGGTAGCAAAAACACAGCAAGATTCGAACAAAGCAACCAGCAAATTAACACGAATTAACAAAGACCATAACTCGAAACAGACTCTACCAGTGAATCAAGTTAACTCGGCAAAACAAAACAAATAAAGAACAAGGACCAAATAGAATAACTGGACTCAGGACTACAAAAAACAATAAACAGGAAATTAGTGAATTCAACAAAAACTCAATTACAAAATAGAACTAACAGCAACTGAATTACAATTTAGCTATGAACAACTAACTAAAACGCAGCAAACTCGTTAAACTTGATACAACTCACGCAGCTACAAATGAGAACAGCTCGCGATCCCAACTCGATAGCAACGAACACAACGCAGCTAGCACAGAACTCGGAAAACCATAAATCAAAACAACAATCCTAACTCAATGAATTGCCCATTACAAACACAAATACAAACTGGACTACCCGACTCTCCAACATAATCTGCATAATTTCGACTTAAACACAAATTCGACGCATAAACTCGACTCAAACAGCAACTAATTTCAACAATCTGCAAAAAAAAACTCAACAAACAATAATCATTACAGCTCTGGGAACTCAAACTCGGTGATTACTCGGTAAACATAACTACAAAACACAGCGAATATGGAATCGAAACCAACGAAAACTCAGCAGCACAGAAAATTCCACAAACAACTACTAATGCCGATTGACTCAGTAATAAACTCAGAGTTAGAAAATAAAATATGGGAAATGGGGTGTTGTCTCGACATAAAAAACGCAGCAACCATACGAAACCGAAGAATACAAAGCTCAATCAAGGACTTAGAACTCGTAGAACACGAACATCAAAACGGGAAAGAGGAAGACTGAGTTAACTCAGCCAAGGGGCACGCGAGATCTAACTCCTATTTAACAAACCGGAATCAAAAATAGGTGAGGGAGGTGGATTGCAGTGGAAAGAAATGGGGAAATGGAGGTGATGGGTTTGTGGTTTGTAATGAAGTAAAAGAAGAAGGAAATAGGAATTGATGGTGGTGGTATTTGTGTAGGAATGGGAGAGAGAAATGGTGTTTGGTTTGTAAGAAATGGAGAGGGAGATGGTGTTTTGGCTTTAACCGAATAAACCAAGAAGGAGGAGGCTGTTAACTTAGAAGAAGAAGAAAAGATTTACTGGGCTTGGGTAAATAGAACGAAGGACAGGGGAATGAAATAAAAGGGTTGGGTTTGGTTTCGAATAAAACTAAAACATGGAAGAGAAGTTGCTGCAAATTACACAAGCTATAGCAGGGAATAAAAAAAAGAAATTCGTAAAAAAAAATTGTTTATAAGAGCTGCTATAAAATTACAACTATAAATTTAGAAGTGTTCAAAAACTAAGTTGTTCTAATCCTAATCCTAATACTAAGTGATCTTTACAAGAGAAAATGAATGCTATTTATAGGAAATTATTTGGGATTTTGGTTGGTGTGGATTAATCCCCACCATTCATTTTGTTTGGTGTGGTTTAATCCTAGCCATCCATTTTTCTAAAATTTGTTTTGCACCACACCCCCTTTTCTTTCCTTTCTTCTATTTTGGTTCTTCTTCTTTTCTTTTTCTCTTCTTTGACCTTTATTTCTTTATTTTGCAATTTCTTCAATTTTTCTTGAATTTCCTGAAATACAACAAAATAATTTATTAAAATACGAATTCAAACAATAAATAGGTAATAAAAATATGCAAAAATAAGCACTTATCAGTAGGCATCTTTGCATCAAGTAACATTGTTCTAGCAGCCTCAATCAGAGTTCTATTCTTTCTCTCAACAACTCCATTTTGTTGTGGGGTCCTTGGAGCTGAGAATTGTTGAGAAATACCATTCTCTTTGCAGAATGTTTCAAGCATGGCATTTCTGAACTCTGTTCCATTATCACTTCTTAATGCAATCACACTTGCATTGTTGGCCTTTGCTTCCTTGTCAATTTTATCTATATGCTCAATGATTACTTGTGGAGCCTCATCCTTTGATGCCAGAAATTCTACCCATGTATACCTTGTGAAATCATCAACCATCACTAGAGCATACTTCTTCCTTCCTAGTGACATAATATTGACAGGCCCAACAAGTCCATATGAATTAGTTGTAGGGGCTTGGTTATTGATGTCACTGTCTTTGACTTGTGGCTTGATCTTTTCATTTTTCCTTTTTGACAAGCCTCACACACTCCTTCTTGACAGAATTCAAGTGTGGGCATGCCTCTCACTAACTCCCTTTTGACTAGAGAATTAATGCCTTTGAAGTTCAAGTATGATAGCTTCTTGTGCCACAACCTACTATCTTCATTAGATGCTTTTGAGTAAAAGCAACAAATTTTGTCCTTGTTTGCAGAGTTCATATTGGCTACAAACAGGCTTCCTTTCCTTACTCCAGATAGAGCAAAGTCACCAGTCTTCTTGTGGGCGATCAAACATTCATCTTTGTCAAAATTCACTTTGAAGCCTCTGTCAGTAAATTGACCAACACTCAGTAGATTGTGCTTGAGCCCCTTGACCAGTGCTACATTTTCAATGATGACATTTCCAATTTCCAACTTGCCATATCCCAGTGTGTTGCCCATGCTGTCATCTCCAAAAGCAACCATTGGGCCAACCTTCTCCTCATACTGTGATAGCAGGGCCATATCACCAGTCATATGGTTTGAGCATCCACTGTCCAAAATCCATATGACCTTCCTTTCACTTTTTTTGCCCTGCAAACACAAAGGTATTACTTCTCCTTTGGTACCCAAACAAGTTTGGGTCCATGTGGCTTAGCAACAGTTTTATCATAAACAGCATGCTTATCAATTTTCTTGATGTTAGTCTTCTTGTCACTGTTAGAAGTCTTAGAATCAGGGTTCTTGGACTTAGGTGACAGAGGTACCTTCCTAACTTTAGGAGGACTTGAAGTCTTTGTTCTTGTGTAGTGTGTGTGAACATTGTGACTGATGCAACCTTCCATGAATTGTCTTCTCAAATTAAAACAAGTAGTCATTACATTCATGTTACATGGCATACAATCAAATTTATCACAGAAAGGAGAGTCTCTATGTCTTAAAGGCACAGAGCAATCACAGAATGGTTTAGCAACACTACCAGATGGTTTCTTGCATGCATGAGTTAAATGATTAGTGCTAAAACAATTTTGACAAACTTTCCTAGGGGCATTCGGCACAATTTTGACAAACTTTCCTAGTTTTGTTTCTTTTTAGCCACTTTCTTCTCAAACTCATTATTCCCAGCCGAAACAAACTTCACAAATTTCTCACGTCTAGGTCTACCTCCTACTGGCTCCTTGGCTTTGGTTTTGACATTCTCACTCTTAGAGGATGCTTGTTGTTCATTTGATTGTGCCTTATCTTCATCATCCAACATTTGCTTAATGAGTAAGGCATCCTCATCAATCTCAAGTGTTGGTGTTTTAAATATTGGGGTCTCAGCCTTTTTCAAAACCTGAGGCACTTCCTGTTGAACAACAATGTCATCTTCAATGACTGCATAGCCTTTCCTCTGTTTGAGAGTGTCATAATCAAGTCCAATGGCAGCCTTAGGTCTAGCTAGATTTTTCTCATGGTAGGACTGCAATAGACTAGAGGGATTCTTAAATGTTTTCAATTTAAATTCATTTTCAGCTAGTTCATCCCTAAGAGCTTTCTCAACTTGACTAGCACATAGAACCTTATTCTTTAGATATTCGATTTCTTGTTTAAGGTTTTCTACTTGCATAGCAGTTAGTTCTAGTTCCTCATTTCTTTTGTTCAATAGTTCATTCTTTGTAGACAGTTTAGCAATTTCTTCATTAGCAGCAGTCATACTAGTATGAATATTAAACATCTCAACAGATAGTTGTTCAACCATAGATTTGTATTCAGAAACAGACATGTCTATAGTAGTGAGGGATGGTACCTGAGAGTCTGATTCAGATGGTTCTTCCTTGGAATTGGCCATCAAGGCATAGTTGCAGAATTCTTGTTCTTCTCCATCACTATTAGAATCATCCCAACAGTTCCCTTCAGCTATGTAGGCCTTACCTGGTGTATGCTTCTTTAGCAGAGCCTCATACTTAGCTTCAAGCTCAAGAAACTCCTTATCATTCTTTTTAGGCTTCTTGCATTCACTGTCAAAATGCCCTAGCTCATTGCATCTATAACATCTCACAGATGACTTATCCACATAGCTGGTTTTGAATTTGTTTTTGTTTGCTTTCACAGGTGCCTTGCTCTTGTTGAATGAATGATTTTGAGATCTAGACTTGAAGGGCTGATTCCTCTTAAATCTGATGTTTGGGAATTTTCTAGCCATAAAAGCATATGAAGTGTTTTCCATGGCATCCAACTCTTCAAGAGTGTAGAACTCATCTTCTTCCTTTTCATCAATAGGTTCAGTCACTTCTTCTTCAGTTTCTTCATCATCTACTATCTCTTCTATTCTCAGTTGACTTGTAGATGCTTCCAGGTCTTGAACGGATTTGTTGACAATCAAGGCACAGGATGTGTTTATCATTCTGCCTTGGTTGGCTTGGATAGCCCTCTTCTGAAGCAACTCAAGCTCATGAGTCTTTAAAACCCCATAGAACACATCATATGTGACTTTGTTCAAATCTCTTTCTCTTAGAGATATGACCCTTTGCTCTAGATGGTTTGGTGCAGATAGTAGAAACTTCATGTTTAATTCCTTAGTGCTGTAAACCTTCCCATTCATTTGAAGCTCAGTCACCAGCTTGTGAAATCTCTCAAACATATCAGTAATACTTTCTTTGGACTGTGCCATGAAAGCCTCATATTGTGTGACCAGTATCTGTTTCCTATTCTCTCTTACCTCCTCTGTCCCTTAACATAACACCTCGATGTGGTTCCACATGTCCTTGGCTGATGTGCATGATGCTATGTTGGCAAACATCGACATATCCATGGAGTCTATGATCAGCAACATGAGATGACTGTCTAGTGCAACCTTTTCCTTCTCTGAGTCCGTCCATTTGGATGGCTCTTTTGCAACATATGATCTAGGAATGACTTTTGTGCCCACTGTAGATTCAGCAATTTCTTGTTGCGGTACAAATGGACCATTCTTGAGGATGTCAGGGTAGAGAGGATTGGCAGCTTTGATGAACAACAACATTTTTATTTTCCAGAGGTTGTAATTCTCTTTGACGAACTTAGGGACCTTCACCGTACCTGTAGTTTTTGGTGTATTCGAACTCATGATCATTTTCTGTTTAGATTAAACAGCCTTCTCTGATACCACTTGTTGAGTATTGAATACAGTAAAAGAATACAGAGGGGGGGGTGAATGGATTCTTGAACTTTTCTACGTTCTTGAATCTTTGCAACAAGATATGTGTTGAGTGTGTGAGATATGTAAGTGCGGATAAGAATGACAAACACAACACAATATCACTTTAATCTAATATTTTATTAGATAAAGATTTTGCTACAATCTGTGAATACAAATGGTAGTATTCTCAGCTTCATTTTTCTTAGAGAGATATTTCTTGTGATGTATATGAAAATCTTTTCTCTAAAAACTTATCTGCTAAGGAAGTGAGGCTGTATCCTTATAGACATGGATACACCTACTTACTACAAATAAGGTAGGTAAACAAACTACTTTCCAGTCTGTCTATCTCATTTGAGTAAGAGTCCAAACAGCTACAGATTTGACTTTGCAAAGCCTGTTCAGATCCACTTCTTTAGCTCCTTGTCCCTTTGTCTTATCTCTCCAAGCTTCTTTGTAGGCTTTGCAATGTGCTTTATAGTACATAGTCAAATAAAGCATCTTGGCTTGTTGCAGGTTTCTGACTTGTACAATTCTTCAGTATTTTGTCTCCAAGAATGTATTCGAGAAGTGGCTAAGTGATTGATTCGAGAACTCGAATTGACTTAATCGATAACTCTGAGTTCTCGAATAGTGTTATATTGACATATCGAATCACTTCTCGAATAGCTCTTTTCTCTGGGACTCCTTGAGATATCGAATAGAGCATTTTGACATATCGAATCCCTGAGATGTCGAATAGCTTCTTTAGTCCTTGAGATATCGAATAGAGCATTGACTTGTTGACTCTTAGAGAACTCGAATGATGCTTTGACTTGTTGACTACATGAGTTCTCGAATAGAGTAATAGACATATCGAATCTCTGAGATATCGAATGAGATATCGAACAGTGTATTCAGAGATATCGAATAGTGTCTTCTGAGATATCGAATCTCTGACTTCTCGAATGCTAGACTTCTCGAATTGGTACTTAGGCAAATTCTTCATTTCTTCAAATCCCAACTGTGATTATTTGGCAATCTTTATCTCCTTGCTTGAGGCATGAACCTTGGAACTTCTTTCAAGCATTATTCTTGACATTATAATTACAGTTACACAACTAGGATTTGATGCCTATTACAAGTACAGAACAAATAGAAACTCTACAACTAGAGGTTCCCTCAGTTAAGAGGTCATGTAGGTAATGCATAGCATTACACATACTTAGGCTTGTTATTAGATGTATTCAGGCATGCCTCTGTGACTAACAAATTGTGATTTTCAAGAGATCGTTATACCAAGATTACGAAGCTGTTTGACACAGAGGGAGATATCAGAAAGGAAATAGTTAGGCTGAGGCAGATTTTAGCGATTAATAATTTGAAGGTATATTTTAATGGACTATTAGGATTGTCACCAGACAAATATGTAGAGTTTGTTTGTTATTTATCTCTAAACAAGGAATAAATTTCAAGGAGATTTCAAGAAGTAAGAGATGAAATTTTAACTATTGGTATAGATAACACCTCAAGAGATTTGAAGACTTATAAAGAGTATGCAGAACCATTGAGAATAACTTTAAGAAATTTTAATAAAAAGTGGATTATTACATGAGGAAATGTTATATGAATTTTGGATGGAAAAAGGAATGTAATTTTAAGACACGTGGTTGGAAATAAAGTGATCAAAGTAAATTGATATTGAATGAAGTATTAATGAAGTAGGAAGAATTAAAATGCCGGCAGAAATTGGGGACTAAGCTAGATGAGCAAGGAGACTTTGTGAATTACCATGATAGGCTTATGTAAGGATTAAAAAGTAAGATTAGGAAGTTCAAACGCCTAGATCAATAAAGAAAGTAGTTTATACCATGACATTTTAGCATACGTTATCAAAGAATAAAGAGGTACCAAGTTGAGGTAAGGAACCAGAACTTGGATGAGTTGACAAGAGACGAATGGAATGGTCAAGACAAATAATTGGTAAGTATGTATTTTGTTTCGTAATATCTCGAAATGCAAGCGACGAATAGATGTCGTAAATTATGTAATTAAGTAGGAGCAGTGATAATGTGTAGGGTCAAATTTGAGAACTTGTTGAATATGTAGAGTTACGTTTCAGAGGTTGATCTTTTTGAAAGATGAATAAGCATAGTTTAAATAATTTTTGAAGATTGTGAGGAATCTGTTTAAGGCATATAATTGAATTGACGTGTGTGGAACTGAACTAATTGATATTACCAACCGGTTATTTCAAGATTTTGTTCTTGAAGTGGGTTATGTCAAAGTCAAGGTTATGAAATTTATTAGTTTTCAAAGCTGTAAATCTCGCGAATAAAAATGTTTTCAAAGGTATTTTGTTTTAAAATTGATTATTTCAAACGTATAAAAGCCGATTTTTAAAGAACTTTCAAAATGATTTCCAGTGAATAGAGATGATTTTCGATTTGTTTTAAAACCAATAAAATCTTCGAGGTAGTATTTCAAACGCTTTATCAAATCAAAATGTTTTTATAAGAGTGGGAATTGAGTTTTGATTGAACCAGGTTTGACGTGTATCTAATGACGTATGTGTTTGATTTCAAGGACGCGATCGAGAGTAGATGATGTGAGGTTTGGATGGCAGATTGGAATTAAGGTATTATGAATTTGGTTAGTTACCTGTTTACTGCAAGTCAAGGCAGTTTCCTTTACTTATATGGTTGTTGCGAGTCAAGGCAGATTTATTTATTTACGTGCTTACCGCAAGTCAAGACAAATTTCATATTAGCATTATGTATGATTGTGAATGGAGGGAGTATGGAAATGAATTATTTGTGGATGATTGAGTTGATATTTGAAATGGTTACACAGGGAATAGTCCATCAAACGAAAAGGTCATGCCCGGTTTTCTTTAGATCAGGCCTTTGTATCCAAATAGTAAATGTTTTAAATTAACGGAATTTGTTAAGGAAAGAATCAAGTTTACAATGGAATAGTATAGCTCATAGGACATATGAATTTCAGAAAATTTTTCAAGAAAGGTCTAGACACGGAGTCAGAAGTAAGTAAGACTTATCCTTCTCGGATAGACGGTCAAAACGAATAAACAATTCAAACCAGCGAAGACATGTGTAGAATATATATATACTCGCATTCGAAAGCGATTGAGACGATCATTTACCACTGACGGAATTCTCATATAACGATAGTTGTCATACCAATGTTGGATTACTGCTTACAAAGCGCTATACAGACGAGAGTGTCGATCTCCAATATGTTGGGAGAAGTTGATGGACGAAAAATGTTAGGACCAGAGTTGGTGGCTTAGACGAAGTAAGTAATCAAACTTGTTTAGAAGGGTGACGACAGCTCGAAGTATGTTCGCTTGACAATAGAAATGTACATTGTGAAGCAGAAAAACCAAAGTTTCGTTGGGACTATCTCAGTAGAAGGGATTATCAAGATTCGATGAACAGGAAGGTCGAATGCAACATTCGTTAGATCTTTTGAGATGTTGAAGAGAGTTGGGAGGGTTGTCTATAAATTAGCTTTACGGCTCATATGCAGCCTATCTATAATGTGATTATGACTGGTAGAAAGTCAGAGATGGAGCGTGGAGAAGTAAGTTAATACTGTGCTGTCAGGAAGAGTGTGGTGAAAGAGTCCCAAAAATGGAGAGTTTTGGGGGACTTAAGAGTGTGATGTCAGAAGAGTCTTTCCACCCGTTTGTTTGACTTGATTCTGAGGACATAATCCTATTTAGGGGGGACACTGTAAGAACCGAGAATATTAAATTCATATAATTGCTATTTTTGTAAATTGGAATAAAAGTATTTTGAATTATTTTATTCCGGTTTGACGAGCCAAGGTGAAAATATTTTATTATAATTTATTTTAGCTTATTTTGAATTTATTTGAATATTTTGATGTAGTATGGTGGATTATTATATCGCGAATATGAGATGATATCGTTAGATGTGAATAAAGGATCGGGGATGATGGCATGGGATCCTTTATGTGTTTCGTGATTGTATTAGACTTCAGGATAATTACCTTTAAAATCTTTTCTAATCCGTGTAGTCAGTTTGTTCTTATCCATTTAGAGCTGTTTTCAAAATCCCTAGAACTTTGATTTAAAATCATTTTCGTATCAATATTCGTCAGATAAATCTCAAAATATTTAAAACTCATATTTTATTCATTTTATGAGTCTTATAAATTTAAAATGATCGATTCGTTATTTTTGTCAAAATGTTTTCGATCGAGTCGGACCTGTAAATGATTTAATTGGTACGTTCCGAACCGATTAAAAGTTAATTAGGGTTCCGAGCATTTCGGGAACCAAAATATTTTCGTAACTTAATTTTGACCAATATAATCTTATCACCTTCCCAACCAATCAGTATCATTTCCAGCTGGCCAATCAAAATCAAGGGATTTATTTTTTTATTTTCAAAATCAAAAATTTCATGTTTGTTTTTGAAGATCAATCATAAATTCGGAGGCGATTCTGGAATCCGATTTCAGGTAATTCTGTGATTTTCTGTGATTTTTTTTAATTCAAATATTATTAGGGTTCATGTTCTTGAATTGGGGGTTTTTGATTCCTTGTTTTTCTGATTTTTTTGATGCTTCCTTAAGCTTCCTGGAGTTATTTAGAGTAGAATGGTGTAACCAATTGCTGTGTTTACTTTTGTTTTTGTGGAGTTCGAGTTAATGTATCTTTTTGAATTTATTTTCGTTCGTTCCTCATTGTATATGAATTGTTTGTATGTATAGTTGTTATGAGTAGATTATATGCATTAAGAGCTTTGTTTTACCACCCTAAACGCTAAGTTTCGTGTAGAAATGAAGGAGAACGGGTTTTTGGCCGGATAACCTTTTGAGTCCCCGGAATCGAGCTTGAATGGTTCGTTTATGCAGATGTAGTGATGTTGTGGTATCAGAGTAGTGTCAATGATCTTTAGCTTAGCAAATGGTCAGTAAAGCAGCAAAAAAACCAAGCAGAAACCGTGAGTAAACGAGGGTGGCGGGCGGGCGGGCGGGCGGGCGGGGGGGGGGGGGGGGGGAAGTATGGTTCATCGGATTTTTCCTTTGTCGGCCGGAATCTGGGCCTTGGTTGCCGGATTCTGGGTGTGATGGAGATGTTGTTCTTGAGTTTTACAATTTTCTTTTTATTTAAAAAGTCTTGTTTGATTGGTTTTGGAAATAATGTGGTAAAGAATTGTGGTTTTAACTTTTTACTGTTTTACCTGTTACTAATATTTAGAAGAATTACTTTTACCTTTTTATGGTAAAAATTTTATTTACTTTTTCCAAGTTATTTTCAGTTTTTCTATTTATTTTAAAATCTAAATTTTCTTTTTTTAAATTTAGAAAATCATTTTTGAAAAATTATGTTTAAAATTCAGAATTATTTCTGATTTCTGAATATTCATTTAATTATTCATTTATTTACTTATTTGATTTTAGAAATCATTTATTTATTTGTTTTAATTCAGAATTAATTAGAAATTGAATATTTTAATTACTTTAATTAATTTCAAATAATGACTTAATTAATTTAATTATTTGATAAATGTAATCATTTATCAAATAATTTTATTAATTGGTTATTAGTTGATTATAATTAATTTAATAAGAATTATTTATTAATTTGTTTTCTATTTTGAATGTTTTAAAAATAGTGTTTAATCGTTTAAAAATGCAGAAAATGATGTAAAAATTCTAAAAAATTTCTAAAAAAAAAATTTAGGAAATTATTTACAAGTGTTCAAAAATATTTAGAGTCAAGTTGTGCTTGAAAACAGAGTTAGTGGGTTGTTTTAAAAATATGTTTGTGGTTCAATAAATCTAGAAGGTGCTGTAAAATATTTTAAAAGTATTCCAAGTCCAGTTTTATTCTAAAACAAGGGTTGACTGAATATTTAAATACCCTATTTGAATCCAGTATGTCTGCGAGAGATGTTTAAAGTAGAAAAAGGTCAGTCAGAAGTATTGATGTGAGACAAGGATTGTAGAACCGAGGGGACGAGACGTATGAAAGTTAGTTGTCGAATGAGACGTCTAGACAGTTATACATATTAAGCTGTGATTACCGGGCAAGTATTTCCTTTCACTTCTTGTTCAAGTGAAATTATTCTTTAATTATATTGATGATGAAATCTACCACCCCAATTATTTCTATCGAACTTGTTGATACTTATAGTTATTATTGTTTATCCATTTACACCCCATTACTTGTATCGAACTTGTCGATACCAGTTGAGATTGTTGCTCTTCATTCATTACCCCATTTATCGTGTCGAACTTGTCGACACATATTGATTCTGAATTCTTCAATGATTCTTGGATTTCGAGTTGTTGTTCTAGAACGTGAGTTTTCCAGATTGTTTGATTAACAGAGGTTGTCGATTGTTCCGACACCTAGTGCGTGGGATATAGAATTGGAATGTTTTTTGGAAGTCCCTTCGGGGAGACCATATTATGGTCAACGGAAGTCCCTTCGGGGAGACCAGTTTAATGGTTAGAAGTTGAGGCCAATATGTGCCGTGGATCCATTTAGAGGGACCTTGCTGTGTGCATTGTCCGGGGTTAGTACGGGTCTGATCAGCCGCCTAACTCCACTATTGTTTTTAAAAAATATATAAAATCCAATTCTAATCCATACATTGAGTTTGAATTGCTTAAATCCTAATTCCTTTGAAGCCTATGATGTCTATTCTTGTTGTTCAGAACTTATTATTGTTCTTGATATTTATACACATTTATACTTGCTGAGCACCGTTGGCTCACTCTTGCATTGTTGTTTTATTTTTCCAGTTTATAGGGACAAGATGAGTGGACCTTAGGGTCAAAGGAGTAGTCTTGTTCCTACAGCGAGAAGTGATGTTCGAGTTATTGGCTTGGTCGGGTAGTGAGACTACACCATAGATTGCATATAGCAACCACTTAAAAGTGTTGCTTTAGGGCCTAAAACCATTGCAGTATAGTCTATTGCAATGATTTTGCCAAAATCTGCCGTTAACTTTGGTCTGGTTACTATATGTCCATTTAACAACGATTTTAATACCATATGGCAATGCCAGAAATCATTGTAAAAAGCGTTTATGACAATGATTTTGTGTCTATAGCAACACTAATGAACCATTGCAATAACCCACTGTAATGCTATTTTTTAATTTTGTTTTTGTTAAGCATTGCAATATGTGGGTAATGGCAACGAATTAAATCGAAATTGACAACAATTTTTGTCCTACAACAATGATTTTAATAACATAAATAACAATAAATGCCAACATTTTTATAGGCAATAACAATGATTTTCTATAAACAATCGAGCATGACCTTTTTGTTTCCCATACAAATCCACCATTAATTTGGTACATAATAAATACCAATACAACTAGTATATTGGTACGCTAATACCACCAATCCAAGAACAATACCAAGACTATACGATGACATCGTCATAAAAACCATTCATCGTCTAAAGTCTAAATGTAAACTAAAACGATAAAGTCGCACACGTCTAGTTTATGCATACATTCAGCAATTCTGGAATTTAAAGTAAAAAATTGTGCGATAAGAAGTCCAGTATCTGCTCCATCTCCATCTAACTCATCTGGTTTGGTAAAAACATCATAGTAGACGAGGATTTGTAGCCTTTGATCAATGGATTGAGATGTCCCACTCTATAGGTAAATTTTGAATCTAGATTCATTGAAGCATCCATGCGCCAACAGAAAATTAAACAAATATGTCAAGTTCTGGCTTATATAAGTTTAAATTGACAATTAATCTTTGCCAAAACAGAAATGTTACCTATAAAGATTTTAATAGGTACGACATTGAACAAAAGTACACTCTTCTGCAGAAGGATGTTGAATGGCCTCGTGGATGGCCGGTCGGTGGTTTTCCTGGACCACAGGTGCACTTTTTAATTACCTAAACTGTATACATTAAACAAAAAATAGTGCTAGGAACCAATATATTAAAAATCAAAGAACATTATAAGTCCAATAAATCTACATGTAAGGAGCGGTTAGAAAAATCAGTGCTAGGAAACGTAAATCTATTTATGCTTTCTTTGATAACTAATAACTTAGCATGTAAAATATAGATCAAGCACTATAACAATAATATTCTAAGGAGTTGCTAGTAAATCAGTGAGAGATGAATATGCATAAGTAAATTCCACAACAGAGCTTGAGTTAATACATTAAAGAAAAATGGTCAGTATTCAATAGCTATTGCCAGATTAATTAAGGCCATCTAGAATAAGAAATATAGAAATAGCTCAATCTACAGAAAACATAATCCAGTAAGATAAGCATGAAACATATATATGTTCAGCGGGGTATGGTATATATGTCACGGAAATTATAATATCGTACTAAAGGATATTGTGCCATATGACTACACTGGATACAAGACTACAAGATCGACAAGAATGCATTGTGGCCCTCCCTAACTAGCACAATCATATGGTCAAGAGCATACAACCGTCAACTGGAAACTCACTGAAACTGGAATCAAACACCTTAGTAAAATAAACAACCAAAACTTTTATACATTTTGTGGAATGGAGGGAATATAATGTTTTACATGTCAACATATCAGCAATGACACCTATATTCAAAACACATTTAGATTCTAATGTATAAGCAAGTCTGATACATTTAAACTAATAACCTTTGCCCGAAGAAGAAACATGCACTCTCTCTTTTTTACAAGATGTCATGCTACCTTCACGATTATCTTTAAACTTTAAAACTTATCTCTACGGCAATACAACAAACTAAACTTTATTAGTTTATGCTAAATGCACGTGCTAAATGCACCTAGATGACAAATTTATCACCCAAATCCAACAATCAGAGAAGAACATTATCCCTTGTCGACCACATGATTCCTATGTGCACTTTAAATGTTCGGATGGAGATGCTTACGAGTTAGGACAATTCGAACTTAGCTATTGACAACTCGAAAGAACATAAAAGCATTTTTCTAGTAAAACCTTTCTCACCAAACTAATTTCTGTACAACTCACCTTAGCCAAATGCTAGAGCAGAAAGTATATCTCTGACAGATCAAATAAGCGGTCCTCAAAATATAAACTTATAATATGACATAGCATTAACAAAATCAATACCCTTATGAAGTCGTAGTTCTCCTGCACTTTGCTTCTTGACCGGAGGCTTCCCATTATGTGAATGTGTCCACATATAACTAATAGGTGAATGTGTCCATATATTAAATGTATAATAAAAGTTGAAAACAATATGCATAATAAAATATTGATTATACAAACAATACAATGCATTAACCCTAGAGTTAAAAAGAACTAATTGACTTACAATCATGAACCCTAAATGGTGTCGATTAATATATGTGAAGGCAACTGATCTAAAATCAAATCAACTGAACTTACATCGTTCCATCTTTCATTAATAAATTCCTTGACGACTATGGCATTCTGCCCATACATCAATGGAGAAATATAATAGCCCCATTTCATCCATGATACTATGTCATCTGCAATATATAAAAAAATCTAGCTTACGATTATGTAAATTTAGTAATATAAATCTTAAAAATTTAGTAAGTGTAAGGTCTAGAGATAGTATAAGATTCAAAGTAGCTTAACTTTAGCGACTATAAATCAACCAAGGAGTAAGACCAGTAGCATCCCAAAGGTACCAAGGGAGTTTGAAACAACCTGTATCCTTGAAACTGCTGCAATGAAAAAGAACAGAGACAAAGCCATTTGATTTACACCAACATACGCCGACAGTTGACACAAGAACCTACAATACAAGGCAAATTAGTATTTTTGCATTGTATATGATATCCAGTCGACTCAAGATACAATTATTTCACAGGCTTTCGTACACAATCATAACAGGTCATCCTGAACCCCTACCCTTCTTTTTTTGATGATTGAATGAAATTGCTCTAGTTTATGCTTAAGTTTAGGTATACATCAATATGCTTTTACTTTACAACAAGGCTTTCCCAAGTATGAACAACCCCTGCCCTGGTCCATACAAACCCAAAGTTAACCATAAATTTAAGCAGGAACACAAGAAGGGTTGTTTTGTAAGCCTTATTGGAAACATAAATTAGCAGAACACATATAGTATTAACATGTAAATACAAATTAAAATATATAAGTAACCCCAAACAATTTATTGGAAAATATCTTAAAATAATGAAACATTCACAAATATTGTATAATATATATGGAAATATATACAAATCAGCCCTAAAAATTTATCCCTAATATGAATAAAAGCCCTAATTAAAATATGGTATTAACATAAACTGAAAGATAAAAACCGATTTGAACCCAAGATTGATTTGAACATACCTTAGAGTTTTTGAGATTCGGTTTGGGGAAAAGAACTTGAGCATTAAGTGTCAGTCTTCAATTGAATCTACAATCTTTGGGGTTGAGCTTTAAACTTTTTCTTCAAGTGTTTATGTCTCCTTTTTCTTCTCTGTTTGATTGAGTTCTTCATTTAGTTGTTGATTCTTCTTTGCAATTGGTCGCCGTCTGGGTGTGCTTTTCTATTTTCGTTCAACTAATATATTTCTATTTCATATTCTTTTTATTATTCCAAGGTAAAAGTTTTGAAAGCCCGCTCTTCTTATTTCAGGAGCCCGCTCGTTTTTTGTAGCCCGCCAAGATTTTTGGCCCAAATTTCATAGTCTATAGCAAGGATTTTTTAAAACCATTGCAGTAGTACGAAAGTTTAGTAATTTTTTATTTCAATTGTAACGTTTTTTAAAAGCATTACAATACATCGTGTTTTTTCTAAACTTGTTTGAAAATGCCAATTTATGGTAACGGTTTTGGTCCAAATTTTAAAAAACTGGTTGCCATAAGCAATCTATGGTGTAGTGTGACTTGAGCTTGATCAGAGGTTGGTTAACTAGTTCAACAGATGGACTTAGTTTGTTAGCAATTTGTATAACAATTTTATTCGGAGATTGGATTGTAATAATGTAATTTAATAGTTTGTTTCATACCATAGCCTGTATGCGATCTTGGTTAAGGGATTGTAATAATGTAATTTACTGTCGCTCGCCTACAGAAGATGAACTATGTTACTATCATGATACTTAAAAGTTCCCGTAAGGGTTTTAGGTGAACTTAATGAATTTATTATTATATAACGTCGCATCATCTCTTGGAATATATAACTCTCGCTCTATAGCATCTGGAAGCCCCAAAGATGGGAACCTGACTCCGGGAGCCCTTTTGCCGATAATCCGTGCCCGATAGCCTCGGTGCCGGAGGCTCACCCTGGAAGCCTCTGTTCCGGGAGCCCTAGTCATTTAATAAATCACATGTGGTAATGTCATGTAAGCCATTCTGGTAAGGCTGTATTAGTAAAATATTTGATAATCCATACGAGTTATGTAATAGCCCAGATCCGGGGTCGGGGACCTGGTCGTTACGGTCTTAATTCCAACAATAATACTTGACTTGAGTCCAAATAAATAAACACATACTGTGACCTTACAATAATATCACATCACACACACACAAACAGTTATAGTCCCAGAGATGAAATTGAAATAAGTCTGCTAATTATAGAATCCACGAATAAAAGTTATTACAATCCAAAAGGATAACAACATAAATTTAAAGTTATTACCATTGATTACATTAATTATACATATAATTAAGGCTGAAACAAAAGCTGCCAATCTACCTCAACAATGGCAGCGATAAACTCAGCAGGTAGTCCTCTAGCTGGGGTCACCTGCTTGCGACGAGTGCGCCTTACGCTGGCCATCAAACCTAGCTGTTGTTGTGATATAATAATAGAGCAAGGGTGAGCAATAGCCCAACAACATTAATATATGACTGAACACTAATATATACAACAAGTCAACAATATCGACGAAACCATATGCCATGCATTTACGAATATAGTACCAGTATAATGTAAAAGATAACGTTGCAAGATAAGCAAAGGTATTTTCAGTTCTGATCAGTATTCAAACCCTGTCAACAAGAGGGATATCCCATGTTGCAGAAAATAAATAAATTTGAATGATGAACTAATGCTGGAGTATTCACCGCGCCCGCTGTTCCAATCCTTACGATGATCAGTCGCAGATTGTACAGCTCAAATTAGACTTACTACCGTTAGAAGGAAGAGCTGACGGATTTACTTGTCTACCGCCCTGTTAGATCTCCCCGGCCAACGGTTGGGCCAAATGGGATGGACCGACGCTACTCGGCCTATTACACAACCCCTAGTTCGAATAGAATCCTGGACTCTGAACTTAAAGTTCGTCCCCCTTTCCCCAAGTATAATACTTGTTGATAAGACTCCACAATGTAGTCGTATCAAGTTGGAAAGGAAAATTCACCAATATTTCCCAAGTTGATGCTTGTTAATGGATACCAACTTGTTCCAACATTCTTACCCCTCAAATGATGAGAAGGTACACAAGGATTCAATAAATAAGTAGCAACCAAGTTGCGAATGAAAAGAATAGTTTCAAAAGATTTAAGACTGGGAAGTCAACAAGATAAATAACAGTTCTCAAGTAAGGTTCCCTTATAATTTGGAAGATAGATTGAATGAAGAATAGAATTTTGAGAACCTTTCTTGATAGAATAATAGTAATAATAGGACTCAGTAATAATTTACCTAGGGTATGAAGATCAGAAATGATAATGAATAGGCTCAGAATAATTTACAAAATACTCGAGGGTGGAAGATAATATTTGAATGAAGTAAATCATTTTTGAAACGAGTTAGAAGAATTAAATTAATATTCAAAGAATATTTATTAAATCATAAATATTTAAAGAATATTTTTAATATTGCTCAAAATAAACCTCGCATAAATATTCAAAATAATATTCTTTGAATGAATAATGAATATTCAAATTAATAATACTTATTGAAGAAATAATTATCAAATGAATATTCGAAATAATATCCGATAATTGAATCGACTTTAAATGAATATTGAAGATAATATTCATTGAATAAATAAGGTTCAAATGAATATTTAAAATAATATTCATTAATTAAATAATGAAAAAAATATTTACTTAAATATTTTTCTACGAAATAACCACGATATATCAAGAAATACTAACTTCCGGTCTATATTCGAAGAAGGGGATTCATATGCCCTTCTCTAAGGGTGTTAGCAATATCCAGCTTATAACCGATACGTTAACTATCTAGCTTATAAGCCAACAATAATCCAAGGAACAAGTATCACAATATATCTTGAAAGTAGGCATGCTATGGCATATGTATAACAGAATCAATTCATATATATATATATATATATATATATATATATATATATATATATATATATATATATATATTATCACAACAACAGTTCCAAAGTATTGGAAACTTGCCTGGTAGTCGGGTAGTGGTAGTTTGTCCTGGTGATCTATAAACAATCAGAATATTCGAGATTAATCACTTAACGCTTTTAAAAGGCTAAGTATAAACTTGACTTAGGCTAAAACACGTTTTCAAGTTATCCCGTTATACATTCTTTGGTGTAACTCTTACTAGCACCGTTATGACCCGATATTGGTTCGCTATTAAGGCATGTCATTACACTTACACTTGGTAGGTACTTAAGCCATGTAAGTTCTAAGGTTGAATGATTATACCTCGAGATTTATCGATCGTTATCTAAGTGATTTTTAGGGGTCCATTCGTATTTAACCCTGATTCGAATATTTTTATAAAATCGAAAAACAATCTTTTTAACATGAGGTCTTCTCTCACACCTTCCTTATGATCTCTAATATTTAATTACCAAGATTCTTCACTAAATTACTCGAGTTAAGGGGGTTCAATTCCAATTACAAATTTTCATTTACGGTTTCGAACCACTTTTAGTAAATCGGCCATAAATCCTAAACCGTAAGTCCATTTGCTTCGATACTTTCGCCAAAACGATCTATGACTCGAGATCTATAAGGGTATGGCATATAATTGACAAGGTCAGTGAATTATACCTACTGATTATGCACGGTTTTCAAGATCTAACGAAATTCCGGCATTACGACGGCTATAAATCGAACATTCCAAAAATCGTAACATCAAAACCAAGCCACACCGGGCATATCATACATCTTATACACATGATTCTCATCTTAAAATGTCCAAGAACATATCACTTCATCATAATAATCATCATGTTATTAATCAACTACAAGATCATGCTTTCATGCTTAACATAACACTAACATCATAACTAAGCTAAAAACTACCAAGAACATGCATATTCTCAAAGTAAGATCTAGGGTTCTTAAGGATTATACCTTCCTTGGAGAGTGATAAAAACTTAATAAGCCTTGATTTGTCCTTGGGTGTGCTTAAGCTTGCTTAGATCAACCAAAGAATCAAGAAAAACAAAGTTAGTTCTTGATCATAACTATTCATCCTCCTTTTGAATGATTTATTTGAAAATGGAAAAAGATGTATTTGAAGCTAAGATTTCTTGGAGATAATTTATATGAATTATAAGACTCTCCATAAAATTTGAAGATCAAATGATGGTTGGAAGTAGGATTTTGATCTTTGAATTAGAGAAGTAGCCGAATGGAGTATAATGAGGGGGAGGGGAGAGTGTTTGCTTGGTTGCTTGCTATGTTATCATCTAAAATGAATTATTGCTATGTTATTTAGATAATATCTTGGCCAAAAACTACTTTAATAAAGTTAGTAGGTCATGGATGATGAAATCAAGGGACATGTGTTGATATTTGGTGGTAAAGAGATGAGATGAAGTTAAGTACTTGGTTGATCTCTAAGTGTTCTAGTTCCTTGTTGTAACTAGCTTGGCTACTAGATATTTTCCACTAGCACATGCATGCATCTTGATCCCCTGCTTTTTTCTTTGTCCGGTTATTGCTCAATTCATTGATCGTTCGGAGGAATACCTCGAAGATTTCTAATTAGGGTTTTACCGGAAACCTTCTTAATATATTGCTCACATCTTTAATCCTCCTTTGTAATTCTTGAATTTAAGTCCCTTAAATCTTTTAATAAGTCCTTAGGTCTTTCAGTGTCCAGGGAAATCTCGGGGAAAATAAAAGTGCTATTTTTCAGAATCCGATAACTTTTACATACAATCTTTTTCCCCTTGGATCGTTAATACGAACTCAGAAATCCGTTCCGGGTACTTCTATATAGCGTCGTCTAATAATATTCCTATTTCCACTAAAAACACTATTCATAACTTATTCTCTCTTTATTTATAATTAGAAAAATGTTCTTGCGCTTTCCCGAGCATTCCTTAACCCTTTTACGGAACCACTGGACTAATAACAGATATAGATTTGGATGACATGAGAATAACTCTCCTATTTAGAATTACCATATCTTACTTATCCAGGAGATAGATTATTCTTATCTAAGTTGTCAACCAATAGCATTCTTCAAGACATATGAACATTTGAATCCAAATCCATTCCTTTTTCATTCATTAGAACAATCGTTACATCGTAATTGTAACCACTATTCATATTTACATTAATACATCATCAAAGTTTTAATTCTACCAAAAATTAGGGTTCTTACAAGTTAACTCTTGTAACCACGTAGGTCGATGATTAAAAGATCGATGTATGCCAATCACGGTTCCATAGATGATTAATAACAAAGGTGACCATGTATGCCAATCAGGGTTCCATACATGACCAAAGAAGGAAGGGATCCATGTGTGCCAATCAGGGTTCCACACAAGCCCAAAATATGAAGGGAGTCATGTATGCCAAGCAGGGTTCCATACAAGCCCTAATGACCAAGTAAGCCATGTGAGCCAGTCAAGGTTCCACACATGTCTGGTAATAAAGGGATCCATGTGTGCCAATCAGGGTTCCACACAAGCCCAACAGATGAAGAGGGTCTTGTATGCCAAGTAGGGTTCTATACATGCCCTAATGACCAAGTATGCCATGTGGACCAGTCAAGGTTCCACACATGTCTGGTAACAAAGGGATCCATATGTGCCAATCAGGGTTCCACACAAGCACAAAAGATGAAGGGGGTCATGTATGCCAAACAGGGATCCATACATGCCTTAATGACCAAGTAAGCCATGTGGGCCAGTCAAGGTTCCACACATGTCTGGAAAATTTAAAATTCTGACCAATTTTAACCTGCTAAGCGGAAAGGTGTATTCACTACTACCCCCTGGTTCTAGATTGTAGGCTGGCTGCCTTGTAGAACAATGCTTGTAGGTCTTCCATATCTTTCTAAAATATTTATAAGTGGTAAATATAAAAGGAAACAATCAACTTCTACTTTTACTGAAAATTGAAAGAGTACAATTACATTAAATTTCATCCAGACGGGGTATGCATCCACTACCCCCCGGGAATCAATTGAAAATCATGAAATCGTAATAACTGAATAGGAAATGACACAACCACAACTAGTAGGTTGCCTTTATTCATCCTAAGCCTAAAAGAGGCCTACATTTGCTTTGAAAAGAGTCTTATTGATAATAATTCTTTAGGTGCTCAGCATTCCAAGCACGGGGAATAGTGTTCCCATCCATATCTTCAAGGTGGTAAGTGCCTTCCCAAAAAATAGACTTTATTTTGTAAGGCCCTTCCCAATTTGCTCCAAAGGCTCCGTGTCCGAGAACCCGCATATTGGGCATCATTCTTCTCAGTACTAGGTCGCCAACCTTGAGAGGTCGAGGGCGTACCTAGTTATTATAGTATTTGCGGGTCCTCTGCTGGTAAGCTGCAAGTTTCAGCTGGGCGGTAGCCCGTGTTTCTCCCAACATGTCCATGGCTAAGCTCTGGTTTATCTCATTTTCCTCTTGAACGAAATTATCCCTTCTGTAGGATCCCCGTCCTGACTTCCACAGGGACCATAGCCTCATAGCCATAGGCTAGAACGAAGGGAGACTCTCCGGTGGTGGACCTGGGAGTGGTGTTGTAAGACCATAATACCATTGGGAGCTCCTCTGGCCAGTTTCCCTTTTTGTCTTCCAACTTGGTTTTCAGAGTGTGCTTAATAATTTTATTCACAGCCCCCGTCTCCCCATTGCTTTGGGAGTGGCAAATGGCTGAAAAATCTTTCTTTATTCCCAAGTCTTCACATAGGCTCCTCATTTCATTAATATCGAATTGTTTGCCATTATCTGAAATCAGCTTGTATGGTACCCCATACCTACATATAATGGCTCTCTTAACGAATTCTTTCAGCTTGCCGGCAGTGATGGTAGCCAGGGGTTCCGCCTCAGCCCACTTAGTAAAGTAGTCAACAGCCACCACAACATATTTCGCACCACCTCTTCCTTTTGGAAGCTCCCCAATCAGATCAATTCCCCAAATTGCAAAGGGCCAGGGGCTTCCAATGGGCCTTAGTTCCGCAGCCGGGTTGCTATTAAAGTTAGAAAACCTTTGACATTGATCACAAGCTTTAGCAAAGTCATAAGCATCAGATTTCATGGTAGGCCAGTAGTAGCCCTGTCGAAGCACCTTATGGGCAAGGGAGGTACCCCCCGAGTGATTGCCACAGATGCCTTCATGGAATTCCCTTAGGATGTATTCACATTCATTTCCAGATATGCATTTAAGTAGAGGTTGGTTAAAACCCCTCTTATATAGGATGCCATCATAGATCACGTAACGGGCAACCTTGTATTTGAGTTTCCGGGATTCATCTTTATCTTCCGGAAGCACCCCCTGGTGATGTACTCACATATTGGGGTTGTCCATTGGCTTTCCGTGGAGGATTCTATTTCTATAATCTCCACTCGATGGATACTTAGCTGGAGTTGAACTTCGAGGGGAATCACCCCTAACAGAACAGCTTCTTTCTGGGATCCCAACTTGGCAAGGGCATTGGCATTGGCATTTTCCACCCTTGGGACCTGATTAAGATTTAGTAATTTGAACTTACTAATAAGTTCTTGGGCATACCTCATGTAAAGTTCAGTACAGGGACCTCTGCTCTAGGAGCTCCCTTTTATTTACCAAATAATCAATATGGAATCGCTGAAAACATTCAAGTATTCCACCTTCATTTCCAAAGCTAATTTCAGCCCAGCAATCAAAGCCTCATATTCAGCATCATTATTGGTGGCCCTAAAATCGAAGTGCATGGCACTTTGCATGCGGTGCCCCTCTGGGCTTACATATTCTATTCCTGCAGCTCCCCCATTATTGTTACTGCTCCATCAACATACAGGTTCCACCATAATCGGGGGCCCTCGGCATCCCCTTTGGTAGCTGGGGGTACCGGTGTACATTCTTCTCCGGTAACCTCGAAATCTGGGGGAAACTCTAGTAAGAAGTCAGCCAGTGCTTGGCCCTTGATAGCAGTTCGTGGCTTATAATCTATATCGAACTGTCCCAGCTCGACAGCCCATTTCATCATTCTACCGGAGGCTTCCGGGTTATGCATCAGTTGCCTCAACGGGAAGGATGTTCTAACTTCAATTTTGTGGGCCTGAAAGTAAGGCCTAAGCTTCCTGGAAGCCAATATTAGAGCATATGATAGCTTTTCCATGCTGGGATACCTGGTTTCCGCATCCAGCAGCCTTTTACTCACACAGTATACCGGGTATTGTACTTGCTCTTCCTCCCGGATTAACACAGCACTTATAGAATATTCAGAGACAGCTAGATATAGAATGAGTACCTCACCTTCTAGTGGTTTGGAGAGCAATGGTGGGCTTCCCAACTGTTCCTTTAACTTTTTGAAGGCTTCCTCACACTCCGGGGTCCATTCAAAGTTTTGACCCTTCTTGATAGCCTTAAAGAACTCTTTGCATTTATCGGAAGACCGGGACACAAACCTATTTAGAGCTGCCACCCTTCTGGAAAGCCCTTTGACTTCCCTAACATTCCTTGGGGATCTTAGTTCCAGCAATGCCTTGATTTTGGTAGGGTTTGCCTCGATCCCTCTGTGGTTCACAATGAATCCAAGGAATTTTCCAAACTCCACACCAAAGACATATTTTTTGGGGGTTCAGTTTCATCAGGTACTTCCTTAGGATATCAAACATCTCAGATAGGTGCAACACATGGTCGGCTGCCATCTTTGATTTTACCAACATATCATCAACGTAGACTTCCATAGTCTTACCAATCTGTTCCTTAAACATCATGTTCACCAGCATTTGGTAGGTAGCCCCGGCATTCAGCAGCCCAAATGGCATCCCCACATAGCAATACAATCCTCTATCAGTTCTGAAGCTGGTATGCTCTTGGTCAGGCGCATACATCGGTATCTAGTTATACCTAGAGTAGGCATCCATGAAACTTAGCAGAGCATGGCCTGCCGTAGCATCCACCAGTTGATCAATTCTGGGTAGCGGGAAGCTATCCTTAGGGAAAACTTTATTCAGATCAGTGAAATCAACACATGTCCTCCATTTCCCATTGGGCTTCCAGACCAGTACCGGGTTTGCTAACCATGTTGGGTAGAAGGATTCTTTAATCAAGCCAGCTTTCAACAATCGGTCTACCTCTTCTTGGAGGGCGGTAGCCCTTTTATCACTAACAAGCCTTCTCTTCTGCCGGATACCCCTTCTCTCAGGGTCAATATTCAAGTGGTGACACATGATTTTCTGGTCAATCCCCACCATGTCAAAGTGACACCATGCAAATACATCTAGGTTGCTTTTAAGGAAAGAAGTCAACCTTTCTCATGTCCTTTCATCGAGCTGCTACCCAATTTTCAGGACTTTACTAGGATCTTCAGCATCCACCAGTATAGGAATAGTATCCTCGGCAGCCCCTGTAATAATCCGAATTTTCAGGATTTATTATTTTGATAATTTAAGTATATTATTTATTTCCTATTAAGGAGGAATAAGATTGTGGATTAGATGATGTGAGTTCTTTTGGGGTTAGATATATGTGATATTATGTTCACGTGTTTATATGATAGCTTATAGGTGCTGTGTAAGCCCGTGTATTTTATTTGTATTTTGAGGATTTAAATGTATTTAAATCATGCATTATTTATCTTCAAAAAAAATCACCGGAGCATTTAAAAAATCACGAAATCTTTTGTGTTATTCTGCTTAAAATATTATTTAGTTTTTAAAATTATTGGGAGAATTAATTTGGGTGTTTTAGTATTTTAAAATGATTTTAAGAGGTTTTATTGCATTTAAAGGATCAAAACTTGCGAAATTCATAATTAATTAATTTTTGATCCTAAAAATATTTTAAAAATATGAGGGTGTTCGTAATTTTATACTCTTTATTTTAAAAATGGAAAGTTTAAAATTTTAATAATCCGAATGTTCAGGATTTAATATTTTGATAATTTAAGTATTTTATTTATTTTCCTATTAAGGACGAATAAAATTGTGGATTAGATGATGTGAGTTCTTTTGGGGTTAGATATATGTGATATTATGTTCACGTGTTTATATGATAGTGATATGGGCTGAAAATAAGCCCTAAAAACACATTTAATGTTGCATTAAATGAACCTAAGTTGGTCCAAGGTCAAAGCCCAATTACGAGGCCCAAAACCTTAATAATGATAATAAATTCGTAGTTGTAAAATCAGCCAAATAAAAGACCCCATATTTGAGTCAACAAGGAAACCAAATCATATCAGGAGTGATCTTCAAGGCATATAATTCCAATACTTATCTTCTTATCTGTTAGAAGGCTCTAGAATTGGGCCTAAGCTGTGGCTTGCCCACCAAGACACCTAATTCTACTCTAACTCCAAGGCATCCAATGCCTATATAAAGGACCTGATCTTTCAACTCAGAACTACGTATTTTGGCTTGATTCTTGATATATTGCAAGATACGTAGGTATCTTGTGAGGACCCGAGTTAAGTCACGAAACACTTGATCAGCCATTAAAGCTCGAAGCTCTCCCTAACCCTAGTATTCAATACGCAATAAATACACCCTACATTTTATTCCATAACATTTGGCGCCGTCTGTGGGAACTTCGGATATCAACCATGGTTACCACCCGGAGAACACCAACACTTTCTGAAACCATCACTAACACCACCGCACCCCCGATCGGGGAACAAGTTCCCCCAGGGGCGAGTTCTCAACCACTGATCACTTAGCCACAAGGAACTGAAGCGCAAACTCATGGATCGTTGCCTTCGGTGACGAATCCCTCTACTCAAGGGACGAATCCCCTACAAATGGTAGTCTCCCCTCTTGGAGGTCAATCCGTTCCCCCCATCGCTCAGATCTTTACTACCGTGATCCCCGCATGCACGAACCCGATATATGGGTTACCCAACTATCCCCCGTACCAGGCCGGACCAAGCGGTCATGCCCTCCAGATACACGAGCCATACAATCCACCTTACATCAGAGGTTTAGGACCCAATCAAGGCTAGCAATACTATGACTACTCAGGCCCGTATTCTGATGACTCATCCTCGGAAGAAGATAGGGATGAAGCCCCAAGGAGACGTCGTCCAAGTAAGGAACCTATTGGACGCCGAAGAACTCATAATCGACCTCCCTTAACGGCTGCTGAAAAAATCAAGGCTCATGAGGCCAAGATCCAAAAACTAAAGGAGGACATAGAAAGGGAACAGCGAAGACAAAATCAGAATAGACCCCCACCAACAACAGGAGGAGAAATTCCTTTTGTTGATTTGGAAGGAACCCCAAGGAGACAGAGGAGGACCGAAGTCCCAAGAGATAGAAACACTAGGGTGGAAATCCCCAAAAGCGATCCTAAAGACCTGATGCAGCTTGGAGATCCTGATGATCCAACTCCTCCCTTAACGGAAGAAGTGATGAATGCTCACATATCTCAAAAGTTTAAAATGTCCACCATAAAGACTTATGATGGAACAGGGGATTCTGCCAATCATGTGAGGACGTTTTCTAATGCCTTGTTGTTACAACCCGCCAGCGACGCTTTGAAATATAGGGCGTTTCCCCAAACCCTAGCGGGCATGGCACAACGATGGTACAGTCGCCTACCACCAAACTCTATTACCTCTTTCAAGGAGTTAAGCAATGCTTTTGTCAGTCAGTTCATTGGTGGAAGAATTCATGAGAAAGATTCTGCATCCCTCATGATAGTGATACAAGGAAAGAATGAAAGTCTTAGGGATTACCTCAAACGGTTCACCAAGGAGACACTCAACATTACTAACCTGGAAAACAAAGTGGCCATGATGGCTTTGCAAAATGGAACTTCGAACGTTTATTTTAAGATGTCATTGGCCAAGCATCCCCCTGAGAACATGGTGGAGCTTCAACAAAGGGCGAGTAAGTACATCAAAGCTGAGGATAGTTTAAAGAAAGAGTCAGGAGCGGGGAACACTAGGAACGGTGACAATCCTAAGAAGTGGAAGACGGAGCAGGAGTATGATGCTAAGGATAAGTACCCGCGCACGGGCCGAGATTCTGATTCAGCCCCTAAAAAAGGCAGTCCCGGACAAAGATTCACTGATTATGCGAGATTGAATGCTCCAAGAAGTCAAATCCTGTTAGATATAGAGAAAGATAGAGACGTAAGATGGCCGAAGCCACTGAGGACAGATCCTGAGAAGAGAAACAAGAATCAGTATTGTCGATTTCACAAGGATGTAGGACATGACACTAACAATTGTAGACAACTGAAAGACGAAATTGAGTTCCTCATTCGAAGAGGGAGATTGAGTAAATTCTGCAAGGACGGAGATCAAGGAAACCCAAGAAGGGATTATGATAGAAGAGACGATGACCGCAATCGCAACCCACAGCCCCGAGGGCCAGTAATAAACATGATTTTTGGTGGACCAACAGCAGCCGGGACGAGTAGGAATTCCAGAAAGGCATATGCACGAGAAGTAATGCACATTATTGGGGAAGCACCGAAGCGTACAAAGACAGAAGTCTCAATTGGATTCGATGATACGGATCTTGAAGGGGTGAAATTCCCCCATGATGACCCATTGGTAATTTCTCCAGTGATCGGAAACTCCCATGTGAAGAGAGTCTTGATAGACAATGGAGCTTCCGTGGACATTCTGTTCCACGATGCCTTTTTAAAGATGGGGTATACTGAGGCTCAATTGACGCCATCAAATATGCCCATATATGGGTTTAACGGAGTTGAATCCAAAGTTGAAGGGACGATTCAGCTACCCATGACCATAGGGTAGGAGCCACGGGAGGCCACTCAGATGTTAAATTTCTTAGTTATTAAAGCTACGTCTAACTATAATGCTATCCTAGGAAGAACGGGACTTCATGCTTTTAAGGCGGTTGCCTCCACCTATCATCTAAAGATTAAGTTCCCAACCAGAAACGGTGTAGGAGAAGAGAAAGGAGACCAAAAAATGGCAAGGAGTTGTTATGTGGCCGCACTGAGGCCGGATGGAACTGGGGGGCAAGTCCTCCCAATCGAGGATATGGACGTTCGAGAGAACGAAGAACGAAGAGGAAAACCAGCAGAGGACTTGATTCCTATACCTTTGGAGTTAGGAGATTCTGAAAAAGTCACATATATAGGAGCATCTCTGAAGGACCCCTTAAAGAGCGAGTTGGTTGCCTTTTTGCAAGACAACAGTGATGTCTTTGCATGGACAGCAGCTTATATGCCAGGGATAGATCCCCAATTGATAACACACAACTTGAATGTGAATCCAGACCGGAAGGCGGTAAAGCAAAAGAAGAGAAATTTTGCACCTGAGAGACGAGAAGCCATAAGACAAGAAGTTGAAAAACTCCTAGAGGCAGGGTTCATTGAGGAAATCCAGTTCCCGGAATGGTTGGCCAATCCCGTAATGGTCAAAAAAGCCAATGGAAAGTGGAGGATGTGTATAGACTTCACTGATTTGAATGATGCATGCCCAAAGGACTGTTTTCCCTTGCCAAGGATCGATATGTTGATAGATGCCACGGCTGGGCACGAGATGCTGAGCTTCATGGATGGCTTTAGTGGCTACAACCAAATCAAGATGCACAAGGATTATATTCCAAAGGTCTCATTTGTCAGTGATTTCGGTGTATTTTGTTACCTAGTGGTGGCTTTCGGGTTGAAAAATGCCGGAGCCACCTATCAGAGGTTGGTAAATAAGATTTTTGCTCATCTCATTGGGAAGACTATGGAAGTTTATGTGGATGATATGCTGGTGAAAAGCCTATGCAAGACAGATCACATTGGGCACTTACGTGAGGCATTTGAAGTGCTGAGGCACCATAAGATGATGTTAAACCCGGCAAAGTGTGCTTTTGGTGTTGGTTCAGGGAAGTTCTTGGGTCTTATGGTCTCGAAGCGAGGAATCGAGGCTAACCCCGATAAGATCAAAGCTATTCTGGATATGGAACCACCTCGTTCCATAAGGGATGTACAAAAGTTGAAAGGAAGGATTGCTGCATTGGGAAGATTTGTCTCAAAATCCGGGGACAAGTGTCTGCCATTCTTCAAAACTCTGAAGATGGTAAAGAACTTTGAATGGACCGAAGAAATCCAGGAGGCTTTTGAGCAGTTGAAGAAATACATGGGCGAGGCCCCGTTGTTGGCAAAGCCAAATGAAGGAGAGATCCTTTACTTATATTTGGCAGTATCAAATCAAGCAGTGAGTGCCGTGCTTGTGAAGGAGGAAGCTAAGATTCAGAGGCCCGTATACTATGTGAGCAAGGTTTTGCATGGAGCAGAGTTGAATTACTCCACCATTGAGAAGTTTGCCTTGGCGTTGGTAACTTCCTCAAGGAAGCTACGACCATACTTTCAGGCACATAAATTGAGGTTCTTTCTGAACAACCTCTAAGGAACATTTTGCATAGCCCAAAGGCCAGTGGTAGGCTCATTAAGTGGGCAATTGAGCTAGGAGAATTTTACATCAGATACAAGCCAAGGACGGCCATTAAAGCACAGACGCTAGCTGACTTCGTAGTTGAATGCACCATTGACAACCAAGAAGTCGGGGGGCAGGATATACCTCAGGAAGGCAATGAGCTGATAAAAGAGGATGAAGAGTCCGTGAAGGAATATTGGGTGCTCTATTTTGATGGGGCATCAGAAACAAAAACAAGTGGTGCAGGTCTTGTCCTACAAAGTCCCGAAGGATTCACAATTGAATACGCTCTGAAGTTGGATTTTCCGACTACTAATAATGAAGCAGAATATGAGGCTCTGATAGCCGGACTTGGCCTAGCTGGGGCCTTAAGAGTTAAGAATTTGAAGGTGTGTGGATACTCAAGACTGGTGGTGGCACAAGTCAATGGAGAGTTTGAAGCAAAGGATGAAACCATGGCTAAATACTTAAGACTTGTGAAGGCAGTAATGACCCAATTCGAAGAATGTCACATTGAGCACATTCCTAAGGAAGAAAATACCAAAGCAGATGCCCTATCTAAGTTTGCCTCCTCCGAGATAGAGAATCATTCGGGAAGTGTTTACTTCCAAGTTCTGAGAACCCCCACTATAGATTCGAAGTTGGTGGCACCCATTGGCACCAGGGAGTGTTGGTTAGATCCAATCAAGATGCACCTCGAGACTGGTTGGCTCCCGAATAATGCCTTGGAAGCACGTAGATTGTCTGTAAGGGCCTTGAGGTATGCATTGATTGAAGGAATTCTTTATAAGAAATCCTATGTAATCCCATATTTGAAATGCCTTAGACCCGAAGAAGCTAGGTCGGCACTTGAAGAGGTACATGAAGGAATCTGTGGGCAGCACTTGGGGGGCAGGGCCCTGGCTCACAAGATTGTCAGACTTGGGTTTTATTGGCCTGAGATGATGGCTGATGCCAAAGAATATGTGAAGAAATGTGATCGATGCCAAAAGCATGCACCAGTGGTTAGGCAACCACCTGAGATGTTGACATCCGTGAATTCACCCATCCCCTTTGCTATGTGGGGAATGGATATACTCGGACCGTTCCCTATGGCCACCGCACAAAGGAAGTTTCTGATTGTGGCTATCGACTACTTCACTAAGTGGATTGAGGTTAAGCCTTTGGCCAAGATCACAACCAAGCAGGTCGCACAGTTCCTATGGGAAAACGTCATGTGTCGGTATGGAATCCCACGAGTCTTGGTAACGGATAATGGGCTACAATTCAATAATAAGGAGTTCAGAGACTACTGTGAGGAGAACGGTATCGATCTCCGTTTCACCTCGGTAGCACATCCTCAAGCCAATGGGTAGGCTGAAGTTGCTAACCGGATAATCTTAGATGGACTCAAGAAAAGAGTGGAGCGTTCAGGAAACACTTGGGTTGATGAGTTGTTACCCATCCTTTGGGCATACCGAACCACGTGCAAAGTAACTACTGGGGAAACCCCATTCATGCTAGCCTATGGGATTGAAGCTGTGGTACCTGTAGAGATCATGCATGCATCTCCGCGGGTCGAAGCCTTTGAACCTGATACCAATGAGGAAGGGATAAGATTAGCCTTGGACTTGATAGACGAGGTAAGAGATGAAGCTCATGCTAGGAATGTTGAACATCAGAAGAAAGCCTCCTTCTACTATAACCTAAGGGTGAAAGAAAGGTTCTTCCGTCAGGGGGACCTAGTACTTAGAAATATTGAAGCATCCGGAGTTGGACAGAAGGGGAAGCTGGCTCCAAATTGGGAAGGCCCATATCGGGTCAAGGAAACACTGGGACGTGGAACGTACAAATTGGAGACATTGGAAGGAAATGAGGTGCCTCGTACTTGGCATGCATCAAACCTCAAAGTCTATTATGTTTGATAATCTTGCATAGGATATGACTTATATCTAGTAGGAAGAAGAAATAAGGTCGACGAAACCATACGGAGTAGTTGATTTCCGAGTAGGAAGTAGCGTATCTATGTAAGGGTTGATCCCGGTTTATTGACATCTTTGTCCACTTATTAATAAAAGTTGTTTCTTCCTTCAGTATGAGTAGTTCTTTTTGTTTTGTTATTCTAAGCACGAAAAACAAATGTTGTATCAAAGCACCTGATGGTGTGAGCCATGTGGCTTAATACTAAGAAAACTCTAAAAGCGCAATAAACAAGTAATAGGTGAAAGACAAATTTGACAAAGGGGAAAAACTACATAAGTAAGTCCCGGAGGGTTAAGTTCGATAAACATAAAATATAAAGGACATGGCTAAGATAAGTTAAGAACCCGAAGGTTAAGTTCGGTACAAACATAAGTAGACATAAGCCGCAAGGGGCGAATAGCTAAGATAAAACTAAGACCGGCCTACTCCTCGGTCTCCTAATCATCACCCTGAATGCTGTGATCCTGAGTCTCTTCATTCTCCTCAACAACGTCCATGGGGTTCCCATTTTGAACTCCAGAGGAGGAAGCGCCCACAACTGGTAAAGGACATTTGAAGTCAACATCCGGGTTAAACAATCCCGGATGCTGAGCAATAACAGAGCTAAGGGCCTGATTCCACCCCTTGGCAAAAACCCCGGGATGGACTTGATCATCGTGATCATCAATAAAGGTTAAGAAGTCTTCGGATTCTATGTAGTCGTCAATAGCCCTAGCTCGATCCATCACGAGCTTCTGATTCTCCGCCCTAAGCTCAGAAAGACTCTTCTCCGCAGTAAGAATGCGCTCCTCCAACACTCCCTTCTCTTTGATAAGGCGTTTGTTTTCCTTCTTGACCGCTTTATCAGAGTCCCGAAGTTCTTTAGACTGATAGATGAGTGACTGAAAGTAAGCATTGGCCTAAAAAGAGAAAAGAAGAATAAGTCAGAATGATGACAAGATGATGGCAAAAATAGAATTAAAGCGGGGATAAAGAAAAACCAACCATGAATATGGCGTGGGCACCTTGTGCCTCGGTCTCGTCAATCATATTTTTCCGAAGAACTATGTTCACCTGATCAGCAATTGGAATTCCGTGCTTTGACCACTCTGCTGCCAAATTGTTATCACCCCCAATAGAATCATGATCGCAAATGCCCCATCCGGGCTTGAATGCAGCCGTGGGCGAACTCTCGGGCACTCGCCTTCTCTTGTCGGCATTGAGGCTATGAGTCAGGAAACTGGGTACCAGGGGCTCAGAAGGATTAGCTTCCTTCTTCAACCTTAGGGTTGACCTCCGAGTGACCTCATCCGGACCCCCAACTCCAAGCTCCGCATCGATCATCGCTGCAACTGAAAAAGTACAGAACAACACAAAAAGCGAACTAAGAACGAGTACATTTCTAATAAAGACCAAAGCATTAAGTAAAAATTACCCTCTTTACTGACTGAACTAAGTCCGATTTCCCGGAGGATAGATTCTTTGATTATAGCTCTGTAATGAGTATGCCCGTTATCTTTACAAAGTTCACTCGGGAGAAGCATCTTATCGAATTTCCCCGGATCTTTTACTTTGCAAAACTGAGACTTGAAGCATTTGCCCCAATCTCCACCTCTCCAACGAACAATTACAAATTTCCTCCGCCAGTTAAGATTTTTTTCCGGAGTGGAAAGGAAATCAAATATTTGAGGAACACCAGGACGGTGCTGGATATGAACCCAACCTGGTTGGGTATTCGCACTATTTCGAACTAGAAATATACTCCTAAACAAAAGGACACTAAGGGGGTACCCTTTCTGAAGACATAATGCCATGAAACAAAGAATTGCCTTCCAAGAGTTGGGGGGTAGTTGACAAGGATTAATTCTAATTTCGGCTAGCAAACGAATTATAAAGTCATGTATGGGAAACCTAAGACCCGATTTAATGGCATCTTCATAGACAAACAAATCTTCTGGACTCCAATTACACGTTCTATCACCCGGTTCAGGAAGAACAATCTCGAAAGGAGATCTAATACCGTATTTATCAGCTAATTTACCAGCATCTAATGCGGTTATGCAAGAAGGATAAAGATAAGAATCTAATTGTGAATTATTTGGGAAAGTATCTCCTAACTCCTCTAGCAATTCAGGAATTGAGTAAACCCTACGCTCTAAAACAAGTGTAGGAGAAGGTTTACCTCTTCCGTGAGATCTAGCAGCAATCTTTGAAGCCACATCTTTAGAACCACCAGCCATCTTGAACTTTTTGGATTGAATGACAAAAAAATGGATGAACTAGGTGAAGAACAACTCAAACTCTTCAAGCAAAACCTCCTTTGATCTTCAAATCTTCGAAAGTTTCAAGTGTTTAAGAAATAAACACTTGAAAAACTCAAGAACACTTCATGTTTCTAAAACTATCTAAAAATTTGAGAGAGAATTGGAGAATTTGAGAGGGAGAAGTGTGAATGAGAAGTTCACATCTACTACTCTTTTATAGGAAGCCTAGCAGGTCACTTTAACCTTCTATAGAAGGTTGCAGGTCAAAATTGAGGGAAGTTTCAAAATTTGGAATTTCGAAAGTAGGCTCCAAACATTTTCGATTCGAATTTCTGTACGAAAATTAAATTTTCGAACGGTTCAAAATCCGAACGAAATTGGCGACTGGGAACACAAAAAAGGGCTGGGCCCAATAGCAATTTTCCAATCGGAAATTGTTAAAAAAAAAAAAAAATTGAAGAAGCCGAATAAAAATGGCGACTGGGAAGAGAAAAAAGGGCTGGGCCCCATAGCAATTTTCCAATAGGAATTTTTTTAAAAAAAAAATAAAAAAAAATTGAAGAAGCCGAATAAGAATGGCGACTGGGAAGAGAAAAAAAGGCTGGGCCCCATAACAATTTTCCAATCGGAAATTGTTAAAAAAAAAAAACCGAATGAGAATGGCGAGCAGGAAGGAAAAATGGGGTGGTCCCCACTTCAAGTTTTCAATCGGTAAATTAAAAAAAAAAAACCGAAAACCGAATGAGAATGGCGAGCAGGAAGCAAAGGCAGGCCGAATGAGTGCATGGTCGACTGAAGCTGAGAATGAATTTTAAGGTCAAATTACAGTTTGACCCTTGAAGTTTTTCATTGGTTACAATTTAATTCCTAAATTATTAGGAAAAATTAAAAAAAATACCTATGGGTATCTGAAAATTCTTAAATTATTAGGAAAAATTAAGAAAAATACCTGTGGGTACCCGAAAATTCCTAAATTATTAGGAATAATTAAGAAAAATACCTGTGGGTACCTGGAAATTCTTAAATTATTAAGAAAAATTAAGAAAAATACCCGTGGGTACCCGAAAATTCCTAAATTATTAGGAAAAATTAAGAAAAATACCTGTGGGTACCCGAAAATTCCTAAATTATTAGGAAAAATTAAGAAAAAAAACTGTGTGTACCCGAAAATTCCTAAATTATTAGGAACAATTAAGGAAAATACCCGTGTGTATACAAAAATTCCTAAATTATTAGGAATAAATAAGAAAAAATATTTGTGAGTACACGAAAATTCCTCAAATATTTGGAAAAGTACAGAAAAATACGAGGAAAATTATAGAAATATTTTCTTGATAAATTGAGCAATAATTTATGCTAATAATGCATAAAAGCTCTATAAAAGTGCCAAAAATTGCTAAAAGCAAGCACAAGACACAAGTTAAAACCTCGAATAAGGCAAACCGTCGTAAAAGTGTAGGTCGCTCCACACTTTACAATAAGGCGGTATATGTGAAACACTAGTGTAAATCAAAATCCCCATATGAGGGTATAAAAAATAAGGAGTCCTAGGTAAGGGATAAAAACGTCCCCGAGTCTCGAAAAAGACAATTATAACTTCCACGAAAACTTGATCAGTTTTCCTAGAAGTTGGGGGGCAAATGATATGGGCTGAAAATAAGCCTTAAAAACACATTTAATGTTGCATTAAATGAACCTAAGTTGGTCCAAGGTCAAAGCCCAATTACGAGGCCCAAAACCTTAATAATGATAATAAATTCGTAGCTGTAAAATCAGCCAAATAAAAGACCCCATATTTGAGTCAACAAGGAAACCAAATCATATCAGGAGTGATCTTCAAGGCATATAATTCCAATACTTATCTTCCTATCTGTTAGAAGGCTCTAGAATTGGGCCTAAGCTGTGGCTTGCCCACCAAGACACCTAATTCTACTCTAACTCCAAGGCATCCAATGCCTATATAAAGGACCTGATCTTTCAACTCAGAACTACATTTTTTGGCTTGATTCTTGATATATTACAAGATACGTAGGTATCTTGTGAGGACCCGAGTTAAGTCACGAAACACTTGATCAGCCATTAAAGCTCGAAGCTCTCCCTAACCCTAGTATTCAATACGCAATAAATACACCCTACATTTTATTCCATAACAGATAGTTTACAGGTGCTGTGTAAGCCCGTGTATTTTATTTGTATTTTGAGGATTTAAATGTATTTAAATCATGCATTATTTATCTTCAAATTTTCTTTATAAAATCACTGGAGCATTTAAAAAATCATGAAATTTTTTGTGTTATTCTCCTTATAATATTATTTAGTTTTTAAAATTATTGGGAGATTTAATTTCGGTGTTTTAGTATTTTAAAATGATTTTAAGAGGTTTTATTGCATTTAATGGATTAAAACTTGTGAAATTCATATTTAATTCATTTTTGATCCTAAAAATATTTTAAAATATGTGGGTGTTCGTAATTTTATACTCTTTATTTTAAAAATGGAAAGTTTAATTTTCCAAACTTTCTATTTTATTTCGATTTGTAAAAGCTATTCATTAGTTTTAAAAACGAAGTAGTGTTTTAATTGGGGCCGGAATGAATTTTTAGAGGTAGTATAAGTGGATTCGGGCAGGCCCAATAAGGACATAAGACACAGCCGAAAGAAAACAGCGGGGAGAGAGAAAAAGAGAAAAGAGGGGAGAAAGAGATTGAGTTTTGGGATTAAATTAGGGTTTGTAATTGGGGGTTCTTGATTGGGTAATAAATTTCTTATTTTATATATATATATATATATATATATATATATGCGTGTATGTATAGGTGTGTGTATATCACAGGTGGGTTATTGTAGAAGAGAGGCCGGCGGCGATGGTGGTGTTGGCTGTGGTCGCGCGCGCGGGGAGAGGGGGTAGCAGCGAGGAGGAGTGAAGAAGATGGTGGTCGATGAAGAGATGGGGGAGATAGAGAGGAAGTAGAGGTCAAGAGAGATATGCAGAGAGATTGGGTCGAGAGAGAGAGAGAGAAAGGTCCGCCGAGAGAGAAATGGCAGGTGGGAGAGGGATTTTCCGGGAGAGTGGCTACGGTGGTGGCTTCTGGTAGCGGTGGTTTTGGTATGTATACACCCCGTGGGTATGAGTTGTATTTTAATATTTTAATTATTCAATTGTTGAAATTTATTTAGATTTTAATTGCGAATATATCGTTATAATTTCCGTGATTTAATCCGGAGAGCCTGTGGTGATTAATTATAATTATTGGGATTAATTTCAAATATATGGTTTTAGTCTCCATGATTTAATTCGGAGAGTATAATTGTTAATTATAATTGTTGAGATTAGATGTGGGTCCAATTATATGTTTGGGTCCTGTGATTGTTAATTGCTAATTGTGATTGTCGGATAATATGTGGAGTTTATTAGTTGTAATGGCTACCAGTAAATGCTTATGTGCTAAATGTTATAAGTCGAGTTATAGTATTTGTTGGATATTATACTTGTCGAGTACTTGGTGGTAAACTATATGTGGTTAAGTGATTATCAGTATTGCATATGGGTTTAAGTTAGGTAAGTTAAATTATGGATATTGATGGGTGTCGAAGTTGTTAGAATAATATATTTTGTTTAAACTGTTAGTTTAGTTTCCTTACATGCTGAGGTGCCGCATGTCTGGGAGGATCATTTTCTTAATTGTTTAGTTGTCGCAAGTCTGGGCGGATACTTTTCTTACTTGTTTACTTTTATGTTGCTACAAGTTGAGGCAATTTATTTTCTTTATTGTTTACTGCAAGTCGAGGAAGTTTTATTTTAGTATTGTATACAGAGTTAAATTGTTGAATTGAAAAACAGGTAAATAGTCCTATTTACGAATACTTCACGCCAAAATTTTCTAAAAATCCCCTGTCTAAATTTATTTAACTTATTGGATTACAATGATTTGAAGGCATGATATGAGTGCTAACTGTTTTGTATATATGTGTTAAGTGGTTGTCCCGAGGAGTTATGTGTTAATTCGAGGAATAATGAGTTAAGGTTAAATGATGTCTTGAGGATTAAGTATTGAATTTATATTTCTTTATCAAAGATTAACTGTTTGTCTTGAGGATTAAGTGTCAGATTATATTTCTTTATGGATGATTAAAATAATTGTTTTGAGGATTAATTAGTGCTTGGTGAGTTTTGACTTAGAATGTCAATGGGGTTTGTTTTGTGGATGATTGAGTTATTGTGAGGTGTTTTAACACGGGGAAAGTCCATTTTCATAGGGGACACTTTCCATTTCATTTTCTATTACTAAATGTGTTATGTGCATTAATTGGTATTAGAGTAGTCAGCCAGTAATGACACCTATAGTTGACCTTAGGTGACTTGGTGCGTATGTTGAGTTGTGTCTACTCGTGATGCGAGGTTCGACTGACACATACTCATAACTATTTTCAGTACTGATGGGGCGTGATTAAGTTGGAGAGCAGTGTATCAAAAAGGAAAGACAGAGATGTCGTATTGTCGTGTATCACTGAGAAGTTACATCCATGGAACTACTTGGACAAGGTGCCAAGGATCTATTTGTGGTTTCTGTTTTCCGCTAAGGACGAGAGGCAAGTTTATTTATGCATACTCTATCGTTCAGAGTATATATATATATATATATATATATATATATATATATATATATTGAAATATATGAAGTATGTGGATTAAATTTTAAATCCATAATTGCAAGTATTCCTTTCACTTCTTGTTCAAGTGAAAATATGTTAATATTGTTCTTTAATTATTTCTACCATAGTTGGTGTGTTGAACTTGTCGAAACTTTTATTATTGTTGTTTCTTTAAATATATCTTGTTTATTGTATCGAACTTGTCGATACCAGTTGACACTATTATTTCCTCGTTGATTTATCAATTATGAATTATTTTCTGGAACGTGATTTTTCAATTAGTTGATGTGGTAAGGTCGGACCATATTGTGGTCGTTATAAAAATGTTTTGACCGTAAGGTCGGACCCTACCGTGGTCGTTATAAAAATGCTTTCGAGGAGTCCCTTCAGGGAGACCATATAATGGTCGAGGTTACGGATCCATTTCAGGGCCTTGCTGTGCGCGTTGGCCGGAGTTAGTACGTGACTGATCATCCGCCTGCCCACATTGTTTTAAAATTATATAAAAATCCAATTCTAATCAATATCATGAAGTTAACTTGTTGTAAAACTAATTCGAGATTTAACTCGTCGTTGGAGCATGTGTTGCTCAATAATGGTTAAAATCGAGAATGATTTGAGATCTTCTCATTTATTCAACTCATTATTATCAGGCCGGTTCGACAGCTAAGTACCTAAGTACTTAGTCGAAAAGAGTGAGACTTGAGTAATTGAGGATTTCTTGGATGTTTGTTAAGTTGAGAGTTGATGTGTGCGTGGCAGTTTTCAAAGTTTCAATCAAAAATATTGCAAACTTCTAAATTATTCAATTATGATGATATATTACAAATGTTTTAATATGATATCAATTATCTGTAAGATTTCAAAACCTCAGATTGGTTATACTCTTTTAATATACTTGCTGAGCATCTCTTTCGCTCATACTTGTTTGTTTTAAAATCTAACCTTTCAGAATAGGGTAAATTGGTGAGATCTATTCGCTTAAGTCTAAAGATGAAGAACAGGATGCTATTTGTGAAGATGACTTGGCTCAAGATGATTGGACCTAGTGTAAGATCTATTTATTATAGTTGGATTGTATCAGTTATTAATATGTATTTAATTAGTTGGCCTGGTATACTTCTTATCGAAGTTATATCAGTGATTTAAGTTTTGATTAAGAGATTATGCTAAAGAAGAACTTTATATTTAATGGAATTTAGAATCTTGTTTCTAGTACTATAACCTATAAGATCTTGGAATATTTGGGGTCACAGATGTTATTTATTTATTTATTGTTGGACTATTGTAAGTGGATATTTATTGTTAAGCAGGTGATTTATTTTGAGTATTTTCGTGTGGCGACCAAATCTCCTGACCCCGATTTTGGGGGCGTCACAGCCCCTACCTTTTCAAGGGTACCCGGGCATCCTGGGATCAATATCGATTTCAACCGGGAGCCCTTTTACCACTTCCTGGTTTTCATTCTTTGACATTGCTTCATCTAGATCACCATCTGAGGCATCTTTTGCTATGCCTTCCACTGGAATGTTTTAAATTTCTTCATTTTTCTCGGCAGCTTCCAGCGGCATGCTTTGTAGTGGTACTACCCCCCGAAAAGCAGGAGCCTCTTCAGTAGGTTCCTCTGGTAGCTCCACTATCATGATCGCTTTGCATGATGCCTTTTCAAACTTCTGTGGCTCTAGCCCATGGCTTCTCATTAGAGCTTCCCCATCATCCTTTTCTTCAGTTTGAATAGATTTATCTGCTTTCTTGGCACCCTGCACAGCTTTGTTATAGCATTCCCTTGATTCATGTTGACATCCTTTCACACACCCAATGCCATTTGGTGTAGGAAACTTCATTGAAAAGTGGTATATTGAGGTTACCACCCTCATATCCTTCAATACTGGTCTCCCAAGAATTACATTATGAGAGATGTCTTCATCTACTACCATGAATTCAGCCATTTGGGTGGCCTTGCAGGGATCCACACCCAATGTCAATAGCAATTTGATCTTTCCCATGATTTGAAAAGGTTTATCGGTAAACCCATATAGCTCATTATTGGTAGGCAGTAACTCTTTATCTAGAAGCCCTAATTTCTGGAATGTGGTGTATGCCAAGATATTCATTAAGCTTCCATTATCAACCAGTACTCTATGCACATTCATTCCACCAATATTCACAGTTACCACCAAAGCATCATTATGAGGGTGGTGAACCCACTTGGAATCCTCCTCGGTAAAGGAAATATCAGCGGTTTCCCCTTTAAACAGCTTATGGGGCCTTTCTGTAAGGTGGAAAATATTTGTTAGGGGTTTCCCCCTGGCCTCCCGGGCATACCTATCTCTGGCATTCCGACTTGCACCCCCCAAGTAAGGGCCACCAAAGATGGTGTGGATGCTAGGAGCTCAGGTAGTCCTATCCTGGTTTCCCGGAGTTTTATCTTTGTTGTCTCTCCCTTCCTTATACTTCTTAGCTTCTTGAGCCGCAAATTCAGTCAGGTATCCGTTTCTGATCAATTCTTCAATTTTATCTTTCAAGTGCCTGCAATCAGCAGTCTCATGGCCATTTGCCTCATGGAAAGCACAGTACTTCCCTTGATCCCTCATTTCTGGAGGGCCTGCCCGGTAGGGCCTGTGGAACAGTCCACGTTTCTCATTTACTTCAAGAATATGGCCGATGGGGACAGTCAAAGGAGTGTATTCTGAGTATTTCTGAAAATTAGTCCTTGGAGTCAAAGGAGTGTATTCTTAGTTTCATTAACAGCAATAGGGGTAGTCTTTTCATCATATCGTGGGGCTCCTACATCGGCGGTACCACTCCCGGAGCCCTCTTGTTGGAATCTCTTTTAGGGCTGTAAGAACGATTTCTCTTGTTTCTATTCCAACCCCTAGAATTGGATAATTTTGCCATTGACTCCTCAATCACTTTGTGGCATTCCGCCTGTTGGTAGAACTCTGCCTGGGTTTCGGGTTCCTCAGTTTGCAACTCCTTCCAAAATTCGGTTACTGGCCTAACACCGGCTATCAGGAAATTCTTCAGAGTTTCATCAGAAACCTTCTTCACCTTAGGCACTTGCTCATTAAACCTTTTAAAATATTGCCTTATAGGGTCTCACATTTTTCTTGCTTGATATTAGCCAGAGTGTTAACCGGTGGGGCATAGGCTACGATAACCCTAAATTGAGAGATAAAGTGGTCTCCCATCTTTCTCCAGGATTTGATGGATCCTTCAGCTAACCTTTTAAACCATTAGTGGGCATTCCCGCTCAGATTGGAGGCTAGCAACCTGCACCTAGCCAGGTCTTCCACTTGGTACACATCCATTTCCGTATTAAAATGGCTCAGGTACTCAACAGGCCGGTCTGAGTTACCATTGAAATTCAAATCTGTATTCATCTTAAAGAACCTTGGCAGGGGGTACCGAGTGGAATCTCTCCTTGCATTCCAGGGAACCCTGAGTGCGGGAACCCCCATTACCATCTCTTTCATCTTTGTTTCCAGTATGACTCAGTTTATGACGAAGGTCTTTGTTGGTCAGCTTTTTGCCGATTCTGTCAAAGACACTCAGGGTTCTAGTCGGCGAGCCTTCGGTATCCTGGGCTTCCGGGTCATTGGTCACCCTCATATTTTTCAGCTTCGGGCTCTTTTGCCTCTTCTTCATCAGATGGAGCATAGTCTGTATTGTTCTCAACATTATCTTCAGATTAAAAGTTCAGTCTTGTCGGAGTCACGTTCTTCCTTTTTGACTTTGACTTACATTTCTTTTGCCACCTTTTCATTTTCTCGGAACCTTTTTCCAAGTTATTAACCCTTTCATTCATCGTGACCAAATAGTCCATAATGTCTTTATTGCTAACATTACCATTGCCACTTTTGTCTCGTCCATTACCATCCTGAGACGGTGTCTTATCACTATCAGAATTGTCACTCGCCATATCTCCTCCAAATGGCAATTTTTGAGGCCCCTCCTTCGGGCGCCAATTGTTGTGGGAGGAATTTGTCACAACAAAATTAGGAGGCCTTTGCTGGAATAGCGCCAAAGAATACGGAATCGTCCAACCACCCAGAAAGGCTCGTAGTTGGAGATCAATAGCTAGCTGCCCGGAAAGGCTCACAGCTAGGGGTTTCCGAAGAACACGGGAGGTAGTTCCTCGGAGGATCGGACTGGATTCACAGGAATTAGAGCTCAAGGACCGAATGTTTGCCTGCCAAGAACCCTTGTGATGAAGTGTCACACAAGAGTATACGTGCTCTATCTTACTCAAGGTGTCAAAGTGTCCAAGAGATCCCGTAAACTGCCTACATACCTCTATTTATAGAGGATCAAGCCCGAAGGTAGTTCTAAAATGATATGATCGATTATTTATGATCAGTTATCCTCTCTCCAATGGGATAATGACTGTTATCTCTGATATAAATCGTGTATAATGTATATTTTGAAGTTACCAAGCTGTTATGGTAATGTAGAATGATTATCCTTTGTATTTATCATGATTTTGTATCATTTATCAAGTATATATGACATATATCACTACACCAAACTGGCAAATTACTAACAGATAAAAAAAGCCATTAGTAACGGATATATCCGTTACTAATTAGTAACGAATATATCCGTTACTGATGGCATTAGTAACAGATATATCCGTTACTAATTAGTAACGGATATATCCGCTACTAATGTGTCAGATATCCGTTACTAATTAGTAACGGATATATCCGTTACTAATTCTATGTATCCGTTACTAATTAGTAACGGATATATCCGTTACTAATATTAAATATCTGTTACTAATTAGTAACGGATACATAGAATTAGTAACGGATATATCCGTTACTAATTAGTAACGGATATATCCGTTACTAATGCACATATATCCGTTACTAATTAGTAACGGATATATCCGTTACTAATTCTATGTATCCGTTACTAATTAGTAACAGATATATCTGTTACTAATATTATATATCCGTTACTAATATTAGTAACGAATATATCTGTTACTAATTAGTAACGAATACATAGAATTAGTAACAAATATATCCGTTACTAATATTAGTAACGGATATATCCGTTACTAAGGAATAATATATCTATTACTAATTTAATACTTTTAAAAGATTTATATTATAAAATCACATCAAATAAGCTTGTAATTTTTTAATTTTTTGTGTATATCACTAAAATCATTAGATATTAACAACCGTACGGTTGGATCGTCGAAAAAAGATTTTAAAAATATTGTTTTGTGCAATCGGGACGATACTAGATATCGTGAGTATTGTTTTTTGGAGATTTATATCATAAAATCACATCAAATAAGCTTATAATTTTTTAATTTTTACTAAAATCCTTAGATATTAACAGCCGTACGGTTGGATCGTCGAAAAAATATTTTAAAAATATTGTTTTGTGCAATCGGGACGATACTAGTTATCGCGAGTATTGTTTTTCGGAGATTTATATTATAAAATCACATCAAATAAGCTTGTAATTTTTTGTGTATATCACTAAAATCCTTAGATATTAACAACCTTATGGTTGCATCGTCGAAAAAATATTTTAAAAATATTGTTTTGTGCAATCGGGACGATACTAGTTATCGCGAGTATTGTTTTTCGGAGATTTATATTATAAAATCACATCAAATAATCTTGTAATTTTTTAATTTTTTGTGTATATCACTAAAATCCTTAGATATTAACAGCCGTACGGTTGGATCGTCGAAAAAATATTTTAAAAATATTGTTTTGTGCAATCGGGACGATACTAAATATCGCGAGTATTGTTTTTCGGAGATTTATATTATAAAATCACATCAAATAAGCTTGTAATTTTTTAATTTTTTGTGTATATCACTAAAATCCTTAGATATTAACAGCCGTACGGTTGGATCGTCGAAAAAATATTTTAAAAATATTGTTTTGTGCAATCGGGACGATACTAGTTAGCGCGAGTATTGTTTTTCGGAGATTTATATTATAAAATCACATCAAATAAGCTTGTAATTTTTTAATTTTTTGTGTATATCACTAAAATCATTAGATATTAACAACCTTATGGTTGCATCGTCGAAAAAACATTTTAAAAATATTGTTTTGTGCAATCGGGACGATACTTGTTAGCGCGAGTATTGTTTTTCGGAGATTTATATTATAAAATCACATCAAATAAGCTTGTAATTTTTTAATTTTTTGTGTATATCACTAAAATCATTAGATATTAACAACCTTATGGTTGCATCGTCGAAAAAACATTTTAAAAATATTGTTTTGTGCAATCGGGACGATACTAGTTAGCGCGAGTATTGTTTTTCGGAGATTTATATTATAAAATCACATCAAATAAGCTTGTAATTTTTTAATTTTTTGTGTATATCACTAAAATCATTAGATATTAACAACCTTATGGTTGCATCGTCGAAAAAACATTTTAAAAATATTGTTTTGTGCAATCGGGACGATACTAGTTAGCGCGAGTATTGTTTTTCGGAGATTTATATTATAAAATCACATCAAATAAGCTTGTAATTTTTTAATTTTTTGTGTATATCACTAAAATCATTTGATATTAACAACCTTATGGTTGCATCGTCGAAAAAATTATTTTCGTTTTTTTAAAAATAATTATTTTCGAATTTTTTAAAAATAATTATTTTCAATTTTTTAAAAAAATAATTATTTTCGATTTTTTTTAAAAAATAATTATTTTTGATTTTTTAAAAAAATTTAATTATTTTCAATTTTTTAAAAAAATAATTATTTTCGTTTTTTTAAAAAAAATTATTTTTGATTTTTTTAAAAAAATAATTATTTTTGATTTTTTTTAAAAAATAATTATTTTCGATTTTTTAAAAAAATTTAATTATATTCGATTTTTTTAAAAAATTAATTATTTTCGTTTTAAAAAAAAATAATTATTTTCGATTTTTTAAAAAATAATAATTATTTTCGAATTTTTTTAAAAAAAATTATTTTCGTTTTTTTAAAAAAAATTATTTTCGATTTTTTAAAAAAAATTAATAATTTTTTATTTTAAAAAAAAAATCGTTTTTTTAAAAATAATTATTTACGATTTTTTTAAAAATAATTATTTTCAATTTTTTTTAAAAAATAATTATTTTCGATTTTTTTAAAAAAAATAATTATTTTCGATTTTTTAAAAAAATTTAATTATTTTCGATTTTTTAAAAAAATTAATTATTTTCGTTTTTTTTAAAAAAATAATTATTATCGATTTTTTAAAAAATAATATTTATTTTCGATTTTTTTTTAAAAAAAATTATTTTCGATTTTTTTAAAAAATAATTATTTTCTATTTTTTTAAAATAAATAATTATAACGAATTTTTAAAAAATTAAATTTTAAACAATATGTAAAATTAAATTAAAACGAATTTTTTAAAAAATTATAATTTTAAACGAATTTATAAAACAAAAACATGTAAAAGTTCATAGTATAAGGATTGTATTTCCATATATATCACAAATACTCGCGTGTCACAGTTGGTTGAGGGGGTGTTCTACCTCAGAGGAGGTCAGGGGTTCGAAACTTTACTTCAACAAATCTGGAAAAATTGAGGTTGGGTGAGAGGTGGGGCGGTTGTGGTGGCAGCCTCTGATTGGCTGAGAGTACAGGTGGCGCGATGTGATTGGCTGAGAGGTGGGGGCGGCTGTGGTGGCAGCCTCTGATTGGCTGAGAGCTTATTAAATTTTTTTAATATTAGTAACGGATATATCCGTTACTAATTCTCAACATCCGTTACTAATTAGTAACGGATATATCCGTTACTAATTCTCAACATCCGTTACTAATATATCCGTTACTAATCGTCCGTCACAATTGCTTTTTTTTTATTTAGTAACAGATATATCCGTTACTAATTAGTAACGGATATATCCGTTACTAATTTCAGATATCCGTTACTAATTTGTAACGGATATATCCGTTACTAATCTATTTGTAACGGATATATCCGTTACTAATTAGTAACGGATATATCCGTTACTAATTCCAGATATCCGTTACTAATTAGTAACGGATATATCCGTTACTAATCTATTTGTAACGGATATATCCGTTACTAATTAGTAACGGATATATCTGTTACAAAATTTAAAAAAAAGCAATTGTGACGGACGATTAGTAACGGATATATCCGTTACTAATATCATTAGTAACGGATATATCCGTTACTAATGGCCAGTTTTGGTGTAGTGTATCCTCTAATAACTGAATGTATATCTGTTTAGGAGTGTTTTTAGGTGATATAGACGTGTTCCTAAAATGTAGGAGGTCTACCTTATCTGAATTGGCAGCCTAATCAGGCTTCCGGCGGAAGCTGGGGGTACCGCCCGGTAGCCTGGCTCCGGTACCCCCTCCGGTAACCCCATCATGGAAGCTACTCTGGAAGCCCACCTGGATGACTGGTAGTGGTTATAGGTTATCCACATGGGGATGCCCTTGGGATCCTAAGCCACACATTTCCTTACTGCCATGTACATGGTAACCCCTAGGGCTGCCATGGGCCCTTGGAAGCCTGACAGATCACTTAGTTTCCTCATGGCTCTGGACCCTAATCTTCTAGTGAGCCTAAATCTTACCCATGCAAGATTTTGGTCACAACAGCTTGTAAAAGATGGAGGTGAAAAAGGTTAGAAGGGGAGAAATACATGAGACAAGAAAATATATATAATTTAATTAAATATTTAACTTTACACATGTATCACATCAAATTTATATATATTTAACTTTACATCTAATTTAATATAAACTAACGCGGACTTACTAAGTAACTGTCTTTACATTCCTGGATTTCATTTAATTAATGGTAAACCATAAATTAAATTTAAGGACAAATATTTAAAAAGTGTTAATAATGAAAAACGTGGATGGTTTTGATATTGAAAGATAATTATAAAGCGTTTATTTGACTATTAGTAAATCTAATTTAATATTAATTTTAATATGGACTTACTAATTACTTTACTTTAAATTCTTGGATTTTTTTTAATTAAAAGGAAACCACAAAACAAATTTATGGACAAATAATCAAAATGATACTTATAGAAAAATGAATTGGTATGATTCTAAATGCTAATTATATTTAAAAAGTGGTTCAAAATAAATGACAATTAATGGTTTTAAGATTGTTTCCGTACCTTCGGTCATCAGTTCGTGTTGTAAATTCAAGATGCCTTCTCAATGGTTATGATCATTCATGATGTACCTTTGTATATTAAGTTGGTGAAATAGAAATACATACAACGTTAAATTCATTAGTAATTCAGTTGACGAAGGAAAGAGATTTTTGATTGATGTATTGAAGAATCAATACATTTTCATTGGATGTGACTTGTGTATTTTTCTCAAGAATCAACTTTCATGGGTTTACAAAAAATTTGCTTCAAAAGAATCGAGAAAGTGATCTTATATGGGCATTGACCGCTTCCAAAAAGGTCATACGAGGAAAACTATATCGTACTTTTAAATGTATGGATAATGATACGATAAATATTTTAGTTATCATGCAGGTAAGTTATGAATGATAACATTGACAACCAAACATTGTTAAAAAAAACATTCATCTATAGGAACGTCTAATAATGTAAACAAATCGGTGTTATGTGGTAAGGATTGATGCCTACAATTCAGTAAGTCGCAGAATTATTGGAGCTGGCCACTGAATATTCTAATGGGAAGTAACTCTTGGAGAATTTTGACTAGGAATGATAAAAACCTAAATCGTTTTCTATAATTTTTTTGTCGGAATAGTTTTTCAATTGATTTTATTGTACAGTTAAAATACGAAACATATATATAATCAAAATAAAAAGATAATCTATCCAATTATAGTACGTCATATAATAAAAAAAGTACAAAGTAGTATCTTAACTGAAATTGATATGATTTACGCAGGGGAGAATTGATGCAGGCATTTAGTTCATCAAAGTTGGCTAGGTCTGATAGGGAATAGGGAATAAGTGGCCTAAATTTCCTGTAATGATTAAATTGATATAATAATTCTATTTTTTAGTTTGTAAGAATTTTATATTTGAGGTATTTTTATTTTATGTAAATTGTTTATTAGTTAATCATTAAAATAAAAATTACACTACAAGAATTCTCGAGATTTGCGATGACAGTTAGCGACAGGTAACATTCCGTCATCATATGCCAATGGATTAGCAAAGTTTTGTGGGTTCATTAAAGTCAACGAGACTACCAACAAATTAGCGATGAAATTGCGACTAACATATAGCAACGGAAGCAATCCATCGTTTAAAAAAGCGAGGAATTTTCCAACCAAACTGTGCTGACAAAACGGCAATGGAATATTTTTGTCAGGAGTTTCTGCAACAACATTTGCAACGGAATTAACAATGAAATTTAGCAATGAAAATTTGTTTTTTTTGATAGGCAAAGATTTTATTAGAATAAGCCATAAGGCCAGACATGATACAACCACGGATACAAATTCCCACTAAACTATCACCAATATAAATTTTCGCTGAACATACTACCCCTGAAATTTGGTCTTCAAAATAACTACTGCTGAACATACTTCCACTGAATTTGGTCTTCAATTTTAGTAATGCCAAACACCGAAGAATCAATTCTAGGATCACCGTTCAGAACTTGTGATTTAATTATAGTTGGTTTCTAGACCGTATCTATCACCATTTACGATCTAAAGACACTATAATAAAATTAATCAGCCTTAGTTGTAATTATAGTTGGTTTAAAGATCGTATCAATCACGATAAGCTATCTGAAGACACTATAAAAAAACTATAGAACCCGAGTTCTATATATAGTTCGTTTCTAGATCACATCGATCACGATTAATGATCGATAGACACTATACTAATTAGAACCCGAGTTTTATTTATAGGCAGTTTGTAGATCAAATAAGTCCAGAATAACGATCTAAAGACACTATAGAGATTTGGAACTAGAGTTCTAACTATAGTTGGTTTTTAGGTCGCATACTACCACTGAATATACCACTGAATGTTATGAATCACTAAAAGCGACCTAAAGACACTATAAAATTTGAACCTGAATTCTATCTATAGTTGGTTTTTAGATTGCATCAATCATTATTAGTAATCTATAGGCACTAGAAAGGCTTATAGTTCGTTTCTAAATCGCATTTGTCAAGAATGACACTCTAAAGACACTATAGATTAAAAACCGGGATTCTAATTATAGTTGGTTTTTTGAGCGCATCAATGAAGAATGATGATCTAGAGATATTATAAAAATTCTGAACCTGCAATCTCTTGCTGCTTTTAGCATCTGCCAACAATCTGCCTATCCACCTCTGAAGCTTCTACGGAAACTGCCCGATCCTCAAGTAACGAACCACTATTATTTCTAGCAAAAAGGGCCTCGTTAAAACCCCATAAGAGCAAAACCCAATGGGAAAAAAACTCAAGGGAAAAAGAGTGCTCTCTCGTCGAAATATCGATGAACCCACTAAACAAATAAACTATTAAAAAGCATATACCCCAGATTGGTGCTAGCAGAGCCCCCACAGACAAGAAGATGAAGATGACATTCTCGCATCTAGTTCGAAGAGAATTACTGCAAAACAAATATTCACAAAATACCTTAGCGCAAATGAGCACCGAAACCTGAAAATATGAGCTAATTACAAAACTTCATGGAATAAACCAATTCTATACAACATCAACTCAAAAAACTAGCAAACCCGAAACAGGACTAGTCAACCATTAGAAAATTCTGACCAAATAAATATAGGTTAATAAGATTTTCACCTTTGATGTGGGGTCTCTACACACATTCCTTACCTTTTCTTATTACCAAATATGTAATAAATGTAGAACAGAGTCGGGAGTCGAGTTTGGGTTCTTGAACTGAGTCAACTGAGTCACCGGCAAAACAACCGAGTCTGAGCTTGAAACCACCATGGAAATGTAGATCGGAGAGAGTTATACCACATATGTCGAGCTTGAGTCTAACGGCCACCGGGTCACTGAGTCGCCATCGAGTCACAACCGAGTCAACACCGATTCTTTAAAAATAATTGTTGTGAGGGGGAGATCGGAGAGGAGTGTGTAATGAAGAAGAGTGAGGTAGCGATGGACAAGGCGGACACACGGAGGAGCTTGACTGCGTCGGATCCAAACGACATCGTGCTACTGTTACCCATTAAATGAGAATTTATTTGCCTTGGAGACTGTTGGACTTGGAGACAACAACCTTATCTCCTCCCCATGTTCCAGTTCAAACAAACACACTGCGCAGTTCATAGAAACACACTGCCGAAATGTTTCACTTTTCGGTGACTTACCTTCGGAACCTGAGCCCGAGCACCCTTTCTCCTCCTCTTGCACTACTCCTGGCAGCTTAGATAATCATTTCTCCAGCAACATTGTAAACAAGTCCGGTAGTGAGTAAAGAATGTAAAGTTGAGCTTGAGTTGATATTTCATCATCTTGACCATAAAAAGTAAGATTTTCTTCATGGAAATCTTTTGTTGCATTCTATGGTGCAAAGTTATCCCGCTAAAACATTGCAACGGAAATATTTGCAATGGGTTTGCAACGGATATCTTATAACAGGCTAGCGACGGGATTGATTAGTAACGGTTTGTTAAAGTCAACATTTTAAATTTTCCGTCGCTAAACCGTTGTCATAGTAGATCGGTCGTCTTAATTACTGTTGCTAATCCGTCATTAATAGTAGCAAATCTAATTTAAACCAGTAGACCTTCTGCACCTTTTTCTTTAGCTTATCTCTATCTTCTTTCACCCTTTTTTTCTCTCCTTATCCAAATTAAATTTCTCTATATATCCTCCCAATCATTCCATCAAACTACACAATCTTGTTCCTTATTTTAAGGTTAGTTCAATTTATGTATTATTAATTATTTTATATTTTCATATTTGTAGCATGTATGTTGATGTAAGCTTTTTAGTTAATTTACTTGTAAGAAGAAATTTTTTATGATAAATTAGGTATAAGTTTATGTTAGTAATCTTAGTAAAATTAGCTTATTAATAATTATATCATTTATTTAAATTTTTTGTGATGATTCTAATTCATTTTGGTAATTTTACAGCCTTTGTAGGTTGTTAAATATATGAATAATAATCGATCTTGGATGTTAATTTTAGCTCAATTTATATGTTTAGATTGTTACTAGCATGAATATGAACATTGATCGGTCTTGGATGTATGAAAGAAAAGATAGTGCGGGATATCTAAATAATGCTTTTGTTGCCGGATTAGAAGAATTTATGGAACATGCTTTATCTCAACCACCTTCGTTGAATGGGAAAAACATACAATGTCCTTGTTTTAATTGCAATAATAAAATACATTGGGATGCAGACACAGTGAAATTACTTCTCTAAAGAAAGGTTTTAAACCGAATTATTATCAGTGGGATCGACATAGGGAGGAATACATTACTAAAGAAAGTGTTCGACAATCCTCAACAAGTCATCCTAATAATTAGGAGGGGAGGAGTGGAAATAATCTAATGTATAATATGGTGATGGATGTTGCTGGTCCTAATTTTGATCCACACTCAGAAGAGATGCCGAATGCAGAAACACAGAAGTTGTATGACATGGTACATTCTTCAGAGAGAGAGTTGTACGATCGATGTGAAACTTCTCAATTATCCGCCATGGCTCGGATGTTAAGTTTGAAATCTGATCATCATTGGTCAGAAGCAACTTATGACCAGACATCACAATTCATCAAAAGTGTCTTGCCTAAAATAATGCATTTCTTGATAGCTTTTACAGTACGAAGAAACATATGGAAGGATTGGGTCATCCTTCGGTGAAATTGATTGTTGCGTTAATGGATGTATGATATATTGGGGTGAACACAAAAATATGGTGTCACACAAATTTTGTGAGCAATCAAGGTACAAAATTAGGCTTAACAGATCCACCCGAGAGAAGAAGAAAGTAGCTGTTAAATGGATGATATACTTTACACTGGCCCCGAGATTACAAAGGTTGTATGCATCTCCTGAGACTTCGAGCCATATGAGATGGCATCCTGAACATTATCAAGAAGACGATGTGATGCATCATTGTTCAGATTCAGAGGAATGGCAACAATTTAACAAGCACACCCCTCATTTTTTACAGAGATGAGAAATGTTAGGCTCGGGCTTTCCGCTGATGGGTTTCAACCATTTGGTCAATCAGGTAGTCAATATTCTTCTTGGCCAATTATAGTGAACCCATATAATTTGCCCCCGTGGATGTGTTCGAAAGAACCATACATGTTCTTGTCTGTACTTGTTCCTGGACCAAAAAATCCAAAGCAGAAGATAGATGTTTATCTCCAACCATTGATTGTTGAGTTAAAAATGTTGTGGGAAGTTGGAGTTGAAACATGGGATATTTCTTTGAAATGGAATTTTCAAATGCGAGCTACATTGATGTGGACTATCAATGACTTTCTCGCTATGTCGATGTTGTCTGGATGGACAACTGCTGGTCATCTAGCTTATCCACATTGTGCTCACGATCATGATTCATATAATCTTCCACATGGAGGGAAGTCGACATGGTTTGATAGTCATCGAAAGTTTCTACCTACTAGTCATCCATTTCGAAAGAATAAAATTTGGTTTACCAAAGGAAAGACAGTTTCAGAAATAGCCCCACCTATACGAACAGGTGAAGATATATTGCAAGAGATTGAATCACTTGGATTGATGAAAATTACTGAATTGGGAAGTGAAGAACACAATTCTAAAATCATCAAGGCTTATAAGTGTGGGAGGAAAAAATGAAGTATATTTTGGGATTTACCATATTGGCAAACACTATCCATTAGACATAATCTTGATGTTATGCACATTGAAAAGAATGTGTTTGAAAATATTTTCAACACCATCATGGCAATCGAAGGTAAAACCAAAGATAGTGCTAAATCAAGAGCTGATATTACATCCATTGTCGGAGGCCCGAGTTAGCATTTGATGAATCGACAAGAAAGTACCCAAAAGCATGTTACAGCTTAGACAAAAAGGGTAAAGAAACAATATGTTGTCGGTTGAAGGATTTAACATTTCCAGATTGATATGTGTCAAACATGAGCCATTGCATCAACATGAAAAAATACAATTTATTTGGAATGAAAAGTCATGATTGTCATGTGTTCATGCAAAGACTTATCCCAATTTCCGTTCAAGAATTGTTGCCTGCTAGTATTATGATATGTCGACTATTAGAGTAATACTCTAATTAAAAATGGAATACTTACCCAGATCTTAATTTGTTGAGTAATTATTAGAGTGTTTTATATTTTATAGTAGTTTAAGAAGCATTTATACTTTGTTGGACATTTTTACTCTTAATTGGATTATTTATTTTAGTTTATTTGAACCTTTCCATAATTGTAATCCTTAATTTTGTGGGGTCTAAATTGTTTATCATTTGTGATTCAGTGTTATATCTTATAGCATTCTGGAACGAGGTTTATTAAAACTTTTTAAATCTGTTTCATTTAATGTCTGCTAATTTATGAGTTTATAAAAAATTATATTTGTATATGAATGGGATGGAGTTATTAATGGAATGAAAAGTTTTAATCCTCTTTAGTATGATGTAGTAAAATTATATTATTGTCTCACATAATTCAAAGCACAATGAAGAAAGTAGAATCATGAGTTGTTAACGTACTCTTGGAAATTTAGGCACCGTAAGAACTTTGTGAATAGTAGGAAATAGATAAACGAAAGCCAAACCTTAGAGTTGGAGGTTCTTGTAAATCTTTGAATATTAGGATATGGGGGTAATATTAAAAAATACAAAAAAGGAAACAGCACATCACATAATTACTTTAAAAATCAAGGTAAATTGATGACAACAAATATTATGGAAGACATTATTAATTCAAATTCGGAACACATTAAAGAAACAAATATTTATGTATAAATCATGGTATTTATGTATTAGAATTTTTAAATTCATCAAACCATATTTGGAATTTAAGATGTATTGCAATATATGTGATTATGTTAGCCTCAAGCCTTATAGGTTTACTCTAATTTCTGCTTCCTTTATCAATTCATAGAAATGGTTTGTATGGAAACTATAGATAACATAATGTACAAATCATTTCTAAAAAATGATATAATCCGCTACAAAGATCTGCGTAGTAGAGCTCGTGCACACTGGGAAACAAAACCTGAATTGAACAATAGAATTGGAAAAGATGTGTGGCTGAGTTGGATTGAGGATTGGAAAACCCCAGAATGTTGATAAAAATCTTAAAAAAAGAGGCAGAATCATAGGGGTGGAGTTAACCATGGGGACTACCCTACGACACACACCGGTGGCTCAGCTTCTGGCCAAACACTTACAGCTCGTTTAGTAAGCTAGTGGATGCACTACTGTACAGATTATTAAATAGATGGTTGAATTTTGTATTTTATCTTTCTAATATTGCGATGGTGTTTTATGCAGGCAGTAAAGTGGAAAAGAAAGCTGAGCTCCACTGAGGTGTTTGAGCATCTGCATATAAAGAACAATGATGGGTGACATATATTGACAAGAAAAGTGCAGCAATTGCCGTGAGTATACAATATTTTTATCATCTACATTTGATTACGAATTTAAAAGTAGATTGAAAATAGCAAAAGTTAGAAAATTAAGATTTAAATTAAGCAAGGCTTGCAAATAAAAATGAACCCAGTGAAGCAGATTTGTATATGTTTCAATTCAAGTGGTCACCCTCCTGTCCCCTTTTTCCCTGACACTTTTGTTAATTTTGATACAAACATTGTAGTGAATCTTGTCTTTCCTAGATTAAATTATAAAGTATCCACACACACACAAACCTTTGCACTTAGAATGTTAATTTTTTTTTTTTTCATATTTATCAGTTTGGCGTATTTTAATCTATACAGGAGACGATTAAGACCCTACGTGTTGAGCGTTCGAGGCCCGTTGATGGTTCAACAGTAACTCAAACTGTTGATGACATCATGTTGTATTATGATGTAGTTGGTGGTCGTAATAAAAGGAATATAATTTATGGCATTTGCTCATCGCATGATATTTTTATGAGCCAAGAAACACAAGCACTCATTTTAGCAACATGACACCAGACACTCAGAAATACCAGAAGTCATGAGCTGCAAGAGATGAAAAAAAAATCAAAGAAATGGATGAAGTGAAGTTGCGGATGAGAGAGATGGAGAGTCTAGTTTCGTGGTTGCTTAATAGTCAGAATCAGTAGATGGATTCAAGGTAAATTTATTATTTTCTTAACCTGATTTTTTTTAATCTTGAATGGTATTGAGATCTAATTTATGATATAATTTTATTTAGTTGTTTTACTAAAGAGTAAATTCATGCTGCTACAGTTCTAAATTCAAATGTTACATATTGTTGATAATGTTCTATGAATTAATGGAATTTTATATGGTCATGTGTCTTGTACTGATATATGCTTGTTTGCATTAGTGGTAGTATAGTAAATGAGTTGACAAAGGTTATAACTTGAAGTCGATTCCTCATATATGTGTAATATAACTTGGTCACTTTGTTCTCAGATTGGGTCTTAGAAGTCTTATCATGTATTGGCTTCATATATTCTGAATAAAAAAGTTCAGGGTAGGTGTCTATTTGGTTTATATCTTGGTTTGTGTATTGTCTGTAAGTGGTCGTTGTTGGGTTGCATTGTTGTTGTGCTGCAGTCCTGTAGTGGTATCCATGCTTCCTTTTATGTTCATTGTTGAAATATAGTGTAATAAAATGACATGAGACTTGTTAGATTTCTTCCATGATTTATTTTATTATGTGAACTTATTGAGTGCTTAGCTGGCTGAATATCTAGAAATAATGTACATTATGTACTGATATATGATAGTTTGTAATTATTAAAAAAAAACCACTTATATTGTTTGTAGTTTCTGCTAACTATAACTAATTTTTTCTTTAATAATGTTAGGTTCTCCTTATTATTTATCGTACAACATTTTTGGACTATCGGATAGCGGGATGGCTGAATTCGAGTACTGGAAAAGGTGTATTATCTTGTTTTTGTTATGTTGATCCAGAATTCTAGAGTCTCGACTTTAATATGTACTATTGTCAAAAGTTGTGAACTATCTTTCACTTGATTAGTACCGGATTTTTTATTGGTCTTAAGTTTGGCTTGTAATTTATGTTTGCGGAATTGTGAATCTATAGTTGTAGTCCTTGTTGAAAATACTGATTCAAGTGATGTCAAGATCTATCCTAAGGAGCTGATCAGGATTGCATGAGTGACATCATCAGTATTGGTGATCGTTAGGATTTGAAGATATATCAGGATTGCAAGACTGATCAGGATTGAAGATTATGAAGATATCTATTACTCCTTGTTTTTAGGATAGATCGATATGTCGGTTCCTGACTTGTAGAAACGTAGCTATCAATTAAGATATGTACTAAGAGTCATATGTAATTGATTTAACATATCTTGTAATTGATGTATATAAACACAGTTTAGGTTTTACTTAATTGTAATCGCTTACACGAGATATCTTGTAACCTAGCAGCTCTCAGGAACATCAGAATTTCTTGAAAGAGTTTGTAACAGTTTTATAGCAGACTTAATAAAGCTGTTATTTATTCATACTTGTGTTTATATTATTGTTAAAGTCGAAAATCTTATACAATTGCATTCAACCCCCTTCTACAATTGTAAATTACTGGGCAACAATTGGTATCATAGCAAACTGATTATTTAAATCAGAAACGATCTTAAGATGTTGACTAGTAAGTATGAAAGTATTAAGATTCCAATCCTAAAAAAGTCTGAGTACCCTACGTGGAGGGTAAAGATATTGATGTATCTGGAAGCAACTGATCCTGACTATTTGGACAGGATACATGATGGCCCATATATTCCTAAGAAACTGGTTGCTCAAACAAATACTGTTCCTGAGCACTATGTTCAGAAGACTAAGAAGGAATGGACTCCTGAAGATAAGGCTGAAGTACTCAGAGATACAAAGGTAAAGAATATCTTGTATAATAGCCTTGGTGGTATCATGTCAAATAGAGTGATAGCATGTAAGACTGCTAAAGAGATTCGGGACACTTTGGAAACTCAATGCCAAGGAACTGAATCTATCAAAAGGAATAGAAGGGCACTCTTGATACAAGAGTATGAACAATTTGATGTTAAATCTGATGAAAGCCTTACTGACATTTATGATAAGTTTCTCACCTTATTGAATAATCTGTCTCTGGTTGGCAAAGAGTATGATCTTGAAGATTCTAATACCAAGTTTCTGAGAGCTTTACCTGAGGAGTGGGATACTCAAACCTCTATCACTAGACATCAGTATGATCTTGACACTGTTTCTCTTGATGAGATATATGGAATGCTAAGAACCCATGATCTTGAGGTTCAACAGAGAAAGAACAAAAAGAGCAACAAAGCAAAGGCTGTTGCTTTGAATGCTAAATCAAAATCAAGAACAAAAGCTATGGAGGTCTCAAAGAGAAGAAGTAAAGTTATAGAGTCAAATCCTGATGACTCATCATTAGATCCTGATGCCAATCTTGATACTAATACTAATGATGACTCTACTGATTCAGATATGATAGAAATGGTTGCTATGATAGTCAGGGGCTTCAAAAAGATGAAATTCATGAAGGCTAGGAGGCAAGCAACTTTCAGAAGAAGACCTTCAATGCTGATAAAGACATGTACAAGAAGAATGAAGAATGAAGGTAAAGGCAGCAAGTTTGACAAGTCAAAGGTCAAATGCTACAACTGTGATGGAATGAGGCACTTTGCAACTGAATGCAAAAAGGCTAAAACCAAAGCTCTCATTTCTTCAAGAAAGGATTGGATGGACCCTTCCTCAGAATCTGAAGAGGAACAGGTGAACTATGCATTGATGGCTAATGTTGATGAGGCTGCTGCTCCTGAAAATAAGGTACCTGATGTTGTTTATGCTTTGGTACTGATAGTGTTTCTGAATTGAAATCATTCTTAAAATCTCTGCATGTTAGTTTTAAAAGTCAATCTCTTGAAAATGCTAGAATTCTTTTTGAAATGTCAGAGGTAAGAAAATGAAATGATTATTTAGAAGATGAGTTACTCTTTATGCAAGAAGTAGAGAAAGAATGTGATAAGGCTTGGCACATGAAACTAGAAATGGAATTTAAATGTATTGCTCTTGAAAAAGAACTTGAATATGCCAATGAGAAACTTAGAACCTGGACTAATTCTGGTAGGAAATTTCATGATATCAAGAGTAAATTGCAGCATGGTGGCCAGTAGGATTAATTTTTGGCACTTTGATGGCCAATGTTGCAAATCTTACACTATGATGGCTCAAAATAATTTTTTTTGACATTTAAATGACTTCCGTCTATTTATCCTAAATGGAGTTAGTTTTGATAGGGGTATTTTGGTCTCTATAATTTACTAACATATATATATATATATATATATATATATATATATATATATATATATATATATATATTTATATACATATCTAATACATCCTTCTTTTCCATGTGGATTCACAATACCTTGTGGATTCACCCGCTTACCTGTTTTTTTCTTCTTTTCCAGACACCACAATACCTTCATCCTTGTCAATCTCTTGTCACTACACATTTCTTTAGGCCATTTTTGAAAAGCCCATATCAAAATGTTGTAAGCATCTGGCTTAACTCGCCTTTTCTTCATTTCAACAAGCAACTCTTTAACTTTATCCCACTTTCCGTTCGTCACAATATCACTCATCAAAATACCATCGAGGTTTACACCCTTGACACTCCATATCAAACATCAACTTCTTCGCTTCTTTAAACTTCCCTAAACAACACAAACCTTCCATCAATAACCTATATGTAACCGCATTTGTGTGTTTTCCTTTCTTATTCATCTCATCAAACAACCCCTTTGCCTCATCGAACTCACCCCACTTACATAAAAGTCCAATTTGACAATTATACGTCAGGACACTCGGCTCCACTTCTCTCATAAGCATTTCATCAAACAGATGCCGTGTAACCTCCCACTCTCCCTTCCCCAACCACCCCTTAATCATAACATTAAACGAAACTGAATTCAACCTAAACCTTATTTTCCTCGCATTCTCAAACATCAATTGCGAGGGTAATCATGAGAGAAGAGGAAGAAGGGTAATTATTTTCCTCCCACTCTCCCTTCCCCAACCACCCCGTAATCATAACATTAAGCGTTTCAACTGTATCGAAATTTCGAGCTTTCGAAAATTTGTAAATGGGAGAAGAGTTAGAAGGGTAATCATGTTTGAAGCTCGATTGATGATAGTGATGAAAGAGTGATAAAGTTTCATATGGGTCTTTGATTTGTTTGATATTTGTGAGAAAAGGTATGGGTTTGCGAGTGGGCTTGTGAGATTGAGAATGTTTGGGCGAGTGTCTTGAAGGCTTGTGAGTGTAGTAAGATTGAGAGTGAGAGTGGTGGTGGTCATATGTATGTATAAATTGTGTATAACAATGGTGGTTAAACAATAAGGACTATAATACCTCTGTCAAATTGACTCCGTTTAGGTTAAGATGACGGAAGTCATTTAAATGTTAAAAAAAATAATTTTGAACCATCATAGTGCAAGATTTGCAACATTGGCCATCAAAGTGCCAAAAATTAATTCTACTGGCCACCACGCTGCAATTTACTCTAAAATCAATACTGATAAAAACTGGAAAGAATGTCTAGGTTACAAGCTAGAGAATGATCAGAAACTGAAATAGAAAGTTGTTGTGAATGAGACAACAAAACCTAAGACCTACAAACATATTATAGACAAAACCAAATCTGATATTGAACATGACAATTTTGTATATAGTAAAGATCCCAAATCAGTTACTGAAAATGGATCAACATCTGCAAAACAAAATTCAGAGTATGTGTCTAAAACCGTTAAAGTGACAAGTACTATAAATGTAGGTCTTATGTCTAAGAAACAGTTGAAAGATAAAATCTATGAAGTTACAAATAGACAAAGGACATCAACTGCTAATAGGAACAGGAATGGTAAAGTTGGAATAAATAAAGAGAATAATTATAAGTATATTCCAACTCTAGAAATGATTTACCACCAGCAAGGAAATGGACTAAAAGTCACACTCCTGAATTAATTATTGGGAATCCTGATGCATGTGTTAAAACCAGAAGTGCAACTCAGAATGAATGTCTTTATCATAACTTTCTATCAAAGAAGGATCCTAAGAAAGTTAAAGATGCACTCAAGGATGTTGATTTGGTTATAGCAATGCAAGAAAAACTGAATGAATTTGAAAGGAATGAAGTCTGGAAACTTGTACCAAGGCCAAAGGATAGGTCAATTTGGGTACAAAGTAGGTGTTCAGAAATATGACAGATTCAGATGGCAAAATAGTTAGGAATAAAGCAAGGCTAGTTACAAAGGGGTATTCTCAACAGGAATGGATAGACTATGATGAGACTTTTGCTCCTGTTACAAGGCTAGAAGCCATCAGGATTTTTCTGACATATGCAGCTCACATGAAGTTCAAGGTTTTCCATATGGATGTTAAAAGTGCTTTTCTTAATGGAGAATTGGAAGAGGAGGTATATGTTGAACAACCTCTGGTTTCATTGATCCAAAATATCCAAATCATGTTTATAGATTGGATAAAGCACTTTATGGACTAAAGCAAGCTCCAAGAGCCTGGTATGAAACTTTGGCTCAATTCTTGCTGGAAAGTGGATTCAAAAGAGGTAGAATTGATAAAACTCTATTTTATTTGAATCATGGTAAGGAATTGCTGTTAGTTCAAATTTATGTTGATGATATCATTTTTGGGTCAACTAACTCAAAGCTTTGTCAGAAATTTTCAAAGCTAATGCAGTCCAGATATCAAATGAGCATGATGGGAGAAATGAGTTATTTCTTAGGTTTGTAAGTTAAACAGACTGATGATGGGATTTTTATTAATCAGTCAAAGTATACAAGGAATTTGTTAAAGAAGTTTAACAGGCAAGACAGTGCTACTACTTCAACTCCCATTGCTACAGCTACTAAGCTTGATCCTGATCAAGGTACTGAAGTAGATGTAACTAACTACAGAGGTATGATTGGCTCACTCCCGTATCTAACTGCTAGTAGACCAAATATCATGTATGCAACCTGTCTATGTGCAAGATTTCAAGCAAATCCCAGGGAACCGCATCTGATAGCAGTTAAGAGGATTTTCAGATACTTCAAAGGCACTCCATCTCTTGGCCTTTGGTATTCTAGAGAGTCTAATTCTAGTTTATGTGGATATTCTAATGCTAATTTTGCAGGCTGTAAAATAGACAGGAAAAGTACTTCAGGAAGTTGTTAGTTTCTTGGTGGTAGACTAATTTCATGGTTTTGTAAGAAACAGAAGTTATCTCTACATCCACTGTAGAAGCTGAGTACATTGTTGTAGGAAGTTGTTTGCAAATCAGCTAATGGACTATGGTTTGTCATATTCAAAAATTCCTATTTATTGTGATAACCAAAGTGCTATTGCCATGACAAGAAATCCAGTTCAACATTCTCTTACCAAGCATATCAGTATCAGATATCATTTCATTAGAGAACAAGTACTAGAAGGGACAATTGAGCTACACTTTGTTCCTACTGATCAACAATTAGGCGATATATTCACCAAGCCACTCCTTGAAGCTATGTTTATAAAGTTGGTGAATTAACTTGGAATGGTGAACTATGAGAGTTTCTAAGAACAAGAAGAGAGAAATTACTGATGATTATCAAATCCTGATGAGAAGGTAAGTATTAAAGATCCTGATCTAAGTCAAATTTTGACTTAATCAAAATCCTGACAGCGGTCAATGCATGAATACGATATACAGGTCAGCAATATTTTATCACAGTTTGAATAAAGGTAATAATTTTTTTTGTGATATTACTCCCTAATTGCTGCATATTTGTGTAATTGATTGTGCTTATTTCTATCAGTAATTGATAAGAAATGGTTCAGTATTTTGTGGACAACTGTATGTGCGTGTGTGTTACACTTTTAGATACATACATATAGATACACATGAAAAGCTGTTCAGTTATTACTACTCACCCGCGTAAATTGGTCCACTAATTATGCTTGCACAAATCAGTAACTGACACCAGTTTTTGAGAGTTAATTTATTTGTCTAAAAAAAACCAATTTATTTTCTAAATCATTCATTACTCTCAAATTATCGATTTTGCATCTTCTCTCTCTATGTGCACATGAACCCTAATTTTTCAAAATCTCAAAAATTTCTCACATTCTCAACGACAATGGCATCTTCACCATTCATGAACAATAAGACTGTAATTAACAGAAGTACATTTGTCACAAATAACTTCGTTGTTGTTCTTAACCATGAGGATTTACCTAATGATTTTCATATCATTCAGGACTTTTTGTCCTCAAGCCCAATAAATTATGCTTTAAACCAACCAGCCAAAGTATCTTTTAAGAGTGTTATGAAGATTTGGAATACTGCGGTGTTTGGATTGGGGTCAGGAGGACATACCCAGATGACATTTGAATATAATGGTGTTACACACCATGTGATTCCTGAAGTTGCGACAGAAGCTCTTCACTTACCATCTCTTAATGGTAAGACTCCTAATAATATTCCTGATTCTACTCTACTTGAGTTTGCCACAAGTCTGGGATACAATGGAGAGCAAAAGAAGTTTGCAAATCTGTTTAGAACAAAGCTTAAGAAAAAATGGATTTCTTCTTCGACACAATCAGTCGGTGTTTCTTGAACAAAGTTTCCAACTTTGATGCCCTCCTTTCTGGATTGGTCAAAATTTAGTATTCTCTAATCCATGATACTTTATTTGATTATGGGTCTTTTCTTCTAAAAGCATTAAGTGATAGAAAAAAAGAAAAATGTGGTTATGTCAGTTTTCTTAGATTTTTCCAATTGATATTCGCTCACTAATGTCCTGATGCTATCTTTCAAAATGATACAATTTTGCCTATTTGTCGTATCTCTGAGAACAACATCAAGGCTTTGATTAATTCTGACAAAGCAAATGGTTTTGAAGGGAAACCTTTCATTCCTGATGAGGTCAGGCTTCTCTTGACAAAGACAATGCCTACTCATTATGGATCTATTAGTGATGGTCTTGGACCAATTTCTCACTACACCATATAATGCCTATTGCAACCATATTTTTGAAGGTTTGTCGAAAAACGTTGCTATTGAGAAACCAAATCACACAAATTGCAACGCCTTTGAAAAACATTGCAATAGCATTGAAAAAATTCAAGAGAGTTAAAAACATTCAGTCTATTGCAACAGTTTTTTTAAATTGTTGCAGTAAATTTGATTTTTAGGCCCAAAAAATTGGCGGGCTTTTAAAAACCTTTAGCGGGCTTTCAAAAAATTGTCGGACTTAATTAAACAAAAAATTATAACATTCGCACACAGACAAACATTAACATAAACAGACAAAAACCTACGAGCATACACAATTACACACACCACAATTACACACACAAAGACTGAATCAAGGAAAACTAAGAAATGGAAGAAAATACAAAATTGAAAGAGACTCACGCTCGAAGGACAAACCAAATGGATAAGACTCAAGAACGAATATGGTATGTTCTTCAAAAATATTTTTCCCCAAATTGAGTTTTAAATCGAATTCCAATTAGGGTTTAATTTTTGTGCTTTAATTTGGGATTCTTGTTAATTAGAGTTTGATGTATGTTTTTTTTAATTAATATATGTATGTTTGTATAAATATGTTTCAATTTGGGGTTTTCTTTAAAAATACTAAGTTTGTATATGCAACTTTACTGCAATCGCTTCTCTATGATTTTATATGTTATTCTGTTTTGGTTAATTTAATCATGATTACGAAGTTTGGTGGAAGTAGACGTTGTGGTTTGGAGGTTATGCTAATTGTTGTCGTTGTATGTTTGGTGATGGTAATATTAGGAGCAGAGTTCTTAATTGACTTGAGCAGTAGAGAGACATATGAACTGGTCTATAGAGATGTTGAGTGAAAAATGAATATTCTGCTAATTGTACCATAGCTGTAATTATACAATAATTAGGATGGTTCTTGATTAGGGATCTAATGGCAAAGGGATGAGTATTGGGAACTTAGTATGTGTCCAGTTTTGAGTCTATGTCTTTGAGTTTCTATTTTCTGGACAATAAGGTTCTGCATCTGCAATTACCGTATAAGTTAATTACCGTATAGCAGACATCTGGAAATAAAAGTTGCAGTTCACTTTGAAGAATTAGTAATATTCGTAATTACCGTATAAGTTAATTACCGTATAAGTTAATTACCGTATAGCAATATTCGCAATTTTTAGAGTTTAATGTTTTACTCATAATTAGTAACTTTTGTATAGCAATATAGCAATATTCGCAATATGCATTGTAGGACACAAGGTGCAATACTTTTATAAGCTCATCACGGATTTCTCATTGTTGATTTGCAAAAGCCAAGCCAAATACATGGAAAAAGCAATTGGCATATGTAGTTTTTAACTTTATTTTGGTTTTCCAATATAATAATTGTTAAGGAAAATTTGATGTAAAGAATTGTAATTTTATTTGACTTTGAACAAACACATGTAATTGGATATTTGGCATTAAGTTGCCCTGATTTATGAAATGCAAATGATGCTTGGATTGTGGCTATAAATGGCCTGGTTTACTGTATTTTCAACATGTTCCTACCAATTTTTTTTTTGAAAAAATGTTACAATAAGGTCAAAATACATTGCATTAATCTATAAAAAATCATTGCAATTGGTCTGAAAAATGTTGCCTTTAAGAGTCAATAAATTACCTTCTTATGCTACTGCAATAGTTTTTAATTGTTGCTATAGAGTCTAAAATGTTGCTACTGAAAGTTATTGCAATGATTTAATTTTGTTGCTGTATGGTATCAAAAACGTTGCTAAATCGACCTATTGCAAGGCAACCGGATGCAACGCCCAAATTTTGCAAATTTGTTGCCATAGACTCTACTGCAACAAATATAGGCCTTAAGGCAATGTTTTCCTGTCGTTGAAATAGCCGTTTTATGGTGTAGTGTCTGGTGCTATGGGACAGGGCACTACACATCCTGCTCCTGACCAAAGCACACAACCCAAACACTCATCCAAACAGTCAACCACCTCTGGTGTCTCCCAAAAGGCATCAATTGTAAAATCAAAGAAATCAGCTAGATCTGATGTGTCTGGAAGACAATCAAGATCAAAGGATTTCTCCACCTCCACTCTCACTCAAATGAAGAAACAAGGGGGTGAACAAGGGGTCCTGGTTATGGAGAAAGTTGTGCATAAGGTTGCTAATTCTTTGATTGCAGCTAGAGTGTATACTGAAGTGGGTGAAAAGAGGAAGTTTCTACAGCAGATAGATTCTGATTCGGGTGATGATACTTTGGCAATATCATCACTTATGAAGAAAAAGGAAGTTGTTGATATTGTTCCTAAAGCTTTGGCTATTTCTGAAAAGCCTAAGAAAAGAAGGAAGTTAATCAAGCAGAGCAACTATCATATTCCTTTGGAAATTTAATATATTCTTGATGACATAGGGATTACTCCTGATGTCTCTGTCAATCCTGATGGGTCATCCGTTCTTGATGCCTCTATCAATCCAGACATTTCTACTCCTGATGACTCACCTGTGAAGGCTGTTGACATTTCTGATTCTCCAGCACCACCTACTCCTGGAAGGAGACAAGTTAATATATCTTGGGAGCAAGTCATTGATGCTGCAACTAAACTAGGTGTTCAGCCACCACCTCTTATGAAGAAAAGACCAGCTGTAGAAAAGGTCTTTGAAAAATGAAAGAAGTAGAGGGTCATATCACCTCTGAAATGATCTAGCCCACAAGAACTTGGATTTTAAAGAAGTCCAGCAGCCACTGCAGATCCAACCACACAAGAACTACCCACTCAAAGTGTGGGTGCAGGCAATGCTGAAGGAATGGTCCCAGGAGAACTACTTTCTCAAAGGGAAGGTGAAGACATGAGCATTCCTTCCACATAAGAACCATCTTCTCAAAGTGAAGATGCAAGCATGGTTACAACAGTACAGGGATTTCATGACACTGCTCAAGGGATTCCTGAAGTTCAGAATGATATGGCTCAATTTTTGAAAGAAAAAGCTGATCATCAGAAACACATTGCTGAATGTGATGCTTTGTATGAAGACACTGCATTTGAGGGAAACACACAAGAACCTTTAACTCAAAGTGTTAAAGCAGCTTCAGAACCTCAGGCTACACAAGAACCATTGGTAGCAAATACTGATGTAGCTGTCATTCCTGATGGAAGTATTCATGATCCATGTTCCACTGCTTATTCAACCACTGTCATCCAGGCCCGTGGAGTCTACTTCCTCAGGTAACACTTCTATTTCTACTTTTTTTAATAATGATAGCATGATTATAGATAGACATGTTATAAGGAATACCTCTATCTGTATGACTATATTCAACTTTTCTCAGCCACCTCTTATTTCTTTGCAATTATCGAGCCAAAACCTTTCAAGTGAGAATGAGAGTGAACAATTAGTGAAAACAAAGAGTGATGAGAGGCAGTCTCCTGAACTAGCAAAATGAGAGGTAGAAAAGATTGAGAAGTTACATACTTCTAGTGTGGTAGAAGTTACTATTAAGAGTAACTTAGGTGATGCTGTGAGAAATGATGAGATCATTTTAAAAGAAAAGAGAGATTTAGGATCTTGTTCTGTTCCATATGTTGGTCATTAGGAGACACCAGCTACATCCACTGCTCATCTAAAGTTAAAAGGTGCCATGAAACCTGATGATAATGAAGCTGACACAATTCCTGATGCAGATGAACATAAACGCTCAGATGATAATGCTGATGATGATGAGCATGATCCTGATGCAGATAATCTTAAAATAGCTATGCAAGCTAGTCTAGGGACTACACATGGATCATCTAGTCATTTTATGTCTGGTGCATCTCATGCTGACAAATCTAACCCTGGAAAAGGTTACAATCCTGTTGGTTCTGAAAAACTAGAGGAAATTTGGAGAAGGTCTCAATGGAATGATGAATGGCATGTACCTACTACATCTATTGGCTATGGTTGGGCTCATGTACATGCTAAACATGCAGTATCTCAAATTTCTAACTCTGTTCTTAAGGATCATCTGAAGGCTACAACTATTTTATCCAAGGGATTACAGGATGAAATCAACTCTAACAAATTTGACAATGCTTCTTTTAGAACTGAATTACTCAGGCTTTATCTCTGGCTTCTACTGCTTCTCAAGTCAGACTTCTAGGCTCTGAAGTAAATACAAGAATGGATAAATTGGAATCCAAGGTGGATAATATTGAAGCTTCTCTCCAACTCATCTTATCCTTATTGACTGATCTTGATGTCAAAAAGGGGGAGAAGTTAGCTCAAACAAAATGCTCACCTGATCTAGTATTGAGAATGGATGATGATAATACTGGAGATGATGGTGGTTCTAAGTCTTCTAAAACCTCTGATGCTGAAATGGTAAAAAGGACAAGACAATCTCAAACTCAAACCAAGCAATCAACTCATGTTTCTAGATCTGGAAAGAAGATTGTGAGGATAATGGTACAATCTCAGATCCTGACTGAAGAACAATTCCTGATAGGTGATCAAATCCTGATACCTGGTCAAGGTCAAACTTTGTCAACAATTCCTGAGGATGATATGTTTATTGATAAAGAAGAAGATGCTGCTAAACTTTTTCATCAGCATGATACTGAGTCAGGTGAAGTTCTTACTCTATTTCATAAGGATAAAAGAGTTGAATTAATGAATGCAAAGTCAGCTCTTTCTGTATCAGCTGAAGACTTTCAACTTTATCAAAAAAAGAAATCTTAATTCAACAGAAAGAACTCATGGAAAGTTTTAGTAAGAAGACAAATATTCATATTACAGGTAGAAGATGAGGCAGATGAGGTAGAGGTAGAGGTAGAGGAAGGAAGCCTACTCTAACTGCTCCTAGACAGAAGAAGTCTAGTGGAATAAGAAAAGGGGAGATAACTGGAGATTATCCTATAATTCCTAATGAAATAATTCCACAGACTCTTTTAGCTATTGTACATGATGATCTACAAGAAGAGGAAGATCACTTATCAGCAATGAAAAGAAAGGTGGCTGTGAAAACACAGGTTACAAGTGTTGAAACAGTTTAGACTATTAATCCTGACACAATCTCAATTCCTGGTTCAATTCCTGATGCTATTCCTGATTCTGATGAAGCTGATATCTTGACAGAACTTGAAATTATTATTCTTAATGTTGTGGTTAAATTTCACAATCTGGAAGTTGATGAAGAGAGACTGAAGATTGATGAAGAAAGATTCAGAAGATTTGAAAGAGAAAAATAAATCAGGGAAAAGCAAGAGATATTGAAGTTGAAGAAACCAAGAATTATGTAAAAAGTATAAAAAGGTCTAGCAGGATGCTATGGTATGATCATAGAAAACAAGTTCAGGAGCAACAAAAGAATTATACACATGCCAAGAAGAAAGACAAGAAGTGGAAGAACATTGATGATTGGACTTATAATTGACCAGCTATTTTCCAATATGGTGAATCAATGACAGAACTTCTGTTGATTACTGTCGCTGAACCTTCTAGATCTGATATTTCACAATCACTTCGAAAATCCAGACCTGGGCAGATATTCAGTCTAGTTTGAAGGGATTGGTACCCAAAACAAGAGGAGGTATTGGTTCTCATGAAGTTGAAATTCTTTCTACTGCACAGACAGATCAACATGCTCTAGTTGACAGAATTGGTGATGAATTTACTAGTGAGCATCTATGGAATCTTGAAGCTGTTGAAGTTATTACTTATTATCATGGTGGTGCTAAGAAAACATAGAAGATGTTATATTTCATGAAGGGTGGTAGTGTTAAGAAGATATCCTTGCAAGAGATGCTAGTAATTAAATCTACAAAGGAACTGAAATATGTTTATTATTTGCTCAAGACTGAGAATGAAGTAAGCAAGTTATGGTCAAGAATGATTCTAACAACTATCAGAAAAAGGTTTGCAGATAGAGAACAAAGGTATGATGGGAATTATATACCTTTGTACATTAATACTGAAGATAAGGAAGTTGAAATGCAAAGAAACAGTGTTGTTAATGAACTGATTCTAGTTTCAAACAACTGACTCTTAATCCTGGAGCAAAAGAATATGTTATCTGTTAGTTGAAAATCATTATTTGGAAAGGAGTTCAATACAAAATCTCAGAGCAGCTATTTATCAGATTAATGAGGAAGATGAAGATCTCAAGAGTCTGAAGGAGAAACTGATTCAAATTCTTGAAAACAAGGAAGAAGAATTACTATCAAACTTCTTGAAGATGAATCTTTTCTACCAAAGAATTTCTGAAACTGTTCCTGAAGATTTTTAGAACATTTTGTTTATGGTTTTTGACTTCATTGAATCAAGGAATTTGTGCTTTATTTACAAAGTACAAATTGGGGGAGATTGTTGGAAATACTGATTCAAGTGATGTCAGGATCTGTCCTAAGGAGCTGATCAGGATTGCATGAGTGACATCATCAGTATCGGTGATCATTAAGATTTGAGATATATCAGGATTGGAAGACTGATCAGGATTGAAGATTGTAACGATATCTATTACTCCTTGTTTTTAGGATAGATTGATATGTCGGTTCCTGACTAGTAGAAATGTAGCTATCAATTAAGATATGTACTAAGAGTTGTATGTAATTGATTTAACATATCTTGTACTCCCTCCGTCCCAACAGGTTCTTTACAGTTAATATTTTGGGACGTCCCACCCATTTCTTTACATTACCAAAAATAGTAACTTTTAAAAATAAAATACATTATTACATCCACTACTTTCTTATACTTTTTCAACACTTTACACTATTACACCCACTACTCCACTACTTTACTCTACTTTTTCAACACTTTACACTATTACACCCACTACTCTACTTATTTTAACAATAAAATCACTATTACACCCACTACTACACTATTACACCCACTTTACACTATGTTATTATATTCTTGTCTTGTCCTCCGTGCCCAGCTGGGATGTCAAGATCCCACTGGGACGGAGGGAGTAATTGATAGGGCAGCTGTGTGATGTATATAAACACAGTTTAGGTTTTACTTAATTGTAATTGCTTACACGAGATATCTTGTAACCTAGTAGCTCTCAAGAACAACAGAATTTTTTGAGAGAGTTTGTAACAGTTTTATATCAGACTTAATAAAGCTGTTATTTATTCATACTCGTGTTTATATTATTGTTAAAATCGAAAATATTATACAATTGCATTCAACCCCCTTCTACAATTGTAAATTCCTGGGCAACAGTCTTAAACGATTAATTCATGATGGTTGATTTGATGGACAATTACTTGCATCTCTATATTGCATTTACTTTGATAACAATGAGTGTTTTGGTTTTGGCTTCTACATTTCATTAGCTTGGTAAAACAGGTATCACAACTAGATCAACAAAAATTTTAAATAATGCATTAAAACTGTATATTTTATAAATAAATTAAAATAGTTTTTATAAACGGAGTCGCGACAGTTAATTTTGTTGGCAACTTCCGACGGAAGTAACGACAAATAAAGCTTTGTCAAGTTGTTGCAATCCATTGCTAAAATCATCAATGGAAAAAAATTATGTCGTTAAAATTTCCCCACAACTTATATTACAACAAAAAATTTCGTCGTCTATTCCATCGCGATTCTTGATTGCCAACGAAATCTGGCTGTTTGCGATGGAATTTTCCATCGCTGAATGCGGGATTTCTTGTAGTGTTAGTAGTTATTATGTTTAGTTAATTGACATAAAAAAATAAAAAACAATTGTTATTGAGTTTAATCTTGGTTGAAATGTAGAATCTAAATTCAATTAGAAAAATAGTACATTTGGTTTAATTGGTCTAAAATTTAGTAGACTATGATCAATGTTAAAATAATTCATTGCATAACTAATACGTGGTAGACTGGTATTATAATGAAGGATGTTCAAAAACAATTCTTTTTTTTTAAAGTCAAGCTCATACATTAAACCAAACATAAAATGTCAGAAAGTACAAATGGAGAAATTTCCGTGGCATCCAGACCTGCTCAACACCAAAAGGAAAGATCTTAGCAAGTTGATGAGCAACAACATTCCCATCTCTTATCACATGAGACCATATAACCGATGAAAAATACTACTTGTTGCTAAAACATCCTCCAACACAGAATCAATATTAGAAGAGAAAATAGCAGCTTTTGAGAGACGATATACCAATACTTGCTAGTCATACTCCAGGATGATGTTTTCCAGTCTATACCGATGTCCAAGGCGCATAGCCATTAACATTGCTTTGTATTCCGTGATCTCTACTGACCACCAAGCTCGTACCCTTCTTATTGTTGTGAAGAGGACAACACCTTGATTTTCTCTAGCCACTACCCCCAAACCAACCCAGCCTGTTTGAGATATTATGTAATGTAAAAGATATAAGAATTTACTACTGTTACGTATTATTTGACTTATATATTATTTTACTTGCAGTATGGGGTTTTAGCTGTTGCATTTGCACTCCTGGCAGCTGGGGCTGTGATATTGACACTGAATGTGTCTGTTGGTAAACAGGTTCTCTCCTATTCCTGTCTATAAATATTGAAAGTTTGATTGAAGGATGCAAGTATTTGGCTGTGCACTTGAAAGAATAAATTTATACTATATTGATAGTTGACTGAAGTTTGAATTGCATGGTATCAGGATCGTCACATAATCTTCTTCTATAGCTTGAGTCTTTTGGTTTTGTTTAATTTGGCGCTCTATTATGCATGTTGAAGGATAATGTGGTAATGAAAAGCTGCTTGTGGTGGGCATAACTCTAGCCTGGAGCTCTAGGGGGCTTAATTTGATATCACAATCTGGCATTGACTCAATACTCATCTCGAAACTGATTACTCGAAAGACTCAATTGATATAACTCTGGTGACTCATGATTTAAGAATAAACTGGTCTTCCACCTCTCGGTATCTCAGTGGGGCGATCAACTATCCGACCGGGAATACCGTCCTCCAATGATATCGCACTTCGCCCGATCACGGCTACAATACGTTATCAACGATATAATATAAATGTATGAATGCTAGCATCATAATGGGCTATCAATTCAATTCTGGCAACAAATGCCAAAATAATCTCGTGTCCGTATAATGGTACACAAGTCTCTCTTTCTCTATAATGGGTCTCTTTCCCAAAATTGACCAGTAGATCACAGAATTCCCAAACATTTCATGAACTGATACTTTGAGATAAACTTCACAAGGAAAATAATTAATTGATCTGGCTGACTGCCAGTTTACTCGATGGACCACCAATCCGAACAATGGACTGATGTAACTCTCAATAAATATGTTTTAATTGCTTGACACGAACAAATTGCCAACCCTTGACAAGAAAGGGCAACTATCTCGAAATAATGAGAATAGTTCTAGAATGAAAAGCAATGAGTCGTACTGAACAAGTAGTACTACCCGAGTAATTTTAAATACTCAAAATTGATGAACGATAAATAGAATGTTTTTCACTTGATCAACGAGTAAAACCCTAACGATTTTAAATAATATAACACCTATTGGTCGGTTCGAACGATGAACCAACTAGAAGATAATCAATAAATATTGTCGAATTTGAACAATAAATCCGACTAAGAAAATGAATTTAACTATCTCGAACGAATGAGAATAGTTTCACTGAATCAAAATAAATAGTCGTCCCGAATTAATGAGATCGACCTGATAACAACGGGATTGCTTCTACGCTTATAGGGAATGTATTTCGCAAGTAAACTAATTCTATCAGTAACGTAATATTTAACGAGAAAATAATGTTCAAAAAGAAACTATTGCATCATACGGAGCAACAAATAAATCTCATAATTGGTAGCTCGAAAATAAATAAGGAATGAAATAATACGAACAGAAATATAAAGTTTCCGAGAGTTAGGGTAGGAATGAACTTGCCTCGATCTCGAAGTGTAAAAGAACGCAGATAAAATTTATACTCTACCCGTGAACTTGGCTTCAATCTACGGCTCGGGAAATATTCTCTAAAAATGGCAACCAGAAATACGTGAGCGATTCGTCAAAAGAAAGGATTCTTGATCCGATAATATAATATTTAAATATAATAAAATATCCCTCAAAATCTCTACGATAAATAACGGAAAATAATTCCCCGATAAATAAATCTCTGTTCGAACTCCAGATATAAATCTCGAAAATAATTCCTATTTTAATATCCGTAAATCCCACTTTAAACGAAAATATGGGTTACCGATTATAACGGGAATTATCTATTTTCAAATTTGTAAATAATTAATAATAATAACCACTATTTATTCTCACAACAAAATAATTCAACAATCCACTTTTATTCAATTTAAATCCAAAAGTATTATTTTTATTTTCTTAGAAAGACGTACTCCCAGAAAATCCAAATTTTATTAATCTCACTAACTAGTTTCTCTTTCATTTTTAATCTCGTAATTAATTTAAATATTACTCCAATTATAATCTCTAAAATAATTTAACTCGATCCGATTAACTAAAGCAATCCTAAAATGCAATTATAAATCTTCTAAAATTATATCGCTTTTAATCCTATTTATTCACGATTTTTCCTCTTTTTATCGACAAGTTATTAAATCTCAAATTTTCGTACAAATATCACAAAACAATTCCTTTTAAACAATTAATAATTAATCCATTTTTTTATTAAACTCTTTTTATTAAACTATTTATCTCTTACAATTTTAATAACAATGTCTCAATTATTTAATCCAAAATTTTAAAATATTCCTCCTTTTATTATTATCTCTTTATTTATGTTATATATATATGTATTATTCCATTATCATTAAGTTTATTCCTCGAACAGGCAGACAGAAATACGCACAACGGCGCGTGAACCCCACGCGCCACCGCTGCCTCCTGCTGCCCTTCCCCTGGCAATCTCTCTTTTCCAAAACATCTCTCCCATCCCCATCTCTCCTCTCTCTCTCTCCCTCTCTCTCTCTCTCTCTCTCTCTTTCTCTCTCTCTCTCTCTCTCTCTCTCTCTCTCTCTCTCTCTCTCTCTCTCTCTCTCCCTCCGTTCTCACTCTCTCCTCGTCGGTCTCTCTTTTGACAAACACCCACCTTTGCCGTTTAAACCACCCAACACCACCACCGCAACGGTGGTGGTCGACTTCCTCCAAACAACCCACTCGACAAAAAAGATAATTTCCCCCCCCGTTCTCCGATTACAAACCGACTACAACACTAATCGAACACAACCCAGCACACAATAATCTCTGTCTCGTCTCTCTTCTCTTCCGTCACTTCCTCCCAACCCCAATCAACACCACCACCGCAGCGGTGGTGGTCGACTCTTCCCCAACGACCAATAATTGACAGCAAAAACAAGATTACTACTCAAACACAATCCCTCCATCCCTCTCCCCTTTCTCACCCTCTTCCCCTCGATGCCTCTCTAATCTCTTGCTCGAACACAACAAGCAAAACGACAATCACAACAACACAATAATCTCCCTCCCCATCTCAGTTAACAATCGGAACAAAAAGAAAAAGGACACAAACCGACTGATCTCAAATTTAAGAACCGAAAAAAAAAGTTAACAAAGAAAAGGAGGAAAAAAACCGATATGGACTACCTGCTGTGATCGTACTCTACCTCGTGAAAGAAAAGAAGAAACAAAATGGTTGGGTTTTTGGTTTGTGAAAGAGAGAATAAGACTTTTGTGTGGTATTAGTATATAGAACCAAATAAAGGTCGGGTATTGTTTATACAGTCGTGTACTAGTAATTTATGAACGAGACAGAACGTGGGGAACAGGAAAAAAAGAATGTGCAGGAATGTTTTGGGTTTGAAAAAAAAAGAATATAGTGTTTCGTGAAGAATTATTGTGTTCTACGAGAATATTATCGTTTTCTGAGATCGAGAAATACTGTCTCCTCCTCGTATTTAACGACCCGATCAGTTAAAACCGAAACATTAATATCGTCGTTTTCCTGCTGGATAATTATGACGAGACCCAAAAGTCGTTCTCAAAAATAAATTCTGCGCTTTGAAAATAATATCAACCCAAAAATTTAAAATCCTATTTACCTAAAATTTCTAATTTTAATAAATACCTAATAATTATAAATAAATAGATATAATAAATATTTATTTACATATGAATATAAAATTTTAAAATTTAACCAAAAATGCGCTAATTAAATATATGAATGCATTGACCTTAAATAAATTTAAATAACGAGTAGAAAAATTTTATTCGAAAATTTGCGGTTATTACAGTCTTCCCTCCTTATAGGATTCCGTCCTCGGAATCAAAACTATGCACTAAACAAGTCAGGGTACTTATTCCGCATTTCGCTTTCTAATTCCTACGTAGCTTCTTCCACTTGATGATTTCTCCAAAGTACTTTTACCAAATTTACATTCTTAGTTCTTAACTCTTGCACCTTGTGATCTAGGATCTGAACTGGCTGTTCTTCGTATGTCAGGTCAGGACGGATTTCCACTGGTTCATAGGTTATGACATGTCTGAAATCGGAATGGTACTCTCTTAACGCAGAAACATGAAATACGTCATGAATATGCTGGAGGTATGGAGGTAGGGCCAACTGATAAGCTAGGGGTCCTATCTTCTTGAGAATCTCAAAAGGTCCTATATATCTGGGACTCAATTTGCCTTTCTTTCCGAATCTCATAACTCCCTTCCAAGGTGAAACCTTCAGCATCACTTTATCTCCCACTTCGAAGGCTTTGTCCTTTCTCTTTTGATTCGCATACTTCTTCTGTCGATCCTGAGCTGCAACTAACCTTTTTCGAATCACTTCGATTGCTTGCTTAGTTTGTTGAAGTAGTTCTGGCCCTAGTATCTTTCCTTCCCCTACTTCATCCCAGTATAACGGTGATCTGCACTTTCTTCCGTATAGCGCTTCGTATGGTACCATGCCTATGCTGGAGTGGTAACTATTGTTGTATGCAAACTCAACTAGGGGCAAATAATCATCCCAACTTCCCTTCAAATCAAGTTCACAGGCTCTCAACATATCCTCAACTGTTTGAATTGTCCTTTCACTAATTGGTAGGAAATGCACATATTTAGTGAGTCGATCGACAATAACCCAAATTGCATCATGGTGATATGTTCCCATTTCCACTCGGGTATCTCTAAGGGATGTAAAAGTCCACTTGGTCGTTGATGTTCGGCTTTCACTTTCTGATAGGTCAAACACTTTCTTACCCATTCTGCAATCTCTCTCTTCATGTTAGGCCACCAATAATTCACCTTGATGTCTTGATACATTTTTGTGCTCCCTGGGTGAATGGAATATCTCGAGTTATGCGCTTCACTCATAATCTCTTCCTTCATTTCTGTAACATTAGGAATCCATATTCTCGATGCAAATCGCTTAATTCCCTTGTCATCCTTTGAACTTAGAACTTCTTCTCTGGTCAACTCTGATCTCCTTTCCTCCATTACTTGTTCCTGACAACGGCGGATCTTCTCAAGTAGCTCTGGTTGAAACTGAATACTGTAAACTCTTTCATTGTTTTGAACTGGGATCTTGACCTCCAATTCCATTCTCTCAAATTCTCGGACCAATTCTTCTGAGGTTGTCAACAGGTTAAGTCTTTCCTTTCTACTTAAAGCATCAACTACAATGTTAGCCTTCCCTAGGTGGTAGTTTATCGAGCAATCATAGTTTTTGATCAATTCTAACCATCTTCTCTGTCTCATGTTTAATTCCTTCTGTGTGAATATATACTTTAAGCTCTTGTGATCCGTGTAAATTTCGCATTTTTCTCCATAAAGGTAATGTCTCCAAATCTTGAGAGCAAAAACAATAGCAGCAAGTTCTAAATCGTGAGTAGGGTAACGGGACTCATATTCCTTCAATTGTCGAGAGGCATAAGCTATTACTTTCCCATGTTGCATCAGAACACATCCTAAACCCTTGTGAGAGGCATCACTGAAAATCACGAAATCGCCTTTCTCATCGGGTAAAGTCAAAACTGGGGCAGTAGTCAATCTCTCCTTCAATTCTTGAAAACTGTCTTCACATTTGGGGGTCCATTCAAACTTTTCACTCTTTCTGGTAAGTCGAGTCAGTGGCGTAGCTATCTTTGAGAAGTCTTTCACGAATCTACGATAGTATCCGGCCAATCCAAGGAAACTTCTAACCTCTTTTGGAGTCTTGGGTCTCTCCCAATCTGCTACAGCTTCTATCTTTACGGGGTCTACAGAAATCCCTTCTCCGCTCACAATGTGTCCTAAAAATTGAACTTCCTTCAGCCAGAATTCACACTTCGAAAATTTTGCATATAACTTCTCCTTCCTCAGCGTTTCCAGCACCAATCGGAGGTGTTCAGCATGCTCCTCAGGAGACTTCGAGTATATTAAGATGTCATCAATAAATACAATCACGAACTTGTCCAAGTACCTCTTGAACACACGATTCATCAAATCCATGAAAGTAGCTGGCGCATTCGTCAATCCAAAAGACATAACTAAGAACTCGTAATGTCCATATCGGGTCCTAAAGGTAGTCTTAGGAATATCCTCAGGCTTGATCTTTAGTTGATGATAGCCGGATCTCAAATCGATCTTCGAAAAATACGTAGCTCCCTTAAGTTGGTCAAACAAATCGTCGATTCGAGGTAGAGGGTACCTATTCTTGATGGTCATCTTATTCAGTTCACGATAATCAATACAGAGTCGCATGGATCCGTCCTTCTTCTTTACGAACAACACTGGAGCTCCCCACGGGGATACACTTGGTCTGATCACACCTTTGTCCAGTAACTCTTGCAGTTGTGTTGCCAACTCCTTCAATTCCACTGGTGCCATTCTGTACGGCGCCTTCGAGATTGGTGCGGTTCCTGGTGCTAGGTCGATTGTGAATTCTATCTCTCGATCCGGTGGCATCCCCGGTAACTCGTCAGGAAAAACATCTTCAAACTGATTAACTACAGGGACCTCTTCGATCGTAGGGGTCTGCTTCTCGGTATCTATCACATGGGCTAAATAGGCTTGACATCCTTGCCGAAGTAATCTTTTAGCTTGAATTATTGACAGGAAATCCTTAGTCGGTCTCCGTCCGTAAAACGGAATCCTTATACCATTAGTTCCCTTTAAGCTGACCCTCTTACGACGACAATTTATTTGAGCATCATAACGTGATAACCAATCCATCCCTAGGATTACGTCAAATTCCCCTAACTTAAAAGGAATTAGGTCTGCATCGAAACGTTGCCCATGTATCTCTATAGAACTATTTGGACACACTCGGTTTACTAGTATGACTTCTTGATTAGCTACTTCTCTATTCAGAATTCCCTCTAAGGGCACAGATTCAAGATTCAACTTATACATGAAGTTTTCAGAAAGAAAGGATTTGGTAGCTCCAGAATCAACTAGAACACATGCATCCTCAGAGTTCACTAGAAGCGTACCTGCAATCACATCGCTGTCATCGATGGCATCTCGTACAGTCATATTGAAGGTTCTTGCTGTCGGCTTGTTGCTGGGAGGTGCTGTGAGTCGAGGCACTGGATTTTCTTTTGCAGGTTGTCGGCAGTCTCGGGACACGTGACCTTTCCTTCCACAGTTGAAACAGGTGACAGATTTATCCTTTCAACTAGAAGCATAATGACCCTTCTGTCCGCAGTTATAACAGTTCACACTCGCTTGATGACAGGGTCCAGGGTGTTTCTTCCCACATGTCTTGCATTCTGGCAAAGGTGGCCTTCCTTGCATCACACTAACTGTCTATGGCTGTTTGAACCTCTGGTTGCTTCCTCTAGTGTCATGATTCCCAAACCTCCTTGTATCAGTGCTTCTATCCTCCCTCCTCACAAATGCTTTCTTGTCGCTCCGATTATCAAATCTTCTCACAAAGTTACTTCCGCTGCCCTGAAACTTCCTCTTCTTTTCATCCTTAGGGTACAGTTCACTCCCACTTTCCACTATAGCCGCTTTCTGAACTAAGGTTGCATAATTGGTGATCTCAAACACTGCGACTCGATTCTGTATCCAGGGCTTCAATCCTTGTTGAAAATGCTTTGCTCTCTTCTCCTCAGTGTCTACATGATAGGGCACAAACCTCGAGAGTTCTGTAAACTTGGCCTCGTAGTCTGCAACAGTCATTGTCCCTTGCTTGAGTTCCAAAAACTTAATTTACATCTGATTCTCCAGATATTTGGGGAAATACCTCTCTAGGAACAATGTTGTAAATCTGGCCCACAGTATAACCGCATTACCTTCCATAGCTCTCTTCGCTTCCCACCAGTAGTTAGCTTCACCTTTTAACATATAAGCTGCAAATACCGTCTTCTTATCCTCTTCCACCCCCACAATCTCAAAAGTCTTCTCTATTTCTCGCAACCAGACTCTAGCCTCCACTAGGTTAGTGGAACCTTTAAATTCAGGTGGATTCAAAGATTTGAACGATTTGAAACTCACTATAGCTTGAGTCAGTTGAGCCGGATGTGGATTTCCTCTAATCTGATTTTGGTTCTGCTGAGGTTGAGGGTTTTGAGCATGTTGAAGAAGAAAGTTCAGAAGTAGGTTCATCGGGTTATTATTCTGGTTGGGATTTTGAGCGGGCTCTGGTCCTGGGTTTGGATTTGGGTTCGGAACTGGGTTCCGAGGTGGAACCTCCTCATCTCGATTCGCTTCAGGTTGAGGACGAGGATTTCTTGGGGGTCTTCCTCTCTTTGGCGGCATCTCTTTCTATAAAGAGCGAAAACAATAAGGTATGTTATATCACAGATATGCAGTTATAAGACACCATTGCTGGCACAATTATGAAAGGTATTCAAAAATAATTACTCGATCAAATTCCTGGTTTCTCAGAATAAATCACACTCAAAATCATGACTCTCTCTTGTCTTTTTATAACAATTACTCTTATTCCTTGATATAAAAAGGGTTTCCGTTATTCGTAAGGATCTATCCCAGTTTAAAAAGGCAATTCTAAGAAAACCTTATAAGTTTTAAAAATTCAATTGTCATTAATCCTTGGTTCTCGAAAACTTTTTTTTTTTAAACAGGAGTGCTATGAATAAAGTGTAACAGTAATAAAATCTGATATAGATAAAAGTGCAAAAGTACGAATATCAACATATAATTCCAAATGGTACATCAGGCAAGACCAAAGACTACATCCAAAATCCTCTAGTCAGCTAGTACATCAAACTACTAAATCCACAGAGTGCGGGTCTACCTATGACAGACTAGATACAAACATAAGTACTCTAAACAGAAGTCTATCCCCCAAAAGTGGGAAAAACCCGAACTACAACATCAGGAGTGGTCTCAGTGACCAAACATCTCGATAACACGCCTATGAAACTCCTCAATAGCTCTAGAAATCAGGTCGGCAACAGTACTACGGTCCACAGCTCCGGTACTGGAAGATGGTAAGGCTGTAATGTCAGTCTGCAGCCCTGTCAGGATAGAGATAGAGATCTGATGTACAATCTCCATGGATACATCCCTCAAAAGTGGGCTACCACCCCCATGAACTGCCATAGGATCAACTGATAATAATCGCAGAATAGCATCCCTCGTAGCAAAAATCTCCTCGTAACACATCCATACCCAGCGAAACTGCTGGTAAAGGTGATCATGTACAATCCAAGGCACTGGCTCTCGACCTACTATCGGCTGTGTAGGCATACCGACTGGCTGAACTGGAAAAGGCGGAGCAGATGAAATCATCCCCACTGGAGCAGGGATATGGATGGTAGGTGCAGATGGAGCAGTGTCACAAGCTGGAGCATCACTGACTGCTGGAAGCATGTAATCTGGTATGGTAGGAACTGCTGAAGTCGTCACATAGACTGGCCCAGAAGGAGGAAACATGCAAATGAGAGCTGCTACTCCGTTGCGAATGGGCGAAAGCTGGCCCTCCACAATCAACTCGGATAGAAAAGGCTCAGGTGTCTCCTGTCTGTACATCTCGGGAGCTGGAATCTGAGCTAGCTGCTCAGCCTCAAGAGTAGGAGCCTCCACATCAGTCACCGGGATAGGAGAATCGACTACCTCGATGACCTAATCAGGAGTATCTGCTAGGTCTATCACCTGCGGAGGTGAAGGTGTAAGAATCTGAACCGAAGAATCCTCCGAAACACTATCAATCGGAATGTACTCCTCTGACGGATCACTGTCCGGACCCGAACTGGAATCTAGTGGTCCGTGCAGGTAAGGTGTAGGAGATCTATCTCGGATAGAACGAGTGTCAACTGGTCCGGATGTAGACATCTACAAAAGCACAAAAAGACTCGGTTACAACTAGGTTCCAAATCGATTAGATAAAGGTATAAATATAACGGTGTAGGGCACTTAGTGCTAAAATATCAACGTTGTACTATATCTCTAGATTCTCACGTTGCGTTATAATTCTAAGCTCGTACGATTCCTAAAAATATAACTAAGGCTCTGATACCAAAACTGTAACGCCCCCAGATCCGCCCGGACTGGGAATCCGGGTCGTCACATTGTCTCAATATCCTGCAGCACACGTTAACGCAAAAATAAAACAAAATATTTAATACAACGAAGCATAAGTGTCTCACTCCACAGATCCAAGATCGGTCTCACAAAATATTACAATACGACTTAGTACATCTTAGGATAATATCTTACAAACGTTCACAAAAGTAATAAATATCATGGTTCCAACTAGATAATCTAGTTCTTGTCAGCATACCCTGGAGCTTTTCCCTTTCCTCTAGATCCCTGGCTCGACGTCTCGCCTCTTTCCATCTTGACAGCTGAATAAAATGTTGTAAAGCAAGAATGAGCAACTATGGTGCTCAGCAAGTACTCTCCTTGCTCGGTAAATAAAAATAAAAAGATTTACCAAAAGAAATACTCGAAATTTTAGAATTTGATATCACAATCTGGAATTGACTCAATACTCATCTCGAAACTGATTACTCGAAAGACTCAATTGATATAACTCTGGTGACTCATGATTTAAGAATAAACTGGTCTTCCACCTCTCGGTGGGGCGATCAACTATCCGACCGGGAATACCGTCCTCCAATGATAGCGCACTTCCCCCGATCACGGTTACAATACGTTATCAACGATATAATATAAATGTATGAATGCTAGCATCATAATGGGTTATCAATTCAATTCTGGCAACAAATGCCAAAATAATCTCGTGTCCGTATAATGGTACACAAGTCTCTCTTTCTCTATAATGGGCCTCTTTCCCAAAATTGACCAGTAGATCACAGAATTCCCGAACATTTCATGAACTGATACTTTGAGATAAACTTCACAAGGAAAATAATTAATTGATCTGGCTGACTGCCAATTTACTCGATGGACCACCAATCCGAACAATGGACTGATGTAACTCTCAATATATATGTTTTAATTGCTTGTCACGAACAAAGTGCCAACCCTTGACAAGAAAGGGCAACTATCTCGAAATAATGAGAATAGTTCTAGAATGAAAAGCAATGAGTCGTACTGAACAAGTAGTACTACCCGAGTAATTTTAAATACTCAAAATTGATGAACGATAAATAGAATGTTTTTCACTTGATCAACGAGTAAAACCCTAACGATTTTAAATAATATAACACCTATTGGTCGGTTCGAACGATGAACCAACTAAAAGATAATCAATAAATATTGTCGAATTTGAACAATAAATCCGACTAAGAAAATGAATTTAACTATCTCGAACGAATGAGAATAGTTTCACTGAATCAAAATAAATAGTCGTCCCGAATTAATGAGATCGACCTGATAACAACGGGATTGCTTCTACGCTTATAGGGAATGTATTTCGCAAGTAAACTAATTCTATCAGTAACGTAATATTTAACGAGAAAATAATGTTAAAAAAAAACTATTGCATCATAAGGAGCAACAAATAAATCTCATAATTGATAGCTCGAAAATAAATAAGGAATGAAATAATACGAACAGAAATATAAAGTTTCCGAGAGTTAGGGTAGGAATGAACTTGCCTCGATCTCAAAGTGCAAAAGAACGCAGATAAAATTTATACTCTACCCGTGAACTTGGCTTCAATCTACGGCTCGGGAAATATTCTCTAAAAATAGCAACCAGAAATACGTGAGCGATTCGTCAAAAGAAAGGATTCCTGATCCGATAATATAATATTTAAATATAATAAAATATCCTTCAAAATCTCTACGATAAATAACGGAAAATAATTCCCCGATAAATAAATCTCTCTTGGAACTCCGGATATAAATCTCGAAAATAATTCCTATTTTAATATCCGTAAATCCCACTTTAAACGAAAATATGGGTTACCGATTATAACGGGAATTATCTATTTTCAAATCTTGTAAATAATTAATAATAATAACCACTATTTATTCTCACAACAAAATAATTCAACAATCCACTTTTATTCAATTTAAATCCAAAAGTATTATTTTTATTTTCTTAGAAAGACGTACTCCCAGAAAATCCAAATTTTATTAATCTCACTAACTGGTTTCTCTTTCATTTTTAATCTCGTAATTAATTTAAATATTACTCCAATTATAATCTCTAAAATAATTTAACTCGATCCGATTAACTAAAGCAATCCTAAAATGCAATTATAAATCTTCTAAAATTATATCGCTTTTAATCCTATTTATTCACGATTTTTCCTCTTTTTATCGACAAGTTATTAAATCTCAAATTTTCGTACAAAAATCACAAAACAATTCCTTTTAAACAATTAATAATTAATCCATTTTTTTTATTAAACTTTTTTTATTAAACTATTTATCTCTTACAATTTTAATAACAATATCTTGAATAAAAGTTTCAGTTGAATAATTGATTTTCTTTAAAAAATGGAGCTTTCCCTTCCGCTCATCGGAATTTCACTTCTTGAGCCCCGTTGACCAGCCTTTTCCCCCTGCTTTTCTAGACACTTACACCACGCTCTGTTCTTCCTTGTTCTTCTCCTTTTCTTCTTTTCTTTCGTCCTATTTTCTCCTTCGATCTGTTTAGCCTGCTTGTTTAGATGGGTTCACGTAATTCGGAGCATTCCGGATCTATGAATTCTGAGGAGTTCGAAGATCTTATTGGACACAATTACAACATTCCTGTCAATAACTTGATGCCTCCAGCTCCTTTTGATGTGGAAAATGAGTCTTTCAGTTCGGATGCAGTTATGGGAGAAGCTTTGTCTCCAGGAACTCGAGCTCGTATGGCAGCTCAGATTAATCTAATTTTGAATGATGGTACGGAACATAATGTTTCAGGACCTCTTCCTGCAGGGTCTTCTGCTGCTTCTCGTGGAGGCTCAGATAATTCTCCTTTAGATGTAACTTCTCCTAATGGTAAAGTCCCTCAAACCTCTGTCTCATTACATCAATTACAAGATTATGCTGCGGTAAATATTCCTTCAAATAATGCTTCCACTGATACTTCAAATACTCCAAAGAAAACGGTAACATGGAGCTCTATTGTTGCCAAACCTGTTTTAGATTCTAACCCCTCTTTGCCTAATGATGATGCTGTTATCACTTACAACGAAGATGGCTCTGCTGAAGTTAAATTCTCTAGAGAGTATATGGTTAATGCTCAGAAAAAATGGGATACTAGTATCATTGGTCATTTTATTGGAGGAGGATTCATTTTTAAATTTGTTCGTGAGCAAGCGCAGCGAATTTGGAGGAATAAGGGGTTGACTGGGGTGTTCTATAGCTCTAAAGGTTTTTACACTTTTCAGTTCGGGACCATGGAAGAAAGAAATGGGGCGCTTAACCTTAACACAGTTCAAATGGGTAGGAAGACTCTTTATTTAATGCCTTGGATGGAGGGTTCGACATTCAAACGAAATGTTGTGGAGAAGGTTCCTTGCTGGATTCGCTTGGTGGATGTTCCTTACTCCCTTTGGTCTAAAAAAGGTTTGTCAGCAATCGCTCGTTCGGTGGGTAGACCTCTAAAATTTGATGAGCCTACGGCAAAATTTCAACCTTTGAAATTTGCTAATGTTCAAGTGGAATTGTCGTATACTTCTCCGAGACCAGATTTTGTGTGGGTTAATGTGCTTAATGTGTATGGTGAAGAAGATAAAGAAAGGGTTGAGGTTCAATATTCGCAACTACCTTATTCATGCAGTATTTGCAAGGCCTTTGGACACTCGCTTGCTCGCTGTTTTAATAATCCGGAGCGCGTAATTAAAAAAAGGAAAACGACGGCGGGTGGTGATGATCAAGGAGCGCATTGTGCTACTACTAAGTCGGAATTTCTTCAAAACATGGAAATGGTTCCGTATGTTACTGGCAAGTTCTGTGGCTGTGATGTTGTCATGGATGAGGATGATATAATAAATGAAATTGACAAAGGAAATGACACCTTGGAGGAAGGTGAATGCCAACTGTTTTCAGGAAAAGACGATTGCTTGAAAGTACTTGATTTCGTGTCAGAAAATGCAGCATGTGTAAATAAGGAAGCCCCTTCTGATGAGGGTCCTGTGGCTACAATTGTCGAACCATTTGTTGATAGGAACGGCTTCGAAGCTCTGTCTGACCTTCATGAAGAACAACCTATTCTGCAAATAGATAACGGTTCAGCAAGGAAAAGAAATAAAAGTAAGTCCCCGGCATCCGGAAACAGGGACTCCCTCTCTCTCGTGGTGGATTTACGCCCAGACCTAATTGCCTCTTCAAGTCATAGGAAACTATTCATGGAGGACGATGGTTTCACTAAAGCCACTAAGGTTTCGAACAGAAAAAGCTCCAGGTTGGCAGGTGTGCCAACAAATTCAAAACGTTAATTATGAATTTTTCAGTTTGGAATGTGCGGGGTATTAACAAAGGTCCTCACCAACAAGAAGTGATTAATTTTATTGCTACTAACAATATCTCTCTTATGGCTTTGGTTGAAACGAAGGTTAGAATTCAGAATTCTAATGATATTTCTAGACGCATTAACAAAAAATGGAAATGGATTTTCAATTACGAGGACCACGATTATGGCCGTGTGTGGCTGGGATGGGATCCCTCAATCTGGTCAATTCAAATTCTTGCTAAATCGGCTCAGCATATAACTTGTTTCGTGACTTTTTTGGAGAAGCAATTAACGTTCTGTGTTTCTTTTATTTATGCTCTGAATCAGCCCCATGAAAGGGAGAGTTTATGGAGCGACCTTGCATCTCTTGCTCAGACTGTTAAGACACCTTGGTGTATTAGTGGGGATTTCAACTGCATTCTTTCGTTAAGTGAAGTTAGAGGGGGGCGAGAGCAGTGGACATCAGGTATGCAGTCTTTCTCCGACTGTGTTTCAAACTTGGCCTTGGGTCATATTAAATCGGTTGGCCCCCTTTTCACTTGGACCAATGAACGAGTCCTTCTAATTCAGAAAAGATTAGATCGTATGCTAGCAAATAAGGAGTGGTTCACCACTTTTACGGAGGCTATTGTGATTGTTAAAAATAGGGGCATTATGGATCATTGCCCACTGATTTGTTCGGTTCCTTTGAAACTTGAAAAAATTTCCAAACCGTTTCAGTTTTACAATCACTTGACTACTCTGGACTCTTTTCTGCCGACTGTTTCAAGCATTTGGGAAAATTGGTGGTATGGAGATCCTATGGGAATTCTGGTAAGAAAACTTAAGGAGGTCAAAGCGGCTTTGGTTATTCTTAACAAGAACCATGGTAATGTGGGGTCGAATGTTTCTTTGGCTCGCGTTGCACTGTCAGAAATTCAGGACCAATTGGCTCTCGATTGTGATAATCAAGCTTTGCTGCTTCTAGAACATCAAAAATGTGACAAGCTTCAAAAGGCTTTGCTAGAAGAAGAGAGTTTCCTCCTTCAAAAATCAAGGGTGCGATGGCTATCTAGTGGAGATGGTAACAATTCCTATTTTTTTAACAAGATCAAAGCTAATTGGAATGTTAACAAAATGCTAGCAATTCAAAATGAGGATGGGGTGCTAGTTACAGGGCACAAGAGTGTCTCCCAAACAGCTGTTAATTTCTTCTCCTCTACTTTGGGCACTCCTTCGCAAACGGAAAGCTTGAATTTTACTGGTTTAGATTTCAAACAAATCACTCCTGCCCAGGCTTTACTTCTGGAAGCTCCAGTCACTAATGATCTAATTCTGAAAACTCTTAAAGGTATGAAAAGAAACAAGGCCCCTGGGCCGGATGGTTTTCCAGTTGAGTTTTACTTAGAAACTTGGGAGATCGTGGGGAACTCGTTCTGTGAAGCTGTTCAAAGCTTTTTCTGTTCAGGCACTATGTATAGCTCTATTAATGCAACAAGTATTGCCCTGCTTCCAAAGGTTCTTAACCCTACTACCATGCGAGATTTTAGACCTATTTCATTATGCTCAATCCCTTATAAATGCATCGCAAAGATTATTGCTTCTCGTCTTAGAGTGGTTATGCCAAGTATTATTGACATTTCCCAGTCCGCGTTTATCCCGGGACGGTCAATTTCTGATAATATTCTCATGGCTCACGAATTATTTAGGGGATACCATCGTGACACTGGTGCTTCTAAGTGTGCTCTAAAACTCGATTTGCATAAAGCATTCGACTCGGTTCAATGGGAATTCATAATGACTGCTCTCCAAAAACTGAATTTCCCTGCTACATTTCTGAAATGGATTTTCTTATGCATTTCCACTCCATCTTATTCCGTCAAGGTAAATGGTTCGTTGTGTGGTTACTTTCAAGGAAAAAAGGGACTTCGTCAAGGGGATCCAATTTCCCCCTATCTTTTTGCAGTGGTTATGAACGTTCTTTCTGCAATGCTTGCCAGGACTCCGAATGACTTCAAATACCACTGGAATTGTAAGGAGATGAAACTTACTCATCTTTTTTATGCGGACGATGTTCTGCTATTTTCGAATGGTGATTCTGCCTCTCTCTCGCATATTATGGACTGCGTTCATCGGTTTGCTCAAAGTAGTGGTTTACATCCAAGTGTTGCAAAAAGTACGGCCTTTTTTGGAAATTGTTCCGAGGAATTCAAGACATGGTTCGACACTAACTTCGGTATTGTCCATGGAGAACTTCCAGTTCGGTTTTTGGGTGTGCCTTTAGTATCCTCTATGCTTCGTCACAATGACTGTTTGCCTCTGTTCGATCGAATTGCAGCCAGGATATCTTGCTGGACATCATCTTTGCTTTCCCTGGCAGGTAGAGTTCAACTCATTAGGGCTGTTCTTTATGCTATTCAAGCTTACTGGTCCAATCATTTCATTTTCCCAGCTTCTGTTCATGCAAGGTTGCAGTCTATCTTTACTAGATTCTTCTGGAAAGGTGATATTAATGCGAAAGGAGGTGCGAAAATAAGTTGGGAAAAAATTTGTTTGCCGTATGAGGAAGGGGGCTTAGCTTTTAAAAACTTGAAAGATTGGAATCAAGCTCAGTTGATCCATCACCTTTGTAAGGTTATTGGAAAAAGCAATTCTCTGTGGCCTCAATGGGTTAATAAAACGCTGCTGAGGAATCAACATTTCTGGACTATGAAGATGCCACATGATTGTTCCTGGTTTTTCAGAAATTTACTCAAACTTCGACCGCTGGCTCGTAGTTGCCTTTCTTTTAACATTGGCAATGGCTTAAATACTTCCCTATGGTTCGACCCTTGGTGGCAAAACACATGCTTGGCGCATAACAATCAAGATTGAATTATTGCTCAGGCTGGTATCTCGAGCGAGGCGACAGTGAATTCTATTATCAATTCGGGTAGGTGGATTCTTCCTGGGCTCCCTAATCGTTTCCATCACCTTGATCCTGGTTTGCTGCATTGGAATCAGAATTTTGATTTCCCTCCTTTTGATCTAGCTGCGGCTGATACAATTCGCTGGGACGGAATTTTAGTTTCGAAAGTTAAAACTAGAGCTATCTGGAATTCTATTCGATCTACTTCTCCACTAGTACCTTGGCACAATCTGGTTTGGAATAGGCTGAAAATTTTGAGATACGCCCATTTAGAATGGCTTCTTTGTCATGGCCGTCTATCCACTTTTCACAGACTTGCTTCGTTCGGCTTGGAAGTTTCTCCGTTCTGTAACCTTTGCGTTGGGGGAATTGAAACAGATTCTCACCTGTTCATTACTTGTTCTTATGCTCGATTTATTCTCTCAAACCTAGCTGTTACTGTTAAGTTTCCTATTGCAGGGTCAACTTGGGTGGAGTTCATCTCTTCTTTGGGTACTATCTACAACATCTTTCATTGGAACATTGCTCTTCTAACAGCTCAGATTTTTTCGTATCATTTATGGCGTGAAAGAAATGCTCGCATTAATGATAGAGGGGCATCACCTCCGAACATTTTGCTTCACAAGATCATGGTGGAAATTAAATCGAAGGTCACAAACACGGACTGGTTTATGAAGCATGCGAATTTGGAGTTATATAGATGGCTTTTTATTTGATTAGAGTTTTTTTCTTTCTCTTTGTAGTTTGTTTGTAGTCGGTTTGTCCTTCTTTTGTTTCTCTCTTTGCTTTGGCATAGAGCACGGGTTAATCCCGAATCCTGTCCTCTTTTTTTAATATAATATTAATTTAGCAAAAAAAAAAAAACAATATCTCAATTATTTAATCCAAAATTTTAAAATATTCCTCCTTTTATTATTATCTATTTATTTATGTTATATATATATATATATATATATATATATATATATATATATATATATATATATATTATTACATTTTCATTCCGTTTATTCCTCGAACAGGCAGACAGAAATACGCACAACGGCGCGTGAACCCCACGCGCCACCGCTGCCTCCTGCCGCCGTTCCCCTGGCAATCTCTCTTTTCGAAAACATCTCTCCCATCCCCGTCTCTCCTCTCTCTCTCTCTCTCTCTCTCTCTCTCTCTCTCTCTCTCTCTCTCTCTCTCTCCCCCTCTCTCTCGCTCTCTCTCTCTCTCTCTCCCTCTCTCTCTCTCTCTCGCTCTCCCTCCGTTCTCAATCTCTCCTCGTCGGTCTCTCTTTTGACAAACACCCACCTTTGCCGTTTAAACCACCCAACACCACCACCGCAACGGTGGTGGTCGACTTCCTCCAAACAACCCACTCGACAAAAACGATAATTCCCCCCCCCCCCCCCGTTCTCCGATTACAAACCGACTACAACACTAATCGAACACAACCCAGCACACAATAATCTCTGTCTCGTTTCTCTTCTCTTCCGTCACTTCCTCCCAACCCCAATCAACACCACCACCGCAGCGGTGGTGGTCGACTCTTCCCCAACGACCAACAATTGACAGCAAAAACACGATTACTACTCAAACACAATCCGTCCATCCCTCTCCTCTTTCTCACCCTCTTCCCCTCGATGCCTCTCTAATCTCTTGCTCGAACACAACAAGCAAAATGACAATCACAACAACACAATAATCTCCCTCCCCATCTCAGTTAACAATCGGAACAAAAAGAAAAAGGACACAAACCGACTAATCTCAAATTTATGAACCGAAAAAAAAAGTTAACAAAGAAAAGGAGGAAAAAAAACAATATGGACTACTTGTATGATATTTTAATAGTCAACTGTCAAAGTATTACTTGGTTAATGATTTGAGTGATGTGTACAAAAAATTAGAAAACAAGAATTCATTCTTTTACGTGTTTATAATATAAATCCTCCAAAAGTATTACTCGTTCTAACTAGTGTCGCACCGATTGAACATGATCTATATTTTTAAAAATATTTTTCAACGATCCAACCGTAAGGATGATGTTATATACTGATTTTAGTGATGTGTAAAAAAAATTAGAAAAAAATAAATCATTCTTGTATGATATTTTAATAGTCAACTGTCAAAGTACTACTTGGTCAAACTAGTATAATTTTAGATTAATATATTTTCTAATTTTTTTTTCGACGATCCAACCATACGGATGTGAATATATAATGATTTGAGTGATGTGTACAAAAAAATTAGAAAACAAGAATTCATTGTTGTACGTGTTTATAATATAAATCCTCCAAAAGTACTACTCGTTCTAACTAGTGCCGTACCGATTGAACATGATCTATATTTTGAAAAATATTTTTCAACGATCCAACCGTAAGGATGATGTTATATACTGATTTTAGTGATGTGTAAAAAAAATTAGAAAAAAACAAATCATTCTTGTATGATATTTTAATGGTCAACTGTCAAAGTACTACTTGGTCAAACTATATAATTTTGGAATAATATTTTTCCGATTTTTTTTTCGACGATCCAACCATACGGATGTTAATACCTAATAATTTGAGTGATGTGTACAAAAAATTAAGATAAAAGAATTCATTCATGTACGTGTTTATAATATAAATCCTGCAAAAGTACTACTTGGAATAATATTTTTTCTAATTTTTTTTCGACGATCCAATCGTACGGATGTTACTATTTTTTCAAAAATAGAAATAATAATCCGTGGCAAAACACTAGAATGAATATCTATTCTATTGATATTCCGAAAATTTGAATTTTTTGTTTCGAAATAAATTTCTGAAATTTCTTAAAATTTCGTGATCCAAAATCTGAAATTTCACTTCCCTCCCTTCACTAATTTATATTGCCGCTTGTTAATATTTGATTTCCTCCCTTCATTTCACTTCCCCCTTTACTAAAATTTCATTTCCCTCTTTTATCAAAACATAGACCTAATTGAAGCGCCCTCTAGCCCTTTGTCTCTCTACGTTTCAGGCATCTAAAATGGAGTCATTTTCTTCTATGTGACCCAATTGATTTACTCTCTCTGTTTATCTCTAATTCTCTCTCTCTCTCTCTCTCACCCAATTGATTTAGTCTCTCTTTTTATCTCTAATTCTCTCTCCCATTTCACTTCCCTCTTTACTAAAATTTCACTTCCATCTTTACTAATCTTGGAGATCTTGACGAATATATATGATATGCAAAGCAGAGCGTTGCAGATTGCTGGAAGAGAAAAGGTCTGCAATACTTAGGTTAGTGCTGCCCTAGAAGCTCTTATATATGATATGTATTGTATATGTAATATCTACCTTTAAGTTTATATGCATAATTTTGTAGTTTTTCATGTTATCCTATGTTTTATTTTATGTAATAAATTAACCTGTCGATATTACAGCTGATAAGAGGAGTGAAGGTGAAGCAGCAGCCTGCAAGACCGAGATCTGAGGCAAGAGTGAAAGCTACTAGGAAAAACCGCAACTCTGGAGCTGGTAATGGACATTCCTCAAAACCATCGAAATTGAACGGATAGTGAAGAAGTTAAGCATAAGCAAAGAAGTGGCAAACTTTAGCGAAGAACATTACTAATTAACATTTGCACTCTTTCAATATTTTCCACTCTTTATCCCTCTTTAAAATGAATTTGATAGAGAGAGCATGTGTCTTATATAGTTATATGTGTTAGATTGTCGTGTCACAATATACCCCTATCTTTTTTTTCATCTGCAAAATAAGTGCTCTGTTCTTTTTATATATGTATCTACCTCGGTTACTATCAGTATTGCTTTAAATTACTTAAATTTTTTTCCTTCACATTACCACAGGACTCTCACTCAAGTCCGAGGAATTGACAGCTTTGTTTTTGTTTCACATTATGTGGTGAGTTTTGCTTCTGCAGTATGCTCTTGTAACTTTCTTCAATAAGCAATGAACCCCCTTCTTCTCTTTCCTGATAACTCAAGATAACTGCAGAATACAATCTTTCATGTATGATATATTACCAGGATGTCATTGACCAAACAAGTTATTAACTAGTAATTTTAATCAGTAGTAACTAGGCAACAGAAAGAACGCTCAGAGAGGAATAAGCAAGCTGCATTTGATGCTTTGGTTCAATCTGGTGCAAGTATACATGATCGTTATGCTTTGCTGTGGAATCAACAAATGGAACGGTGAACGTCCTTGACTTATACCCTGCTACAAGTTTTGACTTCTTATTCAAAACTCTTAATAAATGTTTAATTATCCAGGAGAAAGAAGTTAGCTCAGCTTGGAAGCGCGACCGGTGTTTAGAACTCTGGTGAAGTATTTAGTTGGAGTGCCACAGGTATTTTTTTGTATAGATGAGTAAACTATTTCACTATCTCTCATCCCACCTTACACTGATTCCTATATACTCTTGGCTTTTCGATGAACTAATTTTTTTTCCCGCTATCTGTTATGGGATGTCTGCCCACACTTTTGTATAAATATAGATTCTTAAAACGATATATATTTTTGTTAGCTTTGGAGATATTACTTACCATTGCAGTGCATTAAATCTTTGTTTCCTTAGAAAATTATAGACTCTTATGTTCACTTGTGTATAGTGCAGGTTTTACTAGATTTTATCAAGCAATGAAATGATGATCATGGGTATGTCTATGTGTCTCTGTCTTGCTGCAGTGTCTCTTTCTTTATAACATTACATGAATTTAGCTATGTGGGTTATATTTCAACTTTTACCTGGACACTGGACAGTTTCTAGGATGGGCATGCTTTAGTACAACCTGTAATTAGTGTTTTGTGAAATTCTTCTACAGCCCTATGTAAAATTATGAGATTTATTTTGTTTCTTGGGTTCTAGGCTGAATCGAACTTTTATTCATTGCATATAATCCCATGAATGACTAAGAGTGTCTTTTTTTTTTATGCAGGCCGTTAACTTTTACAATGTAAAGAATGACAAGAAGCGAAAACATCAAGGGAAGGATCAAGAGAAAATCTCATCGACATCAAGCAAGTTAAAAGACATTGTAATTTAGATGATGGTAGTGGTACTTTGTTGGGAATTGGTACCGCTAGTAGCTTTGTAGCGATGAATATTGATTGGTACGTAGTTTTTGTAGTTTGGTTTTCTTTACATGTCCAGAACCATTATTAATTAAGATACTTTTAGCCAATGTCCACCAATGATTAACACTTGTATTATATATCAAGCAATGCTTTTATTAAAATCCCTTGTGAGGAAATGACTCACACAACAGGAAAATAAAAACTACTTAATGTTAAACAAAGTAATGTGCGAGAAGAATACAAACGATAGGTTAAAACCCACAAAACTATTGTCTCTTTTAACAAATAACAACATGTTATACTCTGCAAAACCATTATTTGAAATAATTTCAAACAAGGAGTTATATACTAAGAAAGTGTTATCCTACCCACTCTACAACAACATGCCATATGAGATAACATGTTGTACATCTAACCATAAAACAAATCGTTTTTGCTAAGAAACCATTGTCTGTAGTGACATACAACAACAGCCCTGATCAAGTAAATGATTCTATCTTTTGCACTTCAACAATAGGCTTTCCTTTAAAAACCATTGTCTTTACTGCTTAAAACAACAATATATTCGTTAAAACGTGTTGCATTATTGGAGATTTGACAACAGGTTTCCAAAGAAGTGTTGTTGTTTCTGGGTATCAGACAACTATTTTCAGGTGGCTTTTACTTGTCTTTCAATTCTCACACAACAGTTTGCTGTGTGTTGTCTGAGGTGTGTATTAGACGACTTCTCAATAGTCAACAGTTTTTGGTACATTCAGACAACACGTTTTGAGTGTCGTCTAAAGTAAAAATCCTTGTAGTGAAGCCCCTTTTGGCAGAATTCGTGAGATCTATGGGACTAGATACTTTGGATGAGCAGTTTGAAGAAGTTCCAGAAGATGATTTACAGGCTGAGATTGCAGTGGAGGAAGAAGTAATGGATGTGGAAGATGAGTGCTTTCTTTTTTTGTTTTTTTTGAATTATAACTTATTTAGTTATTGGGCTATCTAAAATATTGGGTTAGTTATTTGGGGGCCTTTGGGTTAAAAGTCTTTTGGACTAGTGGTTTGTTTCTAGCTATGATTAGTAGTACGGATTATTGATCTGGATAATTGTAATGGTTTGGCTAGGTCCAATTATCTACTAATTCTTTTTTTTTTTGCTTTCCAAAAAAAATAATTCAAATAAACAATTTATTAAGTTTAATTTTATTTTTTCAATTTTAATAATTCATAAATTACTCATAATATAAAAATACCCAATTGATTTAAAATTTTAACTTTTTTTATCACTTTAAATCATAAATAATAATTTAAAATTAATAGCGGTGTGCTTAATTAGACTTGTGAAATTAGGTTAATTAACCGATCAAAATTATTCTATTCCAATAATAAGATCATTTTGTAAGATGTATGTTGAGACTTGCTCATCCTTACATACTAGGTGGCTAAATGGCAAGAATGAGGACGTTGAGCATGAGAATGAACGAGGAATAAGAGATTGTATTTGTGGTCAAATAAGCGTACGTCTGATCATAGCCTGTGACGAGGATTTACATAATTTTGTTGAAAAAAAACATGTTAATGCACAAATCATGTTTTGTTGGCATCCATTTCTTAACTCCTTAAAGAAACTTGAACATATTTCCTTTTTTTTTTTTATGAATTTAGACTTTTTTTATTCTGGAAAAAAGTACGTAAATATGTACTTTTTTCGGAAATAAGTAACTTATTTCTGCAAGATAACGAATATTAAATTCCCAATACACATTTTTCTCCAAAAAAAATTATGTAAATATGATATTTTTTCCGAAATAAGTAACTTATAAGTTCGATTTACGATTTGGCAAATGGGACCGTTCCCACTTAGTTTATTTATATTATTTAGCATGTGACCACATCAAGTGTACCAACATACTTTTTATATAAAGTGTGGTTAGCTTCTAAAAGCCCTCGCTTTGCACTTTGAGTTGATGCTCTTGAAGTCTCTTCGAGCCGTGCGGTTTTCGTGTTTAATAACGAGGGTACGGCCATTTTAGTGTTAACGTTGGAGTATAATTCTGATGATGTGGTAATGAAGCTGGTTATGGTGGGATAACACTGGCCTGGAGCTGTTGGGCTTTACATCCATTCATCATTGCCATCCTAGTGGCTAAATTCATCATTGCCATCCTAGTGGCTAAATTGCTGGCTTATCCGCTTATACATTAATGCTAAATATCTCGAAAAAAATTCAAAAAATATTAAATAATACATAACGTTATTTTATTTGTGAGATTTATATAAGTGCATGAGGATTTATTCATGGAAAATGCAAGGTTTCATGAATTTGATTCCAAAAAAATTTCCAAATTACATGTGTCATTCCTTGATTGGCTATAATTTTAATGACCCGCCAAGGTCACATCAATGTCACCCCGATTAAAATCATTCATAGTGTCAACTCATTCCAAATCATTCACGAATTTTTTTTTGTTCCCAATTCGGATAACTAGCACTACTCTTTATTCATTTATGACAACTTAGTAGTAGAGATCTCTAACATTTCTAGTATTAATTTAACTGACAATCAATAAGAGGACCTCTTATGATTTGTTCTTTTTTGTCATTTTTATGTTGGATAATCATGTACGATGGCTGTCGCATTTAATATGTTTGAAGCTTTATTATACAAAATAATTAACAGGTTTTATGAAAATTTTGAATGAATATATCACTTTTTCTTACGAGTAAATTTATGAATACAAAATTATGTATAAAAAATTATACAAATTATGTGGTAATGGTAACATGATAAATGAGATGTTTTTGTTAATTGACGTACATAATACACATGAATTCATTACATTTAATTAAATTATAAATATTAGAAATAATATATATATATATATATATATATATATATATATATATATATATATATATATATATAACTTTTTATAACTCTTTTTTACACAATTTAGTACCTTTACCATTTTCCTTTTCTTATTGCATGTAATTTAACGTTCTCGCCAATAGAAACTAGCAGCTTCATTCTTCCTTTTTCCCCCCCCCAAAATTTGCAATTCTTTTTTCTTTTTCTCACAATTTGCAATTCTTTTTTTACCAAATCAAAATTTGCAATATAAGTTAGAGATAGAACAAAAATACGAAGGGGCCAGATTTTTTATAAAAAATATCAGATTTATCAGATTTTTCAAAATCAGATTGGACCAGTTTTTTCTAAAATGGAGTCGGATTAGACCAGGCCGGATTTTCTCGAAAATTTCTGGCCGGATTAGATTTTTTCAAACAATTTTAAAATTAATATTTTTGACTTTTTGTATAACTAATTAATGAATTTGAGATAAAATTGAAAACTTGAAAACTTTATTCAAGATTTTTTCAATTTTATAAAAAATTGATAAAATATGAGTTCAATTTTTTCAATTCAATTTTATAAAGACGGGACCAGGCTTTTGTACCAATTTCTCAAACTGAATTTTTCCCAAATATATTTTAACTATCTTCTACCATGCTTTCAATAGTCTTTCTCACCTTTGCATTTTTCATCTCTCACGTGTTTTGCAGGGAAAAACTCCCTGAAAATTAAAGGACTAGACTAATATAAAAAATTAAAAAAAAATTGATTTGGTTCACTTAAATAATCCGTTAAGCATAATACCCAATTGGGTAGAATTCTTAAAAATCAAAGAATTAGATCAATAAAAAAAAAGTAAAACGTAAATAAAATTGATTAGATTCACATCAATGATCTGTTAAGCATAATATAAAAATTGTAAAATTGACAACTTGTATTAAACATAATAGTCATTAGAAATTATTATACTATATTTCATTGCCGACCTATTACAGGAATATTTAATTTACATTTTGAAGGAAGAGTGGATGATTTCTTTAGATTTTTAGTGATACTCCTTGATGATTCAACTCCCTTTTGACCATCTTCTGATGTACCACTCTCTGTACATGAGATGTAATTCCGGGGTTCAAACTCCATGTCTTCATAATTTACATCTTCATTGTCAGACATCACTCCGTACCACTCTCTGTACATGAGATGTAATTCGGGGGTTCAAACTCCATGTCTTCATAATTTACATCTTCATTGTCAGACATCACTCCGTCCAGATCATTTCTAGCAGATATATAAGTTCCTCATCTGGCCAAGGAAGTCACCTCCTGAGGCACAACAAGTTTTGCTCTTGCAACACTGGAATCCCAACAAATCAAATAGTCCTGAATCATCAAGCAAATTTAAAATTAGGTTACTTGAATATATAAAACAAAGATATTTAGTAGTACAAATATCACCATCTAACTTAATCATCTGCCTAATCACAGTATAATATTCTCTGTTATTTAAAACTCCACTTGTTATTTATTTGTATAGAACTTCAAAAATATAACTAGACCATGTATAGTACACAACACATTTTATATGAACTTTGATCAAAAATAAAAATCAATTGGATTGTAAATTATTTGCTCCTACAACAACTAGATTGTAAATTATTTGCTCCTTTTTCTTGCAAAACTTCTCTTGTTTCCCATAAATAAAACAATAGTTTTATTAATGTTATGTAAATAACTAAAAAAATTAATAACAATCATACAAAACTGTTTAACAATGTATATTTTTGATTGAATTGTATGTAATGTACCTTGGTGATGGGATGGACGGTATGAATTATATTACTTTTAAGTGGATCAATCATGGTAGAAATATACATCTCTTTGATAAAAAAAACATTATAATAAGGTTATGAATGATAAAAGAACATTATAATAAGCTTAGGAATATTTTACAGTATATATGAGGAAGAAATGAATGGGGGATATGAAGAACCAACAAAAAAATTTATAAAATTTCTGATCTAATTGTGAATGGATGTAGGGAGAGAGTTTGTATATTTATACTTAAAAAGTAATCTGTTTCAATCGTGTAACTGACAAAAAAAAGTAGTTTATCGAACATTCTAGAGACATACAGTAAGAGCCCGTTTGGCTTTCATTTAATCCAAGTCCAGAAAGTTTTAAGTCATTTTTAACATATTTGGGTACCAAATTCTAAAGTGGATTTAAAGTTGTTTAAAGCCCATAAGTGAAAAGGTACTTTAAACTTATGACATCGGAGTTAGATTGGTTGGTGCATCAGTCTCAATTTTTTTTTCTTTTAAAATTTTTAAATGTTGATGTGTGAGTTTAATTACAATATATTTTATCTCTTCATTTTAGTTTATTATATAATAAAAAAAATTAATTTTAAATCAAAAGTGATTTTAAGCCAGAATATCTGAAACACTAAATGAATTTTAAGTAAAATTATCCAAACAGTCATATTTAACTTAAGAATATAAATTTTACATTTAACTTAAAGCCAAAATATTGAACTTTAAATCATGAATAACTTATTTTAAACTAATCCAAACGAGCTCTAAGTAACTATCTAGAAGATTCGAGATATGTGAAATAAGAGTGTGCTCACATATATCTTTAACTACTTTTATATATTAATTTAAAAATTATAAATCCTCTATTTGTGCTGTAAATTTTATTCATAAAATATACTCAAACTCCTCATAATTTTATTAAAAATGAACTTTTTGCGTTACTTTAGCTTTTTTTTCTGCTATTTTTTTTGTTTTAATATGAGAGATCTACAAGAATCAACATATACAAGGATTACATAAAAAAACTGAAAAAGTAAATAAAGGTGAAAATTCCTAAATTAAGAATGGGTTTTCTAATGTGTATCTAAGACATATTCAAATAAAGTTGGTTCATTTTAATTGGTTAATATTTTTGTGCATACAAACCATTATTATTATTATTATTGCAAACAAATCAATCAAAAAATACCAATTTAGCTGGGTACTGTGACGCCCCCAAATCCACTACTTGTAGACTTAGGTCGCCACTTATCGTCAACACCTGTCTTATCCAAAAATACAATACAATGCATAATAAACATGAAGGTTTTATCGTACAACAGTGGTTCCATCCCACAAGTCCAAGCATCGACAAGTCTCGGAATTACTACAACATATAACTAGTACACACGATATCAATACACACGTCGGAAGATATGCTAATAGTCTTCGATAGCGTCGTCGCCTCTGAGATAAGCACACTAGTCCAGCTCAGTGCTCTGGTGCATTTTCTCCTTTCCCTTGAAACGAGAGGTTTCGCCTTTTTCCGTCTTCACTGAAAAATAATATCAACAACAAGATTGAGCAACTAGGTGCTAAGCAAGTCCACTGACTCGCTCTCTCACTAACAAGGAAGGTGGAAAAAAAACAACTCTATTTATGAAAGATACTCGTATGCAGGCAAAATGCTATGGAAATACTTATGGATAAACTCAAAAAACTTAACTCTGAATAAAGAAATTGGAATTTAAAACTTGAGATACCGATCTTCCGCCTTTACGATACCCCACAGCGAGATCAACCGCTGTGTCTCAAGTACCGCACACCCGTGATACCCCAAAGCACGATCACTACTATGTCACAGGTACCACTATATCGTTTTGCTAGCAAAAAGGTGGTTGAAAAATCAACCTGGCAACTATTGTGTCAAAATGTTAATATTTCTCTTTCGATACCACGAGTTTATTCCTCGTGTTGATCTGAAAGAAAACCCATGGGCCATCTCCCATGTTGACCAGTGGATTATATGATTATTCCTCCGGATAAAAATTGATTGATTTGGATACTTATTCGATTCTGGCCGACCGCCAGTCTACACTTTGTACGAGACCGACCTGAACAAAAGGCCGTCACAATATTTTCAAAAGAACAATTTCGTTGACACGAACAATATGTCAATTCAAGACAATAAGTAACAACCTTGAACAAGTAAGCTTCGTTGATTAGAATATTTCATGTGAAGTCGTCTTGAAATAATAAGAACGATTCGATTCGGAAGGAAAACTTCCAATTTCGCTAGAATACGTATTTTAGAGGAAATTCTGATGATATACTATTCTTCTATTCACTATTCTGAATGCAACTATTTTGATTCGAATAATGAATCAAATTTGAATATTGAACCAACATTTATCGGATCTGAACAATAGATCCGATTAAAGTCAATTAAGATACCCTGGATTTCAATCAAATTACGTTCTATGAATTTATCGAAATTTTGGGAAAATCTCTAAAATTTTTAAATCAATATTATGATAAACAGGGTATTTTATAATGAACCGGCAATTCAAAACATAATTTTAACAGAATAATATCCAAAAATTTCTCGAAATATTTCAGAAGAAGTGAGGGTCAGAAGGTACTTGCCTTGATCTCGAAGTGCAATGAATACAGATAAAATTTATACTTTACCCGTGAACTTGGCTTCGGTCTACGGCTCGAGGATTATTCTCTAAAAATGGCAACCAGAAATACGTGAGCGATTCGTCAGAATAAAATATTCCCAATCCGATAATATAATTAATAATAATATAATATCTCATGAAAATCTCTAAAATAAATAACGGAAAGAAATTCCCGGATAAATAAATCTCTCTTTGAACTGAGGAATTAAATCTGGAGAATATATCCTATTTTTAATATCTGGAAATCTCCATTTATTTAATTACAAGAAAATTCTCATTTAAAAAAAAAGGGCTCTAATCATTTCTAAGTATTCGCTAGCAATTAATTAGCTATTTAAATCACACTTTCCAAAAATAAATTAGCTCTTATGAATCATCTAGAAGTCTCTAAAATTCTCTAATTTAATTAATATTAATCTCTATTTATTCTCAAAATAAAATAATTCAACAATCCATTTTTATTAAATTTAAATCCATAATATTTATTATTAATCTCACAACTAAGTTCTCTTCCATTTTTAATCTCGTAATTAATTTAATAATAATCCGATTTTAACCTCTAAATAATCTGGTCCGATCCGGTTAATTAAATTAATCCGGATATATTAATTATCAGCTTCCTAAATTAAAATCATTTTTAACTCTATTTATTCACAAATATTCCCTCTCTTATTAATAAATCATTAAATCTCTAAATTAAATCCAAATAATCACCACAATAATTCTATTTAATTAATAAATTAATCACCATTTTTAATAAATTATTTATTTCTAACCAAATTAAACAATAACCCAATTATTATGTACATCCCGATAACAATGGCGTGGGTCCCACTTCCCCAACACCACCACGCGCCTTCCTCCCCTGCACCCCTTCCATCCCGAATCTCTCTCTCACATCTCTCTCTCTAACTCTGCAAATCTCTCTCTCTCTCTCTCTCTCTCTCTCTCTCTCGTCCTCCATCTCTCCCTCCGCCTCTGATCCCCCTCGCATCTTTCCTCCCTACCTCTCCATTCTTTCTTCTCTCGTTATCTCTTTCTTTTCTCTGGCGTCTCTCTCTCGTTCTCTCCGCTCCTCTCTCGCTATCTCCCTTCCTCCTCTCTTCCTCCAATCTCATCTCTCTCCCTCTATTTCTTGATCTCACCCAAATCTCTCCCGTCGTCTTCCCTCTCTCTCACTGTCTCTATCTCTCTGAATTCTTACCACCACCATACGAATCCAACCCACCTTATCACTTCGATACAATCGGCAACACCACAACCCACATCAAAACAACCTAAAACAATCGGAAAACACTACACACTACTGACATATTATCTCCAAAAAATGAAATTGTAAACGAAGAAATAAGTAAAAAAAATAAAACTACCTGATGGTTTTGAATATAGCTCGAGTTTTTGTTCGGTTGAAGAGAGAGTAGATGAGTTTGCAGGAGTTTGTTTTGGTGTGAACAAATAAGTATAACCCCTGTTTCTTAATAAAGATGTGGCCGGTTTGTTTTTAAAAAAAAATGAGTGCTGTGTATATGTTTTGTATAAGTGGGTGCTTATAAAATTAAAAAGAATCAAATATGGGGGACAAATATGAGTGTCATAATAATGACAATTTAGGATAGATTGATATGTTGGTTCCTGACTAGTATGAACGTAGCTATCAATTAAGATATGTATTAAGAGTTGTATGTAATTGATTTAACATATCTTATACTCCCTCCGTCCCAACAGGTTCTTTACAGTTACTATTTTGGGACGTCCCACCCATTTCTTTGCATTACCAAAAATAGTAACTTTTAACAATAAAATACATTATTACATCCACTACTTCACTCTACTTTTTCAACACTTTACACTATTACACCCACTACTCCACTACTTTACTCTACTTTTTCAACACTTTACACTATTACACCCACTACTCTACTTATTTTAACAATAAAATCACTATTACACCCACTACTACACTATTACATCCATTTTACACTATGTTATTATATTCTTGTCTTGTAATTGATAGGGTAGTTGTGTGATGTATATAAACACAATTTAGGTTTTACTTCATTGTGATCGCTGACATGAGATATCTCGTAACCTAGCAGCTCTCAAAAACAACAGAATTTTTTGAGAGAGTTTGTAATAGTTTTATATCAGACTTAATAAAGCTGTTATTTATTCATACTCGTGTTTATATTATTGTTAAAATCGAAAATCTTATACAATTCCATTCAACCCCCCTTCTACAATTGTAAATTCCTGGGCAACAGTCCTAAACCATTAATTCATGATGGTTGATTTGATGGAGAATTACTTGCATCTCTATATTGCATTTACTTTGATAACAATGAGTGTTTTGGTTTTGGCTTCTACATTTCATTAGCTTAGTAAAACAAGTATCACAACTAGATCAACAAAAATTGTAAATAATGCATTAAAACTGTATATTTTATAAATAAATTAAAATAGTTTTTATCAACGGAGTCGTGACAGTTAATTTTGTTGGCAACTTCCGACGGAAGTAACGACAAATAAAGCGTTGTCAAGTTGTTGCAATTCCATTGCTAAAATCAGCAATGGAAAAAAATTCTATCGTTAAAATTTCCCCACAACTTATATTACAACAAAAAATTTCGTCGACTATTCCATCGCGATTCTTGATTGCCAACGGAATCTGGCTGTTGGTGACGGAATTTTCCGTCGCTGAATGCGAGATTTCTTGTAGTGTTAGTAGTTATTATGTTTAGTTAATTGATATAAAAATATAAAAAACAATTATTATTGAGTTTAATCTTGGTTGAAACGTAGAATCTATATTCAATTAGAAACATATTAAATTTAGTTTAATTGGTCTAAAATTTAGTAGACTATGATCAATGTTAAAATAATTCATTGCTTAACTAATACATGGTAGACTTGTATTATAATGAAGGATGTTCAAAAACAATTCTTTTTTTAAAGTCAAGCACATACATTAAACCAAACATAAAATGTCAGAAAGTACAAATGGAGAAATTTTCGTGGCACAAGGATTTTTCCAGACCTGCTCAACACCAAAAGGAAAGATCTTAGCAAGCTGATGAGCAACAACATTCCCATCTCTTCTCACATGAGACCATATAACCTATGAAAAATACAACTTGTTGCTAAAACATCCTCCAACACAGAATCAATATTAGAAGAGAAAATAGCAGCTTTTGAGAGACGATATACCAATACTTGCTAGTCATACTCCAGGATGATGTTTTCCAGTCCATACCGACGTCCAAGGCGCATAGCCATTAACATTGCTTTGCATTTCGCGATCTCTACTTACCACCAAGCTCGTACCCTTCTTATTGCTGTGAAGAGGACAACACCTTGATTTTCTCTAGCCACTACCCCCAAACCAACCCAGCCAGTTTGCGATATTACGTAATGTAAAAGATATAAGAGTTTACTACTGTTATGTATTATTTGACTTATATATTATTTGACTTGCAGTCTGAGGTTTTAGCTGTTGCATTTGCACTGCTGGCAGCTGGGGCTGTGATATTGACACTGAATGTGTCTGTTGGTAAACAGGTTCTCTCCTATTCCTGTCTATAAATATTTAAAGTTTGATTGAAGGATGCAAGTATTTGGTTGTGCACTTGAAAGAATAAATTTATAGTAGATTGATAGTTGACTGAAGTTTGAATTGCATGGTATCTGTATGGTCACATAATCTTCTTCTACAGCTTGAGTCTTTTGGTTTTGTTTAAGCTGCTTGTGGTGGGCATAATTCTAGCCTGGAGCTCTTGGGGGCTTCATATATATCCATCTCTCATTACCATTAATTAGGAGCCCGGATCCTCTGTATCCTTCTCCATGCCCCCTTCTGTGTCCCCTGTATTAAAAAGTGCCCCTGGCAGGCCCATTTTAAGAAAAAATATTTTTATTTCCATTTTTCTTAAAATGGGCTCCGCGACACCCTATTTGTATAGAAGACACAAAAGGGACATGAAGAAGGGGACAAAGATTCTCACTCATCAAATAGTGGCTGAACTGCTACTGATATAGGAGTTCTTATATATTAATTTAACTGACAATCAATTAAAGGAGTTCTTATAGTTTGTTACTCCCTCCGTCCCAAAAAGAGACGTCCCAAAATTAATGAACCTACTATACTTACTATTTTTTAACACTACTTTTCACTATTACACCCACTAATTTTACTTTTTTTTATTAAACAAATATTATAAATACTAATGAACCCACTAACACTACCAACAGTAATTTCATGTGTTTACAGTAATATTTTATGCATTACTCCTAATATTTTATAGCATCGTTCCTGAAGAAGCTGACAAAAAGTAAGCCAACTGTTATATTTTCTTAAAATGCGTGAAAAACGAATCGGCTCAAACAATACAGGACATAGGGAGTAATTTTTATTGTTTTTATGTGGGATAATCATGTACATTGGCTCTGATTTAATATGTTTAAAGGTTCATTATAGGAAATTAGTAACTGGTTGTATGAAAAATTTTAATGAAGGTGTTACTTTTTCTTTTGATGGCCCGGATTTCCTCAAAAATGTGCAGGCCGGATTCAAATGGGTACGATTAGATTTTTCAAACAAAAATATTATTTTTGACTTTTTTTTATTAACTTCTTTCTGAATTTTTGGATTTTATTGAAAAATTTAAACTTTTTTACAAGATATTTTGAAAATTTTAAAATTTTATTTAATATTTTTTCAATTTTATAAAAGATTTGGATAAGATATGTGTTTACGAAATTTTTATTTAAAATTTTCAAAAAATCTAATAAAATCCCAAATTATTGGGTTTTTGTTTAGATTGGATCCAAATGGGATTGGACTTAAATTCAGAATTTTTTCAAAAGATATATAATCTTAATCTATCGAATTTTTGCTAAATCGAGCCTAAATTCTTGGACATGAATTTGGATTTTTTATTTTTTTTCAAATCGGCCCAAATAGGATTTTTTGTGAAATCTATATGTGGTTACTTAAGACTGCCGGCTAAATTGAATTTTTTCACATATAGTTTTTCGAGTTTTTTGTGAATTAGATGGGACTGATTTTTTTTTATTAGAATTTTTTGATGCATCTTTTACATTTAGTACTACCGGAGCCAGCTCACTAATACAAATTCTCTAAGAACAAGTCCAAGTTCAATATTATTTCCTTGTTAATATTTTAAATATTACTAAGAGGAGGGTCTTCTTAGTTTACGATAATGTGTTGTATATCAATTTTCATAATAGTCCTTCCTAGTACTTGTTTTTTTTATTATTTTAAAAATAATTTTAAATTTTGACTATGTACAAGTAAAGGAAAAAATAAATATTTTTTGGATAAAAATAATATAACGGATAATTAAGGATTATAAATAAAAAATAAGTTACGTATTTTATTTTTTTAAAGTAATTCTTAGGAATTTGTTTTATACTGAATTTCTCAAAATTTTATATGTTCGGCTTATTTTGCTTAGAAGACTTGTTAGACTTGAAATTGTTTGCTCTTGTATTACAAGATTAAATTAAAAAGAAACTAAAATCATTTATGGTCTTTGAAAGGGTAATTGCATATGGTAAGGGGCAAACCAACAATTTTGTTCAGTGCTATCTTCTGTCATGCTTTCAATATGGAATCTTTCTCAAAAAATAATATGCAACTGTATTTAAAATACTGTAATGGTTATTGGCAAATAATAACTTAAACTGAAAACGAAACCAATACTTGAATGTATAATAACAATAATAAATAAAATCACTTGGTACTTCAATTATCACCTTCTATCTAACAACTTTTTATTTGCTTTGCATAAAATGCCTCTCAGCAGATAAGTTCTCCAAGGAGTTGCTATTAACTTCTAGAGTTTGAGCTCACAGGCACCCAATCAGGCATAGGCTTTTGAACTGGGTCGGGGTCGGGCCAATGGGTGACTTTATCCTCCAGCACTTGAATCCCAACCAACTAAATAGTCCTGAATCATCAAGCAATGAAAGTACCATTTAAACAGAGGTCGTTTGGTTGACAGGTAAATATATGGGAACTTGATCTTCTTAGGAAGTAGAAAATTATAAATTTGTTTGGTTAACATTAATATAGGAAGTAGAAGTTACTGGATAATTGTAATTCCCATAAAATGTATGAAGTTACTTACCCACCCCCTTGGTAACTTACACTTCCTATGATTTATAAATTCCTACATACAACCAAACATAATTTTCAACTTCCCCGTAATTTGATACAAGGAAATAATTGCCAAGGTATTAAAACTTCCCAGGAAGTGAATACCCATAAGCAACCAAACGAGCTCATAGGATACTTGAATATATAAAAAAAAGATATTTTAGTAGTTCATATATCATTGGGACAATCCAATACCCTATTCACATAAATTTATAATATTCTACCCTATTTAAGATTCAATAATTTTTAAATTTATCCAAAATTCAAAAAGATATAATTAAATCATGTAATATACACAAACACACTTTATATGACATAATAACTTTGATAAACAATAAAAACCAACTAGATTGTAATTTTTTTGTTCCTACAAGAACTCACATCCTTTTTTTTCTTGCAAAACAAGTCTTGTTTCCAATGAATAAAATAGAAACTCAAAAATTAAAGACAAAGTTGTGTTAATAACTAAAAATATTAGTAACAACCATATGAATTATATTAATTCTAAGTGGATCAATCATAGTAGAAAACATACATATCTTTGAATTTTGATAAAAGAACATTTTACATGATAAATGTGGAATATATGAATGGGCAATTTGAAGAACAAACATCTCTAATTTTGAATGGCGTCTAGGGAGAAACAAAGTTTGTAACACATATATTTATACGTACAAATTTAGTCTGTTTCAATCACGTAACTGATAGAAAAGTATATTATGTATGAACGATTAGAAAATATATGGAGTTATCGAGTAAACACCGTCCAGAACATTCTGGATAGCCTGCCAACATATATATTTAACTAAATTTATATGTTAATTTAAAAATTGAAAACCCTCTACTTTTGCTTTAAAAGTTAAAAGAAATTTTATTTTGATGATGTAAAACCTTCAACTTGAATGATGCCAACACGAACTTCTTTTATTTATTAAAAGTATGATGGGAAAATTTTATTTTTAAAGATTAACATATGTTTAACAAAAAGACATATTAAATCTTATTATTAAATTATAAAACTATAAAATAATGCTAATAATTAGAAATAATTTATTTATTAAAATAGATGTGATTGAAATCTTTTAATATATTGACAAAAAATATTATCAATCGCTAAAAAATGTTAATTTTAATTTTTTTTAATAAGCATAGTAAAGAGTTTAATTGTTAGATCTTAACAAAATTTTCTAAATGATTAAAATTTTCCTACAACAAATAAATATGAATATGAATGAATAGTGTAATTAGATAAAAAGAATAATTTTGAATGACATATTATTATATTTAGTAAAAGATTGACAAATTTGATAGAAAACATTATCCCTAAAATAAGTTTAAACCGTTTAAAAGAAGATTTTAAAAGGTTATGATAATAATATTAATTTTAAAATATACTACAAAAAAATAGGAAATTTTAATAGTGTGAAATTATAAACATAACAATCGAAAATTGATAATGTAATATTAAATTTACCCTAAAATGATTATTAAGTTTAATAATACAAATATATAAAAAATATTTACCTTTTTAATTTTATATAATACTATTAGCATAAATGAATAACTAATTTGGGAAAAAATATAGAGTCAAGATTTCTAAAGTTATTTTCTAAAAGAGAGGAGGGTTATGTTTTTGGTTGGTACTTTGAAATTAATGATTTTGTGTTTTAAAGTATGCTTCCAGTGCTCAAAATTATGTTCCTTATCTAATTAAATTGTGCTTAAAGTTATTTAGGAAAAAAGAAAACGGAACCTGCTCTGAGTTTCTAGTGCTATTATCGTGGTCCTATTTTTATTTATTTTAAGGAAGTATGTGGGTTTTAACACTGCTTGTGTTTATGTATAAACCTAATAATACAAGTATTTATGCCCGTGCTCCGCACACAGGATTGATTTTTTTTATTCAAAATTATCAATTTTTAGATGAGAAATTAATAAATTAGATTCCTAGGTTTAGCATAAAAAAATTTCATAGAAAAGATGAATTAAAAAAATTAATTTTAAAATTTTTTATAAAACAAAAAGTATTCAGATAGCATTTTTCTTTTAAAACGGAAATGATAACTACCTCGAGGTAACATTCAATAGCTTTAAAGTTCGGTGAAAGGTGAAGGATGTGTGCTCCATTTGGTATGATTGCATTCATCTTTTTTAATTATATATCTTGTAACTTTATAAATTATACAATTTACCAAATTTTAATATCACTAAATATTTTTTTTATTTCTCATACTTGTTTTTCTATTACCTGATTCATTAAAAAAGACAAAGTCGCTAGCCAAAAAAAAATAGAATTACAGGCTTAATCTTAAAATGTGGTGGCATTGTTTCTCTATCCCAATATAAATAGATTCACATTTATATTTATGACTTTAAATAAGTATTTTTTACTTTCAATACATCAATTTTAAGCTTTCAATTAGTTCAGCAAAAGAGTCATATCTGGCAATTTCCTAATCATAAACATAAGTCATGCACACATCCACAAAGTCTTATATACTATTGATCTTGGTAGAAAAATTGCATGTGTAAACTTTCAATGTGATACTTTCGCCTAAAATGGTTCAAAGTCCACCATTCTCCTAGATTAATCCATATTTAATGCATAGGAAAGAAATGCAGAAATATCCTCACTCGACAATGCAAACCTTCACTTTTAAAACTAATAATAGTAAATTAACCAAAGCTCATTAAATCGAGAGTTCCAAGTATTAAATCTAGTTACATATTTGTCGAAATTGGCACAAAACATCTGATGCCATTGCGAAAAGATAATAGTATAAGTTTCTTAAAGCTTGAAAAGGTAAACTCCGATACGGTCAACTTATTAATCCTGCAAACATAAGCATAGTAATAAAGTTCAATTTAGTTAAAGTAATAAACTTATGAAGTACTCATTGAGATATATTTACTTTGTAAAATGCATAATATTGTTTATTGTACCTCTTTCTCCTGTTTGATTTTCTTATTCAACACCTCATGTGGCATGTCATTTGTAACCTCAGATCTCGGCCTACTCTTACTTTGAGGATTTTGCAGTCCCGGGAGTGTTAGTCTCACGTGCAGATGTAGATGTCTAAAATGGATAATGAAATCATTAGATCCTATAGAGTAAGGAGGTTTTGATGGACATAAGGGAGAGAAAGAGTTGTTGAACAAAGTAAACAAACAAAATTAACAAAACAAACAAATAAAAAAACAACACATTTAATAAAATATATATAACACTTATAACAAAAAGTTCAAAAGAATTTTTGTAACCACACATTTAAAGGAAAAAAGATTTATAAATTTAATTATACAAATAGGATACTAATATGTTTCAACTATATCACATCTTACCAAACATGATAAAACAAAAAATATATGAAATAATAAAAAAAATATCCTAAATTTTAAAATTTAATTTACATTAAAACCAATAAACACCCTTTAAGAAAAAAACATTTCAAAAAAATTAAAAAAGATATACTTAAAAATATTAATAACAAACAAAATTCTAAAAATCATAATAAAATACGGAATACCAAAAAAAACCAAACATTTAATTTGCAAAGATGGTAGATTCTGTACAAAACGTAGTTATTAACTAAAAATAATATCTCAACAAAACCCCTAAAATAATTTAATAACTTAAAAATTACAAAAACATTAAATTCCATAACCAAGAAAAAAATGAAAACTAACAAAAAATCAAAACAACTTCAATAATTATTATTATAAGTTTAAATAAATTTTTTGTTTTTGCAAGATAAGTTTAAAAATATTTAAATATATACATATATATATATATATATATATATATATATATATATATATAAAGAGAATCCAAAAAAACCAAACAAAAAATAGTAGTAATAAAAGCAACCTGGGTTTAAAGCTAGTAAATATAATTATTGTATAACATGTATAAAAATAACTTGCTTCAGTAACATTCAAAGAGGAATCTTCAGCTTTTGTAAAGTTTGAATTGGAGACTTCATTTGTTGACTTGAAATCACAGAAAGCCTAGTAGATATTGCTGTCACTTAGGATGTTATCTTTATGTATATCAATGACCAGTGTATACTCCTTGCCAACAATATTTTTAATTATGTCCGGAAATTCTATAGACTTTGCTTTATCTTTTTCCATATCTGCCACCAATTTTGTTGCTGTAATGCCAACCATTCTTTTCACGGCCATATCTTCGAGAATAACATTGCAAGCATCTGTCTCGACTTCAGCAAGGATACACAACTTATACCTATTATAAAAAGTTAAAGTTATTCTATCAACTTAATACTAAATTTGTAGAACCTATTTTCTTAATAAATTTATATTTTAGTATAGCTTTTTTAGGATTATAAATATAACACAAATAATTGGTGAAGTACATTTTCTTAATAAGTACATACCTTTTTCGTGGAACTGACATTGATTTTGGATAATAGGTACATCTGTGCTTTTTCAAGTTTAGATACTTCATGTTTGCATCTGTCACAACTCTTATACTGCCACGAATACAAAACACTTGTTTATGTAACACCAAATAAAATTGAAATAGTTAAATAAATAAGTAAGCACATATTATCAACATTAATTTTGGTTAGATATTAGATGAATACCTCGATATAGGCTTTATCAGTAAGTTCATTCATGTTTTTTATAGTTAACATTTCAATGGGGATGACCTCATCATCTTTCTGTGATTCACATTTGTATTCAGCACCTTTGTAACCCATTTCTTCCAACCTACACAATAATATATATATATATATATATATATATATATATATATATATATATATATATATATATATATATATATATATATATATATATATATATATCATGTAAATAATTAATAATTGATGTAGATACATAATGATGTGTATATTAGAACCTGCTCCTCATTGCAAGGACAACGTCATCTTCGAGATTAAGGTAAATCTTTCTAGATGAAAGTAAACCAACATATATAGTATCTGCAAGTAATAAAAGCATAGGCATAAAATCCAATTACATAAACCCATAAAAGCACTAAGATGATTATTGCCAAAAAACTAACATGCATGAACTTGTATAATATACCTTTTGTTTTGAACAACTTTGTACCAGTCATAATAATTATGATTGGCTTAATTTCTTGTTTTTCAATTTTTTCACGGAGTTTAATACCATCATCGCCCCAGCCAGTTACCTTGTGGGATTTCTTAAAAATTGAGGAACACATAAGTTTTTTTAATATCAATTAAGCTACATATATAATTTTTTAAGCAGTTACCTGCCATCAGTAACTTTGAATAAAAATTTGTCCCTCGGCCCGATTGAGGTTGGTACTTTTGTCACCAATTCTGGTTCTTCCACAACTATCATTCTATCTGCATTTATCGATTGTTGTAATAAAGTAGTAATTTTTAACAACTATATGTAGGCAAATAAAATAAATGTATATTGAAATAATATACTGAAAAAGAACAACATGTTGGTCTAAATCTTCAGAGTCAACAAATTCAAATTTATATACCGGAATCATGTGATCATTTTGCATGAACTCGGTGATAGTTGTTGACTTAGAGAAAGTTATTCCATATTTAGAAAAAACTGGTCTCAATTTACCATATGCATCATTAACAGTAAAATCAGTAAAGACATAGATAGTTCTTTCCTTGATTTTTTCCCCAACTTCAGCCCATATATCAGCATATACAAAAGCATGCATGAGAAACTCCTAAAATTTAAAAATAAAATAAAATTATGCACCTAGAATAACACAACAAAGATATCATTAAGTAGTAAAAATTATATCTTGATGGTACATATACTTACATCTTCATCACAAAAAATAAGGTTAAATCCCGATAGTTTATTCTTTACAGAATTACGGGTAGGCCACATACGCATCACTCTTACTTTAATCCGCCATGTTGTTCTTGACTTGTTTAACTTTGTCAGAGGATCATACATTGATTTTTGCATTATTAAAGAACTCTGCATTTTGAGATTACTGTTGTTGTAAGTTGAGTGCTTCAAGTTTTGTAGATACTGAAAGTATAAATATAAACATGTAGATAGATTGGCCAAAAAAGGATAAAATATCGTAAAATTATTAGCTATTATTATTCAACTGATCAGTTATAGTATCCTATATTTATGCATAGTGATGTTGAGGTTAGGTTCAAAACTACCACTACACTAGTTACATCCGATCTTGAAGGGGTAAATGTCACTTCTGTGATCGGTTATTGTAAATTGGATGGTTGTGAACTCAGGAATAAACACTTAGCAATTATCTGAACACTAGTCTTTTTTGCCCGCGCTCTGCGAGCGGGCGTCAATTACTCTTGTTTTTTGTAAATTTTTAATAATAAAATAATATAAATATTAATTTTAAAAAATGAATAAATTATGATGCAAAATGTTTTGGAATGAAGGTATGTATTTTGTTTAAATTGGTGTATTACTTTTTTGGACTCTATTATTTTTATCGCGCGGCACACATTGTAGTTATTGTTTTGTTGATTAAATAAAATTATTTGAACTTGTATTAAAAATTAAGAATTATGTTATTTTGATTAATATTTTTTAAAACTACATTCATGAAGACAAAATTATCATCTTCTTTATTTATTTTTTTCCTATATCGAAAGTTTCTAATGTTGTCTTGTGCAACAATTTGTAGTTGATTAGAAAGCATAATGAACATTTTCTATTGTTGTCTTCTTTGTTAATAAGAAATCGTTCGTTTTGTCGACGCTCCACTTTGGTGCTAGTCATATCTGCATCACGAAGTTGTCACGCAACATGTGCAATTACACTAACATGTGTAATCTCGGGGGAGTTTTGTTTATTTGTACCTGATTAATGATATTTTCATTAAAAAAATTAGTTATCTAATTTATTATTCATATTTATTTATGATCTTTATTATTGTGCGAAAATTCTTTTTAATTGTACATGATTTCATCTTTTTATGATTTTAATCGGGGAACCCTATCTCTAATATGATTTTATATTATTTATTTATCTCACCCATAAAATTTTACATCCCATACATTTTTAATGATTTTTATACAAAAATTATATTAATTATCTTTATAAATAAGCAAAAACCCTTTTTTAAATTTATGATTGTTATGTAATTTTGTTTCTTGTATTAAATCTCTTTTTGCTGAGAGTTTTTCATCCATATATTTGATTTTTTACTATTCATTTACTGTATTTGTGTTCTCTTCTTATATGGAAGCTTAGTTTCTTTTTATGTACGAAATGATAAAAATTTGTATGGGGTAGCATGTGCACATAGGGGTGAAAGAAATTTAAGAAAACAATGATAATATTCAAAAAATTTAGTTTCAATCTAAGAAATATATTTCAGGATGCAAATATTTTTAGAATGAAAATATGCACTTTAGTGTTAGAGTACAACTTCCTATCCTACTTCGTACTCAGACATTGTTTTTTTTTTTTGATTTAATAAAATCATTTAAGCTCATGTACAAAAATGGAAAATTAGGTTATTGGGACTAATAATTTTTTTTTTACTACTTCTTGGGACTAATATGATTATTTTTAAGTAATCATAAAGTTAAATTTATAAAATTTGAACATAAATATTTCAAAGTATTTTATTTCAAAATAATGGAATAAAATATTAAGTTAAAGTTTGATGAATCACTGTATGGATATAGGAATATGGTAACGTGTTATACTTTTTTTAACTATGTTAATTGAATTGTGAATTTCGATAATTTTATATCTTAAAATGCTAATTATATTGCATTCTAACATTTTTAAAAAATCATTGGAATGAGTAAAACTTGTAAAATTTTCTTTTTTATCATCTTGGCATATTTATGAATTTTTTTTAAAATAATAGCTTAATTATCTTTAAGCTTTAAGGATTTTTAAATTATTTTATAAATTTAAATACATTTTGAAATGTAATTCTTTCAAAATCTTTATCAAATAAATTACTTTCTTTAAAAATATGGGAAAGGAAATAATTTTTTTCTCTGTATTTTAAAAATATTAATCTGTTTCTTTCTGTCAACCCATTTATAATTTATGAAGGAATTTCTGTGTTTAATTTTGTAAACAAAAGCAACAACAATAATATATATATTTAAATAATTAAATCCTATATCATCCCACCCCAGTATCCATCTCTCACATATCTCTTCTCCCTCGGTTGTCTCTGTCGCTCTGTTGTTGCTTGCCATTCTAAGATTTGAAATAATTTTTTTTTAAAAAAAATTATCAGAAGTCTTCTTATTGGAACAATTTAAAAAAATTTACCTTGAAATCCAAGATTCCTTCATCCTAAATCAAAATATAACATTAAATTCACATAATAAAAATACCAAGTTACAAAAACATGAATAAATTTTTATTACATATATTAAAAAAATCAAAAAAAATACCATGATTTGAAAAGAATGCATTCATGCCTATCAATTGTCATTCACTTTCTCATTTTTAATTTCCCATTAACTTGCATACAATTTACTTATGTAATTGTTATTATCATTACATAAATTAGCTTCAAATTATTTTCTCTACATAATTTATTTTTCTTTTTAAATATATAAATGATTTATTTTTATTTTTAAATATATAAATTATATAAGGCACACAGTATCACAATTTCAGTAAACATTTTATTAAATTAAGCTAACCGACCATAATATTTAAAGATTAAAAAATATATGAAAGATGTTGTGGCGCTAAAATAAAATTCTTTAAATAAATTAATCATATTATAATATTAATATTTACATAAAGATAAGAATAAGAGGATTAATAACCTTGAATATATATATATATATATATATATAATTTATTTTTCTTCTAAAATATATTATATTCTTTTTTAATTAAAACTTAAAATCTAAAATATTTTATATCAAAACAAAATTTATATGAAAACATCAATATTATGGTTAGTTTTAAAATATTAAACATTCGTAAAGTTTGATTTAATATCATTGTAATTTTAATAAAAATATACAATTTCTCATAAAATTTTGATCAATGCATGTTTACATAATGATATATTAATTATGTTCTCTTTTACTATCTTTCGCAAGTCTATATTTGATCCTTTTATTTATAATAATTTATTTAATTTACATTTTCTTTATATCAATTTTATCTTAAATTTTTTTAGCCATGTGGGTTAAAAAAATATTCTATTACTTATATCATATGTGCTATATGTAGATGAATAAAAGAATAGTCCTAATCGCTTAAATTCTCAATTTTTTTAATCCTACAATTTATTAGAAAAAATATTCATTATAAGATATGTCAACCTAAATATTTAAAAAAAATTATCTTTACATATTAATATGTAAATTCTGTAAACACTTCATTTATATTTAATTTTAATTTTAAAACAACTTATTTAACATGTTATCATTTTTATTTTTTTTTATAACACCCCTTTCTATGTTTAAAAATATCACTTTATTTTTTATCGTCAGGATTTGAATTCAATAAGGCTAGTATGAAATTTCTTGTTCTTCATTAACATCGATATAAAAAATTAAAATATTAACTGTTACATGCACCTTCCCATTAATAATTAATTAACCTTTTTTATGTCATTTATTAAAAATTTCATTACCGAAGTACAGAACACAAAAGTCATATCAACTTAACATAGATTGAAACGGACATGAAAAGTTTTTTTTTTAAATATGCCAATACATTAAAGATAACAGTATAAACATAGAAACTATCCCAATTCTACAACACCACTGGGAGGAAGACACCAGAATGACACAGGAAACAACCTAACAACTTTAAAACAACAAACTATTGACCATTTCATGTCAAACTCATAACCTAAACAATACATGGAAGACGTCGAAGAACTCGTCTTCCTCATCTAAGCCATCTTCTAAAATCAGATCGTGTATCCCCAGTGGAGTTTCCGCAACCTAGAATGCATGAACCCATGAGGCCACCCCAACCAGCACCTGACAAAAGCTCCATCTTCTATATATTTCTTCCAACCTTCCTTAAGAATTATAGTATATACTTCTTCTATCTTCTTCATCTTATGTAACAGGGGGAGATGAGTAGATACACAATGTGGGAGTTAAATTGCTACAAAATACAGCGGCTATGAGAAACTAATCACATCTAAACCAGGTATTCTTCATTTATCTCTTTATCTTTATAAGCATTCATCAAACGAACAAATGTGTCACAACTGAAGATTTTTTCTTCATCTCAAAGCTTGTTTATAAGTGTTGTGCCCAAAATCCGCCCTGGGCTTGGTTTAAGGCCCATTAGGAGGACAGACTCGAATTAGTTGAATGTGAAAGGATAAGCTGGGTCCAAGGTTGAATGTGATGGTTTGGAATGTATCGAGGAAGGGTTGAGGGATGAGGATCTGGTGTTAAATATGAAGTATGTTCATATAGGGCTACGGGCATGTGAACCCCAGATAAGGGTAAAGCTGTGTGGAGGCCAGAAGAGGGTTCGACTGAGTGGCAGGCTATCAAGCAGGGGTTCAACCGCGTGAATCCCGACAGTTCCCAGAAAATTATACCAGCGATCACGGGGCTCCTTAAAACGCGGAAAAACGGGTGGAGGATGTCCAAACGGCCAGTAGATAACTCCTAAACAATAGGAAAGACATATCAGAGGTGGTTATCATGGATCAACATTACGTATACACAGAATATATATATATATGCGCGTATATATGTATATATATACGTATATATGGGAGATATATCATAGGAATAAAAGGATAAACTATGAGGTAACTGCTGGATAATTATGGAAGACTGGATAAACGAGCACTGAAGGTCAGTTACGAGGGATATGGAAAAGGAAGGTGGAGAATAATTATCAAGAACTACATGGGACTTGATCTCCTATATATATAGGAGTATGTAGGCAATTTTCAAGGTTGGACACACATAAACACCTCTAACACTTGCTCCTAGCTGTTGGCATTCGATTGGGTAGGTTATATTCAATCACCATAGCTTGGAGTACTTGCAAACCCAGTCCGTACAATCACTCTTCTGCCTCTCGAGTTAGGGTTTATGAAACTAGGGTTTTTGGGCTTGTAATTCGATTTGTTTAATCATTGTTGTTGGATTTTCTTGGTTTATTATTGTAATTCTCATTGAAGTGTTGTACCAATTTTCCCTCACAACATTTGTGGCGCTAGAAGGAGGGGCCTGGTAGCTTCTCTTGAGGGAAGAGATGTCACGGAGTTCGGGTGATATACATACACCGGAGGATGAACGCAGTGAGGATAATGGATGACGTGATGATGAAGTCACAAACCAGGAGCTCAAAGAAAAGATTAAAAAGATGGAAAAGAAGATCGTTTCTTTGGAAAGGAAATTCGAAAAGTTGAAGAAATGGAAGGTGAAGCATGGTCCCGCGGACCGAAAGGTGAAAAAGAAGGTGGTTACACCGGTTCGTTTGGACTTTGACAGTAATGAGGATGGGGAGGAGTCGGAAAATGAGGCACCACAGAAGGGATTTTCTGATGTGGAGACTGATCAGGCAAATCCGGACTGGAAGGATGGGGATGAAGAAATTCAGCAGTCTCAGGGTTCACCCACTCGCAGCCTGAGTGTCTTCGATAGGCTGGGAAACAGGGTGACTAGCAGGGATTTGCGCCATAAACTCGATGGAAAAATGGAGAAGCAGACTAGGAGAACTCAGGACATGAGGTCTCAATCGAGGGGATCGCAAAGTCACAGGAAGGACAAATCCATTTCTCGGTCCGGAAGGCTCTCTAAGGGGGGTGATGATGAGCGAAGCTACAGCTCTCAGCATAACCCTGAGCACTGTGATGGTGGTCAGGATTCAACTGGGGACTCCAGTGACGATGGAAGTCAATTCACAGATGGTGAGAATGAACGTTACAAGGTGAAGGATTTGAGTGAAGCACAAAAAAGTTAAAGTTGGAGAAACAGTCGTTGGATGGGTTAACAGTAGCTTCACCCTTCACCAAAAAAGTGAGGGATTCGCAACTCCCGCCAAAATATCGGGGGGTAGGAGACCTGAAATTCAGTGGAACCACCGATCCAGTGGAGTATCTTAGTCGGTTTGACACGGAAATGGAGGTGTACCAGATGAAAGACTTGACGAAATGTCGTTTGTTGGCGGCCACGTTAAGGGAAAGTGCTCACCAATGGTTTAAGAGGCTACGCCCAAATTCTATTCGATCCTGGAGACAAATAAGTGAGCTATTTGTTACACAGTTTCGGGCTTCAGTTGCGTTCGCACCCCCAGCCAACACTCTGGCGAACATCAAACAAGACAAGAATGAAACTCTTACTGAGTATTTCAAACGATTCAACGCGGAGGTCCCTAAGGTGAGGAAGACCACTGATGAAACCTACAAGAATTTTTTGATTGCGGGCGTACGCCCAGGTACTGATTTCTGGAAGGAGCTAGAAGGGGCGGAACCTAAGACTTTGGCAGATTTTTATGCAAAGGCTGAAACTCATAAGATAATTAAGGAGTCGATGGCTAAACTTGAAAAAAGTCGAAGCTCAAGGGAGTGGAGCAGGAGCAAGAGGCGTAGGTCATACAGCCCAAAGGACAGGGGTACCACAAACGAACCTCCTATGGTGGAGGATCTTCTAGCAGGTCCACCCACCGTGATGAGAAGACGACACCTATCATTGTCAACACAAATAATACAGGGAGGACAGTAAGCTGTAAATATCCTTCGAGGAAAGATTTTCAGGGGACAGGTAAGTATACTGAGTACACCCCGCTCACCGCTTCTGTTGAGCAGGTGTACGAGGTAGGGAACAAGGCAGGAATGTTCAGAAAGCCAACAAGAAATGGACCTCCGGGAAACAAAAATGAAGGGCGATACTGTGCCTTCCATGATGTTAATGGGCATGAAACGGCGGATTGCCGTCATTTGAAGGATCATATCGAGGATCTGATCAGGAGGGGTTACCATACTGAATTCATGGCCCAGGAAGCTAAAGGGTACAAGAATGACAGGACTGGTAAGGAAACCGAGAAGGAGAACCCCGAACGTCGTACAAGGGCCAACAGCATACATATTATCATTGGTGGACCCTACATTGGGGGCGCAAGCAGGAATGCCCACAAAAATTACACCCGGGAGGCGAGGGGTGCACCCCTCACAAATGTGTATAATTTGTCTGAAAGGCCACCGAAACTTTTCAGAGGTGAAGCGGCTGATATAACATTCACAGAGGAGGATGCCAGACATGTACACCAGAAGATGGGGTTACTAGATAAAGAGATGGCTCCCTCTTATAACGAGTTATATGGCTTTACGGGAAACCCCGTACAAATTGTGGGGCGGGTAAAGCTCCCTGTCACTTTGGGAGATGAACCCCGGACCGCAACGCAAGTAGTAGAATTCATGGTAGTTAATGAAGACATCTCTTATAATGGGATACTTGGAAGGCCGTTACTCAAGGAGATGTGAGTGGTAACCTCTATCTACCACATGTCCATGAAATTCCCAACCCCGGGAGGAATCGGATGCGTTCAAGGATGTCAATCTGATTCAAGGGAATGTTATAGTAAAGCCTTGCATACTGCTGAGCAGGCTTGCAAACATCTTTTGCTGGTGGATGGGGGTTCATCTGAGAGATGTTATCGCTACTTGGATCCCGGTATAGGGTAGGAGGAGGAACCCCTACGTCGGAAGGAAGCAAAGCCAGCAAGAGACATGTGCAATGTCATCATGATTGTGCAACATCCAGGCGAGGAGCCTTACACAGATGTTACAAGTTTTTGGGGGGTGGATACCCCCAATAGGGTGCTAATGTTGGAAGCCCCGAAAATTCAAAATTTAGAGATAGAAGGTACATTGATCGAAGGGATAGTTGAAGAAGTAATGGACAGTGATTTTGAGAGTTTGAAGGATGAAAATGAGCGGCAAGGTGCAAAGGGACCCAACAGTCAGTTGATGAAACCTCATGAGGGAATGAACAAGGCGAACCCAGTGGAAATTGATCTTGACCCGCGTATGCCGGAAGCAAAGGAAAAGGCTGGTGCGGCTGAAGACACTGTGTCTATCCTGGTAGATGCAGCTGATCCTACTAAGGAGTTGAAAGTTGGCAAATAGCTGAACCCTCTAATCAGGGAAGCATTAGTCTCATTTTTGAAAAACAACCTGGATATATTTGCATGGAGCCATGAGGACATGGTGGGGATAGATCCAAAAGTGATGTGCCATCGCCTAAACATTGATCCAGAGAAGAAGACCGTAAGGCAGAAAAGGAGAGCTATAAGTGGAGAAAGAGCTATTGCTCAAGAGGAGGAGGTAGATAGGTTGTTGAAGGCTAAACTGGTAAGGGAGTCATTCTACCCCATGTGGTTGGCAAATCCAGTTCTGGTAAAGAAGCCCAATGGAAAGTGGCGTACGTGTGTGGATTTTACTGATTTAAACAAGGCATGCCCCAAGGACAGCTTTCCGCTCCCGCGCATTGACCAACTAGTTGATGCTACGGCCGGCCATGCCTTGCTGAGCTTCATGGATGCATACTCGGGTTACAACCAAATCCCGATGTATGAACCCGATTAGGATCACACTTCTTTCATAACGGACAGAGGCCTCTATTGTTACATTGGGATGCCATTTGGATTGTTGAACGCTGGGGCAACTTACCAAAGATTGGTGAACAAAATGTTTAAGGAGCAGATCGGAAGGACCATGGAAGTATATGTGGACGACATGTTGGTCAAATCTAAGGAAGCAAACGACCACGTTGCCCACCTCAAAGAAATGTTTGGCATCCTAAGGAGGTAAAGAATGAAGCTGAACCCCCAAAAATGTGTATTCGGGGTTGAATCTGGAAAGTTCTTGGGCTTCATCGTGAATCACCGAGGAATCGAAGCCAATCCTGCCAAAATCAAGGCACTGGTTGAAATGAGGTCCCCTCGGAATGTAAAGGAGGTCCAAAGCCTTACGGGACGAGTGGCAGCTTTGAACAGGTTTATCTCTAAATCTTCTAATAGATGTCGAGAATTCTTCTCAGCTATCAAGAGAAGGAGAGCCTTCGAGTGGACACCCGAATGTGAGACTGCCTTCACTAAGTTAAAGGAGCAACTTGGAAGCCCCCCATTGCTAGCAAAGCCAGTGGAAGGTGAAACTCTGATTTTATACTTGGCGGTTTCTGAATATTCATTCAGTTCAGTTCTGGTTCGTGAAGAGAATCAAACCCAGTATCCTGTATATTATGTGAGCAAGAGGCTTCTCGATGCTGAAGCTCGATACACCAATATGGAGAAATTGGATTACGCCCAGATTCTGTCTTCAAGAAAGTTGAGGCCATACTTCCAGGCGCACACCATAGAGGTGCGAACCTCATTCCCACTAAGGCAGGTCCTGCACAAACCTGAAGCCTCGGGAAGGTTAATGAAATGGGTTGTGGAATTAAGCTAATTTGATGTTGAAGCCAAGGACAGCTATCAAAGGCCAAGCACTTGCTGATTTTTTACTAGAGTTCCCACCATCCTCAGAGGTTGAAGTCAAGGAGAAGGTGATGGAACCCCAAGAAAAGGAGGCTGCAACGGAAAATTGTGCACCTTGGTGGACCCTTTATGTTGATGGAGCTGTGAATGGAAACGGTGTAGCTGCTGGCATAGTCCTGATAAGCCCCGAAGGCCACAAGTTACAAAGTTCGATTCATTTTACATTCAAGGCTACAAACAACGATGCTGAATATGAAGTTTTGATTGCGGGTTTGAAGCTAGCTCTTGAGATGAAGGTGGTAAACATGACTGTCTATAGTGATTCCATGCTGGTAGTAGGACATATCAAAAGCAACTTTCAAGCTAGGGGTCCACGTACAGACCTATACATGAGATACGCTCAGGAGCTAATGAGAAAGTTTGGAGAGATAAACCTTGTACAGATTCCAAGGGCAGAAAACTCAAGTGCAGACGCCCTAGCTAAAATGGGGTCAACTAGGGAAGCAACCATGCTAGGGGTGATACCCTTGGAAATACAGCAACAACCTCGCATCCCAAGGTTTGATTGTATGGATGTTGAGATTCAGATGAATGATACCTGGATTACTCTCATCTTGGAGTACATAACAAAGGGGGTTCTACCAGCTGACAAGGATGAGGCCCGAAGGATGAATTATAAAGCCACGTGTTATGTTTTGTATGATGGAAAGCTATACAAGAGGGGTTTCAATAAGCTGCTTCTGTGATGTATAGCAGGCAGTGAATGTGAGTATATAATGCGGGAGGTACACGAAGGCATATGTGGGAACCACTCTGGGGGAACCTCGTTGGCTCACAAAATACTTCGACAGGGGTACTTCTGGCCAACGCTACAGCAGGATGCCCACAAATTCGCAAAGGCATGTGACCGGTGCCAAAGGTATGCTAACTCGAATAGGAACCCTGCTGTACCCTTAAAGCCATTCTCAAGTCCATGGCCTTTCGCAGTCTGGGGGATTGATTTAATCGGAGAACTTCCTAAGGGAAAAGGAGGAGTAAAGTACGCAGTGGTAGCCGTGGATTATTTCACCAAATGGGCAGAGCCTGAACCCCTGGCTACGATCACCGCAGCCAAGTTAAAGGAGTTTGTGTTCCGGGCAATTGTATGCCGGTACGGGGTTCCTTACAAGCTAATATCGGATAATGGCAAACAATTCGATAGTAAGGAAATGAGGGGTTTATGTGAAGACCTCAGGATTGTAAAGGGCTTCTCTGCAGTTTGCCATCCACAAAGTAACGGCCAAACGGAGGCCATCAACAAGATCATTAAGCATACTTTAAAGGCGAAGTTGGAAGATAAGAAGGGCTGTTGGCCGGAGGAGCTACCCATGGTGTTATGGTCCTACAATACAACGCCCAGGACTACAACTGGTGAATCCCCGTTTACTTTGGCGTACGGGTGCGAAGCAATGGTACTGTGGAGATTGGCGCTGGTTCATTTAGGAGGGATAACTTTGATCCCATGGAAAATGAAGTTAATCATCGTTTGTACTTGGATTTGGTGGAGGAGGTTCGTGCAACCTCTCAGCTGAAACTTGCAGCCTATCAACAAAGGACTCGCAAGTACTTTGATGGCAAAGTTCGGGCACGACCCTTGAAAGTTGGAGATCTGGTTTTAAGGAAGATGATGCCTAACATGAGGACCCCAAGATATGGGGCCTTTGAGGCAAATTGGGAAGGCCCATACGTGATCAAATCGGTCATATGGGAAGGAACTTATCATTTGGAGGACTTGGACGGGAAGTTAATCCCGAGGGCGTGGAACGCCGAACATCTCAAGAAATATTACCAGTAGTTGAATCCAGGTAACATTTCTTGTAGACCTCTTTCAGGTGTAGGAAAATAAAAGTGGCTTACTAGTTGTAGCTACCTTAATGTTAGGATCAGTCGGGTAGGAATTTCCCTTTTCGTGTTAATAAAGTGCTCGGGGGGTTGTGAATGTACGCCTACCTGTTGAACACCAATTATGATTTGATTTAATGAAACTGGAATCAACTTGCTTTTTCTTTTATCTTTGTTTTATGCATGAAAATGTATGGGTATATGTAGATGGATACATGCTATGTGTAGCCTGCTTTATTTATGTTTGATAGAGGATACAACTGTTGAACCTAGTTCTTCATTATAAGCCTAATTATACTAAAGAACTCGGGGGGTAGTAGGTGTACACTAATTAATGGAAAGATAACCCGGCTCAAAAATGGGCAAATTTTAAAGCAAAATCTATGTAATGGAATGGAAACATATGGATTATATGCTTAAGGAATGAAAACGTATGGAATATATGTTAATGGATTACACGGATCATCATATGGAATATATGTTAATGGATTACACGGATCATCATATGGAATATATGTTAATGGATTACCCGGATCATTATATGGAATATGTATGGATTATACGGATATTTGGATGGAAATGTACGTGGATTACGTACATGGATTGGAACATGTATGGCTTGTGCATAAAAAGGGGTAGAACCCCAAGGCAGGAAGGCTCTATAGAAACTAGGGCCATGAGGCTCTCTCATATGGAGGTTCAACCGTTTGAACCCTGAAATTCCGTGTAATCAGCATGGTGGATAACCAGCATCATCATAGGATTTGGGCACGGCTGTGGAAGCTAAGTGCAAAATGAAAAATAACCTTGCTACAACCCTAGGGAAACTAGGTGAGGGAGACTTAATCTTTAAGGAGGGTGGAATGTCTAAGGGAAATGGTCTTGCGAGGAAATCATATGGAAATGGAAATCAAGGTAGGTAGGGATCTAACATTCTCAAAGGGTACGACTGGTGGAACACCAGTCATCTTCTAACAAAGGCTGTATGCATAATAAGGATTGGTTGCACATTAACGACTTGGGATAGGAATGACAAGCTTAGTGAGGAACTCACTTGGCTTATGGATCTACAGATTGATGGTATCTAGATGGTGTTTGTCCAAACATGCCAAGAGTAGGACATGTGGAATACCTGCTGTTCTTAGACCGGGGACACATGTTTATTTCAATCCAACCTATGGAGGGGTACGTGGGGTGAGCCCCCGAAGGTTAATGAAAATTGGTGTTACTCTAGAAAGGGATATAACCCCAACTCCTAGTGAAAGAACTTAAGGCGTGGATATCTTGTGAAGCATGGCATACGAAACGGGAAGTGCTAAATATGCAAGAGCTAAACTGAGTGTGCGTGCCTGTGTACATACAGTTTATTCACATGGCAAGCATATACTAATCGAAAGGAGATAAAATGAATAAACCTTAACAAGAATCCGAAGAAAACGAAGTTAAAGGATTACATCTTGCGAGACCTTCAGAGGAGTCTGCACCCTCAAAATATCCAGTTCAAGGCAGTTAATGCCGAAAGGGTTCATAAAAGTTTGCTTAAAGGATTGATAATCAAATTACTGGCCTGATTCGAGCGGAGAGGCAGAAGGATTCTCGTCAGGTGGAGAGGTCTTTGGGACTTTAGGGTCAGATGAGGTGGCCTTCATCTGGGGTTCCATGGTTGGACCCCCATCTTTAGCCTCCCCAGAATGAGCCTCTATGGCTTCAACTGCTGCTTCTGCGATAGCATCTGCAAGAACCTCCTCAGCCTTCTCCTGGGGGGCTTCTTCCATGTGCACCTCGGGGGGGTTTGTAGCTTGCTCAGCTTTGATCAGTTCGATGGCGTCCACAGCATCTTGACCTAAGAGGTTCCAATCCAAATTCGGGAAAACCTCATACGTGGAAGTCATGTAGTCTCTAATCCTAGCTTTGTAGCCATTGTCGAATTCTTTGTTCTCCTGTTGAGCAATGATGACCTTGTACTTGGCGATGGCAACCTGAAGTGTTCTCACTTTAAGTTCAAGTTTCTCCTTCTCTTTCTTATTGGCTTTGGCAGCATCCTCTCTCTCCTTATCCATGGTATCCTTCTCCTTCAGCAGCTTGTCTCTCTCCTGGATCAGCGTACCCTCACTCTCATAAAGCTTCTTGATGGAAATCAACAGCTTCTTCCTATCATTCTGGGAGGTCTTCAACTCCAAACGTACCCTGTCAAGCTCTTCAACAGCCTTGGAAGCCTCAAGAATCCGGTTGTTATATTTCAGGGATAGGAAGAGGCTTTCGGCACTCACCAAGGATACCCTGTTTATGGCTTCCTCGAAACTTAGGCTGTCCCACTCTGAGATAGACCGTGCATGGAGTGCATCAACAAAAGCCGTGAGGGGGGCTGGAGAGATGGTGCCAGAGGGACTTAGTTCGACCTCATACTTGGAACGTTTGCCTCCCCGAGAGCCAGACGCCCCGGACACTTCAGGAGTATGTTGTGTAGGCCTCTTTCTCGAGGAAACATTCTTCTCTGTGGAAACATTCTTCAGGGGTTCGCTCAACAGGAGATGGAGGTACAAGCGATCTGGAAACATTCTTGTGTGCTGAACGCTTGGTGATGAAGGAAGGCACCGAGAAAGACATATCTGCATTATCACATGAATCATTAGCCAAGTCTTAACAACAATAAAGACATTCTTCGGTAAAATATCAAGTAAATCGCATGAATAAAAAAAATGTGTGTGTGAAGCATAAATCACTAAGGGAAAAGCAAATAAAGGGGGAGGGGTACGCCTACGAGCAAGGATGTAAGCATGAACCTACCTCTTTGGAGGGTACGTCGACAGGATTCTCTTCAACAGGGGTACTGGCGTCCCCTAGAGGCTTGGAGCTGAGTTTTTTGTTAAAACCTAAGCGAAGTAATTTTCTCTTGGTAAGCAGGCTAGCACCATCTCCTAGCCCTGCACTCATTCTTAAAGCTTTACGAGCTCTTTTTAGCTCGTCTCCTTCTAGTATGGTCTGAGCAGGCATGTCTGGATAAGGGTTAAACTCTTTTTTGTATTCTGGACAGTCGTAGCAGTATAAGAACTTTTTATGCCATCCCGACATTCCCTTTTTATTCCCTTTTATACATTCCCCCTGATGGACGTTCCAGGTGGTAAGATAAAAGAAACCAGTAGTCTTCCCAGTCTCTTTGAGTTTGTAGAAGAAACCCAACTCACGAGCAGTCAGTTTGATTTGGAACATGGAATCATATAAAATATACATACAGATGGCCATGCGGTAAGAATTTGGGGTCAATTGTAAGGGGGCAAGTTGGTAGGTGTTAAGAATATCCACAATGAAGGGATGAAGCGGTAATGATAATCCCATTCTAAAGAACTGAGCAGAGAAGACAGCACAGGGGATCACTTGATCTGGTTCGAAGTTAGAAAAGTCATGCATGGCATCTTTCATCTGGTTGGGGTACGACCAGAGTACACCCCGGGTTGCAAACTCCTAGTAAATTTTCTTGCTTTTGGGCAGTCATTGAGGTACAAGTGTCGATACATGAACGTCTCCTTCTAGTATGGTCTCAGCAGGCATGTCTGGATAAGGGTTAAACTCTTTTTTGTATTCTGGACAGTCGTAGCAGTATAAGAACTTTTTATGCCATCCCGACATTCCCTTTTTATTCCCTTTTATACATTTCCCCTGATGGACGTTCCAGGTGGTAAGATAAAAGAAACCAGTAGTCTTCCCAGTCTCTTTGAGTTTGTAGAAGAAACCCAACTCACGAGCAGTCAGTTTGATTTGGAACATGGAATCATATAAAATATACATACAGATGGCCATGCGGTAAGAATTTGGGGTCAATTGTAAGGGGGCAAGTTGGTAGGTGTTAAGAATATCCACAATGAAGGGATGAAGCGGTAATGATAATCCCATTCTAAAGAACTGAGCAGAGAAGACAGCACAGGGGATCACTTGATCTGGTTCGAAGTTAGAAAAGTCATGCATGGCATCTTTCATCTGGTTGGGGTACGACCAGAGTACACCCCGGGTTGCAAACTCCTAGTAAATTTTCTAGCTTTTGGGCAGTCATTGAGGTACAAGTGTCGATACATGAAAGTTAGTAGACAGAGGCAGTGGGGGTTTTAGCAGGAATAGCCTCATCTTGGTTTTCATTAGCTTCAGGTTGGTCATTGAAGGGTTCAACCGTTGGGGAAAAGTTCTCCAATGAGTCGATTTCTTCCTCAGATCCAAGAGAGTCAGAACTAACAGTGGCAGGTATGATAGAAGAAAGATCAAGGAAGCAGGATCTGAGTGAGATTTGGGCAGCAGGAGGGTCAAGGACTTTGACCTTGGATCGAGTGCGGCCACTCACGGTGGAGGTCATGGGAGGAAGTCTGGATATGGGATTGGGTGAAGAAAATGAGTCACCATCGGAGGCTCCTGCAATCTGAGAAATCTCTTTGGCAATAGAACTCTGGGACTTATCAGATGCGGATTGACTCGACATCTGCACACAGAAAAGCAGAGTGAGTTCCGAATCCTTGGGACAAATCTTGTGGAGTGGCAGTTGTCATATTAAGAAAAATACAGGGACAGTGTACTGATTATAGGGGTTCAAGAATGGGAACCCCCAATTTGTCTGGGATCATTTCACGAATTGCAATGAAGGGAAGTGGTTGGAGGTATTCCAATTCATCTTGGGGTTCACATAAGAAAAACCCACAAGACAGGTTTTATTTAAAAAAAAAGGGAAAGGATTGGTGAGGCATTATCTCAAACAGGGCTTGCGCATGCGCATACCCCAGGAAAAATGAAGGGGGTTACGCATGTAAAACCCCTGGGCTGACAAAGCTAGGACTGGGCTTGGTGAACTACGGCCCATGTACAAGGAGATTGGAGTAGGGGAAACACGAATGGGAGTCCATTGACGTTACAGGAACACGGGTTTTGGACAAAATATCGATTAACAAGTATGAGTAAGTACAAAAAAGAAATCGAGATTCGTGCACAATTGAGGAATTGGTGTATGAAAACAAACATGCATATGTGGAATATGAACAGGCAGATGGAAAATTGTCATCAGAAGTAAGCAGATCTACTCAATTAGGCAGTCAAGCATGGCATGCATATGCAAATAATACAGAACGTCATTTAAAGAATAGTATTCAACACAAGGAAAAGGGCAAGGAGATAGTCGGGACGGACTATCAAACATCGAAAGATACGAATACAAGGTCTGGGTGTACGTATGTGTGCATCAGTCTACATAAAAATCAGTGGGCATCAAGTAATACGAGAAGTAATGAAGGAATAAGAGCAGAAAGTACCTTTGGATAAAAAGAAATGATCGGAGAACGGGAGCCTTCACCGGAATTAAGTTTGAGCAGACGAAACGATTGGAAGAGAGAGAAATGGTTTGGCGTCAATTTTATGAGAAAGAGTAAAAGGGGAAAAGGCGTAGAAGATATGTATATATAGGCGTATAGGGATATGAACCGGTGCTACACGTGTTTCAACATGCATAGGCCCGTGTGTGAGATGGAGGAATGAAGATAATTACAAACAGGGTTTTGGGAATATAAGGGTTTTGAATCTGGACGGGTGGAAGGTTCAATACATGGGATTTTATGGAGGAAGTGGAATGGTTATATGAAAATTATATTTTGAATTTTGGAAAATTAGAGTTTTCGTAGGATTTGAAGTTTATAGAGTTAAAGTTTAACTGGGACTTTATTTATTTGGAGGGTTATCGCTTGGAAAGAGTTTTTGTCTAAAATACTTCTCTGATAATTATCCGGGACATTGGGTGTAAATTGGGAGGTTCGTTAATGGCACCCCAGTGTGGTGATGGTGGAACCCTGAGCTTCAAACTCGAAGGTTATGAAAGTATAGTCTTTAGCACCGGAGTTTCGTGGTGGAATCCCTTGTTTCCTACAACGGGTACGCCCATGTAGGCTTAGGGGTTCGCATGGGATGAAGGTGTGATTAGAGGTACGAGTATTGTTGGGTTCCTTTTGCATTTAAATGGCTACAAGGAACCGGGGGGTAGTTGTTGTGCCCAAAATCCGCCCAGGGCTTGGTTTAAGGCCCATTAGGAGGACAGACTCGAATTAGTTGAATGTGAAAGGATAAGCTGGGTCCAAGGTTGAATGTGATGGTTTGGAATGTATCGAGGAAGGGTTGAGGGATGAGGATCTGGTGTTAAATATGAAGTATGTTCATATAGGGCTACGGGCATGTGAACCCCAGATAAGGGTAAAGCTGTGTGGAGGCCAGAAGAGGGTTCGACTGAGTGGCAGGCTATCAAGCAGGGGTTCAACCTCGTGAATCCCGACAGTTCCCAGAAAATTATACCAGCGATCACGGGGCTCCTTAAAACGCGGAAAAACGGGTGGAGGATGTCCAAACGGCCCAGTAGATAACTCCTAAACAATAGGAAAGGCATATCAGAGTTGGTTATCATGGATCAACATCACGTATACACAGAATATGTATATATATGCTCGTATATATATATATATATATATATATATATATATATATATATATATATATATATATATATATACGTATATATGGGAGATATATCATAGTAATAAAAGGATAAACTATGAGGTAACTGCTGGATAATTATGGAAGACTGGATAAACGAGCATTGGAGGTCAGTTACGAGGGATATGGCAAAGGAAGGTGGAGAATAATTATCAAGAACTACATGGGACTTGATCTCCTATATATATAGGAGTATGTTGGAAATTTGCAAGGTTGGACACACATAAACACCTCTAACACTTGCTCCTAGCTGTTGGCATTCGATTGGGTAGGTTATATTCAATCACCATAGCTTGGAGTACTTGCAAACCCAATCCGTACAATCACTCTTCTGCCTCTCGAGTTAGGGTTTATGAAACTAGGGTTGTTGGGCTTGTAATTCGATTTGTTTAATCATTGTTGTTGGATTTTTTTGGTTTATTATTGTAATTCTCTTATTGAAGTGTTGTACCAATTTTCCCTCACAATAATAAGAAAGTACCTACTTAGTGGTTCCTCGAGAAGTCCACATTTGGCAAGAACTTGAATTCTACTTTAAATTCTTTATGACTTAGTACGCTCACGGCTCACCATATTTGTAAACTATTCGTGCAAGTTGATCATAACCTGCAATGATTCCGGCCCCTGGTACACCAAGAAGCATGTTTGAATTTCAAAGCAAGAAGAATATTTAGTAAGCACCCTGGAGTTTTTTTAATACACAGATCATTATAAGAACATTATACATCATAATATACACACACCGTCACACCCTAACATACAAAAGATATGGTCATAACATGCAGTACCTTGTTTTTTTGGTTGCCAATATGCGATAATAATCCTCTGGAGTAAATTCCTAGAAATCGTCTTCCTCATCTGAAATGAAAGAGGGAGAATGATTGTAAATATCATAAGAATCCCTATTATGTAATAGTAAAATTAATAAGAAAACTTAAAAAAGTGGGTTGTACCACCATTGGCAAAATCATCTGTGCTTGAGAGGCAATAAACGTTTCAAGCACACAGATATCTCGTCCAAACTTCTCTTTTGCAGCTAAAGCTTTGCCTATATCAATCAGGAAAAAGAATCACATTATTGAAAAGTTTACAAAATGAGACACTATAGAAGATATGTGCAAGCAAAAAAATTAGGTGAAAAAAAGATATGTGAAAGTAGCTGAACTGGGGTATACTGGGCCTGGAAATTAGGTGATCCTGGAATTAAAGAACATATATAATTGTCGGAGTGTGTTTTATATTCCTGTAGACCTTGTATTCTTTCCTCCAGAAAACTCTGAGTGATAGCAAAGAAAATAAATACTTCATGAGGTTGTAACTGAGTTTAAAGATTAGATGAGCAAAACATATTTGTGAAACAGTACCTTCGAAAGAAGAATCTTGGTTCCAAACTTCCAGGTTGCTTGTCATCCCAACTGAATGAATAGTTATCATCCTATGCACATAGTACGCGACCATTATACTCTGGATGTAATTCAAATGTGGGATTCTATGTAGCTTGATAAATCCACGATGCTCCCCATAATAGCTCATCTTATTTAAAAAACAAAGTTATATTAATAACTATGTTGGACAGTCAGTTGTTAAAGAAATCGATAATTGATCCTTACTTCATATCCAGAGTATGAGCAGTAAAATGGACAGACCACTAAACTCAGCAAGTCCCTATATTTTGAAAGAGAAATTTACTTTAATGGCAGTCTGAAGTAAGTTTGCTAAATAAGAGGGATCAAAGTTTTTGAACACAAATGATGAGGCTGCCAATGCAGCAGCTATTTCTGCAGCAACATTAGAGCATGGATTTTTAAAAGACACTTTATAAACTGTCAAAAGTATTAGTTATCTCTAATTAGATGTAGATATATTAGCTGTTATACCCTAATTATGGAAGGTTGTACCCTAATTATGGAAGGTAAATATTAATTAAATATACAATAACAGCAAATATGTTAATACAGCTTATATATCTACATCTAATTAGAGACAACTAATACCTTTGACATAAACATCTCGTGATGTATCCACTACATATTAAATAGATCATCCATTGTTTTCAGATTTCATATGTAGTTTTTTCTAATTTTTAGTTTGGCTATTTGGTAAACTTTACTAACTATATAATCATATGAAGTTCTGGAGTTCCGTACCAAAGTTTCGCAACTCAGCTTGTTAGAGCACACTTTTGTTTAGGTTGACAAAATTGGGTAGCACGAAATATGAACCTTTAGCAATCCATTTGTGTCATCGTTTAAATTAGATCCTGCTATATTCCTATATATGATTCTCTCTTAATAACGTTCCCGAGATCTGAGAGTGTTTATTGTGCACATCACTTAACCGGCATTTAAATGATGCAATAACGTCAAAGTACAGCTCACAAAGTTTTCAAATGTTCAATTAGTTCCATTTTAAAAGTTCATTTAATTTGACAAATCTCTAAATTCTTGAGTCTTCAACTGACCTGGATATGTTCACTTCTAACTTCCAGATTTGCGCCGTCTTTATTTGAAAAAATTTACAGATGTTAAATTTCACGCATATGAAATAAAAACAATGAAACATTCGGCAACCTCTGTTATTTGCTCTCATGACATTTTCAACATCTACATGGTTGCCTGAACCAACTGCAGCAAAGCAATTGTATGTTCAATATTATTTCTACAAACGTATAATTCATAGTTGTACATAATTGAGTTACAAATGCACAGGTTAAGGGATAAACAAATAACATTACAAACTATTATATGTAAATTTCATTCATAACTAACGTTGTTGGTGTGTGCAATTGAAAATCTCTCGGACATAATGCTACTCTGATTATTTCCAGGCTTACCTACGCACTATCAAAAACTAATTTATAATGTACATAAGCTTGTGTTGTAGAAAATACCAAAGCTTGTTATAAAATATTGTATAAAAGATATCAGCATTGATGTAGAATTCCAAGGAAAAAAATCACCTGCAATAGGTTCTGGAGAACAAATTGGTAGGACATTGATATTGCTGCAATTTTGAGATATGTCTTGCTTCTTTCGCCTTCCTCGCTTTTTCAAACGTGGCCTAGCACCCACTTTTATAAGTCGGTTATATTAAGAACGACGTAAAAGAGAATATTATATACGTCGCATTTTCCTCAACCGACTTATATAATAGTATCATATACGTCGCCTTTTACCCAACCGACGTATATAATACTATCATATACGTCACCTTTTACTCAACCGACGTATATAATAGTATCATATACGTCGCCTTTTCTTCAACCGACGTATAAAACACTCATATACGTCAGTCAAATAAAAACCCGACGTAAAAAGTCATCAATTTAACCCTTTTACGTCGGTTAAAAAAACAACCGACGTATAAAAGTAGTATATACGTCGCTTTTATATTTAGCCAACGTAAAAGGGGCGACGTATAATGTCAGTTTTGTACTAGTGTTTTCACATTCTGAACTTAGTCTAGCAGGGTAGTACGTGAGACAAAGCATAAAATCCTAAATATACTCGGAGCAGGTGCTCTAATTCAATTAACTTTATCGAGATAGATGATACTGGATAAGTTTTCTTACCTAGATGATGAACCATTAAAACGTCCAGTAACATTACGTGCATCACCACCATATATAAAAGGATACGTTACATCCTTCATATCAAACGTGTTTAACCAAACTCCCTGGCGCTTTTAAAATTTTGAATAATTAGCTTTATGTACATTTTGGATAACTGAATCCAGGAAAGTTAATAGAGTTGTTATAACATTTAATAAGCATCAATAGTATATCAAAGTTACTGATGAATCTCAAGAGATGCCAAATAAACCATAACTGAACATGTCGAATTAACTGAGATTAGAAGATGACCTATTTTGACAGACTAAAGGTTTTATCTAAAAGGTTGTAGGTATTGTGCTATATACCAATGCAAAGATACTGAAGCCTTATAATCTGAATTGGTGTTGGTATAGGATTGCAAGCTACGTCCAGCAAGCGTAGATTATAAACTGCAATTTATGAAAAAATATAGTATTTAGCTACAGCCATATATACATATCAAAAATATTAGTGAAGAACATAGTACCTTTTTGATGAAGATGGATTGTATACCAACGGAAGTTCGTTTTTCACCTGTTAATTTAACATAGGACCATATGAATTGAAAGACAAATCTCAGAAATAAATACAAAAAACATTAACATTACTAATCTCATACATCCATATGTAAAGGCTGCAAAGAATACAATTGAACAGTAAATAAGTACCCTTCAAGATGCGATGATAAACAAATTAAATCAGAGGAAGTACAGAAAATTTAAATTCAAAAAACAATAATTTACCTTGAATTATACTAAAATAGAAATTTAAATTTGATGGAGTACACACAATATCAAACAACAATAAATCGAAGGTTTAAAACCTCTTACCCATCCAATAGCTCAACTTCACTATTAGCTCGATTTCATCTTCCTCTTCATTTTCTAATCATCCTAACTCAACTTCCTCCACGACATCGTTCCTGAAAAACGCATACTGAGATGCATCAAACACTGCCTACCAATAATCGAATCAAACATAACAAAGTCAATTCACACACATCCTCTCCTCGAGCATATCGATATAATCAAACAACACTCACAAATCATCACAATACTCAAAAACACTATAATTCAGTTTGTAATCAATATAAATTACGATTAAATCATACATAACCAATTCAATCATAATCGCAATTATAAGTAACAAACTAATTTTCGGTTCATTTAAAAAAACATAAATAAAATAATATATCTATACATATATATACATGTTGTGTATGTAGAGATCTAGAAAAGAACCTGTTAAATTAGAATCGATTTGCCGGTGATTTGAATCATCATCTTCCATTGAATTAAAACCCTCGATACAACAATTTTGTGTGTATATATTGAAATAATGATAGAGAATAGAATCAGTTAAAGATTGATTTCTGACGTGGCTTTTATTTTTTCCAAGTGATTTTACATTTATGCCCTTAATAAAGCTTAACTAACAAAGGAAGAGGAAGGACATAAAAGAGAGAATGTGACAAAAAGTATTCAGATTTATATTATACATAGATTTGTTATTCCTTTTCGTATAGCCTAGCTATATTGCTATTATTAGTTTGCTAGTGTAAATTGGCAAAATGAGCTAGTGGAAATTTTGAAAAATATACTTAGATATAATTTTTCTTTCAAAAGAAAAAAAACGCTGAAATTTTGATAAATTTTAACCTATAATTTTGTTTGCCTATATAAAAATGTTTGTGTCTAATGATAGATTATAATATGTGTGTCTATATATAAAATTAAGAAAAGAATCATTCCATATATATAAATTTAAGTTTAGAAAATTATATTGAATAATTCTCTTAAAATTTCCTCTCTAATTGACCTTATGTTAATTTATTTTTTTATCATGTACCTATTGTAAAAAAAAAAAGAATAACAGAGTAACGTGGTATGAAGAATAAAATGAAGTTGAATTTGTAGTTGATAGTTTTACACAATGTAATATATATAATTTTCATATGAGTCTGTAAAATAATTGTAATGAATCGACAAATTTTGTAAATCGTGAAAATTTTGATAAATCTTAGTTAATTATTCTGTTATCAGTTTGCTATAGTAAATCGTTGAAATTTTTATTAAAAAAATCATTGACATTTTGATAAATATTAACCTATACTTTTGTTTGCATATATTAACCTAAATTTTTAATCAATGAAATTGAAATTTATGTAATATTTTGTTTTTTTAAATTCAAATTCATTGGAGTTTGATTATAAATTATAATTTATTATTTTTTAATTTTACAAATTTAAAAATCAAATTTGATAAATAAGCTAGAATGAATGGGACAGAGTAAGTTTTTTTTAAGTATCCTTTATTTTTTTGTCTGGTATGTGCAATTTATTTATCTTAGGAAAGATGGACACAACAAATTTAATTTCATAATTTTTTTATGGGTATTTAATTTTATATTTAGACAAATGTACATATTATAAACAAAAAATATGTTGTTTTCTAGAATTGAGGGGTGTGTTTTGTATTATGTTAACTATATTATAATATTGAAAAAAGTATTATATTGAAAACTAAAAGAATTTATTAAAATTTTTGGAAAATGAAAACTATATATTTAACATAGCAATAGATTAAATTAGGTAATAATTATTTAATATGGACCTAAATTATCATTGTTGAGAAACTAAACAACTTGTACTCCTGTCATCTGTATGAAGGTAGCATGAAGGTAGCTACGTGTGTAAAAATTGATAAAAACAAAGAGGGATCTCAAGTGTGACATATTCACCTGTAAATAAGCAAATTATGAAGCACATGGAATCATAGCTCTAAAAAATCTAGAACAATTATTATTTCAGTGTGGAGTTTACCTGGAAGATTTAGTAATAAAGACTTAACTCATAAAAGTAGCATAAATACTACAGCAATGTCGCTACACTGCAATTTTAAAACTTATTAACTTCCAACTGTTGGAAGACCTCTAAAGACTTCTTTATATACAATGTTACTTGTAATATTTGTAGAAGTCCCATAATCACTCTCGATCAAAATATGCAAGCCTTTTGAAGAAGTCACCCTAGAAACAGCAACGTAGAGTTGTCCGTGTGAAAATACCGGCCTCGGAAGGTACAAACCAACGGTCTCCAGTGATTGCCCTTGACTTTTATTTATTGTCATGGCAAAACAAAATTGAAGGGGGAACTATAGTCTACTAAAATTAAAGGGTCATTTAGTATCCGAAGGCTGCATGTCAATTCGAGGAATAAGATGCTTAATTCCTACCTTTGTTCCACACAATGTCTCACATCGATAGTATTTTTGTTGCATTTTGTTACAATCATTCTTGTACCATTACATAACCCCACAACCTGATTCAAATTGCACATCAACATGACAACAGTACCTGTCTTCAATTTTAGCTCATGCTTTGGTAAGCCAGACATATTGATAGAGTTGAGATATTCCACAGGAAATGTAGAATCATAACCATCATTATCAACGGGTGCATCATGAACTGAATCAGCACTAAGGTATGTAAAACATTTACCTGGAAATTGTCCAACACTCTATTATTAATATCATCCACTATAGCGTTTGTGGGAGTAAGAATGGCTCTTTCCTTTAAATACGCATGAGAGCAGAAATTTGTTGCTAAATTAGGATAGGTTACATCAATAACTTTTTGAATAGGATCTTAATCATAATGAACCAAATACTCATCTGGAATCATCACTTCTGGATCCAGATGTACCTCATGTGGGTGGACATTTTCTAACTTTCCATCACCCGCCGATAAAACCCAATCACAGAATCTACCAATCTCTTCATTTTCGAAAATGGAATTTCCACTATGCAGTCTCATCTTTTGTGTAAATTCCATAACTTTGCATGAGTTCCAAAGTCGTGAAGAATTTATAGTTGCATTAACAATATCTGCTCGAGTTCCTTTTTCTATTACAGGCAATATTTGGCGCAAATCACCACCAAAGACAACAGTTATACCTCCAAAAGGTTTATGACGGTTACGATTATCAACTGAAGTAAAAATATCCCTTAAACAACGATCAACACTTTCAAAGTCATACCGATTTTGCATGGGAGCCTCGTCCCAAATGATTAGGCTAGTATTACGTAAAAGCTCCGCAATGTCTGAACCATGTTTAATTGCTGCTGTAGAATATTGATCAGCTTTAAGAGGAATTTTGAATCTGGAATGAGCAGTGCGACCACCTAGAAGAAAAACAGCAGCAATTCCAGATGATGCCACTGGTAAGACAATTTTTCTTCTGGATCTTAAGCGCGTAATGAGTGCTTTCCACAAAAAAGTTTTACCACAACCACCACTGCCGTAGACGAAAAAAAGGCCACCATTTTTGCTCTCAACATTTTGAAGGATAGCGTCATATACCTTCTTCTGATCTAGATTAACCTGTGAATGCAATTCATCGTGTTGCTTTGTCATTTCTTCAATATTGTATGCGGTCTTTTCTTCAATCAAACGATTAGAATCCAAAGAACAAAATTGATCTTCTGGAAAAGGCATTGCTGGATAATTTTTCAGACTTTTGCCAATATCATTTAATAACTTCTCAATTTCTGCATGAAAAAACAAAATCACTATGTTATAAAACAATAATAAGAATAAAAGTTTCCTAGATTTAACTTTAGGAAAAAGTCTAGAATCAAATATGTTATATATATATATATATATAATATTTTTATATGAAGTAATTTAGAAAAGAAATACTTTGTGTAAAACTACTTAGTTTTAATTCACCATATGAAAGAAAATTACGTGCTCAATTACTTATGTCCTCATTTAAATAGTTGCATTCTGAACTTTGACTTCAATTAGCAATTAAGTCTATGTTGTCATATTAGTGTTCTTTTCAAAATTCGGAACATTGTCTATAAATCATAACAATCAAGTAATGTAACCAATAGTTTATAGAACATAAGCTACAACCCTCTAAATTATAGCAGCTATTTATGTCAAATTAGTAAAAAAATTTCTTAGAAATATTACAATCATGGTGGACTGTTCGACACACTTTCACTTAAATGAATATATTTCTCTGTTAAGTGGTTAAATTTACGAACCGTTAATTCTATTAGAAACTTCATATCCTTAGCTTTCTAATGGTATATAAAAAATTATAGTTTATTTCAATTAATTCTGCCAATTTGTTGTAAGTTTTCTCAAATTCAGTTATGTTGTATAGGCTGACAGACTTTCATAGAAATATTATATCTCTATGTACAAATTTTCAATCTAAAAACGATTAATTTTGTAAGAAATTACGTTTATTTAGGTTTCCAATGGTATATATAACATCAGCTACAACCTGGTATATTAGAACATATATTTTCTTCTAAGTTTGGATTACTTTCCTCAGAAAATTAGACATGCTGGACAGGTCAACAAACTTTGGCCAAAATACATATATCTCAATGTGGAAATGTTCAATTTATGAAGCGTTAATTTTGTAAGAAACTACACTTATTTATCTTTCTATTGGTATATAGAACAGTAGCTAGAACCATGTAGATTAGAGCAGTTAAATCTGTCAATTTGGAATGTTCTCTCAGAAATTCAATCATGCTGAACAGGTCTACATACTTTGACTAAAATACCTATATCTCTCTGTACAAATGTTCAATCTATAAACCGTTAATTTTGTAAGAAACTACGTTCATTTAGGCTTCCAATGGTATGTATAACATCAGCAACTACCTGGTATATTAGAACATTTAATTCTTCTATGTTTGGATTAGTTTTTTCAGAAAATCAGACATGGTGGACAGGTTAACAAACTTTGGCCAAAATACCTATATCTCAATGTGGAAATGTTCAATTTACGAAGCTTTAATTTTGTAAGAAACTACAATTATTTATCTTTCGATTGGTATATAGAACAGTAGCTAGAACCATGTAGATTAGAGCAGTTAAATCTGCCAAGTTGGAATGTTCTCTCAGAAATTCAATCATGCTGAACAGGTCTACACACTTTGACTAAATACCTATATCTCTCTGTGCGTATGTTCATTCTACAAACCGTTAATTTTGTAAGAAACTACGTTCATTAAAGCTTCCATTGGTATGTATAACATCAGCTACTACCTGGTAGAACATATAATTCTTCTAAGTTTGGATTAGTTTCCTCAAAAAATCAGAAATGTTGGACAGGTTAACAAACTTTGGCCAAAATACCAATATCTCAATATGGAATTCAATTTACGAAGCGTTAATTTTGTAATAAACTACACTCATTTATCTTTATCTTTCTATTGGTATATAGAACAGTAGCTATAACCATGTAGATTAGAGCAGTTAAGACTTAGCTGCAAAATATTTTTAGTAGGAGTTGTAGTATGTACCTGCAAGTGATAAATTCCAAATCTGATGCTCCGAAAGACGCAACTCAGGATTATTGGTTTGCTTTCTCCTATCGTACAGGATATCCTCGGACATTTTCTCCCAGTGATCACTCCATAACTTTAAAGGATCAGATACTTGACAATTTGATAAAATGTGAACAAATAGTTGCCTTAATTGTTTCGGAAATGCGGTTTCTGAATTTTCTGTAAGGGCTCCATGCCATTCATTATCATTCTGAAGAAGACCAAGTGCTGCACATGCTTCTTTGAATGTTCCATATATTGTACCATCAACTGTCCTTAACTTCGTAAATGATTTTGTACCTCTACACCGTGTAAGTATCATGTGTAGATAAAACAAATCACCACATTGTGAATGAACTTGTGACAACCTACCAATCACAGAAAATCGTTGAGTTCTCTCCTTCCAAATAGTATTGCGATCATCCCAAACCCAAAATTTGGGAAATTCCTGATAGGTTAACTGTCTTGCATTTGGATGATCAATATTAGCTTTAAACCATGCTTGTAGCTTTGTACATCGATTACCTGCTCTCTCAGCAACAGAATTCAAATTATCTCGAACTGAGAAATTTACCATCTGGTGATTTTCTAGATGTACAGGTAAACGTTCAACAGAAGGCTCACGATGATGAACATCAAAGCCAAGAATCCTCCAGGCAGCTTCAGAGGCACAAACATATCGACCATCAAGATAACTTTGTATTTCATCAACACGTTCTGGGTTTTTTTTCCCTGAAACTGAAGACTGACCTTTGTTTCTTTTTGCCAATAGCATGGTAGCTGTATCATGACCCTTTAAGCAATACTTAAACAAATACTTGAGAGATCTTGAACTATTACAAATCTCAAGATTAATGTGACATTGGAAGCGAACCAACAAATCTCTATTGTACGGGACAACATATTGATTATCCAAAAAAACACCTTTTCGACGAACCTTTCTATTCATTTTACGTCGTCGATAAACTGGAAAACCACAGTCGTCAAAAAAGGTGTGTGGATTGAACCTACAAAAATATAAATCACTACTAAATAAGTTTATTGTGGTAATATAACGTGATACGAAAATAAATTACAAATTGACAACCTTTTTACCTCTTTGGAAAGTGTCGAATACACTTAGCTTTAACCATACATGAAGCATCTTTACACAATTCCCCACACGGATCATGTATCATAAATTGTTTAACTGCATTATATCCAATAGGATCCATATCTTTATCAGGAATTTCAACAGACACCAATTTATCAATTTGTTACAATTTGTTAAGTGTCTTTTGGCTTAGAATCAGGATCAAGCCATATTAGCATATGGACATGTGGCAATCCACATTTTTGAAATTCAATGACATGCATGACTATTTTCAAATAAAGTAGATCAGACTCCTAAATGACAAAGTTGTTAATAATTCAAGAATACATGGATTTTAGATTAATTTCATACCTCCGATGCACGTTCCAAAGAAGTTTTTTTTCACCAAATCTATTTTTTGCTCTAATTTTAACTTAAAAACTCTGGAAACCACATCAGGAGCATCTTCTACCTTTACACCGGGCATAAGTTCCAACATACGTTGAATCTCAGGTCATTTAGGATTACACGTCATGGTGAGAAATAGAGAAGGATGATCAATACTATGACAAATAGCTAATGAATATTGAAAATATTGAGACATGTATCGCTTGGACCCGGTAAAAGTTGCAGGAAGTATATAACTCCTTCCAATTTTATTCGAATCTGTATCACCTTTCCTTAATGAATCACGTATAGAATGATATAACTCAGCTTTTACTGTTTCCTGATGTGTACTCACCCAGTTCAATCTATACTGTTCAATAGCACAGAAAGCATCGACAACAAATTGTTGAAACAATCTCCCAGAATGCCTCAACGTTCCACCTGTTGATAATAAGATAATTTGTTAATTTTTTTCATGTTAAAATAGAAGGCATAAAACCTATAAAGAAATTCCTTACCATCTTCACGATGCACCATGATCTTATATGAATAATATTTTTTCATTGTAAGACACTTCCTTTTTTTTTATTTTACCATGGGGATCGTGATAAGGAATTTCCTTATTAAAGCCAGCATCACCATAAGGGAATAACAGTGGATACTGAAGGTGCATAAAATATCTGAATGTTTCATTAATTTCTATGAGAAAACCTTGCTTTGTCTGAATTATTATATCACGGTGAGCAGAGATACCGCTGTCTAATCCATCCCCAACTATGAAGGCAGCAACTTCATCCGATGGAGTCACATGATTTTTCCTCCCTGAAGCAAATTGTGAAGAAAGAAGCACTAATTTAAATTCATCATGTGGTGCATTCTTTAGTCTTTCCCTTGCTATACGAAATTCTTTAACCAATTTATTATGTTCATCAAGCATCTTTAGTAAACCATCAACAATATCAGGGTCAATGTTTGAATGTCTAGAATGATTACTTAATGCAGAAATCCGATTCTCAACCTCATTTTCGGTGTCATATATATATACAACTGGCAAAATTTGGGTGTCTGACCATCACTTGGATGTAGGCTTCCGATTCTGTGATGATTTTGGCCATTAAGTCTGTAACAATATGGTGCATTCCCAGAATTAATTTCCTTGTCCACAATTCCACCAGTAGAAGTCATTGCAAACATCTGGTTGTAAGGTTGCATGTAATGATCAGACTTTTCCCCGGTTATTAGGGCAGTTAAAAAAGGAGGCAGCGGTTTCTCGGGGGGCAGGCGAACTTCACCATTCTTGCAGCATATAGAAAATGTACATCTTTGATTTTTTTGGCTTTTATTATTTCGCTCTTCTTTCCACATCACACTTTTACAATGCTGACAGGTTTCTGATGGAGGTCCAAGATCCATATATTCAGACATGTAATCTGGTTGTAAGAACAAAAGAAACTTTGTTTAGAACAACAATTATTGGCATAATGAATAAGATTAAAATGGTCATATATGACAAAGTACCTATCACATTATCTTCCTCATCTTCATCTCTTTCATCGAAGTTGTAGCGTGGATTATCTTCACATAAATTATCAATTAATTTTTTAAACAACATGTTCTGGAAAAAATGTGAATATTTATTTAGTACTCACCATTGTCATCATCTAAATTGTCAATATCAGAATCATTTTCATAACCTGGAAGATGATATGTGTGTCAGTAGAAGTTAAGTTGAAACACTTATACAAAGAGTAATGATTTATATGATAGAAAGACAAACCTATTTCAGAATTCACGCAATCAGAATCTACATTGTCCTCCATTGTGTTGAAGTTTCTTTCATTGACCTAAAGCCGCATCAAAGGATGATAACAGGTTTTTTGTCGTAGGACATTCCTTTGGTTTTTCCTTGCTTAAGACTGTAGTATTAACATAAAAAACTTAGATGTAAAATAGTATATAGAATATTAGCTAGAACATTTTAGATTATTACAGTTAATTATGCCAAGTTAGGATCAGTTTTCTCATAAATTTAGTCATGGTGGACAGGTTGACACACTTACACAAAAACACCTATATCTCTATGTAGAAAAGTCGAATTTACGAATCATAAAGTTTCTTAGAAGCTAGAATAACTTAGCTTTACAATGATATATAGAACATCAGCTATAGGCTTTAAAGAATAAATCATTTAATTAGGTATTTTTTAGTATAAGTTTTCTCATCACGCTGGAAAGCTCGATAGAGTTTGACCAAAGCAACTATATCTCTCTATAAAAAGGTTCGATCTCAGTTCTGTTAATTTTGTAAGTAACTACACACATTTAGCTTTCCAATGATATATAGAACATCAGCAAGAACCTTATAGATTATAGAAGTTAAGTCCTCCAAATTAGGATTAGTTTTATATTCATGCTGGACAGGTCGATATAATTTGACCAAAACAATTATATCATTTTGTAGAAAGGTTCAATTTACTAACCGGTACATTTATAAGCAACTACAGTGAATTAGCTTTTCCAATGGTATATAGAAAATCAGCAGGAACCTTGTAGATTATAACATTTAATTTTTTCAAGTTAGGATTAGTTTTATAGTCATCCTGGTCAATCGACACACTTTGATCAAAACACCTATATCTCCTTATAAAAATATTACATTTAAAACTAAGGATACGTAGGAAATTACAGATACTTAGCTTGTAAATAGTATACATTAAATGTTTTGAAAATAATTATTGCATTATGTAAAACTATATACTACCAATTCAACTTCATTTTATTGTTTGTACCACGCTATATTATAATTCTTTTTATTTTTGACAATAGTTACATGATAATTCTACTTATAAAAGTCGGATGATATTACATATTCAATATGTGTACCTTGTTCAGGATCAGACAAATGTCCAATAGGCTGATTTGGTATATGAGTAATATTAGGATTTATAGATGGATTCAAACATGGCCTCGCAAGTTTAGAGGAGTACTGAGTATGCAACAATTCATCACAATCCCCTCTATAATGAAACGGAATCACATCTATACTAAAATTGACCTCGTTATCATTGCAATCAGAAACTCTGGATACAGTAGACATTGTATTGCCTACAAAAACTTTGGAACCTGCACAATCATCACATATAACAAAATATTTATGTACATGACAATTTGATATTGTGGCTTGAATAACTAATTTCTAATTTTATTTACTTAAGTTTACCTTTTGAGTATCGAATTTGTGGAGAGGTTGGATATTTGGACATTGTTGTCGATACTGAAAGTATTTCAAGCAATATGTGGAGAATGTCATTTCAAATAAACAAAGATATTTAACGGTTTTAGTTAGATAGTAGGAAATCATGGTCGGTTAGAAATACTACGTGAAACAAAATTAGCATAAACGGTAGCATCATAAAGATAAACTTTAAAATAGGTTGGATGGTCGTTAACTTAATTAATTTAAAGTATCAAATATGTAGGAGCATACCTGTAGATTTCGGAGTGTAAGACTTAATAATTTCAACTTCATTTGTAAAATAAACACCTGAAAAAAACATTAAATCACATCTGGTACATAGAATTATCATGTTTATATTATAAGTAGAACTCAAATTTTCAATATTACCTCCTGGAGGTGGTGTATTGTATTTCATCACAGTTGGTGAACTCCCTTCGCAGGTATTATGAAGTTGTATTGTTTTCAAGAATTCAGGATTTTCTATAAGAGATCTCCGAATAGATTGAGAATTTTTTTCATACCCTCTATGAAACTTCTGTCCAGAGCTCGAGATTGGTTTAGTTTGTGGTTTAATATTAGGACTAGCCTTCTACAAAAATGGACCACTTTTTTGGTAATCACGAATCTGTAAAGGGACATTAGCTTCATAATTCACACGTCCACGATGTTTCAAACCTTCAAAACAAACAAAAAGAACATGTGTGTAATGGTTTTCTTAATATGCAGAGATCATAATGTTATGTTAAATTCCAGCCAATACAAATCAAAATGAATTGTATGACTTATATGAGTACTAAAAACAATACGAACTATGCTTTATCTCATTGTAAAATTGAAAAAAAAAACTATATCGCATTGTAGAAAGGTTCAAATTATGAACCAAAAATTTTGTAACGAACTACACTTCCTAAGGTTTGTAATGGTATATTGAACATCAGCTAGAACTTTATAGATTGAAGCGGTAATTGAGCCAAGTAGGAACTATCAACATCAGAAGTTTTCTTGTCTACCGTCTACTTACATGGAAAAAGCTATATCTGATTGTAGAAAGGTTAAAATCATGAAACACAATTTTTGTGACACACTACACTTCCATAGGTTTGTAACGGTATATCGAACATTAGCTAGAACCTTATGGATTAAATCAGTTAATTGAGTCCAGTTGGAGCTATCAGCATCAGAATTTTTCTTGTCTACCGTCTACTTACATGGAAAAAGCTATATCTGATTGTACAAAGGTTAAAATCATAAAACGCAAATTTTGTGATACACTACACTTCCATAGTTTTTTAATGGTATATCGAACATTAGCTAGAACCTTATGGATTAAATCAGTTAATTGAGTCAAGTTGGAGCGATCAGCATCAGAATTTTTCTTGTCTACCGTCTACTTACATGAAAAAACCTATATCTCAGTGTAGAGAGGTTCAAATCATGAACCACAAATTTTGTGATACACTACACTTCCATAGGTTTGTAACGGTATACCGAACGTTACATATAGCCTTATAGATTAAAACAGTTAATTGAGTCAAGTTGGAGCTATTAGCATCAGAATTTTTCTTTTCTACCGTCTACTTATATGAAAAAAGCTATATCTCATTGTAGAAAGGTTCAAATCATGAACCACAAATTTTTTGATACACTACACTTCCATTGGTTTGTAACGGTATATCGAACATTAGCTAGAACCTTATGGATTAAATCAGTTAATTGAGTCAAGTTGGAGCTATCAGCATCAGAATTTTTCTTGTCTACGTCTACTTACATGAAAAAAGCTATATCTCATTGTAGAAAGGTTCAAATCATGAACCACAAATTTTGTGATACACTACACTTCCATAGGTTTGTAACGGTATATCGAACATTAGCTAGAACCTTATGGATTAAATCAGTAAATTGAGTCAATTTGGAGCTATCAGCATCAGAATTTTTCTTGTCTACCATCTACTTACATGAAAAAAGCTATATCTCAGTGTAGAAAGGTTCAAATCATGAACCGCAAATTTTGCGATACACTACACTTCCATAGGTTTGTAACGTTATATCGAGCGTTACCTATAACCTTATAGATTAAAACAGTTAATTGAGGGAAGTAGGAACTATCAACATCAGAATTTTTCTTGTTTACCGTCTATTTACATGGAAAAAGCAGTATCTGATTGTAGAAAGGTTAAAATGATGAAACACAAATTTTGTGATACACTACACTTCCATAGGTTTGTAACGGTATATCGAACATTAGCTAGAACCTTATGGATTAAATCATTTAATTGAGTCAAGTTGGAGCTATCAGCATCAGAATTTTTCTTGTCTACCGTCTACTTACATGAAAAAAGCTATATCTCAGTGTAGAAAGGTTCAAATCATGAACAGCAAATTTTGTGATACACTACACTTCCATAGGTTTGTAACGGTATATCGAATGTTACCTATAACCTTATAGATTAAAACAGTTAATTGAGTCAAGTTGGAGCTATCAACATCATAATTTTTCTTGTCTACCGTCTACTTACATGAAAAAAGCTATATCTCAGTGTAGAGAGGTTCAAATCATGAACCACAAATTTTGTGATACACTACACTTCCATAGGTTTGTAACGGTATACCGAACGTTACATATAGCCTTATAGATTAAAACAGTTAATTGAGTCAAGTTGGAGCTATTAGCATCAGAATTTTTCTTTTCTACCGTCTACTTATATGAAAAAAGCTATATCTCATTGTAGAAAGGTTCAAATCATGAACCACAAATTTTTTGATACACTACACTTCCATTGGTTTGTAACGGTATATCGAACATTAGCTAGAACCTTATGGATTAAATCAGTTAATTGAGTCAAGTTGGAGAATTTTTCTTGTCTACGTCTACTTACATGAAAAAAGCTATATCTCATTGTAGAAAGGTTCAAATCATGAACCACAAATTTGGTGATACACTACACTTCCATAGGTTTGTAACGGTATATCGAACATTAGCTAGAACCTTATGGATTAAATCAGTTAATTGAGTCAATTTGGAGCTATCAGCATCAGAATTTTTCTTGTCTACCATCTACTTACATGAAAAAAGCTATATCTCAGTGTAGAAAGGTTCAAATCATGAACCGCAAATTTTGCGATACACTACACTTCCATAGGTTTGTAACGTTATATCGAGCGTTACCTATAACCTTATAGATTAAAACAGTTAATTGAGGGAAGTAGGAACTATCAACATCAGAATTTTTCTTGTCTACCGTCTATTTACATGGAAAAAGCAGTATCTGATTGTAGAAAGGTTAAAATGATGAAACACAAATTTTGTGATACACTACACTTCCATAGGTTTGTAACGGTATATCGAACATTAGCTAGAACCTTATGGATTAAATCAGTTAATTGAGTCAAGTTGGAGCTATCAGCATCAGAATTTTTCTTGTCTACCGTCTACTTACATGAAAAAAGCTATATCTCAGTGTAGAAAGGTTCAAATCATGAACCGCAAATTTTGTGATACACTACACTTCCATAGGTTTGTAACGGTATATCGAATGTTACCTATAACCTTATAGATTAAAACAGTTAATTGAGTCAAGTTGGAGCTATCAACATCATAATTTTTCTTGTCTACCATCTACTTGCATGAAAAAGCTATATCTCATTGTATATCGAACTACAGCTCCATAACTTTGTAATAGTATATCTAACATCAGATAGAACCTTATATATTAAATCATTTAATTGTGCCGAGTTGGAGCTATCATCATATTGTTCCTTATAATGTTATGTTAAACCTTAGCCAGTACAAATAAAAATGAATTATATGACTTATATATATATGAGTACTAAAAACAATACAAGCCACGCTTTGTTTCATCCCCTGAGTTAGATGGTCGTAGGCTCAGATCCCGTTTACGACTCGAATTAGGTGATGCCATATCAATATCAAAACCTGCAATAAGAACTAAGTTATGGTTTATGAGTTTTCCATTTTCTGTCTACCGTATACTTTCACTATAAAATCTATGTCTAATAACATATTGATCTGTAACTGAAAACATACAAATCAAAGATAGAAAAACTTCCGAGCACAACACAACATGATTATGCACACAATGACAAACCACATGAAAACATACAAATTAGAGATAGAAAAAAGAATTGAAATTCGAGGTTACATACCCATAGAACATGAATTAACGCAGGCCAAGCTAATACATATAATAGTAAATGGTATATACCTTTTCTTTATCCGATAAACTAATACATATTGATCTGTAACTGAAAACATACAAATCAGAGATAGGAAAACTTTCGAGCACAACACAACATGATTATGCACACAATGACTAACCACATGAAAACATACAAATTAGAGATAGGAAAAAGAATTGAAATTCGAGGTTACATACCCATATGACATGAATTAACGCGGGCCAAGTAATTCAAATTTTGATCATCAACTATATTATCGGAATGGGATTATGTCAGCAGCAGTTTGTATATCAACGGGTGTACATGTTTGATCGGGTTTTTTTACAAAGTAGCAAGTAGTTTGGGTCATGGGTTTAACCCATACCAATATGTTAAAAGACATTTTTAACCTTTTTAATATGAGTTTGGTAGTTGTTGAATAAATTAACCGGAGGGTATGATTAGTAAAATTATAATATGGTTAGAGTATGGTTTAGCTTGGGTAAACTCAATAATTTAGTATATATTGATATGAACTGGATTGATAAATGGACAGTGGGATAAAATAATGAACTTATAGGTATATATTTAATAAATTGCCAAAATTCTAAACGGGTTGTGTTGGGTTGGGTTGAGTTAAAAAAATCCAGACCCATACCCAACCCATTAATACCGGGTTGAAATATTTTTAACCCAACCTTACTTTCGTTTGAAATTAATCGGGTTCGGTCGGCCGAATATAGGGTGAGTTTAGGTCAGGTTGGTGGGTTTCGCCAACCCGTGTACACCCCTGTTATGAACGAAGCAATGGTGCTTTTTTAAGCTGAGGAATTTGACGAGAAATGAACAACATTTGAAACATGGGCCAAATATTTTGGTTTACGGGGCCTGTTTTTGAAACACCTTAGGCTTCTTGTCATGCTTGGACCAAAAAACCTGGTCAATCTCATTCTGAACTCTCAAGTCTCAACAAACGCTAATACTTTGTAACGAATGGGTCGGTCTCAGGATCTCACCATACATTTTACCGGCAAAAAAATAAAAGAAAAGCAAAAAATATAAATAATGGAAAGAAGAAAGAAAGAAAATAAATAAACAAGGCGTTACAATGCAGTTTGTTGTTCGTTTGCTACATACCCCGAAAATAATCCCGAAATTGTTTCTGAATACCACGTGGCATCGTTTGATTTTTGGGATTCATATTAACACATGAGGGACCCATCACATCATTGAAAATATAACCAATCATATGATGACAACTCAACATTCGGGAATGGTTTTGGGAACGCTTTCAGAAACTCTAGCATTTCTCATATTTTAATTGAGAGCCTATTTGGCTACGGCTTTAAAATCGGACTTAAAGCCATTTTTTACTTTAAATTAAAAAAATGATTGTTTGTGTAATTTGTAAGAAATTGACTTAATTTGAAAACACAACTTAAAATCGAAAGTTATTAGAAGATATTTTTTTGAATGACTTATTTTATTTTTAGAATTTGGAGTATTAAAGCCCCGCAAAAGATACTTATTTTTTTATGGAAGTTTGAAAATGGTATTATTCCGTCGAAAGAATTTTTGAGAAATAGGCTAAACAATTTGGATAGACATTTGAATTGTGGTAGATGCAATCAAGCAATTGAAAGCCAACATCATATTTTTTGGACCAGCAGTTTTGCTAGGAATGCATGGCAACATTTATTTAAGTGGTGGGGCTTCAAAGTTGATTGCTCAAATTTGAATATAAAAGAAGTGTGGAGCTGGATCAACTGGTTTAAAAGTCATGCCATAAAAATAGGATGGAGCATTGCAATAGTTTCAACAATGTGATCAATATGGTTATGCATGATTTTAAGTGTTTAAAGGGATGAAAATTACTAATAAAGTGTTAGATTTTCTGGTTCGAAAGAGAGCCAAGAAATGGTGTGAGGTCATTGGACTCTACAAAGAGGGGGATGATTGTATTTGGGATATGAATCCTGTAGGAGCCATTCTGAAACTTCAATGCCAATGCAAGAAAATTAATAGAAATCAAGTCAGACTTAGTGGGGTTTGTAAATGGTTCTTTTTCTTTAATTAATGGGGAAAAGCAAATAGCAGGAGTTGGTCATTTACTAAAGGATGGAGGGGGAAATCTAGTGTACATGTTCTCGGGACCTGCTCAAGCTTCTTGTGCTTATGAGGCTGAAAAAAAAGCATTAGTTTTGATGTTACAAGCCTTATGGAGTAGTCCATGGTGTATATAAGTTGAAGTGTACAATATAATCAGGCTATATAGAGTTAGTTAATAAGGTGGTAAGGTTATTAGCACGAGGGAAACAGTACTGGATGGAAAATTATTTGTTAAGATTTTTGTTATTAATTATTAACATTATTGAAGTAAAGTATATAAGTGAAGCTTTAATAAAGGGACGGATCAGTTAGCAAAATATGGGGCTTTGAGACCACAAATTTTGAGTTCATGGTCTTATCTGGGCCGTGACTGAAGCCCGCTTTGAATTGTGAAAACTTTTGCAAATGGTGGATTTAGCTGAGCCATTAGAAAGTTCTGGTTATTAGAGGCGTAGGAAACGAAAGGTTAGGTGGGAGAATATAAACTATAGTTTTTTATTATCAAAAGTATTATTGGCCTAGGAAGTAGAGTGGATACGGCTAAGGGTTATTGAGAAGGCTAATATTAATTATAAGCCTATACATACCTTTATATTCCCTTCGTAGTGCAGTTTCACTCTTCACAATTCTGTAAAAGGTTAGAAGAAAAAAAATAGAAATAAGAGAAAAGTCCTAAAATGGAGGAAGAGGAAGTGGGAATTGTGGAATTGGTAGATGCAGGAGAAGTGGGAAATGTGGAATTGGTAGATGCTTCTCTGGAGAATGCCAAGAAAAGGATTTGTGAAGGTCAATGTGCATGCATGCTTTTTTGATGAGCCTATTCCTAATGGAAATCGAACAGGTATTTGGTATGTTATTCGTAATTAGTTGCATGATCTTTAAGGATCCAAGAAAGAAGGATCAATGAATTCTATGCAATGTTTGTTCGGCTTCGAAGGGCTTTTTTGGAAAACTACACTCAGCTTGTTTGGAGACAGACAATGCATGAACTTATTGGGAATGGAGGTTTTCTGATGGTGGTGTTATTCCAGAGCACAATTATGTGGTGAATCAGCTTAATTAGAGGAGAGCAGATAGGAACCAAATTTTGGAAATCAAAACAATAAGGAAGAAAGCGAATGAAATGGCAATATATCTAGCTCATAGTGGTGCACATACTTGGACTAGAATGATGATCATTGAAGCCCCTTTTGGCAGAATTCGTGAGATCTACGGGACTAGATACTTTGGATGAGCAGTTTGAGGAAGTTCCAGAAGATGATTTACAAGCTGAGATTGCAGTGGAGGAAGAAGTAATGGATGTGGAAGATGAGTGCTTTATTTTTTTTGTTTTTTTGAATTATAACTGATTTAGTTATTGGGCTATATAAATTATTGGGTTAGTTATTTGGGGGCCTTTGGGTTAAAAGTCTTTTGGACTAGTGGTTTGTTTCTAGCTATGATTAGTAGTACGGATTATTGATCTGGATAATTGTAATGGTTGGGCTAGATCCAATTATCTAATAATTCTTTTTTTTTGCTTTTCAATAAAAAATAATTCAAATAAATAATTTATTAAGTTTAATTTTATTTTTTCAATTTTAATAATTCATAAATTACTCAGAATATAAAAATACCCAATTGATTTTAAATTTTAACTTTTTTTTATCACTTTAAATCATAAATATTAATTTAAATTTAATAGCGGTGTGCTTAATTAGACTTGTGAAATTAGGTTAATTAACCGGTCAAAATTATTCTAATCCAATAATAAAATCAGTTTGTAAGATGTATGTTGAGACTCGCCCATCCTTACATACTAGGTGACTAAATGGCAAGAATGAGGACGTTCGAGCATGAGAACGACTGAACGAGGAATAAGAGATTGTATTTGTGGTCAAATAAGCGTACGTCTCATAGTCTATGACGAGGATTTACATAATTTTGATGAAAAAAAACATGTTAATTCACAAATCCTGTTTTGTTGGCATCCATTTCTTAACTCTTTAAAGAAACTTAAACATATTTCCTTTTTTTTTTATGAATTTAGACTTCGTTTGGTAAATCTTATTTTTCAGAAATAAATTATTTATTCTGGAAAAAAGTACGTAAATATGTACTTTTTTTAGAAATAATTAACTTATTTCTGCAAGATAACAAATATTAAATTCCCCATACACATTTTTCTCTAAGAAAAAGTATGTAAATATGATATTTTTTCCGAAATAAGTAATCGATTTAAGATTTGGCAAATGGGACCGTTCCCACTTAGTTTATTTATATTATTTAGCACGTGACCACGTCAAGTGTACGAACATTCTTTTATATAAAGTGTGGTTAGCTTCTAAAAGCCCTCGCTTTGCACTTTGAGTTGATGATCTTGAAGTCTCTTCGAGCCTTGTGGTTTTCATGTTTAATAACCAGGGTACGGCCATTTTAGTGTTAACGTTAGAGTATAATTCTGATGATGTGGTAATGAAGCCGGTTGTGGTGGGCATAACACTGGCCTGGAGGTCTTGGGCTTTACATCCATTCATCATTGCCCAGGTTCCTTCTTGTAGAAAGCGTATTTAGGTTGACCTGTGAAAGCCTATTTAGGTTGACCTGTGAGATTGGGTAGACATTAGGATGATACACGTTAGGATGGGTATTACGTTCTAAAATTTCATTTAGTTTTATCCAATTAACAACTATTTTACTTTTATGATATTTTTTTTAGAAGTGAAACTTTTCAAATATTTGGTCATGGTTGGACTCAGTTTCTTCTCTCTTTCTCATCAATCCGGTACCTTTGAATTTTGTCTTTGTTAGTGAGTCACCATAGGTTTTTAAAGACCCTGACATGAATGCTATTATTTTTAATTATCAAGAATGTTAGATAAATGAAAGATCATGTTTCTTTAAGGAGGATGCATGATTTATTAAATGTCCTAAGTGCAATTAGGTTGAGTATAATTGGTGCGATTTATAAGGAAGTCAATGCTCTTTGAAGATGCGGATATATAAGAATTTGTCTAATAGTTTTAATTCTAGGAGTCTTGAAAATTTTGTTAGCTGCACCAATGATAAAAGTTGTAACTTTAATTTTGCGATAAGATGGGAGACCATCTATAGGCTTGATCTATTAGTTGTGCTAGATTGGTCTTATGGGTAGTTTTTAGCCTTCTAATTTTAAATTTGTTATATATGTTCACAAAATTTGTTATATATATGAAAATAAATTATTTCTTGAGTTATAGCTTTATCTTCTTGTTTATTTTCATATATTTTTTTAGACTTTGAATAACATTTCTGATTGTTTCGTGTTTAGTCTTACATTTTGAATTATGCAATAGAAAAAGGTCCATTATGTTTTTTTTTGTTTGCTTCTTCGAATCAATTAAACTTTAAGTATTTTAGAATACAAATCCTTAGTATTTTCTTTATTATCTATTTGTAATATGTGTTTTTGAATTTGCTTAGTTTTTTTTTCCCATACTCATACTCATATATGTATTGGTAGTTCACTTGTAAGATTGTATATTCACATTATTTTGATACTGGTAGCCTCTATTTCTTTTTACTAATAGAATTTTTTTTTTTCTCAGTTTATTCAAATTATGTTTAAAACACTTATTCCAAAATTTATAATTTAATTATTTTATTTTGGGGACGCTCAAAATAAATAATTAAATGAAATGGTATTATTAATTTTAGGGATGCCTAAAATTAATAATTAAGTAAAGGAATTAAGTGTTATGTATTCTAAGTATTTTTATTTTATTTAAAAAAAACAACTCTCAAGGTATTTCAAATTATCTATATTTTATGTTATCTAGCGGCTGTCATTTGCCATCCCAAGTAGGTTTTAAAAACATATATATATTTTTAAGGTTAGATTTTTTTTCCTTTGCTAGTATCAAGACTTATTCAAAGACCAATAACTTTAGTTTAATCTGCCTTAACAATCGGAATCTTTTCTTATTATTCAATTGGACACTGATTTTCTTCTAATGGTATGTATCTAATAAAATGTTGAAGGGTTATAATTTAACAAGTTTAGTAGGACTTCGATGAGATTAAGTTATTTATTATAATATATGTTGTATGCAAGTTATTTAATATTTGCTTTAGAATATAATTTCGTTTGGAAATACTAATTTTTGTTTTTCCTGTATATTTGTTTCTTATTAGATACTTATGCATCTGATCCATATAGTTTACATGTGTTGACTGTTTTAAGTTGAGTTAAATGTTATTTATATTTTATTTACAATATATATGATAATTTAATTTATTTCAGTTTGGATATATTTTGTTATGGGTCTCATAATCTGGACACAGGGATAGTGAACATGTAGAGACATATGTTGTTAATTTTGATATTTAAAATAAATTAATATCACTAGTGAACCTTAAAATTAGGAGTTATATTGTGTATTTAGCCGTACTAGTCACTAGGAGGGAAACAGGAGAAGAGAAAAAAAAAAGAGCGGCATGTGAGAGACAATGGAGAAAGGACAAAAAGGACCGTAAATATTATATAATTTTAGTCAATTACAAACAAAGTTATATATTTCGTAATTATGTGCTATGCTTAATTGACGCACTTAATTTATTATTTTCTAGCCTATTGTCTATTAGTGTTTATGCATGCTTATTGAGTTCAGAACTTTGTATTTTTACAAGTCAAGTTATTTGACATTTCGTAGAGTGTCATATGAAAATTTATATCATATATGTGTGTAATGTGCCTTGATTAGTTTAAATAGTGTTAGACTAGATTGTTGCTAATTTAATTAAGCTATTATATTTCTTGTATGAGATTGTTTTATAAACTATTTGAATATAATTATATGTCAAATTGCTAATACTGAAGATGTTAACTTAAATAATTTGTTAATTGTTTATAGCTAATGTTAAGGCATTCTTAAATTTATGTATAAAAGTACTCAACCCTAGTTTATTTTTGCTAGTCAAAACTTGAGCATTAGTTGTTTTAGCACTAAATGCTTTTATGAATTATTTGAACACATCATTCATTATTTGTGGTATCTAGACACTAAGTTACAACCCAATCTATTAATTAATTACAAAAAAAATTAAGAGATTTTGTTATTTAGATTCTATTCCTTATTTTGATATATGTTTACATGTATATGTGTGGATGGGTGTGCCCTATTTGAAGTATATATTTATTTATTTATATTTGTTATTAGGGTGTATATTATGTAAGTTGACTTTATTATGCTAATCTTATTATTTTCATTAATTGTACTAAATGAATGTGTTAATTAGCTATTTAATATAATGTAAGCAATGATTAACGATGTGTAGTACACAATGGGTTCAAGACATTTATAAAAAAAATTGATTTGTATGAATTTGTATGAATTTTTTGTTTTTGTTTTTTTTCGTTATGTGCGTATTAATTATCATGCTCAATTTGGATGTGCATTTGTCAATATGTATTTCAAGATTTCTAGTAGCAAAGGATTAGGAGATTTAATAATTTGCCTTGAAGACATGACTCATATAAAATCGTTTATACTAACAGTATTTATATGCAATAGTAGTCTTACATGAAAGAAGTAGGGAGTGAATGAAATTGCTTATAGATAATAATCACGACTAAAGTTATCACAAATGCATAAATATTTTGTATCGGTTATATATATGAGATTGTAATTGTCATTCTTGTTCATTAGAAATTTTTCAATGCTCGTATGACATTTTATAAATTAATTTGTGAGGAAAAAGTCGAAGTTATCTTTGTTGAAAAGAGCGATATATTAGATAGGAAATCATTCTTTTTATCAAAGCTCTGTGAAAGAATCATTAAGCAAGAAGAATCAATCCGTAAAAACATGAAATAAAAACAATCACACTTTTATGATTCAGGTACGAGTTTTAGTTTCGTTTGATTCCGGGGACGGAATCCCTTTTAAGGGGGTATATATGTAATATACATCAAATTTAGATATTTAATAATAATAATAATAATAAATAAATTATAATTTGATGAGGAGTAGAATTTGGGCTAGGTTATTGGCTATATTAGAATAATAATAGAAATTGGACTTAAAGAACTTTATTAGGATTATGATTAGGGTTTTAAGTATATGTATTCATAATTCTTTTAGAGGTGTCAAGATCAAGTTCATTAGATAAATTTTACCAAGGTATGGACCTCTTTTCATCTTATTCCTCTTATTTATCATTCAAATTCGTAATATTTGTGTTACATGATTCTGCCATCTTCTAAAATCCATATTTAATTCGTTATGATTCCGAATTCAATGACTCTGGACATTCTGGAAAGATCTTTTCGTTTTCTACAACTTGTATTTCACGTACTTTTATCAAATTCAGAGCCAAACTATGTCAAAAATTGAGTTTTCTATAAGCAGTTTTTACAACTACGGGATTTAACAACAGCAACTTCGAAAATTTATATAAAATTCGATTTATGTCCGTTTTGGATGATCTTTAAAGATACGAAAAGCTCTTTCAAATGTCTAAAACTTTTATTCTTTGTGTTTTCTGAGATTATATCTCAAACTCTTACTAAAAGTCTAAAACATAATCAGATCTCGTTTTCAGAATTAAAATCTGAATCAGTACACTTTTTATTTGATTCCCAATTCATTTGAAATCCGATTTTGATGAATTTTATCTCTCCGGAACGGGTTTTTCGTCCTATACAACTTTCATGTTTTGAGTTTTTCCAGAAAACATCATCTAGAGGATCGAAATAGTAAATTACAGAACTGTTTAAGATTAGTAATTTAAATCATTTCGCGTAATGAGAAATTTGTTATATCGGGATCTAGGATTTGAGAACTAATATTATTATTTTGTAATTAATTAGATCGGGAGCTGAAATTTTAGTGAAATGCTTGTGAATATTGTTAGTGTTCTTGATCATTACTTATCGAGGTACAGATTCTCTCTCCTTTTATTCAGCGCTACTCATATTAGGATTATTTACATCTGTTTTGTTCCGTCTTTGGTTTTGCTTGCTCTTCTAATATTCGTTTTGACTGATTTGACTTTCGAAGAATTATTCAAAAACCTGTTTTGGAATATTAGAATATCTACTTTAGTGATTTTGAAAATTATGCATGTTATACATCTCTTTAGAATATTTAACTATATAGCAAAGTGTTTTTAAAGTTAAGCAAATTATTTTATTTGGACCATTAGAGATATAAGGTATACCGAGTTAACCAGCAGTAGGGGTACTACAACCATGTCATTGCGACAACAGTGACATGACACTTCCGTGGCAGTGTGATTGGTCATGGCGTATCGTTCTAATAGCCCAGGTGGCGAGCTTTTGCGCATTTTGATATTTGTTTCAGGATACGTAGGTGCACCCAGATTTTGATTTTATTTGGCGGTGACGTTGTATATGCCGTACACATTATCCGATTTGTTGCACACATTAGGTACCCTATGATGTGTGTATCTGTATTTGTTTTGTTCTGATCTCGGTATGAAATATCCTAACCCCTCGTTGCTTCAGCCATGCTTATTTTGAAATAAATGTTTTATTATAAACTGTCAAATATAGAAAACTGTTTTTTTTCTATTTTACAAAACTGTATTCCAAATACGTACTGGGCGATTGGCTCATGTCGTATTCTTTTTCTGGCAGGTGCTTAGGGCGATCTGGGATTGTGTGATGGAGAGTTACCCTTATTCCATTGATTAGGACTCGTGGACTTCCAGCATTACTTAGACATAATCATTTATTTAGAAATTATTTTAGTGCTCTGTTGCAGGTTATGGATTTTAAGTGTGGCTAAATTGCTGCTGATACAGGCTTATTCGCTTATAAATTAATGCTAAATATCTCGAAAAAATTCAAAAAAATATTAAATAATACATAATGTTATTTTATTTGTGAGATTTTTATAAATTCATGAGGATTCATTCATGGAAAATGTTAGGTTTCCCGAATTTGATTCCAAAATTTTTTCCAAATTACATGTGTCATTCCGTGATTGGCTATAATTTTAATGGACCCGCCAAGGTCACATCAATGTCACCCCCGATTAAAATCATTCATAATGCCAACTCATTCATGCCAAATCATTCGGGAATTTTTTTTTGATTCCCAATTCTGATAACTAGCAATACTCTTTATTCATTTATGACAACTTAGTAGTAGAGATCTCTTACATTTCTAGTATTAATTTAACTGGCAATCAATAAGAGGACCTCTTATAATTTGTTCTTTTTTGTCATTTTTATGTGGGATAATCATGTACGATGGCTGTCGCATTTAATATGTTTGAAGCTTTATTATACAAAATAATTAACAGGTTTTATGAAAATTTTGAATGAATATATCACTTTTTCTTATGAGTAAATTTTAGAATACAAAATTATACAAATTATGTGGTAATGGTAACATGATAAATGAGATGTTTTTATTAATAGACGTACATAATACACATGAATTCATTACATTTAATTAAATTATAAATATTAAAAATAAAATATATATATATATATATATATATATATCATTTTATAACTCTTTTTTACACAATTTAGTACCTTTACCATTTTCCTTTTCTTAATGCATGTAATTTAACGTTCTCGCCAATAGAAACTAGCAGCTTCATTCTTCCTTTTTTTCCCCCAAAATTGTAATAACCGCGAATTTTTCAAATAAATTTTTCCTACTCGATATTTATTGTATTTAAGAGCGATGCACTAGTATATTTAATTAGCGCATTTTTGTGAAATTTTAAAATTTTATATATTCATATGTAAGTAAATATTATATTATATCTATTTAATTATATTTACTTGGTATTTATTAAAATTAGGAAATTTAGGAAAATAGGATTTTAGTTTTGGGTCGAATTTATTTTAGGAAACGAAATTAGAGTCTCGTTTTAATTAGCCAGCAGGGAGGAAACGAGCTCTTTTCACCAAACATTGCACTAACATTGCACTAACATGGTCATTATTATGACACTTACGTTTGTCCCCCATGTTTTGTTTCTTTTTATTAATAAACGTATGGCAATGAGTGGTCTCATCTTATTTAGCTGGAGGGTGTACTTCACTCTTTTCATAGAAACAAAAACACTCGAGTCAAATAAACATACACAAAAACAGAGTACAACATCCAGGAAACATTCCTTGTTTTTAGCCTCATTTCCCGGAGTCAAATAAATCGGGCTATATGCATACATATATACAAGCAGAGTACTTGATCATATATTTTTACAAACAAGAGCAAATCCAGCTCCTATCTCTCTTTAAAACCAAAAACAAACACACAACCATATTTACATAACCACAAACAGAGTACACAAGTTAGCTATTATTTTTATTCTGTTAATTGTTTTGTTGTTTCACAGTTACCACCAAAGCATCATTATGAGGGTGGTGAACCCACTTGGAATCCTCCTCGGTAAAGGAAATATCAGCGGTTTCCCCTTTAAACAGCTCATGGGGCCTTTCTGTAAGGTGGAAAATATTTGTTAGGGGTTTCCCCCTGGCCTCCCGGGCATACCTATCTCTGGCATTCCGACTTGCACCCCCCAAGTAAGGGCCACTAAAGATGGTGTGGATGCTAGGAGCTCGGGTAGTCCTATCCTGGTTTCCCGGAGTTTTATCTTTGTTGTCTCTCTCTTCCTTATACTTCTTAGCTTCTTGAGCCACAAATTCAGTCAGGTATCCGTTTCTGATCAATTCTTCAATTTTATCTTTCAAGTGCCTGCAATCAGCAGTCTCATGGCCATTTGCCTCATGGAAAGCACAGTACTTCCCTTGATCCCTCCTTTCTGGAGGGCCTGCCCGGTAGGGCCTGTGGAACAGTCCACATTTCTCATTTACTTCAAGAATATGGCCGATGGGGATAGTCAAAGGAGTGTATTCTGAGTATTTCTGAAAATTAGTCCTTGGAGTCAAAGGAGTGTATTCTTAGTTTCATTAACAGCAATAGGGGTAGTCTTTTCATCATATCGTGGGGCTCCTACATCGGCGGTACCACTCCCGGAGCCCTCTTGTTGGAATCTCTTTTAGGGCTGTAAGAACGATTTCTCTTATTTCTATTCCAACCCCTAGAATTGGATAATTTTGCCATTGACTCCTCAATCACTTTGTGGCATTCCGCCTGTTGGTAGAACTCTGCCTGGGTTTCGGGTTCCTCAGTTTGCAACTCCTTCCAAAATTCGGTTACTAGCCTAACACCGGCTATCAGGAAATTCTTCAGATTTTCATCAGAAACCTTCTTCACCTTAGGCACTTGCTCATTAAACCTTTTAAAATATTGCCTTATAGGGTCTCACATTTTTCTTGCTTGATATTAGCCAGAGTGTTAACCGGTGGGGCATAGGCTACGATAACCCTAAATTGAGAGATAAAGTGGTCTCCCATCTTTCTCCAGGATTTGATGGATCCTTCAGCCAACCTTTTAAACCATTAGTGGGCATTCCCGCTCAGATTGGAGGCTAGCAACCTGCACCTAGCCAGGTCTTCCACTTGGTACACATCCATTTCCGTATTAAAATGGCTCAGGTACTCAACAGGGGGTCTGAGTTACCATTGAAATTCAAATCTTTATTCATCTTAAAGAACCTTGGTAGGGGGTACCGAGTGGAATCTCTCCTTGCGTTCCAGGGAACCCTGAGTGCGGGAACCCCCATTACCATCTCTTTCATCTTTGTTTCCAGTATGACTCAGTCTATGAAGAAGGTCTTTGTTGGTCAGCTTTTTGCCAATTCTGTCAAAGACACTCAGGCTTCTAGTCGGCGAGCCTTCGGTATCCTGGGCTTCCGGGTCATTGGTCACCCTCATATTTTTCAACTTCGGGCTCTTTTGCCTCTTCTTCATCAGATGGAGCATAGTCTGTATTGTTCTCAACATTATCTTCAGATTAAAAGTTCAGTCTTGTCGGAGTCACGTTCTTCCTTTTTGACTTTGACTTACATTTCTTTTGCCACCTTTTCATTTTCTCGGAACCTTTTTCCAAGTTATTAACCCTTTCATTCATCGTGACCAAATAGTCCATAATGTCTTTATTGCTAACATTACCATTGCCACTTTTGTCTCGTCCATTACCATCCTGAGACGGTGTCTTATCACTATCAGAATTGTCACTCGCCATATCTCCTCCAAATGGCAATTTTTGAGGCCCCTCCTTCGGGCGCCAATTGTTGTGGGAGGAATTTGTCACAACAAAATTAGGAGGCCTTTGCTGGAATAGCGCCAAAGAATACGGAATCGTCCAACCACCCAGAAAGGCTCGTAGTTGGAGATCAATAGCTAGCTGCCCGGAAAGGCTCACAGCTAGGGGTTTCCGAAGAACACGGGAGGTAGTTCCTCGGAGGATCGGACTGGATTCACGGGAATTAGAGCTCAAGGACCGAATGTTTGCCTGCCAAGAACCCTTATGATGAAGTGTCACACAAGAGTATACGTGCTCTATCTTACTCAAGGTGTCAAAGTGTCCAAGAGATCCCGTAAACTGCCTACATACCTGTATTTATAGAGGATCAAGCCCGAAGGTAGTTCTAAAATGATATGATCGATTATTTATGATCAGTTATCCTCTCTCCAATGGGATAATGACTGTTATCTCTGATATAAATCGTGTATGATGTATATTTTGAAGTTACCAAGCTGTTATGGTAATGTAGAATGATTATCCTTTGTATTTATCATGATTTTGTATCATTTATCAAGTATATATGACATATATCCTCTAATAACTGAATGTATATCTGTTTAGGAGTGTTTTTAGGTGATATAGACGTGTTCCTAAAATGTAGGAGGTCTACCTTATCTGAATTGGCAGCATAATCAGGCTTCCGGCGGAAGCTGGGGGTACCGCCCGGTAGCCTGGCTCCGGTACCCCCTCCGGTAACCCCATCATGGAAGCTACTCTGGAAGCCCACCTGGATGACTGGTAGTGGTTATAGGTTATCCACATGGGGATGCCCTTGGGATCCTAAGCCACACATTTCCTTACTGCCATGTACATGGTAACCCCTAGGGCTGCCATGGGCCCTTGGAAGCCTGACAGATCACTTAGTTTCCTCATGCGTCTGGACCCTAATCTTCTAGTGGGCCTAAATCTTACCCATGCAAGATTTTGGTCACAACAGCTTGTAAAAGATGGAGGTGAAAAAGGTTAGAAGGGGAGAAATACATGAGACAAGAAAATATATATAATTTAATTAAATATTTAACTTTACACATGTATCACATCAAATTTATATATATTTAACTTTACATCTAATTTAATATAAACTAACGCGGACTTACTAAGTAACTGTCTTTACATTCCTGGATTTCATTTAATTAATGGTAAACCATAAATTAAATTTAAGGACAAATATTTAAAAAGTGTTAATAATGAAAAACGTGGATGGTTTTGATATTGAAAGATAATTATAAAGCGTTTATTTGACTATTAGTAAATCTAATTTAATATTAATTTTAATATGGACTTACTAATTACTTTACTTTAAATTCTTGGATTTTTTTTAATTAAAAGGAAACCACAAAACAAATTTATGGACAAATAATCAAAATGATACTTATAGAAAAATGAATTGGTATGATTCTAAATGCTAATTATATTTAAAAAGTGGTTCAAAATAAATGACAATTAATGGTTTTAAGATTGTTTCCGTACCTTCGGTCATCAGTTCGTGTTGTAAATTCAAGATGCCTTCTCAATGGTTATGATCATTCATGATGTACCTTTGTATATTAAGTTGGTGAAATAGAAATACATACAACGTTAAATTCATTAGTAATTCAGTTGACGAAGGAAAGAGATTTTTGATTGATGTATTGAAGAATCAATACATTTTCATTGGATGTGACTTGTGTATTTTTCTCAAGAATCAACTTTCATGGGTTTACAAAAAATTTGCTTCAAAAGAATCGAGAAAGTGATCTTATATGGGCATTGACCGCTTCCAAAAAGGTCATACGAGGAAAACTATATCGTACTCTTAAATGTATGGATAATGATACGATAAATATTTTAGTTATCATGCAGGTAAGTTATGAATGATAACATTGACAACCAAACATTGTTAAAAAAAACATTCATCTATAGGAACGTCTAATAATGTAAACAAATCGGTGTTATGTGGTAAGGATTGATGCCTACAATTCAGTAAGTCGCAGAATTATTGGAGCTGGCCACTGAATATTCTAATGGGAAGTAACTCTTGGAGAATTTTGACTAGGAATGATAAAAACCTAAATCGTTTTCTATAATTTTTTTGTCGGAATAGTTTTTCAATTGATTTTATTGGACAGTTAAAATACGAAACATATATATAATCAAAATAAAAAGATAATCTATCCAATTATAGTACGTCATATAATAAAAAAAGTACAAAGTAGTATCTTAACTGAAATTGATATGATTTACGCAGGGGAGAATTGATGCAGACATTTAGTTCATCAAAGTTGGCTAGGTCTGATAGGGAATAGGGAATAAGTGGCCTAAATTTCCTGTAATGATTAAATTGATATAATAATTCTATTTTTTAGTTTGTAAGAATTTTATATTTGAGGTATTTTTATTTTATGTAAATTGTTTATTAGTTAATCATTAAAATAAAAATTACACTACAAGAATTCTCGAGATTTGCGACGACAGTTAGCGACAGGTAACATTCCGTCATCATATGCCAATGGATTAGCAAAGTTTTGTGGGTTCATTAAAGTCAACGAGACTACCAACAAATTAGCGATGAAATTGCGACTAACATATAGCAACGGAAGCAATCCGTCGTTTAAAAAAGCTAGGAATTTTCCAACCAAACTGTGCTGACAAAACGGCAATGGAATATTTTTGTCAGGAGTTTCTGCAACAACATTTGCAACGGAATTAACAATGAAATTTAGCAATGAAAATTTGTTTTTTTTTATAGGCAAAGATTTTATTAGAATAAGCCATAAGGCCAGACATGATACAACCACGGATACAAATTCCCACTAAACTATCACCAATATAAATTTTCGCTGAACATACTACCCCTGAAATTCGGTCTTCAAAATAACTACTGCTGAACATACTTCCACTGAATTTGGTCTTCAATTTTAGTAATGCCAAACACCGAAGAATCAATTCTAGGATCACCGTTCAGAACTTGTGATTTAATTATAGTTGGTTTCTAGACCGTATCTATCACCATTTATGATCTAAAGACACTATAATAAAATTAATCAGCCTTAGTTGTAATTATAGTTGGTTTAAAGATCGTATCAATCACGATAAGCGATCTGAAGACACTATAAAAAAACTATAGAACCCGAGTTCTATATATAGTTCGTTTCTAGATCACATCGATCACGATTAATGATCGATTGACTTTATACTAATTAGAACCCGAGTTTTATTTATAGGCAGTTTGTAGATCAAATAAGTCCAGAATAACGATCTAAAGACACTATAGATTAAAAACCGGAACTAGAGTTCTAACTATAGTTGGTTTTTAGGTCGCATACTATCACTGAATATACCACTGAATGTTATGAATAACTAAAAGCGACCTAAAGACACTATAAAATTTGAACCTGAATTCTATCTATAGTTGGTTTTTAGATTGCATCAATCATTATTAGTAATCTATAGGCACTAGAAAGGCTTATAGTTCGTTTCTAAATCGCATTTGTCAAGAATGACACTCTAAAGACACTATAGATTAAAAACCGGGATTCTAATTATAGTTGGTTTTTTGAGCGCATCAATGAAGAATGATGATCTAGAGATATTATAAAAATTCTGAACCTGCAATCTCTTGTTGCTTTTAGCATCTGCCAACAATCTGCCTATCCACCTCTGAAGCTTCTACGGAAACTGCCCGATCCTCAAGTAACGAACCACTATTATTTCTAGCAAAAAGGGCCTCGTTAAAACCCCATAAGAGCAAAACCCAATGGAAAAAAAACTCAAGGGAAAAAGAGTGTTCTCTCGTCGAAATATCGATGAACCCACTAAACAAATAAACTATTAAAAAGCATATACCCTAGATTGGTGCTAGCAGAGCCCCCACAGACAAGAAGATGAAGATGACATTCTCGCATCTAGTTCGAAGAGAATTACAGCAAAACAAATATTCACAAAATACCTTAGCGCAAATGAGTACCGAAACCTGAAAATATGAGCTAATTACAAAACTTCATGGAATAAACCAATTCTATACAACATCAACTCAAAAAACTAGCAAACCCGAAACAGGACTAGTCAACCATTAGAAAATTCCGACCAAATAAATATAGGTTAATAAGATTTTCACCTTTGATGTGGGGTCTCTACACACATTCCTTACCTTTTCTTATTACCAAATATGTAATAAATGTAGAACAGAGTCGGGAGTCGAGTTTGGGTTCTTGAACTGAGTCAACTGAGTCACCGGAAAAACAACCGAGTCTGAGCTTAAAACCACCATGGAAATGTAGATCGGAGAGAGTTATACCACATATGTCGAGCTTGAGTCTAATGGCCACCGGGTCACTGAGTCGCCATCGAGTCACAACCGAGTCAACACCGATTCTTTAAAAATAATTGTTGTGAGGGGGAGATCGGAGAGGAGTGTGTAATGAAGAAGAGTGAGGCAGCGATGGACAAGGCGGACACACGGAGGAGCTTGACTGCGTCGGATCCAAACGACATCGTGCTACTGTTACCCATGAAATGAGAATTTATTTGCCTTGGAGACTGTTGGACTTGGAGACAACAACCTTATCTCCTCCCCATGTTCCAGTTCAAACAAACACACTGCGTAGTTCATAGAAACACACTGCCGAAATGTTTCACTTTTTGGTGACTTACCTTCGGAACCTGAGCCCGAGCACCCTTTCTCCTCCTCTTGCACTACTCCTGGCAGCTTAGATAATCTTTTCTCCAGCAACAGTGTAAACAAGTCCGGTAGTGAGTAAAGAATGTAAAGTTGAGCTTGAGTTGATATTTCATCATCTTGACCATAAAAAGTAAGATTTTCTTCATGGAAATCTTTTGTTGCATTCTATGGTGCAAAGTTATCCCGCTAAAACATTGCAACGGAAATATTTGCAATGGGTTTGCAACGGATATCTTATAACAGGCTAGCGACGGGATTGATTAGTAGCGGTTTGTTAAAGTCAACATTTTAAATTTTTCGTCGCTAAACCGTTGTCATAGTAGATCGGTCGTCTTAATTACTGTTGCTAATCCGTCATTAATAGTAACAAATCTAATTTAAACCAGTAGACCTTCTGCACCTTTTTCTTTAGCTTATCTCTATCTTCTTTCACCTTTTTTTTCTCTCCTTATCCAAATTAAATTTCTCTATATATCCTCCCAATCATTCCATCAATCTACACAATCTTGTTCCTTATTTTAAGGTTAGTTCAATTTATGTATTATTAATTATTTTATATTTTCATATTTGTAGCATGTATGTTGATGTAAGCTTTTTATTTAATTTACTTGTAAGAAGAAATTTTTTATGATAAATTAGGTATAAGTTTATGTTAGTAATCTTAGTAAAATTAGCTTATTAATAATTATATCATTTATTTAAATTTTTTGTGATGATTCTAATTCATTTTGGTAATTTTACAGCCTTCGTAGGTTGTTAAATATATGAATAATAATCGATCTTGGATGTTAATTTTAGCTCAATTTATATGTTTAGATTGTTACTAGCATGAATATGAACATTGATCGGTCTTGGATGTATGAAAGAAAAGATAGTGCGGGATATCTAAATAATGCTTTTGTTGCCGGATTAGAAGAATTTATGGAACATGCTTTATCTCAACCACCTTCGTTGAATGGGAAAAACATACAATGTCCTTGTTTTAATTGCAATAATAAAATACATTGGGATGCAGACACAGTGAAATTACTTCTCTAAAGAAAGGTTTTAAACTGAATTATTATCAGTGGGATCGACATGGGGAGGAATACATTACTAAAGAAAGTGTTCGACAATCCTCAACAAGTCATCCTAATAATTAGGAGGGGAGGAGTGGAAATAATCTAATGTATAATATGGTGATGGATGTTGCTGGTCCTAATTTTGATCCACACTCAGAAGAGATGCCGAATGCAGAAACACAGAAGTTGTATGACATGGTACATTCTTCAGAGAGAGAGTTGTACGATCGATGTGAAACTTCTCAATTATCCGCCATGGCTCGGATGTTAAGTTTGAAATCTGATCATCATTGGTCAGAAGCAACTTATGACCAGACATCACAATTCATCAAAAGTGTCTTGCCTAAAATAATGCATTTCTTGATAGCTTTTACAGTACGAAGAAACATATGGAAGGATTGGGTCATCCTTCGGTGAAATTGATTGTTGCGTTAATGGATGTATGATATATTGGGGTGAACACAAAGATATGGTGTCACACAAATTTTGTGAGCAATTAAGGTACAAAATTAGGCTTAACAGATCCACCCGAGAGAAGAAGAAAGTAGCTGTTAAATGGATGATATACTTTACACTGGCCCCGAGATTACAAAGGTTGTATGCATCTCCTGAGACTTCGAGCCATATGAGATGGCATCCTGAACATTATCAAGAAGACGATGTGATGCATCATTGTTCATATTCAGAGGAATGGCAACAATTTAACAAGCACACCCCTCATTTTTTACAGAAATGAGAAATGTTAGGCTCGGGCTTTCCGCTGATGGGTTTCAACTATTTGGTCAATCAGGTAGTCAATATTCTTCTTGGCCAATTATAGTGAACCCATATAATTTGCCCCCGTGGATGTGTTCGAAAGAACCATACATGTTCTTGTCTGTACTTGTGCCTGGACCAAAAAATCCAAAGCAAAAGATAGATGTTTATCTCCAACCATTGATTGTTGAGTTAAAAATGTTGTGGGAAGTTGGAGTTGAAACATGGGATATTTCTTTGAAATGGAATTTTCAAATACGAGCTACATTGATGTGGACTATCAATGACTTTCTCGCTATATCGATGTTGTCTGGATGGACAACTGCTGGTCATCTAGCTTATCCACATTGTGCTCACGATCATGATTCATATAATCTTCCACATGGAGGGAAGTCGACATGGTTTGATAGTCATCGAAAGTTTCTACCTACTAGTCATCCATTTCGAAAGAATAAAATTTGGTTTACCAAAGGAAAGACAGTTTCAGAAATAGCCCCACCTATACGAACAGGTGAAGATATATTGCAAGAGATTGAATCACTTGGATTGATGAAAATTACTGAATTGGGAAGTGAAGAACACAATGCTAAAATCATCTAGGCTTATAAGTGTGGGAGGAAAAAATGAAGTATATTTTGGGATTTACCATATTGGCAAACACTATCCATTAGACATAATCTTGATGTTATGCACATTGAAAAGAATGTGTTTGAAAATATTTTCAACACCATCATGGCAATCGAAGGTAAAACCAAAGATAGTGCTAAATCAAGAGCTGATATTACATCCATTGTCGGAGGCCCGAGTTAGAATTTGATGAATCGACAAGAAAGTACCCAAAAGCATGTTACAGCTTAGACAAAAAGGGTAAAGAAACAATATGTTGTCGGTTGAAGGATTTAACATTTCCAGATTGATATGTGTCAAACATGAGCCATTGCATCAACATGAAAAAATACAAATTATTTGGAATGAAAAGTCATGATTGTCATGTGTTCATGCAAAGACTTATCCCAATTGCCGTTCAAGAATTGTTGCCTGCTAGTATTATGATATGTAGACTATTAGAGCAATACTCTAATTAAAAATGGAATACTTACCCAGATCTTAATTTGTTGAGTAATTATTAGAGTGTTTTATATTTTATAGTAGTTTCAGGAGCATTTATACTTTGTTGGACATTTTTACTCTTAATTGGATTATTTATTTTAGTTTATTTGAACCTTTCCATAATTGTAATCCTTAATTTTGTGGGGTCTAAATTGTTTATCATTTGTGATTCAGTGTTATATCTTATAGCATTCTGGAACGAGGTTTATTAAAACTTTTTAAATCTGTTTCATTTAATGTCTGCTAATTTATGAGTTTATAAAAAATTATATTTGTATATGAATGGGATGGAGTTATTAATGGAATGAAAAGTTTTAATCCTCTTTAGTATGATGTAGTAAAATTATATTATTGTCTCACATAATTCAAAGCACAATGAAGAAAGTAGAATCATGAGTTCTTAACGTACTCTTGGAAATTTAGGCACCGTAAGAACTTTGTGACTAGTAGGAAATAGATAAACGAAAGCCAAACCTTAGAGTTGGAGGTTCTTGTAAATCTTTGAATATTAGGATATGGGGGTAATATTAAAAAATACAAAAAAGGAAACAGCACATCACATAATTACTTTAAAAATCAAGGTAAATTGATGACAACAAATATTATGGAAGACATTATTAATTCAAATTCGGAACACATTAAAGAAACAAATATTTATGTATAAATCATGGTATTTATGTATTAGAATTTTTAAATTCATCAAACCATATTTGGAATTTAAGATGTATTGCAATATATGTGATTATGTTAGCCTCAAGCCTTATAGGTTTACTCTAATTTCTGCTTCCTTTCTCAATTCATAGAAATGGTTTGTATGGAAACTATCAGACAACATAATGTACAAATCATTTCTAAAAAATGATATAATCCGCTACAAAGATCTGCGTAGTAGAGCTCGTGCACACTGGGAAACAAAACCTCAATTGAACAATAGAATTGGAAAAGATGTGTGGCTGAGTTGGATTGAGGATTGGAAAACCCCAGAATGTTGATAAAAATCTTAAAAAAAGAGGCAGAATCATAGGGGTGGAGTTAACCATGGGGACTACCCTACGACACACACCGGTGGCTCAGCTTCTGGCCGAACACTTACAGCTCGTTTAGTAAGCTAGTGGATGTACTATTGTACAGATTATTAAATAGATGGTTGAATTTTGTATTTTATCTTTCTAATATTGCGATGGTGTTTTATGCAGGCAGTAAAGTGGAAAAGAAAGCTGAGCTCCACTGAGGTGTTTGAGCATCTGCATATAAAGAACAATGATGGGTGACATATATTGACAAGAAAAGTGCAGCAATTGCCGTGAGTATACAATATTTTTATCATCTATATTTGATTACGAATTTAAAAGCAGATTGAAAATAGCAAAAGTTAGAAAATTAAGATTTAAATTAAGCAAGGCTTGCAAATAAAAATGAACCCAGTGAAGCAGATTTGTATATGTTTCAATTCAAGTGGTCACCCTCCTCTCCCCTTTTTCCCCGACACTTTTGTTAATTTTGATACAAACATTGTAGTGAATCTTGTCTTTCCTAGATTAAATTATAAAGTATCCGCACACACACACAAACCTCTGCACTTAGAATGTTAATTTTTTTTTTTTCATATTTATCAGTTTGGCGTATTTTAATCTATACAGGAGACGATTAAGACCCTACGTGTTGAGCGTTCGAGGCCCGTTGATGGTTCAACAGTAACTCAAACTGTTGATGACATCATGTTGTATTATGATGTAGTTGGTGGTCGTAATAAAACGAATATAATTTATGGCATTTGCTCATCGCATGATATTTTTTATGAGCCAAGAAACACAAGCACTCATTTTAGCAACATGACACCAGACACTCAGAAATACCAGAAGTCATGCTGCAAGAGATGAAAGAAAAAATCAAAGAAATGGATGAAGTGAAGTTGCGGATGAGAGAGATGGAGAGTCTAGTTTCGTGGTTGCTTAATAGTCGGAATCAGTAGATGGATTCAAGGTAAATTTATTATTTTCTTAACCTGAATTTTTTTAATCTTGAATGGTATTGAGATCTAATTTATGATATAATTTTATTTAGTTGTTTTACTAAAGAGTAAATTCATGCTGCTACAGTTCTAAATTCAAATGTTACATATTGTAGATAATGTTCTATGAATTAATGGAATTTTATATGGTCATGTGTCTTGTACTGATATATGCTTGTTTGCATTAGTGGTAGTATAGTAAATGAGTTGACAAAGGTTATAACTTGAAGTCGATAATATAACTTGGTGACTTTGTTCTCAGATTGGGTCTTAGAAGTCTTATCATGTATTGGCTTCATATGTTCTGAATAAAAAAGTTCAGGGTAGGTGTCTATTTGGTTTATATCTTGGTTTGTGTATTGTCTGTAAGTGGTCGTTGTTGGGTTGCATTGGTGTTGTGCTGCAGTCCTGTAGTGGTATCCATGCTTCCTTTTATGTTCATTGTTGAAATATAGTGTAATAAAATGACATGAGACTTGTTAGATTTCTTCCATGATTTATTTTATTATGTGAACTTATTGAGTCCTTAGCTGGCTGAATATCTAGAAATAATGTACATTATGTACTGATATATGATAGTTTGTAATTATTTTAAAAAAACCACTTATATTGTTTGTAGTTTCTGCTAACTATAACTAATTTTTTCTTTAATAATGTTAGGTTCTCCTTATTATTTATCGTACAACATTTTTGGACTATCGGATAGCGGGATGGCTGAATTCGAGTACTGGAAAAGGTGTATTATCTTGTTTTTGTTATGTTGATCCAGAATTCTAGAGTCTCGACTTTAATATGTACTATTGTCAAAGTTGTGAACTATTTTTCACTTGATTAGTACCGGATTTTTTATTGGTCTTAAGTTTGGCTTGTAATTTATGTTTGCGGAATTGTGAATCTATAGTTGTAGTCCTTGTTGAAAATACTGATTCAAGTGATGTCAAGATCTATCCTAAGGAGCTGATCAGGATTGCATGAGTGACATCATCAGTATTGGTGATCGTTAGGATTTGAAGATATATCAGGATTGCAAGACTGATCAGGATTGAAGATTATGAAGATATCTATTAGTCCTTGTTTTTAGGATAGATCGATATGTCGGTTCCTGACTTGTAGAAACGTAGCTATCAATTAAGATATGTACTAAGAGTCGTATGTAATTGATTTAACATATCTTGTAATTGATGTATATAAACACAGTTTAGGTTTTACTTAATTGTAATCGCTTACACGAGATATCTTGTAACCTAGCAGCTCTCAGGAACATCAGAATTTCTTGAAAGAGTTTGTAACAGTTTTATAGCAGACTTAATAAAGCTGTTATTTATTCATACTTGTGTTTATATTATTGTTAAAGTCGAAAATCTTATACAATTGCATTCAACCCCCTTCTACAATTGTAAATTACTGGGCGACAATTGGTATCAGAGCAAACTGATTATTTAAATCAGAAACGATCTTAAGATGTTGACTAGTAAGTATGAAAGTATTAAGATTCCAATCCTAAAAAAGTCTGAGTACCCTACGTGGAGGGTAAAGATATTGATGTATCTGGAAGCAACTGATCCTGACTATTTGGACAGGAAACATGATGGCCCATATATTCCTAAGAAACTGGTTGCTCAAACAAATACTGTTCCTGAGCACTATGTTCAGAAGACTAAGAAGGAATGGACTCCTGAAGATAAGGCTGAAGTACTCAGAGATACAAAGGTAAAGAATATCTTGTATAATAGCCTTGGTGGTATCATGTCAAATAGAGTGATAGCATGTAAGACTGCTAAAGAGATTCGGGACACTTTGGAAACTCAATGCCAAGGAACTGAATCTATCAAAAGGAATAGAAGGGCACTCTTGATACAAGAGTATGAACAATTTGATGTTAAATCTGATGAAAGCCTTACTGACATTTATGATAAGTTTCTCACCTTATTGAATAATCTGTCTCTGGTTGGCAAAGAGTATGATCTTGAAGATTCTAATACCAAGTTTCTGAGAGCTTTACCTGAGGAGTGGGATACTCAAACCTCTATCATTAGACATCAGTATGATCTTGACACTGTTTCTCTTGATGAGATATATGGAATGCTAAGAACCCATGATCTTGAGGTTCAACAGAGAAAGAACAAAAAGAGCAACAAAGCAAAGGCTGTTGCTTTGAATGCTAAATCAAAATCAAGAACAAAAGCTGTGGAGGTCTCAAAGAGAAGAAGTAAAGTTATAGAGTCAAATCCTGATGACTCATCATTAGATCCTGATGCCAATCTTGATACTAATACTAATGATGACTCTACTGATTCAGATATGATAGAAATGGTTGCTATGATAGTCAGGGGCTTCAAAAAGATGAAATTCATGAAGGCTAGGAGGCAAGGCAACTTTCAGAAGAAGACCTTCAATGCTGATAAAGACATGTACAAGAAGAATGAAGGTAAAGGTAGCAAGTTTGACAAGTCAAAGGTCAAATGCTACAACTGTGATGGAATGAGGCACTTTGCAACTGAATGCAAAAAGGCTAAAACCAAAGCTCTCATTTCTTCAAGAAAGGATTGGATGGACCCTTCCTCAGAATCTGAAGAGGAACAGGTGAACTATGCATTGATGGCTAATGTTGATGAGGCTGCTGCTCCTGAAAATAAGGTACCTGATGTTGTTTATGCTTTTGGTACTGATAGTGTTTCTGAATTGAAATCATTCTTAAAATCTCTGCATGTTAGTTTTAAAAGTCAATCTCTTGAAAATGCTAGAATTCTTTTTGAAATGTCAGAGGTAAGAAAATGAAATGATTATTTAGAAGATGAGTTACTCTTTATGCAAGAAGTAGAGAAAGAATGTGATAAGGCTTGGCACATGAAACTAGAAATGGAATTTAAATGTATTGCTCTTGAAAAAGAACTTGAATATGCCAATGAGAAACTTAGAACCTGGACTAATTCTGGTAGGAAATTTCATGATATCAAGAGTAAATTGCAGCATGGTGGCCAGTAGAATTAATTTTTGGCACTTTGATGGCCAATGTTGCAAATCTTACACTATGATGGCTCAAAATAATTTTTTTTGACATTTAAATGACTTCCATCTATTTATCCTAAATGGAGTTAGTTTTGATAGGGGTATTTTGGTCTCTATAATTTACTAACAGATATATATATATATACATATCTAATACATCCTTCTTTTCCATGTGGATTCACAATACCTTGTGGATTCACCCGCTTACCTATTTTTTTCTTCTTTTCCAGACACCACAATACCTTCATCCTTGTCAATCTCTTGTCACTACACATTTCTTTAGGCCATTTTTGAAAAGCCCATATCAAAATGTTGTAAGCATCTGGCTTAACTCGCCTTTTCTTCATTTCAACAAGCAGCTCTTTAACTTCATCCCACTTTCCGTTCGTCACAATATCACTCATCAAAACACCATCGAGGTTTACACCCTTGACACTCCATATCAAACATCAACTTCTTCGCGTCTTTAAACTTCCCTAAACAACACAAACCTTCCATCAATAACCTATATGTAACCGCATTTGTGTGTTTTCCTTTCTTATTCATCTCATCAAACAACCCCTTTGCCTCATCGAACTCACCCCACATACATAAAAGCCCAATTTGACAATTATACGTCAGGACACTCGGCTCCAATTCTCTCACAAGCATTTCATCAAACAGATGTCGTGTAACCTCCCACTCTCCCTTCCCCAACCACCCCTTAATCATAACATTAAACGAAACTGAATTCAACCTAAACCTTATTTTCCTCGCATTCTCAAACATCAATTGCGAGGGTAATCATGAGAGAAGAGGAAGAAGGGTAATTATTTTCCTCCCACTCTCCCTTCCCCAACCACCCCGTAATCATAACATTAAGCGTTTCAACTGTATCGAAATTTCGAGCTTTCGAAAATTTGTAAATGGGAGAAGAGTTAGAAGGGTAATCATGTTTGAAGCTCGATTGATGATAGTGATGAAAGAGTGATAAAGTTTCATATGGGTCTTTGATTTGTTTGATATTTGTGAGAAAAGGTATGGGTTTGCGAGTGGGCTTGTGAGATTGAGAATGTTTGGGCGAGTGTCTTGAAGGCTTGTGAGTGTAGTAAGATTGAGAGTGAGAGTGGTGGTGGTCATATGTATGTATAAATTGTGTATAACAATGGTGGTTAAACAATAAGGACTATAATACCCCTGTCAAATTGACTCCGTTTAGGTTAAGATGACGGAAGTCATTTAAATGTTAAAAAAAATAATTTTGAACCATCATAGTGCAAGATTTGCAACATTGGCCATCAAAGTGCCAAAAATTAATTCTACTGGCCACCACGCTGCAATTTACTCTAAAATCAATACTGATAAAAACTGGAAAGAATGTCTAGGTTACAAGCTAGAGAATGATCAGAAACTGAAATAGAAAGTTGTTGTGAATGAGACAACAAAACCTAAGACCTACAAACATATTATAGACAAAACCAAATCTGATATTGAACATGACAATTTTGTATATAGTAAAGATCCCAAATCAGTTACTGAAAATGGATCAACATCTGCAAAACAAAATTCAGAGTATGTGTCTAAAACTGTTAAAGTGACAAGTACTATAAATGTAGGTCTTATGTCTAAGAAACAGTTGAAAGATAAAATCTATGAAGTTACAAATAGACAAAGGACATCAACTGCTAATAGGAACAGGAATGGTAAAGTTGGAATAAATAAAGAGAATAATTATAAGTATATTCCAACTCTAGAAATGATTTACCACCAGCAAGGAAATGGACTAAAAGTCACACTCCTGAATTAATTATTGGGAATCCTGATGCATGTGTTAAAACCAAAAGTGCAACTCAGAATGAATGTCTTTATCATAACTTTCTGTCAAAGAAGGATCCTAAGAAAGTTAAAGATGCACTCAAGGATGTTGATTTGGTTATAGCAATGCAAGAAAAACTGAATGAATTTGAAAGGAATGAAGTCTGGAAACTTGTACCAAGGCCAAAGGATAGGTCAATTTGGGTACAAAGTAGGTGTTCAGAAATATGACAGATTCAGATGGCAAAATAGTTAGGAATAAAGCAAGGCTAGTTACAAAGGGGTATTCTCAACAGGAATGGATAGACTATGATGAGACTTTTGCTCCTGTTACAAGGCTAGAAGCCATCAGGATTTTTCTGACATATGCAGCTCACATGAAGTTCAAGGTTTTCCATATGGATGTTAAAAGTGCTTTTCTTAATGGAGAATTGGAAGAGGAGGTATATGTTGAACAACCTCTGGTTTCATTGATCCAAAATATCCAAATCATGTTTATAGATTGGATAAAGCACTTTATGGACTAAAGCAAGCTCCAAGAGCCTGGTATGAAACTTTGGCTCAATTCTTGCTGGAAAGTGGATTCAAAAGAGGTAGAATTGATAAAACTCTATTTTATTTGAATCATGGTAAGGAATTGCTGTTAGTTCAAATTTATGTTGATGATATCATTTTTGGGTCAACTAACTCAAAGTTTTGTCAGAAATTTTCAAAGCTAATGCAGTCCAGATATCAAATGAGCATGATGGGAGAAATGAGCTATTTCTTAGGTTTGTAAGTTAAACAGACTGATGATGGGATTTTTATTAATCAGTCAAAGTATACAAGGAATTTGTTAAAGAAGTTTAACAGGCAAGACAGTGCTACTACTTCAACTCCCATTGCTACAGCTACTAAGCTTGATCCTGATCAAGGTACTGAAGTAGATGTAACTAACTACAGAGGTATGATTGGCTCACTCCCGTATCTAACTGCTAGTAGACCAAATATCATGTATGCAACCTGTCTATGTGCAAGATTTCAAGCAAATCCCAGGGAACCGCATCTGATAGCAGTTAAGAGGATTTTCAGATACTTCAAAGGCACTCCATCTCTTGGCCTTTGGTATTCTAGAGAGTCTAATTCTAGTTTATGTGGATATTCTAATGCTAATTTTGCAGGCTGTAAAATAGACAGGAAAAGTACTTCAGGAAGTTGTTAGTTTCTTGGTGGTAGACTAATTTCATGGTTTTGTAAGAAACAGAAGTTATCTCTACATCCACTGTAGAAGCTGAGTACATTGTTGTAGGAAGTTGTTTGCAAATCAGCTAATGGACTATGGTTTGTCATATTCAAAAATTCCTATTTATTGTGATAACCAAAGTGCTATTGCCATGACAAGAAATCCAGTTCAACATTCTCTTACCAAGCATATCAGTATCAGATATCATTTCATTAGAGAACAAGTACTAGAAGGGACAATTGAGCTACACTTTGTTCCTACTGATCAACAATTAGGCGATATATTCACCAAGCCACTCCCTGAAGCTATGTTTATAAAGTTGGTGAATTAACTTGGAATGGTGAACTATGAGAGTTTCTAAGAACAAGAAGAGAGAAATTACTGATGATTATCAAATCCTGATGAGAAGGTAAGTATTAAAGATCCTGATCTAAGTCAAATTTTGACTTAATCAAAATCCTGACAGTGGTCAATGCATGAATACGATATACAGGTCAGCAATATTTTATCACAGTTTGAATAAAGGTAATAATTTTTTTTGTGATATTACTCCCTAATTGCTGCATATTTGTGTAATTGATTGTGCTTATTTCTATCAGTAATTGATAAGAAATGGTTCAGTATTTTGTGGACAACTGTATGTGCGCGTGTGTTACACTTTTAGATACATACATATAGATACACATGAAAAGCTGTTCAGTTATTACTACTCACCCGCGTAAATTGGTCCACTAATTATGCTTGCACAAACCAGTAACTGACACCAGTTTTTGAGAGTTAATTTGTTTGTCTAAACAAAACCAATTTATTTTCTAAATCATTCATTACTCTCAAATTATCGATTTTGCATCTTCTCTCTCTGTGTGCACATGAACCCTAATTTTTCAAAATCTCAAAAATTTCTCACATTCTCAACAACAATGGCATCTTCACCATTCATGAACAATAAGACTGTAATTAACAGAAGTACATTTGTCACAAATAACTTTGTTGTTGTTCTTAACCACGAGGATTTACCTAATGATTTTCATATCATTCAGGACTTTTTGTCCTCAAGCCCAATAAATTATGCTTTAACCCAACCTGCCAAAGTATCTTTTAAGTGTGTTATGAAGATTTGGAATACTGCGGTGTTTGGATTGGGGTCAGGAGGACATACCCAGATGACATTTGAATATAATGGTGTTACACACCATGTGATTCCTGAAGTTGCGACAGAAGCTCTTCACTTACCATCTCTTAATGGTAAGACTCCTAATAATATTCCTGATTCTACTCAACTTGAGTTTGCCACAAGTCTGGGATACAATGGAGAGCAAAAGAAGTTTGCAAATCTGTTTAGAACAAAGCTTAAGAAAAAATGGATTTCTTCTTCGACACAATCAGTCGGTGTTTCTTGAACAAAGTTTCCAACTTTGATGCCCTACTTTCTGGATTGGTCAAAATTTAGTATTCTCTAATCCATGATACTTTATTTGATTATGGGTCTTTTCTTCTAAAAGCATTAAGTGATAGAAAAAAAGAAAAATGTGGTTATGTCAGTTTTCTTAGATTTTTCCAATTGATATTCGCTCACTTATGTCCTGATGCTATCTTTGAAAATGATACAATTTTGCCTATTTGTCGTATCTCTGAGAACAACATCAAGGCTTTGATTAATTCTGACAAAGCAAATGGTTTTGAAGGGAAACCATTCATTCCTGATGAGGTCAGGCTTCTCTTGACAAAGACAATGCCTACTCATTATGGATCTATTAGTGATGGTCTTGGACCAATTTCTCACTACACCATATAATGCCTATTGCAACCATATTTTTGAAGGTTTGTCGAAAAACGTTGCTATTGAGAAACCAAATCACACAAATTGCAACGCCTTTGAAAAACATTGCAATAGCATTGAAAAAATTCAAGAGAGTTAAAAACATTCAGTCTATTGCAACAGTTTTTTTAAATTGTTGCAGTAAATTTGATTTTTAGGCCCAAAAAACTGGCGGGCTTTTAAAAACCTTTAACGGGCTTTCAAAAAATTGTCGGACTTAATTAAACAAAAAATTATAACATTCGCACACAGACAAACATTAACATAAATAGACAAAAACCTACGAGCATACACAATTACACACACAAAGACTGAATCAAAGAAAACTAAGAAATGGAAGAAAATACAAAATTGAAAGAGACTCACGCTCGAAGGACAAACCAAATGGATAAGACTCAAGAACGAATATGGTATGTTCTTCAAAAATATTTTTCCCCAAATTGAGTTTTAAATCGAATTCCATTTAGGGTTTAATTTTTGTGCTTTAATTTGGGATTCTTGTTAATTAGAGTTTGATGTATGTTTTTTTTAATTAACATATGTATGTTTGTATAAATATGTTTCAATTTGGGGTTTTCTTTAAAAATACTAAGTTTGTATATGCAACTTTACTGCAATCGCTTCTCTGTGATTTTATATGTTATTCTGTTTTGGTTAATTTAATCATGATTACGAAGTTTGGTGGAAGTAGACGTTGTGGTTTGGAGGTTATGCTAATTGTTGTCGTTGTATGTTTGGTGATGGTAATATTAAGAGCAGAGTTCTTAATTGACTTGAGCAGTAGAGAGACATATGAACTGGTCTATATAGATGTTGAGTGAAAAATGAATATTCTGCTAATTGTACCATAGCTGTAATTATACAATAATTAGGATGGTTCTTGATTAAGGATCTAATGGCAAAGGGATGAGTATTGGGAACTTAGTATGTGTCCAGTTTTGAGTCTATGTCTTTGAGTTTCTATTTTCTGGACAATAAGGTTCTGCATCTGCAATTACCGTATAAGTTAATTACCGTATAGCAGACATCTGGAAATAAAAGTTGCAGTTCACTTTGAAGAATTAGTAATATTCGTAATTACCGTATAAGTTAATTACCGTATAGCAATATTCGCAATTTTTAGAGTTTAATGTTTTACTCATAATTATTAACTTTTGTATAGCAATATAGCAATATTCGCAATATGCATTGTAGGACACAAGGTGCAATACTTTTATAAGCTCATCACGGATTTCTCATTGTTGATTTGCAAAAGCCAAGCCAAATACATGGAAAAAGCAATTGGCATATGTAGTTTTTAACTTTATTTTGGTTTTCCAATATAATAATTGTTTAGGAAAATTTGATGTAAAGAATTGTAATTTTATTTGACTTTGAACAAACACATGTAATTGGATATTTGGCATTAAGTTGCCCTGATTTATGAAATGCAAATGATGCTTGGATTGTGGCTATAAATGGCCTGGTTTACTGTATTTTCAACATGTTCCTACCAATTTTTTTTTTGAAAAAATGTTACAATAAGGTCAAAATACGTTGCATTAATCTATAAAAAATCATTGCAATTGGTCTGAAAAATGTTGCCTTTAAGAGTCAATAAATTACCTTCTTATGCTACTGCAATAGTTTTTAATTGTTGCTATAGAGTCTAAAATGTTGCTACTGAAAGTTATTGCAATGATTTAATTTTGTTGCTGTATGGTATCAAAAACGTTGCTAAATCGACCTATTGCAAGGCAACCGGATGCAACGCCCAAATTTTGCAAATTTGTTGCCATAGACTCTACTGCAACAAATATAGGCCTTAAGGCAATGTTTTCCTGTCGTTGAAATAGCCATTTTATGGTGTAGTGTCTGGTGCTATGGGACAGGGCACTACACATCCTGCTCCTGACCAAAGCACACAACCCAAACACTCATCCAAACAGTCAACCACCTCTGGTGTCTCCCAAAAGGCATCAATTGTAAAATCAAAGAAATCAGCTAGATCTGATGTGTCTGGAAGACAATCAAGATCAAAGGATTTCTCCACCTCCACTCTCACTCAAATGAAGAAACAAGGGGGTGAACAAGGGGTCCTGGTTATGGAGAAAGTTGTGCATAAGGTTGCTAATTCTTTGATTGCAGCTAGAGTGTATACTGAAGTGGGTGAAAAGAGGAAGTTTCTACAGCAGATAGATTCTGATTCGGTTGATGATACTTTGGCAATATCATCACTTATGAAGAAAAAGGAAGTTGTTGATATTGTTCCTAAAGCTTTGGCTATTTCTGAAAAGCCTAAGAAAAGAAGGAAGTTAATCAAGCAGAGCAACTATCATATTCCTTTGGAAATTTAATATATTCTTGATGACATAGGGATTACTCCTGATGTCTCTGTCAATCCTGATGGGTCATCCGTTCTTGATGCCTCTGTCAATCCAGACATTTCTACTCCTGATGACTCACCTGTGAAGGCTGTTGACATTTCTGATTCTCCAGCACCACCTACTCCTGGAAGGAGACAAGTTAATATATCTTGGGAGCAAGTCATTGATGCTGCAACTAAACTAGGTGTTCAGCCACCACCTCTTATGAAGAAAAGACCAGCTGTAGAAAAGGTCTTTGAAAAATGAAAGAAGTATAGGGTCATATCACCTCTGAAATGATCTAGCCCACAAGAACTTGGATTTTAAAGAAGTCCAGCAGCCACTGCAGATCCAACCACACAAGAACTACCCACTCAAAGTGTGGGTGCAGGCAATGCTGAAGGAATGGTCCCAGGAGAACTACTTTCTCAAAGGGAAGGTGAAGACATGAGCATTCCTTCCACATAAGAACCATCTTCTCAAAGTGAAGATGCAAGCATGGTTACAACAGTACAGGGATTTCATGGCACTGCTCAAGGGATTCCTGAAGTTCAGAATGATATGGCTCAATTTTTGAAAGAAAAAGCTGATCATCAGAAACACATTGCTGAATGTGATGCTTTGTATGAAGACACTGCATTTGAGGGAAACACACAAGAACCTTTAACTCAAAGTGTTAAAGCAGCTTCAGAACCTCAGGCTACAGAAGAACCATTGGTAGCAAATACTGATGCAAGCCACAAAACTGATGTAGCTGTCATTCCTGATGGAAGTATTCATGATCCATGTTCCACTGCTTATTCAACCACTGTCATCCAGGCCCGTGGAGTCTACTTCCTCAGGTAACACTTCTATTTCTACTTTTTTTAATAATGATAGCATGATTATAGATAGACATGTTATAAGGAATACCTCTATCTGTATGACTATAGTCAAATTTTCTCAGCCACCTCTTATTTCTTTGCAATTATCGAGCCAAAACCTTTCAAGTGAGAATGAGAGTGAACAATTAGTGAAAACAAAGAGTGATGAGAGGCAGTCTCCTGAACTAGCAAAATGAGAGGTAGAAAAGATTGAGAAGTTACATACTTCTAGTGTGGTAGAAGTTACTATTAAGAGTAACTTAGGTGATGCTGTGAGAAATGATGAGAACATTTTAAAAGAAAAGAGAGATTTAGGATCTTGTTCTGTTCCATATGTTGGTCATTAGGAGACACCAGCTACATCCACTGCTCATCTAAAGTTAAAAGGTGCCATGAAACCTGATGATAATGAAGCTGACACAATTCCTGATGCAGATGAACATAAACGCTCAGATGATAATGCTGATGATGATGAGCATGATCCTGATGCAGATAATCTTAAAATAGCTATGCAAGCTAGTCTAGGGACTACACATGGATCATCTAGTCATTTTATGTCTGGTGCATCTCATGCTGACAAATCTAACCCTGGAAAAGGTTACAATCCTGTTGGTTCTGAAAAACTAGAGAAACTTTGGAGAAGGTCTCAATGGAATGATGAATGGCATGTACCTACTACATCTATTGGCTATGGTTGGGCTCATGTACATGCTAAACAAGCAGTATCTCAAATTTCTAACTCTGTTCTTAAGGATCATCTGAAGGCTACAACAATTTTATCCAAGGGATTACAGGATGAAATCAACTCTAAAAAATCTGACAATGCTTCTTTTAGAACTGAATTACTCAGGCTTTATCTCTGGCTTCTACTGCTTCTCAAGTCAGACTTCTAGGCTCTGAAGTAAATTCAAGAATGGATAAATTGGAATCCAAGGTGGATAATATTGAAGCTTCTCTCCAACTTATCTTATCCTTATTGACTGATCTTGATGTCAAAAAGGGGGAGAAGTTAGCTCAAACAAAATGCTCACATGATCTAGTATTGAGAATGGATGATGATAATACTGGAGATGATGGTGGTTCTAAGTCTTCTAAAACCTCTGATGCTGAAATGGTAAAAAGGACAAGACAATCTCAAACTCAAACCAAGCAATCAACTCATGTTTCTAGATCTGGAAAGAAGACTGTGAGGATAATGGTACAATCTCAGATCCTGACTGAAGAACAATTCCTGATAGGTGATCAAATCCTGATACCTGGTCAAGGTCAAACTTTGTCAACAATTCCTGAGGATGATATGTTTATTGATAAAGAAGAAGATGCTGCTAAACTTTTTCATCAGCATGATACTGAGTCAGGTGAAGTTCTTACTCTATTTCATAAAGATAAAAGAGTTGAATTAATGAATGCAAAGTCAGCTCTTTCTGTATCAGCTGAAGACTTTCAACTTTATCAAAAAAAGAAATCTTAATTCAACAGAAAGAACTCATGGAAAGTTTTAGTAAGAAGACAAATATTCATATTACAGGTAGAAGATGAGGCAGATGAGGTAGAGGTAGAGGTAGAGGAAGGAAGCCTACTCTAACTGCTCCTAGACAGAAGAAGTCTAGTGGAATAAGAAAAGGGGAGATAACTGGAGATTATCCTATAATTCCTAATGAAATAATTCCATAGACTCTTTTAGCTATTGTACATGATGATCTACAAGAAGAGGAAGATCACTTATCAGCAATGAAAAGAAAGGTGGCTGTGAAAACACAGGTTACAAGTGTTGAAACAGTTTAGACTATTAATCCTGACACAATCTCAATTCCTGGTTCAATTCCTGATGCTATTCCTGATTCTGATGAAGCTGATATCTTGACAGAACTTGAAATTATTATTCTTAATGTTGTGGTTAAATTTCACAATCTGGAAGTTGATGAAGAGAGACTGAAGATTGATGAAGAAAGATTCAGAAGATTTGAAAGAGAAAAAGAAATCAGGGAAAAAGCAAGAGATATTGAAGTTGAAGAAACCAAGAATTATGTAAAAAGTATAAAAAGGTCTAGCAGGATGCTATGGTATGATCATAGAAAACAAGTTCAGGAGCAACAAAAGAATTATACACATGCCAAGAAGAAAGACAAGAAGTGGAAGAACATTGATGATTGGACTTACAATTGACCAGCTATTTTCCAATATGGTGAATCAATGACAGAACTTCTGTTGATTACTGTCGCTGAACCTTCTAGATCTGATATTTCACAATCACTTCGAAAATCCAGACCTGGGCAGATATTCAGTCTAGTTTGAAGGGATTGGTACCCAAAACAAGAGGAGGTATTGGTTCTCATGAAGTTGAAATTCTTTCTACTGCACAGACAGATCAACATGCTCTAGTTGACAGAATTGGTGACGAATTTACTACTGAGCATCTATGGAATCTTGAAGCTGTTGAAGTTATTACTTATTATCATGGTGGTGCTAAGAAAACATAGAAGATGTTATATTTCATGAAGGGTGGTAGTGTTAAGAAGATATCCTTGCAAGAGATGCTAGTAATTAAATCTACAAAGGAACTGAAATATGTTTATTATTTGCTCAAGACTGAGAATGAAGTAAGCAAGTTATGGTCAAGAATGATTCTAACAACTATCAGAAAAAGGTTTGCAGATAGAGAACAAAGGTATGATGGGAATTATATACCTTTGTACATTAATACTGAAGATAAGGAAGTTGAAATGCAAAGAAACAGTGTTGTTAATGAACTGATTCTAGTTTCAAACAACTGACTCTTAATCCTGGAGCAAAAGAATATGTTATCTGTTAGTTGAAAATCATCATTTGGAAAGGAGTTCAATACAAAATCTCAGAGCAGCTATTTATCAGATTAATGAGGAAGATGAAGATCTCAAGAGTCTGAAGGAGAAACTGATTCAAATTCTTGAAAACAAGGAAGAAGAATTACTATCAAACTTCTTGAAGATGAATCTTTTCTACCAAAGAATTTCTGAAACTGTTCCTGAAGATTTTTAGAACATTTTGTTTATGGTTTTTGACTTCATTGAATCAAGGAATTTGTGCTTTATTTACAAAGTACAAATTGGGGGAGATTGTTGGAAATACTGATTCAAGTGATGTCAGGATCTGTCCTAAGGAGCTGATCAGGATTGCATGAGTGACATCATCAGTATTGGTGATCATTAAGATTTGAGATATATGAGGATTGGAAGACTGATCAGGATTGAAGATTGTAACGATATCTATTACTCCTTGTTTTTAGGATAGATTGATATGTCGGTTCCTGACTAGTAGAAATGTAGCTATCAATTAAGATATGTACTAAGAGTTGTATGTAATTGATTTAACATATCTTGTACTCCCTCCGTCCCAACAGGTTCTTTACAGTTACTATTTTGGGACGTCCCACCCATTTCTTTACATTACCAAAAATAGTAACTTTTAAAAATAAAATACATTATTACATCCACTACTTCCTTATACTTTTTCAACACTTTACACTATTACACCCACTACTCCACTACTTTACTCTACTTTTTCAACACTTTACACTATTACACCCACTACTCTACTTATTTTAACAATAAAATCACTATTACACCCACTACTACACTATTACACCCACTTTACACTATGTTATTATATTCTTGTCTTGTCCTCCGTGCCCAGCTGGGATGTCAAGATCCCACCGGGACGGAGGGAGTAATTGATAGGGCAGCTGTGTGATGTATATAAACACAGTTTAGGTTTTACTTAATTGTAATTGCTTACACGAGATATCTTGTAACCTAGCAGCTCTCAAGAACAACAGAATTTTTTGAGAGAGTTTGTAACAGTTTTATATCAGACTTAATAAAGCTGTTATTTATTCATACTCGTGTTTATATTATTGTTAAAATCGAAAATATTATACAATTGCATTCAACCCCCTTCTACAATTGTAAATTCCTGGGCAACAGTCTTAAACGATTAATTCATGATGGTTGATTTGATGGACAATTACTTGCATCTCTATATTGCATTTACTTTGATAACAATGAGTGTTTTGGTTTTGGCTTCTACATTTCATTAGCTTGGTAAAACAGGTATCACAACTAGATCAACAAAAATTTTAAATAATGCATTAAAACTGTATATTTTATAAATAAATTAAAATAGTTTTTATAAACGGAGTCGCGACAGTTAATTTTGTTGGCAACTTCCGACGGAAGTAACGACAAATAAAGCTTTGTCAAGTTGTTGCAATCCATTGCTAAAATCAGCAATGGAAAAAAATTCTGTCGTTAAAATTTCCCCACAAATTATATTACAACAAAAAATTTCGTCGTCTATTCCATCGCGATTCTTGATTGCCAACGAAATCTGGCTGTTTGCGATGGAATTTTCCATCGCTGAATGCGGGATTTCTTGTAGTGTTAGTAGTTATTATGTTTAGTTAATTGACATAAAAAAATAAAAAACAATTGTTATTGAGTTTAATCTTGGTTGAAATGTAGAATCTAAATTCAATTAGAAAAATATTACATTTGGTTTAATTGGTCTAAAATTTAGTAGACTATGATCAATGTTAAAATAATTCATTGCATAACTAATATGTGGTAGACTGGTATTATAATGAAGGATGTTCAAAAGCAATTCTTTTTTTTTTTTTTAAAGTCAAGCTCATACATTAAACCAAACATAAAATGTCAGAAAGTACAAATGGAGAAATTTCCGTGGCACAAGTATTTTTCCAGACCTGCTCAACACCAAAAGGAAAGATCTTAGCAAGTTGATGAGCAACAACATTCCCATCTCTTCTCACATGAGACCATATAACCGATGAAAAATACTACTTGTTGCTAAAAAATCCTCCAACACAGAATCAATATTAGAAGAGAAAATAGCAGCTTTTGAGAGACGATATACCAATACTTGCTAGTCATACTCCAGGATGATGTTTTCCTGTCTATACCGATGTCCAAGGCGCATAGCCATTAACATTGCTTTGTATTCCGCGATCTCTACTGACCACCAAGCTCGTACCCTTCTTATTGTTGTGAAGAGGACAACACCTTGATTTTCTCTAGCCACTACCCCCAAACCAACCCAGCCTGTTTGAGATATTATGTAATGTAAAAGATATAAGAATTTACTACTGTTACGTATTATTTGACTTATATATTATTTTACTTGCAGTATGGGGTTTTAGCTGTTGCATTTGCACTCCTGGCAGCTGGGGCTGTGATATTGACACTGAATGTGTCTGTTGGTAAACAGGTTCTCTCCTATTCCTGTCTATAAATATTGAAAGTTTGATTGAAGGATGCAAGTATTTGGCTGTGCACTTGAAAGAATAAATTTATACTATATTGATAGTTGACTGAAGTTTGAATTGCATGGTATCAGGATCGGCACATAATCTTCTTCTATAGCTTGAGTCTTTTGGTTTTGTTTAATTTGGCGCTCTATTATGCATGTTGAAGGATAATGTGGTAATGAAAAGCTGCTTGTGGTGGGCATAACTCTAGCCTGGAGCTCTTGGGGGCTTCATATATATCCATTTCTCATTACCATTAATTAGAAGCCCGGATCCTATGTCTCCTTCTCCATGTCCCCTTCTGTGTCCCCTATATTAAAAAGTGCCCCTGGCGAGCCCATTTTAAGAAAAAATATTTTTATTTCCATTTTTCTTAAAATGGGCCCGCGGCACCCTTTTTGTACCGAAGACACAAAAAGGGGCATGAAGAAGGTGACAAGGATTCTCACTAATCAATTAGTGGCTGAACTGCGAGGAGTTCTTATATATTAATTTAACTGACAATCAATTAAAGGAGTTCTTATATTTTGTTAATTTTTATTGTTTTTATGTGGGATAATCATGTACATTGGCTCTTATTTAATATGTTTAAAGGTTCATTATAGGAAATGAGTAACTGGTTGTACGAAAATTTTTAATGAAGGTGTTACTTTTTCTTTTGATGGTCTAGATTTCCTCTAAAATGTGCAGGCTGGATTCAAATGGGTACGATTAGATTTTTCAAATAAAATTATTATTTTTGACTTTTTTTTTATTAACTTCTTTCTGAATTTTTTGGATTTTATTGAAAAATTTAAACTTTTTTACAAGATATTTTGAAAATTTAAAATTTTATTTAAGATTTTTTCAATTTTATAAAAGATTTGGATAAGATATGTGTTTACGAAATTTTTATGTCAAATTTTCAAAAAATCTAATAACATCCCAAATTATTGGGTTTTTGTTTAGATTGGATCCAAATCGGATTGGACTTAAATTCGGAATTTTTTCAAAAGATATATGATCTTAATCTATCGAATTTTTGCTAAATCGAGCCTAAATTCTTGGACATGAATTTGGATTTTTTTTTTCAAATCGGCCCAAATAGGATTTTCTATGAAATCTATATGTGGTTACTTAAGACTGCCGGCTAAATTGAATTTTTTCCCATCTAGTTTTTCAAATTTTTTGTGAATTAGATGGGACTGATTTTTTTTATTCGAATTTTTTGATGCATCTTTTACATTTAGTACTACCGGAGCCAGCTCACGAATACAAATTCTCTAAGAACAAGTCCAAGTTCAATATTATTTCTTGTTAATATTTTAAATATTACTAAGAGGAGGGTCATTCTTAGTTTAAGATCGATAATGTGTTGTATATCAATTTTCATAATAGTCCTTCCTAGTACTTGTGTTTTTTATTATTTTAAAAATAATTTTGAATTTTGACTATGTACAAGTAAAGGAGAAAATAAATATTTTTTGGATAAAAATAATATAATGGAAATAAGTTACGTATTTTAATTTTTTAAAGTAATTCTTAGGAAATTGTTTTATACTGAATTTCTCAAAATTTTATATAATCGGCTTATTTAGCTTAGAAGACTTGTTAGACTTGAAATTGTTTGCTCTTGTATTACAAGATTAAATTAAAAAGAAACTAAAATCATTTATGGTCTTTAAAAGGGTAACTGCATCTCGTGAGGGGCAAACCAACAATTTTGTTATGGTTATTGGCAAATAATAACTTAAACTGAAAACAAAACCAATACTTGAATGTATAATAACAATAACAAATAAAATCACTTGGTACTTCAATTATCACCTTCTATCTAACAACTTTTTATTTGCTTTGCATAAAATGCCTCTCAGCAGATAAGTTCTCAATCAGTGCAAGGTGTTGCTATTAACTTCTAGAGTTTGAGCTCACAGGCACCCAATCAGGCATAGGCTTTTGAACTGGGTCGGGCCAATGGGTGAATTTATCCTCCAGCACTTGAATCCCAACCAACTAAATAGTCCTGAATCATCAAGCAATGAAAGTACCATCTAAACATAGGATACTTGAAGATATAAAACAAAAATATTTTACTAGTTCATATATCATTGGGACAATCCAATACCGTATTCACATAAATTTATAATATTCTACCCTATTTAAGATTCAATAATTTTTAAATTTATCCATAATTCCAAAAGATATAATTAAATCATGTAATATACACAAACACACTTTATATGACATAATAACTTTGATCAACAATAAAAACCAACTAGATTGTAAATTTTTTATTCCTACAAGAACTCACATCCTTTTTTTTCTTGCAAAACAACTCTTGTTGCCAATAAATAAAATAGAAACTCAAAAATTAAAGACAAAGTTGTGTAAATAACTAAAAATATTAGTAACAACCATATCAAGCTGTTATATACTATATATATTTTTAATTGAATTGCTCTGTACCTTGGTAATGTGAAGGACTGTATGAATTATATTAATTCTAAGTGGATCAACATTAGTAGAAAACATACATCTCTTTGAATTTTGATAAAAGAACATTTTATATGATAAATGTGGAAGATATGAATGGGCAATTTGAAGAACAACCATCTCTAATTGTGAATGGTGTCTGGGGAGAAACAAAGTTTGTAAAGTTAGAGTAAGCACTGAACGTTCTAGATAGCCTGCACTGAACGTTCTAGATAGCCTGCCAACATATATATTTAACTAAATTTATATGTTAATTTAAAAATTGAAAACCCTCTACTTTTGCTTTAAAAGTTAATAGAAATTTTATTTTGATGATGTAAAACCTTCAACTTAATTGATGCCAACAGGAACGTCTTTTATTTATTAAAAGTATGATGGGAAAATTTTATTTTTAAAGATGAACATATGTTTAACAAAAAGACATATTAAATCTTATTATTAAATTACAAAACTATAAAATAATGCTAATAATGAGAAATAATTTATTTATTAAAATAGATGTGATTGAAATCTTTTAATATATTGACAAAAAATATTATCAATCTCCAAAAAAAGTTAATTTTAAATTTTTTTTAATAAGCATAGTAAAGAGTTTAATTGTTAGATCTTAACAAAATTTTCTAAATGATTAAAATTTTCCTACAACAAATAAATAGGGTAAATAGGCAAATTCATAATCAAACTGACCCTCAACTTCCAACTCAACTTCCAACTGGGTAACTCAACTCTAAAACCTTGCAATTACATAACTCAATAAATTAAAACTTGCATTTAGGTAAATGCCGTTAAACTAACTAACAGAATAAAAACTAAACTTGCAACTTACATAACTGAACTCATCCGTAACTTGCATTTACATTACTAGATTAATAGAAACTTGCAACTGGGGTAGTGAACAAAAATAAACTTACAATTGGGCCATGACCAAAAAATTCAGGTTTTTATTTTAAAACCTATTAAAACAAATATTTTAAATCTTAATCTTTTTTAAATTTACATATCTATAATTATATTATTATTTTTTAATTTTTATATGTTATTAATTTACATATCAAATTGTTGGTAAAAAATTAATATATATAAGATTTAGTGATGACTTAACAATTATTTTCATTAATTTAGTGATGACTTAACAATTATTTTCCAATTAAAACTATGCAGAAACAAAAGAGAGAAGAAATTGACCATTTTTTTTACGTTGAAAATCTATTTGATTTTTGAAATCTACTTATATTTCGTTTTGATTATCAAAATATCCTTCTTATTAGGGATAAGATCTCTTTTAGGCTTATTATATATAAGGATATAATAAAAAAAATCGAATAAGAAGATGACTTCATACTTTGGAAAAAAAAAATGCTCTCTCTTAAAATTTTTTCTTGTCTCCTTTTCGGCCACCGTTGACTGCTTTTCTCCCTACCGACGGTCGCTGCACTCTCTTCACGCTCCTCCTTTTCTTGTTGGCCACTCTCTCTTCTTTCAGATCCTAGGTGTTTCATACTTGATCTGTTCCTGATGGGCTCCATGAATTCAGAGCACTCTGGCTCCATGAACTCAGATGAGTTTTCTAACTTCATCGGCCACAATTATGCTGTCCCTTTGCTTCCTGTGCATAATCTCCATCCTCATCTTCAACTTGAGGCTGATAATGTTTTGGGTGAGCCTCTCTCTCCCCAAGCACAATAACGAATGCGCGAACAGACCCATTTGATTCTGAATGATGGAACAGAGTTACTTCATAGTGGTCCTACATTAGCAGTTTCATCTAAATCTAGCCACGAAACATCTTCCTCCCCTCATGAGGTTGAATCAACGGTGAAAACTCATACCCCTCTACCTGCTCTCCAACAAGATAAACAGGGACCTTTGATGGGCACTCACTTGGAGGAGGGTGAGATTGGTATTGAGGATACAAACCACCCAAAAAATTCTGTAACTTGGAGCAACATTGTTGCAAGAAATGTGGCAAACGAGGAACCTTTGGATGGGAAAGCAGATATTACTTATAATGAAGATGGCACTGCAACCGTTAAATTCTCTGAGGCATTCTTTGTTAAAGCAAAACAGCAATGGGAAACGAGCATTATAGGGTACTTCATTGGAGGCTCTTTCGCCTTCAAATACATTAGGGAACAGGCTATGAGAATTTGGCGACATCGGGGCTTGACAGGGGTATATTATAACAACAAAGGTTACTACACTTTTAGGTTTGCAACCCTAGAGGAGAAAAATAAGGCATTAAGTCTTAATACAATCCAAATGGGGGGCAAAACTTTGTACTTACTGCCTTGGACAGATGGAAAGAATTTCAAACGGAATGTTGTTGACAAAGTCCCATGTTGGATACGGTTGGTTGATGTTCCAGATATTCTTTGGTTCAGAGAAGCTCTAACCTCAATTGCAAGAACGGTGGGAACGCCCCTGAAATTTGATGCAGCCACGGCAAGGTTTGAACCAATGAAATATGCGGGAATCCAAGTAGAACTTGCTTACTCAGCCCCACGACCTGGTTTTGTTCGCGTACCTATTCCACACTCAAATGAAGAAGTGAAAATAGAAATTCAGTATGGTGAATTACCGTACTCTTGTAGTCTTTGCCAAGTTTTTGGTCACTCCTTGGCCAGGTGTACTAACAATCCGGAAAGGGTTAGTAAGAAACCTAGAAGGGATACACGCAGGAATGAAGGTGCTGGAACTAGTTCTAAGGATTCACCTACTAAGCAAGACTACCTTAGTAATATGGAGATGGTTCCATATACAATTGGTAAGTTTTGCGGTTGCGACGTTGTAATGGACGAAGATACTATTTTAAAGGAACTGGATAAAGACAATGTTACTCTAGAAAATGACCTCGAAAACGAGGGGAATAAAGGTGAGGACAGTTTGGAGGAATTTGATAGAATTCCGGGGAGTTCAGATCATTTGATTTTGGACCATCAGGGTGCTGACCTGTTGCCTATCGCTACGGAAAATGGCCATGGTTTACCATTGAATCTTGTTGTTGATTTCACTGACACAAGTTACAAGTCTCCTGGCCAAAATAAATGTAACAGCCAGTCTCCAACCAAAGCCGTGGTTATAAGCCAGTCATCTAAGGTTAATAACAAGAAAAAACATGTTGATGAGGATGGGTTTACGCACGTCCCAGCAAAGAGAAGCAGCAGGTTGGCGGGTACGCCAACAACACTCCATCGTCTTCAATGAATTTCGCAGTATGGAATGTTAGAGGTCTCAATAAGGGTACTCACCAGGATGAGGTAGTTAATTTCATTTCCTCTAATAAAATTACTTTTATGTGTTTAGTTGAAACTAAGGTTAGAATTCAAAATTCGCTTGCTATCTCCACTCGTATTAACAAGAAATGGAATTGGATTTTTAATTATGATGAGCATGAGTACGGTCGTGTTTGGGTTGGCTGGGATCCTTCGGTGTGGTCAGTCAAAGCAATCTCTAAATCTGCACAACAGGTTACTTGTTCTGTTCTATTTCTAGAGAAACACATTTCTTTCAATGCGACGTTTGTCTATGCTTTTAATAAACCTCACGAAAGAGAGCCTTTGTGGGCTGATATTGATCGCCTTGGTCGCTCTTTAAATGGGCCGTGGTGTGTAAACGGTGATTTTAATTGTATCCTTTCTCTAACCGAGGTAGAAGGGGGACGGGAACTTTGGACTCCTGGGATGCAATGCTTCCTAGACTGTGTCTCTAAAACTGCACTTGGTCACATAAAAACGGTTGGTCCGTTGTTCACATGGACTAACAAAAGGTGTGCGCTTATTAAAAAACGCTTAGACCGAATGCTTGGAAACAAGGATTGGTTTAATGTCTTTAGTGAAGGCTCAGTCATGGTGAAAAACAAAGGTATTATGGATCATTGTCCTCTAATTTTTTCAGTTCCAATGCAGCTAGAGAGAATTCCCAAACCTTTCCAGTTCTTCAACTTCATGCTCGAAATTGATGGCTTCCAGGAGGCAGTTACGAAAGCATGGACGACTACTTGGTACGGAGATCCAATGGCTATCTTATTTCATAGGCTCAAGCAAGTTAAAAAAGAACTTTCCTCCCTAAACAAGAAACATGGGAATGTTCACAGTAATGTTGGTTTGGCCCGTGCTGTTTTGTTGGATTTGCAGGATCAATTAAACAATGACTCTGGAAACCAGGAACTTCTGTTGCTCGAGTCTCAGGCATGTGGTGCTTTAGAAAAGGCTTTGCTTGAGGAGGAGAGATTCCTGTCGCAAAAATCCCGAGTTAATTGGCTAGCTACTGGGGACGGCAACAACAGATTCTTCTTCAACAAAACAAAGTCTAATTGGAATGTCAATAAGATGACTGCTATTCAGAACAAGCATGGGGACATAGTAACGGGACATGAAAGTGTTTCAAAGGTTGCTGTGGACTACTTCACAAACACCCTTGGTTCGTCTGCAAACCTTCCATCCTGTGACTTTGATGTGCTTGACTGCGCTACGATAACTACTGCTCAGGCTATCTCTCTCGAAGCTCCTGTCACTAATGAGTTGATTCTAGCAACCCTAAAGGCTATGAAGAGAAATAAATCCCCAGGACCAGACGGTTTTACGGTTGAATTTTATTTGGCAGCTTGGAACACAGTTGGTGCCAACTTCTGTGACGCGGTCAGGAGTTTCTTTGAAGATGTCTCCTTATTCAAGCCTCTGAACGCAACTAGTATCGCTCTAATTCCTAAGGTTTCCACCCCTACAACTATGCTAGACTACAGGCCTATTTCACTATGCTCTATTCCATACAAATGTATCGCTAAAATACTTGCATCTCGCCTCAAAGTCGTCATGACAAGTATAATTGATAAAGCTCAATCAGCCTTCATCCCGGGTAGAAATATTTCAGATAATATTTTGATGGCTCAAGAGATTTTTCGTGGCTATCATAGGGACAGTGGGGTTCAGAAATGTGCCTTGAAGCTTGATTTGCATAAGGCTTTCGATTCGTTGAATTGGAATTTCATTTTAGGGGCTTTGCGCAAAATGAATTTTCCATCTAAATTCATAGCTTGGATTCGGTTATGCATCTCGACCACTACCTTTTCTGTTAAGGTGAATGGATCGTTGTGTGGGTTCTTTGAAGGAAGAAAGGGAATTCGGCAGGGGGATCCTATTTCTCCATACCTCTTCTCTATTGCTATGACTGTTTTGTCATCGATGCTTGCCAATTCATCTCCAAATTTTACTTACCACTGGAAGTGTAAACAACTGAAACTTACACATCTTCTTTATGCAGATGATGTACTTCTGTTTTCGAACGGTGATAAAGATTCGGTTAGTCACCTTATGAATTGCATTTCTCGGTTCTCCTCTTCAAGTGGATTAAATCCTAGCATTGCAAAGAGCACAGTATTTTTTGGTAACTGTGATCCTCCATTCATTACCTGGTTTGATTCCACGTACGGCATACCTCATGGAAGCCTCCCAGTGCGCTTTTTAGGCGTCCCATTAATTTCTTCCCGTTTGAGTCACAATGATTGCCTTCCCCTCCTTGAGAGAATTATTTCGCGGATATCGTGCTGGACAAATATGCTGCTTTCTCTGGCTGGCCGTGTCCAACTAATTCGATCTGTTCTCTCAGCAGTTCAATCCTTCTGGACTGCTCACTTTGTTCTGCCAAATTCAATCCATGTCAGCCTCCAAACTATTCTCACTCGTTTTCTTTGGAAGGGTAATGCGACCACCAAAGGAGGCGCTAAAGTAAGTTGGGATACTATTTGCTTGCCCGTCAAAGAAGGTGGCTTGGGTCTCAAATCCTCTAAGCAATAGAACAAAGCACAGATGCTTCATCATTTATGCAGAATTGTTAATAAGAGTAAGAGCTTGTGGGCTACTTGGGTGAATGCAACTATGCTCCAAAGGCAAACTTTCTGGAATTTACAGATGCCAAATGACTGTTCCTGGATTATGCGTAATGTTCTCAAATTACGACCTACGGCCCTCCAATTCATTTCTTTCAAACTTGGAAATGGCATGGACACTTTACTTTGGTTTGATCCTTGGTGGGCTTCTAAGTGCTTAGCAACAAACAAGCATGATCCTATTATTTCTCAAGCAAATGCGGCTCATGACGATTCTGTGCATTCTCTAATTCATTCGGCAACATGGAAGCTTCCTCAGCCATCAGACAGAATTCACCATCTAAACCCAGGCCTCGTACACTGGTTTCAAAACTTTACCTATCCTCCCTTTGACCTAAACGTTCGGGACTCTATTCTATGGAACGGATTACCTATCCGTAAATTAAAGACATGGCATATCTGGGACTCCGTAAGAGCTTCTTCTCCTACGGTGGTTTGGAGTAGGTGTGTTTGGCATAGGCTGAAGGTGCTTAGGTTCGCTCATCATGAGTGGGTTCTATGCCATGGTCGTCTCCCAACTATGCAGAGGCTATCTACATTTGGTCTTGATGTTTCTCAGTCATGTCTTCTTTGCATAAGTGGCACCGAAACGGACACGCACCTATTCCTTCAGTGCACTTACACAACCTTCGTTCTATCCAAACTGGCAGGCCTGCTCAAGCTTTATTTCTCTGGTGCGACGTGGGTTGCTCTGCTGCTTTCTTTGGAAGGAATTACTGACCACATTCAACGGCAACTTGCTCTTCTTGTGGCGCAGATCTTTGCATACCATGTTTGGAGAGAAAGAAATGCAAGGTTACACGATTCTGGCGTCTTGGGTCCAAACATGTTGCTCCAGGGTATTATGAGGGATCTTAAGGCAAGACTTGTGGGCTCCCAATGGTTCCTAAAAAATGCTAATCTAGATTTGTATAGGTGGTTATATATTTGATGTTTCTTAGTCCGTTAGTTCTCCTCGCTCCAATTTAGCCTGTTTAGTTTGGTTGTAGTGTTTTTCTCTCGGCCTTGGCTTAGAGCAAGGGTCAATCCCTTTCTTTTTTATAAAATTTAATTTAGCAAAAAAAAAAAAATCGAATTTTCTTAAAAAATTCATATTCAGTTTTTTATTTTAAAATCTTAATTTTTTTATATCTAAAAACTATAAAACAAATATTTTAAATCGTTATCTTTGTTTAATTTATAAAAAAAAATTAATTTTCTTAAAAAATTCATATTCGGTTTTTTATTTTAAAATTTTAATTTTTTATATATAAAAACTATAAAACAAATATTTTAAATCTTAATCTTTGTTTAATTTATAAAAATTTCGATTTTTCTTAAAAATTTCATATTCAATTTTTTATTTTAAAATCTTAATCTTTTTATTTATAAAAACTATAAAACAAATATTTTAAATCTTAATCTATTTTTTAATTTATCAAAAATTCGAATTTTCTTAAAATAAAAAAAATGAACTGAATCTTAGTCTTTCTCCTCTCTCAATATGTTTATTTTGCTTATTCTCAGTCTCAATTTTGTTCGGTGCGGCCGTTGCAAGTTTATTTATTCAGTTGCCAAGTTGCAAGTATACTTTTGTTTAGTGCCCCAGTTGCAAGTTTTAGTTACTTGAGTTATGTACTGCAAGGTTTTTGAGTTGAATTACCCAATTGTAAGTTGAGGGTCAGTTTGATTATGAATTTGCCTATTTACCCCAAATAAATATGAATATGAATGAATAGTGTAATTAGATAAAAATAATAATTTTGAATGACATATTATTATATTTAGTAAAAGAGTGTCAAATTTGATAGAAAACAATATCCCTAAAATAAGTTTAAACCGTTTAAAAGAAGATTTTAAAAGGTTATGATAATAATATTAATTTTAAAATACACTACAAAAAAATAGGAAATTTTAATAGTGTGAAATTATAAACATAACAATCGAAAATTGATAATGTAATATTAAATTTACCCTAAAATGATTATTAAGTTTAATAATACAAATATATAAAAAATATTTATGTAACGCCCCCAGATCCGCCCGGACTGGGGATCCGGGTCGTCACATTGTCTCAATATCCTGCAGCACACGTTAACGCAATAATAAAACAAAATATTTAATACAACGAAGCATAAGTGTCTCACTCCACAGATCCAAGATTGGTCTCACAAAATATTGCAATACGACTTAGTACATCTTAGGATAATATCTTACAAACGTTCACAAAAGTAATAAATATGAAGGTTCCAGCTGGATAATCTAGTTCTTGTCAGCATAGCCTGGAGCTTTTCTCTTTCCTCTGGATCCCTGGCTCGACGTCTCGCCTCTTTCCATCTTGACAGCTGAATAAAATGTTGTAAAGCAAGAATGAGCAACTATGGTGCTCAGCAAGTACTCTCCTTGCTCGGTAAATAAATATAAAAAGATTTACCAAAAGAAATACTCGAAATTTTAGAATTTGATATCACAATCTGGCATTGACTCAATACTCATCTCGAAACTGATTACTCGAAAGACTCAATTGATATAACTCTGGTGACTCATGATTTAAGAATAAACTGGTCTTCCACCTCTCGGTATCTCAGTGGGGCGATCAACTATCCGACCGGGAATACCGTCCTCTAATGATATCGCACTTCGCCCGATCACGGCTACAATACGTTATCAACGATATAATATAAATGTATGAATGCTAGCATCATAATGGGTTATCAATTCAATTCTGGCAACAAATGCCAAAATAATCTCGTGTCCATATAATGGTACACAAGTCTCTCTTTCTCTATAATGGGTCTCTTTCCCAAAATTGACCAGTAGATCACAGAATTCCCAAACATTTCATGAACTGATACTTTGAGATAAACTTCACAAGGAAAATAATTAATTGATCTGGCTGACTGCCAGTTTACTCGATGGACCACCAATCCGAATAATGGACTGATGTAACTCTCAATAAATATGTTTTAATTGCTTGACACGAACAAAGTGCCAACCCTTGACAAGAAAGTGCAACTATCTCGAAATAATGAGAATAGTTCTAGAATGAAAAGCAATGAGTCGTACTGAACAAGTAGTACTACCCGAGTAATTTTAAATACTCAAAATTGATGAACGATAAATAGAATGTTTTTCACTTGATCAACGAGTAAAACCCTAACGATTTTAAATAATATCACACCTATTGGTCGGTTCGAACGATGAACCAACTAAAAGATAATCAATAAATATTGTCGAATTTGAACAATAAATCCGACTAAGAAAATGAATTTAACTATCTCGGACGAATGAGAATAGTTTCACTGAATCAAAATAAATAGTCGTCCTGAATTAATGAGATCGACCTGATAACAACGGGATTTCTTCTACGCTTATAGGGAATGTATTTCGCAAGTAAACTAATTCTATCAGTAACGTAATCTTTAACGAGAAAATAATGTTCAAAAAGAAACTATTGCATCATACGGAGCAACAAATAAATCTCATAATTGATAGCTCGAAAATAAATAAGGAATGAAATAATACGAACAGAAATATAAAGTTTCCGAGAGTTAGGGTAGGAATGAACTTGCCTCGATCTCGAAGTGCAAAAGAACGCAGATAAAATTTATACTCTACCCGTGAAATTGGCTTCAATCTACGGCTCGGGAAATATTCGAAAATAATTAATAATAAATAAATCTCTCTTCGAACTCCGGATATAAATCTCGAAAATAATTCCTATTTTAATATCCGTAAATCCCACTTTAAACGAAAATATGGGTTACCGATTATAACGGGAATTATCTATTTTGAAATCTTGTAAATAATTAGTAATAATAACCACTATTTATTCTCACAACAAAATAATTCAACAATCCACTTTTATTCAATTTAAATCCAAAAGTATTATTTTTATTTTCTTAGAAAGACGTACTCCCAGAAAATCCAAATTTTATTAATCTCACTAACTAGTTTCTCTTTCATTTTTAATCTCGTAATTAATTTAAATATTACTCCAATTATAATCTCTAAAATAATTTAACTCGATCCGATTAACTAAAGCAATCCTAAAATGCAATTATAAATCTTCTAAAATTATATCGCTTTTAATCCTATTTATTCACGATTTTTCCTCTTTTTATCGACAAGTTATTAAATCTCAAATTTTCGTACAAATATCACAAAACAATTCCTTTTAAACAATTAATAATTAATCCATTTTTTTATTAAACTCTTTTTATTAAACTATTTATCTCTTACAATTTTAATAACAATGTCTCAATTATTTAATCCAAAATTTTAAAATATTCCTCCTTTTATTATTATCTCTTTATTTATGTTATATATATATATATATATATATATATATATATATATATAATTACATTTTCATTCCGTTTATTCCTCGAACAGGCAGACAGAAATACGCACAACGGCGCGTGAACCCCACGCGCCACCGCTGCCTCCTGCCGCCCTTCCCCTGGCAATCTCTCTTTTCCAAAACATCTCTCCCATCCCCATCTCTCCTCTCTCTCTCTCTCTCTCTCTCTCTCCCTCTCTCTATCTCTCTTTCTCTCTCTCTCTCTCGCTCTCTCTCTCTCCCTCTCTCTCTCTCTCTCTCTCTCTCTCTCTCTCTCGCTCTCCCTCCGTTCTCACTCTCTCCTCGTCGGTCTCTCTTTTGACAAACACCCACCTTTGCCGTTTAAACCACCCAACACCACCACCGCAACGGTGGTGGTCGACTTCCTCCAAACAACTCACTCGACAAAAAAGATAATTCCCCCCCCCCGTTCTCCGATTACAAACCGACTACAACACTAATCGAACACAACCCAGCACACAATAATCTCTGTCTCGTCTTTCTTCTCTTCCGTCCTCCCAACCCCAATCAACACCACCACCGCAGCGGTGGTGGTCGACTCTTCCCCAACGACCAACAATTGACAGCAAAAACACGATTACTACTCAAACACAATCCCTCCATCCCTCTCCTCTTTCTCACCCTCTTCCCCTCGATGCCTCTCTAATCTCTTGCTCGAACACAACAAGCAAAACGACAATCACAACAACACAATAATCTCCCTCCCCATCTCAGTTAACAATCGGAACAAAAAGAAAAAGGACACAAACCGACTAATTTCAAATTTAAGAACCGAAAAAAAAAGTTAACAAAGAAAAGGAGGAAAAAAAATGATATGGACTACCTGCTGTGATTGTACTCTACCTCGTGAAAGAAAAGAAGAAACAAAATGGTTGGGTTTTTGGTTTGTGAAAGAGAGAATAAGACTTTTGTGTGGTATTAGTATATAGAACCAAATAAAGGCCGAGTATTGTTTATACAGTCCTGTACTAGTAATTTATGAACGAGACAAAACGTGGGGAACAGGAAAAAAAGAATGTGCAGGAATGTTTTGGGTTTGAAAAAAAAGAATATAGTGTTTCGTGAAGAATTATTGTGTTCTACGAGAATATTATCGTTTTCTGAGATCGATAAATACTGTCTCCTCCTCGTATTTAACGATCCGATCAGTTAAAACCGAAACATTAATATCGTCGTTTTCCTGCTGGATAATTATGACGAGACCCAAAAGTCGTTCTCAAAAATAAATTCTACGCTTTGAAAATAATATCAACCCAAAAATTTAAAATCCTATTTACCTAAATTTTCTAATTTTAATAAATACCTAATAATTATAAATAAATAGATATAATAAATATTTATTTACATATGAATATAAAATTTTAAAATTTAACCAAAAATGCGCTAATTAAATATATGAATGCATTGACCTTAAATAAATTTAAATAACGAGTAGAAAAATTTTATTCGAAAATTTGCGGTTATTACAGTCTTCCCTCCTTATAGGATTCCGTCCTCGGAATCAAAACTACGCACTAAACAAGTCAGGGTACTTATTCCGCATTTCGCTTTCTAATTCCCACGTAGCTTCTTCCACTTGATGATTTCTCCAAAGTACTTTTACCAAATTTACATTCTTAGTTCTTAACTCTTGCACCTTGTGATCTAGGATCTGAACTGGCTGTTCTTCGTATGTCAGGTCAGGACGGATTTCCACTGGTTCATAGGTTATGACATGTCTGAAATCGGAATGGTACTCTCTTAACGCAGAAACATGAAATACGTCATGAATATGCTGGAGGTCTGGAGGTAGGGCCAACTGATAAGCTAGGGGTCCTATCTTCTTGAGAATCTCAAAAGGTCCTATATATCTGGGACTCAATTTGCCTTTCTTTCCGAATCTCATAACTCCCTTCCAAGGTGAAACCTTCAGCATCACTTTATCTCCCACTTCGAAGGCTTTGTCCTTTCTCTTTTGATTCGCATACTTCTTCTGTCGATCCTGAGCTGCAACTAACCTTTTTCGAATCACTTCGGTTGCTTGCTTAGTTTGTTGAAGTAGTTCTGGCCCTAGTATCTTTCCTTCCCCTACTTCATCCCAGTATAACGGTGATCTGTACTTTCTTCCGTATAGCGCTTCGTATGGTGTCATGCCTATGCTGGAGTGGTAACTATTGTTGTATGCAAACTCAACTAGGGGCAAATGATCATCCCAACTTCCCTTCAAATCAAGTGCACAGGCTCTCAACATATCCTCAACTGTTTTAATTGTCCTTTCACTTTGTCCGTCGGTCTGTGGATGATATGCAGTGCTCAGATTTAACTTCGTGCCTAGACATTCCTGGAAACTTTTCCAAAATCGAGAAGTAAAACGGGCGTCTCTATCAGATACAATTGAAATAGGCACTCCATGACGAACTACAATTTCTTTTAGGTATATGTTCACCAATCTTTCAACAGAGTACTTATCACTAATTGGTAGGAAATGCACAGATTTAGTGAGTCGGTCGACAATAACCCAAATTGCATCATGGTGATATGTTCCCATTTCCACTCGGGTATCTCTAAGGGATGTAAAAGTCCACTTGGTCGTTGATGTTCGGCTTTCACTTTCTGACAGGTCAAACACTTGCTTACCCATTCTGCAATCTCTCTCTTCATGTTAGGCCACCAATAATTCACCTTGATGTCTTGATACATTTTTGTGCTCCCTGGGTGAATGGAATATCTCGAGTTATGCGCTTCACTCATAATCTCTTCCTTCAGTTCTGTAACATTAGGAATCCATATTCTCGATGCAAATCGCTTAATTCCCTTGTCATCCTTTGAACTTAGAACTTCTTCTCCGGTCAACTCTGATCTCCTTTCCTCCATTACTTGTTCCTGACAACGGCGGATCTTCTCGAGTAGCTCTGGTTGAAACTGAATACTGTAAACTCTTTCATTGTTTTGAACTGGGATCTTGACCTCCAATTCCATTCTCTCAAATTCTCGGACCAATTCTTCTGAGGTTGTCAATAGGTTAAGTCTTCCTTTCTACTTAAAGCATCAACTACAATGTTAGCCTTCCCTGGGTGGTAGTTTATCGAGCAATCATAGTCTTTGATCAATTCTAACCATCTTCTCTGTCTCATGTTTAATTCCTTCTGTGTGAATATATACTTTAAGCTCTTGTGATCCGTGTAAATTTCGCATTTTTCTCCATAAAGGTAATGTCTCCAAATCTTGAGAGCAAAAACAATAGCAGCAAGTTCTAAATCGTGAGTAGGGTAACGGGACTCATATTCCTTCAATTGTCGAGAGGCGTAAGCTATTACTTTCCCATGTTGCATCAGAACACATCCTAAACCCTTGTGAGAGGCATCACTGAAAATCACGAAATCGCCTTTCTCATCGGGTAAAGTCAAAACTGGGGCAGTAGTCAATCTCTCCTTCAATTCTTGAAAACTGTCTTCACATTTGGGGGTCCATTCAAACTTTTCACTCTTTCTGGTAAGTCGAGTCAGTGGCGTAGCTATCTTTGAGAAGTCTTTCACGAATCTACGATAGTATCCGGCCAATCCAAGGAAACTTCTAACCTCTGTTGGAGTCTTGGGTCTCTCCCAATCTGCTACAGCTTCTATCTTTGCGGGGTCTACAGAAATCCCTTCTCCGCTCACAATGTGTCCTAAAAATTGAACTTCCTTCAGCCAGAATTCACACTTCGAAAATTTTGCATATAACTTCTCCTTCCTCAGCGTTTCCAGCACCAATCGGAGGTGTTCAGCATGCTCCTCAGGAGACTTCGAGTATATTAAGATGTCATCAATAAATACAATCACGAACTTGTCCAAGTACCTCTTGAACACACGATTCATCAAATCCATGAAAGCAGCTGGCGCATTCGTCAATCCAAAAGACATAACTAAGAACTCGTAATGTCCATATCGGGTCCTAAAGGCAGTCTTAGGAATATCCTCAGGCTTGATCTTTAGTTGATGATAGCCGGATCTCAAATCGATCTTCGAAAAATACGTAGCTCCCTTAATTTGGTCAAACAAATCGTCGATTCGAGGTAGAGGGTACCTATTCTTGATGGTCATCTTATTCAGTTCACGATAATCAATACAGAGTCGCATGGATCCATCCTTCTTCTTTACGAACAACACTGGAGCTCCCCACGGGGATACACTTGGTCTGATCACACCTTTGTCCAGTAACTCTTGCAGTTGTGTTGCCAACTCCTTCATTTCCACTGGTGCCATTCTGTACGGCGCCTTCGAGATTGGTGCGGTTCCTGGTGCTAGGTCGATTGTGAATTCTATCTCTCGATCCGGTGGCATCCCCGGTAACTCGTCAGGAAAAACATCTTCAAACTGATTAACTACAGGGACCTCTTCGATCGTAGGGGTCTGCTTCTCGGTATCTATCACATGGGCTAAATAGGCTTGACATCCTTGCCGAAGTAATCTTTTAGCTTGAATTATTGACAGGAAATCCTTAGTCGGTCTGCGTCCGTAAAACGGAATCCTTATACCATTAGTTCCCTTTAAGCTGACCCTCTTACGACGACAATTTATTTGAGCATCATAACGTGATAACCAATCCATCCCTAGGATTACGTCAAATTCCCCTAACTTAAAAGGAATTAGGTCTGCATCGAAACGTTGCCCATGTATCTCTAAAGAACAATTTGGACACACTCGGTTTACTAGTATGACTTCTTGATTAGCTACTTCTATGTTCAGAATTCCCTCTAAGGGCACAGATTCAAGATTCAACTTATACATGAAGTTTTCAGAAATAATGGATTTGGTAGCTCCAGAATCAACTAGAACACATGCATCCTCAGAGTTCACTAGAAGCGTACCTGCAATCACATCGCTGTCATCGATGGCATCTCGTACAATCATATTGAAGGTTCTTGCTGTCGGCTTGTTGCTGGGAGGTGCTGTGAGTCGAGGCACTGGATTTTCTTTTGCAGGTTGTCGGCAGTCTCGGGACACGTGACCTTTCCTTCCACAGTTGAAATAGGTGACAGATTTATCCTTGCAACTAGAAGCATAATGACCCTTCTGTCCGCAGTTATAACAGTTCACACTCGCTTGATGACAGGGTCCAGGGTGTTTCTTCCCACATGTCTTGCATTCTGGCAAAGGTGGCCTTCCTTGCATCACACTAACTGTCTATGGCTGTTTGAACCTCTGGTTGCTTCCTCTAGTGTCATGATTCCCAAACCTCCTTGTATCAGTGCTTCTATCCTCCCTCCTCACAAATGCTTTCTTGTCGCTCCGTTTATCAAATCTTCTCACAAAGTTACTTCCGCTGCCCTGAAACTTCCTCTTCTTTTCATCCTTAGGGTACAGTTCACTCCCACTTTCCACTATAGCCGCTTTCTGAACTAAGGCTTCAATCCTTGTTGAAAACGCTTTGCTCTCTTCTCCTCAATGTCTACATGATAGGGCACAAACCTCGAGAGTTCTGTAAACTTGGCCTCGTAGTCTGGAACAGTCATTGTCCCTTGCTTGAGTTCCAAAAACTTAATTTCCATCTGATTCTCCAGATACTTGGGGAAATACCTCTCTAGGAACAATGTTGTAAATCTGGCCCACGGTATAACCGCATTACCTTCCATAGCTCTCTTCGCTTCCCACCAGTAGTTAGCTTCACCTTTTAACATATAAGCTGCAAATACCGTCTTCTTATCCTCTTCCACCCCCACAATCTCAAAAGTCTTCTCTATTTCTCGCAACCAGACTATAGCCTCCACTAGGTTAGTGGAACCTTTAAATTCAGGTGGATTCGAAGATTTGAACGATTTGAAACTCACTGTAGCTTGAGTCAGTTGAGCCGGAGGTGGATTTCCTCTAATCTGATTTTGGTTCTGCTGAGGTTGAGGGTTTTGAGCATGTTGAAGAAGAAAGTTCAGAAGTAGGTTCATCGAGTTATTATTCTGGTTGGGATTTTGAGCGGGCTCTGGTCCTGGGTTTGGATTTGGGTTCGGAACTGGGTTCCGAGGTGGAACCTCCTCATCTCGATTCGCTTCAGGTTGAGGACGAGGATTTCTTGGGGGTCTTCCTGTCTTTGGCGGCATCTCTTTCTATAAAGAGCGAAAACAATAAGGTATGTTATATCACAGATATGCAGTTATAAGACACCATTGCTGGCACAGTTATGAAAGGTATTCAAAAATAATTACTCGATCAAATTCCTGGTTTCTCAGAATAAATCACACTCAAAATCATGACTCTCTCTTGTCTTTTTATAACAATTACTCTTATTCCTTGATATAAAAAGGGTTTCCGTTATTCGTAAGGATCTATCCCAGTTTAAAAAGGCAATTCTAAGAAAACCTTATAAGTTTTAAAAATTCAATTGTCATTAATCCTTGGTTCTCGAAAACTTTTTTTTCTTTTTTTTAAACAGGAGTGCTATGAATAAAGTGTAACAGTAATAAAATCTGATATAGATAAAAGCGCAAAAGTACGAATATCAACATATAATTCCAAATGGTACATCAGGCAAGACCAAAGACTACATCCAAAATCCTCTAGTCAGCTAGTACATCAAACTACTAAATCCACAGAGTGCGGGTCTACCTATGACAGACTAGATACAAACATAAGTACTCTAAACAGAAGTCTATCCCCCAAAAGTGGGAAAAACCCGAACTACAACATCAGGAGTGGTCTCAGCGACCAAACATCTCGATAACACGCCTGTGAAACTCCTCAATAGCTCTAGCAATCAGGTCGGCAACAGTACTACGGTCCACAGCTCCGGTACTGGAAGATGGTAAGGCTGTAATGTCAGTCTGCAGCCCTGTCAGGATAGAGATAGAGATCTGATGTACAATCTTCATGGATACATCCCTCAAAAGTAGGCTACCACCCCCATGAACTGCCATAGGATCAACTGATAATAATCGCAGAATAGCATCCCTCGTAGCAAAAATCTCCTCGTAACACATCCATACCCAGCGAAACTGCTGGTAAAGGTGATCATGTACAATCCAAGGCACTGGCTCTCGACCTACTATCGGCTGTGTAGGCATACCGACTGGCTGAACTGGAAAAGGCGGAGCAGATGAAATTATCCCTACTGGAGCAGGGATATGGATGGTAGGTGCAGATGGAGCAGTGTCACAAGTTGGAGCATCACTGACTGCTGGAAACATGTAATCGGGTATGGTAGGAACTGCTGAAGTCGTCACATAGACTGGCCCAGAAGGAGGAAACATGCAAATGAGAGCTGCTACTCCGGTGCGAATGGGCGAAAGCTGGCCCTCCACAATCAACTCGGATAGAAAAGGCTCAGGTGTCTCCTGTCTGTACATCTCGGGAGCTGGATCTGAGCTAGCTGCTCAGCCTCAAGAGTAGGAGCCTCCACATCAGTCACCGGGATAGGAGAATCGACTACCTCGATGACCTGATCAGGAGAATCTACTAGGTCTATCACCTGCGGAGGTGAAGGTGTAAGAATCTGAACCGAAGAATCCTCCGAAACACTATCAATCGGAATGTACTCCTCTGACGGATCACTGTCCGGACCCGAACTGGAATCTAGTGGTCCGTGCGGGTAAGGTGTAGGAGATCTATCTCGGATAGAACGAGTGTCAGCTGGTCCGGATGTAGACATCTACAACAGCACAAAAAGTCTCGGTTACAACTAGGTTCCAAATCGATTAGATAAAGGTATAAATATAACGGTGTAGGGCACTTAGTGCTAAAATATCAACGTTGTACTATATCTCTAGATTCTCACGTCGCGTTATAATTCTAAGCTCGTACGATTCCTAAAAATATAACTAAGGTTCTGATACCAAAACAGTAACGCCCCCAGATCCGCCCGGACTGGGGATCCGGGTCGTCACATTGTCTCAATATCCTGCAGCACACGTTAACGCAATAATAAAACAAAATATTTAATACAACGAAGCATAAGTGTCTCACTCCACAGATCCAAGATCGGTCTCACAAAATATTACAATACGACTTAGTACATCTTAGGATAATATCTTACAAACGTTCACAAAAGTAATAAATATCATGGTTCCAACTAGATAATCTAGTTCTTGTCAGCATAGCCTGGAGCTTTTCCCTTTCCTCCAGATCCCTGGCTCGACGTCTCGCCTCTTTCCATCTTGACAGCTGAATAAAATGTTGTAAAGCAAGAATGAGCAACTATGGTGCTCAGCAAGTACTCTCCTTGCTCGGTAAATAAATATAAAAAGATTTACCAAAAGAAATACTCGAAATTTTAGAATTTGATATCACAATCTGGCATTGACTCAATACTCATCTCGAAACTGATTACTCGAAAGACTCAATTGATATAACTCTGGTGACTCATGATTTAAGAATAAAATGGTCTTCCACCTCTCGGTATCTCGGTGGGGCGATCAACTATCCGACCGGGAATACCGTCCTCCAATGATAGCGCACTTCGCCCGATCACGGTTACAATACGTTATCAACGATATAATATAAATGTATGAATGCTAGCATCATAATGGTACAAATGTATCAATTCAATTCTGGCAACAAATGCCAAAATAATCTCGTGTCCGTATAATGGTACACAAGTCTCTCTTTCTCTATAATGGGCCTCTTTCCCAAAATTGACCAGTAGATCACAGAATTCCCGAACATTTCATGAACTGATACTTTGAGATAAACTTCACAAGGAAAATAATTAATTGATCTGGCTGACTGCCAGTTTACTCGATGGACCACCAATCCGAACAATGGACTGATGTAACTCTCAATAAATATGTTTTAATTGCTTGTCACGAACAAAGTGCCAACCCTTGACAAGAAAGGGCAACTATCTCGAAATAATGAGAATAGTTCTAGAATGAAGAGCAATGAGTCGTACTGAACAAGTAGTACTACCCGAGTAATTTTAAATACTCAAAATTGATGAACGATAAATAGAATGTTTTTCACTTGATCAACGAGTAAAACCCTAACGATTTTAAATAATATAACACCTATTGGTCGGTTCGAACGATGAACCAACTAAAAGATAATCAATAAATATTGTCGAATTTGAACAATAAATCCGACTAAGAAAATGAATTTAACTATCTCGAACGAATGAGAATAGTTTCACTGAATCAAAATAAATAGTCGTCCCGAATTAATGAGATCGACCTGATAACAACGGGATTGCTTCTACGCTTATAGGGAATGTATTTCGCAAGTAAACTAATTCTATCAGTAACGTAATATTTAACGAGAAAATAATGTTAAAAAAAAAACTATTGCATCATAAGGAGCAACAAATAAATCTCATAATTGATAGCTTGAAAATAAATAAGGAATGAAATAATACGAACAGAAATATAAAGTTTCCGAGAGTTAGGGTAGGAATGAACTTGCCTCGATCTCGAAGTGCAAAAGAACGCAGATAAAATTTATACTCTACCCGTGAACTTGGCTTCAATCTACGGCTCGGGAAATATTCTCTAAAAATGGCAACCAGAAATACGTGAGCGATTCGTCAAAAGAAAGGATTCCTGATCCGATAATATAATATTTAAATATAATAAAATATCCCTCAAAATCTCTACGATAAATAACGGAAAATAATTCCCCGATAAATAAATCTCTCTTGGAACACCGGATATAAATCTCGAAAATAGTTCCTATTTTAATATCCGTAAATCCCACTTTAAACGAAAATATAGGTTACCGATTATAACGGGAATTATCTATTTTCAAATCTTGTAAATAATTAATAATAATAACCACTATTTATTCTCACAACAAAATAATTCAACAATCCACTTTTATTTAATTTAAATCCAAAAGTATTATTTTTATTTTCTTAGAAAGACGTACTCCCAGATAATCCAAATTTTATTAATCTCACTAACTGGTTTCTCTTTCATTTTTAATCTCGTAATTAATTTAAATATTACTCCAATTATAATCTCTAAAATAATTTAACTCGATCCGATTAACTAAAGCAATCCTAAAATGCAATTATAAATCTTCTAAAATTATATCGCTTTTAATCCTATTTATTCACGATTTTTCCTCTTTTTATCGACAAGTTATTAAATCTCAAATTTTCGTACAAAAATCACAAAACAATTCCTTTTAAACAATTAATAATTAATCCATTTTTTTATTAAACTCTTTTTATTAAACTATTTATCTCTTACAATTTTAATAACAATATCTCAATTATTTAATCCAAAATTTTAAAATATTCCTCCTTTTATTATTATCTATTTATTTATGTTATATATATATATATATATATATATATATATATATATATATATATATATATATATATATATAATTACATTTTCATTCCGTTTATTCCTCGAACAGGCAGACAGAAATACGCACAACGGCGCGTGAACCCCACGCGCCACCGCTGCCTCCTGCCGCCGTTCCCCTGGCAATCTCTCTTTTCCAAAACATCTCTCCCATCCCCGTCTCTCCTCTCTCTCTCTCTCTCTCTCTCTCTCTCTCTCCCCCTCTCTCTCGCTCTCTCTCTCTCTCTCCCTCTCTCTCTCTCGCTCTCCCTCCGTTCTCAATCTCTCCTCGTCGGTCTCTCTTTTGACAAACACCCACCTTTTCCGTTTAAACCACCCAACACCACCACCGCAACGGTGGTGGTCGACTTCCTCCAAACAACCCACTCGACAAAAACGATAATTTCCCCCCCCCCCCCGTTCTCCGATTACTAACCGACTACAACACTAATCGAACACAACCCAGCACACAATAATCTCTGTCTCGTTTCTCTTCTCTTCCGTCACTTCCTCCCAACCCCAATCAACACCACCACCGTAGCGGTGGTGGTCGACTTTTCCCCAACGACCAACAATTGACAGCAAAAACACGATTACTACTCAAACACAATCCCTCTCCTCTTTCTCACCCTCTTCCCCTCGATGCCTCTCTAATCTCTTGCTCGAACACAACAAGCAAAACGACAATCACAACAACACAATTATCTCCCTCCCCATCTCAGTTAACAATCGGAACAAAAAGAAAAAGGACACAAACCGACTGATCTCAAATTTATGAACAGAAAAAAAAAGTTAACAAAGAAAAGGAGGAAAAAAAACAATATGGACTACTTGTATGATATTTTAATAGTCAACTGTCAAAGTATTACTTGGTCAAACTAGTATAATTTTGGATTAATATATTTTCTAATTTTTTTTCGACGATCCAACCATACGGATGTGAATATTTAATGATTTGAGTGATGTGTACAAAAAATTAGAAAACAAGAATTCATTCTTGTACATGTTTATAATATAAATCCTCCAAAAGTATTACTCGTTCTAACTAGTGTCGTACCGATTGAACATGATCTATATTTTTAAAAATATTTTTCAACGATCCAACCGTAAGGATGATGTTATATACTGATTTTAGTGATGTGTAAAAAAAATTAGAAAAAAACAAATCATTCTTGTATGATATTTTAATAGTCAACTGTCAAAGTACTACTTGGTCAAACTAGTATAATTTTAGATTAATATATTTTCTAATTTTTTTTTCGACGATCCAACCATACGGATGTGAATATATAATGATTTGAGTGATGTGTACAAAAAATTTAGAAAACAAGAATTCATTGTTGTACGTGTTTATAATATAAATCTTCCAAAAGTACTACTCGTTCTAACTAGTGCCGTACCGATTGAACATGATCTATATTTTTAAAAATATTTTTCAACGATCCAACCGTAAGGATGATGTTATATACTGATTTTAGTGATGTGTGAAAAAAATTAGAAAAAAACAAATCATTCTTGTATGATATTTTAATGGTCAACTGTCAAAGTACTACTTGGTCAAACTATATAATTTTGGAATAATATTTTTCTGATTTTTTTTTCGACGATCCAACCATACGGATGTTAATACCTAATAATTTGAGTGATGTGTACAAAAAATTAAGAAAAAAGAATTCATTCTTGTACGTGTTTATAATATAAATCCTGCAAAAGTACTACTTGGAATAATATTTTTTCTAATTTTTTTTCGACGATCCAATCGTACGGATGTTATTATTTTTTCAAAAATAGAAATAATAATCCATGGCAAAACACTAGAATGAATATCTATTCTATTGATATTCCGAAAATTTGAATTTTTTGTTTCGAAATAAATTTCTGAAATTTCTTAAAATTTCGTGATCTAAAATCTGAAATTTCACTTCCCTCCGTTCACTAATTTATATTGCCGCTTGTTAATATTTGATTTCCTCCCTTCATTTCACTTCCCCCTTTACTAAAATTTCATTTCCCTCTTTTATCAAAACATAGACCTAATTGAAGCGCCCTCTAGCCCTTTGTCTCTCTACGTTTCAGGCATCTAAAATGGAGTCATTTTCTTCTATGTGACCCAATTGATTTACTCTCTCTGTTTATCTCTAATTCTCTCTCTCTCTCTCTCTCAATCCTTCTCTCTCTCACCCAATTGATTTAGTCTTTCTTTTTATCTCTAATTCTCTCTCCCATTTCACTTCCCTCTTTACTAAAATTTCACTTCCATCTTTACTAATCTTGGAGATCTTGACGAATATATATGATATGCAAAGTAGAGCGTTGCAGATTGCTGGAAGAGAAAAGGTCTGCAATACTTAGGTTAGTGCTGCCCTAGAAGCTCTTATATATGATATGTATTGTATATGTAATATCACTACTACAAATATGTCAATATACATCGGTTTTTAGCCGTTGTAAAAAAAAATCTGGGCGATGTCTATGCGAGTGTAGAGAAAGGTCCAAACTTTAGACATCGGTTTTTAGCTGATGTCTATTATGGTTTTAGACATTAGTTTCTAACAGATTTACGATGTCTAAGCTGCATTATGTGCAGTAGTTCTTTTTAAATAATGCTATATTATGTGCATTGGATCAACATAAATAGTGCACAAACAAGGTAAATCAAGAAATATACATCGATTTCTTGGTAAAACCGATGTTATATATCATCTCAGACATCAGTTGATATGTGAAACCGATGTTATATAATGTTACATTGTCTAGTATGGGAAGACATAGACATCGGTTTCTTGGTAATACCGATGTTGTATGTTCTAATAGACATCAATTCTTTTAAAAAATTTGATGCAATAGCCCAACATGTACATCAATTATTTTAGAAAAAGTGATGTGAATTATAATTAGACACATCAGTTTTGTTTTAATAAATGATGTATCTTGTTGAGGTTTTAGCATGTAGTGATCGTTTATATGCACCCAAAAACTAAAATCAAACCAAAACACTAAAATACAAAAAACCAAGTACTTGCCATTTACCAAACATCCCAATGTTTACAATAACCATAATTGGTACCAAAATTCTACCTGTCCAACTATTTGCACTCTTTAGATTGAAAAATATTTACATAGAACAATACATGGAGATTTTCTTTTATCTTTCCTTCATCAATCCTACCTGCAGGATGTCAGAGGAGATCAGGCTGTTGGCGATCTGCAGATCTCTAGGCTTCATGGGAACTCACACCCGCAGGCTGTTGGCTTTCGCTGTCCTCCAGATATACCTCTATCCATGTTATCACCTACCAATATATCAGCACATCTATCAAGTCCCAAAATCTGCACTCAGATTGAAGGATCAAGTTAATGCACTCATATGTTACCTACTGAGCCACACACACCCCATCCGTATTGCATTGTCATTTTGCTATTGGATTCTGGAAGGAAACGAACCCAAATTCTCTTGAACGCCCAGTTTTCTGACCCCACATGACTCTAGCGTCTCTGCAACCATATTTCTCAAGATGTATCAAGAGAATGTCTTATTTCCATCAAATTCACTTTACATGCCAGGAGTTTGTATTTTATTAAAAAAAGAACAAGAATTTATATATATCAAGTGAAAACGTAAACTTACGAGCAACTACTATAAACAGAGAAGCAAGCAAATAGAGTGGCATCTGTAATCTCAGGGCTAAGATCACCCACAATAATGTTAAAGTGACCTATAAAACCAAAGGAAAAGGGCATAACTTACAACCATTTTATTATTCTAAGTTTGAAGAAAATATCTAGAGGAGGTGAGAAAAGAAACCTGATGTGTCTGCTCTCTGAGTACTGGCATATGCCCAGTTAACTTTAATAGGTTGTCCAAATCTGCAATATTAAAGTTCAGCAAGCCAATAGAGCATAATCAAGATTCAAGGTGATTACAATTAACGTGAATACTACTCACAAGTGCCTTCCATTAAGAGAAACAATAGCAAGAGCAGCTGATCTGCGATCGAAGTATACCACAAAGCCATAGGATGACTGCAAAAAAAGATAAATGACAATGAATGTGCAAAGCCTAGCACCAGATCCTTAAACTATTTCAAAATAAGTGCTTAAACTAGATCTATGCCTTATTTAAAACTCCAAAGTATGTTATTGAATCACCATGTTTCTGATTAAATCCGACTGATCAGTCTTATTATTCAGTACCCACCAAGTAGAAGAATATCGACCCTCAGTAATTTTCATTTAAATGCTACAAAATACAATATCTTCACTAAAATATTGTAACTGTATTGTTGGTTTACACATGAAACATTCTCATCTAATACAATTATTTGTGCAAAAGTGTGTATAGATATTATGCTTTACAAATCTGAAAATATGGACTTACACTTGATGTTGAATAAGAGGGTAAATGCCGCTCTCTTATTGGTCTTTCTTTCTCTCAGAGCAACTCATTTCATGCAAGCAGAATCCAATAGCACAATGACAATGCAAGCTATAGAGCAAAATAAAAAATCTAGTATAACTGAAAAAACAAACTTGTTGAACCATCACCATACGACCACATATCAGCTGCACGAACCAAAGCCCTGCATAAAGGGCAAGTTCTTTCTCCCTCAAACCTGTAAATTATTCAGCAAAGGCACATGATAAGTCCTCCAAATATCATAAACTAAGCTAGCAACACTTGCAAGAGATTGCAGACAAAATACAGGAATAGTAAAAGAACTGGAATTAACACATTATGTATACATATTACTCATTTGCATATCAAAAAGACACTTCTAAATGCTGTTGCAAATAATACAAACTGTAATATACAACACCATTTCACAAGTAAGTTGGATTCATTTTAATAAAAACATATAATTCAACAAAAAAGTAAGCAGAAGAAATAATTCTTCCAAAAATCACAGCAAAACAGCATGTAAGGTTTCATGCCTAACTCATACTGGCAAGGTGCATAATATGCACATAATCTTGTACCTCTGCCAGACCGATATTAAAAAGTCAACTGAAAGCAGCATTAATTGTTCAGCATCATGAGGAAGTAAATCTGACCAGTATGAACAAGAGGTCCTTCTTTACCAAGGGCTAGACCACCTCCAACTGAACCAATACTTCTGAATATCTAGAAACAGCACAAGTAACGCTATTCAGAAAACCTTACATTGCATAAAGCTCAAAATTTTATTTATAACCAAAAAACCATCAAACCTTCCCAATTAAGGTTCTGAAAAGAAGAATTCCGTGAGTGTCAATTCCTGCCAATCCGAATGTATTAGATACTCTCAAGTTACAGAAAAGTTTTCTCACAAGTCATAATGATAGAAGTTTATTACAAAAAAAGTTGATAGAAAATAAGTGTATAAATGTTACCATTTAGCTAACCCTTGAGTTCAGGAATACTGGACCCTGCAGCTGGTGGTGCAAATTGCGTAATTATATACACAGACGAATAAACTAATGCCAAGTTGATCAATACATAAACAATAAACCCAGCGATATATGACTTATGTATACAGCAGCTATATTTCCATCCAGCAAAATTCTTGACAGATATATTGATAAATACAACAGCTAAACCAGTGCTTGTGAAAAAAGGAGAAAAGAAGTCAGATATATGGCCGCACTACAAGACTCTATCATATAAAGCAATGATTCACTGACTCACAACAAGTTTTAACCACAAGAACTTAACAAACAGCAGATTGTTAGTTCTGAATCTTGTCTCTTGTGTGCACTGATATAAAGAAGACATGTCCACAATAATCAGCATAAAAAATAAACTTAAAAACTAAATATCTAAAGATTGAGGAAGTGTAAGACAAACTGGAGAATCAAACCCAGCATAAAAATCATTAGTAACTTACACCGACTGTAATTTGGTGAGATTTCAAATCCCTGGTGATATCGTTCCATACAAACTCTGACTAGATAGCCCCCTGAAAAGGGATCAAAGCATTCATAAAGAAGTTGAAAATCGCTTTGACCAAAGTACACAATTCAATTTAATTGAAACTCTCTGTTCGCATAATCGACTAGTCACGCATCGATCTCTTGAAATTGTTCTGTAAAATCCTTTTTTAAAATTTTCAAAATATCGTCAAAGTTGTAGAATGATTCCTATGCAAAAGTAACTAGCATAAAAGAAACGAAAGCAACTCACAAAGCAGAAACACAACCATCGGAGCAGGTAACCATCCTCCAGCTACACGGATCTACGGAAGTAATATCCCAGTTCTCCAAAACATTGTATGGGTCAACTAAACCACTTTTCACATAGTATCCAAAACATTGTATGAGAAAATAAATTACTTACGATTTGAGTTTCCTTTTCTCTTAATTCGAGCTTCCTTCTTCTCTATTTCGATTTAGAGAAATCGTAATTAATTAGATGTGGGTTTAATTAGGGTTAATTAGAGAAAAGTGAAGGATGCCGATGAGAGAGACAAAGAGAGGGGGTCGAGTAGTGATGAGAGTGAGAGAGAGAGAGATGAAAGAGAGATGAGTGAGAGAGAGAGAGAGATGAGGGTCGAGTGAGTGAGTGAGAGTGAGAGAGAGAGAGAGAGAGAGAGAGAGATGAGAATTTTGTGGGGAAAGTTCAGGGGGGAAAACAATTTAGGGAAAATGTTAGTAAGGGGGGAAATGAAATTTCAAAGGGGGAAATGAAATCTCTAAGGGGAAATGTTTTATTAGAAATGGGGGGAAATGTTCAGCGCGTGTTTTTTATTTTTTTAAAAAATCATGAAAGACATCGGTTATTTTAGCTACCGATGTCCGGAAAGCTGCTTAACATCGCTTTTTAAAAAAACCGATGTTAAAATGTTTTTAACATCGGTGGTTTTTCAAACCGATGTAAAAGGTGCGATGTCTAATCCAGTATTTCTAGTAGTGTATCTACCTTTAAGTTTATATGCATAATTTTGTAGTTTTTCATGTTATCCTAAGTTTTATTTTATGTAATAAATTAACCTGTCGATATTACAGCTGATAAGAGGAGTGAAGGTGAGGCAGCAGCCAGCAAGACCGAGATCTGAGGCAAGAGTGAAAGCAACTAGGAAAAACCGCAACTCTGGAGCTGGTAATGGACATTCCTCAACACCATCGAAATTGAACGGATAGTGAAGAAGTGAAGCATAAGCAAAGAAGTGGCAAACTTTAGCGAAGAACATTACTAATTAACATTTGCACTCTTTCAATATTTTCCACTCTTTATCCCTCTTTAAAATGAATTTGATAGAGAGAGCATGTGTCTTATATAGTTATATGTGTTAGATTGTTTCATCTGCAAAATAAGTGCTCTGTTCTTTTTGTATATGTATCTACCTCGGTTACTATCAGTATTGCTTTAAATTACTTAAATTTTTTCCTTCACATTACCACAGGACTCTCACTCAAGTCCGAGGAATTGACAGCTTTGTTTTTGTTTCACATTATGTGGTGAGTTTTGCTTCTGCAGTATGCTCTTGTAACTTTCTTCAATAAGCAATGAACCCCCTTCTTCTCTTTCCTGATAACTCAAGATAACTGCAGAATACAATCTTTCATGTATGATATATTACCAGGATGTCATTGACCAAACAAGTTATTAACTAATAATTTTAATCAGTAGTAACTAGGCAACAGAAAGAACGCTCAGAGAGGAATAAGCAAGCTGCATTTGATGCTTTGGTTCAATCTGGTGCAAGTATACATGATCGTTATGCTTTGCTGTGGAATCAACAAATGGAACGGTGAACGTCCTTGACTTATACCCTGCTACAAGTTTTGACTTCTTATTCAAAACTCTTAATAAATGTTTAATTATCCAGGAGAAAGCAGTTAGCTCAGCTTGGAAGCGCGACCGGTGTTTAGAACTCTGGTGAACTATTTAGTTGGAGTGCCACAGGTATTTTTTTTGTATAGATGAGTAAACTATTTCACTATCTCTCATCCCACCTTACACTGATTCCTATATACTCTTGGCTTTTCGATGAACTAATTTTTTTCCCCGCTATTTGTTATGGGATGTCTGCCCACACTTTTGTATAAATATAGATTCTTAAAACGATATATATTTTTGTTAGCTTTTGAGATATTACTTACCATTGCAGTGCATTAAATCTTTGTTTCCTTAGAAAATTATAGACTCTTATGTTCACTTGTGTATAGTGCAGGTTTTACTAGATTTTATCAAGCAATGAAATGATGATCATGGGTATGTCTATGTGTCTCTGTCTTGCTGCAGTGTCTCTTTCTTTATAACATTACATGAATTTAGCTATGTGGGTTATATTTCAACTTTTACCTGGACACTGGACAGTTTCTAGGATGGATATGCTTTAGTACAACCTGCAATTAGTGTTTTGTGAAATTCTTCTACAGCCCTATGTAAAATTATGAGATTTATTTTGTTTCTTGGGTTCTAGGCTGAATCGAACTTTTATTCATTGCATATAATCCCATGAATGACTAAGAGTGTCTTTTTTTTTATGCAGGCCGTTAACTTTTACAATGTAAAGAATGACAAGAAGCGAAAACATCAAGGGAAGGATCAAGAGAAAATCTCATCGACATCAAGCAAGTTAAAAGACATTGTAATTTAGATGATGGTAGTGGTACTTTGTTGGGAATTGGTACCGCTAGTAGCTTTGTAGCGATGAATATTGATTGGTACGTAGTTTTTGTAGTTTGGTTTTCTTTACATGTCCAGAACCATTGTTAATTAAGATACTTTTAGCCAATGTCCACCAATGATTAACACTTGTATTATATATCAAGCAATGCTTTTATTAAAATCCCTTGTGAGGAAATGACTCGCACAACAGGAAAATAAAAACTACTTAATGTTAACAATGCAATCAAACAACATGGCCATTTAACAAAGTAATGTGCGAGAAGAATACACACGATAGGTTAAAACCCACAAAACTATTGTCTCTTTTAACAAATAACAACATGTTATACTCTGCAAAACCATTATTTGAAATAATTTCAAACTAAGGAGTTATATACTAAGAAAGTGTTATCCTTCCTACTCTACAACAACATGCCATATGAGATAACATGTTGTACATCTAACCATAAAACAAATCGTTTTTGCTAAGAAACCATTGTCTGTAGCTTAAAACAACAATATATTCGTTAAAATGTGTTGCATTATTGGAGCTTTGACAACAGGTTTCCAAAGAAGTGTTGTTGTTTCTGGGTATCAGACAACTCTTTTTAGGTGGCTTTTACTTGTCTTTCAATTCTCACACAACAGTTTGCTGTGTGTTGTCTGAGGTGTGTATCAGACGACTTCTCAATAGTCAACAGTTTTTGGTACATTCAGACAACACCTTTCGAGTGTCGTCTAAAGTAAAAATCCTTGTAGTGAAGCCCCTTTTGGCAGAATTCGTGAGATCTATGGGACTAGATACTTTGGATGAGCAGTTTGAAGAAGTTCCAGAAGATGATTTACAGGCTGAGATTGCAGTGGAGGAAGAAGTAATGGATGTGGAAGATGAGTGCTTTCTTTTTTTGTTTTTTTTGAATTATAACTTATTTAGTTATTGGGCTATCTAAAATATTGGGTTAGTTATTTGGGGGCCTTTGGGTTAAAAGTCTTTTGGACTAGTGGTTTGTTTCTAGCTATGATTAGTAGTACGGATTATTGATCTGGATAATTGTAATGGTTTGGCTAGGTCCAATTATCTACTAATTCTTTTTTTTTGCTTTCCAAAAAAAATAATTCAAATAAACAATTTATTAAGTTTAATTTTATTTTTTCAATTTTAATAATTCATAAATTACTCATAATATAAAAATACCCAATTGATTTAAAATTTTAACTTTTTTTATCACTTTAAATCATAAATAATAATTTAAATTTAATAGCTGTGTGCTTAATTAGACTTGTGAAATTAGGTTAATTAACCGGTCAAAATTATTCTATTCCAATAATAAGATCAGTTTGTAATATGTATGTTGAGACTCGCTCATCCTTATAGGTGGCTAAATGGCAAGAATGAGGACGTTGAGCATGAGAATCATAGCCTGTGACGAGGATTTACATAATTTTGTTGAAAAAAAACATGTTAATGCACAAATCATGTTTTGTTGGCATCCATTTCTTAACTCCTTAAAGAAACTTGAACATATCTCCTTTTTTTTTTTTTATGAATTTAGACTTTTTTTATTCTGGAAAAAAGTACGTAAATATGTACTTTTTTCGGAAATAAGAAACTTATTTCTGCAAGATAACGAATATTAAATTCCCCATACACATTTTTCTCCAAAAAAAAGTATGTAAATATGATATTTTTTCCGAAATAAGTAACTTATAAGTTCGATTTAAGATTTGGCAAATGGGACCGTTCCCACTTAGTTTATTTATATTATTTAGCATGTGACCACGTCAAGTGTACGAACATACTTTTTATATAAAGTGTGGTTAGCTTCTAAAAGCCCTCGCTTTGCACTTTGAGTTGATGCTCTTGAAGTCTCTTCGAGCCGTGCGGTTTTCGTGTTTAATAACCAGGGTACGGCCATTTTAGTGTTAACGTTGGAGTATAATTCTGATGATGTGGTAATGAAGCTGGTTATGGTGGGATAACACTGGCCTGGAGCTGTTGGGCTTTACATCCATTCATCATTGCCATCCTAGTGGCTAAATTCATCATTGCCATCCTAGTGGCTAAATTGCTGGCTTATCCGTTTATACATTAATGCTAAATATCTCGAAAAAAATTCAAAAAATATTAAATAATACATAACGTTATTTTATTTGTGAGATTTATATAAGTGCATGAGGATTTATTCATGGAAAATGCAAGGTTTCATGAATTTGATTCCAAAAAAATTTCCAAATTATATGTGTCATTACTTGATTGGCTATAATTTTAATGACCCGCCAAGGTCACATCAATGTCACCCCGATTAAAATCATTCATAGTGTCAACTCATTCCAAATCATTCAGGAATTTTTTTTTGTTCCCAATTCGGATAACTAGCACTACTCTTTATTCATTTATGACAACTTAGTAGTAGAGATCTCTAACATTTCTAGTATTAATTTAACTAACAATCAATAAGAGGACCTCTTATGATTTGTTCTTTTTTGTCATTTTTATGTTGGATAATCATGTACGATGGCTGTCGCATTTAATATGTTTGAAGCTTTATTATACAAAATAATTAACAGGTTTTATGAAAATTTTGAATGAATATATCACTTTTTCTTACGAGTAAATTTATGAATACAAAATTATGTATAAAAAATTATACAAATTATGTGGTAATGGTAACATGATAAATGAGATGTTTTTGTTAATTGACGTACATAATACACATGAATTCATTACATTTAATTAAATTATAAATATTAGAAATAATATATATATATATATATATATATATATAAAACTTTTTATAACTCTTTTTTACACAATTTAGTACCTTTACCATTTTCCTTTTCTTATTGCATGTAATTTAACGTTCTCGCCAATAGAAACTAGCAGCTTCATTCTTCCTTCCCCCCCCCCCCCCAAAATTTGCAATTCTTTTTTCTTTTTCTCACAATTTGCAATTCTTTTTTTACCAAATCAAAATTTGCAATATAAGTTAGAGATAGAACAAAAATACGAAGGGGCCATATTTTTTATAAAAAATATCAGATTTATCAGATTTTTCAAAATCAGATTGGACCAGTTTTTTCTAAAATGGAGTCGGATTAGACCAGGCCGGATTTTCTCGAAAATTTCTGGCCGGATTAGATTTTTTCAAACAATTTTAAAATTAATATTTTTGACTTTTTGTATAACTAATTAATGAATTTGAGATAAAATTGAAAACTTGAAAACTTTATTCAAGATTTTTTCAATTTTATAAAAAATTGATAAAATATGAGTTCAATTTTTTCAATTCAATTTTATAAAGACGGGACCAGGCTTTTGTACCAATTTCTCAAACTGAATTTTTCCCAAATATATTTTAACTATCTTCTACCATGCTTTCAATAGTCTTTCTCACCTTTGCATTTTTCATCTCTCACGTGTTTTGCAGGGAAAAACTCCCTGAAAATTAAAGGACTAGACTAATAGAAAAAAGTAAAAAAAAAAATTGATTTGGTTCACTTAAATAATCCGTTAAGCATAATACCCAATTGGGTAGAATTCTTAAAAATCAAAGAATTAGATCAATAAAAAAAAAGTAAAACGTAAATAAAATTGATTAGATTCACATCAATGATCTGTTAAGCATAATATAAAAATTGTAAAATTGACAACTTGTATTAAACATAATAGTCATTAGAAATTATTATACTATATTTCATTGCCGACCTATTACAGGAATATTTAATTTACATTTTGAAGGAAGAGTGGATGATTTCTTTAGATTTTTAGTGATACTCCTTGATGATTCAACTCCCTTTTGATGTACCACTCTCTGTACATGAGATGTAATTCCGGGGTTCAAACTCCATGTCTTCATAATTTACATCTTCATTGTCAGACATCACTCCGTACCACTCTCTGTACATGAGATGTAATTCGGGGGTTCAAACTCCATGTCTTCATAATTTACATCTTCATTGTCAGACATCACTCTGTCCAGATCATTTCTAGCAGATATATAAGTTCCTCATCTGGCCAAGGAAGTCACCTCCTGAGGCACAACAAGTTTTGCTCTTGCAACACTGGAATCCCAACAAATCAAATAGTCCTGAATCATCAAGCAAATTTAAAATTAGGTTACTTGAATATATAAAACAAAGATATTTAGTAGTACAAATATCACCATCTAACTTAATCATCTGCCTAATCACAGTATAATATTCTCTGTTATTTAAAACTCCACTTGTTATTTATTTGTATAGAACTTCAAAAATATAACTAGACCATGTATAGTACACAACACATTTTATATGAACTTTGATCAAAAATAAAAATCAACTGGATTGTAAATTATTTGCTCCTACAACAACTAGATTGTAAATTATTTGCTCCTTTTTCTTGCAAAACTTCTCTTGTTTCCCATAAATAAAACAATAGTTTTATTAATGTTATTTAAATAACTAAAAAAATTAATAACAATCATACAAAACTGTTTAACAATGTATATTTTTGATTGAATTGTATGTAATGTACCTTGGTGATGGGATGGACGGTATGAATTATATTACTTTTAAGTGGATCAATCATGGTAGAAATATACATCTCTTTGATAAAAAACATTATAATAAGGTTATGAATGATAAAAGAACATTATAATAAGCTTATGAATATTTTACAGTATATATGAGGAAGAAATGAATGGGGGATATGAAGAACCAACAAAAAAATTTATAAAATTTCTGATCTAATTGTGAATGGTTTATGTAGGGAGAGAGTTTGTATATTTATACTAAAAAGTAATCTGTTTCAATCGTGTAACTGACAAAAAAAAGTAGTTTATCGAACATTCTAGAGACATACAGTAAGAGCCCGTTTGGCTTTCATTTAATCCAAGTCCAGAAAGTTTTAAGTCATTTTTAACATATTTGGGTACCAAATTCTAAAGTGGATTTAAAGTTGTTTAAAGCCCATAAGTGAAAAGGTACTTTAAACTTATGACATCGGAGTTAGATTGGTTGGTGCATCAGTCTCAATTTTTTTTTCTTTTAAAATTTTTAAATGTTGATGTGTGAGTTTAATTACAATATATTTTATCTCTTCATTTTAGTTTATTATATAATAAAAAAAATTAATTTTAAATCAAAAGTGATTTTAAGCCAGAATATATGAAACACTAAATGAATTTTAAGTAAAATTATCCAAACAGTCATATTTAACTTAAGAATAGAAATTTTACATTTAACTTAAAGCCAAAATATTGAACTTTAAATCATGAATAACTTATTTTAAACTAATCCAAACAAGCTCTAAGTAACTATCTAGAAGATTCGAGATATGTGAAATAAGAGTGTGCTCACATATATCTTTAACTACTTTTATATATTAATTTAAAAATTATAAATCCTCTATTTTTGCTGTAAATTTTATTCATAAAATATACTCAAACTCCTCATAATTTTATTAAAAATTAACTTTTTGCGTTACTTTAGCTTTTTTTTTATTTTTTTTCTGCTATTTTTTTTGTTTTAATATGAGAGATCTACAAGAATCAACATATACAAGGATTACATAAAAAAACTGAAAAAGTAAATAAAGGTGAAAATTCCTAAATTAAGAATGGGTTTTCTAATGTATATCTAAGACATATTCAAATAAAGTTGGTTCATTTTAATTGGTTAATATTTTTGTGCATACAAACCATTATTATTATTATTATTATTATTATTGCAAACAAATAAATCAAAAAATACCAATTTAGCTGGGTACTGTGACGGCCCCAAATCCATTACTTGTAGACTTAGGTAGCCACTTATCGTCAACACCTGTCTTATCCAAAAATACAATACAATGCATAATAAACATGAAGGTTTTATCGTACAACAGTGGTTCCATCCCACAAGTCCAAGCATCGACAAGTCTCGGAATTACTACAACATATAACTAGTACACACGATATCAATACACACGTCGGAAGATATGCTAATAGTCTTCGATAGCGTCGTCGCCTCTGAGATAAGCACACTAGTCCAGCTCAGTGCTCTGGTGCATTTTCTCCTTTCCCTTGAAACGAGAGGTTTCGCCTTTTTCCGTCTTCACTGAAAAATAATATCAACAACAAGATTGAGCAACTAGGTGCTAAGCAAGTCCACTGACTCGCTCTCTCACTAACAAGAAAGGTGGAAAAAAAACAACTCTATTTATGAAAGATACTCGTATGCAGGCAAAATGCTATGGAAATACTTACGGATAAACTCAAACAACTTAACTCTGAATAAAGAAATTGGAATTTAAAACTTGAGATACCGATCTTCCGCCTTTACGATACCCCACAGCGAGATCAACCGCTGTGTCTCAAGTACCGCACACCCGTGATACCCCAAAGCACGATCACTACTATGTCACAGGTACCACTATATCGTTTTGCTAGCAAAAAGGTGGTTGAAAAATCAGCCTGGCAACTATTGTGTCAAAATGTTAATATTTCTCTTTCGATACCACGAGTTTATTCCTCGTGTTGATCTGAAAGAAAACCCATGGGCCATCTCCCATGTTGACCAGTGGATTATATGATTATTCCTCCGGATAAAAATTGATTGATTTGGATACTTATTCGATTATGGCCGACCGCCAGTCTACACTTTGTACGAGACCGACCTGAACAAAAGGCCGTCACAATATTTTCAAAAGAACAATTTCGTTGACACGAACAATATGTCAATTCAAGACAATAAGTAACAACCTTGAACAAGTAAGCTTCGTTGATTAGAATATTTCATGTGAAGTCGTCTTGAAATAATAAGAACGATTCGATTCGGAAGGAAAACTTCCAATTTCGCTAGAATACGTATTTTAGAAGAAATTCTGATGATATACTATTCTTCTATTCACTATTCTGAATGCAACTATTTTGATTCGAACAATGAATCAAAGTTGAATATTGAACCAACATTTATCGGATCTGAACAATAGATCCGATTAAAGTCAATAAAATCTATCTACCTCGATATATGAGCATAGTTATAACTGAATAATATTTAAGGGTCATCTCGAAACAATTAAGATACCCTGGATTTCAATCAAATTACGTTCTATGAATTTATCGAAATTTTGGGAAAATCTCTAAAATTTCTAAATCAATATTATGATAAACAGGGTATTTTATAATGAACCGGCAATTCAAAACATAATTTTAACAGAATAATATCCAAAAATTTCTCGAAATATTTCAGAAGAAGTGAGGGTCAGAAGGTACTTGCCTTGATCTCGAAGTGCAATGAATACAGATAAAATTTATACTCTACCCGTGAACTTGGCTTCGGTCTACGGCTCGAGGATTATTCTCTAAAAATGGCAACCAGAAATACGTGAGCGATTCGTCAGAATAAAATATTCCCAATCCGATAATATAATTAATAATAATATAATATCTCATGAAAATCTCTAAAATAAATAACGGAAAGAAATTCCCGGATAAATAAATCTCTCTTTGAACTGAGGAATTAAATCTGGAGAATATATCCTATTTTTAATATCTGGAAATTTCCATTTATTTAATTACAAGAAAATTCTCATTTAAAAAAAAAGGGCTCTAATCATTTCTAAGTATTCGCTAGCAATTAATTAGCTATTTAAATCACACTTTCCAAAAATAAATTAGCTCTTATGAATCATCTACAAGTCTCTAAAATTCTCTAATTTAATTAATATTAATCTCTATTTATTCTCAAAATAAAATAATTCAACAATCCATTTTTATTAAATTTAAATCCATAATATTTATTATTAATCTCACAACTAAGTTCTCTTCCATTTTTAATCTCGTAATTAATTTAATAATAATCCGATTTTAACCTCTAAATAATCTGGTCCGATCCGGTTAATTAAATTAATCCGGAAATATTAATTATCAGCTTCCTAAATTAAAATCATTTTTAACTCTATTTATTCAAAAATATTCCCTCTCTTATTAATAAATCATTAAATCTCTAAATTAAATCCAAATAATCACCACAATAATTCTATTTAATTAATAAATTAATCACCATTTTTAATAAATTATTTATTTCTAACCAAATTAAACAATAACCAAATTATTATGTACATCCCGATAACAATGGCGTGGGTCCCACTTCCCCAACACCACCACGCGCCTTCCTCCCCTGCACCCCTTCCATCCCGAATCTCTCTCTCACATCTCTCTCTCTCTCTCTAACTCTGCAAATCTCTCTCTCTCTCTCTCTCTCTCTCTCTCTCGTCCTCCATCTCTCCCTCCGCCTCTGATCCCCCTCGCATCTCTCCTCCCTGCCTCTCCATTCTTTCTTCTCTCGTTATCTCTTTCTTTTCTCTGGCGTCTCTCTCTCGTTCTCTCCGCCCCTCTCTCGCTATCTCCCTTCCTCCTCTCTTCCTCCAATCTCATCTCTCTCCCTCTATTTCTTGATCTCACCCAAATCTCTCCCGTCGTCTTCCCTCTCCCTCACTGTCTCTATCTCTCTGAATTCTTACCACCACCATACGAATCCAACCCACCTTATCACTTCGATACAATCGGCAACACCACAACCCACATCAAAACAACCTAAAACAATCGGAAAACACTACACACTACTGACATATAATCTCCAAAAAATGAAATTGTAAACGAAGAAATAAGTAAAAAAAATAAAACTACCTGATGGTTTTGAATATAGCTCGAGTTTTTGTTCGGTTGAAGAGAGAGTAGATGAGTTTGCAGGAGTTTATTTTGGTTTGAACAAATAAGTATAACCCCTGTTTCTTAATAAAGATGTGGCCGGTTTGTTTATAAAAAAAAATGAGTGCTGTGTATGTGTTTTGTATAAGTGGGTGCTTATTAAATTAAAAAGAATCAAATATGGGGGACAAATATGAGTGTCATAATAATGACAATTTAGGATAGATTGATATGTTGGTTCCTGACTAGTAGGAACGTAGCTATCAATTAAGATATGTATTAAGAGTTGTATGTAATTGATTTAACATATCTTGTACTCCCTCCGTCCCAACAGGTTCTTTACAGTTACTATTTTGGGACGTCCGACCCATTTCTTTACATTACCAAAAATAGTAACTTTTAACAATAAAATATATTATTACATCCACTACTTCACTCTACTTTTTCAACAGTTTACACTATTACACCCACTACTCCACTACTTTACTCTACTTTTTCAACACTTTACACTATTACACCCACTACTCTACTTATTTTAACAATAAAATCACTATTACACCCACTACTACACTATTACATCCATTTTACACTATGTTATTATATTCTTGTCTTGTAATTGATAGGGTAGTTATGTGATGTATATAAACACAATTTAGGTTTTACTTAATTGTGATCGCTTACATGAGATATCTCGTAACCTAGCAGCTCTCAAAAACAACAGAATTTTTTGAGAGAGTTTGTAATAGTTTTATAATCTTATACAATTCCATTCAACCCCCCTTCTACAATTGTAAATTCCTGGGCAACAGTCCTAAACCATTAATTCATGATGGTTGATTTGATGGACAATTACTTGCATCTCTATATTGCATTTACTTTGATAACAATGAGTGTTTTGGTTTTGGCTTCTACATTTCATTAGCTTAGTAAAACAGGTATCACAACTAGATCAACAAAAATTGTAAATAATGCATTAAAACTGTATATTTTATAAATAAATTAAAATAGTTTTTATCAACGGAGTCGTGACAGTTAATTTTGTTGGCAACTTCCGACGGAAGTAACGACAAATAAAGCGTTGTCAAGTTGTTGCAATTCCATTGCTAAAATCAGCAATGGAAAAAAATTCTATCGTTAAAATTTCCCCACAACTTATATTACAACAAAAAATTTCGTCGACTATTCCATCGCGATTCTTGATTGCCAACGGAATCTGGCTGTTGCGACGGAATTTTCCGTCGCTGAATGCGAGATTTCTTGTAGTGTTAGTAGTTATTATGTTTAGTTAATTGATATAAAAAAATAAAAAACAATTATTATTGAGTTTAATCTTGATTGAAACGTAGAATCTATATTCAATTAGAAACATATTAAATTTAGTTTAATTGGTCTAAAATTTAGTAGACTATGATCAATGTTAAAATAATTCATTGCTTAACTAATACATGGTAGACTTGTATTATAATGAAGGATGTTCAAAAACAATTCTTTTTTTTAAAGTCAAGCACATACATTAAACCAAACATAAAATGTGAGAAAGTACAAATGGAGAAATTTTCGTGGCACAAGGATTTTTCCAGACCTGCTCAACACCAAAAGGAAAGATCTTAGCAAGCTGATGAGCAACAACATTCCCATCTCTTCTCACATGAGACCATATAACCTATGAAAAATACAACTTGTTGCTAAAACATCCTCCAACACAGAATCAATATTAGAAGAGAAAATAGCAGCTTTTGAGAGACGATATACCAATACTTGCTAGTCATACTCCAGGATGATGTTTTCCAGTCCATACCGACGTCCAAGGCGCATAGCCATTAACATTGCTTTGCATTTCGCGATCTCTACTGACCACCGAGCTCGTACCCTTCTTACTGCTGTGAAGAGGACAACACCTTGATTTTCTCTAGCCACTACCCCCAAACCAACCCAGCCAGTTTGCGATATTACGTAATGTAAAAGATATAAGAGTTTACTACTGTTATGTATTATTTGACTTATATATTATTTGACTTGCAGTCTGAGGTTTTAGTTGTTGCATTTGCACTGCTGGCAGCTGGGGCTGTGATATTGACACTGAATGTGTCTGTTGGTAAACAGGTTCTCTCCTATTCCTGTCTATAAATATTTAAAGTTTGATTGAAGGATGCAAGTATTTGGTTGTGCACTTGAAAGAATAAATTTATACTAGATTGATAGTTGACTGAAGTTTGAATTGCATGGTATCTGTATGGTCACATAATCTTCTTCTACAGCTTGAGTCTTTTGGTTTTGTTTAATTTGGCGCTCTATTCTGCATGTTGAAGGATAATGTGGTAATGAAAAGCTGCTTGTGGTGGGCATAATTCTAGCCTGGAGCTCTTGGGGGCTTCATATATATCCATCTCTCATTACCATTAATTAGGAGCCCGGATCCTCTATATCCTTCTCCATGCCCCCTTCTGTGTCCCCTGTATTAAAAAGTGCCCCTGGCGGGCCCATTTTAAGAAAAAATATTTTTATTTCCATTTTTCTTAAAATGGGCTCCGCGACACCCTATTTGTATAGAAGACACAAAAAGGGGCATGAAGAAGGGGACAAAGATTCTCACTCATCAAATAGTGGCTGAACTGCGACTGATATAGGAGTTCTTATATATTAATTTAACTGACAATCAATTAAAGGAGTTCTTATAGTTTGTTACTCCCTCCGTCCCAAAAAGAGACGTCCCAAAATTAATGAACCTACTATACTTACTATTTTTGAACACTACTTTTCACTATTACACCCACTAATTTTACTTTTTTTTATTAAACAAATATTATAAATACTAATGAACCCACTAGCACTACCAACAGTAATTTCATGTGTTTACAGTAATATTTTATTCATTACTCCTAATATTTTATAGCATCTTTCCTGAAGAAGCTGACAAAAAGTAAGCCAACTGTTATATTTTCTTAAAATGCGTGAAAAACGAATCGGCTCAAACAATACAGGACAGAGGGAGTAATTTTTATTGTTTTTATGTGGGATAATCATGTACATTGGCTCTGATTTAATATGTTTAAAGGTTCATTATAGGAAATTAGTAACTGGTTGTATGAAAAATTTTAATGAAGGTGTTACTTTTTCTTTTGATGGTCCGGATTTCCTCAAAAATGTGCAGGCCGGATTCAAATGGGTACGATTAGATTTTTCAAACAAAAATATTATTTTTTTCTTTTTTTTATTAACTTCTTTCTGAATTTTTGGATTTTATTGAAAAATTTAAACTTTTTTACAAGATATTTTGAAAATTTTAAAATTTTATTTAAGATTTTTTAAATTTTATAAAAGATTTGGATAAGATATGTGTTTACGAAATTTTTATTTAATTTTTTCAAAAAATCTAATAAAATCCCAAATTATTGGGTTTTTGTTTAGATTGGATCCAAATGGGATTGGACTTAAATTCAGAATTTTTTCAAAAGATATATAATCTTAATCTATCGAATTTTTGCTAAATCGAGCCTAAATTCTTGGACATGAATTTGGATTTTTTATTTTTTTTCAAATCGGCCCAAATAGGATTTTTTGTGAAATCTATATGTGGTTACTTAAGACTGCCGGCTAAATTGAATTTTTTCACATATAGTTTTTCGAATTTTTTGTGAATTAGATAGGACTGATTTTTTTTATTCGAATTTTTTGATGCATCTTTTACATTTAGTACTACCGGAGCCAGCTCACTGATACAAATTCTCTAAGAACAAGTCCAAGTTCAATATTATTTCCTTGTTAATATTTTAAATATTACTAGGAGGAGGGTCTTCTTAGTTTAAGATAATGGGTTGTATATCAATTTTCATAATTGTCCTTCCTAGTACTTGTTTTTTTTTTTTTAAAAAATAATTTTAAATTTTGACTATGTACAAGTAAAGGAAAAAATAAATATTTTTTGGATAAAAATAATATAACGGATAATTAAGGATTATAAATAAAAAATAAGTTACGTATTTTATTTTTTTAAAGTAATTCTTAGGAATTTGTTTTATACTGAATTTCTCAAAATTTTATATGTTCGGCTTATTTAGCTTAGAAGACTTGTTACACTTGAAATTGTTTGCTCTTGTATTACAAGTGTAACGCCCCCAAATCCACCCTGACCGGGGACCCGGGTCGTCACATTGTCTCAATATGATAACGCAATAACAATACCAAATTTTATTACAACGGAGCATAAATGTCCCACTCCGCAGGTCCAAGATCGTTTTCACAACATGGTACAAACCAACTTGATACATCTCGAAATAATATGTTACAAAAGTTCACAACAGTAGAAATATAAAGATTCCATCTGGATCTTCTAATTATTGTCGTCATAGCCTTGCGCTTTCCCCTTGCCTTTATAGCCCTGGCTGGACGTCTCGCCTCTTTCCGTCTTGACAGCTGAACAAAATGTTGTAAAGCAAGAATGAGCAACTATAGTGCTCAGTAAGTTCTCTTCTCGCTTGGTATATAAATATAATAAAGTTTACCAAAATAAATACTCAAAATTTTAATATCGGATATCACAATATGATTTGGCTCAAATTCATCTTGAAAATGTCATACTCGAAAGGCTCAAAACTCATCTCAAAACAGAATACTCAAAAGACTCATTTGATATAACTCTGATAACTCATGATTTAAGAATGAACTGGTCTTCCACCTCTCCGTATCTCGGTGGGACGATCAACTAACCAACCAAGAATACCGGCCTCCGATGACACCGCACTTCGCCCGATCACGGCTAAAATACTATATCAACTATAATATATATGTATGAATGCTAGCATCATAATGGTTATCAATTCAACCAAGGCAACGAATGCCTAAATATTCTCGGGTCCGTAAAATGGTACACGAGTCTCTCTTTCTCTATAATGGGCCTCTTGCCCAAAATTGACCAGTAGAATACAGAATTCCCGAATATTTGGGGTACAGATAACTTGAAATAGTTCTCCCAGAAAATATTTACGAATCTGGCGGACTGCCAGTATGACTCGATTTTACCACCAATCCGAACAATGGACTGATGTAAATAATAATAATTTATCGGTTGACACGAACAAAATGCCAAACCTTGACAATAAAATCGACTATCTCAAATTTATGAGAATAGTCTTAAGATTGAAGTAATTGGGAGTTGTACTTAACAAATAGTACTTCTCAATATTTATAATACTCGACATTGATGAACGTTTAGATAGAATATTTTTCACTTGATCGACGAATAAAAATCTCTAACAATTATAATTTTAAACTCCTATCGGTTAGTTCAAACGAGGAACTAACTAAAAGATAATCAATAAATAACGATTGAATTTGTACAATAAATTCAATTGAAAAGAATAAATTTAACTATCTCAGACGAATGAGATTAGTTTCACTGAATCAAAATAATAGTCGTCTCGAATTAATGAGATCGACCCGATAGCAACGAAATTATTTCTACGCTTATAGGGATTATAATTCTCAAATAAACTAACTTAACAACATAATAATATTTAACAAGAAATAATTCTCAAAATAAATTATTGCATCATACGAAGCAACAGATAAATCTCAACATATAATATCTCGAAAATAATTAAGGAATTAAATAACACGAACAGAAATCCACAGTTTCCAAAAGTTAGGGTAGGAATGAACTTGCCTCGATCTCGAAGTACGAATGAATGAAGCTAAAATATATACTCTACCCGTGAACTTGGCGTCGATCTACGTCTCGAGAATTATTTTCTAAAAATGGCAACCAGAAATACGTGAGCGATTCTTCAGAATAAAATAAATTCCGGGATAAATAAATATTACTTCGAACACAGGAATTAAATCTGGAGAATATATCCTAATTTTAATATCTGAAAATCTAAATTCTTACTCAAAATGAAAAATTCAAACATCCGTTTTTATTCAATTTAAATCCAAAATAATTATTCTCAATTTTTAAAATAATTCATCAAAGAATTCTAATTTTTAAGAAATCTCACAAATTCTAATTTACTAAACTCATTAATAATATAAAACAAATTTTTAAATCTCTAATTTAAATCTTACTCGATCCGGTTAATTAAAATAAACCGAAAAATGTTAAAAACAGCTTTCCAAATTAAAATCATATATTATTCCATTTATTCACAAGTATACCCCTTTTTATTTATAAAATAATAAATCTCTAATTTGTTTTCAAAATCATAATAATACTTATTTAATTAATTAAATAATTCTAAATTACATAAAAAAACTCTAAATAATTCTATTTAATGAATTAAACAATTAAACTATTTTTTAAAAATAATTTATTACTAACTAATTCTAATCAATTAATTAAACTCTTTTATTACTCACAATCTTTAAATATCAAACCAATTAATTAAATCTCGATTTTAAAATATTCAATCGTTAATACACTAAACTGTATCGTTTTATTTTACTTAATACTGCAATAACGATGTGGGCCCCACCTGCACCAGGTGGGTCCCACCTGCTACCCCCTGCCTTATTCCCCTGTTTTTCCTCTCCCGTACTCTACCAACACAATCTCTCTCGCTGTCTCCTCTTTCTCTCTACCATCTCTCTCTCTCTCTCTCTCTCTCTCTCTCTCTCTCTCTCTCTCTCTTTCTTCTCTCTGCCCTCTATCTCTCTCTTCTCTCTCAATCTCCTCTCTTCTCCTACCTTATACCTCCGGCAATCACCTCAACAAAAACCCAACACCACAATCTCCACCCTCATCACTTCTCTTTATCGTTCCTCTCTCCCGACTCCCTCTCTTCCGACTCCCTTATTTCCTCCCCCTCGTTCTCGCCTTCGACCACACACGACACACACCAAACGCCGTTTTCAATCAATACCAACAATACCATAACAATCGGAAAACTAAAACACACCGCACAATACACACGCCTCCACGACTTGCTATCACCACCACATATTCATCTCCTTCTCTCCTATTATCTCCTAATCTCGACCAAAGTCGAACCCAACATCACTCCTTCCTCTCTCGTGCCTCTCTCTTTCTCAACCAAAATCGAACCAACCCACCCAATTACAAAACTAAAACCACAACCAATACATGTATTAATCGAACAACACAAGCATAACAGGGAACCGAAAGAAAAGAAAAAAAAATGGAAGTTAACTACCTGGGTTGACTTGTGTGTATGTATATAATGGATCGATATTTTGGGTAAAAAGAAAAAAAACAAGAGCTGTGTTATAACTGTGTGTTTTGTAAGCCTACGAATTGGTTTTGGTTTGGTAAATAAAAGAGATGGTTTGATGTGGTTTTTGTTAATGCAGCAGCCCCTTTTATAGCAAAAATTATGTGCTGATTTAATCATGATATTGATAATGGTTGGGATAAAAAATTTAAAAGATTAAAACATGGAGACAAAATCATTGTAAAACATGTAGTGGTGTAATCATAATAATTTTTTTATTTAATAGGTGGGTAATTATTAAATTAAAAGAATAAAAATGGGGGACAATTATAATGATGCAAATATTTAATATAATTATTTAATAAAAAGATTTCGTTTTTTTTTCTCCCGCTGAATAATTAAAACGAGACTCTAAAATTCAGTTCAAAATATATTTCGAAAATTTACGGTTATTACAGTCTTCCCCCCTTATAGGATTCCGTCCTCGGAATCAAAACTATGCACTAAACAATTCCGGATATTTGTTCCGCATTTCACTTTCTAATTCCCACGTGGCTTCCTCAACTTGGTGGTTTCTCCAAAGTACTTTTACTAAATTCACTTTCTTAGTCCTTAACTCTTGCACTTTGTAATCTAGGATCTCCACTGGCTTTTCTTCGTATGTCAAATCTGGACGAATTTCCACTAGTTCGTAGGTTATAACGTGCCTGAAATCAGAATGGTACTCTCTTAACGCAGAAACATGAAACACATCGTGGATATGCTGAAGGTCTGGAGGTAGGGCCAACTGATAAGCTAGTGGGCCTATCTTCTTAAGAATCTCGAAGGGTCCTATATATCTGGGACTTAACTTGCCTTTCTTTCCGAATCTCATTACTCCTTTCCAAGGTGAAACTTTTAACATCACTTTATCTCCCACTTCAAACGCTTTGTCTTTCCTCTTTTGATTTGCATACTTCCTCTGTCGATCTTGAGCTGCAACTAACCTTTTTCGAATAACCTCGGTTGCTTGCTTAGTTTGTTGAAGTAATTCTGGTCCTAGTATCTTTCTTTCTCCTACTTCATCCCAATATAACGGTGATCTACACTTCCTTCCGTACAAAGCTTCATAAGGTGCCATACATATGCTCGAATGGTAACTATTGTTGTAAGCAAACTCGACTAGGGGCAAATGCTCATCCCAACTTCCTTTAAAATCAAGTGCACAGGCTCTTAACATATCTTCAACTGTTTGAATCGTCCTTTCACTTTGTCCGTCGGTCTATGGATGATATGCAGTGCTCAGATTTAACTTCGTGCCAAGAAATTCTTGAAAACTTTTCCAAAATCGAGAAGTAAAACGGGCATCTCTATCAGATACAATTGAAATAGGTACTCCGTGTCGAACCACAATCTCCTTTAGGTATATGTTCACCAATCTCTCAACGGAATACTTATCACTAATTGGTAGGAAATGCGCAGATTTAGTGAGTCGGTCGACAATAACCCAAATAGCATCGTGACTGGCTCTAGTTCGGGGCAATCCTACGACAAAATCCATGGTAATATGCTCCCATTTCCACTCGGGTATCTCTAAAGGTTGTAGAAGTCCACTTGGTCGTTGATGTTCTGCCTTCACCTTCTGACATGTCAGACACTTACTTACCCATTCTACAATCTCCCTCTTCATGTTGGGCCACCAGTAATTCAACTTGATGTCTTGATACATCTTTGTGCTCCCTGGGTGAATGGAATATCTCGAGTTATGCGCTTCGCTCATAATTTCCTCCTTCAACTCTGTAACATTAGGAATCCATATTCTCGATGCAAATCGCTTAATTCCTTTTTCATCTTTTGAACTTAGAATTTCTTCTCCGGTCAACTCTGATCTTCTTTCTTCCATTACTTGTTCTTCACAACGTCGAATCTTCTCGAGTAACTCCGGTTGAAACTGAATGCTGTAAGCTATTTCATTGTTTTGGACTGGGATCTTGACTTCCAATTCCATTTTCTCAAATTCTTTGACCAATTCTTCTGAGGTTGTCAACAGGTTTAGTCTCTCCTTTCTACTTAATGCATCAGCTACCACATTAGCCTTCCCTGGGTGGTAGTTTATCGAGCAATCATAGTCTTTGATCAACTCCAACCATCTTCTTTGTCTCATGTTTAATTCCTTCTGCGTGAATATATACTTTAAGCTCTTGTGATCCGTGTAAATCTCGCATTTCTCTCCGTAAAGGTAATGTCACCAAATCTTGAGTGCGAAAACGATAGCAGCAAGTTCCAAATCGTGAGTAGGGTAACGGGACTCATACTCTTTCAGTTGCCGAGAGGCATAAGCTATTACTTTTCCGTGTTGCATCAAAACACATCCCAAACCCTTGTGAGAAGCGTCGCTGAAAATTACGAAATCGCCTTTCTCATCGGGTAAGGTCAACACCGGGGCAGTAGTCAATCTCTTCTTTAATTCTTGAAAGCTTTCTTCGCATTTGGGGGTCCATTCGAACTTTTCACTCTTTCTGGTGAGTCGAGTCAGTGGCGTAGCTATCTTTGAGAAATCCTTCACGAATCTACGATAGTATCCGGCCAATCCAAGGAAACTTCTAACTTCGGTTGGAGTCTTGGGTCTCTCCCAATCTGCTACGGCTTCTATCTTTGCGGGGTCTACAGAAATCCCTTCGCCGCTTACAATGTGTCCCAAAAATTGAACTTCTTTTAGCCAGAATTCACACTTTGAGAATTTCGCATATAACTTTTCCTTTCTCAGCGTTTCCAGAACTAAACGGAGGTGTTCAGCATGTTCCTTAGGAGACTTCGAGTATATCAGGATGTCATCAATAAATACAATCACGAACTTGTCCAAGTACCTCTTGAACACACGATTCATCAAGTCCATAAAAGCAGCTGGCGCGTTCGTCAATCCAAAAGACATGACTAAGAATTCGTAATGTCCATATCGGGTCCTAAAGGCAGTCTTAGGAATATCTTCAGGCTTGATCTTTAGTTGATGATAGCCGGATCTCAAATCAATCTTTGAAAAACATCTAGCTCCCTTAAGTTGGTCAAATAGATCGTCGATTCGGGGTAGAGGGTACTTGTTCTTGATGGTCATCTTGTTCAACTCCCGATAATCAATACATAGTCGCATGGATCCATCCTTCTTCTTCACGAACAGCACTGGAGCTCCCCAAGGGGATACACTTGGCCTGATTACGCCTTTGTCAAGTAATTCTTGCAGTTGGGTAGCCAACTCTTTCATCTCAACTGGAGCCATTCGGTATGGTGCTTTGGAAATTGGTGCAGTTCCCGGGGCAAGATCTATATTGAATTCTATTTCTCTGTCGGGCGGCAATCCCGGTAACTCTTCAGGAAAAACATCTTCGAATTGATTCACTACAGGAATTTCATCAATGGCAGGGGCTTGCTTCTCGTTGTCAACCACATAAGCTAAGTAGGCTTGACACCCACTCCTTAGTAGTTTCTTCGCTTGAATCATGGTCAGAAAATTACTAGTAGATTTCCTTCCGCGGAATTGTATTCTTTTGCCGTTGGGTCCCTTTACACTAACCCACTTACGCCGACAATTGATTTGAGCATCATAACGTGTCAACCAATCCATTCCCAGAATTATATCAAACTCCCATAAATTAAAAGAAAGAAGGTCTGCTTCGAAACGTTGTCCTTGGATTTCGATTCCATAATCTAGACATATCTGATCTACAGGGACTGTTTCCTGATTCGCTACTTCTATAATCAATGTATCCCCTAATGGTACGGACTGAATATCCAATTTATTCCTAAAATTCTCCGATATGAAAGATTTTGTTGCTCCCGAATCAAACAAAACACATGCATCTACAGAATTGACTAAAAGCGTACCTGCAATCACAACACTATCAGCAATAGCATCCTTCACCGTCATGTTGAAAGTACGAGCAGTTGGCTTGTTGCTGGGAGGTGCCATGAGTCTAGGTGCATTTGTCTTCTTTGGTGGTGACTTGCAATCTCGTGCAATATGTCCTTTCTTTCCGCAATTGAAACAAGTAACGGCCTTATCCTTGCAGTGAGAAGAATAGTGCCCTTTTTGTCCACAGTTGTAACAAACAATGCTGGCCAGATTACATGGTCCTGGGTGCTTCCTTCCACACGTTTTGCATTCGGGTAGCGGTGGCCTTCCTTGAATTAAATTGGTTGCCTGAGTGGGTCTGGACCTTTGATTGTTTCCCCTAGTGTCTTGATTCTCAGTTCTCTTTGTATCATTGCTTCTGTCTTCCCGCTTCACAAAAGGTCTCTTTCCATTCCGATCTTCAAGCTTCCTCTCAAAATTACTTCCACGATTCTGAAACTTCCTTTTCTTCATATTCTTGTCCTTTGAGTACAACTCAGATCCACTTTCCACAATAGATGCTTTTTGAACCACAGTAGCATAGTTGGTGATTTCTAGGACCGTAACTCGATTCTGGATCCACGGCTTTAGCCCTAGTTGAAAACGTTTAGCTCTCTTTTCGTCAGTATCCACATGGTAAGGCACAAACCTAGAGAGTTCAGAAAACTTGGCTTCATATTAAGCTACAGTCATGTTGCCTTGCTTGAGTTCCAGAAACTTGACCTCCATTTGGCTCTCCAAGTATTTAGGAAAATATTTCTCTAAGAATAGCTGCGTGAACCTGGTCCAGGGTATGACTACGTTCCCTTCCATTGCTCTCTTTGATTCCCACCAATAATTCTCTTCACCTTTTAACATGTAGGCTGCAAAGATGGTTTTCTTCTCTTCTTCTACCCCTACAATCTCAAAGGTCTTTTCTATTTCACGTAACCATATTCTTGCTTCAACGGGATCGGTAGTACCCTTAAACTCAGGGGGGTTCAGAGATTTAAATGATTTGAAACTAACGGTAGCCTGTGTCAGTTGAGCTGGAGGTAGATTTCCTCCCACTGGATGTTGGTTTCGTTGGGGCTGAAGGTTCTGGGTATGCTGATTAAGAAAGTTCATAAGTAGACTCATCGGGTTATTTTCTTGATTAGGATCTCGAGCGAGTTGTGGTTCCGGGTTTGGAACTTGGTTCTGAGGTGGAACCTCATTCTCTGGATTCACCATGGGTTGAGGACGAGGATTCTTTGCGGGTCTTCCTCTTTTTGGTGCCATCTTTTTCTATAAAGATGAAAACAATAAGGTATGTTATATCTCAGGTTTGTACTTATACGACACCATTGCTGACACAGTTATGATAGGCACTCATAAATAAATACACGGTCAAATTCTCGGTAATCGTGATTCTCTCTGGTCTATAAACAATTACTCTTATTCTTAGTATAACTAGCAGTTCTCGGGAAATCTTATAAGTTCTAACATTGAATCGTTATTAATCTCTGGTTCTCAAATTTTGGTTAAACTCATTTTAAATCGTAACTTTTGCAAATAAGTTGTTATCTATATCAGGGTAGCATGAGGATACAATAACACATGATATTCTACTGTAACACAATTTTCCAATAAATAAAGCAAGATAGCAGTTAACAAATCAGAATATACAAATATGAAAAGGTACAACTACTGGTACGGTACATGTCATAACACTGAATATAATACATCCCAGCTACATCAAATACATATAACAAGAAACTATGTACATCCCAATACAAAAGATCTAACATGACGCCATCCAGAAACTGGTTCACCGCTAGCTACTATAGCCAAACGATGAGGATGCTCAAGCGTGCAAATAGGTCATCAACGTGGGAACATCTCACTGACCCTCCTATGGAACTCTGCTATGATATCTGCAATCATGGTGGCAACTCTGGTACGGTCAATCTGCCGGTACTCGATGACGGCAAGGCAGCAAAGTCAGTCTGTAGTCCCATCAAAACGGTAAGAGCAATCTGATGCATAATCTCCATGGGAACATCTCTCACCAGTAGACTCCTTCCGTGATGCACAACAAAAGGATCAGGAACAGCCAACAATCTAAGGATACCATCCCTGGTAGCAAAGATCTCATCATAACGAGCCCATAACCATCGATAATGCTGGAAGAGGGAATGGTGAATGTGCCAAGGGACCATCTCTCCTGCCGCTCCCTCATACTCCGGGTGAACAGGTGGCATCGCAGTAGTAGTAACAGGGGCCGCAGTGGGCTGGGTCGGAGCACGAACAGGTATAGTAGGTGCCGATGGGGCAGTATCACAAGCAGGAGTATCACCGGCCTATGGAAACATGTAGTTCGGTATGGTAGGGACTGACGGAGCCGAAACATATACTGGAACCTGGGAAGTAAACCAGTCAGCAAAAGTTGCCACTCTGGTGGGTGTATCAACTCTAGACTCTGGGGCAGCTGAACTAGGCACTACGTCAGTGTGGACAGGTGAATGCATCCTCTCATCAACCTGATCAGTAATCTCTGGCTCTGGGGTCTCAACTCTAAACATCTCGGGGGTAAACAGTGAGGTAGTCTGCTCTATCTGCTCAGTCTCTATCTGAACCTCATGTGGAGGTGTATCTAAGTCAATCACATGTGGAAGTGAAGGTGTAAGTATTTGGACAGAAGAATCCTCCGAGTCGCTACTGATCACCATGTACTCCTCTGATGGGTCACTATCCGTCCCTGAGCTAGGATCTAGAGGTCCTAGTGGGTATGGGGTAGGAGATCTGTCTCCAGTAGGAAAGAAACTGGTAGATCCTGAAGAAGACATCTACAAAAGCAAAGAGTCTCGGTCACAAATAGGTTCTAGTCGACTATAAACGCATATAAATATATAAGGGTGTAAGACACTAGGTGCTAAAATCTTCCCGTTGTATAATACTTCTACATTCTCACGTCGTGTTATAATTCTAGGCTCGTACGATTCCTAAAAATATAACTATGGCTCTGATACCAAAACTGTAACGCCCCCAAATCCACCCTGACCGGGGACCCGGGTCGTCACATTGTCTCAATATGATAACGCAATAACAATACCAAATTTTATTACAACGGAGCATAAATGTCCCACTCCGCAGGTCCAAGATCGTTTTCACAACATGGTACAAACCAACTTGATACATCTCGAAATAATATGTTACAAAAGTTCACAACAGTAGAAATATAAAGATTCCATCTGGATCTTCTAATTATTGTCGTCACAGCCTTGCGCTTTCCCCTTGCCTTTATAGCCCTGGCTGGACGTCTCGCCTCTTTCCGTCTTGACAGCTGAAAAAAATGTTGTAAAGCAAGAATGAGCAACTATAGTGCTCAGCAAGTTCTCTTCTCGCTTGGTATATAAATATAATAAAGTTTACCGAAATAAATACTCAAAATTTTAATATCGGATATCACAATATGATTTGGCTCAAATTCATCTTGAAAATGTCATACTCGAAAGGCTCAAAACTCATCTCAAAACAGAATACTCAAAAGACTCATTTGATATAACTCTGATAACTCATGATTTAAGAATGAACTGGTCTTCCACCTCTCCGTATCTCGGTGGGGCGATCAACTAACCAACCAAGAATACCGGCCTCCGATGACACCGCACTTCGCCCGATCACGGCTACAATAAGATATCAACTATAATATATATGTATGAATGCTAGCATCATAATGGTTATCAATTCAACCAAGGCAACGAATGCCTAAATATTCTCGGGTCCGTAAAACGGTACACGAGTCTCTCTTTCTCTATAATGGGCCTCTTGCCCAAAATTGACCAGTAGAATACAGAATTCCCGAATATTTGGGGTACAGATAACTTGAAATAGTTCTCCCAGAAAATATTTACGAATCTGGCGGACTGCCAGTATGACTCGATTTTACCACCAATCCGAACAATGGACTGATGTAAATAATAATAATTTATCGGTTGACACGAACAAAATGCCGAACCTTGACAATAAAATCGACTATCTCAAATTTATGAGAATAGTCTTAAGATTGAAGTAATTGGGAGTCGTACTGAACAAATAGTACTTCTCAATATTTATAATACTCGACATTGATGAACGTTTAGATAGAATATTTTTCACTTGATCGACGAATAAAAATCTCTAACAATTATAATTTTAAACTCCTATCGGTTAGTTCAAACGAGGAACTAACTAAAAGATAATCAATAAATAACGATTGAATTTGTACAATAAATTCAATCGAAAAGAATAAATTTAACTATCTTAGACGAATGAGATTAGTTTCACTGAATCAAAATAATAGTCGTCTCGAATTAATGAGATCGACCCGATAGCAACGAAATTATTTCTACGCTTATAGGGATTATAATTCTCAAATAAACTAACTTAACAACATAATAATATTTAACAAGAAATAATTCTCAAAATAAATTATTGCATCATACGAAGCAACAGATAAATCTCAACATATAATATCTCGAAAATAATTAAGGAATTAAATAACACGAATAGAAATCCACAGTTTCCAAAAGTTAGGGTAGGAATGAACTTGCCTCGATCTCGAAGTACAAATGAATGAAGCTAAAATATATACTCTACCCGTGAACTTGGCGTCGATCTACGTCTCGAGAATTATTTTCTAAAAATGGCAACCAGAAATACGTGAGCGATTCTTCAGAATAAAATACTCCCGATCCGATAATCTAATTAATAATAATATAATATCTCATAAAATCTCCGGAATAAATAACAGAAATTAATTCCGGGATAAATAAATATTACTTCGAACACAGGAATTAAATCTGGAGAATATATCCTAATTTTAATATCTGGAAATCTAAATTCTTACTCAAAATGAAAAATTCAAACATCCGTTTTTATTCAATTTAAATCCAAAATAATTATTCTCAATTTTTAAAATAATTCATCAAAGAATTCTAATTTTTAAGAAATCTCACAAATTCTAATTTACTAAACTCATTAATAATATAAAACAAATTTTTAAATCTCTAATTTAAATCTGACATGATCCGGTTAATTAAAATAAACCGAAAAATGTTAAAAACAGCTTTCCAAATTAAAATCATATATTATTCCATTTATTCACAAGTATACCCCTTTTTATTTATAAAATAATAAATCTCTAATTTGTTTTCAAAATCATAATAATACTTATTTAATTAATTAAATAATTCTAAATTACATAAAAAAAAACTCTAAATAATTCTATTTAATGAATTAAACAATTAAACCATTTTTTAAAAACAATTTATTACTAACTAATTCTAATCAATTAATTAAACTCTTTTATTACTCACAATCTTTAAATATCAAACCAATTAATTAAATCTCGATTTTAAAATATTCAATCGTTAATACACTAAACTGTATCGTTTTATTTTACTTAATACTGCAATAACGATGTGGGCCCCACCTGCACCAGGTGGGTCCCACCTGCTACCCCCTGCCTTACTCCCCTGTTTTTCCTCTCCCGTACTCTACCAACACAATCTCTCTCGCTGTCTCCTTTTTCTCTCTACCATCTCTTTCTCTCTCTCTCTCTTTCTTCTCTCTGCCCTCTATCTCTCTCTTCTCTCTCAATCTCCTCTCTTCTCCTACCTTATACCTCCGGCAATCACCTCAACAAAAACCCAACACCACAATCTCCACCCTCATCACTTCTCTTTATCGTTCCTCTCTCCCGACTCCCTCTCTTCCGACTCCCTTATTTCCTCCCCCTCGTTCTCGCCTTCGACCACACACGACACACACCAAACGCCGTTTTCAATCAATACCAACAATACCATAACAATCGGAAAACTAAAACACACCGCACAATACACAAGCCTCCACGACTTGCTATCACCACCACATATTCATCTCCTTCTCTCCTATTATCTCCTAATCTCGACCAAAGTCGAACCCAACATCACTCCTTCCTCTCTCGTGCCTCTCTCTTTCTCAACCAAAATCGAACCAACCCACCCAATTACAAAACTAAAACCACAACCAATACATGTATTAATCGAACAACACAAGCATAACAGGGAACCGAAAGAAAAGAAAAAAAAATGGAAGTTAACTACCTGGGTTGACTTGTGTGTATGTATATAATGGATCGATATTTTGGGTAAAAAGAAAAAAAACAAGAGCTGTGTTATAACTGTGTGTTTTGTAAGCCTACGAATTGGTTTTGGTTTGGTAAATAAAAGAGATGGTTTGATGTGGTTTTTGTTAATGCAGCAGCCCCTTTTATAGCAAAAATTATGTGCTGATTTAATCATGATATTGATAATGGTTGGGATAAAAAATTTAAAAGATTAAAACATGGAGACAAAATCATTGTAAAACATGTAGTGGTGTAATCATAATAATTTTTTTATTTAATAGGTGGGTAATTATTAAATTAAAAGAATAAAAATGGGGGACAATTATAATGATGCAAATATTTAATATAATTATTTAATAAAAAGATTTCGTTTTTTTTCTCCCGCTGAATAATTAAAACGAGACTCTAAAATTCAGTTCAAAATATATTTCGAAAATTTACGGTTATTACAACAAGATTAAATTAAAAAGAAACTAAAATCATTTATGGTCTTTGAAAGGGTAACTGCATATGGTAAGGGGCAAACCAACAATTTTGTTCAGTGCTATCTTATGTCATGCTTTCAATATGGAATCTTTCTCAAAAAATAATATGCAACTGTATTTAAAATACTGTAATGGTTATTGGCAAATAATAACTTAAACTGAAAACGAAACCAATACTTGAATGTATAATAACAATAATAAATAAAATCACTTGGTACTTCAATTATCACCTTCTATCTAACAACTTTTTATTTGCTTTGCATAAAATGCCTCTCAGCAGATAAGTTCTCCAAGGAGTTGCTATTAACTTCTAGAGTTTGAGCTCACAGGCACCCAATCAGGCATAGGCTTTTGAACTGGGTCGGGGTCGGGCCAATGGGTGACTTTATCCTCCAGCACTTGAATCCCAACCAACTAAATAGTCCTGAATCATCAAGCAATGAAAGTACCATTTAAACATAGAGGTCGTTTGGTTGACAGGTAAATATATGGGAACTTGATCTTCTTAGGAAGTAGAAAATTATAAATTTGTTTGGTTAACATTAATATAGGAAGTAGAAGTTACTGGATAATTGTAATTCCCATAAAATGTATGAAGTTACTTACCCACCCCTTGGTAACTTACACTTCCTATGATTTATAAATTCCTACATACAACCAAACATAATTTTCAACTTCCCCGTAATTTGATACAAGGAAATAATTGCCAAGGTATTAAAACTTCCCAGGAAGTGAATACCCATAAGCAACCAAACGAGCTCATAGGATACTTGAATATATAAAAAAAAAGATATTTTAGTAGTTCATATATCATTGGGACAATCCAATACCCTATTCACATAAATTTATAATATTCTACCCTATTTAAGATTCAATAATTTTTAAATTTATCCAAAATTCAAAAAGATATAATTAAATCATGTAATATACACAAACACACTTTATATGACATAATAACTTTGATAAACAATAAAAACCAACTAGATTGTAATTTTTTTGTTCCTACAAGAACTCACATCCTTTTTTTTCTTGCAAAACAAGTCTTGTTTCCAATGAATAAAATAGAAACTCAAAAATTAAAGACAAAGTTGTGTTAATAACTAAAAATATTAGTAACAACCATATGAATTATATTAATTCTAAGTGGATCAATCATAGTAGAAAACATACATATCTTTGAATTTTGATAAAAGAACATTTTACATGATAAATGTGGAATATATGAATGGGCAATTTGAAGAACAAACATCTCTAATTTTGAATGGCGGGAGAAACAAAGTTTGTAACACATATATTTATACGTACAAATTTAGTCTGTTTCAATCACGTAACTGATAGAAAAGTATATTATGTATGAACGATTAGAAAATATATGGAGTTATCGAGTAAACACCGTCCATAACATTCTGGATAGCCTGCCAACATATATATTTAAATAAATTTATATGTTAATTTAAAAATTGAAAACCCTCTACTTTTGCTTTAAAAGTTAATAGAAATTTTATTTTGATGATGTAAAACCTTCAACTTGAATGATGCCAACACGAACTTCTTTTATTTATTAAAAGTATGATGGGAAAATTTTATTTTTAAAGATTAACATATGTTTAACAAAAAGACATATTAAATCTTATTATTAAATTATAAAACTATAAAATAATGCTAATAATTATAAATAATTTATTTATTAAAATAGATGTGATTGAAATCTTTTAATATATTGACAAAAAATATTATCAATCGCTAAAAAATGTTAATTTTAATTTTTTTTAATAAGCATAGTAAAGAGTTTAATTGTTAGATCTTAACAAAATTTTCTAAATGATTAAAATTTTCCTACAACAAATAAATATGAATATGAATGAATAGTGTAATTAGATAAAAAGAATAATTTTGAATGACATATTATTATATTTAGTAAAAGATTGACAAATTTGATAGAAAACATTATCCCTAAAATAAGTTTAAACCGTTTAAAAGAAGATTTTAAAAGGTTATGATAATAATATTAATTTTAAAATATACTACAAAAAATATGAAATTTTAATAGTGTGAAATTATAAACATAACAATCGAAAATTGATAATGTAATATTAAATTTACCCTAAAATGATTATTAAGTTTAATAATACAAATATATAAAAAATATTTACCTTTGTAATTTTATATAATACTATTAGCATAAATGAATAACTAATTTGGGAAAAAATATAGAGTCAAGATTTCTAAAGTTATTTTCTAATAGAGAGGAGGGTTATGTTTTTGGTTGGTACTTTGAAATTAATGATTTTGTGTTTTAAAGTATGCTTCCAGTTATTCTGCTCAAAATTATGTTCCTTATCTAATTAAATTGTGCTTAAAGTTATTTAGGAAAAAAGAAAAAGGAACCTGCTCTGAGTTTCTAGTGCTATTATCGTGGTCCTATTTTTATTTATTTTAAGGAAGTATGTGGGTTTTAACACTGCTTGTGTTTATGTATAAACCTAATAATACAAGTATTTATGCCCGTGCACACGGGATTGATTTTTTTTATTCAAAATTATCATTTTTTAGATGAGAAATTAATAAATTAGATTCCTAGGTTTAGCATAAAAAAATTTCATAGAAAAGATGAATTAAAAAAATTAATTTTAAAATTTTTTATAAAACAAAAAGTATTCAGATAGCATTTTTCTTTTAAAACGTAAATGATAACTACCTCGAGGTAACATTCAATAGTTTTAAAGTTCGGTGAAAGGTGAAGGATGTGTGCTCCATTTGGTATGATTGCATTCATCTTTTTTAATTATATATCTTGTAACTTTATAAATTATACAATTTACCAAATTTTAATATCACTAAATATTTTTTTTAATTTCTCATACTTGTTTTTCTATTACCTGATTCATTAAAAAAGACAAAGTCGCTAGCCAAAAAAAATAGAATTACAGGCTTAATCCTAAAATGTGGTGGCATTGTTTCTCTATCCCAATATAAATAGATTCACATTTATATTTATGACTTTAAATAAGTATTTTTTACTTTCAATACATCAATTTTAAGCTTTCAATTAGTTCAGCAAAAGAGTCATATCTGGCAATTTCCTAATCATAAACATAAGTCATGCACACATCCACAAAGTCTTATATACTATTGATCTTGGTAGAAAAATTGCATGTGTAAACTTTCAATGTGATACTTTCGTCTAAAATGGTTCAAAGTCCACCATTCTCCTAGATTAATCCATATTTAATGCATAGGAAAGAAATGCAGAAATATCCTCACTCGACAATGCAAACCTTCACTTTTTTTTTTTGCTAAATTAAATTGTATTAGAAAGAAACGGAAACAACGGGATTTACCCATGATCTATGAGGGCCATAGATAGAACTATCTATAGACAATCTATGAAACAGATTGTAAATAGAAAGCAAGGCAAAACTGCAAAGACCAAATTAAATGATCAAATCGTTCCTACTACAAACTATTTTCAAGAACCAAGTGGAGCTAGCTAGCTTAGCTCTAGTGTTCGCAAGAATGATTTCCAGGACTGTTTTTGGCTGAAGCATTACCCCATTGTGCATTCGAGAATTTCTTTCACTCCATATGTAATACGTGTAAATCTGGAGCATTAGGAGGATTATCTTCCTTCTTGCACTGTCCAAAAGCAGGGAAACATTGTGCTGGAACTGAAGCCAGGTATGTCCAGAAATTCCGACATTAAAAATGGCCAGGAGCGATGCTAGAACATGGCGACTGAAAGTGCAATGCAGGAACAGATGGTTGTCCGTTTCGCGACCACCAACACACAGAAAACAGTGTTGATCCAAGGTGATTCCGAACCGCGCAAGACGAGCCAAGGTGTTTAGACGGCCGTGACTAAGCAACCAATGATGGTGGGCGAATCGTTCTATTTTGAGCTGATGCCAAACGATTTGAGACCATTGAACCTCTTGACCACGGTGTCTAATGGATTCCCAAATGTGCCTTGTTTTGACCTTGTGAATATTCAATCCGTCCCATAAGATAATATCACGGTTGTTAATATTGAAAGGAGGATTGTCAAAATGTTGAATCCAGTGAGAAAGTTTAGGAGCCAGGTGATGGAGTCTGTTATTTGGCCGAGGTAAACACCAAGACCCCGAATGAATGATACTGTGAACTTTTGCTTGTATGTGCATACCACATTGAGAAATGATTGGGTCTGTCGTGGATTTAGCCAGGCAAGCACCATTCCACCATGGTTCAAACCAAAGGGAAATATTAGAGCCATCTCCTATAGAGTAGGAAAGAAACCTGTTTGCAAGGTGGCGAAGACGAAGAACTTTCTTCCAAATCCAGGAGCAATCAGTTGGGATTTGAACGGTCTAGAAAAACTTGTTTTTGAGGACAGTTTTATTAACCCAGGAGGCCCATAGAGATGGAGCATGTCTAATAAACTTAAGTAAGTGGAAAATTAACTGTGCTTTGTTCCAGGTAGCTACATCCTTGAGGCCAAGACCACCCTCCGTTTTAGGTAAACATATAGTACTCCAACTAACTTTGGCTCCACCTTTATCATTAATATTCCCTTTCCATAGGAATTTAGTAAGCATCGATTGAATGTTCTCATGAACTGCAGTTGGGAGTAGGAAATGATTTGACCAATACGATTGAATAGCGAAAAGAACTGACCTTACCAATTGCACCCGACCTGCAAAAGACAGCAGCAACGAAGTCCACACACCAATTCTGTGTGTAATTTTGTGAATAAGAGGGAAACAATCATTGATGCAGAGTTGAGATGAAATGAGTGGCACACCCAAGAACTTAACTGGAAGACTGCCTCGGGGAATACTGTACAGGTCATCGAACCATTCCACAATATTAGGACTGCAATTATAGAAGAAACTCGTACTTTTGTGTATGCTAGGGTGCAAGCCACTGAGCAAAGAGAAGGTACAGACCGAGTTCATGATGTGAGATATTGAGATTCGGTCTGCATTGGTAAAGAATAAAACATCATCCGCAAAGAATAAGTGAGTCAAATCTAGATCCTTACAATGCCAGTGGTGTATAAATCCAGGAGGTTTTTGCTTGAGAATCTGAGACAAGATGTTCATACATAAAACGAATAAGTAGGGCGACATAGGGTCCCCTTGACGAATACCTTGAGTACCTGAGAAGTAACCATGAACTGCACCATTAAGTTTGACAGAATATTTCACTCCACAAATGCATAACTGAATCCATCTTATAAAACGTTGAGGAAAGTTCATTTTCTGAAGCACAGCGAGGATAAAATCCCATCTAATGGAATCGAAAGCCTTATGAAGGTCAAGCTTAAGGGCACATCTAGGGATACCTGTCTCCCTGTCGAAACCCCTAAATAATTCTTGTGCCAGCAAAATGTTGTCCGATATGTTCCTACCCGGAACGAATGCCGACTGAGAAATATCTATAACACCAGGGAGGACATGTTTTAGCCTCGAAGCTATGATTTTGGATATGCATTTATAAGCCACTGTGCACAGAGAGATTGGGCGAAAATCTTTCATGTGAGTTGGAGTGGTTGTCTTTGGAATCAAAGCAATGTATGTCGAATTTATGCCCTTGTGCATGTGGAAGTCATTAAAAAGAGAAGCCACCGCTGCACAGAAACAGTCCCCAACAATGTTCCAAGTTGCCAAGAAAAACTCGACAGTAAAACCATCCGGCCCAGGCGACTTGTTCTTTTTCATGTTCTTCAAAGTATCGTATATAAGGTCATTTGAGACTGGAGCTTCTAAACTATTTGCTTGCGATTCAGAGATGGTTGGACACACAATTCCCTCAAGAATTCCGTGATTTTCAGTCACAGGAGCGCCAAGAAAGTTCGAGTAGTACTCAACTGCCACTTGAGCACAGTTTCTCTGGCCATGAACAAGATTACCAAAGCGATCGACAAGAGCCAAAACCTTGGTTGTGGAAGAATTTATTGTTACCATCACCTTTTGAAAGCCACTTGACTCTCGATTTTTGAAGTAAAAGAGATTCCTCCTCCGATATAGCCTTGTTAAGCTTTAGGATTAATTCCGACTCTTTAGCAAGTAAGTCAGCAGTAGGAGCAGCTAAGAGAGTGTCCTGAGTATCTTCAAGGGCTTGTCGAGCAATTTGGACATTAGAATGCAAGTTGCCATGATTTCTATTGAGATCAATTAAGGCATGCTTAACAGACTTGAGTTTCCTGCATAAAATACCCATTGGGTTTCCATAAAGGATGGTGGAATTCCAAATCTCGGAGACTATTTTTTGAAAATCAGGAATATCAAGCATGTGATTAAAGAATTGAAATGGCTTTTCAAAGTGATCAATTTGCATTGGGACAGTTAAAATAAGAGCATTATGGTCCATGATACCTCTGTTCTTAACCATGACATAAGCCTCCGTGTGAATGTTAAACCAGTAACCATTCCCAACAATTCTGTCAAGGCGTTTGTAGATAGGGTCTAGAGTGCGTTTATTTGTCCAGGTGAAAGGATCACCCATTGTCCGTAAGGAATCGAGACCTGCATTAGAAAGACAGTCTTTGAAAGCTTGCATGTCTGTGGTCCAATGTTCCCTTCCCCCACAGACCTCATTAATATCAAGGATGCAATTAAAGTCTCCCAGGCAGCACCAGGGAACGTTCAAGTTGCTAAAAGAGCTGAGATAATTCCACAAGGATACTCTTTCTTGAGGTTCGTTCGAAGCATAGACAAACGTTGCCATAAAATTGATATTTTTCTCAAGGAAAGTCACACTGCAAGTAATGTGCTGAGCTGATTTGGAGTGAGGAGTGACATGCCAAATGGAAGGATTCCAACCCACCCAAACACGGCCATTGTAATGATAGTCGTAGTTGTGCAACCACTGCCATGACCTATTTATTCGTTTAGAAACATGGAGAGAACGTTTTTCTTTAACCTTAGTTTCCATAAGACCAATAAGAGAAAGAGAATGAACGGAAATAAAATTGATTAGCTCACGTTGATGAGAGCTTTTATTTAAACCTCTAACGTTCCAAACAGCACAATTCATTTAAAAACGTTTAGGTGTTGGCAAACCTGCCAACCTGGGGCTTCTTCTGTGAGAGACTTTTGTGAAACCATCCTCATCAACGCTTGTCTTAGCATTTGGTTTGGGAGGCTTTTGATTAAGGTCAATAACAATCGAGGTAATAGGTTTTGGGTTAGTAGGCGTTTGATCATTTTTCCTCTTATGACCCTGAGTAGGGGTCAACGCTGGTAATAGTTCCTCCGTTGTATCTGCAAGAACCGCAAAGCCATTGTCAGTAGCAATAGGTTCAATGTCTTCAGCCATATCTTCACAGAAAGGAATTGGGTCGTCACTCTCCAGATTATCTGGGACTCTGTCGAAAGCTTCCAAGTTGTCATCCTCCCGTGCCAGCTCCTGAAGGATTTCATCTTCATCCATGACAACTTTACAACCACAAAATTCTCCTATGACATAAGGCACCATCTCCATATTACCCAGGTACTTTGCTTGGTCCTCCGAGGTTGGAATGTTCGGAGTAGATGTAGAGGTAAAGTCGTTTGAACGGGCCATCCTTGGTTTTTTGGTGACTCTGTCTGGATTATTTATGCAACGAGCCAAGGAATGGCCAAAGGCCTTGCATAAACTACAGGAATATGGCAGCTGGGGATATTGTATCTCGATTTTTACTTTCTCCTCAACGCCTTCCGAATTCAGAACGTTGACCCAAACAAAATCTGGCCTAGGAGCAGAATAAGCTAACTCGACTTGGACATTTGCAAATTTTAGGGGTTCAAACTTTGATGTGGCCACATCGAATTTAAGCGGTTTTCCCACTACCCTGGCAATGGAGGAAATGCTATCCTTTGACCAAAGCGAGTATGGGACATCCACAAGGCGAATCCAACAAGGAACTTTGTCTATAACATTTCTTCTAAAATGTGAGCCCTCCATCCATGGCTTCAAATATAGCGTTTTCCCTCCCATTTGGACGGTGTTGAGGTTAAGGGCCCAATTCCTCTCTTCCAATGTACCAAATCGGAAAGTATAGTACCCTTTTGAACTGTAATAAACACCAGTTAGGCCCCTATTTTGCCATAATTTCTTAGCCTGTTCTTTGACAAACTTGAAAGCAAAGTTCCCGCCAATGAAGTGGCCAATGATACTAGTATCCCACTGTTTCTGAGCCCGTATCAAATATGCTTTAGAGAAATTAACAGAAGCAGACCCATCGTCATTATAGGTAATTGTGGTATCATCATTTGCATTTGCATTAGGACTAGAATCGATGACATTCTTTGAAACAATAGAACTCCAAGTTACATTCTTATTTTTGTTAATAAAATCATTAGGTTGGAGAACAATACCAGGAAACAAAGGTTCAGTTTCGTTTTGAGCCAAAGAATTAACCTCCGGAGGAGAGACAGCTGCCTCATGTATTCCATGAGATGCCCTTGATGAATCTGTTTGAGGGCCCGTGGCTGGGTGAACAGAGCCGTCATTCAGAATGAGGTTGATTTGCTCAGCCATACGAGCTCGAGCACCTGGAGAAAGAGGTTCACCAACCACATCGTTTGTGTGATAAGATTCATTACCAGCTTCAAAAGATCTCTGGCGTTGTTGTACATAACCTGGGGCATGATCAAGAAATGCCACGAATTCGTATGAGTTCATAGAACCAGAGTGTTCAGAGTTTCTCGAACCCATCCAAAACAGATCGAGATAAGAGAAGGTATGGACAGATAAAGAAGGAAGAGGAGAGAAAGAAAATAAGGAGCGTGGAGGTCGTGAAGAAGAAAGGGGTAGAGAAAGAGGAGGTCAACGATGATGAAAATAGAAGTTCTTAGATATCGCCATTGGTGTCGGCATCATACAATATTTGAATATATTACTTCAAATTATGTCTCCCAGGTTGTTATTTGCACAATTTTAAAACTAATAATAGTAAATTAACCAAAGCTCATTAAATCGAGAGTTCCAAGTATTAAATCTAGTTACATATTTGTTGAAATTGGCACAAAACATCTGATGCCATTGCGAGAAGATAATAGTATAAGTTTCTTAAAGCTTGAAAAGGTAAACTCCGATACGGTCAACTCATTAATCCTGCAAACATAAGCATAGTAATAAAGTTCAATTTAGTTAAAGTAATAAACTTATGAAGTACTCATTGAGATATATTTACTTTGTAAAATGCATAATATTGTTTATTGTACCTCTTTCTCCTGTTTGATTTTCTTATTCAACACCTCATGTGGCATGTCATTTGTAACCTCAGATCTCGGCCTACTCTTACTTTGAGGATTTTGCAGTCCCGGGAGTGTTAGTCTCACGTGCAGATGTAGATGTCTAAAATGGATAATGAAATCATTAGATCCTATAGAGTAAGGAGGTTTTGATGGACATAAGGGAGAGAAAGAGTTGTTGAACAAAGTAAACAAACAAAATTAACAAAACAAACAAATAAAAAAACAACACATTTGATAAAATATATATAACACTTATAACAAAAAGTTCTAAAGAATTTTTGTAACCACGCATTTAAAGGAAAAAAGATTTATAAATTTAATTATACAAATAGGATACTAATATGTTTCAACTATATCACATCTTACCAAACATGATAAAACAAAAAATATATGAAATAATAAAAAAAATATCCTAAATTTTAAAATTTAATTTACATTAAAACCAATAAACACCCTTTAAGAAAAAAACATTTCAAAAAAATTAAAAAAGATATACTTAAAAATATTAATAACAAACAAAATTAAAAAAATCATAATAAAATACGGAATACCAAAAAAAACCAAACATTTAATTTGCAAAGATGGTAGATTCTGTACAAAACGTAGTTATTAACTAAAAATAATATCTCAACAAAACCCCTAAAATAATTTAATAACTTAAAAATTACAAAAATATTAAATTCCATAACCAAGAAAAAAATGAAAACTAACAAAAAATCAAAACAACTTCAATAATTATTATTATAAGTTTAAATAAATTTTTTGTTTTTGCAAGATAAGTTTAAAAATATTTAAATATATATATATATATATATATATATATATATAAAGAGAATCCAAAAAAACCAAACAAAAAATAGTAGTAATAAAAGCAACCCGGGTTTAAAGCTAGTAAATATAATTATTGTATAACATGTATACAAATAACTTGCTTCAGTAACATTCAAAGAGGAATCTTCAGCTTTTGTAAAGTTTGAATTGGAGACTTCATTTGTTGACTTGAAATCACAGAAAGCCTAGTAGATATTGCTGTCACTTAGGATGTTATCTTTATGTATATCAATGACCAGTGTATACTCCTTGCCAACAATATTTTTAATTATGTCCGGAAATTCTATAGACTTTGCTTTATCTTTTTCCATATCTGCCACCAATTTTGTTGCTGTAATGCTAACCACTGTAATGCCAACCATTCTTTTCACGACCATATCTTCGAGAATAACATTGCAAGCATCTGTCTCGTCTTCAGCAAGGATACACAACTTATACCTATTATAAAAAGTTAAAGTTATTCTATCAACTTAATACTAAATTTGTAGAACCTATTTTCTTAATAAATTTATATTTTAGTATAGCTTTTTTAGGATTATAAATATAACACAAATAATTGGTGAAGTACATTTTCTTAATAAGTACATACCTTTTTCGTGGAACTGACATTGATTTTGGATAATAGGTACATCTGAATGCTTTTTCAAGTTTAGATACTTCATGTTTGCATCTGTCACAACTCTTATACTACCACGAATCTTGATCTTCTATTTGGTTAACTTTAATTCGACAAAACACTTGTTAATGTAACACCAAATAAAATTGAAATAGTTAAATAAATAAGTAAGCACATATTATCAACATTAATTTTGGTTAGATATTAGATGAATACCTCGATATAGGCTTTATCAGTAAGTTCATTCATGTTTTTTATAGTTAACATTTCAATGGGGATGACCTCATCATCTTTCTGTGATTCACATTTGTATTCAGCACCTTTGTAACCCATTTCTTCCAACCTACACAATAATATATATATATATATATATATCATGTAAATAATTAATAATTGATGTAGATACATAATGATGTGTATATTAGAACCTGCTCCTCATTGCAAGGACAACGTCATCTTCGAGATTAAGGTAAATCTTTCTAGATGAAAGTAAACCAACATATATAGTATCTGCAAGTAATAAAAGCATAGGCATAAAATCCAATTACATACACCCATAAAAGCACTAAGATGATTATTGCCAAAAAACTAACATGCATGAACTTGTATAATATACCTTTTGTTTTGAACAACTTTGTACCAGTCATAATAATTATGATTGGCTTAATTTCTTGTTTTTCAATTTTTTCACGGAGTTTAATACCATCATCGCCCCAGCCAGTTACCTTGTGGGATTTCTTAAAAATTGAGGAACACATAAGTTTTTTTAATATCAATTAAGCTACATATATAATTTTTTAAGCAGTTACCTGCCATCAGTAACTTTGAATAAAAATTTGTCCCTCGGCCCGATTGAGGTTGGTACTTTTGTCACCAATTCTGGTTCTTCCACAACTATCATTATATCTGCATTTATCGATTGTTGTAATAAAGTAGTAATTTTTAACAACTATATGTAGGCAAATAAAATAAATGTATATTGAAATAATATACTAAAAAAGAACAACATGTTGGTCTAAATCTTCAGAGTCAACAAATTCAAATTTATATACCGGAATCATGTGATCATTTTGCATGAACTTGGTGATAGTTGTTGACTTAGAGAAAGTTATTCCATATTTAGAAAAAACTGGTCTCAATTTACCATATGCATCATTAACAGTAAAATCAGTAAAGACATAGATACTTCTTTCCTTGATTTTTTCCCCAACTTCAGCCCATATATCAACATATACGAAAGCATGCATGAGAAACTCCTAAAATTTAAAAATAAAATAAAATTATGCACCTAGAATAACACAACAAAGATATCATTAAGTAGTAAAATTTTTATCTTGATGGTACATATACTTACATCTTCATCACAAAAAATAAGGTTAAATCCCGATAGTTTATTCTTTTCAGAATTACGGGTAGGCCACATACGCATCACTCTTACTTTAATCCGCCATGTTGTTCTTGACTTGTTTAACTTTGTCAGAGGATCATACATTGATTTTTGCATTATTAAAGAACTCTGCATTTTGAGATTACTGTTGTTGTAAGTTGAGTGCTTCAAGTTTGTAGATACTGAAAGTATAAATATAAACATGTAGATAGATTGGCCAAAAAAGGATAAAATATCATAAAATTATTAGCTATTATTATTCAACTGATCAGTTATAGTATCCTATATTTATGCATAGTGATGTTGAGGTTAGGTTCAAAACTACCACTACACTAGTTACATCCGATCTTGAAGGGGTAAATGTCACTTCTGTGATCGGTTATTGTAAATTGGATGGTTGTGAACTCAGGAATAAACACTTAGCAATTATCTGAACACTAGTCTTTTTTGTCCGCCCTCTGCGAGCGGGCGTCGATTACTCTTGTTTTTTGTAAATTTTTAATAATAAAATAATATTAATTTTAAAAAATGAATAAATTATGATGCAAAATGTTTTGGAATGAAGGTATGTATTTTGTTTAAATTGGTTCATTACTTTTTTGGACTCTATTATTTTTATCGCGCGGCACACATTGTAGTTATTGTTTTGTTGATTAAATAAAATTATTTGAACTTGTATTAAAAATTAAGAATTATGTTATTTTGATTAATATTTTTTAAAACTACATTCATGAAGACAAAATTATCATCTTCTTTATTTATTTTTTTCCTATATCGAAAGTTTCTAATGTTGTCTTGTGCAACAATTTGTAGTTGATTAGAAAGCATAATGAACATTTTCTATTGTTGTCTTCTTTGTTAATAAGAAATTGTTTGTTTTGTCGACGCTCCACTTTGGTGCTAGTCATATCTGCATCACGAAGTTGTCACGCAACATGTGCAATTACACTAACATGTGTAATCTCGGGGGAGTTTTGTTTATTTGTACCTGATTAATGATATTTTCATTAAAAAAATTAGTTATCTAATTTATTATTCATATTTATTTATGATCTTTATTATTGTGCGAAAATTCTTTTTAATTGTACATGATTTCATCTTTTTATTATTTTAATCGGGGAACCCTATCTCTAATATGATTTTATATTATTTATTTATCTCACCCATAAAATTTTACATCCCATACATTTTTAATGATTTTTATACAAAAATTATATTAATTATCTTTATAAATAAGCAAAAACCCTTTTTTAAATTTATGATTGTTATGTAATTTTGTTTCTTGTATTAAATCTCTCTTTGCTGAGAGTTTTTCATCCATATATTTGATTTTTTACTATTCATTTACTGTATTTGTGTTCTCTTCTTATATGGAAGCTTAGTTTCTTTTTATGTACGAAATGATAAAAATTTGTATGGGGTAGCATGTGCACATAGGGGTGAAAGCAATTTAAGAAAACAATGATAATATTCAAAAAAATTAGTTTCAATCTAAGAAATATATTTCAGGATGCAAATATTTTTAGAATGAAAATATGCACTTTAGTGTTAGAGTACAACTTCCTATCCTACTTCGTACTCAGACATTGTTTTTTTTTTTTTTTTATTTAATAAAATCATTTAAGCTCATGTACAAAAATGGAAAATTAGGTTATTGGGACTAATAATTTTTTTTTTTTACTACTTCTTGGGACTAATATGATTATTTTTAAGTAATCATAAAGTTAAATTTATAAAATTTGAACATAAATATTTCAAAGTATTTTATTTCAAAATAATAGAATAAAATATTAAGTTAAAGTTTGATGAATCACTGTATGGATATAGGAATATGGTAACGTGTTATACTTTTTTTAACCATGTTAATTGAATTGTGAATTTCGATAATTTTATATCTTAAAATGCTAATTATATTGCATTCTAACATTTTTAAAAAATCATTGGAATGAGTAAAACTTGTAAAATTTTCTTTTTTATCATCTTGGCATATTTATGAATTTTTTTTTAAAATAATAGCTTAATTATCTTTAAGCTTTAAGGATTTTTAAATTATTTTATAAATTTAAATACATTTTGAAATGTAATTCTTTCAAAATCTTTATCAAATAAATTACTTTCTTTAAAAATATGGGAAAGGAAATAATTTTTTTCTCTGTATTTTAAAAATATTAATCTGTTTCTTTCTGTCAACCCATTTATAATTTATGAAAGAATTTCTGTGTTTAATTTTGTAAACAAAAGCAACAACAATAATATATATATTTAAATAATTAAATCCTATATCATCCCACCCCAGTATCCATCTCTCACATATCTCTTCTCTCTCGGTTGTCTCTGTCGCTCTGTTGTTGCTTGCCATTCTAAGATTTGAAATAAGTTTTTTTTAAAAAAAATTATGAGAAGTCTTCTTATTGGAACAATTTAAAAAAATTTACCTTGAAATCCAAGATTCCTTCATCCTAAATCAAAATATAACATTAAATTCACATAATAAAAATACCAAGTTACAAAAACATGAATAAATTTTTATTACATATATTAAAAAATTCAAAAAAAATACCATGATTTGAAAAGAATGCATTCATGCCTATCAATTGTCATTCACTTTCTCATTTTTAATTTCCCATTAACTTGCATACAATTTACTTATGTAATTGTTATTATCATTACATAAATTAGCTTCAAATTATTTTCTCTACATAATTTATTTTTCTTTTTAAATATATAAATGATTTATATTTATTTTTAAATATATAAATTATGTAAGGCACACAGTATCACAATTTCAGTAAACATTTTATTAAATTAAGCTAACCGACCATAATATTTAAAGATTAAAAAATATATGAAAGATGTTGTGGCGCTAAAATAAAATTCTTTAAATAAATTAATCATATTATAATATTAATATTTATATAAAGATAAGAATAAGAGGATTAATAACCTTGAATATATATATATATATATATATATATATATATATATATAATTTATTTATTTTCTAAAATATATTATATTCTTTTTTAATTAAAACTTAAAATCTAAAATATTTTATATCAAAAAAAAATTAATATGAAAATATCAATATTATGGTTAGTTTTAAAATATTAAACATTCGTAAAGTTTGATTTAATATCATTTTAATTTTAATAAAAATATACAATTTCTCATAAAATTTTGATCAATGCATGTTTACATAATGATATATTAAGTGTGTTCTCTTTTACTATCTTTAGCTAGTCTATATTTGATCCTTTTATTTATAATAATTTATTTAATTTACATTTTCTTTATATCAATTTTATCTTAAATTTTTTTAGCCATGTGGGTTAAAAAAATATTCTATTACTTATATCATATGTGCTATATGTAGATGAATAAAAGAATAGTCCTAATCGCTTTAATTCTCAATTTTTTGAATCCTACAATTTATTAGAAAAAATATTCATTATAAGATATGTCAACCTAAATATTTAAAAAAAATCATCTTTACATATTAATATGTAAATTCTCTAAACACTTCATTTATATTTAACATGTTATATATTTTTATTTGAAAAAAACTGCTTATTTGATTTAATTTTAAAACAACTTATTTAACATGTTATCATTTTTATTTTTTTTATAACACCCCTTTCTATGTTTAAAAATATCACTTTATTTTTTATCGTCTGGATTTGAATTCAATAAGGCTAGTATGAAATTTCTTGTTCTTCATTAACATCGATATAAAAAATTAAAATATTAATTGTTACATGCACCTTCCCATTAATAATTAATTAACCTTTTTTATGTCATTTATTAAAAATTTCATTACTGAAGTACAGAACACAAAAGTCATATCAACTTAACATAGATTGAAACGGACATGAAAGCAAAGTTTTTTTTTAAAATATGCCAATACATTAAAGAAAACAGTATAAACATAGAAACTATCCCAATTCTACAACACCACTAGGAGGAAGACACCAGAATGACACAGGAAACAACCTAACAACGTTAAAACAACAAACTATTGACCATTTCATGTCAAACTCATAACCTAAACAATACATGGAAGACGTCGAAGAACTCGTCTTCCTCATCTAAGCCATCTTCTAAAATCAGATCGTGTATCTCCAGTGGAGCAGCCTTTGTATTTCCAGCGATCACGGGGCTCCTTAAAACGCGGAAAAACGGGTGGAGGATGTCCAAACGGCCCAGTAGATAACTCCTAAACAATAGGAAAGGCATATCAGAGGTGGTTATCATGGATCAACATTACGTATACACAGAATATGTATATATATGCGCGTATATATGTATATATATACGTATATATGGGAGATATATCATAGGAATAAAAGGATAAACTATGAGGTAACTGCTGGATAATTATGGAAGACTGGATAAACGAGCACTGAAGGTCAGTTACGAGGGATATGGCAAAGGAAGGTGGAGAATAATTATCAAGAACTACACGGGACTTGATCTCCTATATATATAGGAGTATGTAGGCAATTTGCAAGGTTGGACACACATAAACACCTCTAACACTTGCTCCTAGCTGTTGGCATTCGATTGGGTAGGTTATATTCAATCACCATAGCTTGGAGTACTTGCAAACCCAGTCCGTACAATCACTCTTCTGCCTCTCGAGTTAGGGTTTATGAAACTAGGGTTTTTGGGCTTGTAATTCGATTTGTTTAATCATTGTTGTTGGATTTTCTTGGTTTATTATTGTAATTCTCATTGAAGTGTTGTACCAATTTTCCCTCACAACATTTGTGGCGCTAGAAGGAGGGGCCTGGTAGCTTCTCTTGAGGGAAGAGATGTCACGGAGTTCGGGTGATATACATACACCGGAGGATGAACGCAGTGAGGATAATGGAAGACGTGATGATGAAGTCACAAACCAGGAGCTCAAAGAAAAGATTAAAAAGATGGAAAAGAAGATCGTTTCTTTGGAAAGGAAATTCGAAAAGTTGAAGAAATGGAAGGTGAAGCATGGTCCCGCAGACCGAAAGGTGAAAAAGAAGGTGGTTACATCGGTTCGTTTGGACTTTGACAGTAATGAGGATGGGGAGGAGTCGGAAAATGAGGCACCATAGAAGGGATTTTCTGATGTGGAGACTGATCAGGCAAATCCGGACTGGAAGGATGGGGATGAAGAAATTCAGCAGTCTCAGGGTTCACCCACTCGCAGCCTGAGTGTCTTCGATAGGCTGGGGAACAGGGTGACTAGCAGGGATTTGCGCCATAAACTCGTTGGAAAAATGGAGAAGCAGACTAGGAGAACTCAGGACATGAGGTCTCAATCGAGGGGATCGCAAAGTCACAGGAAGGACAAATCTATTTCTCGGTCCGGAAGGCTCTCTAAGGGGGGTGATGATGAGCGAAGCTACAGCTCTCAGCATAACCCTGAGCACTGTGATGGTGGTCAGGATTCAACTGGGGACTCCAGTGACGATGGAAGTCAATTCACAGATGGTGAGAATGAACGTTACAAGGTGAAGGATTTGCGTGAAGCACTAAAAAAGTTAAAGTTGGAGAAACAGTCGTTGGATGGGTTAACAGTAGCTTCACCCTTCAGCAAAAAAGTGAGGGATTCGCCACTCCCGCCAAAATATCGGGGGGTAGGAGACCTGAAATTCAGTGGAACCACCGATCCGGTGGAGTATTTTAGTCGGTTTGACACGGAAATGGAGGTGTACCAGATGAAAGATTTGACGAAATGTCTTTTGTTGGCGGCCACGTTAAGGGAAAGTGCTCACCAATGGTTTAAGAGGCTACGCCCAAATTCTATTCGATCTTGGAGACAAATGAGTGAGCTATTTGTTACACAATTTCGGGCTTCAGTTGCGTTCGCACCCCCAGCCAACACTCTGGCGAACATCAAACAAGACAAGAATGAAACTCTTACTGAGTATTTCAAACGATTCAACGCGGAGGTCCCTAAGGTGAGGAAGACCACTGATGAAACCTACAAGAATTTTTTGATTGCGGGCGTACGCCCAGGTACTGATTTCTGGAAGGAGCTAGAAGGGGCGGAACCTAAGACTTTGGCAGATTTTTATGCAAAGGCTGAAACTCATAAGATAATTAAGGAGTCGATGGCTAAACTTGAAAAAAGTCGAAGCTCAAGGGAGTGGAGCAGGAGCAAGAGGCGTAGGTCATACAGCCCAAAGGACAGGGGTACCACAAACGAACCTCCTATGGTGGAGGATCTTCTAGCAGGTCCACCCACCGTGATGAGAAGACGACACCTATCACTGTCAACACAAATAATACAGCGAGGACAGTAAGCTGTAAATATCCTTCGAGGAAAGATTTTCAGGGGACAGGTAAGTATACTGAGTACACCCCGCTCACCGCTTCTGTTGAGCAAGTGTACGAGGTAGGGAACAAGGCAGGAATGTTCAGAAAGCCAACAAGAAATGGACCTCCGGGAAACAAAAATGAAGGGCGATACTGTGCCTTCCATGATGTTAATGGGCATGAAACGGCGGATTGCCGTCATTTGAAGGATCATATCGAGGATCTGATCAGGAGGGGTTACCTCACTAAATTCGTGGCCCAGGAAGCTAAAGGGTACAAGAATGACAGGACTGGTAAGGAAACCGAGAAGGAGAACCCCGAACGTCGTACAAGGGCCAACAGTATACATATTATCATTGGTGGACCCTACATTGGGGGCGCAAGCAGGAATGCCCACAAAAATTACACCCGGGAGGCGAGGGGTGCACCCCTCACAAATGTGTATAATTTGTCTAAAAGGCCACCGAAACTTTTCAGAGGTGAAGCGGCTGATATAACATTCACAGAGGAGGATGCCAGACATGTACACCATCCGCATAACGATGCTCTAGTAATAAAGGTTACGATCGGGGGTATGAACGTACACCGAGTATTGGTGGATAACGGAAGCTCGGTTAACATTCTGGCCTACAGCACCTACCAGAAGATGGGGTTACTAGATAAAGAGATGGCTCCCTCTTATAACGAGTTATATGGCTTTACGGGAAACCCCGTACAAATTGTGGGGCGGGTAAAGCTCCCTGTCACTTTGGGAGATGAACCCCGGACCGCAACGCAAGTAGTAGAATTCATGGTAGTTAATGAAGACATCTCTTATAATGGGATACTTGGAAGGCCGTTACTCAAGGAGATGCGAGTGGTAACCTCTATCTACCACATGTCCATGAAATTCCCAACCCCGGGAGGAATCGGATGCGTTCAAGGATGTCAATCTGATTCAAGGGAATGTTATAGTAAAGCCTTGCATACTGCTGAGCAGGCTTGCAAACATCTTTTGCTGGTGGATGGGGGTTCATCTGAGAGATGTTATCGCTACTTGGAACCCGGTATAGGGCAGGAGGAGGAACCCCTACGTCGGAAGGAAGCAAAGCCAGCAAGAGACATGTGCAATGTCATCATGATTGTGCAACATCCAGGCGAGGAGCCTTACACAGATGTTACAAGTTTTTGGGGGGTGGATACCCCCAATAGGGTGCTAATGTTGGAAGCCCCGAAAATTCAAAATTTAGAGATATAAGATACATTGATCGAAGGGATAGTTGAAGAAGTAATGGACAGTGATTTTGAGAGTTTGAAGGATGAAAATGAGCGGCAAGGTGCAAAGGGACCCAACGGTCAGTTGATGAAACCTCATGAGGGGATGAACAAGGCGAACCCATTGGAAATTGATCTTGACCCGCGTATGCCGGAAGCAAAGGAAAAGGCTGGTGCGGCTGAAGACACTGTGTCTATCCTGGTAGATGCAGCTGATCCTACTAAGGAGTTGAAAGTTGGCAAACAGCTGAACCCTCTAATCAGGGAAGCATTAGTCTCATTTTTGAAAAACAACCTGGATATATTTGCATGGAGCCATGAGGACATGGTGGGGATAGATCCAAAAGTGATGTGCCATCGCCTAAACATTGATCCAGAGAAGAAGACCGTAAGGCAGAAAAGGAGAGCTATAAGTGGAGAAAGAGCTATTGCTCTAGAGGAGGAGGTAGATAGGTTGTTGAAGGCTAAACTGGTAAGGGAGTCATTCTACCCCATGTGGTTGGAAAATCCAGTTCTGGTAAAGAAGCCCAATGGAAAGTGGCGTACGTGTGTGGATTTTACCGATTTAAACAAGGCATGCCCCAAGGACAGCTTTCCGCTCCCGCGCATTGACCAACTAGTTGATGCTACGGTCGGCCATGCCTTGCTGAGCTTCATGGATGCATACTCGGGTTACAACCAAATCCCGATGTATGAACCCGATCAGGATCACACTTCTTTCATAAGGGACAGAGGCCTCTATTGTTACATTGGGATGCCATTTGGATTGTTGAACGCTGGGGCAACTTACCAAAGATTGGGGAACAAAATGTTTAAGGAGCAGATCGGAAGGACCATGGAAGTATATGTGGATGACATGTTGGTCAAATCTAAGGAAGCAAACGACCACGTTGCCCACCTCAAATAAATGTTTGGCATCCTAAGGAGGTACAAAATGAAGCTGAACCCCCAAAAATGTGCATTCGGGGTTGAATCTGGAAAGTTCTTGGGCTTCATCGTGAATCACCGAGGAATCGAAGCCAATCCTGCCAAAATCAAGGCACTGGTTGAAATGAGGTCCCCTCGGAATGTAAAGGAGGTCCAAAGCCTTACGGGACGAGTGGCAGCTTTGAACAGGTTTATCTCTAAATCTTCTGATAGATGTCGAGAATTCTTCTCAGCTATCAAGAGAAGGAGAGGCTTCGAGTGGACACCCGAATGTGAGACTGCCTTCACTAAGTTAAAGGAGCAACTTGGAAGCCCCCCATTGCTAGGAAAGCCAGTGGAAGGTGAAACCCTGATTTTATACTTGGCGGTTTCTGAATATTCAATCAGTTCAGTTCTGGTTCGTGAAGAGAATCAAACCCAGTATCCTGTATATTATGTGAGCAAGAGGCTTCTCGATGCTGAAGCTCGATACACCAATATGGAGAAATTGGCTTACGCCCAGATTCTGTCATCAAGAAAGTTGAGGCCATACTTCCAGGCGCACACCATAGAGGTGCGAACCTCATTCCCACTAAGGCAGGTCCTGCACAAACCTGAAGCCTCAGGAAGGTTAATGAAATGGGCTGTGGAATTAAGCTAATTTGATGTTGAAGCCAAGGACAGCTATCAAAGGCCAAGCACTTGCTAATTTTTTACTAGAGTTCCCACCATCCTCAGAGGTTGAAGTCAAGGAGAAGGTGATGGAACCCCAAGAAAAGGAGGCTGCAACGGAAAATTGTGCACCTTGGTGGACCCTTTATGTTGATGGAGCTGTGAATGGAAACGGTGCAGCTGCTGGCATAGTCCTGATAAGCCCCGAAGGCCACAAGTTACAAAGTTCGATTCATTTTACATTCAAGGCTAGAAACAACGATGCTGAATATGAAGCTTTGATTGCGGGTTTGAAGCTAGCTCTTGAGATGAAGGTGGTAAACATGACTGTCTATAGTGATTCCATGCTGGTAGTAGGACATATCAAAAGCAACTTTCAAGCTAGGGGTCCACGTACAGACCTATACATGAGATACGCTCAGGAGCTAATGAGAAAGTTTGGAGAGATAAACCTTGTACAGATTCCAAGGGCAGAAAACTCAAGTGCAGACGCCCTAACTAAAATGGGGTCAACTAGGGAAGCAACCATGCTAGGGGTGATACCCTTGGAAATACAGCAACAACCTCGCATCCCAAGGTTTGATTGTATGGATGTTGAGATTTAGATGAATGATACCTGGATTACTCCCATCTTGGAGTACATAACAAAGGGGGTTCTACCAGCTGACAAGGATGAGGCCCGAAGGATGAAGTATAAAGCCACGTGTTATGTTTTGTATGATGGAAAGCTATACAAGAGGGGTTTCAATAAGCTGCTTCTGTGATGTATAGCAGGCAGTGAATGTGAGTATATAATGTGGGAGGTACACGAAGGTATATGTGGGAACCACTCTGGGGGAACCTCGTTGGCTCACAAAATACTTCGACAGGGGTACTTCTGGCCAACGCTACAGCAGGATGCCCACAAATTCGCAAAGGCATGTGACCGGTGCCAAAGGTATGCTAACTCGAATAGGAACCCTGCTGTACCCTTAAAGCCACTCTCAAGTCCATGGCCTTTCGCAGTCTGGGGGATTGATTTAATCGGAGAACTTCCTAAGGGAAAAGGAGGAGTAAAGTACGCAGTGGTAGCAGTGGATTATTTCACCAAATGGGCAAAGGCTGAACCCCTGGCTACGATCACCGCAGCCAAGTTAAAGGAGTTTGTGTTCCGGGCAATTGTATGGCGGTACGGGGTTCCTTACAAGCTAATATCGGATAATGGCAAACAATTCGATAGTAAGGAAATGAGGGGCTTATGTGAAGACCTCGGGATTGTAAAGGGCTTCTCTGCAGTTTGCCATCCACAAAGTAATGGCCAAACGGAGGCCATCAACAAGATCATTAAGCATACTTTAAAGGCGAAGTTGGAAGATAAGAAGGGCTGTTGGCCGGAGGAGCTACCCATGGTGTTATGGTCCTATAATACAACACCCAGGACTACAACTGGTGAATCCCCGTTTACTTTGGCGTACGGGTGCGAAGCAATGGTACCTGTGGAGATTGGCGCTGGTTCATTTAGGAGGGATAACTTTGATCCCATGGAAAATGAAGTTAATCATCGTTTGTACTTGGATTTGGTGGAGGAGGTTCGTGCAACCTCTCAGCTGAAACTTGCAGCCTATCAACAAAGGACTCGCAAGTACTTTGATGGCAAAGTTCGGGCACGACCCTTGAAAGTTGGAGATCTGGTTTGAAGGAAGATGATGCCTAACATGAGGACCCCAGGATATGGGGCCTTTGAGGCAAATTGGGAAGGCCCATACGTGATCAAATCGGTAATATGGGAAGGAACTTATCATTTGGAGGACTTGGACCGGAAGTTAATCCCGAGGGCGTGGAACGCCGAACATCTCAAGAAATATTACCAGTAGTTGAATCCAGGTAACATTTCTTGTAGACCTCTTTCAGGTGTAGGAAAATAAAAGTGGCTTACTAGTTGTAGCTACCTTAATGTTAGGATCAGTTGGGTAGGAATTTCCCTTTTCGTGTTAATAAAGTGCTCGGGGGGTTGTTAATGTACGCCTACCTGTTGAACACCAATTATCATTTGATTTAATGAAACTGGAATCAACTTGCTTTTTCTTTTATCTTTGTTTTATGCATGAAAATGTATGGGTATATGTAGATGGATACATGCTATGTGTAGCCTGCTTTATTTATGTTTGATAGAGGATACGACTGTTGAACCTAGTTCTTCATTATAAGCCTAATTATACTAAAGAACTCGGGGGGTAGTAGGTGTACACTAATTAATGGAAAGATAACTCGGCTCAAAAATGGGCAAATTTTAAAGCAAAATCTATGTAATGGAATGGAAACATATGGATTATATTCTTAAGGAATGAAAACGTATGGAATATATGTTAATGGATTACACGGATCATCATATGGAATATATGTTAATGGATTACACGGATCATCATATGGAATATATGTTAATGGATTACCCGGATCATTATATGGAATATGTATGGATTATACGGATATTTGGATGGAAATGTACGTGGATTACGTACATGGATTGAAACATGTATGGCTTATGCATAAAAAGGGGTAGAACCCCAAGGCAGGAAGGCTCTATGGAAACTAGGGCCATGAGGCTCTCTCATATGGAGGTTCAACCGTTTGAACCCTGAAATTCCGTGTAATCAGCATGGTGGATAACCAGCATCATCATAGGATTTGGGCACGGCTGTGGAAGCTAAGTGCAAAATGAAAAATAACCTTGCTACAACCCTAGGAAAACTAGGTGAGGGAGACTTAATCTTTAAGGAGGGTGGAGTGGCTAAGGGAAATGGTCTTGCGAGGAAATCATATGGAAATGGAAATCAAGGTAGGTAGGGATCTAACATTCTCAAAGGGTACGACTGGTGGAACACCAGTCATCTTCTAACAAAGGCTGTATGCATAATAAGGATTGGTTGCACATTAACGACTTGGGATAGGAATGACAAGCTTAGTGAGGAACTCACTTGGCTTATGGATCTACAGATTGATGGTATCTAGATGGTGTTTGTCCAAACATGCCAAGAGTACGACATGTGGAATACCTGCTGTTCTTAGACCGGGGACACATGTTTATTTCAATCCAACCTATGGAGGGGTACGTGGGGTGAGCCCCCGAAGGTTAATGAAAATTGGTGTTACTCTAGAAAGGGATATAACCCCAACTCCTAGTGAAAGAACTTAAGGCGTGGATATCTTGTGAAGCATGGCATACGAAACGGGAAGTGCTAAATATGCAAGAGCTAAAGTGAGTGTGCGCGCCTGTGTACATACAGTTTATTCACATGGCAAGCATATACTAATCGAAAGGAGATAAAATGCATAAACCTTAACAAGAATCCGAAGAAAACGAAGTTAAAGGATTACATCTTGTGAGACCTTCAGAGGAGTCTGCACCCTCAAAATATCCAGTTCAAGGCAGTTAATGCCGAAAGGGTTCATAAAAGTTTGCTTAAAGGATTGATAATCAAATTACTGGCCTGATTCGAGCGGAGAGGCAGAAGGATTCTCGTCAGGTGGAGAGGTCTTTGGGACTTTAGGGTCAGATGAGGTGGCCTTCATCTGGGGTTCCATGGTTGGACCCCCATCTTTAGCCTCCCCAGAATGAGCCTCTATGGCTTCAACTGCTGCTTCTGCGATAGCATCTGCAAGAACCTCCTCAGCCTTCTCCTGGGGGGCTTCTTCCATGTGCACCTCGGGGGGGTTTGTAGCTTGCTCAGCTTTGATCAGTTCGATGGCGTCCACAGCATCTGGACCTAAGAGGTTCCAATCCAAATTCGGGAAAACCTCATACGTGGAAGTCATGTAGTCTCTAATCCCAGCTTTGTAGCCATTGTCGAATTCTTTGTTCTCCTGTTGAGCAATGATGACCTTGTACTTGGCGATGGCAACCTGAAGTGTTCTCACTTTGAGTTCAAGTTTCTCCTTCTCTTTCTTATTGGCTTTGGCAGCATCCTCTCTCTCCTTATCCATGGTATCCTTCTCCTTCAGCAGCTTGTCTCTCTCCTGGATCAGCGTACCCTCACTCTCATAAAGCTTCTTGATGGAAATCAACAGCTTCTTCCTATCATTCTGGGAGGTCTTCAACTCCAAACGTACCATGTCAAGCTCTTCAACAGCCTTGGAAGCCTCAAGAATCCGGTCGTTATATTTCAGGGATAGGAAGAGGCTTTCGGCACTCACCAAGGATACCCTGTTTGTGGCTTCCTCGAAACTTAGGCTGTCCCACTCTGAGATAGACCGTGCATGGAGTGCATCAACAAAAGCAGTGAGGGGGGCTGGAGAGATGGTGCCAGAGGGACTTAGTTCGACCTCATACTTGGAACGTTTGCCTCCCCGAGAGCCAGACGCCCCGTACACTTCAGGAGTATGTTGTGTAGGCCTCTTTCTCGAGGAAACATTCTTCTCTGTGGAAACATTCTTCAGGGGTTCGCTCAACAGGAGATGGAGTTACAGGCGATCTGGAAACATTCTTGTGTGCTGAACGCTTGGTGATGAAGGAAGGCACCGAGAAAGACATATCTGCATTATCACATGAATCATTAGCCAAGTCTTAACAACAATAAAGACATTCTTCGGTAAAATATCAAGTAAATCGCATGAATAAAAAAAATGTGTGTGTGAAGCATAAATCACTAAGGGAAAAGCAAATAAAGGGGGAGGGGTACGCCTACGAGCAAGGATGTAAGCATGAACCTACCTCTTTGGAGGGTACGTCGACAGGATTCTCTTCAACAGGGGTACTGGCGTCCCCTAGAGGTTTGAGCTGAGTTTTTTGTTAAAACCTAAGCGAAGTAATTTTCTCTTGGTAAGCAGGCTAGCACCATCTCCTAGCCCTGCACTCATTCTTAAAGCTTTACGAGCTCTTTTTAGCTCGTCTCCTTCTAGTATGGTCTGAGCAGGCATGTCTGGATAAGGGTTAAACTCTTTTTTGTATTCTGGACAGTCGTAGCAGTATAAGAACTGCTTATGCCATCCCGACATTCCCTTTTTATTCCCTTTTATACATTTCCCCTGATGGACGTTCCAGGTGGTAAGATAAAAGAAACCAGTAGTCTTCCCAGTCTCTTTGAGTTGGTAGAAGAAACCCAACTCACGAGCAGTCAGTTTGATTTGGAACATGGAATCATATAAAATATACATACAGATGGCCATGCGGTATGAATTTGGGGTCAATTGTAAGGGGGCAAGTTGGTAGGTGTTAAGAATATCCACAATGAAGGGATGAAGCGGTAATGATAATCCCATTCTAAAGAACTGAGCAGAGAAGACAGCACAGGGGATCACTTGATCTGGTTCGAAGTTGGAAAAGTCATGCATGGCATCTTTCATCTGGTTGGGGTACGACCAGAGTACACCCCGGGTTGCAAACTCCTAGTAAATTTTCTAGCTTTTGGGCAGTCATTGAGGTACAAGTGTCGATACATGAAAGTTGGTAGATAGAGGCAGTGGGGGTTTTAGCAGGAATAGCCTCATCTTGGTTTTCATTAGCTTCAGGTTGGTCATTGAAGGGTTCAACCATTGGGGAAAAGTTCTCCAATGAGTCGATTTCTTCCTCAGATCCAAGAGAGTCAGAACTAACAGTGGCAGGTATGATAGAAGAAAGATCAAGGAAGCAGGATCTGAGTGAGATTTGGGCAGCAGGAGGGTCAAGGACTTTGACCTTGGATTGAGTGCGGCCACTCACGGTGGAGGTCATGGGAGGAAGTCTGGATAAGGGATTGGGTGAAGAAAATGAGTCACCATCGGAGGCTCCTGCAATCTGAGAAATCTCTTTGGCAATAGAACTCTGGGACTTATCAGATGCGGATTGACTCGACATCTGCACACAGAAAAGCAGAGTGAGTTCCGAATCCTTGGGACAAATCTTGTGGAGTGGCAGTTGTCATATTAAGAAAAATACAGGGACAGTGTACTGATTATAGGGGTTTAAGAATGGGAACCCCCAATTTGTCTGGGATCATTTCACGAATTGCAATGAAGGGAAGTGGTTGGAGGTATTCCAATTCATCTTGGGGTTCACATAAGAAAAACCCACAAGACAGGTTTTATTTAAAAAAAAAAGGGAAAGGATAGGTGAGGCATTATCTCAAACAGGGCTTGCGCATGCGCATACCCCAGGAAAAATGAAGGGGGTTACGCATGTAAAACCCCTGGGCTGACAAAGCTAGGACTGGGCTTGGTGAACTACGGCCCATGTACATGGAGGTTGGAGTAGGGGAAACACGAATGGGAGTCCATTGACGTTACAGGAACACGGGTTTTGGACAAAATATCGATTAACAAGTATGAGTAAGTACAAAAAAGAAATCGAGATTCGTGCACAATTGAGGAATAGGTGTATGAAAACAAACATGCATATGTGGAATATGAACAGGCAAATGGAAAATTGTCATCAGAAGTAAGCAGATCTACTCAATTAGGCAGTCAAGCATGGCATGCATATGCAAATAATACAGAACGTCATTTAAAGAATAGTATTCAACACAAGGAAAAGGGCAAGGAGATAGTCGGGACGGACTATCAAACATCGAAAGATACGAGTACAAGGTCTGGGTTTACGTATGTGTGTATCAGTGTACATAAAAATCAGTGGGCATCAAGTAATACGAGAAGTAATGAAGGAATAAGAGCAGAAAGTACTTTTGGATAAAAAGAAATGATCGGAGAACGGGAGCCTTCACCGGAATTAAGTTTGAGCAGACGAAACGATTGGAAGAGAGAGAAATGGTTTGGCGTCGATTTTATGAGAAAGAGTAAAAGGGGAAAAGGCGTAGAAGATATGTATATATAGGCGTATGGGGATATGAACCGGTGCTACACGTGTTTCAACATGCATAGGCCCGTGTGTGAGATGGAGGAATGAAGATAATTACAAACAGGGTTTTGGGAATAGAAGGGTTTTGAATCTGGACGGGTGGAAGGTTCAATACATGGGATTTTATGGAGGAAGTGGAATGGTTATATGAAAATTATATTTTGAATTTTGGAAAATTAGAGTTTTCGTAGGATTTGAAGTTTATAGAGTTAAAGTTTAACTGGGACTTTATTTATTTGGAGGGTTATCGCTTGGAAAGAGTTTTTGTCTAAGATACTTCTCTGATAATTATCCGGGACATTGGGTGTAAATTGGGAGGTTCGTTAATGGCACCCCAGTGTGGTGATGGTGGAACCCTGAGCTTCAAAATCGAAGGTTATGAAAGTATAGTCTTTAGCACCGGAGTTTCGTGGTGGAATCCCTTGTTTCCTACAACGGGTACGCCCATGTAGGCTTAGGGGTTCGCATGGGATGAAGGTGTGATTAGAGGTACGAGTAATGTTGGGTTCCTTTTGCATTTAAATGGCTACAAGTAACCGGGGGGTAGTTATTGTGCCCAAAATCCGCCCAGGGCTTGGTTTAATGCCCATTAGGAGGACAAACTCGAATTAGTTGAATGTGAAAGGATAAGCTGGGTCCAAGGTTGAATGTGATGGTTTGGAATGTATCGAGGAAGGGTTGAGGGATGAGGATCTGGTGTTAAATATGAAGTATGTTCATATAGGGCTACGGGCATGTGAACCCCAAATAAGGGTAAAGCTGTGTGGAGGCCAGAAGAGGGTTCGACTGAGTGGCAGGCTATCAAGCAGGGGTTCAACCGCGTGAATCCCGACAGTTCCCAGAAAATTATACCAGCGATCACGGGGCACCTTAAAATGCGGAAAAACGGGTGGAGGATGTCCAAACGGCCCAGTAGATAACTCCTAAACAATAGGAAAGGCATATCAGAGGTGGTTATCATGGATCAACATCACGTATACACAGAATAAGTATATATATGCGCGTATATATATATATATACGTATATATGGGAGATATATCATAGGAATAAAAGGATAAACTATGAGGTAACTGCTGGATAATTATGGAAGACTGGATAAACGAGCATTGGAGGTCAGTTACGAGGGATATGGCAAAGGAAGGTGGAGAATAATTATCAAGAACTACATGGGACTTGATCTCCTATATATATAGGAGTATGTAGGCAATTTGCAAGGTTGGACACACATAAACACCTCTAACACTTGCTCCTAGCTGTTGGCATTCGATTGGGTAGGTTATATTCAATCACCATAGCTTGGAGTACTTTCAAACCCAGTCCGTACAATCACTCTTCTGCCTCTCGAGTTAGGGTTTATGAAACTAGGGTTGTTGGGCTTGTAATTCGATTTGTTTAATCATTGTTGTTGGATTTTCTTGGTTTATTATTGTAATTCTCTCATTGAAGTGTTGTACCAATTTTCCCTCACAATAATAAGAAAGTACCTACTTAGTGGTTCCTCGAGAAGTCCACATTTGGCAAGAACTTGAATTCTACTTTAAATTCTTTATGACTTAGTACGCTCACGGCTCACCATATTTGTAAACTATTCGTGCAAGTTGATCATAACCTGTAATGATTCCGGCCCCTGGTACACCAAGAAGCATGTTTGAATTTCAAAGCAGGAAGAATATTTAGTAAGCACCCTGGAGTTTTTTGAATACACAGATCATTATGAGAACATTATACATCATAATATACACACACCGTCACACCCTAACATACAAAAGATATGGTCATAACATGCAGTACCTTGTTTTTTTGGTTGCCAATATGCGATAATAATCCTCTGGAGTAAATTCCTAGAAATCGTCTTGCTCATCTGAAATGAAAGAGGGAGAATGATTGTAAATATCATAAGAATCCCTATTATGTAATAGTAAAATTAATAAGAAAACTTAAAAAAGTGGGTTGTACCACCATTGGCAAAATCATCTGTGCTTGAGAGGCAATAGACGTTTCAAGCACACAGATATCTCGTCCAAACTTCTCTTTTGCAGCTAAAGCTTTGCCTATATCAATCAGGAAAAAGAATCACATTATTGAAAAGTTTACAAAATGAGACACTATAGAAGATATGTGCAAGCAAAAAAATTAGGTGAAAAAAAGATATGTGAAAGTAGCTGAACTGGGGTATACTGGACCTGGAAATTAGGTGATCCTGGAATTAAAGAACATATATAATTGTCGGAGTGTGTTTTATATTCCTGTAGACCTTGTATTCTTTCCTCCAGAAAACTCTGAGTGATAGCAAAGAAAACAAATACTTCATGAGGTTGTAACTGAGTTTAAACATTAGATGAGCAAAACATATTTGTGAAACAGTACCTTCGAAAGAAGAATCTTGGTTCCAAACTTCCAGGTTGCTTGTCATCCCAACTGAATGAATAGTTATCATCCTATGCACATAGTACGCGACCATTATACTCTGGATGTAATTCAAATGTGGGATTCTATGTAGCTTGATAAATCCACGATGCTCCCCATAATAGCTCATCTTATTTAAAAAACAAAGTTATATTAATAACTATGTTGGACAGTCAGTTGTTAAAGAAATCGATAATTGATCCTTACTTCATATCCAGAGTATGAGCAGTAAAATGGACAGACCACTAAACTCAGCAAGTCCCTATATTTTGAAAGAGAAATTTACTTTAATGGCAGTCTGAAGTAAGTTTGCTGAATAAGAGGGATCAAAGTTTTTGAACACAAATGATGAGGCTGCCAATGCAGCAGCTATTTCTGCAGCAACATTAGAGCCTGGATTATTAAAAGACACTTTATAAACTGTCAAAAGTATTAGTTATCTCTAATTAGATGTAGATATATTAGCTGTTATACCCTAATTATGGAAGGTTGTACCCTAATTATGGAAGGTAAATATTAATTAAATATACAATAACAGCAAATATGTTAATACAGCTTATATATCTACATCTAATTAGAGACAACTAATACCTTTGACATAAACATCTCGTGATGTATCCACTACATATTAAATAGATCATCCATTGTTTTCAGATTTCATATGTAGTTTTTTCTGATTTTTAGTTTGGCTATTTGGTAAACTTTACTAACTATATAATCATATGAAGTTCTGGAGTTCCGTACCAAAGTTTCGCAACTCAGCTTGTTAGAGCACACTTTTGTTTAGGTTGACAAAATTGGGTAGCACGAAATATGAACCTTTAGCAATCCATTTGTGTCATCGTTTAAATTAGATCCTGCTATATTCCTATATATGATTCTCTCTTAATAACGTTCCCGAGATCTGAGAGTGTTTATTGTGCACATCACTTAACCTGCATTTAAATGATGCAATAACGTCAAAGTACAGCTCACAAAGTTTTCAAATGTTCAATTAGTTCCATTTTAAAAGTTCATTTAATTTGACAAATCTCTAAATTCTTGAGTCTTCAACTGACCTGGATATGTTCACTTCTAACTTCCAGATTTGCGCCGTCTTTATTTGAAAAAATTTACAGATGTTAAATTTCACGCATATGAAATAAAAACAATGAAACATTCGGCAACCTCTGTTATTTGCTCTCATGACATTTTCAACATCTACATGGTTGCCTGAACCAACTGCAGCAAAGCAATTGTATGTTCAATATTATTTCTACAAACGTATAATTCATAGTTGTACATAATTGAGTTACAAATGCACAGGTTAAGGAATAAACAAATAACATTACAAACTATTATATGTAAATTTCATTCATAACTAACGTTGTTGGTGTGTGCAATTGAAAATCTCTCGGACATAATGCTACTCTGATTATTTCCAGGCTTACCTACGCACTATCAAAAACTAATTTATAATGTACATAAGCTTGTGTTGTAGACAATACCAAAGCTTGTTATAAAATATTGTATAAAAGATATCAGCATTGATGTAGAATTCCAAGGAAAAAAATCACCTGCAATAGGTTCTGGAGAACAAATTGGTAGGACATTGATATTGCTGCAATTTTGAGATATGTCTTGCTTCTTTCGCCTTCCTCGCTTTTTCAAACGTGGCCTAGCACCCACTTTTATAAGTCGGTTATATTAAGAACGACGTAAAAGAGAATATTATATACGTCGCATTTTCCTCAACCGACTTATATAATAGTATCATATACGTCGCCTTTTACCCAACCGACGTATATAATACTATCATATACGTCACCTTTTACTCAACCGACGTATATAATAGTATCATATACGTCGCCTTTTCTTCAACCGACGTATAAAACACTCATATACGTCAGTCAAATAAAAACCCGACGTAAAAAGTCATCAATTTAACCCTTTTACGTCGGTTAAAAAAACAACCGACGTATAAAAGTAGTATATACGTCGCTTTTATATTTAGCCAACGTAAAAGGGGCGACGTATAATGTCAGTTTTGTACTAGTGTTTTCACATTCTGAACTTAGTCTAGCAGGGTAGTACGTGAGACAAAGCATAAAATCCTAAATATACTCGGAGCAGGTGCTCTAATTCAATTAACTTTATCGAGATAGATGATACTGGATAAGTTTTCTTACCTAGATGATGAACCATTAAAACGTCCAGTAACATTAGGTGCATCACCACCATATATAAAAGGATACGTTACATCCTTCATATCAAACGTGTTTAACCAAACTCTCTGGCGCTTTTAAGATTTTGAATAATTAGCTTTATGTACATTTTGGATAACTGAATCCAGGAAAGTTAATAGAGTTGTTATAACATTTAATAAGCGTCAATAGTATATCAAAGTTACTGATGAATCTCAAGAGATGCCAAATAAACCATAACTGAACATGTCGAATTAACTGAGATTAGAAGATGACCTATTTTGACAGACTAAAGGTTTTATCTAAAAGGTTGTAGGTATTGTGCTATATACCAATGCAAAGATACTGAAGCCTTATAATCTGAATTGGTGTTGGTATAGGATTGCAAGCTACGTCCAGCAAGCGTAGATTATAAACTGCAATTTATGAAAAAATATAGTATTTAGCTACAGCCATATATACATATCAAAAATATTAGTGAAGAACATAGTACCTTTTTGATGAAGATGGATTGTATACCAACGGAAGTTCGTTTTTCACCTGTTAATTTAACATAGGACCATATGAATTGAAAGACAAATCTCAGAAATAAATACAAAAAACAATAACATTACTAATCTCATACATCCATATGTAAAGGCTGCAAAGAATACAATTGAACAGTAAATAAGTACCCTTCAAGATGCGATGATAGACAAATTAAATAAGAGGAAGTACAGAAAATTTAAATTCAAAAAACAATAATTTACCTTGAATTATACTAAAATAGAAATTTAAATTTGATGGAGTACACACAATATCAAACAACAATAAATCGAAGGTTTAAAACCTCTTACCCATCCAATAGCTCAACTTCACTATTAGCTCGATTTCATCTTCCTCTTCATTTTCTAATCATCCTAACTCAACTTCCTCCACAACATCGTTCCTGAAAAACGCATACTGAGATGCATCAAACACTGCCTACCAATAATCGAATCAAACATAACAAAATCAATTCACACACATCCTCTCCTCGAGCATATCGATATAATCAAACAACACTCACAAATCATCACAATACTCAAAAACACTATAATTCAGTTTGTAATCAATATAAATTACGATTAAATCATACATAACCAATTCAATCATAATCGCAATTATAAGTAACAAACTAATTTTCGGTTCATTTAAAAAAACATAAATAAAATAATATATCTATACATATATATACATGTAGTGTATGTAGAGATCTAGAAAAGAACCTGTTAAATTAGAATCGATATGCCGCTGATTTGAATCATCATCTTCCATTGAATTAAAACCCTCGATACAACAATTTTGTGTGTATATCTGAATGTATATGTGTATGTATATCCGTGTATCTATGTTTTAGAGAATTTTGTTCACGGTTTGATTTTTGAAATAATGATGATAGATAATTAAGATGGTGGTTTGTTTTTGAAATAATGATAGAGAATAGAATCAGTTAAAGATTGATTTCTAACGTGACTTTTATTTTTTCCAAGTGATTTTACATTTATGCCCTTAATAAAGCTTAACTAACAAAGGAAGAGGAAGGACATAAAAGAGAGAATGTGGCAAAAAGTATTCAGATTTATATTATACATAGATTTGTTATTCCTTTTCGTATAGCCTAGCTATATTGCTATTATTAGTTTGCTAGTGTAAATTGGCAAAATGAGCTAGTGGAAATTTTGAAAAATATACTTAGATATAATTTTTCTTTCAAAAGAAAAAAAACGCTGAAATTTTGATAAATTTTAACCTATAATTTTGTTTGCCTATATAAAAATGTTTGTGTCTAATGATAGATTATAATATGTGTGTCTATATATAAAATTAAGAAAAGAATCATTCCATATATATAAATTTAAGTTTAGACAATTATATTGAATAATTCTCTTAAAATTTCCTCTCTAATTAACCCTCTGTTAATTTATTTTTTTATCATGTATCTATTGTAAAAAAAAAAAGAATAACAGTGTAACGTGGTATGAAGAATAAAATGAAGTTGAATTTGTAGTTGATAGTTTTACACAATGTAATATATAATAATTTTCATATGAGTCTGTAAAATAATTGTAATGAATCGACAAATTTTGTAAATCGTGAAAATTTTGATAAATCTTAGTTAATTATTCTGTTATCAGTTTGCTATAGTAAATCGTTGAAATTTTTATTAAAAAAATCATTGACATTTTGATAAATATTAACCTATACTTTTGTTTGCATATATTAACCTAAATTTTTAATCAATGAAATTGAAATTTATGTAATATTTTGTTTTTTTAAATTCAAATTCATTGGAGTTTGATTATAAATTATAATTTATTATTTTTTAATTTTACAAATTTAAAAATCAATTTTGATAAATTAGCTAGAATGAATGGGACAGAGTAAGTTTTTTTTAAGTATCCTTTATTTTTTTGTCTGGTATGTGCAATTTATTTATCTCAGGAAAGATGGACACAACAAATTTAATTTCATAATTTTTTTATGGGTATTTAATTTTATATTTAGACAAATGTACATATTATAAACAAAAAATATGTTGTTTTCTAGAATTGAGGGGTGTGTTTTGTATTATGTTAACTATATTATAATATTGAAAAAAGTATTATATTGAAAACTAAAAGAATTTATTAAAATTTTTGGAAAATGAAAACTTTATATTTAACATAGCAATAGATTAAATTAGGTAATAATTATTTAATATGGACCTAAATTATCATTGTTGAGAAACTAAACAACTTGTAGCATAAAGGTAGCTACGTGTGTAAAAATTGATAAAAACAAAGAGGGATCTCAAGTGTGACATATTCACCTATAAATAAGCAAATTATGAAGCACATGGAATCATAGCTCTAAAAAATCTAGAACAATTATTATTTCAGTGTGGAGTTTACCTGGAAGATTTAGTAATAAAGACTTAACTCATAAAAGTAGCATAAATACTACAGCAATGTCGCTATACTGCAATTTTAAAACTTATTAACTTCCAACTGTTGGAAGACCTCTAAAGACTTCTTTATATACAATGTTACTTGTAATATTTGTAGAAGTCCCATAATCACTCTCAATCAAAATATGCAAGCCTTTTGAAGAAGTCACCCTAGAAACAGCAACGTAGAGTTGTCCGTGTGAAAATACCGGCCTCGGAACGTACAAACCTACGGTCTCCAGTGATTGCCCTTGACTTTTATTTATTGTCATGGCAAAACAAAATTGAAGGGGGAACTATAATCTACTAAAATTAAAGGGCCATTTAGTATCCGAAGGCTGCAAGCTGCATGTCAATTCGAGGAATAAGATGCTTAATTCCTACATTTGTTCCACACAATGTCTCACATCGATAGTATTTTTGTTGCATTTTGTTACAATCATTCTTGTACCATTACATAACCCCGCACATCAACATGACAACAGTACCTGTCTTCAATTTTAGCTCATGCTTTGGTAAGCCAGACATATTGATAGAGTTGAGATATTCCACAGGAAATGTAGAATCATAACCATCATTATCAACGGGTGCATCATGAACTGAATCAGCACTAAGGTATGTAAAACATTTACCTGGAAATTGTCCAACACTCTATTATTAATATCATCCACTATAGCGTTTGTCGGAGTAAGAATGGCTCTTTCCTTTAAATACGCATGAGAGCAGAAATTTGTTGCTAAATTAGGATAGGTTACATCAATAACTTTTTGAATAAGATCTGAATCATAATGAACCAAATACTCATCTGGAATCATCACTTCTGGATCCAGATGTAACTCATGTGGGTGGACATTTTCCAACTTTCCATCACCCGCCGATAAAACCCAATCACAAAATCTAGCAATCTCTTCATTTTCGGAAATGGAATTTCCACTATGCAGTCTCATCTTTTGTGTAAATTCCATAACTTTGCATGAGTTCCAAAGTCGTGAACAATTTATAGTTGCATTGACAATATCTGCTCGAGTTCCTTTTTCTATTACAGGCAATATTTGGCGCAAATCACCACTAAAGACAACAGTTATACCTCCAAAAGGTTTATGACGGTTACGATTATCAACTGAAGTAAAAATATCCCTTAAACAACGATCAACACTTTCAAAGTCATACCGATTTTGCATGGGAGCCTCGTCCCAAATGATTAGGCTAGTATTACGTAAAAGCTCCGCAATGTCTGAACCATGTTTAATTGCTGCTGTAGAATATTGATCAGCTTTAAGAGGAATTTTGAATCTGGAATGAGCAGTGCGACCACCTAGAAGAAAAACAGCAGCAATTCCAGATGATGCCACTGGTAACACAATTTTTCTTCTGGATCTTAAGCGCGTAATGAGTGCTTTCCACAAAAAAGTTTTACCACAACCACCACTGCCGTAGACGAAAAAAAGGCCACCATTTTTGCTCTCAACATTTTGAATGATAGCGTCATATACCTTCTTCTGATCTAGATTAAGCTGTGAATGCAATTCATCGTGTTGCTTTGTCATTTCTTCAATATTGTATGCGGTCTCTTCTTCAATCAAACGATTAGAATCCAAAGAACAAAATTGATCTTCTGGAAAAGGCATTGCTGGATAATTTTTCAGACTTTTGCCAATATCATTTAATAACTTCTCAATTTCTGCATGAAAAAACAAAATCACTATGTTATAAAACAATAATAAGAATAAAAGTTTCCTAGATTTAACTTTAGGAAAAAGTCTAGAATCAAATATGTTATATATATATATATATATAATATTTTTATATGAAGTAATTTAGAAAAGAAATACTTTGTGCAAAACTACTTAGTTTTAATTCACCATATGAAAGAAAATTACGTGCTCAATTACTTATGTCCTCATTTAAATAGTTGCATTCTGAACTTTGACTTCAATTAGCAATTAAGTCTATGTTGTCATATTAGTGTTCTTTTCAAAATTCGGAACAGTGTCTATAAATCATAACAATCAAGTAATGTAACCAATAGTATATAGAACATAAGCTACAACCCTCTAAATTATAGCAGTTATTTATGTCAAATTAGTAAAAAAAATTCTTAGAAATATTACAATCATGGTGGACTGTTCGACACACTTTCACTTAAATGAATATATTTCTCTGTTAAGTGGTTAAATTTACAAACCGTTAATTCTATTAGAAACTTCATATCCTTAGCTTTCTAATGGTATATAAAAAATTATAGTTTATTTCAATTAATTCTGCCAATTTGTTGTAAGTTTTCTCAAATTCAGTTATGTTGTATAGGCTGACAGACTTTCATAGAAATATTATATCTCTATGTACAAATTTTCAATCTACAAACGATTAATTTTGTAAGAAATTACGTTTATTTAGGTTTCCAATGGTATATATAACATCAGCTACAACCTGGTATATTAGAACATATATTTTCTTCTAAGTTTGGATTACTTTCCTCAGAAAATCAGACATGCTGGACACGTCAACAAACTTTGGCCAAAATACATATATCTCAATGTGGAAATGTTCAATTTATGAAGCGTTAATTTTGTAAGAAACTACACTTATTTATCTTTATATTGGTATATAGAACAGTAGCTAGAACCATGTAGATTAGAGCAGTTAAATCTGTCAAGTTGGAATGTTCTCTCAGAAATTCAATCATGCTGAACAGGTCTACATACTTTGACTAAAATACCTATATCTCTCTGTACAAATGTTCAATCTATAAACCGTTAATTTTGTAAGAAACTACGTTCATTTAGGCTTCCAATGGTATGTATAACATCAGCAACTACCTGGTATATTAGAACATTTAATTCTTCTATGTTTGGATTAGTTTCTTCAGAAAATCAGACATGGTGGACAGGTTAACAAACTTTGGCCAAAATACCTATATCTCAATGTGGAAATGTTCAATTTACGAAGCTTTAATTTTGTAAGAAACTACACTTATTTATCTTTCGATTGGTATATATAACAGTAGCTAGAACCATGTAGATTAGAGCAGTTAAATCTGCCAAGTTGGAATGTTCTCTCAGAAATTCAGTCATGCTGAATAGGTCTACAAACTTTGACTAAATACCTATATCTCTCTGTGCAAATGTTCATTCTACAAACCGTTAATTTTGTAAGAAATTACGTTCATTAAGGCTTCCATTGGTATGTATAACATCAGCTACTACCTGGTAGAACATATAATTCTTCTAAGTTTGGATTAGTTTCCTCAGAAAATCAAAAATGTTGGACAGGTTAACAAACTTTGGCCAAAATACCAATATCTCAATATGGAATTCAATTTACGAAGCGTTAATTTTGTAATAAACTACACTCATTTATCTTTATCTTTCTATTGGTATATAGAACAGTAGCTATAACCATGTAGATTAGAGCAGTTAAGACTTAGCTGCCAAATATTTTTAGTAGGAGTTGTAGTATGTACCTGCAAGTGATAAATTCCAAATCTGATGCTCCGAAAGACGCAACTCATGATTATTGGTTTGCTTTCTCCTATCGTACAGGATATCCTCGGACATTTTCTCCCGGTGATCACTCCATAACTTTAAAGGATCAGATACTTGACAATTTGATAAAATGTGAACAAACAGTTGCCTTAATTGTTTCGGAAATGCGGTTTCTGAATTTTCTATAAGGGCTTCATGCCATTCATTATCATTCTGAAGAAGACCAAGTGCTGCACATGCTTCCTTGAATGTTCCATATATTGTACCATCAACTGTCCTTAACTTCGTAAATGATTTTGTACCTCTACACCGAGTAAGTATCATGTGTAGATAAAACAAATCACCACATTGTGAATGAACTTGTGACAACCTACCAATCACAGAAAATCGTTGAGTTCTCTCCTTCCAAATAATATTGCGATCATCCCAAACCCAAAATTTGGGAAATTCCTGATAGGTTAATTGTCTTGCATTTGGATGATCAATATTAGCTTTAAACCATGCTTGTAGCTTTGTACATCGATTACCTGCTCTCTCAGCAACAGAATTCAAATTATCTTGAACTGAGAAATTTACCATCTGGTGATTTTCTAGATGTACAGGTAAACGTTCAACAGAAGGCTCACGATGATGAACATCAAAGCCAAGAATCCTCCAGGCAGCTTCAGAGGCACAAACATAGCGACCATCAAGATAACTTTGTATTTCATCAACACGTTCTGGGTTTTTTTTCCCTGAAACTGAAGACTGACCTTTGTTTCTTTTTGCCAATAGCATGGTAGCTGTATCATGACCCTTTAAGCAATACTTAAACAAATACTTGAGAGATCTTGAACTATTACAAATCTCAAGATTAATGTGACATTGGAAGCGAACCAACAAATCTCTATTGTACGGGACAACATATTGATTATCCAAAAAAACACCTTTTCGACGAACCTTTCTATTCATTTTACGTCGTCGATAAACTGGAAAACCACAGTCGTCAAAAAAGGTGTGTGGATTGAACCTACAAAAATATAAATCACTACTAAATAAGTTTATTGTGGTAATATAACGTGATACGAAAATAAATTACAAATTGACAACCTTTTTACCTTTTTGGAAAGTGTCGAATACACTTAGCTTTAACCATACATGAAGCATCTTTACACAATTCCCCACACGGACCATGTATCATAAATTGTTTAACTGCATTATATCCAATAGGATCCATATCTTTATCAGGAATTTCAACAGACACCAATTTATCAATTTGTTACAATTTGTTAAGTGTCTTTTGGCTTAGAATCAGGATCAAGCCATATTAGCATATGGACATGTGGCAATCCACATTTTTGAAATTCAATGACATGCATGACTATTTTCAAATAAAGTAGATCAGACTCCTAAATGACAAAGTTGTTAATAATTTAAGAATACATGGATTTTAGATTAATTTCATACCTCTGATGCACGTTCCAAAGAAGTTTTTTTTTCACCAAATCTATTATTTGCTCTAATTTTAACTTAAAAACTCTGGAAACCACATCAGGAGCATCTTCTACCTTTACACCGGGCATAAGTTCCAACATACGTTGAATCTCAGGCCATTTAGGATTACACGTCATGGTGAGAAATAGAGAAGGATGATCAATACTATGACAAATAGCTAATGAATCTTGAAAATATTGAGACATGTATCGCTTGGACCCGGTAAAAGTTGCAGGAAGTATATAACTCCTTCCAATTTTATTCGAATCTGTATCACCTTTCCTTAATGAATCACGTTTAGAATGATATAACTCAGCTTTTACTGTTTCCTGATGTGTACTCACCCAGTTCAATCTATACTGTTCAATAGCACAGAAAGCATCGACAACAAATTGTTGAAACAATCTCCCAGAATGCCTCAACGTTCCACCTGTTGATAATAAGATAATTTGTTAATTTTTTTCATGTTAAAATAGAAGGCATAAATCCTATAAAGAAATTCCTTACCATCTTCACGATGCACCATGATCTTATATGAATAATATTCTTTCATTGTAAGACACTTCCTTTTTTTTATTTTACCATGGGGATCGTGATAAGGAATTTCCTTATTAAAGCCAGCATCACCATAAGGGAATAACAGTGGATACTGAAGGTGCATAAAATATCTGAATGTTTCATTAATTTCTCTGAGAAAACCTTGCTTTGTCTGAATTATTATATCACTGTGAGCAGAGATACCACTGTCTAATCCATCCCCAACTATGAAGGCAGCAACTTCATCCGATGGAGTCACATGATTTTTCCTCTCTGAAGCAAATTGTGAAGAAAGAAGCACTAATTTAAATTCATCATGTGGTGCATTCTTTAGTCTTTCCCTTGCTATACGAAATTCTTTAACCAATTTATTGTGTTCATCAAGCATCTTTAGTAAACAATCAACAATATCAGGGTCAATGTTTGAATGTCTAGAATGATTACTTAATGCAGAAATCCGATTCTCAACCTCATTTTCGGTGTCATATATATATACAACTGGCAAAATTTGGGTGTCTGACCATCACTTGGATGTAGGCTTCCGATTCTGTGATGATTTTGGCCATTAAGTCTGTAACAATATGGTGCATTCCCAGAATTAATTTCCTTGTCCACAATTCCACCAGTAGAAGTCATTGCAAACATCTGGTTGTAAGGTTGCATGTAATGATCAGACTTTTCCCCGGTTATTAGGGCAGCTAAAAAAGGAGGCAGCGGTTTCTCGGGGGGCAGGCGAACTTCACCATTCTTGCAGCATATAGAAAATGTACATCTTTGATTTTTATGGCTTTTATTATTTCGCTCTTCTTTCCACATCACACTTTTACAATGCTGACAGGTTTCTGATGGAGGTCCAAGATCCATATATTCAGACATGTAATCTGGTTGTAAGAACAAAAGAAACTTTGTTTAGAACAACAATTATTGGCATAATGAATAAGATTAAAATGGTCATATATGACAAAGTACCTATCACATTATCTTCCTCATCTTCATCTCTTTCATCGAAGTTGTAGCATGGATTATCTTCACATAAATTATCAATTAATTTTTTAAACAACATGTTCTGGAAAAAATGTGATTATTTATTAAGTACTCACCATTGTCATCATCTAAATTGTCAATATCAGAATCATTTTCATAACCTGGAAGATGATATGTGTGTCAGTAGAAGTTAAGTTGAAACACTTATACAAAGAGTAATGATTTATATGATAGAAAGACAAACCTATTTCAGAATTCACGCAATAAGAATCTACATTGTCCTCCATTGTGTTGAAGTTTCTTTCATTGACCTAAAGCCGCATCAAAGGATGATAACAGGTTTTTTGTCGTAGGACATTCCTTTGGTTTTTCCTTGCTTAAAACTGTAGTATTAACATAAAAAACTTAGATGTAAAATAGTATATAGAATATTAGCTAGAACATTTTAGATTATTACAGTTAATTATGCCAAGTTAGGATCAGTTTTCTCATAAATTTAGTCATGGTGGACAGGTTGACACACTTACACAAAAACACCTATATCTCTATGTAGAAAAGTCGAATTTACGAATCATAAAGTTTTTAAGAAGCTAGAATAACTTAGCTTTACAATGATATATAGAACATCAGCTATAGGCTTTAAAGAATAAATCATTTAATTAGGTATTTTTTAGTATAAGTTTTCTCATCACGCTGGAAAGCTCGATAGAGTTTGACCAAAGCAACTATATCTCTCTATAAAAAGGTTCGATCTCAGTTCTGTTAATTTTGTAAGTAACTACACACATTTAGCTTTCCAATGATATATAGAACATCAGCAAGAACCTTATAGATTATAGTAGTTAAGTCCTCCAAATTAGGATTAGTTTTATATTCATGCTGGACAGGTCGATATAATTTGACCAAAACAATTATATCATTTTGTAGAAAGGTTCAATTTACTAACCGGTACATTTATAAGCAACTACACTGAATTAGCTTTTCCAATGGTATATAGAAAATCAGCAGGAACCTTGTAGATTATGACATTTAATTTTTTCAAGTTACGATTAGTTTTATAGTCATCCTGGTCAATCGACACACTTTGATCAAAACACCTATATCTCCTTATAAAAATATTACATTTAAAACTAAGGATACATAGGAAATTACAGATACTTAGCTTGTAAATAGTATACATTAAATGTTTTGAAAATAATTATTGCATTATGTAAAACTATATACTACCAATTCAACTTCATTTTATTGTTTGTACCACGCTATATTATAATTCTTTTTATTTTTGACAATAGTTACATGATAATTCTACTTATAAAAGTCGGATGATATTACATATTCAATATGTGTACCTTGTTCAGGATCAGACAAATGTCCAATAGGCTGATTTGGTATATGAGTAATCTTAGGATTTATAGATGGATTCAAACATGGCCTCGCAAGTTTAGAGGAGTACTGAGTATGCAACAATTCATCACAATCCCCTCTATAATGAAACGGAATCGCATCTATACTAAAATTGACCTCGTTATCATTGCAATCAGAAACTCTGGATACAGTAGACATTGTATTGCCTACAAAAACTTTGGAACCTGCACAATTATCACATATAACAAAATATTTATGTACATGACAATTTGATATTGTGGCTTGAATAACTAATTTCTAATTTTATTTACTTAAGTTTACCTTTTGAGTATCGAATTTGTGGAGAGGTTGGATATTTGGACATTGTTGTCGATACTGAAAGTATTTCAAGCAATATGTGGAGAATGTCATTTCAAATAAACAAAGATATTTAACGGTTTTAGTTAGATAGTAGGAAATCATGGTCGGTTAGAAATACTACGTGAAACAAAATTAGCATAAACGGTAGCATCATAAAGATAAACTTTAAAATAGGCTGGATGGTCGTTAACTTAATTAATTTAAAGTATCAAATATGTAGGAGCATACCTGTAGATTTCGGAGTGTAAGACTTAATAATTTCAACTTCATTTGTAAAATAAACACCTGAAAAAAACATTAAACCACATCTGGTACATAGAATTATCATGTTTATATTATAAGTAGAACTCAAATTTTCAATATTACCTCCCGGAGGTGGTGTATTGTATTTCATCACAGTTGGTGAACTCCCTTCACAGTATTATGAAGTTGTATTGTTTTCAAGAATTCAGGATTTTCTATAAGAGATCTCCGAATAGATTGAGAATTTTTTTCATACCCTCTATGAAACTTCTGTCCAGAGCTTGAGATTGGTTTAGTTTGTGGTTTAATATTAGGACTAGCCTTCTATAAAAATGGACCACTTTTTTGGAAATCACGAATCTGTAAAGGGACATTAGCTTCATAATTCACACGTCCACGATGTTTCAAACCTTCAAAATAAACAAAAAGAACATGTGTGTAATGGTTTTCTTAATATGCAGAGATCATAATGTTATGTTAAATTCCAGCCAATACAAATGAAAATGAATTGTATGACTTATATGAGTACTAAAAACAATACGAACCATGCTTTATCTCATTGTAAAATTGAAAAAAAAACTATATCGCATTGTAGAAAGGTTCAAATTATGAACCACAAATTTTGTAACGAACTACACTTCCTAAGGTTTGTAATGGTATATTGAACATCAGCTAGAACTTTATAGATTGAAGCGGTAATTGAGCCAAGTAGGGACTATCAACATCAGAAGTTTTCTTGTCTACCGTCTACTTACATGGAAAAAGCTATATCTGATTGTAGAAAGGTTAAAATCATGAAACACAAATTTTGTGACACACTACACTTCCATAGGTTTTTAACGGTATATCGAACATTAGCTAGAACCTTATGGATTAAATCAGTTAATTGAGTCCAGTTGGAGCTATCAGCATCAGAATTTTTCTTGTCTACCGTCTACTTACATGGAAAAAGCTATATCTGATTGTAGAAAGGTTAAAATCATAAAACGCAAATTTTGTGATACACTACACTTCCATAGTTTTGTAATGGTATATCGAACATTAGCTAGAACCTTATGGATTAAATCAGTTAATTGAGTCAAGTTGGAGCTATCAGCATCAGAATTTTTCTTGTCTACCGTCTACTTACATGAAAAAAGCTATATCTCAGTGTAGAGAGGTTCAAATCATGAACCGCAAATTTTGTGATACACTACACTTCCATAGGTTTGTAACGGTATACCGAACGTTACATATAGCCTTATAGATTAAAACAGTTAATTGAGTCAAGTTGGAGCTATTAGCATCAGAATTTTTCTTTTCTACCGTCTACTTATATGAAAAAAGCTATATCTCATTGTAGAAAGGTTCAAATCATGAACCACAAATTTTTTGATACACTACACTTCCATAGGTTTGTAACGGTATATCGAACATTAGCTAGAACCTTATGGATTAAATCAGTTAATTGAGTCAAGTTGGAGCTATCAGCATCAGAATTTTTCTTGTCTACGTCTACTTACATGAAAAAAGCTATATCTCATTGTAGAAAGGTTCAAATCATGAACCACAAATTTTGTGATACACTACACTTCCATAGGTTTGTAACGGTATATCGAACATTAGCTAGAACCTTATGGATTAAATCAGTTAATTGAGTCAATTTGGAGCTATCAGCATCAGAATTTTTCTTGTCTACCATCTACTTACATGAAAAAAGCTATATCTCAGTGTAGAAAGGTTCAAATCATGAACTGCAAATTTTGCGATACACTACACTTCCATAGGTTTGTAACGTTATATCGAGCGTTACCTACACTACGCCATAAACAGCCTGCTGTAACCCAAAAATTCTGTTACAGTAGGGTGGTAAAATGTTACGATAGACCCATTTTTGGGCTAGGGTAACATAAATTACATGTTACATATTTCGATGTTACCCTAGGGTACCTAAGCTAACATATTTCACTCCTAGGTTACATGGACTTTTCGGTTACCATAGAGGTCTGCTGTAACATAAAAATAGCATATTGTAACATAGATATTCGGTTACCTTAGGGTGCTTCAGTTTTTTAAAAAAATGGGACCCACCTGTAGGTCCAACATGTTGGCCCCACCTGTAGGTCCAAAATGTGGGTCCCACCTGTAGGTCCAACATGTGGGCCCCACCTATAGACCCAGCATGTGGGCCCCACCTATAGGTCCAACATGTGAGCCCCACCCGTGGACCCTATTTTTTAACTAGAATATTGTAACAGGCTAATGTAACACTTTACCCAAAAAAAAATGAACATCACCTTTTTAAAAGTATACAATCCCAAAATACCATTCAACCACAATGGACCACAAAGAGATCCATCTCAACATCCAAACAAACTAATCAATTCTGATTCAACATCCAAACAAAACAAACTAATTTAACATAAAACACGAAGTACATATGACCAATTCTACAATTAAAAAGTACAGACCAAGTTTTACACCAAAAGTTTTTTGTATTCTGCTGCTTCTTGAGTCAACTTCATTTCTCCACCCTGGTACAAGTATTCAATTTAGAACAGGAACAGTCATTAGCTCATACTCAGAGAAAGATTGTTATCCTTCATGACTTCAAACTTCACAGGTTCGGTGACCTCCCTATTTGTCAATTGCAAGCCTCATGGGTTCTTTGAACATGTCAATCTTTGCATTTCTCACTATAATACTCGTACCAAGCTTCATCACATCAACTGCGCACACAACATTTTTCAGCCAACATTTTAACACAAAAATAAATAGCTAAAATTCAGCTCACTGGAAAGAAAACATGTTGACTTCTCTAAAACATTAACTTCAGGAGCGAAATTGTCAAATCCATCTTCATAATCAGTCATTAGTGCTAGTATGGCCTTTGTTAACTGCATCATTGAGCTTGCCTGTGAACGTAAGTAAAAGAATCATCCATGAGAACTAGTATATTATCTTTCCAGTATGTTCTCAGCACATTACAAAACCATCGACAATACAGTGCAGCTAACTACCTTTGCAACATAAACAGGTGTGGCGCAAGATTTTGCAGCTGCTTGAAGTTGTGCATTCTTTTTTAGCTTGGTCTGCAAGGCAAGTAGTGCATCTGCTTTGCTGATATTGTCCGTAAATTTGACTGTATGCTGCATCCTTAACTGTTTGTTTCCCTGTATCACACTAGCCTCTGCAATCTACAATACCTGCCACTGTATAAGTTACCTGCGCTACATTTATATTTACCATGCAGCACTACCAACTTATTGCAGTGAATGTCACAAATGCTGATTAGAACCAGCATGCACCATAAGCCTTCTCATGTTATCTACTGTAGAAGCATCCAAGGGTGCCTGAATCTCATGTATCAGTATAATGCTAACAAGAATGAATGACAATAAAAGCAAAATAACTTAAATTGTAGTCCAGGATAAAAATATTCCAAAACCAAATCATAAATTAACACATGCTGCTGGTAATATAACCATATAGTACCTAGTCTTGTCCTGTTTATTCAACTTTCTCTATCTTATATTTACATGCCACTTGGCCACATATATGTTGTTGGGGAAACTATCATGTCAAAGATGTTATCAACACCACAAGTGTGCCACCTTCCAGAAGTATTTATTTACTATGTCAATCATATATTATAGTAAAATGGTAAAGAAAATCAATTGTAAAATTCAAAGGAAAGCTTTGTTGCATATAGAAATTTTAAGCGGCCAATTTCTAAAAATAACAATTGTGGACTTCATTAAAACGATCAATTATTTTACTTCCATAGCTAGCAGTTGATATTCAATAATCACTGAGCACATTAAATATAATACCTTTACCAAATTTGGGAATTGGCCTCCTAAAAACCTCAGTAGTTTGGCACAGAACTAACTCCCTTTTGATGCTCAGACTGATCAGCTCCACTATCAAGATTTGCAGCATTATTGCTCTGGTACTTTTCACCTGGTACATTATATCTTAGTTTATCTTCTTTTTCTGTTTTATGATACTGTCATCTTACTAAAATTATTATGGTAAATGGTCAGGAGCAAACGTTTGTTAGCGTTTATTCTTAATTACATATCTACAATTATGTATTTATGTTTATAAAAAAATTACTATTTGGTTTATAAATAACTTCTTGACATGCTTTTTTTTTATATACGTAATTCGTTTATAATTTATTAGTATGCATAAATATATTTTAATTTACTGTACTCTTGTTCCTCTCCTCGAATAGGGGCACCCTAGGCTTTAAAAGGCTTAAATCCAAGAATCTTACACAAGTTATCCTGGAGGACCTTTGCGCTTCGCACATTCAGCAACATTTTCTTCTGTGGACTCCTATCATAAGACATGTTTTCACTTTTATTACACTAATCATCTATCGTTCTCACATAGTTTGTATATTGTTTATAATCTTTTGTCTTCACTTTTCAACTCAACATGCATATTTATATCTTCAACTTGCTCTGGAAAAAAGTTTTATTAGTGCTAAAACTTCATAGACATAGCTATAACACAATATTGGTTGACATATCTAACTAGAATAGAGTGTTCTTCAAAAGGAAAATAAAAATGTAGCCAAAAAAGATCACTTAATTGTTTAAAGTGTGATCAATTGAAGTTGAAATGAGTCATTCAGAAAACTAGACATCAAGACAGGAATTGAAGAAATATGAAATAACCAGAAACATATGCAGCAGAGGATTATATGTCAACATGCTAGTATAGGATGTATACAATCAATAATATTTTAAGAGTAGGTTAGGGATGAACTGCGAGTACCAGATTTTGTAATTTAAGCACTGTTTCGTTCAGTTGAGCAACCTCCACCTGCAAACCAGAAATTTTGCTACAGATGAGTACATTAAAATAATAGATCTCTCTGGTTTAGGATTATAAGTATAAGAAATAACAGCTCTTGATGGGACAGTATCAGATCCCCAATTCTTTAAAACCGGTAGAGATGCCAAGTTACATGTAATAATTATCTACCATATACTCCATATAGAAGTAAAGAACTGGAATAATTAGTATTGATATTTGACTTATTTTACTGATATATGGCAGCAACAATAGCTTGAAAATTAAATAAAAGTCCAAAGGAGTCTAGGACTAAATTTAATAGTAGTATAATGTTGTGACTTTCTACATACAACTATATACAACATCGACGCCTGCAGAAATTTCCATTACTCCTTTCTAGTATATGTGTTCCCTGCTCCTCATGCATTATGTGTTAGCCATTAATATTTATCGTATGGATGACTAAACAGGGTAAGCGAGCTCCTAGGGAAAGCCATACAAGGTGCAAAGCAGCTGCAATGCCAGGATTTAGATTGACATCCTCCCTCCCCTATGTTCTCATTTTTTGAAAGAACAACATCAAACATAAACATTCCAGTACCTCCAAATGTATTGTTCGCATCCCATCAAGCCCCTCTAATTCCACATGTCCATTTCATATGTGAATCTAAACGATCTAATCATAATATAAAAATGCAGGTAACTTAATTAGTCACTTAAAGGCTTGCTCATAAGAACTATTTATTCGATGGAATCACTTTCTTTTAGTTGCATTCACTTAATTTTTTTAATGAAACGTCTTGATACAATGAGAAATATGTTCCCGCTGGTAATGCCCGATTCACTTAACAAAAATAGATCCTATAGAAATGCCAGACAAATAATAAATTAAAACTAATAATAATAAGAAAAAGGTACCTCGTGCTCTCGGACGAGAGTTTGTCGATCCCAAACGAAGAAAGACAGACAGACGAAGGCTATGAAGAGAAATGCAAGGCGCTTAGGTCGCTTCAAATAGTAAGCTGGATTGACATACCTCCATCTATTTGTGGACGAAGATCTGCTCCTGGCCATCTCTCTCTCTCTCTCAATTAATCAGTTCTTGGTGTACTCTGACATCAAATATGAATTTCATAGAGGCTTACACACATAGGCTTACACACCAAATCAACATCAAAATGAAAAAACAGAAAATACCTAATTGGAGAAGAAGCCCTAATTGCAATCTGAGAAGAAGCCCGAAGCCTAATTGCTGAGAAGTGTTAACCGAAAAAACAGAAAATCTCGTCTTTAAAACAGCTCTGGTCTTTGAGTAGAGAAGTCGGCTACTCTAGTTTTGCTACGTTGATAGAAAGTAAAGTGATTGGGGGAAAGTAAAGTGGCCTAATCTATATCCCGCTCAACCGAAACAAAAACATCCCGCCCATCAAAAATCCCCCCAGAACCTCCCGCCCAGCCCAACAAAAAATCCCACCAAAATATACATTGATTTGTTAATAATATTTTATTAAAATACTTATAATTTAATTTAAAAAATTTACTACACAAACGTAAAGTATTTATTAAAAAAATAATAATTTTGATATTTTTATAAAAACTTTTTTATTCGATTTTTTTAAAAAATTCGAGAAAAAGTTTAACAATTCAAAAAAAAATCTTTACAAAAAAATTGTGAGCAGGATTTTAAAAAATTTATAATTTCTAAAAAATATTACAATTTCTGAAAAAAATTTATTTTTTGAAAAAAAATTAATTTTAAAAAATAAAATAATTTCCAACTCATTTTATAAAAAAGTTAACAAATTGTAAAAATTAAATTTATTTTTGGGAATTTTTAAAAAATATTAAAAAAAATAAATTAGATGAAAATAGTTGTCATGACCAACTCTAGTGTAACACTTACATATTTATGTTACATGCATTAACACTTTCTAACTACTGTAACATCATATTTTTGGCTAAGGTAACATAAAAAACACAATGTTACCTCAGGATGTAAGTAGTATAGCTAGGGTAACATATTGGGGTAACATTTCTCCGGTAGGGGTTACGATATAACCTTATAGATTAAAACAGTTAATTGAGGGAAGTAGGAACTATCAACATCAGAATTTTTCTTGTCTACCGTCTATTTACATGGAAAAAGCAGTATCTGATTGTAGAAAGGTTAAAATGATGAAACACAAATTTTGTGATACACTACACTTCCATAGGTTTGTAACGGTATATCGAACATTAGCTAGAACCTTATGGATTAAATCAGTTAATTGAGTCAAGTTGGAGCTATCAGCATCAGAATTTTTCTTGTCTACCGTCTACTTACATGAAAAAAGCTATATCTCAGTGTAGAAAGGTTCAAATCATGAACCGCAAATTTTGTGATACACTACACTTCCATAGGTTTGCAACGGTATATCGAATGTTACCTATAACCTTATAGATTAAAATAGTTAATTGAGTCAAGTTGGAGCTATCAACATCATAATTTTTCTTGTCTACCGTCTACTTGCATGAAAAAGCTATATCTCATTGTATATCGAACTACAGCTCCATAACTTTGTAATAGTATATCTAACATCAGATAGAACCTTATATATTAAATCATTTAATTGTGCCAAGTTGGAGCTATCATCATATTGTTCCTTATAATGTTATGTTAAACCTTAGCCAGTACAAATAAAAATGAATTATATGACTTATATATATATGAGTACTAAAAACAATACAAGCCACGCTTTGTTTCATCCCCTGAGTTAGATGATCCTAGGCTCAGATCCCGTTTACGACTCGAATTAGGTTATGCCATATCAATATCAAAACCTGCAATAAGAACTAAGTTATGGTTTATGAGTTTACCATTTTCTGTCTACCGTATACTTTCACTATAAAATCTATGTCTAATAACATATTGATCTGTAACTGAAAACATACAAATCAAAGATAGAAAAACTTCCGAGCACAACACAATATGATTATGCACACAATGACAAACCACATGAAAACATACAAATTAGAGATAGAAAAAAGAATTGAAATTCGAGGTTACATACCCATAGAACATGAATTAACGCGGGCCAAGCTAATACATATAGTAGTAAATGGTATATACCTTTTCTTTATCCGATAAACTAATACATATTGATCTGTAACTGAAAACATACAAATCAGAGATAGGAAAACTTTCGAGCACAACACAACATGATTATGCACACAATGACTAACCACATGAAAACATACAAATTAGAGATAGGAAAAAGAATTGAAATTCGAGGTTACATACCCATATGACATGAATTAACGCGGGCCAAGTAATTCAAATTTTGATCATCAACTATATTATCGGAATGGGATTATGTCAGCAGCAATTTGTATATCAACGGGTGTACATGTTTGATCGGGTTTTTTTACAAAGTAGCAAGTAGTTTGGGTCATGGGTTTAACCCATACCAATATGTTAAAAGACATTTTTAACCTTTTTAATATGAGTTTGGTAGTTGTTGAATAAATTAACCGGAGGGTATGATTAGTAAAATTATAATATGGTTAGAGTATGGTTTAGCTTGGATAAACTCAATAATTTAGTATATATTGATATGAACTGGATTGATAAATGGACAGTGGGCTAAAATAATGAACTTATAGGTATATATTTAATAAATTGCCAAAATTCTAAACGGGTTGTGTTGGGTTGGGTTGAGTTAAAAAAATCCAGACCCATACCCAACCCATTAATACCGGGTTGAAATATTTTTAACCCAACCTTACTTTCGTTTGAAAATAATCAGGTTCGGTCGGCCGAATATAGGGTTAGTTTAGGTCAGGTTGGTGGGTTTCGCCAACCCGTGTACACCCCTGTTATGAACGAAGCAATGGTGCTTTTTTAAGCTGAGGAATTTGACGAGAAATGAACAACATTTGAAACATGGGCCAAATATTTTGGTTTACTGGGCCTGTTTTTGAAACACCTTAGGCTTCTTGTCATGCTTGGACCAAAAAACCTGGTCAATCTCATTCTGAACTCTCAAGTCTCAACAAACGCAAATACTTTGTAACGAATGGGTCGGTCTCAGGATCTCACCATACATTTTACCGGCAAAAAAATAAAAGAAAAGGAAAAAATATAAAAAATGGAAAGAAGAAAGAAAGAAAATAAATAAACAAGGTGTTACAATGCAGTTTGTTGTTCGTTTGCTACATACCCCGAAAATAATCCCGAAATTGTTTCTGAATACCACGTGGCATCGTTTGATTTTTGGGATTCATATTGACACATGAGGGACCCATCACATCATTGAAAAGATAACCAATCATATGATGACAACTCAACATTCGGGAATGGTTTTGGGAACGCTTTCAGAAACTCTAGCATTTCTCATATTTTAATTGAGAGCCTATTTGGCTACGGCTTTAAAATAGGACTTGAAGCCGTTTTTAACTTTAAATTAAAAAAATGATTGTTTGTGTAATTTGTAAGAAATTGACTTAATTTGAAAACACAACTTAAAATCGAAAGTTATTAGAAGATATTTTTTTGAATGACTTATTTTATTTTTAGAATTTGGAGTATTAAAGCCCCGCAAAAGATACTTATTTTTTTATGGAAGTTTGAAAATGGTATTATTCCGTCGAAAGAATTTTTGAGAAATAGGCTAAACAATTTGGATAGACATTTGAATTGTGGTAGATGCAATCAAGCAATTGAAAGCCAACATTATATTTTTTGGACCAGCAGTTTTGCTTCAAATGCATGGCAACATTTATTTAAGTGGTGGGGCTTCAAAGTTGATTGCTCAAATTTGAATATAAAAGAAGTGTGGAGCTGGATCAACTGGTTTAAAAGTCAGGCCATAAAAATAGGATGGAGCATTGCAATAGTTTCAACAATGTGATCAATATGGTTATGCATGATTTTAAGTGTTTAAAGGGATGAAAATTACTAATAAAGTGTTAGATTTTCTGGTTCGAAAGAGAGCCAAGAAATGGTGTGAGGTCATTGGACTCTACAAAGAGGGGGATGATTGTATTTGGGATATGAATCCTGTAGGAGCCATTCTGAAACTTCAATGCCAATGCAAGAAATTTAATAGAAATCAAGTCAGACTTAGTGGGCTTTGTAAATGGTTCTTTTTCTTTAATTAATGGGGAAAAGCAATTAGCAGGAGTTGGTCATTTACTAAAGGATGGAGGGGGAAATCTAGTGTACATGTTCTCGGGACCTGCTCAAGCTTCTTGTGCTTATGAGGCTGAAAAAAAAAGCATTAGTTTTGATGTTACAAGCCTTATGGAGTAGTCCATGGTGTATATAAGTTGAAGTGTACAATATATTCAGGCTATATAGAGTTAGTTAATAAGGTGGTAAGGTTATTAGCAGGAGGGAAACAGTACTGGATGGAAAATTATTTGTTAAGATTTTTGTTATTAATTCTTAACATTATTGAAGTAAAGTATATAAGTGAAGCTTTAATAAAGGGACGGATCAGTTAGCAAAATATGGGGCTTTGAGACCACAAATTTTGAGTTCATGGTGTTATCTGGGCCGTGACTGAAGCCCGCTTTGAATTGTGAAAACTTTTGCAAATGGTGGATTTAGCTGAGCCATTAGAAAGTTCTGGTTATTAGAGGCGTAGGAAACGAAAGGTTAGGTGGGAGAATATAAACTATAGTTTTTTATTATCAAAAGTATTATTGGCCTAGGAAGTAGTGTGGATACGGCTAAGGGTTATTGAGAAGGCTAATATTAATTATAAGCCTATACATACCTTTATATTCCCTTCGCAGTGCAGTTTCACTCTTCAAAATTCTGTAAAAGGTTAGAAGAAAAAAAATAGAAATAAGAGAAAAGTCCTAGAATGGAGGAAGAGGAAGTGGGAATTGTGGAATTGGTAGATGCAGGAGAAGTGGGAAATGTGGAATTGGTAGATGCTTCTCTGGAGAATGCCAAGAAAAGGATTTGTGAAGGTCAATGTGCATGCATGCTTTTTTGATGAGCCTATTCCTAATGGAAATCGAACAGGTATTTGGTATGTTATTCGTAATTAGTTGCATGATCTTTAAGGATCCAAGAAAGAAGGATCAATGAATTCTATGCAATGTTTGTTCGGCTTCGAAGGGCTTTTTTGGAAAACTACACTCAGCTTGTTTGGAGACAGACAATGCAGGAACTTATTGGGAATGGAGGTTTTCTGATGGTGGTGTTATTCCAGAGCACAATTATGTGGTGAATCAGCTTAATTAGAGGAGAGCAGATAGGAACCAGATTTTGGAAATCAAAACAATAAGGAAGAAAGCGAATGAAATGGCAAGATATCTAGCTCATAGTGGTGCACATACTTGGACTAGAATGATGATCATTGAAGCCCCTTTTGGCAGAATTCGTGAGATCTACGGGACTAGATACTTTGGATGAGCAGTTTGAGGAAGTTCCAGAAGATGATTTACAAGCTGAGATTGCAGTGGAGGAAGAAGTAATGGATGTGGAAGATGAGTGCTTTATTTTTTTTGGTTTTTTGAATTATAACTGATTTAGTTATTGGGCTATATAAATTATTGGGTTAGTTATTTGGGGGCCTTTGGGTTAAAAGTCTTTTGGACTAGTGGTTTGTTTCTAGCTATGATTAGTAGTACGGATTATTGAACTGGATAATTGTAATGGTTGGGCTAGATCCAATTATCTAATAATTCTTTTTTTTGCTTTTCAATAAAAAATAATTCAAATAAATAATTTATTAAGTTTAATTTTATTTTTTCAATTTTAATAATTCATAAATTACTCAGAATATAAAAATACCCAATTGATTTTAAATTTTAACTTTTTTTTATCACTTTAAATCATAAATATTAATTTAAATTTAATAGCGGTGTGCTTAATTAGACTTGTGAAATTAGGTTAATTAACCGGTCAAAATTATTCTAATCCAATAATAAAATCAGTTTGTAAGATGTATGTTGAGACTCGCCCATCCTTACATACTAGGTGGCTAAATGGCAAGAATGAGGACGTTCGAGCATGAGAACGACTGAACGAGGAATAAGAGATTGTATTTGTGGTCAAATAAGCGTACGTCTCATAGTCTATGACGAGGATTTACATAATTTTGATGAAAAAAAACATGTTAATTCACAAATCCTGTTTTGTTGGCATCCATTTCTTAACTCTTTTAAGAAACTTAAACATATTTCCTTTTTTTTATGAATTTAGACTTCGTTTGGTAAATCTTATTTTTCAGAAATAAATTATTTATTCTGGAAAAAAGTACGTAAATATGTACTTTTTTCAGAAATAATTAACTTATTTCTGCAAGATAACAAATATTAAATTCCCCATACACATTTTTCTCTAAGAAAATGTATGTAAATATGATATTTTTTCCGAAATAAGTAACTTATAAGTTCGATTTAAGATTTGGCAAATGGGACCGTTCCCACTTAGTTTATTTATATTATTTAGCACGTGACCACGTCAAGTGTACGAACATTCTTTTATATAAAGTGTGGTTAGCTTCTAAAAGCCCTCGCTTTGCACTTTGAGTTGATGATCTTGAAGTCTCCTCGAGCCTTGTGGTTTTCATGTTTAATAACCAGGGTACGGCCATTTTAGTGTTAACGTTAGAGTATAATTCTGATGATGTGGTAATGAAGCTGGTTGTGGTGGGCATAACACTAGCCTGGAGGTCTTGGGCTTTACATCCATTCATCATTGCCCAGGTTCCTTCACTACAAGAAATCTGGTTATAGACGACACGTATCAGACAACACCTAAGGGAAAAAGTGTTGCCCGAAATGATCAGACAACTGTTATTTTGTTACTCGAAAAAGTATTGTGTAATCCTACATTCACACAATGGGCCAAAACCGTTGTGTGATAAATCTTACCAGACAAGCATTTCTTAACCAGGGGTGTTGTGTAAATGCATAAGTATTTTTAAGATTAGACAAGCGTTAGCAACTAAGTGTTGTGTGAATGCCTGCAACACAATATCCAGGAAAACCGTTGTTGTATTCAGACAAGTATTTTTAGGTCTGTTGTCTAATTAGAAGTCGTACAATATGTTATCCATAGTGTTGTGTGAAACTGAACCAACACACAACATTTTTTCGAGATATTATGTGAATGAAGCATAGACAATACTTCGTAAAAAGTATTGTTAGAATGAGACAAGTGGTTTCCAATGTGATATTGTGTAATGATATTTAACACAAGTGCTTTACATAGTGTTGTATGAACTTAATCCAACACACAAGATTACAAGTTATACATATAATATAAGAGTTATCATGAGTATAAGTTCTGAGAAATGTTCATGAGCAAGCGCATGAGACATGTTTATGAATGGCTCATGAACAACTTTTTTTTTAATTAGCCAAGCTCAAGGGCTTGCTCGAGTTCGAATCCAATAATTTTTTTGCGAAGCTAAGGTCTTCATCAATTTAAGTTTAATAAGAAGATTAAAAATTTCAATAAGCAAATTCGTCATCACTTCCAGCTCCACAAGTTAAGAACTTCTCTTTGACACACAATCAGAGACTAGACAATTTCAGAATCGATTAAAGAAAGTCTTCGGATCTAAAATATTTTAATTTCTTCTATAATTAATCTACTTATTTCATTTTCCCCCACCACCAAAAAAGAAACTAGATTTCCTCGTTATAAAGACTATGGATCCAGAGAGTTGTAGATATGTCACATGTTAGCAGTCAACATTCACACATATCTAAAGGGAGGAGTGGAAGGAGATTTATGATTATGCTTATAAGCCTCAAGGAAAGGAGACAAAAAATGCGCACATTTGTTCACAAATGTAAATTGGTGTTTCTGGTTCAAAGGAAGAATACCCTGTTTTGTGTCTTCTGTCAATAATTTGACAGCAAGTGGGTTGTAACTACGTGACTACTCAAGCTCAATACATCTTGTTGTATATTTTTCTATAGATATAAATATCTTAGGACTTGCATAACAGGCCCTTGAAACTGAACCACTAATGGTAGTTGGTGTCCATGATTGATGCTCTTGCTGATAATTGTTCTGCGACCTTGAAGGTCTGCTGTTGTTGGTAATTGTTTCGCGGCCTTTGCTGATTAATGTGTTGCCTTGGAAGCTGCTTCTGCTGATAATTGCGGTGTGTCCTTGATTGCTGTTGTTGTTGCACTTGTTCTGCGGCAGCTGGAGCTTGATACCTGTATACAATGACAATGATTACAATATCAGTTTTACAAAAGACCTCTCCTCTGTTAAAGTTTTCTTGCAAGTATCTTCATGTAAACACACTAGATGAATAACCAAGAAGTCCATGAAAAAGGTCGAGAGTATTAAAAAATATACATATTGGATGATGCTAAAACAGAAATGCATAAACTCTATATCAAGCCATTCTCAAGCATTCACCAGTTCTAGGGACAATAAAATTACAGTATAGATATAGATTTACCCTGCCAAATTCTTGTTCAGCTCCTTAGTTGATAGGGTGATTGAAATCATTGAGACATTACGACTAGTCTCCACACTGCATTGTTCATAAGATTCCAAAATTGTTTTTCATCGTTTACACTGCCAAATCCTTCATCGTTTTTCATGACAAATCATTCGTGATTAGAACCAATTGAAATCTAAAATTGTATAAAGTGGAAAGTTACTGGTTTATAATTCTTACGGTTGTAATTCTTATAACTATATATAGTGAAACTGTGAAAGAGACTAACAAGTCAGTGACATTATCCTTGAAACAGTGGAGACATGAACAGGAACGAGACAAGAGGTGGTGAAGAGGAGGCATTACTTGGTTTAAAGTCAAGATCCATGTACAAACTACTGGAAAGTAGGGACCTCGGCTGAAGCAGCAAAGCTCAGAACCAGAAACGTCCCAAATGAAATTAACTGAACAAAATTCACATCTTCATATTAGAAACTAAAACCACTCTGCTCCACACTATGCTTATCTAGTAATTGCAAGTTGGCTTAAATATTCTGAAACATCGTGACAACTAGCGGTAGATAGTTATTCCCAACCATATGCAACAAACACATATGAACAATTAAAAATATGCACATACCCACACACATATAAACCTCATCAGTTAAGCATGTTCACTAATTTCTCAAGCATATACATGATCATATACATACATACATACACATGTATCAACAAAATCAATCATGTAGTCATGTATATATAAACATATGCATCATATATACACAAAAACGAAGAGAGACTAAGTACCTTAAATCGAAGAAATATCCCAAGAAGCCCAAAGCAAAGCCTTAAATCCCTAAGACAAAGAGATAAAACAAATTAAAGAGATACATTGAACTATTAAACTCTTTAATTGAAAAAATCATAAACAAAAAATCCCTAATTAAAACACAAAAAAAACCCCAATTTCGATAAATCGATTGAAGAAGCCCCAATTTCGATCGAACAAATCGATCTGTACAGCTCAAACTCGACTGAAATTTACAGAGAGAGAGAGAGAGTGCGTGAGTGAGTGTCAGAGGAGCTGGAGGGCGGCAACCAAACAATGAAAATTTTGGGTTAGGGGGGAAATTTTGCGCCTTTAACATTTTTCAACGCCTTTAACATTTTTAAAAATTTAAATTTTAAAAATTTAAATTTTACATATATGTACATATATATATATATAATATTTATGATGTAAATAATAAATTTATCTTGTACAACTTTTTAATAAATTTATCGAACCGTACGGATGTTAGTAAACACTCATTTTAGTGTTGGGAAGCAAAACTTTTACTACGTTTTTGTTAAAATCTCGTACAACCTGACCTTTTTATTTTTTGATTATTTTTTTCCAACACTAAAATGGGTGTTTAATAACTTTCGTACGGTTCGATCGTCGAAGAAATCATTGAAAAAAATTATTCAGTGAATCTGGATCGTGCCTCGTTAAAAGAAGCAACACTTTTACTACGTTTTTGTTAAAATCTCGTACAACCCGACCTTTTTATTTTTTTATTATTTTTTACCAACACTAAAATGGGTGTTTAATAACTTTCGTACGGTTCGATCGTCGAAGAAATCATTGAGAAAAATTATTCATTAAATCTGGATCGTGCCTCGTTAAAGGAAGCAACACTTTTACTACGTTTTTGTTAAAATCTCGTACAACCTGACCTTTTTATTTTTTGATTATTTTTTCCCAACACTAAAATGGGTGTTTAATAACTTTCGTACGGTTCGATCATCGAAGAAATCATTGAAAAAAATTATTCAGTGAATCTGGATCGTGCCTCGTTAAAGGAAGCAACACTTTTACTACGTTTTTGTTAAAATCTCGTACAACCCGACCTTTTTATTTTTTGATTATTTTTTCCCAACCCTAAAATGGGTGTTTAATAACTTTCGTACGGTTCGATCGTCGAAGAAATCATTGAAAAAAATTATTCAGTGAATCTGGATCGTGCCTCGTTAAAGGAAGCAACACTTTTACTACGTTTTTGTTAAAATCTCGTACAACCCGACCTTTTTATTTTTTTATTATTTTTTACCAACACTAAAATGGGTGTTTAATAACTTTCGTACGGTTCGATCGTCGAAGAAATCATTGAGAAAAATTATTCAGTAAATCTGGATCGTGCCTCGTTAAAGGAAGCAACACTTTTACTACGTTTTTGTTAAAATCTCGTACAACCTGACCTTTTTATTTTTTGATTATTTTTTCCCAACACTAAAATGGGTGTTTAATAACTTTCGTACGGTTCGATCATCGAAGAAATCATTGAAAAAAATTATTCAGTGAATCTGGATCGTGCCTCGTTAAAGGAAGCAACACTTTTACTACGTTTTTGTTAAAATCTCGTACAACCCGACCTTTTTATTTTTTGATTATTTTTTCCCAACCCTAAAATGGGTGTTTAATAACTTTCGTACGGTTCGATCGTCGAAGAAATCATTGAAAAAAATTATTCAGTGAATCTGGATCGTGCCTCGTTAAAGGAAGCAACAATTTTACTACGTTTTTGTTAAAATCTCGTACAACCCGACCTTTTTATTTTTTGATTATTTTTTCCCAACCCTAAAATGGGTGTTTAATAACTTTCGTACGGTTCGATCGTCGAAGAAATCATTGAAAAAATTTATTCAGTGAATCTGGATCGTGCCTCGTTAAAGGAAGCGACACTTTTACTACGTTTTTGTTAAAATCTCGTACAACCTGACCTTTTTATTTTTTGATTATTTTTTCCCAACACTAAAATGGGTGTTTAATAACTTTCGTACGGTTCGATCGTCGAAGAAATCATTAAAAAAAATTATTCAGTGAATCTGGATCGTGCCTCGTTAAAGGAAGCAACACTTTTACTACGTTTTTGTTAAAATCTCGTACAACCCGACCTTTTAATTTTTTGAATATTTTTTCCCAACACTAAAATGGGTGTTTAATAACTTTCGTACGGTTCGATCGTCGAAGAAATCATTAAAAAAAAGTATTCAGTGAATCTGGATCGTGCCTCGTTAAAGGAAGCAACACTTTTACTACGTTTTTGTTAAAATCTCGTACAACCCGACCTTTTAATTTTTTGAATATTTTTTCCCAACACTAAAATGGGTGTTTAATAACTTTCGTACGGTTCGATCGTCGAAGAAATCATTGAAAAAAATTATTCAGTGAATCTGGATCGTGCCTCGTTAAAGGAAGCAACACTTTTACTACGTTTTTGTTAAAATCTCGTACAACCCGACCTTTTTATTCTTTTATTATTTTTTACCAACACTAAAATGGGTGTTTAATAACTTTCGTACGGTTCGATCGTCGAAGAAATCATTGAAAAAAATTATTCAGTGAATCTGGATCGTGCCTCGTTAAAAGAAGCAACACTTTTACTACGTTTTTGTTAAAATCTCGTACAACCCGACCTTTTTATTTTTTGATTATTTTTTCCCAACACTAAAATGGGTGTTTAATAACTTTCGTACGGTTCGATCGTCGAAGAAATCATTCAATTAATATGGATCGTGCCTTGTTATAGGAAGTAGCACTTTTGCTACGTTTTTGTTAAAATCTTGTACAACCCGACCTTTTTTTTTGATTATTTTTTCCCAACACTAGAATGAAATTTTTTTAACTTTCGTACGATTCGATATTCAAAAAAATATTCAGAAATTAATTAAACTAATTAAACTATTTAATTCTTAATATGTTGTAAAATTAATTAAGTAACAATATATTTTCTCCCATTCTCCCGCTTATCCAATATTTCATTTCCCCCTCTCCAAAATTTTCATTTTTTGTTTCCCCCCTTTGCTCTCTATGTCCAAACACATACATAAACCCAGATCTACATCTCTATATCTCTGTATCTAAAGTTCATCTCTGTTCTATTTCTCTCGGTGTGGATTTAAGAAGCCCTATCTCCACTTAAGAAGCCCATGCTTTTTCTCATAAACAAAAAAATCTGCAACATAAATTAAATCCACCCCTCGTTTTCTCTCTCCCCGCTCAAGAACCCTAACCCATCTCCCTGAACTCGAAAGTGGTCACCCCTAATTGGTTCAATTGGTTCGATTGGCCAGCATACTTCTTGAGTGGCCAGGTTTCACCCTCTCTCTTATGTATTGAGATATAATGCACATATCAATTAATTAGTGTTTGATAATGTACTGCTTAGGTCCTTGTACTTTGTATGTAACCTCTTAGATATGAAATTGATATAGTGAATTGTTTACTTTATTGTTCTTCACTCGGTAAAAATTATTGGATTCTGTGAAATTGATATAGTAAAATGTGTTTTGAGAGACTGGCATTATTTACTTATTTAGAACTTGGCAGAAGTTGTATGATAAAAGTACTTATAACTATTGATGTTAAATAATAGGAGCATCAAATGGTATTGGAATAGAAACTGCACGTGCTCTTGCTTTGGGTGGAGTACATATTGTTATGGGAGTAAGAAACGTTAATGCCGGAAACAAAGTTAAAGAACAAATACTTGCAGAAGCCCCTGATGCTAAGATTGATGTCATGGAAATAGATCTCAACTCACTGGCATCTGTAAGCGAATTTGCTTCGGAATATAGTTCCTCTGGTCTTCCCCTGAACATCCTCATGTAAGATACCTATTTGATATTGTTTTAGGTGCAATATTGTCTTCCACTTCTTTTTCCTTGCAGGAATTGAATTGCTCATGTTTGGTGTCAAAAGTAACAATGCAGGGATTATGGCACCTCCTTTCACCCTTTCTTTTTCAATCTTATTCTCTTCTAATGTAACCACACATCAAATAAAGCATGTGGATATGTGTTATATTTTTATTGTCGATATGACTTCTCTTACGAGCCCGACTATGCAATTCAGTAATATTGTGTTGGCTTAGTGCAGTTTTGTCACAATGGTATGATTCGGTCCATGAGCTTGTTCGGTATGATTCCCCTTGCAACCCTTCACGCTACTACATTGAACCGAATGATTCACACAACTGCATTGAAGCTGTTATGGATACTGCAGGAGAGGATGGACCTTCTCAAGATACTAGTTCTAGTGAAATTGATCACCTTAAGCCTGACAATCATTCTCAGATTTGTATGTATGTATATAGATTGGTCTAGCAGATATTAGACCTATTTTTTTATGGTTGTGTAATGATTGTATTAAATCTACATTCTTGACATTGTTTTTATTAAGTAATGTATAATTTATATTAAAATTGGTGTGTTGATTGTATTGTCTAGCATAGTTTTTTTGTCTCAATAAACCATTGTCTAGTCTAATTTTAGCCAATGGAGGCATCTTTAATAACTGTTGTTGTAAATCATATGAGACAATAGCTACGTAACAGACAACACCTCAATATACAACAGGAAACAAAGGTATCATACAACGGACAAAAATCGTTGTCTAAAATAATTTTAAACAAGAGTTATATACTAATAAAGTGTTATCCTTCCTACTCTACAACAACATGCCATATGAGATAACATGTTGTACATCTAACCATAAAACAAATCGTTTTTGCTAAGAAACCATTGTCTGTAGTGACATACAACAACAGCCCTGATCAAGTAAAGGATTGTATCTTTTGCACTTCAACAATAGGGTTTCTTTTAAAAACCATTGTCTTTACTGCTTAAAACAACAATATATTCGTTAAAACGTGTTGCATTATTGGAGTTTTGACAATAGGTTTCCAAAGAAGTGTTGTTGTTTCTGGGTATCAGACAACTCTTTTCAGGTGGCTTTTACTTGTCTTTCAATTTTCACACAACAGCTTGCTGTGTGTTGTCTGAGGTGTGTATCAGACGACTTCTCAATAGTCAACAGTTTTCGGGAGGTTCAGACAACACGTTTTGAGTGTCGTCTAAAGCAAAAATCCTTGTAGTGCTTGTTGTAGAAAGCCTATTTAGGTTGACCTGTGAAAGCCTATTTAGGTTGACCTGTGAGATTGGGTAGACATTAGGATGATACACGTTAGGATGGGTATTACGTTCTAAAATTTCATTTAGTTTTGTCCAATTAACAACTATTTTACTTTTATGATATATTTTTTTTGAAGTGAAACTTTTCAAATATTTGGTCATGGTTGGACTCAGTTTCTTCTCTCTTTCTAATCAATCCGGTACCTTTGAATTTTGTCTTTGTTAGTGAGTCACCATACGTTTTTAAAGACCCTGACATGAATGATATTATTTTTAATTATCAAGAATGTTAGATAAATGAAAGACTATGTTTCTTTAAGGAGGATGCATGATTTATTAAATGTCCTAAGTGCAATTAGGTTGAGTATAATTGGTGCGATTTATAAGGAAGTCAATGCTCTTTGAAGATGCGGATATATAAGAATTTGTCTAATAGTTTTAATTCCAGGAGTCTTGAAAATTTTGTTAGCTTCACCAATGATAAAAGTTGTAACTTTAATTTTGCGATAAGATGGGAGACCATCTATAGGCTTGATCTATTAGTTGTGCTAGATTGGTCTTATGGGTAGTTTTTAGCCTTCTAATTTTAAATTTGTTATATATGTTCACAAAATTTGTTATATATATGAAAATAAATTATTTCTTGAGTTATAACTTTATCTTCTTGTTTATTTTCATATATTTTTTTAGACTTTGAATAACATTTCTGATTGTTTCGTGTTTAGTCTTACATTTTGAATTATACAATAGAAAAAGGTCCATTATGTTTTTTTTTGTTTGCTTCTTCGAATCAATTAAACTTTAAGTATTTTAGAATACAAATCCTTAGTATTTTCTTTATTATCTATTTGTAATATGTGTTTTTGAATTTGCTTAGTTTTTTTTCCCATACTCATACTCATATATGTATTGGTAGTTCACTTGTAAGATTGTATATTCACATTATTTTGATACTGGTAGCCTCTATTTCTTTTTACTAATAGAAATTTTTTTTCTCAGTTTATTCAAATTATGTTTAAAACACTCATTCCAAAATATATAATTTAATTATTTTATTTTGGGGACGCTCAAAATAAATAATTAAATGAAATGGTATTATTAATTTTAGGGATGCCTAAAATTAATAATTCAGTAAAGGAATTAAGTGTTATGTATTCTAAGTATTTTTATTTTATTTAAAAAAAACAACTCTCAAGGTATTTCAAATTATCTATATTTTATGTTATCTAGCGGCTGTCATTTGCCATCCCAAGTAGGTTTTAAAAACATATATATATTTTCAAGACTTATTCAAAGACCAATAACTTTAGTTTAATCTGCCTTAACAATCGGAATCTTTTCTTATTATTCAATTGGACAATGATTTTCTTCTAATTGTATGTATCTAATAAAATGTTGAAGTGTTATAATTTAACAAGTTTAGTAGGACTTGGATGAGATTAAGTTATTTATTATAATATATGTTGTATGCAAGTTATTTAATATTTGCTTTAGAATATAATTTCGTTTGGAAATACTAATTTTTGTTTTTCCTGTATATTTGTTTCTTATTAGATACTTATGCATCTGATCCATATAGTTTACATGTGTTGACTGTTTTAAGTTGAGTTAAATGTTATTTATATTTTATTTACAATATATATGATAATTTAATTTATTTCAGTTTGGATATATTTTGTTATGGGTCTCATAATCTGGACACATGGATAGTGAACATGTAGAGACACATGTTGTTAATTTTGATATTTAAAATAAACTAATATCACTAGTGAACCTTAAAATTAGGAGTTATATTGTGTATTTAGCCGTACTAGTCACTAGGAGGGAAACAGGAGAAGAGAAAAAAAAAAGAGCGGCATGTGAGAGACAATGGAGAAAGGACAAAAAGGACCGTAAATATTATATAATTTTAGTCAATTACAAACAAAGTTATATATTTCGTAATTATGTGCTATGCTTAATTGACGCACTTAATTAATTATTTTCTAGCCTATTGTCTATTAGTGTTTATGCATGCTTATTGAGTTCAGAACTTTGTATTTTTACAAGTCAAGTTATTTGACATTTCGTAGAGTGTCATACGAAAATTTATATCATATATGTGTGTAATGTGCCTTGATTAGTTTAAATCGTGTTAGACTAGATTGTTGCTAATTTAATTAAGCTATTATATTTCTTGTATGAGATTGTTTTATAAACTATTTGAATATAATTATATGTCAAATTGCTAATACTGAAGATGTTAACTTAAATAATTTGTTAATTGTTTATAGCTAATGTTAAGGCATTCTTAAATTTATGTATAAAAGTACTCAACCCTAGTTTATTTTTGCTAGTCAAAACGTGAGTATTAGTTGTTTTAGCACTAAATGCTTTTATGAATTATTTGAACACATCATTCATTATTTGTGGTATCTAGACACTAAGTTACAACCCAATTTATTAATTAATTACAAAAAAATTAAGAGATTTTGTTATTTAGACTCTATTCCTTATTTTGATATATGTTTACATGTATATGTGTGGATGGGTGTGCCCTATTTGAAGTATATATTTATTTATTTATATTTGTTATTAGGGTGTATATTATGTAAGTTGACTTTATTATGCTAATCTTATTATTTTCATTAATTGTACTAAATGAATGTGTTAATTAGCTATTTAATATAATGTAAGCAATGATTAACGATGTGTAGTACACAATGGGTTCAAGACATTTATAAAAAAAAATGTGACTATGTAATAAGCAAATTGATTTGTATGAATTTTTTGTTTTTGTTTTTTTTCGTTATGTGCGTATTAATTATCATGCTCAATTTGGATGTGCATTTGTCAATATGTATTTCAAGATTTCTAGTAGCAAAGGATTAGGAGATTTAATAATTTGCCTTGAAGACATGACTCATATAAAATCGTTTATACTAACAGTATTTATATGCAATAGTAGTCTTGCATGAAAGAAGTAGGGAGTGAATGAAATTGCTTATAGATAATAATCACGACTAAAGTTATCACAAATGCATAAATATTCTGTATCGGTTATATATATGAGATTGTAATTGTCATTCTTGTTCATTAGAAATTTTTCAATGCTCGTATGACATTTTATAAATTAATTTGTGAGGAAAAAGTCGAAGTTATCTTTGTTGAAAAGAGCGATATATTAGACAGGAAATCATTCTTTTTATCAAAGCTCTGTGAAAGAATCATTAAGCAAGAAGAATCAATCCGTAAAAACATAAAATAAAAACAATCACACTTTTATGATTCAGGTACGAGTTTTAGTTTCGTTTGATTCCGGGGACGGAATCCCTTTTAAGGGGGTATATATGTAATATACATCAAATTTAGATATTTAATAATAATAATAATAATAAATAAATTATAATTTGATGAGGAGTAGAATTTGGGCTAGGTTATTGGCTATATTAGAATAATAATAGCAATTGGACTTAAAGAACTTTATTAGGATTATGATTAGGGTTTTAAGTATATGTATTCATAATTCTTTTAGAGGTGTCAAGATCAAGTTCATTAGATAAATTTTACCAAGGTATGGACCTCTTTTCATCTTATTCCTCGTATTTATCATTCAAATTCGTAATATTTGTGTTACATGATTCTGCCATCTTCTAAAATCCATATTTAATTCGTTATGATTCCGAATTCAATGACTCTGGACATTCTGGAAAGATCTTTTCGTTTTCTACAACTTGTATTTCACGTACTTATATCAAATTCAGAGCCAAACTATGTCAAAAATTGAGTTTTCTATAAGCAGTTTTTACAACTACGGGATTTAACAACAGTAACTTCGAAAATTTCTATAAAATTCGATTTATGTCCGTTTTGGATGATCTTTAATGATACGAAAAGCTCTTTCAAATGTCTAAAACTTTTATTCTTTGTGTTTTCTGAGATTATATCTCAAACTCTTACTAAAAGTCTAAAACATAATCAGATCTCGTTTTCAGAATTAAAATCTGAATCAGTACACTTTTTATTTGATTCCCAATTCATTTTAAATCCGATTTTGATGAATTTTATCTCTCCAGAACGGGTTTTTCGTCCTATACAACTTTCATGTTTTGAGTTTTTCCAGAAAACATCATCTAGAGGATCGAAATAGTAAATTACAGAACTGTTTAAGATTAATAATTTAAATCATTTCGCGTAATGAGAAATTTGTTATATCGGGATCTAGGATTTGAGAACTAATATTATTATTTTGTAATTAATTAGATCGGGAGCTGAAATTTTAGTGACATGCTTGTGAATATTGTTAGTGTTCTTGATCATTACTTATCGAGGTACGGATTCTCTCTCCTTTTATTCAGCGCTACTCATATTAGGATTATTTACATCTGTTTTGTTCCGTCTTTGGTTTTGCTTGCTCTTCTAATATTCGTTTTGACTGATTTGACTTTCGAAGAATTATTCAAAAACCTGTTTTGGAATATTAGAATATCTACTTTAGTGATTTTGAAAATTATGCATGTTATACATCTCTTTAGAATATTTAACTATATAGCAAAGTGTTTTTAAAGTTAAGCAAATTATTTTATTTGGACCCTTTGAGATATAAGGTATACCGAGTTAACCAGCTGTAGGGGTACTACAACCATGTCATTGCGGCAACAGTGACATGACACTTCCGTGGTAGTGTGATTGGTCATGGCGTATCCTTCTAATAGCCCAGGTGGCGAGCTTTTGCGCATTTTGATATTTGTTTCAGGATACGTGGGTGCACCCAGATTTTGATTTTATTTGGCGGTGACGTTGTATATGCCGTACACATTATCCGATTTGTTGCACACATTAGGTACCCTATGATGTATGTATCTGTATTTGTTTTGTTCTGATCTCGGTATGAAATATCCTAACCCCTCGTTGCTTCAGCCATGCTTATTTTGAAATAAATGTTTTATTATAAACTGTCAAATATAGAATACTGTTTTTTTTCTATTTTACAAAACTGTATTCCAAATACGTACTGGGCGATTGGCTCATGTCGTATTCTTTTTCTGGCAGGTGCTTAGGGCGATCTGGGATTGTGTGATGGAGAGCTACCCTTATTCCATTGATTAGGACTCGTGGACTTCCAGCATTACTTAGACATAATCATTTATTTAGAAATTATTTTAGTGCTCTGTTGCAGGTTATGGATTTTAAGTGTGGCTAAATTGCTGCTGATAAATTAATGCTAAATATCTCGAAAAAATTCAAAAAAATATTAAATAATACATAATGTTATTTTATTTGTGAGATTTTTATAAATGCATGAGGATTCATTCATGGAAAATGTTAGGTTTCCCGAATTTGATTCCAAAATTTTTTCCAAATTACATGTGTCATTCCCTGATTGGCTATAATTTTAATGGACCCGCCAAGGTCACATCAATGTCACCCCCGATTAAAATCATTCATAATGCCAACTCATTCATGCCAAATCATTCGGGAATTTTTTTTTGATTCCCAATTCTGATAACTAGCAATACTCTTTATTCATTTATGACAACTTAGTAGTAGAGATCTCTAACATTTCTAGTATTAATTTAACTGACAATCAATAAGAGGACCTCTTATAATTTGTTCTTTTTTGTCATTTTTATGTGGGATAATCATGTACGATGGCTGTCGCATTTAATATGTTTGAAGCTTTATTATACAAAATAATTAACAGGTTTTATGAAAATTTTGAATGAATATATCACTTTTTCTTATGAGTAAATTTTGGAATACAAAATTATACAAATTATGTGGTAATGGTAACATGATAAATGAGATGTTTTTATTAATAGACGTACATAATACACATGAATTCATTACATTTAATTAAATTATAAATATTAAAAATAAAATATATATATATATATATATCATTTTATAACTCTTTTTTACACAATTTAGTACCTTTACCATTTTCCTTTTCTTAATGCATGTAATTTAACGTTCTCGCCAATAGAAACTAGCAGCTTCATTCTTCCTTTTTTTTCCCCCCAAAATTGTAATAACCGCGAATTTTTCAAATAAATTTTTCCTACTCGATATTTAATTGTATTTAAGAGCGATGCACTAGTATATTTAATTAGCGCATTTTTGTGAAATTTTAAAATTTTATATATTCATATGTAAGTAAATATTATATTATATCTATTTAATTATATTTACTTGGTATTTATTAAAATTAGGAAATTTAGGAAAATAGGATTTTAGTTTTGGGTCGAATTTATTTTAGGAAACGAAATTAGAGTCTCGTTTTAATTAGCCAGCAGGGAGGAAACGAGCTCTTTTCACCAAACATTGCACTAACATTGCACTAACATGGTCATTATTATGACACTTACGTTTGTCCCCCATGTTTTGTTTCTTTTTATTAATAAACGTATGGCAATGAGTGGTCTCATCTTATTTAGCTGGAGGGTGTACCTCACTCTTTTCATAGAAACAAAAACACTCGAGTCAAATAAACATATACAAAAACAGAGTACAACATCCAGGAAACATTTCTTGTTTTTAGCCTCATTTCCCGGAGTCAAATAAATCGGGCTATATGCATACATATATACAACCAGAGTACTTGATCATATATTTTTACAAACAAGAGCAAATCCAGCTCCTATCTCTCTTTAAAACCAAAAACAAACACACAACCATATTTACATAACCACAAACAGAGTACACAAGGTAGCTATTTTTTTTATTCTGTTAATTGTTTTGTTGTTTCGTTCATTTTGAATTTGTTTGAATTGGAATTATAAGGGAGGAGTTACGGGGAGAGTAAGGAGATGATGGGTGTTGGATTCGTGTAGTGTTGATGTTGTGTGTTGTCGTGAGAGGAGTTGAGGGAGGAAGAGAGGGAGTCGAGAGAGATGGGGGTTTGGAAGAGAGGGAGGCGTGGTGGAGATAGGAGAGAAAGCGGGGGATCGACTGTAAGGATTGGGTGAAACAGCCACCACCGATTGGTGGTGGTGGTGGTGGCTATGGCGTACGGGAGTGGCAGCAGAGGGCAGAGAGACATCGGGAGAGATTCGCAGAGAGAGATGTCGAGAGATAGAGAGAAAGAGGGAGAGAAAGAGAGAGAGAGAGAGAGAGAAAGAGAGAGAGAAAGAGAGAGAGAGAGAAAGAACGAGAGAGAGATTTGTAGAGAGAGCAGGGGAGGGAGAGACGGATGGCGGTGGTGGCGAGTGGGCCCCACGTGCCGTCGTGGTTACTGTTATGGCATTTTTTTTGACTTTTAATCGAGAAATGAATAAAAAGAGGTTAAATTGATTTAGATAAAATTGGAATACTATTTTTTTTGTGAGAATTAATTAATTAAATAAAATTGTAAAATTGAGTAATTAATTAAATACGAATATTTTGGTGAAGATTTTGTGAGGTAAATTGGAGATTTAAGGTTTCGTTAATAAAAGTGGTATATTTGTGAATAAATAGAGTTAAATATGATTTTAATTTTATAAAACTGATAATTAATATTTCCGGATTATTTTTATTAACCGGATCGGACCAGATTAATTTAGGGGCTAAAATCGTATTAATATTAAATTATTTACGAGATTAAAAATGAAAGAGAAGTTAGTTAGTGAGATTAATATTAATAATTATGGATTGATGAATTATTTTATTTTGAGAATAAATAGAGATTAATATTAATTAAATTAGAGAATTCTAGAGACTTGTAGAAGATTAATAAGAGCTAATTTATTTTTGGAAAGTGCGATTTAAATAGCTAATTAATTGTTAGCGAATACTTAGAAATGATTAGAGCCCTTTTTAAATGAGAATTTTCTTATAATTAAATAAAGTGGGATTTACGAATATTAAAAATAGTATATATTTTCTAGATTTGATTCCCGAGTCCGATGGAAGAATGATTTATTCGGGAATTATTTTCTGTTATTTATTGTAGAGATTTTCGAGAGATGTTATTATTTAATATTATATTATCGGATCGGGAATATTTTATTTTGACGAATCGCTCACGTATTTTTGGTTGCCATTTTTTTAAAGAATAATTCTCGAGCCGTAGATCGAAGCCAAGTTCACGGGTAGAGTATAATTTTATCTGCATTTATTTGCACTTCGAGATCGAGGCAAGTTCCTTCCTACCCTAGCTCTTAGAGACTTGTATTTTTGTTCGTATTATTTAATTCCTTATTTATTTTCGAGCTGTCAATTATGAGATTTATTTGTTGCTCCATATGATGTAATAATTCTTTTTAGCATTATTTTCTCGTTGCGATATTTTGTTACTATTAAAATTAGTTTACTTGCGAATTATATCCATTATAAGCGTGGAATCAATTTCATTGCTATCGGGTCGATCTCATTAATTCGAGATGACTATTATTGTGATTCAGTGAAACTAATCTCATTTGTTCGAGATAGTTAAATTTATTCTTTTTAGTCGAATTTATTGTACAAATTCGATGATAATTATTGATTATCTTTTATTTGGTTCATCTCTCGAATCAACAAATAAGAGTTACAAAATAGGAATCGTTAGAGTTGGCACGCGTTGATCAAGTGAAAAATATTCTATTTAACGTTCATCAATTATGAGTATTGTAAATATTCGAGTAGTACTATTTGTTCGGTACAACTCAAAACATTCCATTTTAAGACTATTCTCATTGGTTCGAGATAGTTACCTTATTGTCAAGGTTTGGCATTTTGATCGTGTCAACCAACAAAATATTATTATTGAGAATTTACCTCAGTCCATTGTTCGGATTGGTGGAACAATTGAGTCAAACTGGCAGTCCGCCAGATTTGTAAATATTTTCCTGGAAGGATTATCTCAAGTTATCTGTTCATCAAATATTTGGGAATTCTGTATTCTACTGGTCAATTTAGGGAAAGAGGCCCATTATAGAGAAAGAGAGACCCGTGTACCGTTATACGGACACGAGGATTTAGGCACTATGCTACCAGGGTTGAATTAATAACCCACTATGATGCTAGCATTTGTACATTTATATTATATTGTTGATAACGTATTGTAGCCGTGATCGGGCGAAGTGCGATATCATTGGAAGACGGTATTCCCGGTCGGATAGTTGATCGCCCCACCGAGATACCGAGAGGTGGAAGACCAGTTTATTCTAAAATCATGAGTCATCAGAGTTATACCAATTGAGTCTTTCGAGTATTCTGATTTTGAGATGAGTATTGAGTCAGAGTCAGATTGTGATATCCAATTTATTTTAAACTTCGAGTATTTCTTTCGGTGAATCTTATTATGTTTATACACCGAGCAAGAAGAGAACTTGCTGAGCACTATAGTTGCTCATTCTTGCTTTACAACATTTTATTCAGCTGTCAAGATGGAAAGATGCGAGACGTCCAGCCAGGCATCCAGAGGAAAGGGAAAAGCTCCAGGCTATGCTGACAAGAACTAGAATATCAAGCTGGAACCTTTATCTTTCTACTTTTGTGAACTTATGTAATATATTATCCGGAGATGTAATATGTCGTATTGTAATATTGTGTGAGACTGATCTTGGATCTGCGGAGTGGGACACTTATGCTCCATTGTAATGCATATTTTGTTTTATTATTGCGTTATCGTGTGCTACATGATATTGAGACAATGTGACGACCCGGGTCCCCAGTCAGGGCGGATTTGGGGGCGTTACAAAAAATTGCAATTCTTTTTTCTTTTTCTCACAATTTGCATTTCTTTTTTTGCCAAATCAAAATTTTCAATATAATTAAGTTAGAGATAGAACAAAAATACGAAGGGGCCAGATTTTTTATAAAAAATATCAGATTTATCAGATTTTTCAAAATCAGATTGGACCATTTTTTTCTAAAATGGAGTCGGATTAGACCAGGCCGGATTTTCTCTAAAATTTCTGGCCGGATTAGATTTTTTCAAACAATTTTAAAATTAATATTTTTGACTTTTTGTATAACTATTTAATGAATTCGAGATAATATTGAAAACTTGAAAACTTTATTCAAGATTTTTTCAATTTTATAAAAAGTTGATAAAATATGAGTTCAATTTTTTCAATTCAATTTTATAAAGACGGGACCAGGCTTTTGTACCAATTTCTCAAACTCAATTTTTCCCAAATATATTTTAACTATCTTCTACCATGCTTTCAATAGTCTTTCTCACCTTTGCATTTTTCATCTCTCACGTGTTTTGCAGGGAAAAACTCCCTGAAAATTAAAGGACTAGACTAATAGAAAAAAGCAAAAAAAAAAAAAATTTATTTGGTTCACTTAAATAATCCATTAAGCATATACACAATTGGGTAGAATTCTTAAAAATCAAAGAATTAGATCAATAAAAAAAAGTAAAACGTAAATAAATTTGATTAGATTCACATCAATTATCTGTTAAGCATAATTTAAAAATTGTAAAATTGAAACTTGTATTAAACATAATAGTCATTAGAAATTATTATACTATATTTCATTGCCGACCTATTACAGGAATATTTAATTTACAATTTGAAGGAAGAGTGGATGATTTCTTTAGATTTTTAGTGATACTCCTTGATGATTCAACTCCCTTTTGATCGTCTTCTGATGTACCACTCTCTGTACATGAGATGTAATTCCGGGGTTCAAACTCCATGTCTTCATAATTTACATCTTCATTGACATCACTCCGTCCAGATCATTTCTAGCAGATATATAAGTTCCTCATCTGGCCAAGGAAGTCACCTCCTCAGGCACAACAAGTTTTGCTCTTGCAACACTTGAATCCCAACAAATCAAATAGTCCTGAATCATCAAGCAAATTTAAACTTAGGATACTTGAATATATAAAACAAAGATATTTAGTAGTACAAATATCACCATCTAACTTAATCATCCGCCTAATCACAGTATAATATTCTATGTTATTTAAAACTCCACTTGTTATTTATTTGTATACAACTCCAAAAATATAACCAGACCATGTAAAGTACACAAGCACATTTTATATGAACTTTGATCAAAAATAAAAATCAACTTGATTGTAAATTATTTGCTCCTACAACAACTAGATTGTAAATTATTTGCTCCTTTTTCTTGCAAAACTTCTCTTGTTTCCCATCAATAAAACAATGGTTTTATTAGTGTTGTGTAAATAACTAAAAAAATTAATAACAATCATACAAAACTGTTAAACAATATATATTTTTGATTGAATTGTATGTAATGTACCTTGGTGATGGGATGGACGGTATGAATTATATTACTTTTAAGTGGATCAATCATGGTAGAAATATACATCTCTTTGATAAAAAAACATTATAACAACGTTATGAATGATAAAAGAACATTATAATGAGATTATGAATATTTTACACTATATATGATGAAGAAATGAATGGGGGATATGAAGAACCAACAAAAATATTTATAAAATTTCTGATCTAATTGTGAATGGTTTATGTAGGGAGAGAGTTTGTATATTTATACTAAAAAGTAATCTGTTTCAATCGTGTAATTGACAAAAAAAGTAGTTTATTGAACAAGACATACAGTAAGTGCCCGTTTGGCTTTCATTTAAGCCAAGTCCAGAAAGTTTTAAGTCATTTTTAAAGTAGTTTATTGAACAAGACATACAGTAAGAGCCCGTTTGGCTTTCATTTAAGCCAAGTCGGTTGGTGTATCAGTGTCAATTTTTTTTCTTTTAAAATTTTTAAATGTTGATGTGTGAGTTTAATTACAATATACTTTGTCTCTTCATTTTAGTTTATTATATAATAATAAAAATAATTTTTAATCAAAAGTGATTTTAAGCCAAAATTTATGAAACACTAAATGAATTTTAAGTAAAATTATCCAAACAGTCATATTTAATTTAAGAATAGAAATTTTACTTTTAACTTAAAGCAAAAATATTGGACTTTAAATCATAAATAAATTATTTTAAACTAATCCAAACGAGCTCTAAGTAACTATCTAGATGATTCGAGATATATGAAATAAGAGCGTGCCCACATATATCTTTAACTACGTTTATATATTAATTTAAAAATTATAAATCCTCTATTTGTGCTGTAAATTTTATTCAAAAAATATACTCCAACTCCTCGTAATTTTATTAAAAATAAACTTTTTGCGTTACTTTAGCTTTTTTTCTTCTTTTTTTCTGCTATTTTCTTTGTTTTAATATGAGAGATCTACGAGAATCAACATATACAAGGATAACATAAAAAAACTAAAAAAGTAAATAAAGGTCAAAATTTCTAAATTAAGAATGGGTTTTCTAATGTGTATCTAAGACATATTCAAATAAAGTTGGTTAATTTTAATTGGTTAATATTTTTGTGCCTACAAACCATTATTATTAATATTTTTGTACACATTAGAAAAGCCGAATTAAGAAATATTGGTACTAGTTTTATCATTTTTTATCTCATAAATTTCTTCTTTCTTTTTGATTTATTTTTTAATGTTATTGTGTTTATTTAACTACTCACGAATGGAAATATGCAAAATAGAAATTAAAATTTGATTTTATTGGTGTTAAACCTTAAACACAAACATAATTCTGTTATTTATTCAAAGGTTAATTCTTTTATTAAGTTATTGCCGAAAATTTTATTTTAAAAGGTTGACATATGTTTAACAAAAAAATTTATTGTATAAAAATATAAAATACTTCTAATGATGAGAAATTATTTAATTATTAAAATAAATGTGAGTGAAATCTTTTAATGTATTGATAAAAAAATATTATCAATCATCAAAAAGAAGTTATTTTTTAATATTTTTTAATGAGTACAGAGTTCATTTGTTAAATCTTAACAATATTCTCTAAATAGTTAAAATTTTAGAACAACAAATAAATTTGAATAGTAATGAATAAGGTAATTAGATAAAAAAAATGTAAAGATAAATTTTTGAATCACCGCATAAATATGTCAAGTGTGAGTTTCTTACTTTTCAAACACAAAATCAAGTTTGAACCAGTAAAAGATAATTTTAAGAATTGGTTATGTACCTAATTATGTAAAATATCTATGAAATTAGCTACATTCAATTTTTGTGGAAAAAAAATAATTTTTTTGATTTAGAAAGATGAAAGTTCATTATCAAAAAGAAAAAAAATTGAGAGATCATGACTCTGATCTCATGTTTTCAAAAGGAAAATTGCTTGTGATGGAAAAATTAATAATGTGTTGTCAGGCTTAAAAAGTAACTTCATTAGAAATTAGAAATGGGCTCAAGAATGGGCCGTTTAAAAGCTAAAACTATGCTCCCCTAAAAAAAGATAAAACTATACTACCAATTAAATAATTATATTTTTAATTTAACAAACACGATAAAAAAAGAATGCATTAAAATAAATAAACATGATCAAACAAAAAAATTAAAGTTGAGAAAATTATTATTAACTAAAATTAAAGCAAAATTAATTTAGACTAAAGTTTAAAATATAATTTTAAAAAAACCTTACCACAAAAAAGAGTTTCAAGAATACCTAATTTTTTAAAAAAGTCATAAAAATTTTACTTTCTTGTTTTACAACAAACATGTTTTTAAAATTTATACTAACAAAAGTCAACACAAATCAATAGATTAACATTTTATTCTTTTGTAAAGATTCTAGATTTGGTACTTAAGTTGTAAATAAATTAAAAAACAATCCGAAAATCCAAAATAAATTAATTAATAGAGAATCTAAATATAATAAGTACAAAAAATCCTATAATAATTTAATAATTTAAAAGTTACAAAAATATTAAATTTCATTAAATTTAAAGTAAATTATTAAAGAATAAAACTAAAAAAATATTCATTTCCAAATTAATTAATTATTATTATTATAGGAAAAAGATTTGTAATAACACAAAACTTACCAACAATTAATAAATAAGGATAAAATAGCAAAAAATCATATTGAAAAATAAATCACAAATTCATTCTTTATATAAAATAAACAAGTATACAAAACATACCATCGTATACAAATATAAAAGATAGTATAAACTTTGTTTAAAAGAAGTACAAATATATGGGTCACACGTATGTTAAATTACAATAAATATTCTAATAAATAAAAGAAAACACAGAAACAAAATATGAAACAAAATATATGTTAGACTAAACCTTAAAATATAATTTTCAAAAAAACCTTTACCAAATAAAAGTGTGTTCTTACTCTCCTTCATAAGGACAAAATAGTTGAATTAATGAATGCAAAGTCAGCTCTTTTTTATTAGGACTTTCCAACTCTATCAAAAAAAGAAATCTTAATTCAACAGAAAGAACTGATGGAAAGTTTTAGTAAGAAGACAGATAAAAGAGTTAATTAATGAATGCAAAGTCAGCTCTTTTTTATTAGGACTTTCCAACTCTATCAAAAAAAGAAATCTTAATTCAACAGAACGAACTCATGGAAAGTTTTAGTAAGAAGACAAATATTCATACTACAGGTAGAGGATGAGGCAGATGAGTTGGAGGTAGAGGTAGAGGAAGGAATCCTACTCTAACTGCTCCTAGACAGAAAAAGTCTAGTGGAATAAGAAAAGGGGAGATAACTGGAGATTATCCTATAATTCCTAATGAAATAATTCCATAGACTCTTTTAGCTATTGTACATGATGATCTACAAGAAGAGCAAGATCACTTATCAGCAATGAAAAGAAAAGTAGCTGTGAAAACACAGGTTACAAGTGTTGAAACAGTTTAGACTACTAATCCTGACACAATCTCAATTCCTGTTCAATTCCTGATGCTGATTCTGATGAAGCTGATATCTTGATAGAACTTGAAATTATTATTCTTACTGTTGTGGTTAAATTTCACGATCTGGAAGTTGATGAAGAGAGACTGAAGATTGATGAAGAAAGATTCAGAAGATTTGAAAGAGAAAAAGAAATCAGGGAAAAAGCAAGAGATATTGAAGTTGAAGAAACCAAGAATTATGTAAAAAGTATAAAAAGGTCTAGCAGGATGCTATGGTATGATCATAGAAAACAAGTTCAGGAACAACAAAAGAATTATTCACATGCCAAGAAGAAAGCCAAGAAGTGGAAGAACATTGATGATTGGACTTACAATTGACCAGCTATTTTCCAATATGGTGAATCAATGACAGAACTTCTGTTGATTACTGAAGCTGAACCTTTTAGATCTGACATTTCACAATCACTTCGAAAATCCAGACCTCTTTGGGCAGATATTCAGTCTAGTTTGAAGGGATTGGAACCCAAAACAAGAGGAGGTATTGGTTCTCATGAAGTTGAAATTCTTTCTACTGCACAGATAAATCAACATGCTCTAGTTGACAGAATTTGTGATGAATTAACTACTGAGCATCTATAGAAGCTTGAAGCTGTTGAAGTTATTACTAATTATCATGGTGGTGCTAAGAAAACACAGAAGATGTTATATTTCATGAAGGGTGGTAGTGTTAAGAAGATATCCTTGCAAGAGATGCTAGTAATTAAATCTACAAAGGAACTGAAATATGTTTATTATTTGCTCAAGACTGAGAATGAAGTAAGCAAGTTATGGTCAAGAATGATTCTAACAACTATCAGAAAAAGGTTTGCAGAGAGATAACAAAGGTATGATGGGAATTATATACCTTTGTACATTAGTACTGAAGATAAGGAAGTTGAAATGCAAAGAAACAGTGCTGTTAATGAACTGATTCTAGGTTTGAAACAACTTACTCTTAATCCTGGAGCAAAAGAATATGCTTATCTATTAGTTAAAAATCATCATTTGGAAAGGAGTTCAATACAAAATCTCAGAGCAGCTATTTATCAGATTAATGAGAAAGATGAAGATCTCAAGAGTCTGAAGGAGAAACTGATTCAAATTCTTGAAAACAAGGAAGAAGAGTTACTATCAAACTTCTTGAAGATGAATCTTTTCTACCAAAGAATTTCTGAAACTGTTCGTGAAGATTTTTAGAACATTTTGTTTATGGTTTTTGACTTCATTGAATCAAGGAATTTGTGCTTTATTTACAAAGTACAAATTGGGGGAGATTGTTGGAAATACTGATTCAAGTGATGTTAGGATCTGTCCTAAGGAGCTGATTAGGATTGCATGAGTGACATCATCAGTATTGGTGATCGTCTGGATTTGAAGATATATCAGGATTGGAAGACTGATCAAGATTGAAGATTGTGAAGATATCTATTACTCCTTGTTTTCAGGAGAGATTGATATGTCGGTTCCTGACTAGTAGGAACGTAGCTATCAATTAAGATATGTACTAAGAGTTGTATGTAATTGATTTAACATATCTTGTACTCCCTCCGTCCCAACAGGTTCTTTACAGTTACTATTTTGGGACGTCCCACCCATTTCTTTACATCATCAAAAATATTAACTTTTAACAATAAAATACATTATTACATCCACTACTTCACTCTACTTTTTGAACACTTTACACTATTACACCCACTACCCCATTACTTTACTCTACTTTTTCAACACTTTACACTATTACACCAACTACTCTACTTATTTTAACAATAAAATCACTATTACACCCACTACTACACTATTACACCCACTTTACACTGTGTTATTATATTCTTGACTTGTCCTTCGTGCCCAGCTGGGATGTAAATATCCCACCGGGATGGAGGGAGTAATTGATAGGGCAGCTGTGTGATGTATATAAACACAGTTTAAGTTTTACTTAATTGTAATCGCTTACATGAGATATCTTGTAACCTAGCAGCACTCAAGAAAAACAAAATTTTTTGAGAGAGTTTGTAACAGTTTTATATCAGACTTAATAAAGCTGTTATTTATTCATACTCGTGTTTATATTATTATTAAAATTTAAAATCTTATACAATTGCATTCAACCCCCCTTCTACAATTGTAAATTCCTGGGCAACTGTCCTAAACGATTAATTCATGATGGTTGATTTTATGGACAATTGCTTGCATCTCTATATTGCATTTACTTTTATTACAATGAGTGTTTTGGTTTTGGCTTCTACATTTCATTTGCTTAGTAAAACAGGTATCACAACTAGATCAACAAAAATTGTAAATAATGCATTAAAACTGTATATTTTATAAATAAATTAAAATAGTTTTTATCAACAGAGTCGCGATAGTTAATTTTGTTGGCAACTTCCGACGGAAGTAACGACAAATAAAGCATTGTCAAGTTGTTGCAATTCCATTGCTAAAATCAGCAATGGAAAAAAATTCTGTCGTTAAAATTTCCCCACAACTTATATTACAAAAAAAAAATATTTCGTTGGCTATTCCATCGCGATTCTTGATTGCCAACGGAATCTGGCTGTTGGCGACGGAATTTTCCGTCGCTGAATGCGGGATTTCTTGTAGTGTTAGTAGTTATTATGTTTAGTTAATTGACATAAAAAAATAAAAAACAATTGTTATTGAATTTAATCTTGGTTGAAACGTAAAATCTAAATTAAATTAGAAACATATTACATTTAGTTTAATTGGTCTAAAATTTAGTAGACTATGATCAATGTTAAAATAATTCATTGCTTAACTAATACGTGGTAGACTTGTATTATGATGAAGGCTGTTCAAAAACAATTCTTTTTTTTAAAGTCAAGCTCATACATTAAACCAAACATAAAATGTCAGAAAGTACAAATGGAGAAATTTCCGTGGCACAAGGATTTTTCCAGACCTGCTCAACACCAAAAGGAAAGATGTTAGCAAGCTGATGAGCAACAACATTCCCATCTCTTCTCACACGAGACCATATAACCGATGAAAAATACTACTTGTTGCTAAAACATCCTCCAACACAGAATCAATATTGGAAGAGATAATAGCAGCTTTTAAACCGTTTAAAAGAAGATTTTAAAAGGTTATGATAATAATATATTAATTTTAAAATACACTACAAAAAAATAGGAAATTTTAATAGTGTGAAATTATAAACATAACAATCGAAAATTGATAATGTAATATTAAATTTACCCGAAAATGATTATTAAGTTTAATAATACAAATATATAAAAAATATTTACCTTTTTAATTTTATATAATACTATTAGCATAAATGAATAACTGATTTGGGAAAAAATATAGAGTCAAGATTTCCAAAGTTATTTTCTACTAGAGAGGCGGGTTATGTTTTTGGTTTGTACTTTGAAATTAATGATTTTGTGTTTTAAAGTATGCTTCCAGTTAGTTTGCTCAAAATTCTGTTCGTAATCTAATTAAATTGTGCTTAAAGTTATTTACGAAAAAAGAAAAAGGAACCTGCTCTGAGTTTCTAGTGCTATTATCGTGGTCCTATTTTTTATTTATTTTAATGAAGTACGTGGGTCTTAGCACTACTTGTGTTTATGTATGCTACACCCTAATCTTATTATTTATATATGCAAGTTAAACTGATCATGTTAAAAGTTACTGTATGAAGATTCGAGTAAACCTAATAATATATGAACTGATTGATAAATGGACAGTGGGCTAGACTAATGAACTTATAGATATATATTTAATAAATTACCAAAATTCTAAATGGGTTGGGTTGGGTTGGGTTGAGTTAAAAAAATCCAAACCCATACCCAACCCATTAATACCGAGTTGAAATATTTTTAACCCAACCTTACTTTCGTTTGAAATTAATAGGGTTGGGTCGGCCGAATATAGGGTCAGTTTGGGTCGGGTTGGTCGGTTTCACCAACCCGTGTACACCCCTGTTATGAACGAAGCAATGGTGCTTTTTTAAGCTGAGGAATTTTGACGAGAAATGAATAACATTTGAAACATGGGTCAAAATATTTTGGTTTACTGGGCCTGTTTTTGAAACACCTTAGGCTTCTTGTCATGCCTGGACCAAAAAACCTGGTCAATCTCATTCTGAACTCTCAAGTCTCAAAAACACTAATACTTTGTAACGAATGGGTTAGTCTCAGGATCTCACCATACATTTTACCGGCAAAAAAATAAAAGAAAAGCAAAAAATATAAAAAATGGAAAGAAGAAAGAAAGAAATAAAATAAATAAACATGGTGTTACAATGCAGTTTGTTGTTCGTTTGCTACATACCCCGAAAATAATCCCGAAATTGTTTCTGAATACCATGTGGCATCATTTGATTTATGGGATTCATATTACACATGAGGGACCCATCACATCATTGAAAAGATAACCAATCATATGATGACAACTCAACATTCGGGAATGGTTTTGGGAACGCTTTCAGAAACTCTAGGATTTCTCATATTTTAATTGATTTTGCTACGGCTTAAAAATCAGACTTAAAGCCATTTTTTACTTTAAATTAAAAAAATGTTTGTTTGTGTAATTTGTAAGAAATTGACTTAATTTGAAAACATAACTTAAAATCGAAAGTTGGTAGAAGATATTTTTTTGAATGACTTATTTTATTTTTAGAATTTGGAGTGTTAAAGCCCTGCCAAAGATACTTATTTTTTTGTGGAAGTTTGAAAATGGTATTATTCCTTCGAAAGAATTTTTGAGAAATAGGAATGGCAACATATGAATTGTGGTAGATGCAATCAAGGAATTGAAAGCCAACATCATATTTTTTGGGCCAGCAGTTTTGCTAGGAATGCATGGCAACATTTATTTAAGTGGTAGGGCTTCAAAGTTGATTGCTCAAATTTGAATATAAAAGAAGTGTGGAGTTGGATCAACTGGTTTAAAAGCCAGGCCATAAAAATAGGATGGAGCATTGAAATAGTCTCAACAATGTGATCAATATGGTTATGCATGATTTTAAGTGTTTAAAGGGATGAAAATTACTAATAAAGTGTTAGATTTTCTGGTTCGAAAGAGAGCCAATAAATGGTGTGAGGTCATTGGACTCTACAAAGAGGAGGATGATTATATTTGGGATATGAATCCTGTAGGAGCCATTCTGAAACTTCAATGCCAGTGCAAGAAAATTAATAGAAATCAAGTCAGACTTAGTGGGGTTTGTAAATGGTTCTTTTTCTTTAATTAATGGGGAAAAGCAATTAGCAGGAGTTGGTCATTTACTAAAGGATGGAGAGGGAATTCTAGTGTACATGTTCTCGAGACCAACTCAAGCTTCTTGTGCTTATGAGGCTGAAAAAAAAAAGCATTAGTTTTGATGTTACAAGCCTTATGGAGTTGTCCATGGTGTATATAAGTTGAAGTGTACAATATATTCAGGCTAGATAGAGTTAGTTAATAAGGTGGTAAGGTTATTAGCAGGAGGGAAAGTGTACTAGATGGAAAATTATTTGTTAAGATTTTTGTTATTAAATCTTAACATTATTGAAGTAAAGTATATAATTGAAGCTTTAATAATGGGACGGATTAGTTAGAAAAAGATGGGGCTTTGAGACCACAAATTTTGAGTTCATGGTGTTATCTGGGTTGTGACTGAAGCCCGCTTTGAATTGCGAAAACTTTTGCAAATGGTGGATTTAGCTGAGCCATTATCAAAAGTATAGCCTTTTTAGGCGTAGGAAACGAAAGGTTAGGTCGGAGAATATAAACTATAGCTTTTTTATTATCAAAAGTATTATTTGCCTAGGAAGTAGTGTGGATACGGCTAAGGGTTATTGAGAAGGCTAATATTAATTATAAGCCTATACATGCCTTTATGTTCCCTTCGCAGTGCAGTTTCACTCTTCAAAATTCTGTAAAAAGTTAGAAGAAAAAAAATAGAAATAAGAGAAAAGTCCTAGAATGGAGGAAGAGGAAGTGGGACTTGTGGAATTGGTAGATGCAGGAGAAGTGGGAAATGTGGAATTGGTAGATGCTTCTCTGGAGAATGCCAAGAAAAGGATTTGTGAAGGTCAATGTGCATGCATGCTTTTTTGATGAGCCTCTTCCTAATGGGAATCGAACATGTATTTGGTAAGTTATTCGTAATTAGTTGCATGTTCTTTAAGGATCCAAGAAAGAAGGATCAATGAATTCTATGCAATGTTTGTTCGGCTTCGAAGGGATTTTTTGGAAAACCACACTCAGCTTGTTTGGAGACAGACAATGCAGGAACTTATTGGGAATGGAGGTTTTCTGATGGTGGTGTTATTCCAGAGCACAATTATGTGGTGAATCAGATTAATTAGAGGAAAGCAGATAGGAACCAGATTTTGGAAATCAAAACAATAGGAAGGAAGCGAATGAAATGGCAAGATATCTAGCTCATCATGGTGCGCATACTTGGACTAGAATGATGATCACTGAAGCCCCTTTTGGCAGAATTCGTGAGATCTATAGGACTAGATACTTTGAATGAGCAGTTTGAAAAAGTTCGAGAAGATGATTTACAGGCTGAGATCGCAGTGGAGGAAGAAGTAATGGATGTGGAAGATGAGTGCTTTCTTCTTTTGTTTTTTTAATTATAACTGATTTAGTTATTGGGCTATCTAAATTATTGGGTTAGTTATTTGGGGGCCTTTAGGTTAAAAGTCTTTTGGACTAGTGGTTTGTTTCTAGCTATGATTAGTAGTACGGATTATTGATCTAGATAATTGTAATGGTTGGGCTAGGTCGAATTATCTAATAATTCTCTTTTTTTGCTTTCCAAAAAAAATAATTCAAATAAACAATTTATTAAGTTTAATTTTATTTTTTCAATTTTAATAATTCATAAATTACTCATAATATAAAAATACCCAATTGATTTAAAAATTTTACTTTTTTTTATCATTTTAAATCATAAATAATAATTTAAATTTAATAGCGGTGTGCTTAATTAGACTTGTAAAATTAGGTTAATTAACCGGTCAAAATTATTCTAATCCAATAATAAGAGCAGTTTGTAAGATGTATGTTGAGACTCGCCCATCCCTACCTACTAGGTGGCTAAATGGCAAGAATGAGGACGTTGAGCATGAGAACGACTGAACGAGTGTAATATCTGGGAATTTCGTACTATTTAAATAATATTATTTGGCATTTAAAATATTATTATGTGCCTTAATTGATGAGTCATTACATGTTTGTGTGATTTTGAATATATGTTACGTGTCTAATTGCTAGCTGTGTTGACGTGAAATTTTATTAAAATTCTGTATAGCTTTTAAATGTTAAAACATGATTTTTGTTCACTTAAACATTTTTGTAAAATTATGGGAGTTAGTAAAAATCATGAAAATTCTTGTTTTATTATCTTTATGCATTTAAAGACTTTTTAAAAATAAAAGTTTAATTTATTTTCGCATTAAAATATTTTACAAGGATTTTTCCAATTATTTTCCTTTTTAAAATATTAAAACTTGTAAAATTCAAATCTTTTCATAAAATGATTTTAAAAATGTTTTAAAAATATATTGAGGAAGAGAATTCCCTATTTTAATTTTATGTGTCAATAAATTATTTTTGGATCCAAATATCTTGTAAATAGAATTATTTTACAAGCCTTTCATTTAATTAAAAGATGTATCATTAAAATGTAATTAAATTATGTGTGTGTGTGTGTAGGTTAGACAAAACCCTCCCCTCCCCCTTATTTTTTTTTATTCGGCCGAGCAAACCCCCCCCCGTGTCTTCATCTCTCTCTCATTTCTCTCAAAAATTCTCAAAACCTCCATTGATTCTCAAGCTCTGTTCAAGGTAATTTCTCCATCAAAACTATTAAGTGTCATAGATAAAAATACTCCTCTCTTCATCTTCTACAACCCCTTATCTTTTAATTTCGATTTTCACCACTTTTCAAATTAGGGTTTTCGAAAATCAAGCTTCAAAGGTTAGTTTTATGGGTGTTTTTGATTGGGTATTACTTCTTGATAGAGACCCAGGTATTTTCGGGCTCCTAACCTTCGGCCATGATCAAAAAAATGAACCAAGGGTTACATGCATGTGTTTATTTGATGATTTTGTATAATTACTAAGTGGTATATGTATGCATGTGAGTTTTTATAAGTTATTATGTGATGATTGATGATGGGTTTGAGTTTATTTGAGTTTACAAGATGTGGGTTGGTGTGTATTGTAAATTGATGTTTGTTAGTAGGTATAAATCAAAAAGGGTTTATGATTTTGATAATTAAATGTTATGAATTTGATGAGTTGAATTTATAATTTGATTTTAGTGTAAGTTTACAAGTTAGTGATGATGAGTTGTGTTAATTTTCATTGTTGATCAAGATTATGTGTGTAAGTAATGGTGTATGTCATTGTAAGGGTTTTGTATGTGATTGTTGGTGAAGAAGAGGGAGAGGCCGAGAGAGATTGATGGAGGAGGGAGAGAGACCGAGAGGGAGGAAGAGAGAGGGAGAGAGGGAGAAGCCGAGAGAGAGAGAGGAGAGGGAGAGAGAGAGGCCGAGAGGCCGAGAGAGAGAGGAGAGGGAGAGAGAGAGGCCGAGAGGCCGAGAGAGGGAGGAAGAGAAGAGAGATTGTGGAACTTGTGTGAATAATTGTAAGTACTTGCTTGAATTGTTTAAGTGTTAATTGATTAAATTGTTTACATAATTGAATTGCAATGTGAGTTGAATTATGAATTGTATAATGAATTGTCATGGAGATGTTAGATTGACTTAGAGTTGCTTGGTGATTAGTAGTAGTCGATATTGATGGAATGGTAGCCTTTGGAGGTACATTGTGTTGTTGTGATTGATTGAGACCGATTATATTCGGTATGGTTTGACGACTATACAAAGGAGATGCCGCCGAAATTTCTAAAAATATAATAAGTGATTTCCAAAACCCTAAAGGCACATCTCCAATGTTAAGTCGTAGAATCATTATAGTACTATATCATACTACATTGTATGTTAAGTGAATTACGTGCTAAGTGACTTACATGACTTATGTGTTTACTTGTATAAATGTATGTGTATAATATGGTTATATCGTTGGGGCGTTAGCATTATTAGGATTGCTTTGTGATATGTAAACAAAAGAGGGGAAAATAAGATATTGTTTATTATCATTATTATAGGTCCGAGTAGGAGGCCTGGCAAGGAACCGATTAAGGAGGACGCTATCTAGTTTGATCTCGTGATTTAAGGCAAGTGTACTATCCTACCTTGTTGTTATCATATGATGAATGCCATGAGATATTGAATTGTTAGTTTGTTACAAACTAGTTCTTTCCGACCTTATTATTGTCATATACCTTGTGATTGATTTCATATCCCCTGAACTTGACTTGACTTGCTAATCGATAATCATATTTCTTGGAAAGCCTTTTTATAACCTTATCGAATTCTTGAATTCTTGAACCAACTCCTTAAATATCTTCTTGTACTTAAACTAGTTTCTATCTAAAAACGATTGTTGATTCTTGATTAACCTTTCGTGATTAACCTTTCTTGAATTAACCTTTCCTGACTTAACCAAGTTATACTAAACAGAATCCCAACTCCCAAGAATTCAAAATGATTGACTTTCTTCACTATACCTTGTCATTTATTTGAAATTGAGAATCCTATTCTTGTTGATTAACAACTTGATATAACATTGATATTCTTATTTCTTTGAGATGAATTGAATTTGATAAACATTGTTGGACCTAAATGGAATTGGATGGAATGTTACTTTGACCGAGGCGCCGGTCCAAATCATGTTACTATTATAGGCCAATGTGTGCCTGGGATCCCCTTATATTTGGTGAACACCGTATTGGATATGCGGGTTCGGAGCTTTGTCGTGGGCTGATCACCCAGCGTTGCTCGTAGCGTCTTATCAGATATTCCAATTCCTTCTCACTTTAATTTGATATTGATTCAGTTTATACAGTTCATTTGCAGATTTCATATCTTGCCTTACAGTTGAATTATTTTGCCAGTCTTATATTGTTGTTTATGCACTTGCTGAGCAATTGGCTCAATGATATTATTTTTTTTCCTTAACCTTTCAGTGAAACTCGAAGATGGTAAGGACTCTTGAGACTGCGCGTAAGAATTGTGGTGGTTCAGGTGTAGCCTATAGGAGGCGGTTCCAGGTAGAAGGGAGTGGCGATCTAATGGATCATGTTTTGTTAGACTTTTGACTTAGTTTGTAATCTTTTGAACTTAGAATAATTTGTGGTCTGTAATAAATAAGTGATTTTGAATTGGTAGTTTATATTGTTTCAAACTCTTACCTGTTGGCGATCTAGGCGTGGGAGTGGTAATGTCTAAATAATTTATATGCATGCTTTACCATTATCTAGTTAAATTTGGATTAAGGGATTTGGGGCCGTCACAGGTTTGGTATCAGAGCCACAGGTTTGAGTCACTGAACAATATAAGTTTAGGTAACAAGATAGATCACATTTTCAATAATCACTTAGGATTAAAATAGAAACTCACTTAGAATATAAATAGTATTGTATTTCTAAAAGAATAGGATTGATTGACCCTTATTATCGAGAGTGTTTAAGTAGTATGCTTCTAAGTTTTATCTGACGCTTATATATATATATATATATATATATTATATTATTATTGGCAGCGACAGCGGGCACCAGGACCTTCAGCTCCACCTCCGGCCGAGATGGCAGATGCTGTACCTTTGTCCGTTTATCAGGAGTTACTTAGGGAGTGTGATCATCTCTATGATGAGAACGCTCAGCTTCAGAGGAGAGTTGATGCATTGTATGAGGATAGTGAGGATATACCCGAGGGCCATGTCCCGACTCTTGTCTCCAGGCTTCAGTCACTCACCGAGATGGCTAACGAGAGGCTTCGCGCTATGGTACCTTATCGAGATTGGGAGAGTTATGCTATGGTTCAGATGATGGTGGACGAGCTTCGACGTGTGACCAGCCTGTTGCTGGATAACTAGTTTTATGTTATGGGTTTTATGAGATGGCTTATAGTATAGCCATATGATTATCAGACTTATGTTGTTAGACTTTATCGTATTTTTCAGTTTCGGTTTTCGAACTTTATGTTGGTTGGTACTTTGAACCTTTGGATTTGGGTTATCGATGGATGTCATCGGTGCCATATCGTTTATTATTATCGTTTCTTTTTATCATATTACTTAGCCGCGTGAGATGGTTTAAATTTTAGGTTGTACCATGTCATATTAGAACTGTTAGACTATATTGTGCCATGTTGCGGTTAGATGTATGTTTGTGGATAAAGAGATGTTTGTTTAATATTCAGAAAATGCCTCCAAGAAGGAGCAATGCTAGAGCTAATCAAAACAGGAATCAAGATGATCAGAACAGAAATGATAATCAAGGCAATATGGATATGACCCAGCTTTTGGGACTTTTGCAACAGCAGACGACTACTTTGGCTCAGCAGCAGCAGCTACTTCAGCAACAATATCAACAATTGCAACAGCAACAAGGACAGCAACAACCAGCCCAACCTGTGGTAACTTTTAAATCTTTTCAGGCTGTGAAACCCCCAGACTTCCAAGGAACAAAGGATCCAGTTGAAGCCCAGATATGGCTTAAGGAAATGGAGAAGGCCTTCGCATTGGTGAGGGTTAGTGATGAACAGAAGGTAGAATTTGCTAGTTATTTTCTTAAGGGTGAATCTAATTATTGGTGGGAATCGGCTAAAGCATTGGAAGCAACAGAAGTGATTCAGTGGGATAGGTTTAAAAGGATTTTTCTGGAAAAGTATTTTCCTAGGTATATGCAGAATCAGATGGAGTTAAGGTTCTTTAATCTTAAGCAGGAAAATATGAGTGTTGATGAGTATGAGAAGAAGTTTACAGAATTAGCAAGGTTTGTAGGAGATTATGTGGATACGGATGAAAAGAGAGCGAAGAGGTTTCAACAGGGATTGAAGCCATGGTTAAGGAGCAGAGTTGCAGCTTTTGAGATCAACTCGTATGCAGAAGTGGTTCAGAAGGCTATGATAATAGAAGGTGAGAGTGATCAGAATCAGAAGGAAAGGGGCAATTTAAAGAGGAAAGTGGAAGCAATAGAAAGGAATCAGGATCAAGGAAAGTCAACTAATCAGATGGATAGAAAGCCCGGATTTCAGAACCAGGGAAGAAATTTTAAAAAGAATGTGCCCAGAAACAGGAACTCAGAAACCCTTCCTCAGAACCCCAATCAACCAAGATTTCCCCGACCCTCTATACCAGAGTGCAAGACATGTTCTAAGAGGCATACCGGAGTGTGTGTGAAGGCAGATATTGTTTGTTTCAAGTGTAACCAGAAAGGTCATTATGCAAACGAGTGCAGGAATTCGAAGTCGAGTGTGACTTGTTACAAGTGTGGTAAGATAGGACACCTGGCTAGGGAGTGCAGATCGCCTGTTCCAAACAACAACTTGATGAGATTGACTACCTCTACCCCAGTGAACCAAATGGTAACATCTCAGATTCCAACGCAGATTCTAAGTCCACCTGTACTTCAACAAGTTCCAGCCCTTCAAGCTCAGAGTTATCAAGCTCCAGCCTATCCAATTCATGCCCGGACCTTCAACATGAACATGAATGATGCAGTGAAAAGTTCGGATGTAGTGGCAGGTACGCTTTTCGTGAACGCCATTAGTGCAAAAGTGTTAATTGATTCGGGTGCTACTAGATCGTTTGTTTCTAAAGATTTTGTGAATAAGTTGAAGTGTGATACTCATAGGTTAAAAGAAGTTTTGAATATTGTGTTAGCTAATCAGGATCAGATACCAGTAGATAGGGTATGTTCACCTTGTGCAGTGGAGATTTCAGGTTATCTTTTCCCAGTCGCTTTGATACCTTTTCAATTAGGAGATTTTGACATTATTTTAGGAATGGATTGGCTTGCCGAGTATGATGCGCATATCGATTGTAAGAATAAGAGAGTGTCATTGAGATCTTCAGAAGGCGATAGAGTTATCTTTAAGGGGCGTAGGCAGACTAGTACGTTTCTTACCATGATGCAAACCAAGAGATTGTTAAAGAAAGGATGTGAGGCTTATCTTGCTTATGTGATAGATAAGAATCGAGAAGGAGTGGAATTAGAGGATATTCCTGTAGTCAATGAGTTTCCCGATGTATTTCCCGAGGAACTACCCGGATTACCTCCAGACCGTCAGATTGAGTTCGCGATTGACTTAGCACCAGGAACAGAACCTATTTCCAAGGCTCCATACAGAATGGCACCGTCTGAAATGAAGGAACTCGCCAGTCAACTTCAAGATTTATTGAACAAAGGAGTTATAAGACCAAGTGTATCGCCCTGGGGAGCGCCAGTATTGTTCGTAAAGAAGAAAGATGGAAGTATGAGACTTTGTATTGACTATCGAGAGTTGAATAAGTTGACTATCAAGAATAGATACCCGTTACCAAGGATCGATGATTTGTTTGATCAGTTGAAAGGAGCGTCATGTTTTTCGAAGATAGATCTAAGATCAGGATATCACCAGCTGAAAATCAAACCAGAGGATATACCGAAGACTGCTTTTCGAACAAGGTATGGTCACTATGAATTTTTAGTTATGGCTTTTGGATTGACGAACGCACCCGCCGCATTTATGGATTTGATGAACCGAGTGTTTAAGAAATTTTTGGATAAGTTTGTGATAGTCTTCATTGATGATATTTTAATATACTCTAAGACGGAAGCAGAACATGCAGAGCATTTAAGGATAGCATTGGAGATATTGAGAAAGGAGAAGTTGTATGCCAAGTTTTCCAAGTGTGAGTTTTGGTTGAAGGAAGTCCAATTTTTGGGACATATTGTGAGTAAGGAAGGAATTCGAGTCGACCCAGTAAAGATTGAAGCAGTTGTGAATTGGGAAAGACCAAGGACACCAACAGAAGTAAGAAGTTTTATGGGACTAGCAGGATATTACCGCAGATTTGTTAAGGATTTTTCTAAGATTGCTGTACCATTGACCAAGTTGACCCGGAAGAATGAAAAGTTTGAATGGACTGATAAGTGTGAAAAGAATTTTCAAGAGCTTAAGCAAAGATTGGTAACTGCTCCAGTGTTAGCATTACCGGATGATAAAGGAGAGTTTGTAATCTACAGCGATGCTTCGCATAAAGGTTTAGGGTGTGTGTTGATGCAGCATGGAAAGGTGATTGCGTATGCTTCAAGGCAACTGAAACCTCATGAACAGAAATACCCTACCCATGACCTCGAACTAGCAGCGATCGTATTTGCATTAAAATTGTGGAGACATTATCTTTATGGTGAGAAGTGTGAGATATTCACGGATCATAAGAGTCTTAAGTACATTTTTACTCAGAAGGAACTCAACATGAGGCAAAGAAGATGGTTAGAACTGATAAAGGATTATGATTGTACCATTAGTTATCACCCGGGAAAGGCGAATGTCGTAGCTGATGCGCTAAGCAGGAAGGAAAGATTGAATACGTTGACAATGACTCAAGAATTGTTTAGAGAGTTTGAGAAGTTAGAAATTGAAGTTTGTGCAACAGAGATATCAGCAGATCAAGTTTATACCATGACATTTCAACCAGTACTATTAGACAAAATTCGGAAATGCCAAGAAGAAGTGATGAGTCAGAGATTGAATGAATTGACCGGAGAAGAAATTTGTACGCAGAAAGATAACCAAGGTATTTTAAGATTTTCCTCAAGGATATGGATTCCTGATGTGAAAGAGTTGAAAGAAGAATTGCTGTGTGATGCCCATAGTTCTAAGTTTTCATTACATCCTGGAAGCACGAAAATGTATCAAGATTTGAAGAAGAATTTTTGGTGGCCAGACATGAAAAGAGAAATTGCAGAGTGGGTAAGTCGTTGTTATACATGCCAGAGAGTGAAAGCAGAACATCAAAGACCAAGTGGATTAATTCAACCATTGGAGATACCTGAGTGGAAGTGGGAGCACATCGCAATGGATTTTGTAGTAGGTCTACCAAGATCGAAAGCTAATCATGATGCGATTTGGGTTATAGTTGATCGATTGACGAAATCAGCTCATTTCTTGCCGATTAACGAGAGATTTTCGCTAGACAAGTTGGTGCATTTGTACTTGAAAGAGATTGTGACTCGTCATGGAGTTCCAGTATCTATAGTATCTGACAGAGATCCACGTTTTAACTCAAGATTTTGGAGACAGTTTCAAGAACATCTCGGAACGCAACTCAGAATGAGTACTGCTTATCATCCTCAGACAGATGGTCAGAGCGAAAGAACGATTCAGACAATTGAAGACATGCTTAGAGTTTGTGCAATAGATTTTAAAGGTAATTGGGACGAGCATCTACCTTTGGTGGAATTTTCTTACAACAACAGCTATCATGCTAGTATTGGGATGCCTCCATATGAAGCTCTCTATGGAAGGAAGTGTAGATCTCCTGTGTGTTGGGAAGAAGTTGGTGAGCGAAAGATAGTCGGACCAGAATTGATTCAGCAGACGAAAGAGACAGTGCAAATAATTCAGAAAAGATTGCGAGCTGCTCAGGACAGACAGAGAAAGTATGCGGATCCAGCAAGAAAGAAAGTAGATTTTGAAGTAGGTGATCTAGTGTTGTTAAAAGTTTCGCCATGGAAAGGATTAACTAGATTTGGGAAGAAAGGAAAGCTAAGTCCAAGATTTGTAGGACCTTTTGAGATTCTGCGACGCGTAGGCAAAGTAGCTTATGAATTAGCTTTACCGCCTCAGATGCAGCATATTCATAATGTTTTTCATGTATCGATGCTTAAGAAGTTTCATCCTGATACTAAGTGTATAATAGAGTATGAGCCAATAGATATTCAGCCAGATTTGTATTATGTAGAGCGGCCGATCAGAATAGAAGATCGCCGAGAGAAAGTGCTTAGAAATAAATCAGTTGCTTTAGTTAAAGTCTTGTGGAGGAATCCTAAGGTTGAAGAGTCAACCTGGGAGTTAGAAAGCGATATGTTAGAACAGTACCCTCATTTGTTTACATAGCTGATTCTGGGGACAGAATCCTTTTAAGGGGGGAAGGATGTAATATCTGGGAATTTCGTACTATTTAAATAATATTATTTGGCATTTAAAATATTATTATGTGCCTTAATTGATGAGTCATTACATGTTTGTGTGATTTTGAATATATGTTACGTGTCTAATTGCTAGCTGTGTTGACGTGAAATTTTATTAAAATTCTGTATAGCTTTTAAATGTTAAAACATGATTTTTGTTCACTTAAACATTTTTGTAAAATTATGGGAGTTAGTAAAAATCATGAAAATTCTTGTTTTATTATCTTTATGCATTTAAAGACTTTTTAAAAATAAAAGTTTAATTTATTTTCGCATTAAAATATTTTACAAGGATTTTTCCAATTATTTTCCTTTTTAAAATATTAAAACTTGTAAAATTCAAATCTTTTCATAAAATGATTTTAAAAATGTTTTAAAAATATATTGAGGAAGAGAATTCCCTATTTTAATTTTATGTGTCAATAAATTATTTTTGGATCCAAATATCTTGTAAATAGAATTATTTTACAAGCCTTTCATTTAATTAAAAGATGTATCATTAAAATGTAATTAAATTATGTGTGTGTGTGTGTAGGTTAGACAAAACCCTCCCCTCCCCCTTATTTTTTTTTAGTCGGCCGAGCAAACCCCCCCCCCCCGTGTCTTCATCTCTCTCTCATTTCTCTCAAAAATTCTCAAAACCTCCATTGATTCTCAAGCTCTGTTCAAGGTAATTTCTCCATCAAAACTATTAAGTGTCATAGATAAAAATACTCCTCTCTTCATCTTCTACAACCCCTTATCTTTTAATTTCGATTTTCACCACTTTTCAAATTAGGGTTTTCGAAAATCAAGCTTCAAAGGTTAGTTTTATGGGTGTTTTTGATTGGGTATTACTTCTTGATAGAGACCCAGGTATTTTCGGGCTCCTAACCTTCGGCCATGATCAAAAAAATGAACCAAGGGTTACATGCATGTGTTTATTTGATGATTTTGTATAATTACTAAGTGGTATATGTATGCATGTGAGTTTTTATAAGTTATTATGTGATGATTGATGATGGGTTTGAGTTTATTTGAGTTTACAAGATGTGGGTTGGTGTGTATTGTAAATTGATGTTTGTTAGTAGGTATAAATCAAAAAGGGTTTATGATTTTGATAATTAAATGTTATGAATTTGATGAGTTGAATTTATAATTTGATTTTAGTGTAAGTTTACAAGTTAGTGATGATGAGTTGTGTTAATTTTCATTGTTGATCAAGATTATGTGTGTAAGTAATGGTGTATGTCATTGTAAGGGTTTTGTATGTGATTGTTGGTGAAGAAGAGGGAGAGGCCGAGAGAGATTGATGGAGGAGGGAGAGAGACCGAGAGGGAGGAAGAGAGAGGGAGAGAGGGAGAAGCCGAGAGAGAGAGAGGAGAGGGAGAGAGAGAGGCCGAGAGGCCGAGAGAGAGAGGAGAGGGAGAGAGAGAGGCCGAGAGGCCGAGAGAGGGAGGAAGAGAAGAGAGATTGTGGAACTTGTGTGAATAATTGTAAGTACTTGCTTGAATTGTTTAAGTGTTAATTGATTAAATTGTTTACATAATTGAATTGCAATGTGAGTTGAATTATGAATTGTATAATGAATTGTCATGGAGATGTTAGATTGACTTAGAGTTGCTTGGTGATTAGTAGTAGTCGATATTGATGGAATGGTAGCCTTTGGAGGTACATTGTGTTGTTGTGATTGATTGAGACCGATTATATTCGGTATGGTTTGACGACTATACAAAGGAGATGCCGCCGAAATTTCTAAAAATATAATAAGTGATTTCCAAAACCCTAAAGGCACATCTCCAATGTTAAGTCGTAGAATCATTATAGTACTATATCATACTACATTGTATGTTAAGTGAATTACGTGCTAAGTGACTTACATGACTTATGTGTTTACTTGTATAAATGTATGTGTATAATATGGTTATATCGTTGGGGCGTTAGCATTATTAGGATTGCTTTGTGATATGTAAACAAAAGAGGGGAAAATAAGATATTGTTTATTATCATTATTATAGGTCCGAGTAGGAGGCCTGGCAAGGAACCGATTAAGGAGGACGCTATCTAGTTTGATCTCGTGATTTAAGGCAAGTGTACTATCCTACCTTGTTGTTATCATATGATGAATGCCATGAGATATTGAATTGTTAGTTTGTTACAAACTAGTTCTTTCCGACCTTATTATTGTCATATACCTTGTGATTGATTTCATATCCCCTGAACTTGACTTGACTTGCTAATCGATAATCATATTTCTTGGAAAGCCTTTTTATAACCTTATCGAATTCTTGAATTCTTGAACCAACTCCTTAAATATCTTCTTGTACTTAAACTAGTTTCTATCTAAAAACGATTGTTGATTCTTGATTAACCTTTCGTGATTAACCTTTCTTGAATTAACCTTTCCTGACTTAACCAAGTTATACTAAACAGAATCCCAACTCCCAAGAATTCAAAATGATTGACTTTCTTCACTATACCTTGTCATTTATTTGAAATTGAGAATCCTATTCTTGTTGATTAACAACTTGATATAACATTGATATTCTTATTTCTTTGAGATGAATTGAATTTGATAAACATTGTTGGACCTAAATGGAATTGGATGGAATGTTACTTTGACCGAGGCGCCGGTCCAAATCATGTTACTATTATAGGCCAATGTGTGCCTGGGATCCCCTTATATTTGGTGAACACCGTATTGGATATGCGGGTTCGGAGCTTTGTCGTGGGCTGATCACCCAGCGTTGCTCGTAGCGTCTTATCAGATATTCCAATTCCTTCTCACTTTAATTTGATATTGATTCAGTTTATACAGTTCATTTGCAGATTTCATATCTTGCCTTACAGTTGAATTATTTTGCCAGTCTTATATTGTTGTTTATGCACTTGCTGAGCAATTGGCTCAATGATATTATTTTTTTTCCTTAACCTTTCAGTGAAACTCGAAGATGGTAAGGACTCTTGAGACTGCGCGTAAGAATTGTGGTGGTTCAGGTGTAGCCTATAGGAGGCGGTTCCAGGTAGAAGGGAGTGGCGATCTAATGGATCATGTTTTGTTAGACTTTTGACTTAGTTTGTAATCTTTTGAACTTAGAATAATTTGTGGTCTGTAATAAATAAGTGATTTTGAATTGGTAGTTTATATTGTTTCAAACTCTTACCTGTTGGCGATCTAGGCGTGGGAGTGGTAATGTCTAAATAATTTATATGCATGCTTTACCATTATCTAGTTAAATTTGGATTAAGGGATTTGGGGCCGTCACAACGAGGAATAAGAGATTGTATTTGTGGTCAAATAAGCGTTTGTACGTCTCATAGCCTATGACGAGGATTTACATAATTTTGATGAAAAAAAAACATGTTAATGCACAAATCATGTTTTGTTGGCATCCATTTCTTAACTCTTTAAAGAAACTTGAACATATTTCCTTTTTTTTTATGAATTTAGACTTCGTTTGGTAAATCTTATTTTTCAGAAATAAATTATTTATTCTGGAAAAAAGTACTTAAATATGTACTTTTTTCGGAAATAATTAACTTATTTCTGCAAGATAACGAATATTAAATACCCCATACACATTTTTCTCTAAGAAAAAGTATGTAAATATGATATTTTTTCCGAAATAAATAACTTATAGGTTCGATTTAAGATTTGGCAAATGGGACCGTTCCCACTTAGTTTATTTATATTATTTAGCACACGACCACGTCAAGTGTATGAACATACTTTTTATATAAAGTGTGGTTAGCTTCTAAAAGCCCTCCCGTTGCACTTTGAGTTGATGCTCTTGAAGTCTCATCGAGCCTTGCGGTTTTCGTGTTTAATAACCAGGGTACATCCATTTTAGTGTTAATGTTGGAGTATAATTTTAATGATGTGGTAATGAAGCTGGTTGTGGTGGGCATAACACTGGCCTAGAGCTCTTGGGCTTTACATCCATTCATCATTGCCATCCTAGTGGCTAAATTGCCATTAATGCTAAATATCTAGAAAAGAATTCAAAAAAATATTAAATAATACATAACGTTATTTTATTTGTGAGATTTATATAAATGCATGAGGATTTATTCATGGAAACTGCTAGATTTCCCGAATTTTAATTCCAAAATTTTTTCCAAATTACATGTGTCATTCCTGATTGGCTATAATTTTAATGGACCCGCCAAGGTCACATCAATGTCACTCCGATTAAAATCATTCATAGTGCCAACTCATTCATGCCAAATCATTCAGGAATTTTTTTTTGGTTCCCAATTCGAATAACTAGCACTACTCTTTATTCTTTTATGACAACTTAGTAGTAGAGATCTCTAACATTTCTAGTATTAATTTAACTGACAATCAAGAAGAGGACCTCTAATAATTTGTTCTTTTTTGTCGTTTTTATGTGGGATAATCACGTACTATGGCTGTCGTATTTAATATGTTTGAAGCTTTATTATACAAAATAATTAACTGGTTTTATGAAAATTTATAATGAATATATCACTTTTTCTTACGAGTAAATTTAGGAATACAAAATTATGTATAAAAATTTATACAAATTATGTGGTAATGGTAACATGATAAATGAGATGTTTTCATTAATTGACGTACATAATACACATGAATTCATTACATTTAATTAAATTATAGATATTAAAAATAATATATATATATATATATATATGAGTAATATATATATATATATATATATATAGGCATTAGTTCATTTAGGAACTAAAAAATTTAAGTAACTTAGTAACTCCCTCCTAAACCGTTATATTAACTTCTTCTCTCTCCTTTTGTGACTATTACTTTTAAAAAATCAGTACTACAAATAAATATATTTTTATTTTACATTATCTCATCATAAAATAATTATGTACCATAAAGAAATATTCAATATTTCATTAAATATAATTAGGCTAGAATATGTTGTACAATAAAATTATATGATTCTTATGTTCTGTATTTTTGGTATTGTGTAAATTCCATGTTCTGTATTTTGCTGTTCTGTAATTTCTTGTGTTTTGTAATTTCAGTTGAATGATATGTTTCTAGTTTTTTTTGTGTTTATTATTTTTATTTTTATATTAACCTTAAGTTCTGTATTTTTTACATTAACTCTGTGTTCAGTAAATTATTTTTGTTATGTATTTTTGTGTTCTATTTTTTTGAAGGATATTATATTTTTATTAAATAAATAATATTTTCATACAAACAGTTTGTGATAATATAAAATAGTAAAAATATGAACAGCGTTGTTATATATTGAAATAACTGTCGGTATATTTATAATAAGAAGTGTTTGCACGTGTTTAGAAAAGAGTTCCTAAGAGCATCTCCAATGACCTTTCCTATCCTTGTCCCCTAAAATAATGATTATTAAAAATATAAGGGTTCACAAAACTGTTTTACTCCAATTATATTCTCATATTGGTACCCTATTTTAAAAAGTATAAAAAAAAAAACAACCGCTGGAGGGAGATTGTAGGAGCGGGAAACAAGTTCCCCACAAAGCCTTACCCTATATATATTTATATATCATTTTATAACACTTTTTTACACAATTTAGTACCTTTACCATTTTCCTTTTCTTATTGCATGTAATTTAATGTTCACGCCAATAGAAACTAGCACCTTCATTCTTCCTTCCCCCCCCCCACCCCCAAAATTTGCAATTCTTTTTTCTTTTTCTCACAATTTGCAATTCTTTTTTTGCCAAATCAAAATTTGCAATATAAGTTAGAGATAGAACAAAAATACGAAGGGGCCAGATTTTTTTATAAAAAATATCAGATTTATCAGATTTTTCAAAATCATATTGGACCAGTTTTTTCTAAAATGGAGTCGGATTAGACCAGACCGGATTTTCTCTAAAATTTCTGGGCGGATTAGATTTTTTCAAACAATTTTAAAATTAATATTTTTGACTTTTTGTATAACTATTTAAAGAATTTTTTTGGATTTTATTAAAAAAAATTAACTTTTATTCGAGATAATATTGAAAACTTGAAAACTTTATTCAAGATTTTTTCAATTTTATAAAAAGTTGATAAAATAGGAGTTCAATTTTTTCAATTCAATTTTATAAAAACCGGACCAGGCTTTTCCCAAATATATTTTAACTATCTTCTACCATGCTTTCAATAGTCTTTCTCACCTTTGCATTTTTCATCTCTCACGTGTTTTGTAGGGAAAAACTCCCTGAAAATTAAAGGACTAGACTAATAGAAAAAAGCAAAAAAAAATTGATTAGGTTCACTTAAATAATCAGTTAAGCATAATACACAAATGGGTAGAATTCTTAAAAATCAAAGAATTAGATCAATAAAAAAAAGTAAAACCTAAATAAATTTGATTAGATTCACATCAATGATCTGTTAAGCATAATATAAAAATTGTAAAATTGACAACTTGTATTAAACATAATAGTCATTAGAAATTATTATACTATATTTCATTGCCGACCTATTACAGGACTATTTAATTTAGAATTTGAAGGAAGAGTGGATGATTTCTTTAGATTTTTAGTGATACTCCTTGATGATTCAACTCCCTTTTGACCATCTTCTTCTGATGTACCACTCTCTGTACATGAGATGTAATTCCGGGGTTCAAACTCCATGTCTTCATAATTTACATCTTCATTGTCAGACATCACTCCGTCCAGATCATTTCTAGCAGATATATAAGTTCCTCATCTGGCCAAGGAAGTCACCTCCTCAGGCACAACAAGTTTTGCTCTTGCAACACTTGAATCCCAACAAATCAAATAGTCCTGAATCATCAAGCAAATTTAAACTTAGGATACTTGAATATATGAAACAAAGATATTTTGTAGTACAAATATCACCATCTAACTTAATCATCTGCCTAATCACAGTATATTATTCTACGTTATTTAAAACTCCACTTGTTATTTATTTGTATAGAACTCCAAAAATATAACTAGACCATGTAAAGTACACAAGCACATTTTATATGAACTTTGATAAAAAATAAATATCAACTGGATTGTAAATTATTTGCTCCTACAACAACTAGATTGTAAATTATTTGCTCCTACAACAACTAGATTGTAAATTATTTGCTCCTTTTTCTTGCAAAACTTCTCTTGTTTCCCATAAATAAAACAATAGTTTTTGTAACGCCCCCAAATCCGGGGTCAGGGATATGGGTCGCTACCGCGGAAAATCTTAACAACCAAACAATCAACTGCCAATATTAAATCTAAAACATGACATCCGACCCCTAACTACCAAGAATCTTTTCAGGTTATAGACTTGGAAACAAGAAATCGAAAAATGCTTATAATAACTTACAACTCTTGGTTCAACAATTCTCTTATACAGTCTTATGTTGTTAGTATCACCTTGATATAAGGTATACAACAACCACAATATTCTAATACAACAAATATTATAACTCAGGAATATGAATACCATACCAGTCTAACTAAACATCTGGTAGACAAACTCAAAATACAGAATCACTCTGAGCCGATCATCAACTCGATCCATGACTTGCCCTGCTTCGAGCTAAAATAAGTCAACTGCATCCACTATCTATCTCTGTAAAATAAGATTTAAACAAAAGCAAGAATGAGCGAAAGAGGCGCTCAGCAAGTATATAATGGAGTATACGAAAATACTTTTGGAAAACTTTGAAGGTTTTAAAATCCAACTTTGAGGATGAAACCATTCTTGAAATATTCATAACGATAATTTTTCAATAGGAAAGAGGTTTATAGAATTCAACAAGAAATTCACCTCGACAGCTTTATAAACGATTTTGATATTTAACTCAACAATTTTTATAGCGATTTCCGATAAAAACTTTGAATAACTGAGCAACAGATGCTTCAACTACTAAGAGACAACATTTACGAAATTCACGAAGCTACATCAACTCTCAATTAAACAAACATTCAAGAAATTCGCAACTATTACAATCTCATTATTGTCCACTAGGCACCCATATACCTGGCTGCCGAACCGGCCTAACTATAATGAGTTGAATAATTGAGAAGATCTCAATTCATTCTCGATTTTTGACAGTTACTGTGCAACAAATGCTTCAACGACAGTCTGAATCTCGAATTAATTTAGAACAATTCAAAAAGATTTGACGCTTGATTCTCAACGAAGAAAAATATGATTTTACAGGCAACGTGTCTTGATAATGATAACACTTACTGATAGACAATAACAATCTATCTCAGAACAAAGAAGTTGAAATTGAAAAGCTTGAGATACTGGTCTTCCGCCTCTACGATACCCCACAGCGCGATCAACCGCTGTGTCGCAAGTACCGCACTCCCGTGATACCCCATAGCACGATCACTACTATGTCGCAAGTACCACAATATCATTCTGCTAGCGTAAAGGTGGTTGAAAAGTCAACCTGGCAACATTCGTGCCAAAATATAAACATTCTCTTTCGATACCACGAGTTTATATTCTCCCCGTGTTGATCTGAAAGAAACCCATGGGCCATCTCCCATGTTGACCAGTGGATTATACGATTATTCCTCCGAATAAAATTGATTGATTTGGATTCATATTCACTTCTGGCTGATCGCCAGTCTATACTTTGTACAAAACCGACCTGGACAATAGGCCGTCACAATAATCTCAAAAGGAATTAATTTATTGTATTGACACAAACAATATGTCAATTCAAGACAATAAAGTAGCAACCTTGAACAAGAAAGGTTCGCGGATCAGAATAAATCTTGTGGAGTCGTCTTGAAATAATAAGAACGACCTGATACGGGATGAAACTTCTAAATACTTTGTGTCATAATCACGACAGAATATAAAACAGTTCTTATAGGGTGAAGAACAATTGTAAACTTTTGTAACACAAGGGATAGAATCACATGCTTGCGATAAGTTGAGAGCATTTATAAAACTGGTAAATGACTTGAGCGATTTCTCGCGAATTTACGAGATTAAATAAAGCATTTGTAGAATTCTCATTTTGAAGAAAGCATAATATTACACTAGAGCATTCATCATAGATATTTTAAAAACAAGCATACTCTGAATGAAAGAGTACGGTTAGTAGACTTGCAATACATGCAACATACTTTCAATATAGGATATACTATGAACAATAGAGCATAAAGTAAATAATTTGCAATTATGGATTTAAATCTAGTTCGCACATTTCATATATTTCAAAATATGAATACTCTGAACGATAGAGTATGCATAGATAAACTTGCCTCTGGTCCTGAGCATAAAGCAGAAAACCGCGAATAAATCCTTCGCACCTTGTCCAAGCAATTCCATGGAGGTAACTTACCTTTCTTCATACGACGCCTCAATCTTTCCTCTTTAATGCACGTCGTTCCAACTTGACTATACCCTAATTGTACTGAAATAGTTACGAGACGTGTCAGTCCTACCTCGTATCTCGAGTAAACACAACTTGGAATTGTCACAAAATCGTATAGTCAAACTATAGGTGTCCTCCCTATAATTGACTATACTATTAACACTTAGTACACATAACACATTAACATTTAGCACCCCAAAACATGCCTTTAGACCATTAAAGTCAAATAAGTTAAATAAATTTAAATGCAGGAGATTTTCAGAAAATTTCGGCATGACCTATTCGTTTATCGGACTATGGGCACAGCCCCTCAAATACAATACAACCCTGTTTTTTTATAAAATAAAAGCTGCCACAACTTGCAGCAACATAAAGTAAACACATAAGAAAGTATCCGCCCTGACATGCTATTAACACTTAGTGATTTATATTACACTACTACTTACGCTACACCAATGATCGTATTTCTCACGTATTTTAATGATACACGTGACAATCAATCATTGATGTTCGTAAGCCCTAGGGAACAACCCCTAGCACTAACTATTACTTACACTATATCGATGATCACACCACATAAGTATATGAATTATACCCGTGATAGTTAATCATGGATATTCGTAAGCCCTAGGGATCAATCGAAAAGAATTTCACAAGTCCTTTAAATATTGACATTTAAAAACTTGTGATCTTCTCATAACCCCTAGCACAGTTCTAATTATTATAAAATTCTAACATTTAACATGTATAACGTATTCCCAAACTTACCATTTAGTCAACTCATATTACTCCACAAATAATACCAACATTACCAATCCACCAATATTCATAATTCGTCTTACATAAGTAAAACCGATATACATGACCGATAACCATTTAACCATATATAATCCAACACCAAGTACTTGTTACTAATAACTGACTATTAACCAACCACTTACAAATCAACACCAAGCAGTTGACAATTATATATATTCAACAAATACTAAGACTTGATTTATACCATTTAGGATTTAGGACATAAACATTTACCATGACTCGATTTATAACATTTAGCATATGGCATTTACAGTTAACAATTACAATTGAAAACTAACAATTAGCAATTAGCACTTAACATTTACTCGGACTTGCAATTAGTCCACAATTATAATTAGCAACTTAACTCTCCAAATTAACTTATGGAAATTAAACAATATCCATAATTTAAAATATTAATCTACTTGTAAAAATTAACAATTAACTCACAATTCATTTCTAATTACAATTTCGACAATTAAACAATACTCGCAATTTTACAACTAATTAAATTGCAACAATACTAATTTAATAATTAAACCACTACAATTAACACATTAAACTCACAATTTATCTCCAATTAAATCACCACAATTATAAATAGCAATTATACTCCTCCGAATTAAATACGGAAAATCAACTAATATTCTTAACTTACTACATTAATTTAATTACGAAATTATTAATTAACTAGCAATTTAAATCAATACAATTACAACGATTATTACACAATTAAACTAATTCAATCACAACAATTACATAATCAAACTCAAATTTACTACGAATTTAATACGAAGATTAAATAATTAAAACACGAAAAGAATTATACCTTTTCGTTTCCAATTCCGAAAAATCTCTCCCCCCCCTCTCTCTCTCTCCCCTCTTCTCTCCTCTTCTCTCCCCCAACTGTTGCTACTGCGCTTCCTGCTGCCTCCAGCCACCACGACCGCGCCTCCACTCTCCGGCCGTCGCTGCTTCTGCTCCGGCCACCACCGCCGCCACGCGCGCGGTGGTCTCCCCCTCCCCGCTGCTTGCACGACCACACACATACATACACAATTACACACGCACTCACGCACACACACATGTATATACACACACGATTACTATATATATATATATATATATATATGTATATATCACTAATTAACACCACACTCAAAAACCCCCAATTCAAATCCTTCCCAAATCCCTAATTTTTCCTCCCCCTTTGCGGCTGTGTAAACGTATGTATATATGAGCTGTGTTGTGTGTTGTGTTTTAACCTAATGGGCTTGGCCCAATACAAGTATTACTCCCCATTTCTATTTACAACTCTAATTAAAATACTACTAAACAAATCCCAAAAATCAAATTTAAAAATGCAATGGGTTTAAAAAATAAAATTCTCGCATATATATTTAAAACACAAAATTACCTTTCTCCAGGTATTTTTAAAATATTTTTGGGACTCATAAATAATTATATATGAATTTTACAAGATTTGTACTTTTAAAAATAAAAAGCCTTGTAAAAATCATTTTAAAATACTTAATGCTCAAAATAAATTGAACTCTTATTTTTAAAAAGTCCATAAATATAAAAAGATAATAACATAGAATATTTCATGATTTATAAACCCTCCGATGATTTTATAAAAATGCTAAAGTGAAATAAAAATAGAATTTGATTACTTAAATACCATGTATCTGGTAAAATCATTTTAAAATATTTAAGGTCTAAAAATAATTGACCTTATATTTTTAATACTCAATAAATATATAAAGGAAATATTTCAAAAGATTTCATGATTTATAAACCCTCCGATGATTTTATAAAATTTTTAGAAATTCAATAATGCATGATTTAAATATTTAATTCCTCAAAATACAAATAAAATACACAAATCATCACGAAAGCACATAAACACAAATTCACATAATCACGTAGCAATTTAAATCACATTAATTAAATCCACAAAAAAATTTAAACACATCCATAAATTTAAAATAAATCACATTCCAAATATAATAAAATAATATTCGAATATTTCTTCGCTCGTCAAATCTATCGTCAACGCAAAATAATAATAATAATAATAATAATTTATTTTGAAAATTCGGGTTGTCACAATTTTATTAGTGTACACTAATAAAACTATTGTTAAACAATCATACAAAACTGTTAAACATGTTGTGTAAATAACTAAAAAAATTAATAACAATCATACAAAACTGTTAAACAATGTATATTTTTGATTGAATTATATGTAATGTACCTTCGTGATGGGATGGACGGTATGAATTATATTACTTTTAAGTGGATCAATCATGGTAGAAATATACTTCTCTTTGATAAAAAAAACATTATAATAAGGTTATGAATGATAAAAGAACATTATAATTAGCTTATGAATATTTTACACTATATATGAGGAAGAAATGAATGGGGGATATGAAGAACCAACAAAAATATTTATAAAATTTCTGATCTAATTGTGAATGGTTTATGTGGGGAGAGAGTTTGTATATTTATACTAAAAAGTAATCTATTTCAATCTGTGTAACTGACAAAAAAAGTAGTTTATAGAACATTCTAGAGACATACAGTAAGAGCCCGTTTGTCTTTCATTTAAGCAAAGTCCAGAAAGTTTTAAGTCATTTTTAACATATTTGGGTACCAAATTCTAAAGTGGATTTAAAGTTGTTTAAAGTCCATAAGTGAAAAACTTATGACATTCTCGGAGTTAGATTGGTTGGTGTATCAGTGTCAATTTTTTTTCTTTTAAAATTTTTAAATGTTGATGTGTGAGTTTAATTACAATATATTTTGTCTCTTCATTTTAGTTTATTATATAATAAAAAAAATTAATTTTAAATCAAAAATGATTTTAAGCCAAAATTTATGAAACACTAAATGAATTTTAAGTAAAATTATCCAAACAATCATATTTAACTTATGAATAGAAATTTTACTTTTAACTTAAAGCAAAAATATTGAACTTTAAATCATAAATAACTTAGTTTAAACTAATCCAAACGACCTCTATGTAACTATCTAGAAGATTCGAGATATATGAAAGAAGAGCGTGCTCACATATATATGTTACTACTTTTATATATTAATTTAAAAATTATAAATCCTCTATTTGTGATGTAAATTTTATTCATAAAATATACTTAAACTCCTCGTAATTTTATTAAAAATAAACTTTTTGCGTTACTTTAGGTTTTTTTTTCTTTTTCTTTCTACTATTTTCTTTGTTTTAATATGAGAGATCTACAAGAATCAACATATACAAGGATTACATAAAAAAACTGTAAAAGTAAATAAAGGTAAAAATTCCTAAATTAAGAATGGGTTTTCTAATGTGTATCTAAGACATATTCAAATAAATTTGGTTAATATTAATTGGTTAATATTTTTGTGCATACAAACCGTTATTATTATTATTGCAAACAAATCAATCAAAAAATACCAATTTAGCTGGGTACACATTAGAAAAGCCGAATTAAGAATTATTGGTACTAGTTTTATCATTTTTTATCTCATAAATTTCTTCAATCTTTTTGATTTATTTTTTAATGTTATTGTGTTTATTTAACTACTCACAAATGGAAATATGCAAAATAGAAATTAAAATTTGATTTTATTGGTGTTAAACCTTAAACACAAACATAATTCTGTTATTTATTCAAAGCTTAATTCTTTTATTAAGTTATTGCCGAAAATTTTATTTTAAAAGGTTGACATATGTTTAACAAAAAAATTTATTGTATAAAAATATAAAATACTTCTAATGATGAGAAATTATTTAGTTATTAAAATAAATATGAGTGAAATCTTTTAATGTATTGATAAAAAATATTATCAATCATCAAAAAGAAGTTATTTTTTAATATATTTTAATGAGTACAGAGTTCATTTGTTAAATCTTAACAATATTCTCTAAATAGTTAAAATTTTCGAACAACAAATAAATTTGAATAGTAATGAATAAGGTAATTAGATAAAAAAAATGTAACTTCTAGTGACAAGTTATTGTATTATATTTAATAAAAGAGTGTGAAAGTTATTATAAAAAAATAAAAGTAAAATATGTCTAAACCGTTTGAAAGAAGATTTAAAAAAACTATCATAATAATGTTAATTAACAATACACTAAAAAAATAGAAAATTATATTGTGAAATTATAAACATAACAATCGAAACCTGATAATGTAACCATAAAATGATTATTAAATTTATTAATACAAACATCTAAACTATATTTACCTATTTAATTGTTAAATAATACTATTTTCTTACTCATAATTCCAAATATATGATAATGTTAAAAAAATTATCTTTTAAAGATAATGATAATTAAAATAGAGTAAAAAAGTATAAATAAGAAAAGAAAAATGTTAATATGTCCTAAATATTGACGACTTGTCAATATAACATTCTACCTCTATATTCTTTTCTTTTGTTAATATTATTATTTTTGCCTATTTTTTGTTTTTTCTATTTAATAATATTTTAACTTATGATTTTTGAATCCCTTCATAAATATGTCAAGTGTGAGTTTCTTACTTTTCAGACACTAAAAGATAATTTTAAGAATTGGTTATGTACCTAATTATGTAAAATATCTATGAAATTAGCTACATTCAATTTTTGTGGAAAAAGAAATAATTTTTTTGATTTAGAAAGATGAAAGATCATTATCAAAAAAATAATAATTGAGAGATCATGACTCTGATCTCATGTTTTCAAAAGGAAAATTGCTTGTGATGGAAAAATGAATAATGTGTTGTCAAGCTTAAAAAGTAACTTCATTAAAAATTAGAAATGGGCTTGAGAAAAAGTTGGAACATTTAAAAGCTAAAACTATGCTCCCCTAAAAAAAGCTAAAACTATACTACCAATTAAATAATTATATTTTTAATTTAACAAACACGATCAAAAAAGAATGCATTAAAATAAATAAACATGATCAAACAAAAAAAATTAAAGTTGAGAAAATTATTATTAACTAAAATTACTGCAAAATTAATTTAGACTAAAGTTTAAAATTTAATTTTAAAAAACCTTACCACAAAAAAGGGTTTCAAGAAAATCTAATTTTTAAAAGAAGTCATAAAAAATTTTCCTTTCTTCTTTTACAACAAACATGTTTTTAAAATTTATACTAACAAAAGTCAACACAAATCAATAGATTAACATTTTATTATTTTGTAAAGATTCTAGATTCGGTACTAAAGTTGTAAATAAATTAAAAAACAATCCGAAAATCCAAAATAAAATAATTAATAGAGAATCTAAATATAATAAGTACAAAAAATCCTATAATAATTTAATAATTTAAAAGTTACAAAAATATTAAATTTCATTAAATTTAAAGTAAATTATTAAAGAATAAAACTAAAAAAATATTCATTATCAACTTAATTAATTAATATTATTATAGGAAAAAGATTTGTAATAACACAAACCTTACACACAATTAATAAATAAGGATAAAATAGCGAAAAATCATATTGAAAAATAAATCACAAATTCATTCTTTATATAAAATAAACAAGTATACAAAACATACCATCAGAATTTCAGTATACAAATATAAAAGATTGTATAAACTTTCTTTAAAAAAAGTACAAATATATGGGTCACATGTATGTTAAATTACAATAAATATTCTAATAAATAGAAGAAAACAAAGAAAAATATATGAAAAATGAAAATATATGTTAGACTAAACATTAAAATATAATTTTTAAAAAAATCGTTTACCAAAAGTGTGTTCTTACTCTGTTTCATAAAGATAAAAGAGTTGAATTAATGAATGCAAAGTCACCTCTTTCTGTATCAGCTGAAGACTTTCCAACTCTATCAAAAAAAGAAATCTTAATTCAACAGAAAGAACTCATGGAAAGTTTTAGTAAGAAGACAAATATTCATACTACAGGTAGAGGATGAGGCAGATGAGGTAGAGGTAGAGGTTGTTAGAGGCCCAACTTCTCACTGGGCTGGACCGAAGGCCCAGTCATAGAATGAATACCGGTTTGGCGAAGGCCCATGTCATTCGGCCCCTTTACTTACAACGGTTCGTTCGGTTGTACATCCCGGGGAACGTGGGAACGTGGGACACGTTCACCACTCACCTTACTCTCCGATAACTGCCAACATCGAGGATAAAGAGGTTAACAAAGGTTTGGATTCATTCAATTACTTACACACAACACAAACACTCTGCGTTTACCTTTATTCACAAAAGAACCAGTTAACTTATTCTCACACCGGAGGTGAATCGGGGGGCCACACCCTCGCATTCTTCTTCAATTGCAGGTCCGACCGAACGGATACACCGACGGAAATTGGTTGCAACATTTGGCGCCGTCTGTGGGAACACAGAGTTACGTTTGTGTTGGATTATATTGTTAGTAATGGCGAACGAAACCGAAATACCAACGGCTGACGATGGCACTATGGCTGTAAACACTCGCACCACTCCCCCCATCACCCCAAGACATTTGATTTTCGACGAAGAGGGGGACGTACCGTCTCCCGAAGAGCAACGGGAAATCCTGATGAAGTGGCGAGAAGAACAAAAAGCCAAGGGGAAACGGAAAGAGATAGAGAAAGAGAAAAGCAGCAGGGAGGCCGAACGTCTGGCCAAAAAAAGGGAGGCCGACCGTTTAAGGCTAGAAGCCCTAAAGATCCAAAGGGAGGAGATCGAGTTACAGGAAAAGGTACTCCGCGAGGCTCTAGAAGCCGAAGACCCGGAGTTGGACGACCGAAGAGACAAAAGACCAAGAACCAGAATTGATGAAGATGAGTCAGGGGACTCTGAATCAAACTCGAGGAGAACCCGGTCAAAGGTGGTTTATTCCTCCGATTCGGAAGAGGAGGGTCCACATACGGACGATCGCATCCGGAGAATTGAGAAGGCCATGTTTGGAGAGAGAAAGGTTAGCCACGAGCCAGTGGTGACCGAAGACGTCGAACACTTTCGACCGCCTCCCGGAAGGCAGTTCCCGAAGATGAATGAATTTAACGGAAAGGGTGACCCCGAAGATCATTGTGAGAAATATGAATCGCTCATGACTGGGATGGGGCACTGCGATGTGATGCTATGTAAGATGTTCAAGACCTACCTGAAGGGGAATGCATCCATGTGGTACAGGTCGCTGAGACCTAGGTCGATAGGCTCGTATGAGCAAGTGAAGAAAAAAATTTTGAGGCACTACTCACATTTGTGCCGAAGAGAGAAGGATACTGAAGCACTGATCCACTGCAGGCAGGGGCCGAACGAAGATTTGGGTGATTACTTAGCAAGGTTCAAAGAAGAAGCTGGCATGGTCATCAACTTGGACAAAGTCAAGGCGGCTGGATTCCTCGCAGCAGGCCTCGACCCCGTCAAAGGTAAGAAGCTTCGGTCCTCTCTTTATGACATGCCTCCCAAATCTTTAAATGATATATATGTGAGAGGAGAGGCCATTAGAAGAAAATTGGAATCAATTGGGGGGTACAAGAAGAAAAATGATAGGTATGACAGGAGGGATGACAGAAGAGACGACCGAAGGGGTCGAGGAGATATCAAGAGCAGGTTGAATGATACAAGGCCCGACAAAGGGGCCGAACGAAGAAGAGATAGAGATAGCACTGTGTTCACACCATTAAACACACCTATCTCGAAGATTCTCCATGAGATAAAGGGTAAACCTGGGTTTGTCAGACCACCCAAGTTGAAGACCCCTGAGAACAGAAGAAGCGACAGCAAGTATTGTGACTACCATCGGGACAAAGGTCACAACACCGAGGAGTGCTATCATTTGAAGAAGTTAATTGAAAGAATGATCAAAGATGGGGAACTGACCCAATTTGTGGGCGACTTGAGGGACAAACTCGAGTCCAAGGAGAAAAGGAAGGAAGCTGAGAATTCGGAGAAGTACAGAGGGGAGGTCAGGACAATTTCCGGAGGAACAGTGCTTGATCGGGACAGTAAGACAGCAAGGAAAAAGTACGCCAGACAGATCTACAACCTGTACCAATCAAGTTCAGCTAAGCAACCATTGCCTATCTCCTTCACAGAAAATGACTACGAGGACGTGATATGGCCGCACGAAGACCCACTTGTTATAAACCCAGTAATCGGGGAAAACAAGATATGGAGAGTGCTGGTGGACGAAGGGAGCTCGGTCAACATTCTATATCACCGGACATATTGCAAGATGAATTTGGGAGGTGAACAGTTGGAGCCATGTCACGAGGCGCCCTTGTATGGTTTCGGTAATCAGCCTGTACCGATAGAAGGGACCATCACTTTGTCTGTCATGATGGGAAAAGCGTCATACACTGTGGTGAAGGAAGCAAAGTTCTATGTCGTCCGGGTCGATAGTCCGTACAACGGAATTTTGGGAAGGCCAGCCTTATCTTTGTTCCAGGCCGTGTCCTCTGTCCCTCATCTGAAGTTGAAGTTCCCAACAGAACATGGAGTTGGAGAAATGAGAGGCGATCAGAAATCCGCCAGAATAATCATGTTGGAGGATTTGGAAAGAGACAAAGACATTGAGATGACCGAAGCCGGAAAAAGGAAAAGAAATGAGACCGAAGCTGGGGGCAGCCACCAACTGCTGAACATTGAGTTGGAAAAGTTTGGGGCCGACCTGTCAAGCCCGATTGCTGAGCCGGCAGCAGAGACCGAAGAGGTAGAACTATACGTGGGTCAGTCGGGAAAGATGATCCAAATTGGAAAGAACATGGAGCCGAAATTAAAAGAGAAAGTCATCAAGGTCATTAGGGAATTCCACGACGTATTCGCATGGAATCCCGAAGATATGCCAGGTTTGGACCCTGCGGTTGCCAAACACTGTTTAAATGTAGCTCCCGAAGCCAAACCCGTAAGACAAAAGAAGAGGAATTTCGCCATGGAAAGGCAGAAAGTAATCCAAGTTGAAGTCGAAAAATTGCTGGAAGCAAAGTTCATTGAAGAGATAGACTATCCCGATTGGTTGGCAAACGTAGTGGTGGTGAAGAAATCTAATGGCAAGTGGAGGATGTGTGTCGACTACACCGACCTGAATAAGCATTGCCCGAAAGACCACTATCCCTTGCCAAACATTGACCAACTGATAGATGCTACTTCGGGGCATCAAATACTCAGTTTCCTGGATGCATTCTCAGGATACCACCAAATTGCCATGAATGCCGAGGACGTCCCCAAGACAGCATTCATCACACCGAATGGCACTTATGCCTACATCAAGATGCCTTTCGGCTTGAAGAACGCCGGGGCAACATTCCAAAAGATGATCAACAAAGTGTTCAAAGCCCAGATCGGCCGGAACATGGAATGCTACGTGGACGATATGATTGTTAAGTCCCTTTTCAGGGATCATGCAGAAGATCTGAGGGAATGTTTTAAAACGCTCAGAAGAAACAACATGAGGATCAATCCGAACAAATGTACGTTTGGAGTGAATAGTGGGAAATTTCTGGGATACATGGTTAGCGCCCGAGGAATTGAAGCCAATCCGGAGAAGATTAAAGCAGTCATTGATATGGAGGCACCGAAGACAATCAGGGACATTCAAAAGCTGACCGGACGGCTAGCTGCCCTGAGGAGGTTCATCTCCCGATCGGCCGAAAAGGCCTTACCATTCTTTGAAGTGCTTCGGGGGTCCAAGAATTTCGAGTGGGGGCCAAATTGCCAGAAAGCATTCGAGGATGTTAAAGAGTACTTAGTGAAAGCCCCACTCTTAATGAGACCCGACCCGAAGGAGACATTGCAGCTCTACTTGGCTGTGAACGACCGAACACTTGGAGCCGTGTTGGTCAAAGAACATGAAGGAAACCAGCATCCGGTATTCTATGTCTCTCATATTCTCAAGGACGCAGAAACAAGATATCCGAATGCAGAGAAGTTCGCTTATGGACTGGTAGTGGCCGCAAGAAAGCTAAGGCACTATTTCCAGGGAAGGACGATCAAAGTTGTAACCGATCAGCCGTTAAAGAAAATATTGCAAAGGCCAGAGGCATCGAGCAGAGTGGTTGCTTGGGCGATCGAATTGGGGGAGCATGATTTGGAGTATACACCAAGGACTTCGATCAAAGCCCAAGCATTGGCGGATTTCATAGTAGAATGCTCTTTTTCGGGGCCGAATGACTTAGCTCCTGAAGAACAAATGATTCAGACACCGGGAAAATGGAAGTTGTTTGTCGATGGATCGGTCGCCAAGGAAAAGTGCGGGGCAGGGCTAATTCTTACAAGCCCAGAAGGATTCGAGATTTGTCAAGCTATCAGGTTCACTTTCCCGTTAACGAACAACGAAGCCGAATATGAAGCACTCTTGGTCGGGCTAGATTTGGCAAGAAATTTGGAAGTTAAGCACATAAGGGCGTTCAGTGATTCAATGTTGGTGGTAAAACATTTCTCAGGAGAGTATGGGCAAAAAGATCCCCGAACCAAGGCATACGCCCTTAAGGTACGTGAACAATCTTTGCTGTTTGAAACTTTCGAGTTAACTCAAGTAGCTAGAGAAAACAACAGTCGGGCAGACGCCCTCTCGAGGTTAGCTTCGGCAGAAACCCAAAACCTAAGTGGGTCCATCTATCTGACCGAAGTAAAGACACCTTCGATAGACAAGAAGTAGTGCATGGAAATTCATCAAGGGGTCAATTGGATGACTCCCATCAGGGCCTTCTTGGAAAAAGGCATCCTACCACTTGACCGAAGGGAAGCACAGAAGGTTAAGTATCGGTCGAGAAATTACACTCTGGTCGGGGGCCGTTTGTTCAGACGATCGGTAAGCCAGCCGCTACTCAGATGTTTGGACAAAGATGAACAACAGCTTGCTTTGGAGACGGTTCATGAAGGGATTTGTGGAGAACATTTGGCAGGACGATCCTTAGCCTTCAAGATCCTTAGGCAGGGATTCTTCTGGCCAAAAATGAAAGAAGACGCCACAGAGTATGCAAAGAAATGCAAGCAATGCCAGATATTCAGCACAATCCCGAAGCAACCTCCCGAAGAGATGTCTTCAGTCCTTAGCCCGATCCCATTTGCTATGTGGGCGGTCGATATTGTGGGGATCCTACCCACCAGCACTAAGCAAGTGAAATACTGTATTGTGGCAATCGACTATATGACAAAGTGGATAGAAGCAAAACCCCTTTCGGCCATTACCGAAGAGGCCGCGAAGAAATTCATGCTGGAACAGGTGATCTTGAGGTTTGGCATACCTATGGTTTGTGTGTCCGATAACGGTACTCAATTCATTGGGAGCAAGTTCAGAAAATTCCTGGCTCAATTCGGGATAAAACAGAAGTTCAGTTCAGTAGGGCATCCCCAAGGAAACGGGGCGATCGAGGCGGCCAACAAAATCATTTTTGATGGAATCAAGAAAAGGCTAGGGGAAGCTAAGGGACTTTGGGCTGAAGAACTACCATGGGTCCTATGGGCTTACCGAACCACTACAAGATCTTCAACCGGGGAAACACCTTTCAAACTGGCCTTCGGAACTGATGCCCTTCTACCTGTCGAAGTTGGTTTAGAGTCGTACCGAACAGAAACGTTTAACGTGGAGACAAATGAATTCGGACTTCGAGCAAATGTGGACTTACTAGAAGAAGAAAGAGAGGCTGCCCACCAAAGAAACTTAAGGTACCAACTGCAGGCAGCCCAGTACTATGATTCGGGGGTGAAGAAGAGATCTTTTCGAGCCGGGGACTTAGTGCTTCGGGAGTTAGCCACCTCCATGCCAGCAAAAAAAGGCAAGCTTATGCCCAACTGGGAAGGTCCATATGTGGTGATTGAAGTGGTCCGACCAGGCACCTACAAATTGGCTCATCCGGACGGCAGCCCAATCAAAAACACCTGGCACGCCGCTCGCCTTCGCCGTTTCTACCAGTAAGCATACTGGTCCAACTTTTATTGCTTTTTACTTCAGTATTTTGTCTTATGCAACTTTATTCTGAATTCCATAAGCTAGCATCAATCTGTAATCAAATCTATGTAAGAGTTGCATGGTTAATGAAAAGATTGTTTTGCTCCATTTTTTATCCGTTACTGTTAAGCTAAGTACATTTATAGCCAAAAAGCTAGGTACGCAATATTAAGCTTAATAGACCCATGTTTGGGGCCGACCGTATAAAACATGTGCCCCTTAACTTATTGGTAGTGTCCAAGTTTGTGTTTTAAGCTACAAATACTTGACGAATCCAAATTTGGGGCCGACCGAATAAAATTTGGCCTCTTACAAAATTGTCTTAGTATTCAAGTTGCTTTGACATTAATTAAGGCCGGGAGAAAATATTTTTCAGCCGACCGAATGAGACCTTAATCATTTACAAAACCCCTTAAATACTTGGGGGCAGCTAGGTTACGACCAAAGATGCACAAAAAGGCAAGAATGGCCGAAGAAGCACAAAAATACAAGTAATTATGCTAAGGCGAAAATGGCCGAAGATGCATAAAAATATAAGTAATTATGCCAAGGCAATATAATGCCGAAGACGCATAAAAATAAAAATAAAATAAATATGCTAAGGCAAAATGAAGCCGAAGAGGCATAAAAAAGAAAAATCATGCTAAGGCAAAACAAAGCCAAAGACGCATGAACAGAAACAGAAGCCAAATTAAGGCCGAAGCCGAAGACGCATAAAAGAAGAATATTATGCTAAGGCAAACTTAAATAAAACAAGCCCGAAGGCAAAGTAAAGTATTACAAGCCCGAAGGCACGAATAAAGAGCCCGAAGGCAAAGTTAAACATTACAAGTTCGAAAATATTAAAAAGCTACGAAAATATTACAAGGCTTCATCAGTTGGAGGTTCGTCGGAGAGAGACTCATCTTCGCCCGAAGAAACCTCTAAGGGTTGATCAGACTCCTCCCGACCAACCGGATCCGTCATCCCGAGCGAAGGATCTACCAGCTGAGTATGATCGAAGCCCAAAGAATGTGCCTTCAGCACAGCGCCGTCATACCCCAGTTGGTAGCATCTTTCTTCGGTCAGCTCCAGGGTCTTCTGCAGCTTCCGAACCTTTTTCCTTGAAAGCTTGAGCTGCTTGTTTCTCCACTCGACCCTAGCCCTCAAGGCGTCCATCTCCTGCAACTTTGCCTTCAAGGCATCATTTTCGGCCTTCAAGGAGTTAGATTGGCCGGTGACCCTCTCCAAGTCAGAAGTTGCATTCCGGAGGTCCTCTTCAGCCTTGACTGCCCGAACTTTAGTCTGGTTGGCTGCCTCCAGCTTTTTCTGTATACCCTCCATCCGTTCAGTCACTACGGCCGACCAAGAGACCCCCTGGAAACAAACAAGGGAAATAAATTAAACACTGAATACAAGTGAAAGAAATAACACCGAGAAAAAGCAAAGCTTACCATGGAGAGCAGAGCCAGCATTTCAGTACAAGCCTCAAGGTCGTTTGCCTTAGCAAACGTAGGCCTGTCGGCTGGCAGAATGAGACCCCGGCAAAGATCGGGACCCACTATGGTAGACAGCTGGGGGGCAGGGACAATGATTTGATCTGTCTCAAGGACTCCCCAGGGAGGATGGTATACTTTCAGTCCGGCATCTCCCGACCGACCCCTTTTTCGGGAATCGGTTGAGAGGGCCTGGACGATACCATCCCCCTGATCTCGCGGAGGAGAAGCCACTGGAGTTTCGCTTCTCCCACCGGTGTCGGGAACAGATTCCAGCTCCTTGCCGGCCGATTGATCGGCAGCATCAGCTTCGGCTGTAGCAGCTATCGAGAGTTGAGCTGCCTTCTTGCGTTTGCGCTCGATAATATGACCAAGAGAAGACACTGCACAAAAACAAGAGTGTCAAACATTGGCAACAAGAAATAAAACACAGTAAACACTCGGATGGAAAGGAGTAAGGATAAATGTTACCACTACCCCAGAGGGAGACCAACCAGCCGTTATCCTGGCTGTCCGATAGGGGAACCCTACCCATATCGAGTTCACAAAGAAGGCGATAATCCTGGCCTCCAACATCTCGGGATACTGCAACCTCGACGGGTCCAGATCCTGCCAGCGGCCGTACTTCTCCATTTTCGGGCCCGAGATGAAAACCCACTTCTCATGGGCCCCCCTATTGTTGGAGTTCGTTTGAGCCCAATCGGCCCTGCCGGTCCGACGAGCGATAGTGTAGAAGCCGTTACTTTTGGAATTCCTCCGGAGCTCATAATGATGCCAGAACAGGGTTGTCCTCGGAGTCATCTTTTTAGCTAAGCATCGGGCTTGGAAAGCGTTTATATGGAAAAAGCTGTTCGGATCCAGCTGTCCTATGGCGATCCCAACTTGCCTCAGCAATTTTTTCAGTATTGGCAGCATCGGCAGCCGAAAGCCACATTTGAAGGCCATTTCGGATATGCCGGTGGCCACACTTCCGCCGAAGAGAGGTGGAACCTCAGGGTTGTGCCAAATACGGTCTTTCTTCCTAGGAGTGAAGAAGTACCAGACATTCCTCTCTACTAGGTATTTGGAATGGAATTCTCCTATTTTTTCCTCAGTCAGGTGCGACCGAAAGTTCGCCGCAGGATACTCCCCGACATCACTAAACGGTGATACCTCCGAAGGACCGGCACCTTCGGTTGACCGATCCATGTCCCTGCATTCGGAAATGAAGAGACATTAGCTTTGTACTCGGACAAAGAAGACGAAAACAAAAAGGGGAGAGGCCGAGTACAGTGAGCCAGGATCGGTCGGATAATCCTAAAATCTAAGGTTTGGCAAATTACGGGTCTAAAAGTTATAAAGATCGGGACAGACCGAAGGGAGTTCTCAGGGTTTGGAAATCCCGAAGGACATCTCAACCCTGACAACTTCCAAGCAAATCTCAAGGTTCAAGTAAAGGGGTTGTATCAGAGCAACACAACGGAAATTAAAAGGAAAAGACATGCGCATGTTCTACTCAAAACGACAAGAATAAACTGCACGGGTAACTTTACATATGCGTACATATAGATACATACATGTGTGTGTGAATATGAAAAGCAGATATGAACTCAAAAGCAGGAAAGAAAGTAATTCAAGTGTGCGATGAATCGAAAAAAGAAGGGAAGTAATGAGAACTTACTGATTTGCTTGAGATCTCTGATAAGGTCGAGTTCGTGGGGGTAGGCTTCTTGGACGTGAATGTCGACTGGAATCGGCGATTTGGAGGCCTCCGGTGATGAAACAACGTTCCCAATTGCTGATGAAACAATGTTAAAGAAATGATATGTGCGTAAAAGAAAGAAAGAAAGAAACTGTGGAGTTTAAATAGAAAAGATGTGACGCTTGGACAGAGCCGTTTCATATTCAACGGCGGGGATTGAAGCGCAAATCTCGAGGACAGACAGCTGTCAGCCATAAAGAGACACGGCTCCCTAGGAGGCGTCTCAGTCTTGTCCATCGCCATTCTTATCCGAAGGGAACGTACGAACACAGAATTCCGAAGATGGGCTTGGGCTTTAGCCTTCGTCCTGAGGATAACTCCGAACGAAGCCTAGGGACATGTTAGAGGCCCAACTTCTCACTGGGCTGGACCGAAGGCCCAGTCATAGAATGAATACCGGTTTGGCGAAGGCCCATGTCATTCAGCCCCTTTACTTACAACGGTTCGTTCGGTTGTACATCCCGGGGAACGTGGGAACGTGGGACACGTTCACCACTCACCTTACTCTCCGATAACTGCCAACATCGAGGATAAAGAGGTTAACAAAGGTTTGGATTCATTCAATTACTTACACACAACACAAACACTCTGCGTTTACCTTTATTCACAAAAGAACCAGTTAACTTATTCTCACACCGGAGGTGAATCGGGGGGCCACACCCTCGCATTCTTCTTCAATTGCAGGTCCGACCGAACGGATACACCGACGGAAATTGGTTGCAACAGAGGTAGAGGAAGGAAGCCTACTCTAACTACTCCTAGACAGCAGAAGTCTAGTGGAATAAGAAAAGGGGAGATAACTGGAGATTATCCTATAATTCCTAATGAAATAATTCCACAGACTCTTTTAGCTATTGTACATGATGATCTACAAGAAGAAGAAGATCACTTATCAGGAATGAAAAGAAAAGTAGCTGTGAAAACACATGTTACAAGTGTTGAAACAGTTCAGACTACACAATCTCAATTCCTGGTTCAATTCCTGATGCTATTCCTGATTCTGATGAAGAAGATTCAGAAGATTTGGAAGATAACCAGATTCTGATGAAGAAGATTCAGAAGATTTGGAAGATAAAAAGAAATCAGGGAAAAAGTAAGAGATATTGAAGTTGAAGAAACCAAGAATTATGTAAAAAAGTATAAAAAGGTCTAGCAGGATGCTATGGTATGATGATAGAAAACAAGTTCGGGAACAACAAAAGAATTATTCACATGCCAAGAAGAAAGACAAGAAGTGGAAGAACATTGATGATTGGACTTACAATTGGCCAGACAGAACTTCTGTTGATTACTGAAGCTGAACCATCTAGATCTGACATTTCACAATCACTTCGAAAATCCAGACCTCTTTGGGTAGATATTCAGTCTAGTTTGAAGGGATTGGAACCCAAAACAAGAGGAGGTATTGGTTCTCATGAAGTTGAAATTCTTTCTACTGCACAGACAGATCACCATGCTCTAGTTGACAGAATTGGTGATAAATTAACTACTGAGCATCTATGGAAGCTTGAAGCTGTTGAAGTTATTACTGATTATCATGATGGTGCTAAGAAAACATAGAAGATGTTATATTTCATGAAGGGTGGTAGTGTTAAGAAGATATCTTTTCAAGAGATGCTAGTAATTAAATCTACAAAAGAACTGAAATAAGTTTATTATTTGCTCAAGACTGGGAATGAAGTAAGCAAATTATGGTCAAGAATGATTCTAACAACTATAAGAAAATGGTTTGCAGATAGAGAACAAAGGTATGATGGGAATTATATTCCTTTGTACATTAATACTGAAGATAAGGAAGTTGAAATGCAAAGAAACAATGCTGTTACGAAACTGATTCTAGGTTTGAAACAACTGACTCTTAATCCTAGAGCAAAAGAATATGCTTATCTGTTAGTTGAAAATCATCATTTGGAAAGGAGTTCAATACAAAATCTCAGAGCAGCTATTTATCAGATTAATGAGGAAGATGAAGATCTCAAGAGTCTGAAGGAGAAACTGATTCAAATTCTTGAAAACAAGGAAGAAGAGTTAATATCAAACTTCTTGAAGATGAATCTTTTCTACCAAAGAATTTCTGAAACTGTTCCTGATGACTTTTAGAACATTTTGTTTACGGTTTTGGACTTCATTGAATCAAGGAATTTGTGCTTTATTTACAAAGTACAAATTGGGGGAGATTGTTGGAAATACTGATTCAAGTGATGTCAGGATCTGTCCTAAGGAGCTGATCAGGATTGCATGAGTGACATCATCAGTATTGGTGATCGTCAAGATTTGAAGATATATCAGGATTGGAAGACTGATCAGGATTGAAGATTGTGAAGATATCTATTACTCCTTGTTTTTAGGATAGATTGATATGTCGGTTCCTGACTAGAAGGAATGTAGCTATCAATTAAGATATGTACTAAGAGTTGTATGTAATTGGTTTAACATATCTTGTACTCCCTCCGTCCCAACAGGTTCTTTACAGTTACTATTTTGGGACGTCCCACCCATTTCTTTACATTAAAAAAAATAGTGACTTTTAACAATAAAATACATTATTACATCCACTACTTCACTCTACTTTTTCAACACTTTACACTATTACACCCACTACTCCACTACTTTACTCTATTTTTTCAACACTTTACACTATTACACCCACTACTCTACTTATTTTAACAATAAAATCACTATTACACCGACTACTACACTATTACACCACTTTTACACTATGTTATTATATTCTTGTCTTGTCCTCCGTGCCCAGCTGGGATGTCAAGATCCCACCGGGACAGAGGGAGTAATTGATAGGGCAACTGTGTGATGTATATAAACACAGTTTAGGTTTTACTTAATTATAATCGCTTAAATGAAATATCTTGTAACCTAGCAGCTCTCAAGAACAACAGAATTTTTTGAGAGAGTTTTTAACAGTTTTATATCAGACTTAATAAAGCTGTTATTTATTCATACCCGTGTTTATATTATTGTTAAAATCGAAAATCTTATACAATTGCATTCAACCCCCCTTCTACAATTGTAAATTCCTTGGCAACAGTCCTAAACGATTAATTCATGATGGTTGATTTGATGGACAATTACTTGCATCTCTATATTGCATTTACTTTGATTACAATGAGTGTTTTGGTTTTGGCTTCTACATTTCATTAGCTTAGTAAAACAGGTATCAGAACTAGATCAACAAAAATTGTAAATAATGCGTTCAAACTATATATTTTATAAAGAAATTAAAATAGTTTTTATCAACTGAGTCGCGACAGTTAATTTTGTTGGCAACTTCCGACGGAAGTAACGACAAATAAAGCGTTGTCAAGTTGTTGCAATATCATTGCTAAAATCAGCAATGGAAAAAAATTCTGTCGTTAAAATTTTCCCACAACTTATATTACAACAAAAAATTTCGTCGGCTATTCCATCGCAATTCTTGATTGCCAACAGAATCTGGATATTGGCGAAGGAATTTTCCGTCACTGAATGCGGGATTTATTGTAGTGTTAGTAGTTATTATGTTTAGTTAATTGACATAAAAAAATAAAAAACAATTGTTATTGAGTTTAATCTTGGTTGAAACGTAGAATCTAAATTCAATTAGAAACATATTACATTTAGTTTAATTGGTCTAAAATTTAGTAGACTATGATCAATGTTAAAATAATTCATTGCTTAACTAATACGTGGTAGACTTGTATTATAATGAAGGATGTTCAAAAACAATTCTTTTTTTTAAAGTCAAGCTCATACATTAAACCAAACATAAAATGTTAGAAAGTACAAATGGAGAAATTTCCGTGGCACAAGGATTTTTCCAGACCTGCTCAACACCAAAAGGAAAGATCATAGCAAGCTGATGAGCAACAACATTCCCATCTCTTCTCACATGAGACCATATAACCGATGAAAAATACTACTTGTTTCTAAAACATCCTCCAACACAGAATCAATATCAGAAGAGAAAATAGCAGCTTTTGAGAGACGATATACCAATACTTGCTAGTCATACTCCAGGATGATGTTTTCCAGTCCATACCGACGTCCAAGGCGTATATCCATTAACACTGCTTTGCATTCCGCGATCTCTACTGACCACCAAGCTCGTACCCTTCTTATTGCTGTGAAGAGGACAACACCTTGATTTTCTCTAGCCACTACCCCCAAACCAACTCAGCCAGTTTGCGATATTACGTAATGTAAAAGATATAAGAATTTACTATTGTTATGTATTATTTGACTTATATATTATTTGACTTGCAGTGAGGTTTTAGCTGTTGCATTTGCACTACTGGCAGTTGGGGCTGTGATATTGACACTGAATATGTCTGTTGGTAAACAGGTTCTCTCCTATTCCTGTCTATAAAAATTGAAAGTTTGATTGAAGGATTCAAGTATTTGGCTGTGAACTTGAAAGAATAAATTTATACTAGATTGATAGTTGACTGAAGTTTGAATTGCATGGTATCAGGATGGTCAATAATCTTCTTCTACAGCTTGAGTCTTTTGGTTTTGTTTAATTTGGTGCTCTATTCTGCATGTTGAAGGATAATGTGGTAATGAAAAGCTGCTTGTGGTGGGCATAACTCTAGCCTGGAGCTGTTGGGGGCTTCATATATATCCATTTCTCATTACCATTAATTAGGAGCCTGGATCCTCTATCTCCTTCTCCATGCCCCCTGTATTAAAAAGTGCCCCTGGCGGGCCCATTTTAAGAAAAAATATTTTTATTTCCATTTTTCTTAAAATGGGCCCCGCGGTACCCTATTTGTACAGAAGACATAAAAAGGGGCATGAAGAAGGGGACAAAGGATTCTCACTCATCAATTAGTGGCTGAACTGCGATTGATATAGGAGTTCTTATATATTAATTTAACTGACAATCAATTAAATGAGTTCTTATAGCTTGTTACTCCCTCCATCCCAAAAAGATTGACACACTTTCCTTTTTGGGACGTCCCAAAATTAATGAACCTACTATACTTACTATCTGCTTTATGTAACTTTTCTGACACTACCAAAAGTAATTTCATGTGTTTAGAGTAAAGCATAATATAGTAATACTCCCAATAATGTAAAGTCACTCGGTAGTAATATTTTATGCATTACTCCTAATATTTTATATCATCTTTCCTGAAGAAGCTGACAAAAAGTAAGCCAACTATTATATTTTCTTAAAATGCGTGAAAAACTAATCGGCTCAAAAAATACGGGATAGAGGGAGTAATTTTTATTGTTTTTATGTGGGATAATCAGGTACATTGGCTCTGATTTAATATGTTTAAAGGTTCATTATATGAAATTAGTAACTGGTTGTATGAAAAAGTTTAATGAAGGTGTTACTTTTTCTTTTGATGGTCTGGATTTCCTCTAAAATGTGCAGGCCGGATTTAAATGGGTACGATTAGATTTTTCAAATAAAATGATTATTTTTGACTTTTTTTTATTAACTTCTTTCTGAATTTTTTGGATTTTATTGAAAAATTTAAACTTTTTTACAAGATATTTTGAAAATTTTAAAATTTTATTTAAGATTTTTTTCAATTTTATAAAAGATTTGGATAAGATATGTGTTTACGAAATTTTTGTTTAAAATTTTCAAAAAATCTAATAAAATCCCAAATTATTGGGTTTTTGTTTAGATTGGATCCAAATCGGATTGGACTTAAATTCGGAATTTTTTCAAAAGATATATGATCTTAATCTATGGAATTTTTGCTAAATCGAGCCTAAATTCTTGGACATGAATTTGGATTTTTTTTTCAAATCGGTCCAAATAGGATTTTTTGTGAAATCTATATGTGGTTACTTAAGACTGCCGGCTAAATTGAATTTTTTCATATCTAGTTTTTCGAATTTTTTGTGAATTAGATGGGACTCATTTTTTTTATTCGAATTTTTTGATGCATCTTTTACATTTAGTACTACCGGAGCCAGCTCACTAATACAAATTCTCTAAGAACAAGTCCAAGTTCAATATTATTTCCTTGTTAATATTTAATATTGTAAATATTACTAAGAGGAGGGTCTTCTTAGTTTAAGATAATGTGTTGTATATCAATTTTCAAAAAAGTCCTTCCTAGTACTTGTTTTTTTTATTATTTTAAAAATAATTTTGAATTTTGACTATGTACAAGTAAAGGAGAAAACAAATATTTTTTGGATAAAAATAATATAACGAATAATTAAGGATTATGAATAAAAAATAAGTTACGTATTTTAATTTTTTAAAGTAATTATTAGGAAATTGTTTTATACTGAATTTCTCAAAATTTTATATGATCGGCTTATTTAGCTTAGAAGACTTGTTAGACTTGAAATTGTTTGCTCTTGTATTACAAGATTAAATTAAAAAGAAACTAAAATCATTTATGGTATTTGAAAGGGTAACTACATGGTGAGGGGCAAACCAACAATTTTGTTCAATGCTATCTTCTGTCATGCTTTTAATATGGAATCTTTCTCAAAAAATAATATGCAACTGTATTTAAAATACTGTAATGGTTATTGGCAAATAATAACTTAAACTGAAAACAAAACCAATACTTGAATGTATAATAACAATAATAAATAAAATCACTTTGGTACTTCAATTATCACCTTCTATCTAACAACTTTTTATTTTCTTTGCATAAAATGCCTCTCAGCAAATAAGTTCTCAATCCGTGCAAGGAGTTGCTATTAACTTCTAGAGTTTGAGCTCACAGGCACCCAATCAGGCATAGGCTTTTGAACTGGGTCGGGCCAATGGGTGACTTTATCCTCCAGCACTTGCAGCACTTGAATCCCAAAACCAACTAAATAGTCCTGAATCATCAAGCAATGAAAGTACCATTTAAACATAGGATACTTGAATATATAAAACAAAGATATTTTAGTACTTCATATATCATTGGGACAATCCAATACCCCATTCACATAAATTTATAATATTCTACCCTATTTAAGATTCAATAATTTTTAAATTTATCCAAAATTCCAAAAGATATAATTAAATAATATACACAAACACACTTTATATGACATAATAACTTTGATCAACAATAAAAACCAACTAGATTGTAAATTTTTTGTTCCTACAAGAACTCACATCCTATTTTTTCTTGCAAAACAACTCTTGTTGCCAATAAATAAAATAGAAACTCAAAAATTAAAGACAAAGTTGTGTAAATAACTAAAAATATTAGTAAAAACCATATCAAGCTGTTATACTATATATATTTTTAATTGAATTGCTCTGTACCTTGGTAATGTGAAGGTCTGTATGGATTATATTAATTCTAAGTGGATCAATCATAGTAGAAAACATACTCTCTTTGAATTTTGATAAAAGAACATTTTACATGATAAATGTGGAAGATATGAATGGGGAATTTGAAGAACAAACATCTCAAATTGTGAATGGTGTCTAGGGAGAAACAAAGTTTGTAACACATATATTTTCACGTACAAATTTAGTCCGTTTCAATCACGTAACTGACAGAAAAGCATATTATGTATGAACGATTAGAACATTCGAGATATATCGAGTTATCGAGTAAACACTGTCCAGAACATTCTAGATAGCCGGCCAACATATATATTTAACTAAATTTATATGTTAACTTTAAAAGTAAATAGAAATTTTATTTTGATGATGTAAAACCTTCAACTTGAATGATGCCAACATGAACTTCTTTTATTTATTAAAAGTATGATGGGAAAATTTTATTTTTAAAGATTAACATATGTTTAACAAAAAGACATATTAAATCTTATTATAAATTATAAAACTATAAAATAATGCTAATAATGAGAAATAATTTATTTATTAAAATAGATGTGATTGAAATATTTTAATATATTGACAAAAAATATTATCAATTGCCAAAAAAAGTTAATTTTTAATTTTTTTTAATAAGTATAGTAAAGAGTTTAATTGTTAGATCTTAACAAAATTTTCTAAATGATTAAAATTTTCCTACAACAAATAAATATGAATATGAATGAGTAGTGTAATTAGATAAAAAAATAATTTTGAATGAAATATTATTATATTTAGTAAAAGAGTGTCAAATTTGATAGAAAACATTATCCCTAAAATAAGTTTAAACCGTTTAAAAGAAGATTTTAAAAGGTTATTATAATAATATTAATTTTAAAATACACTACAAAAAAATAGGAAATTTTAATAGTGTGAAATTATAAACATAACAATCGAAAATTGATAATGTAATATTAAATTTACCCTAAAATGATTATTAAGTTTAATAATAAAAATATATAAAAAATATTTACCTTTTTAATTTTATATAATACTATTAGCATAAATTAATAACTGATTTGGGAAAAAATATAGAGTCAAGATTTCCAAAGTTATTTTCTAATAGAGAGGAGGGTTATGTTTTTGGTTTGTACTTTGAAATTAATGATTTTGTGTTTTAAAGTATGCTTCCAGTTATTTTGCTCAAAATTCTGTTCCTTATCTAATTAAATTGTGCTTAAAGTTATTTAGGAAAAAAGAAAAAGGAACCTGCTCTGAGTTTCTAGTGTATCGTGGTCCTATTTTTATTTATTTTAAGTAAGTACGTGACGATTCGAGTAAACCTAATAATTTATGAAGTAAACCTAATAATTTATGAACTGGATTGATAAATGGACAGTGGGCTAGACTAATGAACTTATAGGTATAAATTTAATAAATTGCCAAAATTCTAAACGGGTTGGGTTGGGTTGGGTTGGGTTGGGTTGGGTTGGGTTGAGTTAAAAAATTCCAGACCCATACCTAACCCATTAATACCGGGTTGAAATATTTTTAACCCAACCTTACTTTCGTTTGAAATTAATCGGGTTGGGTCGGCAGAATATAAGGTCAGTTTGGGTCGGGTTGGTCGGTTCCGCCAACCCGTGTACACCCCTGTTATGAACGAAGCAATGGTGCTTTTTTAAGCTGAGGAATTTGACGAGAAATGAACAACATTTGAAACATGGGCCAAATATTTTGGTTTACTGGGCCGGTTTTTGAAACACCTTAGGCTTCTTGTCATGCGTGGACCAAAAAACCTGGTCAATCTCATTCTGAACTCTCAAGTCTCAATAAACACTAATACTTTGTAACAAATGGGGTCAGTCTCAGGATCTTACCATACATTTTACCGGCAAAAAAATAAAAGAAAAGAAAAAAATATAAAAAATGGAAAGAAGAAAGAAAGAAAAAAAATAAATAAACAAGGTGTTACAATGCAGTTTGTTGTTCGTTTGCTACATACCTCGAAAATAATCCCGAAATTGTTTCTGAATATCACGTGGCATCGTTTGATTTGTGGGATTCATATTAACACATGAGGGACCCATCACATCATTGAAAAGATAACCAATCATATGATGACTGTAATAACCGCAAATTTTCGATTTATATTTTTCTACTCGTTATTTAAATTTATTTAAGGTCAATGCGTTAATATATTTAATTAACGTATTTTTGGTTAGATTTTTAAAATTTTATATTCGTATGTAAACCAATATTTATTATATCTATTTATTTATAATTATTAGGTATTTATTAAAATAAGAAAATTTAGGAAAAATAGGATTTTAATTTTGAACGGATATTAATTTTTATCGCAGAATTTATTTTAGGAAGCGAATTTGGGTCTCGTTATAATTATCCAACAGGAAAACGACGATATTAACGTTTCGGTTTTAACTGTTCGAATCGTTAACTACGAAGGAGGAGACAACAAATTCTATTTTTCGGAACACAACATTTCTTTCACCAAACACGATTCATTCTTTACAAAACACGAAAATATTCTGTACAAAACACGATTTATACTATCACAAAACACCACAATCTTTTTATTAACCCAAAATGTCCCAGTACTTTTTTTTATTTTTCTAAACTTCACGTTTTGTCTGCCATACTTGTTAAACACAGGATTTAAAACAAAACGGGCCAAATACTGTAAAAACAAAACACAACACAAAGCCTTATTCTCTCTATCTGCAAAACCAAAACACCAAACCCAAAAACCCCTTTCTTTTCCTTCTCTGCGTACAGAGCAATTTCAGGTAGTTTATATTTCTTTTTTTCATTTTTCGGTTACATTCTTCATTTCCTATTCTTTGTGGTTCTATTGTAACAGTTGGGTCGTGTGTATTGTTTGGTTGTGTTCTGTTTTGTGGCGTTGTCGGAGGGGATGAAGAGGAGTGATTGTTTACGACCACCACCGTTGTGGTGGTGGTGTTCGGTTCGCGTTTTGGCGATGGGTGTGTGAGAATCGAGTGAGAGTGCAGTGAGGATTGTTGTGTGTGTTGTTTCGGTCTAAGAGGAGAAGAGATGGGTGGAGTGGAGTGGAGACGAGGGGGAGATAGGAGTAAGGAAGGAACGGCTGTGGTGGTAGTCGAAACAGGGGCAACACGGAGAGATGTTATAGCGGTGTTGTGTTGTCGGGTTTGTAATCGGAGAATTAGGAGGGAGGAAACCGATGGTGGTATCGGTGTTGGTAGTGTTGAAGGCAGAGAGAGAGAGAGAGAGAGAGAGAGAGAGGGGGAGAAAGAGAGAGATTGAGAGAAAGAAATGAGTGATTGTTGTGATGTTGTCTGTAGTCGAGGGAGTAACAGGGGTGGAGGGAGAGTTTTCCGGCGACGGTGGTGGCGCGTGGGGCCCACGCGCCGTAGCAGTTCTTATTCCTGTGTCCGTTTTAAAACGACCCATATATAAAAATATATATATATATATATATATATATATATATATATAATAATAATGAGTTATAAATTAATAAAATGAAAAAGGGTGAAAAATGTTAAAAGTAGTTTATTTTCTAAATTGTGAGAAATGAGAATTTTCTTAATAAAATAAAAGGAGTTTGATAAAAATGGAGTATTTATTTATTAATTTGTTAAAAGTAATCATTTAATGATTTTTGGATAAAAATTGGAGATTTATTGATTTGTCGATAAAAAGGGAAATAATTGTGGATAAATAGGATTAAAAACGGTGTTATTTTAGAAGACTTATAATTAGCGATTCCGATTTATTTTAATTAATCGGATCAGGCCAGACTAATTTAGAGTCTAATCGGGGTATTATAATATTAATTACGAGATTAAAAATGGTGAGAGTAATAATAATAATTTTGGATTTGAAATTGAATAAAAGTGGATTGTTGGACTATTTTGTTGTGAGAATAAATAGAGGTTATTATTATTAATTTTGCGAGATTTAAAAATAGATAATTGCCGTTATTTTTGGTAACCCTATTTTCGTTTTAAGTCGGATTTACGGGTATTAAGAATAGGTTTTATTTTCGAGATTTAATTCCGGAGTTCGAGGAGAGATTTATTTACCCGGGATTTATTATCCGTTAATTATCGAACAGATTTTCGAGAGTTATGTTATTATTATATTTATTTATTATTATCGGCTGAGAAGTATTTTATTCTGGCGAATCGCTCACATATTTTCTGGTTGACATTGTTAGTGCCTAATTCTCGAGCCGTAGACCGAAGTTGAGCCCACGGGTAGAGTATAAATCTTTTCTGCATTTTTCTGCACTGCGAGACCGAGGCAAGTTCCTTCTGACCCTCACTCCTTTTGAAAGATTTCGAGATATGCTGAGATATTATGATATTGAATTATCTGTTTAAATTGCTAGTTCGTGATAAAATATTCTGTTATCAAAGTATTTATTTAGAAATTATAGAAATGCTCTCTAAATTTATAGAACGTAATTTGATTGAATTCTAGGGCACCTTATTGTTCGAGATGACCCTTAAATATTATTCAGTTATAATTACACTCATATATCGAGGTTGTTAGATCTTCATTGACTTCAAACGGATCTATTGTTCATATTCGTTAAACTTTATTTCGACAATTAAATTTGATTCATTGTTCGAATCAAAGTAGATATACGCAGAATAGTGAAGAGATGAAGGGTATATCATCAGAAGTTCCTCTAAAATACCTACTCCAACGTATTTAGAAGTTTCATTCCGTATCAGGTCGTTCTTATTATTTCAAGACGACTCCACAAGATGTATTCTGATCCGCAAACCTTTCTTGTTCAAGGTTGCTACTTTATTGTCTTGAATTGACATCTTGTTTGTGTCAATACAATAAATTAATTCCTTTTTGAGATTATTGTGACTGCCTATTGTCCAGGTCGGTTTTGTACAAAGTGTAGACTGGCGATCGGCCAGAAGTGAATTTGAATCCAAATCAATCAATTTTATTCGGAGGAATAATCGTATAATCCACTGGTCAACATGGGAGATGGCCCATGGGTTTCTTTCAGATCAACACGGGAAAATAAACTCGTGGTATCGAAAGAGAATGTTTATATTTTGGCACAAATGTTGCCAGGTTGACTTTTCAACCACCTTTACGCTAGCAGAATGATATTGTGATACTTGCGACATAGTAGTGATCGTGCTATGGGGTATCACGGGAGTGCGGTACTTGCGACACAGCGGTTGATCGCGCTGTGGGGTATCGTAGAGGCGGAAGACCAGTATCTCAAGCTTTTCAATTTCAACTTCTTTGTTCTGAGATAGATTGTTATTGTCTATCAGTAAGTGTTATCATTATCAAGACACATTGCTTGCAAATGAGAATCTTTCTTGATCAAAGTTGATTTCTTCCCATTTTTCCATTATTAGTGAGAGAGCGAGTCAGTGGACTTGCTGAGCACCTAGTTGCTCACTCTTGTTGTTAATATTGTTTTTCAGTAAAGTTGGAAAAAGGCGAAACCTCTCGTTTCAAGGGGAAGGAGATGATGCACCAGGGCACGAAGTCAAACTAATATGCTTTCCTCTAAGGCGACGACCCTGTCGAAGACTGCCTATGTTTGGCGTATCTAACGATATCTTGTATAATTATTATTATGTTGTACTATTCAGAGATTTGTCGATGCTTGGACTTGTGGGATGGAACCGCTGTTGTACGATAAATCCTTTATGACAATTATGTATTGTAATGTTTCTTGGATTAAGACAGGTATTGACGGTAAGTGGCGACCCAAGTCCACAGATGGTGAATTTTGGGGGCGTCACAGCTTGGTATTAGAGCGTTAGTTATATTTTTAGGAATCGTACGAGCCTAGAATTATGACGCGACGTGAGAATTTAGAGATATAGTACAACGTTGATATTTTAGCACTAAGTGCCCTACACGTTATATTTATACCTTTATCTAAATCGATTTGTAGATGTCGACATCCGGACCAGCTGACATTCGTTCCAGCCGAGATAGATCCCATACACCTTACTCGCACGGACCACTAGATTCCAGTTCGGGTCCGGACAGCGATCCGTCATAGGAGTACTTTCCGATTGATAGTGTTTCGGAGGATTCTTCGGTTCAGATTCTTACACCTTCTCCTCCGCAGGCGATAGATCTAGCAGATTCCCCAGACTAGATCATAGAGGTAGTCGATTCACCTATTCCGGTGACTGTTGTGGAGACTCCTACTCTTGTTGCTGAGCAGCCAGCTCAGACTCCAGCTCCTGAGGTGTACAGGCATGAGACACCCGAGCCGTTTCTATCCGAGTCGATTGTGGAGGGCCAGTTTTCGCCCATTCGCACCGGAGTAGCAGCACCTACTTCTTCTGTGCCAGTCTATGTGATGACTTCAGCAGCTCCCTACCATACCCGATTACATGCTTCCATCAGACGGAGATGCTCCAGTTTGTGACACGGCTCCACCTGCACCTACCATCCACATCCCGGCTCCAGTGGTGATGATATCTTCTGCTCCAGCTTTTCCAGCTCAGCCTGCCGGTATGCCTACACAGCCGATAGTAGGTAGGGAGCCAGTGCCCTGGATTGTACATGATCACCTTTAGCAGCAGTTTCGCTGGGTTTGGACGCTCTACGAGGAGATTTTTGCTACGAGGGATGCCATTCTGCGATTATTGTCAGTGGATCCTATTACAGTTCACGGAGGTGGTAGCCTACTTGTAAGGGATGTATCCATGGAGATCGTACATCAGATCTCTATCTCTATCTTGACAGGGCTGCGGACTGATATTACAGCCTTACCATCTTCCAGCACCGGAGCTGTGGACCGTAGCACTGTTGCCGACATGATCACTAGAGCTGTTGAGGAGTTTCACAGGCATGTCATTGAGATGTTCGGTTATTGAGATCACTACCGATGTTGTAGCTTGGGTTTTTCACTATGTTTGGAGGATAGACTTCTTTCAGGGTGCTTATGTTTGTATCTAGTTGTCATAGATAGATCTGCACCCTGTTGATTTAGTAGTTGGATGTATTAGCAGACTAGAGGACTTTGGTTGTAGTCTTTGATTGTACCTGATGTACTAGTTGAAATTATATGTTGATATTCGTACTTTTACGCTTTTATATGTTTCAGATTTATTATTACTGTTGCGCTCTACTAGTAGCACCTCTGTTTAAATTTTCCGTAATTCCAGAAATCGACATATAACCTTGAGGATTTACAGCACCAGCATTGATACTCTGATCTGTATATATATCTCACTCTGTTTAACCAGACTCTATATTTTAATCTTAATAGAAAAAGATGCCAAGAAGAGGTAGACCCCGCAAGAACCAAGAGGTACCCCCAGCGGAGGACCAGCATGAAGTTGATCCCCAACCAGAACCCGAAACAGAACCTGAACCAGGGCGAGTACCCGCAGCGCAACCCAATCCAAATGAACCTATGAACTTACTTGTGGAATTCCTGAGGCAATATACACAGAACCCTCCACCAAGGCAAAGAACACCCCAAATCAGAGTTGATCAACCCCCTGCACCATCAACTAATAATGCAGTTACTTTTAAATCCTTCAAATCCTTAAACCCCCCTGAGTTCAAAGGTACCACCGATCCGGTTGAAGCAAGGATCTGGTTGCGAGAGATAGAAAAGACCTTTGATATTGTAGGAGTGGAGGAAGAAAAGAAAACCATCTTTGCAGCTTTCATGCTAAAGGGAGAAGCGAGTTATTGGTGGGAGTCAAAAAGAGCCATAGAAGGGAACGCAGTCATACCTTGGGCTAGGTTCACCCAACTATTTTTGGAAAAATATTTTCCTAAATATTTGGAAACTCAAATGGAAATCAAATTTTTGGAACTGAAGCAACGCAATATGACTGTGGCTGAGTATGAAGCCAAATTTTCGGAACTCTCAAGATTCGTTCCTTACCATGTGGATACCGAAGAAAAGAGGGCTAAACGTTTCCAGCTAGGGCTGAAACCGTGGATCCAGAATCGAGTTGCGGTACTAGAAATCACCGACTATGCGACTTTGGTTCAGAAAGCATCCATTGTCGAAAGTGGTTTTGAATTGTACTCGAAGGACAAGGATATCAAGAAAAGAAAGTTTCAGAATCATGGATCTAGTTTTGAGAGAAAGCCTGATGATCGAAATGGAAAGAAACCGTTTGTGAGACGGGAAGAAAGAAGCAATGACGTAAGGAGATTTGGGAATTAGGACACTAGGGGGAACAACCAGAAGTTCAGACCCCCTCAGACAGCAAATTTACTTCAAGGAAGGCCGCCATTACCAGAATGCGGCACTTGTGGAAGGAAGCACCCAGGACCGTGTAACCTTTCCAGCATTGTGTGCTACACTTATGGACAGAAAGGCCATTATTCTTCCAACTGCAAGGACAGAGAGAAGGCCACTACTTGTTTCAAATGCGGGAAGAAGGGACACATAGCACGAGATTGCACGTCACCACCAAAGGAGACCACTGTACCTAGATTGATGGGACCTCCTAGCAACAAGCCAACTGCCCGTACTTTCAACATGACAGTAAAGGATGCAATTGCCGATAACGATATGATTGCAGGTACGCTTTTGGTAAATTCTGTAGATGCATGTGTTTTAATTGATTCGGGAGCAACAAGATCTTTCATATCGAAGAGTTTTATGAACAAACTAAATATTCAGTCTGTACCGTTAGGAGAGACCTTGATTATAGAAGTAGCAAATCAGGAAAAAGTTCCTGTAGATCAAATATGCCCAGATTGCGGAATCGAAATTCAAGGACAACGCTTCGATGCAAATCTTCTTTCCTTTAACCTAGGGGAGTTTGATATAATTCTTGGAATGGATTGGTTAGCACGATACGATACGCAAATCAATTGTCGGCGTAAGTGGGTTAGTTTAAAGGCATCGGACGGCAAGAGAATACATTTTCGCGGAAGGAAACCGACCCGTAATTTTCTGACTATGATCCAAGCAAAGAAGCTACTAAGGCAAGGATGTTAGGCATACTTAGCTCATGTGGTTGATAGCGAGAAGCAAGCCCCTACTATTGACGAAATTCCTGTAGTGAATCAATTTGAGGATGTCTTTCCTGAAGAATTACCAGGATTACCTCCTGACCGAGAAATAGAATTCACTATTGATCTTGCCCCTGGAACTGCACCGATTTCAAAAGCACCATACCGAATGGCCCCAATTGAGATGAAGGAGTTGGCCACACAACTGCAAGAACTATTAGACAAAGGCGAAATTTGACCCAACGTGTCCCCTTGGGGAGCTCCAGTGTTATTTGTGAAGAAGAAAGACGGATCTATGAGATTGTGCATAGATTATCGAGAACTAAACAAGATGACGATCAAGAACAGATACCCCTTGCCACGAATTGATGATTTGTTCGATCAGCTTAAGGGAGCAGCTTATTTTTCTAAGATTGATCTTAGATCGGGTTATCACCAGTTGAAGATCAAACCTGAAGATGTACCAAAGACGGCCTTTAGGACACGCTATGGACATTACGAATTTCTAGTGATGCCATTTGGATTGACGAATGCTCCAGCTGCTTTCATGGATTTGATGAATCGCGTATTCAAGAAATATTTGGACAAGTCCGTTATTGTATTTATTGACGGCATGTTGATTTACTCTAAGAATCAAGAAGAACATGCAGAGCACCTCCGAATAGTGTTGGAAACTTTACGCAAGGAAAGGTTATATGCGAAATTCTCTAAGTGCGAATTTTGGCTAAGTACAGTGCAATTCCTAGGACACATTGTGAGCAGTGAAGGAATTTCGGTTGACCCTGCGAAAGTGGAGGCTGTTGCAAATTGGGAAAGGCCAAAGACTCCCACAGAAGTAAGAAGCTTTCTTGGACTAGCAGGATATTATCGGAGATTTGTAATGGATTTTTCAAAGATAGCTACACCATTGACTAAGCTTACCAGAAAGAATGAGAAGTTTGAATGGACTCCCAAGTGTGAAGAAAGTTTTCAAGAACTTAAGAGACGATTAACATCTGCCCTGATTTTGACGTTACCAGACGATACGGGAAATTTTGTAATCTATAGTGATGCTTCCCATAAGGGTTTAGGATGCGTATTGATGCAGCATGGAAAAGTAATTGCTTATGCTTCTCGACAGCTAAAAGATTATGAGATAAGATACCCAACTCACGATCTCGAATTAGCTACGATTGTTTTTGCATTAAAGATCTGGAGACACTATTTATATGGAGAAAAGTGTGAGATTTACACGGATCATAAGAGTCTAAAATATATCTTCACCCAGAAAGAATTGAATATGAGACAGAGGCGGTGGTTAGAATTAATCAAGGACTATGATTGTTCGATTAATTACCATCCAGGGAAGGCCAATGTGGTGGCAGACGCGCTAAGTAGAAAAGAAAGACTTAAGATGGTAGTATCGTCAACGGAATTGATCAAAGAAATTGAGAGATTTGACTTGGAGATTAAGATTCCTGTTCAAACCAACGAAAGAGTATATGAAATCTCCTTACAACCAGAGTTAATCGAAAAGATTCGTCGTTGTCAAGAGAAAGTGATGGAAGAAGAGAGGGATCAGTTAACAGGAGAAGAATTTCAAAGTCCAAAAGATGTCAAGGGAATTAAAAGATTTGCTTCTAGAATTTGGATACCGAATGTTGCAGAATTAAAGGAAGAGATTTTGAGCGAAGCACATAATTCGAGGTACTCTATTCATCCCGGGAGCACGAAGATGTATCAGGATATCAAGCAAAACTATTGGTGGCCAAACATGAAAAGAGAGATTACAGAATGGGTAAGTAAGTGTTTAACCTGTCATAAAGTGAAGGCAGAACATCAACGACCAAGTGGACTTTAACAACCCTTAGAGATACCCGAATGGAAATGGGAGCATATTACCATGGATTTTGTCGTAGGATTGCCCCGAACTAGAGCCAGCCATGATGCAATTTGGGTTATTGTTGACCGACTCACTAAGTCTGCGCATTTCCTACCAATCAGTGATAAGTACTCTGTTGAAAGATTGGTGAACCTATACCTAAAGGAAATTGTGGTTCGTCATGGGGTGCCCGTTTCAATTGTATCTGATAGGGATGCCCGTTTTACTTCTCGATTTTTGAAAAGTTTTCAAGAATGTCTTGGCACGAAGTTGAATCTGAGTACTGCATATCACCCCCAGACCGACGGACAAAGTGAAAGAACAATTCAAACAGTTGAGGATATGTTAAGAGCCTGTGTACTGGATTTCAAGGGAAGTTGGGATGATCATTTGCCCCTGGTTGAGTTTGCATACAACAATAGTTACCACTCCAGCATAGGCATGGCACCATATGAAGCATTGTACGGAAGAAAGTGCAGATCACCGTTATACTGGGATGAAGTAGGGGAAGGAAAGATACTAGGGCCAGAACTACTTCAACAAACTAAGCAAGCAACCGAAGTTTTTCGAAAAAGGTTAGTTGCAGCTCAGGATCGACAGAGGAAGTATGCAAATCAGAAGAGAAAGGACAAAGCATTCGAAGTGGGAGATAAAGTGATGCTAAAAGTTTCACCTTGGAAGGGAGTTATGAGATTCGGAAAGAGAGGCAAATTGAGTCCCAGATATATAGGACCTTTTGAGATTCTCAAGAAGATAGGACCACTAGCTTATCAGTTGGCCCTACCTCCAGACCTTCAGCATATTCATTACGTATTTCATGTTTCTGCGTTAAGAGAGTACCATTCCGATTTCAGACATGTCATAACCTACGAACCAGTGGAAATTCGTCCTGATCTGACATACGAAGAGCAACCAGTACAGATTCTAGATCACAAGGTGCAAGAGTTAATGACTAAGCAAATAAATCTGGTGAAAGTACTTTGGAGAAATCATCAAGTGGAAGAAGCTACGTGGGAATTAGAAAGCGAAATGCGGATTAAGTATCCTGAATTGTTTAGTGCGTAGTCTTGATTCCGAGGACGGAATCCTTTAAGGGGGGATGGCTGTAATAACCGCAAATTTTCGATTTATATTTTTCTACTCGTTATTTAAATTTATTTAAGGTCAATGCGTTAATATATTTAATTAACGTATTTTTGGTTAGATTTTTAAAATTTTATATTCGTATGTAAACCAATATTTATTATATCTATTTATTTATAATTATTAGGTATTTATTAAAATAAGAAAATTTTGGAAAAATAGGATTTTAATTTTGAACGGATATTAATTTTTATCGCAGAATTTATTTTAGGAAGCGAATTTGAGTCTCGTTATAATTATCCAACAGGAAAACGACGATATTAATGTTTCGGTTTTAACTGTTCGAATCGTTAACTACGAAGGAGGAGACAGAAAATTCTATTTTTCGGAACACAACATTTCTTTCACCAAACACGATTCATTCTTTACAAAACACGAAAATATTTTGTACAAAACACGATTTATACTATCACAAAACACCACACTCTTTTTATTAACCCAAAATGTCCCAGTACTTTTTTTATTTTTCTAAACTTCACGTTTTGTCTGCCATACTTGTTAAACACATGATTTAAAACAGAACGGGCCAAATACTGTAAAAACAAAACACAACACAAAGCCTTATTCTCTCTATCTGCAAAACCAAAACACCAAACCCAAAAACCCCTTTCTTTTCCCTCTCTGCGTACAGAGAAATTTCAGGTAGTTTATATTTCTTTTTTTCATTTTTCGGTTACATTCTTCATTTCCTATTCTTTGTGGTTCTATTGTAACAGTTGGGTCATGTGTATTGTTTGGTTGTGTTCTGTTTTGTGGCGTTGTCGGAGGGAATGAAGAGGAGTGATTGTTTACGACCACTACCGTTGTGGTGGTGGTGTTCGGTTCGCGTTTTGGCGATGGGTGTGTGAGAATCGAGTGAGAGTGCAGTGAGGATTGTTGTGTGTGTTGTTTCGGTCTAAGAGGAGAAGAGATGGGTGGAGTGGAGTGGAGACGAGGGGGAGATAGGAGTAAGGAAGGAACGGCTGTGGTGGTAGTCGAAACAGGGGCGACACGGAGAGATGTTATAGCGGTGTTGTGTTGTCGGGTTTGTAATCGGAGAATTAGGAAGGAGAAAACCGATGGTGGTATCGGTGTTGGTAGTGTTGAAGGCAGAGAGAGAGAGAGAGAGAGAGAGAGAGAGAGAGAGGGAGAAAGAGAGAGATTGAGAGAAAGAAATGAGTGATTGTTGTGATGTTGTCTGTAGTCGAGGGAGTAACAGGGGTGGAGGGAGAGTTTTCCGGCGACGGTGGTGGCGCGTGGGGCCCACGCGCCGTAGCAGTTCTTATTCCTGTGTCCGTTTTAAAACGACCCATATATAAAAATATATATATATATATATATAATAATAATGAGTTATAAATTAATAAAATGAAAAAGGGTGAAAAATGTTAAAAGTAGTTTATTTTCTAAATTGTGAGAAATGAGAATTTTCTTAATAAAATAAAAGGAGTTTGATAAAAATGGAGTATTTATTTATTAATTTGTTAAAAGTAATCATTTAATGATTTTAGGATAAAAATTGGAGATTTATTGATTTGTCGATAAAAAGGGAAATAATTGTGGATAAATAGGATTAAAAACGGTGTTATTTTAGAAGACTTATAATTAGCGATTCCGATTTATTTTAATTAATCGGATCAGGCCAGACTAATTTAGAGTCTAATCGGGGTATTATAATATTAATTACGAGATTAAAAATGGTGAGAGTAATAATAATAATTTTGGATTTGAAATTGAATAAAAGTGGATTGTTGGACTATTTTGTTGTGAGAATAAATAGAGGTTATTATTATTAATTTTGCGAGATTTAAAAATAGATAATTGCCATTATTTTTGGTAACCCTATTAAGAATAGGTTTTATTTTCAAGATTTAATTCCGGAGTTCGAGGAGAGATTTATTTACCCGGGATTTATTATCCGTTAATTATCGAACAGATTTTCGAGAGTTATGTTATTATTATATTTAATTATTATTATCGGCTGAGAAGTATTTTATTCTGGCGAATCGCTCACGTATTTTCTGGTTGACATTGTTAGTGCCTAATTCTCGAGCCGTAGACCGAAGTTGAGCCCACGGGTAGAGTATAAATCTTTTCTGCATTTTTCTGCACTGCGAGACCGAGGCAAGTTCCTTCTGACCCTCACTCCTTTTGAAAGATTTCGAGATATGCTGAGATATTATGATATTGAATTATCTGTTTAAATTGCTAGTTCGTGATAAAATATTCTGTTATCAAAGTATTTATTTAGAAATTATAGAAATGCTCTCTAAATTTATAGAACGTAATTTGATTGAATTCTAGGGCACCTTATTGTTCGAGATGACCCTTAAATATTATTCAGTTATAATTACACTCATATATCGAGGTAGTTAGATCTTCATTGACTTCAAACGGATCTATTGTTCATATCCGTTAAACTTTATTTCGACAATTAAATTTGATTCATTGTTCGAATCAAAGTAGATATACGCAGAATAGTGAAGAGATGAAGGGTATATCATCAGAAGTTCCTCTAAAATACCTACTCCAACGTATTTAGAAGTTTCATTCCATATCTGGTCGTTCTTATTATTTCAAGACGACTCCACAAGATGTATTCTGATCCGCAAACCTTTCTTGTTCAAGGTTGCTACTTTATTGTCTTGAATTGACATATTGTTTGTGTCAATACAATAAATTAATTCCTTTTTGAGATTATTGTGACGGCCTATTGTCCAGGTCGGTTTTGTACAAAGTGTAGACTGGCGATCGGCCAGAAGTGAATTTGAATCCAAATCAATCAATTTTATTCGGAGGAATAATCGTATAATCCACTGGTCAACATGGGAGATGGCCCATGGGTTTCTTTCAGATCAACACGGGAAAATAAACTCGTGGTATCGAAAGAGAATGTTTATATTTTGGCACAAATGTTGCCAGGTTGACTTTTCAACCACCTTTACGCTAGCAGAATCATATTGTGATACTTGCGACATAGTAGTGATCGTGCTATGGGGTATCACGGGAGTGCGGTACTTGCGACACAACGGTTGATCGCGCTGTGGGGTATCGTAGAGGCGGAAGACCAGTATCTCAAGCTTTTCAATTCCAACTTCTTTGTTCTGAGATAGATTGTTATTGTCTATCAGTAAGTGTTATCATTATCAAGACACATTGCTTGCAAATGAGAATCTTTCTTGATCAAAGTTGATTTCTTCCCATTTTTCCATTATTAGTGAGAGAGCGAGTCAGTGGACTTGCTGAGCACCTAGTTGCTCACTCTTGTTGTTAATATTGTTTTTCAGTAAAGTTGGAAAAAGGCGAAACCTCTCGTTTCAAGGGGAAGGAGATGATGCACCAGGGCACGAAGTCAAACTAATATGCTTTCCTCTAAGGCGACGACCCTGTCGAAGACTGCCTATGTTCGGCGTATCTAACGATATCTTGTATAATTATTATTATGTTGTACTATTCAGAGATTTGTCGATGCTTGGACTTGTGGGATGGAACCGCTGTTGTACGATAAATCCTTTATGACAATTATGTATTGTAATGTTTCTTGGATTAAGACAGGTATTGACGGTAAGTGGCGACCCAAGTCCACAGATGGTGAATTTTGGGGGCGTCACAATGACAACTCAACATTCGGGAATTGTTTTGGAAACGCTTTCAGAAGCTCTAGCATTTCTCAAATTTTAATTGAGAGCCTATTTGGCTACGGCTTAAAAATCGAACTTAAAGCCATTTTTTACTTTCAATTAAAAAAATGTTTGTTTGTGTAATATGTAAGAAATTGACTTAATTTGAAAACACAACTTAAAATCGAAAGTTGGTAGAAGATATTTTTTTGAATGACTTATTTTATTTTTAGAATTTGGAGTATTAAAGCCCCGCCAAAGATACTTATTTTTTTGTGGAAGTTTGAAAATGGTATTATTCCATCGAAAGAATTTTTGAGAAATAGGCTAAACAATTTGGATATACATATGAATTTTGGTAGATGCAATCAAGCAATTGAAAGCCAACATCGTATTTTTTGGACCAGCAGTTTTGCTAGGAAAGCATGGCAACATTTATTTAAGTGGTAGGGCTTCAAAGTTGATTGCTCAAATTTGAATATAAAAGAAGTGTGGAGTTGGATCAACTGGTTTAAAAGGCAGGGCATAAAAATAGGATGGAGCATTGCAATAGTTTCAACAATGTGATCAATATGGTTATGCATGATTTTAAGTGTTTAAAGGGACGAAAATTACTAATAAAGTGTTAGATTTTCTGGTTTGAAAGAGAGCCAAGAAATGGTGTGAGGTCATTGGACTATACAAAGAGGAGTATGATTGTATTTGGGATATGAATCCTGTAGGAGCCATTCTGAAACTTCAATGCCAGTGCAAGAAAATTAATAAAAATCAAGTCAGACTTAGTGGGGTTTGTAAATGGTTCTTTTACTTTAATTAATGGGGAAAAGCAGTTAGCAGGAGTTGGTCAATTACTAAAGGATGGAGAGGGAAATCTAGTGTACATGTTCTCGGGACCTGCTCAAGCTTCTTGTGCTTATGAGGCTGAAAAAGAAAGCATTAGTTTTGATGTTACAAGCCTTATGGAGTAGTGCATGGTGTATATAAGTTGAAGCGTACAATATATTCAGGCTATATAGAGTTAGTTAATAAGGTGGTAAGGTTATTAGCAGGGAGAAAGAGTACTGGATGGAAAATTATTTGTTAAGATTTTTGTTATTAAATCTTAACATTATTGAAGTAAAGTATATATGTGAAGCTTTAATAATGGGACGGATCAGTTTGCAAAAGATGGGGCTTTGAGACCACAAATTTTGAGTTCATGGTGTTATCTGGGCCGTGACTGAAGCCCGCTTTGAATTGTGAAAACTTTTGCAAATGGTGGATTTAGCTGAGCCATTAGAAAGTTCTGGTTATTAGAGGCGTAGGAAACGAAAGGTTAGGTGGGAGAATATAAACTATAGTTTTTTTATTATCAAAAGTATTATTGGCCTAGGAAGTAGTGTGGATACGGCTAAGGGTTATTGAGAAGGCTAATATTAATTATAAGCCTATACATACCTTTATATTCCCTTCGTAGTGCAGTTTCACTCTTCACAGTTCTGTAAAAATTTAGAAGAAAAAAAATAGAAATAAGAGAAAAGTCCTAGAATGGAGGAAGAGGAAGTGGGAATTGTGGAATTCGTAGATGCCGGAGAAGTGGGAAATGTGGAATTGGTAGATGCTTCTTTGGAGAATGCCGAGAAAAGGATTTGTGAAGGTCAATGTGCATGCATGCTTTTTTGATGAGCCTCTTCCTAATGGAAATCGAACAGGTATTTGGTATGTTACTCGTAATTAGTTGCATGTTCTTTAAGGATCCAGGAAAGAAGGATCAATGAATTCTATGCAATGTTTGTTCGGCTTCGAAGGGTTTTTTTTGGAAAACTACACTCAGCTTGTTTGGAGACAGACAATGCAGGAACTTATTTGGAATGGAGGTTTTCTGATGGTGGTGTTATTCCAGAGCACAATTATGTGATGAATCAGCTTAAATAGAGGAAAGCAGATGGGAACTATATTTTGGAAATCAAAGCAATAAGGAAGGAAGCGAATGAAATGGCAAGATATCTAGCTCATCATGGTGCGCATACTTGGACTAGAATGATGATCATTGAAGCCCCTTTTTGGCAGAATTCGTGAGATCTATGGGACTAGATACTTTGGATGAGCAGTTTGGAGAAGTTCGAGAAGATTATTTACAGGATGAGCAGTTTGTTTCTAGCTACGATTAGTAGTACGGATTATTGATCTGGATAATTGTAATGGTTGGGCTAGGTCCAATTATCTAATAATTCTTTTTTTTTTGCTTTCCAAAAAAAATAATTCAAATAAACAATTTATTAAGTTTAATTTTATTTTTTCAATTTTAATAATTCATAAATTACTCATAATATAAGAATACCCAATTGATTTAAAATTTTAACTTTTTTATCACTTTAAATCATAAATAATAATTTAAATTTATGAAATTAGGTTAATTAACCGGTCAAAATTATTCTAATCCAATAATAAGATTAGTTTGTAAGATGTATGTTGAGACTCGCCCATCCTTACATACTAGGTGGCTAAATGGCAAGAATGAGGACGTTGAGCATGAGAACGACTGAACGAGGAATAAGAGATTGTATTTGTGGTCAAATAAGCGTACTTCTCATAGCCTATGACGAGGATTTACATAATTTTGATGAAAAAAAACATGTTAATGCACAAATCATGTTTTGTTGGCATCCATTTCCTAACTCTTTAAAGAAACTTGAACATATTTCCTTTTTTTTTTATGAATTTAGACTTCGTTTGGTAAATCTTAATTTTTAGAAATAAATTATTTATTCTGGAAAAAAGTACGTAAATATGTGTTCTTTTCGGAAATAATTAACTTATTTCTGCAAGATAACGAATATTAAATTCCCCATACGCATTTTTCTCTAAGAAAAAGTATGTAAATATGATATTTTTTCCGAAATAAGTAACTTATAAGTTCGATTTAAGATTTGGCAAATGGGACCGTTCCCATTTAGTTTATTTATATTATTTAGCACGTGACCACGTCAAGTGTACGAACATACTTTTTATATAAAGTGTGGTTAGCTTCTAAAAGCCCTCGCTTTGCACTTTGAGTTAATGCTCTTGAAGTCTCTTCTAGCCTTGCGGTTTTCGTGTTTAATAACCAGGTACAGCCATTTTAGTGTTAAGAGTATAATTCTGATGATGTGGTAATGAAGCTGGTTGTGGTGGGCATAACACTGGCCTGGAGCTCTTGGGCTTTACATCCATTCATCATTGCCATCCTAGTGGCTAAATTGCTGCTGATACAGGTTTATCCGCTTATACATTAATGCTAAATATCTCGAAATAAATTCAAAAAAATATTAAATAATACATAACGTTATTTTATTTGTGAGATTTATATAAATGCATGAGGATTTATTCATGGAAAATGCTAGGTTTCCCGAATTTGATTCCAAAATTTTTTCCAAATTACATGTGTATTGGCTATAATTTTAATGGACCCGCCAAGGTCACATCAATGTCACCCCGATTAAAATCATTCATAGTGCCAAACTCATTCATGCCAAATCATTCGGGAATTTTTTTTGGTTCCGGATTCGGATAACTAGCACTACTCTTTATTCATTTATGACAACTTAGTAGTAGAGATCTCTAACATTTCTAGTATTAATTTAACTGACAATCAATAATAGGACCCCTAATAATTTGTTCTTTTTTGTCATTTTTATGTGGGATAATCATGTACGATGGCTGTCGCATTTAATATGTTTGAAACTTTATTATACAAAATAATTAACAGGTTTTATGAAAATTTTGGGTGAATATATCACTTTTTCTTACGAGGAAATTTAGGAATTCAAAATTATGTATAAAAAATTATACAAATTATGTGGTAATTGTAATGTGATAAATGAGATGTTTTTATTAATTGACGTACATAATACACATGAATTCATTACATTTAATTAAATTATATATATATATATATATAAATATATATATATATATATATATATATATATATCATTTTATAACTCTTTTTTACACAATTTAGTAACTTTACCATTTTCCTTTTCTTATTACATGTAATTTAACGTTCTCGCCAATACAAACTAGCAGCTTCATTCTTCCTTTTTTTTCCCGCAAAATTTTCAATTTTTTTTCTTTTTCTCAAAATTTGCAATTCTTTTTTTGCCAAATCAAAATTTGCAATATAAGTTAGAGATAGAACAAAAATACGAAGGGGCCAGATTTTTTATAAAAAAGATCAGATTTTTCAAAATCAGATTGGACCAGTTTTTTCTAAAATGGAGTCGGATTAGACCAGGCCGGATTTTCTGTAAAATTTCTGGCCGGATTAGATTTTTTCAAACAATTTTAAAATTAATATTTTTGACTTTTTGTATAACTATTTAATGAATTTTTTTGGATTTTATTAAAAAAAATTAACTTTTATTCGAGATAATACTGAAAACTTGAAAACTTTATTCAAGATTTTTTCAATTTTATAAAAAGTTGATAAAATATGAGTTCAATTTTTTCAATTCAATTTTATAAAGATGGGACCAGGCTTTTCCCAAATATATTTTTACTATCTTGTACCATGCTTTCAATAGTCTTTCTCACCTTTGCATTTTTCATCTCTCACGTGTTTTGCAAGGAAAAACTCCCTGAAAATTAAAGGACTAGACTAATAGAAAAAAGGAAAAAAAAATTGATTTGATTCATTTAAATAATCCGTTAAGCATAATACACAATTGGGTAGAATTCTTAAAAATCAAAGAATTAGATCAATAAAAAAAAGTAAAACGTAAATAAATTTGATTAGATTCACATCAATAAAAAAAAAGTAAAACATAAATAAATTTGATTAGATTCACATCAATGATCTGTTAAGCATAATATTAAAATTGTAAAGTTGACAACTTGTATTAAACATAATAGTCATTAGAAATTACTATACTATATTTCATTGACGACCTATTACATGAATATTTAATTTACAATTTGAAGGAAAAGTGGATGATTTCTTTAGATTTTTAGTAATACTCCTTGATGATTCAACTCCCTTTTGACCATCTTCTGATGTACCACTCTCTGTACATGAGATGTAATTCCGGGGTTCAAACTCGATGTCTTCATAATTTACATTTTCATTGTCAGACATCACTCCGTCAAGATCATTTCTAGCAGATATATAAGTTCCTCATCTGGCCAAGGAAGTCACCTCCTCAGGCACAACAAGTTTTGCTCTTGCAACACTTGAATCCCAACAAATCAAATAGTCCTGAATCATCAAGCAAATTTAAACTTAGGATACTTGAATATATAAAACAAAGATATTTAGTAGTACAAATATCACCATCTAACTTAATCATCCGCCTAATCACAGTATAATATTCTATGTTATTTAAAACTCCACTTGTTATTTATTTGTATAGAACTCCAAAAATATAACTAGACCATGTAAAGTACACAAGCACATTTTATATGAACTTTGATCAAAAATAAAAATTAACTGGATCGTAAATTATTTGCTCCAACAACAACTAGATTGTAAATTATTTTCTCCTTTTTCTTGCAAAACTTCTTTTGTTTCCCATAAATAAAACAATAGTTTTATTAGTGTTGTGTAAATAATTAAAAAAATTAATAACAATCATACAAAACTGTTAAACAATGTATATGATTGAATTGTATGTAATGTACCTTGGTGATGGGATGGACGGTATGAATTATATTACTTTTAAGTGGATCAATCATGGTAGAAATATACATCTCTTTGATAAAAAAACATTATAATAAAGTTATGAATGATAAAAGAACATTATAATAAGCTTATGAATATTTTACACTATATATGAGGAAGAAATGAATGGGGGATATGAAGAACCAACAAAAATATTTATAAAATTTCTGATCTAATTGTGAATGGTTTATGTAGGGAGAGAGTTTGTATATTTATACTAAAAAGTAATCTGCTTCAATCGTGTAACTGACAAAAAAAGTAGTTTATCGAACATTCTAGAGACATACAATAAGAGCCCGTTTGGCTTTCATTAAGCCAAAAGTTTTAAGTCATTTTTAACATATTTGGGTACCAAATTCTAAAGTGGATTTAAAGTTGTTTAAAGCCCATAACTGAAAAGGTACTTTAAACTTATGACATTCTCGGAGTTAGATTGGTTTTTGTATAAGTGTCAATTTTTTTTTCTTTTATAATTTTTAAATGTTGATGTGTGAGTTTAATTACAATATATTTTGTCTCTTCATTTTAGTTTATTATATAATAAAAAAAATTAATTTTAAAACAAAAGTGATTTTAAGCCAAAATTTATGAAACACTAAATGATTTTTAAGTAAAATTATCCAAACAGTCATATTTAACTTAAGAATAGAAATTTTACTTTTAACTTAAAGCAAAAATATTAAACTTTTAATTATAAAAAAACTTATTTTAAATTAATCCAAACGAGCTCTAAGTAACTATCTAGAAGATTCCAGATATATGAAATAAGAGCGTGCTCACATATATCTTTAACTACTTTTATATATTAATTTAAAAATTATAAATCCTCTATTTGTGATGTAAATTTTATTCATAAAATATACTCAAACTCCTCGTAAATTTATTAAAAATAAACTTTTTGCGTTACTTTAGCTTTTTTTTTTCTTTTTTCTTTTATGCTATTTTCTTTGTTTTAATATGAGAGAACTACAAGAATCAACATATACAAGGATTACATAAAAAAAACTGAAAAAGTAAATAAAGGTGAAAATTCCTAAATTAATAATGGGTTTTCTAATGTGTATCAAAGACATATTCGAATAAGGTTGGTTAATTTTAATTGGTTAATATTTTTTTGCATACAAACCATTATTATTATTATTATTGCAAACAAATCAATCAAAAAATACCAATTTAGCTGGGTTCACATTAGAAAAGCCGAATTAAGAAATATTGGTACTAGTTTTATCATTTTTTATCTCATAAATTTCTTCATTCTTTTTGATTTATTTTTTAATGTTATTGTGTTTATTTAACTACTCACGAATGGAAATATGCAAAATAGAAATTAAAATTTGATTTTATTGGTGTTAAACCTTAAACACAAACATAATTGTATTATTTATTCAAAGCTTAATTCTTTTTTTAAGTTATTGCCAAAAATTTTATTTTAAAAGGTTGACATATGTTTAACAAAAAAAATTATTGTATAAAAATATAAAATACTTCTAATGATGAGAAATTATTAAATTATTAAAATAAATCTGAGTGAAATCTTTTAATGTATTGATAAAAAAATATTATCAATCATCAAAAAGAAGTTATTTTTTAATATTTTTTAATGAGTACAGAGTTCATTTGTTAAATCTTAACAATATTCTCTAAATAGTTAAAATTTTCGAACAACAAATAAATTTGAATAGTAATGAATAAGGAAATTAGATAAAAAAAAGTAATTTCTAGTGACAAGTTATTGTATTATATTTAATAAAAGAGTGTAAAAGTTAATATAAAAAAATAAAAGTAAAATAAGTCTAAGCCGTTTGAAAGATGATTTAAAAAAACTATCATAATAATGTTAATTAACAATACACTAAAAAAATGGAAAATTATTATATTGTGAAATTATAAACATAACAATCGAAGCCTGATAATGGAACCATAAAATGATTATTAAATTTAGTAATACAAACATCTAAACTATATTTACCTATTTAATTGTTAAATAATATTATTTTCTTACTCATAATTCCAAATATATGATAATGTTAATAAAATTATCTTTTAAAGATAATGATAATTAAACTAGAATAAAAAAGTATAACTAAAAAAGAAAAATGATAATATGTCCTAAATATTGATGACTTGTCAATATAACATTCTATCTCTATATTCTTTTCTTGTATTAATATTATTATTTTTGCCTATTTTTTATTTTTTCTATTTAATAATATTTTAACTTGTGATCTTTGAATCACGGCATAAATATGTCAAGTGTGAGTTTCTTACTTTTCAAACACAAAATAAAGTTTTAACCACTAAAAGATAATTTTAATAATTGGTTTTGTACCTAATTATGTAAAATATCTATGAAATTAGCTACATTCAATTTTTGTGGAAAATAATAATTTTTTTGATTTAGAAAGATGAAAGATCATTATCAAAAAGAAATAAAATTGAGAGATCATGACTCTGATCTCATGTTTTCAAAAGGAAAATTGCTTGTGATGGAAAAATGAATAATGTGTTGTCAGGCTTAAAAAGTAACTTTATCAGAAATTAGAAATGGGCTGAGAACAAGTTGGGCCATTTAAAAGCTAAAACCATGCTCCCCTAAAAAAAGCTAAAACTATACTACCAATTAAATAATTATATTTTTAATTTAACAAACACGATCAAAAAAGAATGCATTAAAATAAATAAACATGATCAAACAAAAAAATTTAAGTTGAGAAAATTATTATTAACTAAAATTAATTCAAAATAAATTTAGACTAAAGTTTAAAATATAATTTTAAAAAAACCTTACCACAAAAAAGAGTTTCAAGAAAACCTAATTTTTAAAAAAAGTCATAAAAAATTTACTTTCTTGTTTTACAACAAACATGTTTTTAAAATTTATACTAACAAAATTCAACAAAAATCAATAGATTTTATTATTTTGTAAAGATTTTAGATTTATTAAAAAACAATCCGAAAATCCAAAATAAAATAATTAATAGAGAATCTAAATATAATAAGTACAAAAAATCCTATAATAATTTAATAATTTAAAAGTTACCAAAATATTAAATTTCATTAAATTTAAAGTAAATTATTAAAGAATAAAACTAAAAATATATTCATTATCAACTTAATTAATTACTATTATTATAGGAAAAAGATTTGTAATAACACAAAACTTACACACAATTAATAAATAAGGATAAAATAGCAAAATATCATATTAAAAAAAATCACAAATTCATTCTTTATATAAAATAAACAAGTATACAAAACATACCATTAGAATTTCAGTATACAAATATAAAAGATAGTATAAACTTTCTTTAAAAAAAGTACAAATATATTCTAATAAATAGAAGAAAACACGGCAAAAAAATATGAAACATTCAAATATATGTTAGACTAAACCTTAAAATATAATTTTTAAAAAATCGTTTACCAAATAAAAGTGTGTGTTCTTACTCTGTTTCATAAGGATAAAAGAGTTGAATTAATGAATGCAAAGTCAGCTCTTTCGGTATCAGCTGAGGACTTTCCAACTCTATCAAAAAAAGAAATCTTAATTCAACATAAAGAACTCATGGAAAGTTTTAGTAAGAAGACAAATATTCATATTACAGGTAGAGGATGAGGCAGATGAGGTAGTAGAGGTAGAGGAAGGAAGCCTACTCTAACTGCTCCTAGACAAAAGAAGTCTAGTGGAATAATAAAAGGGGATATAACTGGAGATTATCCTATAATTCCTAATGAAATAATTTTACATACTCTTTTAGCTATTGTACATGATGATCTACAAGAAGAGGAAGATCACTTAAAAGAAAAGTAATTGTGAAACACAGGTTACAAGTGTTGAAACAGTTCAGACTACTAATCCGACACAATCTCAATTCCTGGTTCAATTCCTGATGCTATTCCTGATTCTGATGAAGCTGATATCTTGATAGAACTTGAAATTATTATTCTTACTGTTGTGGTTAAATTTCACAATCTGGAAGTTGATGAAGAGAAACTGAAGATTGATGAAGAAAGATTCAGAAGATTTGAAAGAGAAAAAGAAATCAGGGAAAAAGCAAGAGATATTGAAGTTGAAGAAACCAAGAATTATATAAAAAGTATAAAAAGGTCTAGCAGGATGCTATGGTATGATCATAGAAAACATGTTCAGGAACAACAAAAGAATTATTCATATGCCAAGAAGAAAGACAAGAAGTGGAAGAACATTGATGATTGGACTTACAATTGAGCATCTATGGAAGCTTGAAGCTGTTGAAGTTATTACTGATTATCATGGTGGTGCTAAGAAAACACAGAAGATGTTATATTTCATGAAGGGTGGTAGTGTTAAGAAGATATCCTTGCAAGAGATGCTAGTAATTAAATCTACAAAGGAACTGAAATATGTTTATTATTTGCTCAAGACTGAGAATGAAGTAAGCAAGTTATGGTCAAGAATGATTCTAACAACTATCAGAAAAAGAGTTGCAGATAGAGAACAAAGGTATGATGGGAATTATATACCTTTGTACATTAATACTGAAGATAGGGAAGTTGAAATGCAAAGAAACAGTGCTGTTAAGGAACTTATTCTAGGTTTGAAACAACTGACTCTTAATCTTGGAACAAAAGAATATGCTTATCTGTTAGTCGAAAATCATCATTTGGAAAGGAGATCAATACAAAATCTCAGAGCAGCTACTTATCAGATTAATGAGGAAGATGAAGATCTCAAGAGTCTGAAGGAGAAACTGATTCAAATTCTTGAAAACAAGGAAGAAGAGTTACTATCAAACTTCTTGAAGATGAATCTTTTCTACCAAAGAATTTCTAAAACTGTTCCTGAAGATTTTTAGAACATTTTGTTTATTGTTTTTGACTTCATTGAATCAAGGAATTTGTGCTTTATTTACAAAGTACAAATTGGGGGAGATTGTTGGAAATACTGATTCAAGTGATGTCAGGATCTGTCCTAAGGAGCTGATCAGGATTGCATGAGTGACAACATCAGTATTGGTGATCGTCAGGATTTGAAGATATATCAGGATTGGAAGACTGATCAGGATTGAAGAATGTGAAGATATCTATTACTCCTTGTTTTTAAGATAGATTGATATGTCGTTCCTGACTAGTAGGAACGTAGCTATCAATTAAGATATGTATTAAGAGTTGTATGTAATTGATTTAACATATCTTGTACTCCCTCCGTCCCAACAGGTTCTTTACAGTTACTATTTTGGGACGTCCCACCCATTTCTTTACATTACCAAAAATAGTAACTTTTAACAATAAAATACATTATTACATCCACTACTTCACTCTATTTTTTCAACACTTTACATTATTACACACACTACTTTACTTTACTTTTTCAACACTTTACACTATTACACCCTCTACTCTACTTATTTTAACAATAAAATCACTAATACACCCACTACTACACTATTACACCCACTTTACACTATGTTATTATATTCTTGTCTTGTCCTCCGTGCCCAGCTGGGATGTCAAGATCCCACCGGGACGGAGGGAGTAATTGATAGGGCAGCTGTGTGATGTATATAAACACAGTTTAGGTTTTACTTAATTGTAATCGCTTACATGAGATATCTTGTAACCTAGCAGCTCTCAAGAACAACAGAATTTTTTGAGAGAGTTTGTAACAGTTTTATATCAGACTTAAATAAAGCTGTTATTTATTCATACTCGTGTTTATATTATTCTTAAAATCAAAAATCTTATACAATTGCATTCAACCCCCCTCCTACAATTGTAAATTCCTTGGCAACAGTCCTAAACGATTAATTCATGATGGTTGATTTGATGGACAATTACTTGCATCTCTATATTGCATTTACTTTTATTACAATGAGTGTTTTGGTTTTGGTTTCTACATTTCATTAGCTTAGTAAAACATGTATCACAACTAGATCAACAAAAACTGTAAATAATGCATTAAAACTGTATATTTTACAAATAAATTAAAATAGTTTTTATCAAAGGAGTCGTGACAGTTAATTTTGTTGGCAACTGCCGACGGAAGTAACGACAAATAAAGCGTTGTCAAGTTGTTGCAATTCCATTGCTAAAATCAGCAATGGAAAAAAATTCTGTCGTTAAAATTTCCCCACAACTTATATTACAACAAAAAATTTCGTCGGCTATTCCATCGCGATTCTTGATTGTAATAACCGTGAATTTCCAAATATATTTTTAATTTTGAGTCGAATTTTAGAGTCTCGTTTTAAATAGTCAGCGGGAGAAAAAAAAACGAAATCTTTTTACTAAATATTTACATTAAATATTTTCATCATTATACCATTTCATTTTGTTCCCCATATTTAATTTTCTTTTTATTTAATAATTACCACTTACAAAATAATAATTATGCATTATGGCCACTATATATTCTATAATGATTTTGCCCCCCATGTTTTAGTCTTTTCAATTTTTTTTATAACCATTATCAGCATCATGATTATATTAGAGGTAGTGTAGTTTTATAAAACCGGTTGCAATTTAGTCCAAATAAAAACACAACTTCCCTAGTTGTTTCACTGTAAAACCATCTTGTATATCTCTATCACTTGTAGCCAAAAACAAACACAGGACATATATACACAAAAAAAAGAGCACAACACAGGTAGAATAATTTTTTTTCTTTCCTGGTTTCTTTCTCTTCTTTTATTTTCTCGATCAACATTTCTGTAAAATTCAATTCGGTGATTGTGTGTTCAGTTTTGGCCGATTGGTTGCTGTGTTCGTATTGTTGTTATATGGTGAATCGAGTTGGGGACGGGGGGTTTGTTCTTGTTATTTTGTTTGGTTGTTGTAATCGGTGAAGGGGAGTCGACCACCATTGTTGTGGTGGTGGTGTCGATTTCGGTTGAACCGGGTGGGGGTTGAGAGAGTGCAGAGATGGAGATGTCGAGAGGTTGGGGAGAGAGATGGAATGGATCGATGTTGAAGAAGAAAGGAAGATGAGGGTGATTGATGTTGTGGTGGGTGTCGACCTTAGTCGAGAAGGAGAAAGAGAGGAGGTTGGGAGGGAGAGGTTATAATCGAGAGAGATTGTTGCGAAGGAGATTGATGAGAGATTGATGGGAGTTAGAGAAGAGATTGATTGAGTCGGGAGAGAGATGGTTGTCAATGGTGATGGTGGTGTTCGAGAGAGACAGGGCAGAGTTAGAGAATTCGAGAGAGAGAGAGAGAATGAGAGAGATGCAGAGAGATGATTGTTGTTGTTAGGTTATGGTGTTGTTGTGAAGTCGGGGGAAGGGAGAAACTGGGAGAGATAGAGCAGAGATTGCAGAGAGACAGGGGAAGGGGAGATTGAACAGGTGGGTCCCGGTGGGCCCCACGTTGCTGCAGAATATAATATAATATTAACGTACCCAATTTAGGACCATACGTTTTATTCGTGTTTTAATTAAATAGGATTTAATTGGCCCGTTAAAATTGGAACGTTATTAAATTTAGAAGATTAAATAGTTTTATTAATAATGATTTATTTAAACAGAATAGTTATTGGTTTATTAATTAAATAGAATTATGTAGAATTTTAGATGTAATTTATAATTTATTATTTTATTAATTAAATAAGTGATTTTGAAAACAAATTAGAGATTTATTATAAAAGGGGTATATTTGTGAATAATTAGAATAAAATATGTTTTATTTTGGAAAGCTGTCTTTAATATTTTCCGGTTTATTAACCGGATCAAGTCAGATTTAATTTATAGATTAATATTTTATTAAAATAAATTAGGATTTATGAGGTTTATTAAAAGTGGAATTCTTTGATGAATTATTTTTAAAATGAGATTAATTATTTTGGATTTAAATTGAATAAAAATGGATGTTTGAATTTTTCATTTTGAGTAAGAATTTAGATTTCCAGATATTAAAAATAGGATATATTCTCCAGATTTAATTCCTGAGTTCGAAGAGATATTTATTTATTCTGGAATTAATTTCCGTTATTTATTCCGGAGATTTTTATGAGATATTATATTATTAATTATATTATCGGATCGGGAATATTTTATTCTGAAGAATCGCTCACGTATTTCTGGTTGCCATTTTTTAGAGAATAATTCTCGAGACGTAGATCGAGGCAAGTTCATTCCTACCCTAACTTTTGGAAACTGTGAATTTCTGTTCGTAGTATTTAATCCCTTAATTATTTTCGAGATATTATATGTTGAGATTTATCTGTTGCTCCGTATGATGCAATAATTTCTTTTGAGCATTATTTCTCGTTAAATATTATTATGATGTTAATTTAGTTTATTTGAGAAATATAACCCCTATAAGCGTAGAAATAAATTAGTTGCTATCAGAGTCGATCTAATTAATTCGAGACGACTATTATTTTGATTCAGTTAAACTAATCTCATTCGTCTGAGATAGTTAAATTCATTCTTTTCGATTGAATTTATTGTACAAATTCAACCATTATTTATTGATTATCTTTTAGTTAGTTCCTCGTTCGAATTAACTGATAGGAGTTTAAAAATTATAATTGTTAGAGATTTTTACTCGTCGATCAAGTGAAAAAAAAATATTCTATTTAAACGTTCATCAATGTTGAGTATTATAAATATTGCGAAGTACTATTTGTTCAGTACGACTCCCAATTACTTCATTTTAAGACTATTCTCATAATTTCGAGATAGTTGAGTTTATTGTGAGGGTTTGACATTTTGTTCGTGTCAACCGATAAATTATTATTATTGAGAATTTACATCAGTCCATTGTTCGGATTGGTGGTAAAATCGAGTCAGACTGGCAGTCCACCAGATTTCTAAATATTTTCTGGAAGAATTATTTCAAGTTATCTGTACCCCAAATATTCGGGAATTCTGTATTCTCCTGGTCAATTTTGGGCAAGAGGCCCATTATAGAGAAAGAGAGACTCGTGTACCGTTTTACGGACCCGAGAATAATTAGGCACTCTGTTGCCATGGTTGAATTGATAACCATTATGATGCTAGCATTCATATATATATATATATATATATATTATTGTTGATATCGTATTGTAGCCGTGATCGGGCGAAGTGCGGTGTCATTGGAGGCCGGTATTCTTGGTTGGTTAGTTGATCGCCCCACCGAGATACGGAGAGGTGGAAGACCAGTTCATTCTTAAATCATGAGTTATCAGAGTTATATCAAATGAGTTATCGAGTATTCTGTTTCGAGATGAGTAATGAGTCATTTGAGTATTCTGTTTTGAGATGAGTATTTTCAAGATGAATTTGAGCCAAATCATATTGTGATATCCGATATTAAAATTTTGAGTTTTTATTTCGGTAAACCTTATTATATTTATATACCGAGCGAGAAGAGAACTTGCTGAGCACTATAGTTGCTCATTCTTGCTTTACAACATTTTGTTTAGCTGTCAAGACGGAAAGAGGCGAGACGTCCAGCCAGGGCTACAGAGGCAAGGGGAAAGCGGAATACTATGGCGACAATAATTAGAAGATCCAGATGGAATCTTTATATTTCTACTGTTGTGAACTTTTGTAACATATTATTTCGAGATGTATCAAGTTGGATTGTACTATGTTGTGAAGACGATCTTGGACCTGCGGAGTGGGACATTTTACGCTCCGTTGTAATAAAATTTGGATTGTTATTGCGTTATCATATTGAGACAATGTGACGACCGGAGTCCCCGGTCAGGGTGGATTTGGGGGCGTTACAGTTTTGGTATCAGAGCAATAGTTATATTTTTAGGAAACGTGAGAGCCTAGGAATATGACACGACGTGAGAATTTAGAGATTTAATAAGATGTTGAGATTTTAAGCACCAAGTGCCTTACACCCTTATATATATATATATATGCATTTATAGTCGACTAGAACCTGTTTGTGACCGAAACCTTTTGTACCTTTGTAGATGTCTATTTCTGGATCTGTTGCCTTTCGTCCTATTCGAGACAGATCTCCTACACCTTAAGATAGGGTGACTAAGTTTCCATTAAGATTGGATGTTACCCTGCAGAGAGTTTCCACATTTTGTAGATGTTGTCAATATCTTTACCGGTCAGAGTTGGACCAACATGAGGTGCGTGCACCAGAGATGGACTTAAAGAGGGATGCAACTATGTGTTCCAAGTTTGAGGCTAAATTCTTAAACGATTTCGTGATCGACATTATTTTTCTAGAGATATAAATTATAGAGGTTGAAATAGTTCTCTGTGTTGATGTGTTTTTCGTACATTCCCTTTTAGAGATTTTCTTCCCTGACGAGCTACCAGGGTCTGCAAGTGTCGCTTTTATTCGAGAATCAATAGTTGTTCCTACGAGCTTACTTTGAGCTAGGAAATCATTTTTTTTTAAATAACTTCCTTACCAATGATTATCGATAAATCTTACCATTCGAATTTACTCAGACAATTTCTACCATATTTGAAAAAAGGACCTATGTTGTTTAGAGGTTAAGTTACCCATCATCATGTACTTTCATAAATACAAATCCATTTAATACCCATTCCTATATTTGATACCCTTTGAGATATTGAGATGAACAACCCTATATATAGGGGAAGACTATCAGTCTCTGTGATTGAAGTCTGGTGGGACGCCACCGTCTGTACTGTTGTTTGTCATTAGAGTACTAAAGGCTGGCCACCTTGTGTACTATGACGGTTGTCCTAATGACATATGCAACAAAACAGATGTTCAATGATCATCATGATCTCTCAATTAATCTCTTGTTAAGATTCTCACTATCAAAACTTGAGTATTCACATGGTTTTGTTTAACATTAATTCCTTTATGAGTTATCTCTATTCAAAGTTCTTATGGATCCTAAAATGATCGGTGTCTAAAAATTTCAAAGAGGTATACTGACATTTGAATGTGATGAAACGTTACTCCCAGAAAAGAGAATTTCAGCAATTCGAGTTTGAGTACCAATTTCTAATTATGAATAGACTATTACGCTAATTATTCGCTCGTCAGATCTTCGAAAGCCTACGTAGTATCTCATGGTTATGTGTTAAAGTGCTAAGAATTTGGTTTGAATGCGGAACAATATTTTAAAAGTGAGAAGCGAGTCGATACTGAGTATACATTGATGATATTACTTGTTGATGAAAGAGTGATCGTTTTTCATATAGGAAAAGAAATGAGAACATGGTTGAGAGAAGTGTAGAATATTTTCTTTGTATAGTGTTGAATAAGCTAGGACTATCTCTGTTAATATGTTATGGTAAATAAAGTTATTGGTGGAAGGTAAAAGAGAACTATTGAAGGCACGATGGTGATATCTTAAGTTAGAATTATTGAGTTGATATTTAGCAAGTACAATACTAAGTATGTTGTGAAACATAGGGGAATCAAGCTCCTTAAAAAAAAAATCCAAGACTGTATGAGCAGAATATATATATATATATATATTTCTGGGAGAGGGTCAATATTATTAATTAAACTACGTAAAGAAGGGTATTCCTACTTCAAATGAGGAAGGAATGGAGATTTTGGACGAAAAATATTATTAACCCGAGAGAACACAGTTGTAAGGTTGGCTACCCAACTGCAAGAATTACTTGAGAAAGGCGTAATCAGACCAAGTGTATCCCCGTGGGGAGCTCCAGTGTTGTTCGTAAAGAAGAAGGACGGATCTATGCGACTATGTATTGATTATCGTGAATTGAACAAAATGACCATCAAGAACAAGTACCCTCTACCTCGAATCAACGATCTGTTTGACCAACTTAAGGGACCTAGATGTTTTTCAAAGATTGATTTGAGATCCGGCTATCATCAACTAAAGATCAAGCCTGAAGATATTCCTAAGACTGCCTTTAGGACCCGATATGGACATTACGAGTTCTTAGTCATGTTTTTTGGATTGACGAATGCGCCAGCTGCTTTTATGGATTTGATGAATCGTGTGTTCAAGAGGTACTTGGACAAGTTCGTGATTGTATTTATTGATGACATCCTGATATACTCGAAGTCTCCTGAGGAACATGCTGAACACCTCCGTTTAGTTCTGGAAGCGCTGAGAAAGCAAAAGTTATATGCGAAATTTTCAAAGTGTGAATTCTGGCTAAAAGAAGTTCAATTTTTGGGACACATTGTAAGCGGCGAAGGGATTTCTGTAGACCCCGCAAAGATAGAAGCTGTAGCAGGCTGGGAGAGACCCAAGACTCCAACTGAAGTTAGAAGTTTCCTTGGATTGGCTGGATACTATTATAGATTCGTGAAGGATTTCTCAAAGATTGCTACGCCATTGACACGACTTACCAGATAGAGTGAAAAATTCGAGTGGACCCCCAAATGCGAAGATAGCTTTCAAGAATTGAAGAAGAGATTGACTACTGCCCCGGTGTTGACCTTACCCGATGAGAAAGGCGATTTCGTAATTTTCAGCGACGCTTCTCACAAGGGTTTAGGATGTGTTTTGATGCAACACGAAAAAGTATTAGCTTACGCCTCTCGACAACTGAAGGAGTATGAGTGTCGTTACCCTACTCACGATTTAGAACTTGTTGCTATTGTTTTTGCCCTCAAGATTTGGAGACATTACCTTTATGGAGAGAAATGCGAAATTTACACGGATCACAAGAGCTTAAAGTATATATTCACTTAGAAGGAATTAAACATGAGACAGAGAAGATGGTTAGAATTGATCAAAGACTATGATTGCTCGATAAACTACCACCCAGGGAAGGCTAATGTTGTAGCTGATGCATTAAGTAGAAAGGAGAGACTAAACCTGTTGACAACCTCGGAAGAATTGGTTAGAGAATTTGAGAAGATGGAATTAGAAGTCAAGGTCCCAGTCCAAAACAATGAAAGAGTTTACAGCATTCAGTTTCAACCAGAGTTACTCGAGAAGATTCGACGTTGTCAAGAACAAGTAATGGAAGAAAGAAGATCAGAGTTGACCGGAGAAGAATTTCTAAGTTCAAAAGATGATAAGGGAATTAAGCGATTTGTATCGAGAATATGGATTCCTAATGTTACAGAGTTGAAGGAAGAAATTATGAGCGAAGCGCATAACTCGAGATATTCCATTCACCCAGGGAGCACAAAAATGTATCAAGACATTAAGTTGAATTATTGGTGGCCCAACATGAAGAGGGAGATTGTAGAATGGGTAAGTAAGTGTATGACATGTCAGAAAGTGAAGGCAGAACATCAACGACCAAGTGGACTTCTACAACCTTTAGAGATACCCGAGTGGAAATGGGAGCATATTACCATGGATTTTGTCGTAGGATTGCCCCGAACTAGAGCCAGCCACGATGCTATTTGGGTTATTGTCGACCGACTCACTAAATTTGCGCATTTCCGACCAATTAGTGATAAGTATTCCGTTGAGAGATTGGTGAACATATACCTAAAGGAGATTGTAGTTCATCACGGAGTACCTGTTTCAATTGTATCTGATAGATATGCCCGTTTTACTTCTCGATTTTGGAAAAGTTTTCAAGAATGTCTTGGCACGAAGTTAAATCTGAGCACTGCATATCATCCACAGACCGATGGACAAAGTGAAAGGACGATTCAAACAGTTGAAGATATGTTAAGAGCCTGTGCACTTGATTTTAAAGGAAGTTGGGATGAGCATTTGCCCCTGGTCGAGTTTGCTTACAACAATAGTTACCATTCGAGCATATGTATGGCACCTTATGAAGTTTTGTACGGAAGGAAGTGTAGATCACCTTTATATTGGCATGAAGTAGGAGAAAGAAAGATACTAGGACCAGAATTACTTCAACAAACTAAGCAAGCAACCGAGGTTATTCGAAAAAGGTTAGTTGCAGCTCAAGATCGACAGAGGAAGTATGCAAATCAAAAGAGGAAAGACAAAGCATTTGAAGTGGGAGATAAGGTGATGTTGAAAGTTTCACCTTGGAAAGGAGTAATGAGATTCGGAAAGAAAGGCAAGTTAAGCCCCGGATATATAGGACCTTTTGAGATTCTTAAGAAGATAGGACCCCTAGCTTATCAGTTGGCCCTACCTCCAGACCTTCAGCATATCCACGATGTGTTTCATGTTTCTGCGTTAAGAGAGTACCATTCCGATTTCAGACATGTTATAACCTATGAGCCAGTGGAGATACGTCCTGATTTATCGTACGAAGAAAAGCCAGTAGAGATTCTAGATTACAAAGTGCAAGAGTTAAGGACTAAGAAAGTAAATTTAGTGAAAGTACTTTGGAGAAACCACTAAGTTGAGGAAGCCACGTGGGAATTAGAAAGCGAAATGAGGAATAAATATCCGGAATTGTTTAGTGCATAGTTTTGATTCCGAGGACGGAATCCTATAAGGGGGAAGACTGTAATAACCGTGAATTTCCAAATATATTTCTAATTTTGAGCCGAATTTTAGAGTCTCGTTTTAATTAGTCAGCGGGAGAAAAAAAAACGAAATCTTTTTACTAAATATTTACATTAAATATTTTCATCATTATACCATTTCATTTTGTTCCCCATATTTAATTTTCTTTTTATTTAATAATTACCACTTACAAAATAATAATTATGCATTATGGCCACTATATATTCTATAATGATTTTGCCCCCCATGTTTTAGTCTTTTCAATTTTTTTTATAACCATTATCAACATCATGATTATATTAAAGGTAGTGTAGTTTTATAAAACCGGTTGCAATTTAGTCCAAATAAAAACATAACTTCCCTAGTTGTTTCACTGTAAAACCATCTTGTATATCTCTATCACTTGTAGCCAAAAACAAACACAGGACATATATACACAAAAAACAGAGCACAACACAGGTAGAATAATTTTTTTTCTTTCCTGGTTTCTTTCTCTTCTTTTATTTTCTCGATCAATATTTCTGTCAAATTCAATTCGGTGATTGCGTGTACAGTTTTGCCCGATTGGTTGCTGTGTTCGTATTGTTGTTATATGGTGAATCGAGTTGGAGTGGGGGTTTGTTCTTGTTATTTTGTTTGGTTGTGGTAATCGGTGAAGGGGAGTCGACCACCATTGTTGTGGTGGTGGTGTCGATTTCGGTTGAACCGGGTGGGGTTTGAGAGAGTGCAGAGATATAGATGTCGAGAGGTTGGGGAGAGAGATGGAATGGATCGATGTTGAAGAAGAAAGGAAGATGAGGGTGATTGATGTTGTGGTGGGTGTCGACCTTAGTCGAGAAGGAGAAAGAGAGGAGGTTGGGAGGAAGAGGTTATAGTTGAGAGAGATTGTTGCGAAGGAGATTGATGAGAGATTGAGGGGAGTTAGAGAAGAGATTGATTGAGTCGGGAGAGAGATGGTTGTCAATGGTGATGGTGGTGTTCGAGAGAGACAGGGCAGAGTTAGAGAATTCGAGAGAGAGAGAGAGAGAGAGAGAGATGCAGAGAGATGATTGTTGTTATTAGGTTATGGTGTTGTTGTGAAGTCGGGGGGAAGGGAGAAACTGGGAGAGATAGAGCAGAGATTGCAGAGAGACAGGGGAAGGGGAGATTGAACAGGTGGGTCCCACAGGTGGGCCCCACGTTGCTGCAGAATATAATATAATATTAACGTACCCAATTTAGGACCATACGTTTTATTCGTGTTTTAATTAAATAGGATTTAATTTGCCCGTTAAAATTGGAACGTTATTAAATTTAGAAGATTAAATAGTTTTATTAATAATGATTTATTTAAACAAAATAGTTATTGGTTTATTAATTAAATAGAATTATTTAGAATTTTAGATGTAATTTAGAATTTATTATTTTATTAATTAAATAAGTGATTTTGAAAACAAATTAGAGATTTATTATAAAAAGGGGTATATTTGTGAATAATTAGAATAAAATATGTTTTATTTTGGAAAGCTATCTTTAATATTTTCCGGTTTATTAACCGGATCAAGTCAGATTTAATTTAAAGATTAATATTTTATTAAAATAAATTAGGATTTATGAGGTTTATTAAAAGTGGAATTCTTTGATGAATTATTTTTAAAATGAGATTAATTATTTTGGATTTAAATTGAATAAAAATGGATGTTTGAATTTTTCATTTTGAGTAAGAATTTAGATTTCCAGATATTAAAAATAGGATATATTCTCCAGATTTAATTCCTGAGTTCGAAGAGATATTTATTTATTCTGGAATTAATTTCCGTTATTTATTCCGGAGATTTTTATGAGATATTATATTATTAATTATATTATCGGATCGGGAATATTTTATTCTGAAGAATCGCTCACGTATTTCTGGTTGCCATTTCTTAGAGAATAATTCTCGAGACGTAGATCGACGCCAAGTTCACTGGTAGAGTATAATTTTTATCTGCATACATTTGCACTTCGAGATCGAGGCAAGTTCATTCCTACCCTAACTTTTGGAAACTGTGAATTTCTGTTCGTAGTATTTAATCCCTTAATTATTTTCGAGATATTATATGTTGAGATTTATCTGTTGCTCCGTATGATGCAATAATTTCTTTTGAGCATTATTTCTCGTTGAATATTATTATGCTGTTAATTTAGTTTATTTGAGAATTATTACCCCTATAAGCGTAGAAATAAATTAGTTGCTATCAGAGTCGATCTCATTAATTCGAGAAGACTATTATTTTGATTCAGTGAAACTAATCTCATGCGTCTGAGATAGTTAAATTCATTCTTTTCGATTGAATTTATTGTACAAATTCAACCATTATTTATTGATTATCTTTTAGTTAGTTCCTCGTTCGAATTAACTGATAGGAGTTTAAAAATTATAATTGTTAGAGATTTTTACTCGTCGATCAAGTGAAAAAAAAATATTCTATTTAAACGTTCATCAATGTTGAGTATTATAAATATTGAGAAGTACTATTTGTTCAGTACGACTCCCAATTACTTCATTTTAAGACTATTCTCATAATTTCGAGATAGTTGAGTTTATTGTCAGGGTTTGACATTTTGTTCGTGTCAACCGATAAATTATTATTATTGAGAATTTACATCAGTCCATTGTTCGGATTGGTGGTAAAATCGAGTCAGACTGGCAGTCCGCCAGATTTGTAAATATTTTCTGGAAGAATTATTTCAAGTTATCTGTACCCCAAATATTCGGGAATTCTGTATTCTACTGGTCAATTTTGGGCAAGAGGCCCATTATAGAGAAAGAGAGACTCGTGTACCGTTTTACGGACCCGAGAATAATTAGGCACTTTGTTGCCATGGTTGAATTGATAACCATTATGATGCTAGCATTCATACATATATATATTATTGTTGATATCGTATTGTAGCCGTGATCGGGCGAAGTGCGGTGTCATTGGAGGCCGGTATTCTTGGTTGGTTAGTTGATCGCCCCACCGAGATACGGAAAGGTGGAAGACCAGTTCATTCTTAAATCATGAGTTATCAGAGTTATATCAAATGAGTTATCGAGTATTCTGTTTCGAGATGAGTAATGAGTCTTTTGAGTATTCTGTTTTGAGATGAGTTTTGAGCCTTTCGAGTATGATATTTTCAAGATGAATTTGAGCCAAATCATATTGTGATATCCGATATTAAAATTTTGAGTATTTATTTCGGTAAACCTTATTATATTTATATACCGAGCGAGAAGAGAACTTGCTGAGCACTATAGTTGCTCATTCTTGCTTTACAACATTTTGTTTAGCTGTCAAGACGGAAAGAGGCGAGACGTCCAGCCAGGGCTACAGAGGCAAGGGGAAAGCGCAAGGCTATGGCGACAATAATTAGAAGATCCAGATGGAATCTTTATATTTCTATTGTTGTGAACTTTTGTAACATATTATTTCGAGATGTATCAAGTTGGATTGTACTATGTTGTGAAGACGATCTTGGACCTGCAGAGTGGGACATTTTATGCTCCGTTGTAATAAAATTTGGTATTGTTATTGCGTTATCATATTGAGACAATGTGACGACCCGAGTCCCCGGTCAGGGTGGATTTGAGGGCGTTACATTGATTGCCAACGTAATCTGGCTGTTGGCGACAGAATTTTTCGTCACTGAATGCGGGATTTCTTGTAGTGTTAGTAGTTATTATGTTTAGTTAATTGACATAAAAAAATAAAAAACAATTGTTATTGAGTTTAATCTTGGTTGAAACGTAGAATCTAAATTCAATTGGAAACATATTACATTTAGTTTAATTGGTCTAAAATTTAGTAGACTATGATCAATGTTAAAATTATTCATTGCTTAACTAATACGTGGTAAACTTGTATTATAATGAAGGATGTTCAAAAACAATTCTTTTTTTTTTAAAGTCAAGCTCATACATTAAACCAAACATAAAATGTCAGAAAGTACCAATGGAGATATTTCCGTGGCACAAGGATTTTTCCAGACCTGCTCAACACCAAAAGGAAAGATCTTAGCAAGCTGATGAGCAACAACATTCCCATCTCTTCTCACATGAGACCATATAACCGATGAAAAATACTACTTGTTGCTAAAACATCCTCCAACACAGAATCAATATTAGAAGAGAAAATAGCAGCTTTTGAGAGACGATATACCAATACTTGCTAGTCATACTCCAGGATGATGTTTTCCAGTCCATACCGACGTCCAAGGCGCATAGCCATTAACATTGCTTTGCATTCCGCGATCTCTTCTGACCACCAAGCTCGTACCCTTCTTATTGCTGTGAAGAGGACAACACCTTGATTTTCTCTAGCCACTACCCCTAAACCAACCTAGCCAGTTTGCGATATTAGGTAATGTAAAAGATATAAGAATTTACTACTGTTATGTATTATTTGACTTATATATTATTTGACTTGCAGTCTGAGATTTTAGCTGTTGCATTTGCACTGCTGGCAGCTGGGGCTGTGATATTGACACTGAATGTGTCTGTTGGTAAACAGGTTCTCTCCTATTCCGGTCTATAAAGATTGAAAGTTTGATTGAAGGATGCAAGTATTTGGCTGTGCACTTGAAATAATAAATTTATACTAGATTGATAGTTGACTGAAGTTAGAATTGCATGGTATCAGTGTAATAACCATGAATTTTTGAATAATTTTCCTGCTCGATATTTATATTTTATTTAAGAGCGATGCACTAGTATATTTTAATTAGAGCATTTTTGTAAAATTTTGAAATTTTATATATTCATATGTACGTAAATATTATACTATATCTATTTAATTATATTTATTTGGTATTTATTAAAATTAGGAAATTTAGGAAAATAGGATTTTTGTTTTGGATCGAATTTATCTTAGAAAACGGAATTATAGTCTCATTTTAATCGGCCAGCACGAGGAGGAGACGACATAATTATTTTTCGGGGCGCACCATTACTTTTCCGGATTTTACTCCTGATATTCTGCTGCCCCTTTTTATTTTTTTTTCTTATCTTTAACTTTCCCTAAACACTGGCACTTCATTTTGTCTCCCCCCACACGTTTTGTTCCTTTTTAAATCAAATAAATCCAAACAGAACACAAACTCACCCATTACATTTTTTTTCTCTCCTCTACACAACAAAGAGCAAAAACAGAGCAGGTAGTTTATTTTTATTTTCTGTTCATTTCTTTGTTTGGTCGACTTCATTTTCTTTAAAAATCTGATAGGCTTGTTTTGTTCGTGTTGATGGGTAGTGAATCGGAGTTACGGGGTGATTGGTTGGTGTCTGAATCGGAGAGAGAGAGGTCGGGATTGAGAGAGATGTGGTCGCATAGAGAGATTTCCGAGAGAGATTGTTGTGATGATGTTGTGTGTTGGTGAGAGAGAGATAGAGGTTGAGAATGAGAGAGAGATGTGAGCGGAGGGGTAAAAAGGAGAAGGCGGAGGGAGAGAGACGACGGGGAAAGAAAGGGAGGCGGGAGAGATTGAAGGAGAAAAGAGGACGGAGAGAGATTAAGAGAGATGAGAAAAAAAAAGAGATTAAGAGAGATGAGAAAGAAAGAGAGATGAGAAAGAAAGAGAGAGAGAGAGAGAGAGAGAGAGAGAGAGAGAGAGAGAGAGATGAGAGAGAGATAGAGAGAGATACGAGAGAGATAGAGTAGACAGAGAGGGAGAGTGCAAAGAGGGAGAGATCCGCGTGGGAGAGTTATGGCGCGTGGGCCACACATGCGGCGTGTGCCAGCGTGTGGCTAGCGTGTGCCAGCGTGTGTATATTAGTGTGGGTACATATGTTTTAATCGGGAGTTTTGTTATAAACGAATAAAAAAGGATTCAATTAGTTTTGCTAAAATTGGAATATTATTTAAATGGTTAGAAATAAATAATTAAAATGGTAATTGATTTGTTAATTAAATAACAATATTTTAGGTTTATTTGGACATAATTAGAGATTTATTGATTTATTAATAAAAGGGGGAATATTTGTAAATAAATAGAGTCAATTATGATTTTATTTTTTTAAAGACTGATAATTAATATATCCGGATAATTTAAATTAACCGGATCGAGTCAGATTATTTTAGAGGCTAAAATCGGATTTATATTTAATCATTTACGAGATTTAAAGGTAGATAATTGCTGTAACCATATTTTCGTTTTAAGTTGGATTTACGGATATTAAAAATAGTATATAATTTCTAGATTTGATTCCTGAGTTCAAATAAAGAATTATTTATCCAGAGATTTTCGAGAAATATTTTAATATTTATTAGCGGTTTAGAAATACGTTATTTTTACGAATCGCTCATATTTTTCTGGTTACCATTTTTAGAGAATAATTTTCGAGCTGTAGATCTAAGTCAAGTTCCCGGGTAGAGTATAAATTTTATCTGTATTCATTGCACTTCGAGATCAAGGCAAGTACCTTCTGACCCTCACTCCTTCTGAAATATTTCGAGAAATGTTTGGATATTATTCTGTAAAAATTATGTTTTGAATTGCTAGTTCATTATAAAATATCCTGTTTATCATAATATTGATTTAGAAAATTTTAGATATTTTCCCAAATTTTGATAAATTCATAGAACGTAATTTGATTGAAATCCAGGGTATCTTAATTGTTTCGAGATGACCCTTAAATATTATTCAGTTATAACTACGCTCATATATTGAGGTAGTTAGATTTTATTGACTTTAATCGGATCTATTGTTCAGATCCGATAAATGTTGTTTCAATATTCAAATTTGATTCATTGTTCGAATCAAAATAGTTGCATTCAGAATAGTGAATAGAAGAATAGTATATCATCAGAATTTCCTCTAAAATACGTACTCTAGCGAAATTGGAAGTTTTCCTTCTAAATCGAGTCGTTCTTATTATTTCAAGATGACTTCACATGAAATATTCTACTCAACGAACCTTACTTATTCAAGGTTGTTACTTATTGTCTTGAATTGACATATTGTTCGTGTCAACAAAATAAATTAGTTCTTTTGAAAATATTGTGACGGCCTTTTGTTCAGGTCGGTCTCGTACAAAGTGTAGACTGGCGGTCGGCCAGAATCGAATAGGTATCCAAATCAATCAATTTTTATCCGGAAGAATAATCATATAATCCACTGGTCAACATGGGAGATGGCCCATGGGTTTTCTTTCAGATCAACACGAGGAATAAACTCGTGGTATCGAAAGAGAAATATTAACATTTTGACACAATAGTTGCCAGGTTGATTTTTCAACCACCTTTTTGCTTGCAAAACGATATAGTGGTACCTACGACATAGTAGTGATCGTGATATGGGGTATCACGGGTATGGGGTACTTGAGACACAGCGGTTGATCTCGCTGTGGGGTATCGTAAAGGCGGAAGACCGGTATCTCAAGTTTTAAATTCCAATTTCTTTAATTCAGAGTTAAGTTGTTTGAGTTTATCTGTAAGTATTTCCATGGCATTTTGCCTGCATACGAGTATCGTTCATAAATAGAGTTGTTTTCTTTCCACCTTCCTTGTTAGTGAGAGAGCGAGTCAGTGGACTTGTTGAGCACCTAGTTGCTCATTCTTGTTGTTGATATTTTTTTTCAGTGAGGACGGAAAAGGCGAAACCTCTCTTTTCAAGGGAAAGGAGAAAATGCACCAGAGCACTGAGCTGGACTACGTACTGTGCTTATCTCAGAGGCGACGACGATATCAAAGACTATTAGCATATCTTTCGACGTGTGTATTGATATCGTGTGTACTAGTTATATGTTGTAATAATTATGAGACTTGTCGATGCTTGGACTTGTGGGATGGAACCACTGTTGTACGATAAAACCTTCATGTTTATTATGCATTGTATTGTATTTTTGGATAAGATAGGTATTGACGATAAGTGGCGACCTAAGTCTACAAGTAGTGGATTTGGGGGTGTCACAGCTTGGTATCAGAGCATTAGTTATATTTTTAGGAATCGTACGAGTCTAGAATTATAACGCGACATGAGAGTTTAGAGGTATAATACGATATTTAGAATTTAGCACTAAGTGCTTTACACCCTTATATATTTATACGCGTATATAGTCGATTAGAACCTGTTGGTGACCGAAACTCTTTGCTTTTGTAGATGTCTTCTTCAGGATCTACTGGTTTCTTTCCTATTTGAGAACCAAAGATTAATAACTATTGAATTTTAGAACTTATAAGGTTTTCCCGAGAACCGCCATTTAAACTGAGATATATCTTTACAGGTATCTGAAACCTTTTTATTACTAGGAATAAGAGTAATCGTTTATAAAGAGACCAGAGAAAATCCCGATTTGAGTATGATTTATTTTGAGAAACCAGGAATTTGACTGAGTAATTATTTATGAATGCCTATCATAACTGTGCCACCAATGGTGTCGTATAACTGCATACCTGAGACATAACATACCCTATTGTTTTCGCTCTTATAGAAAAAGATGCCACCTAAGAGAGGAAGACCCCCAAAGAATCTTCGTCCTCAACCTGAAGCGAATCAAGATTATGAGGTTCCACCTCGGAACCCAGTCCAAAATCCAAACCCGGAACCAGAGGCCACTCAGAATCCCAACTCGATGAACCTACTTATGAACTTTCTTCTTCAACATGCTCAGAACCCTCAGCCTCAACAGAACCAACATCCAGTAGGAGGAATTCCACCTCCAGCTCAACTGACTCAAGCTACAGTGAGTTTCAAATCATTCAAATCTTTGAACCCACCAGAGTTTAAAGGTACCACTAACCTAGTGGTGGCTAGAATCTGGTTACGAGAGATAGAAAAGATTTTTGAAATTTTAGGAGTAGAAGAAGACAAGAAGACAGTGTTTGCAGCGTATATGTTAAAGGTGAGGCTAATTACTGGTGGGAAGCGAAGAGAGCTATGGAAAGTAATGCGGTTATACCGTGGGTCAGATTTACAACATTGTTCCTAGAGAGGTATTTCCCTAAGTATCTAGAGAACCAGATGGAAATTAAGTTTTTAGAACTCAAGCAAGGGACGATGACTGTTGCAGACTACGAGGCCAAGTTTACAGAACTCTCGAGGTTTGTACCCTATCATGTAGACACTGAGGAGAAGAGAGCAAAGCGTTTCCAATAAGGATTGAAGCCCTGGATACAGAATCGAGTCGCAGTGTTCGAGATCACCAATTATGCAACCTTAGTTCAGAAAGCGGCTATAGTGGAAAGTGGAAGTGAACTGTACCCGAAGGATGGACAGAAGAGGAAGTTTCAGAGCAGCGAAAGTAACTTTGTGAGAATGACTAATAATAGGAGCGACAAGAAACCATTTGTGAAGAGGGAGGATAGAAGCACTGATACAAGAAGGTTTGGGAATCATGACACTAGAGGAAGCAACCAGAGGTTCCAACAGCCATAGACAGTTAGTATGATGCAAGGAAGGCCTCTGTTACCAGAATGTAAGACATGTGGGAAGAAACACCCTGGACCCTATCATCAAGCGAGCGTGAATTGTTATAACTGTGGACAAAAGGGTCACTATGATTCTAGTTGCAAGGATAAATCTGTCACCTGTTTCAACTGTGGGAGGAAAGGTCACGTGTCCCGAGACTGTCGACAGCCTGCGAAAGAAAATCTAGTGCCTCGACTCACAGCACCTCCCAACAACAAGCCGACAGCAAGAACCTTCAACATGACTGTAAGAGATGCCATCGATGACAGCGATGTGATAGCAGGTACGCTTCTAGTAAACTTTGAGGATGCGTGTGTTCTAATTGATTTGGGAGCTACCAAATCTTTTATTTCTGAAAACTTCATGAATAAGTTGAATCTTGAGTCTGTGCCCTTAGAGGGAATTCTGGACATAGAAGTAGCTAATCAAGAAGTCATACTAGTAAACCGTTTATGTCCGAATTGTTCTATAGAGATACATGGGCAACGTTTCGACGCAGACCTAATTCCTTTTTAAGTTAGGGGAATTTGACGTAATCCTAGGAATGGATTGGTTATCACGTTATGATGCTCAAATAAATTGTCGTCGTAAGAGGGTTAGCTTAGGTGGACCTAATGGTATAAGAGTTCTGTTTTGCGGACGGAAACCGACTAAGGATTTCCTGTCAATAATTCAAGCTAAAATATTACTTCGGCAGGAATGTCAGGCCTATCTGGCTCATGTGATAGATACCGAGAAGCAGACCTCTACGATCGAAGAGATCCTTGTAGTTAATCAATTTAGAGATGTTTTTCCTGAAGAGCTGCCTCGAATTCCACCAGATCGAGTGATAGAATTCACAATCGACCTAGCACTAGGAACCGTACCAATCTCAAAGGCGCCGTACAGAATGGCACCAGTGGAAATGAAGGAATTGGCAACACAACTGCAAAAATTACTAGAAAAAGGTGTAATCAAACCAAGTGTATCCCCGTGGGGAGCTCCAGTATTGTTCGTAAAGAAGAAGGATGGATCCATGTGACTCTGTATTGATTATCGTGAACTGAATAAGATGACCTTCAAGAACAGGTACCCTCTGCCTCGAATCGACGATCTGTTTGACCAACTTAAGGGAGCTATACATTTTTCGAAGATTGATTTGAGGTCCGGCTATCATCAACTAAAGATCAAACCTGAGGATATTCCTAAGACTGCCTTTAGGACCCGATATGGACATTATGAATTCTTTGTTATGTCTTTTGGATTGACGAATGCGCCAGCTTCTTTCATGGATTTAATGAATCGTGTATTCAAGAGATACTTGGATAAGTTCGTGATTGTATTTATTGATGACATCTTGATATACTCGAAGTCTCCTGAGGAACATGCTGAACACCTCCGTTTGGTTATGGAAACGCTGAGAAAGGAAAAGTTATATGCAAAATTTTCGAAGTGTGAATTCTGGCTGAAAGAAGTTCAATTTTTAAGGACACATTGTGAGCGGCAAAGGAATTTCTGTAGACCCCGCTAAGATAGAAGCCGTAGTAGATTGGGAGAGATTCAAGACTCCAACAGAGGTTAGAAGTTTCCTTGGATTGGCCGGATACTATCGTAGATTCGTGAAGGATTTCTCAAAGATAGCTACGCCACTAACTCGACTCACCATACAAAGTGAAAAGTTTGAATGGACCCCCAAATGCGAAGACAGCTTTCAGAAAATCAAAGAAGAGATTGACTACTGCCCTAGTGTTGACCTTACCCGATGAAAAAGGCGATTTCGTGATTTTCAGCGATGCTTCTCACAAGGGTTTAGGATGTGTTCTGATGCAACATGGAAAAGTAATAGCTTACGCCTCTCGACAATTGAAGGAATATGAGTCCCGTTACCCTACTCACGATTTGGAACTTGCTGCTATTGTTTTTGCCCTCAAGATTTGGAGACATTACCTTTATGGAGAGAAATGCGAGATTTACACAGATCACAAGAGCTTAAAGTATATATTCACGCAAAAGGAATTAAATATGAGACAGAGAAGATGGTTAGAGTTGATCAAAGGCTATGATTGCTCGATAAACTACCACCCAGGGAAGGCTAATATTGTAGCTGATGCTTTAAGTAGAAAGGAAAGACTCAACCTGTTGACAACCTCAGAAGAATTGGTCAAAGAATTTGAGAAAATGGAATTGGAGATTAGGGTCCCAGTCCAAAACAATGAAAGAGTTTACAACATTCAGTTTCAACCAGAGTTACTCGAGAAGATTCGCCATTGTCAGGAGCAAGTAATGGAAGAGAGAAGATCAGAGTTGACCGGAGAAGAATTTCTGAGTTCAAAGGACGATAAGGGAATTAAGCGATTTGCATTGAGAATATGGATTTCTAATGTTACAGAGTTGAAGGATGAAATTATGAGCGAAGCGCATAACTAAAGATATTCTATTCACCCAGGGAGTACAAAAATGTATCAAGATATCAAGCTGAATTATTGGTGGCCTAACATGAAGAGAGAGATTGCAGAATGGGTAAGCAAGTGTTAGACATGTCAGAAAGTGAATGCCGAACATCAACGACCTTGTGGACTTTTACAACCCTTAGAGATACCCGAGTGGAAATGGCAACATATTACCATGGATTTTGTCGTAGGATTGCCCGAACTAGAGCTAGCCATGATGCGATTTGGTTATTGTCGACCGACTCACTAAGTCTGCGCATTTCCTACCAATTAGTGATAAGTACTCAGTTGAAAGATTGGTGAACATATACCTAAAGGAAATTGTGGTTCGTTACGGAGTGCCTATTTCAATTGTATCTGATAGAGATGCCCGTTTTACCTCTCGATTTTGGAAAAGTTTTCAGGAATGTCTTGGCACGAAGTTAAATTTAAGAACTGCATATCATCCACAGACCGATGGACAAAGTGAAAGGACAATTCAAACAGTTGAGGATATGTTAAGAGCTTGTGCATTTGATTTCAAAGGAAGTTGGGATGAGCATTTGCCCTTAGTTGAGTTTGCTTACAACAATAGTTACCACTCCAGCATATGTATGGCACCATATGAGGCATTGTACGGAAGAAAGTGTAGATCACCTCTATACTGGGATGAGGTAGAAGAAAGAAAGATACTAGGACCAGAATTACTTCAACAAACTAAACAAGCAACCAAAGTTATTCGAAAAAGGTTAGTTGGAGCTCAAGATCGACAGAGGATGTATGCAAATCAAAAGAGAAAAGACAAAGCATTTGAAGTGGCAGATAAAGTGATGTTGAAAGTTTCACCTTGGAAAGGAGTAATGAGATTCGGAAAGAAAGGAAAGTTGAGCCCCAGATATATAGGACCTTTTGAAATTCTCAAGAAGATAGGACCGCTGGCTTATCCACGATGTGTTTCATGTTTCTGCGGTAAGAGAATACCATTCTGATTTCAGACACGTTATAACCTACGAACCAGTGGAAATACGTCCTGATTTGACCTACGAAGAACAACCAGTAGAGATCCTAGATCACAAAGTACAAGAGTTAAGAACTAAGAAAGTAAATTTAGTGAAAGTATTTTGGAGAAACCACGAAGTTGAGGAAGCCACGTGGGAATTAGAAAGCAAAATGCGGAATAAATATCCTGAATTGTTTAGTGCGTAATTTTGATTCCGAGGACGGAATCCTATAAGGGGGGAAGCCTGTAATAACCGTGAATTTTCGAATAATTTTCCTACTCGATATTTATGTTTTATTTAGGAGCGATGCGCTAGTATATATTAATTAGAGCATTTTTGTAAAATTTTGAAATTTTATATATTCATATGTACTTAAATATTATACTATATCTATTTAATTGTATTTATTTGGTATTTATTAAAATTAGGAAATTTAGGAAAATAGGATTTTTGTTTTGGATCGAATTTATCTTAGAAAACAGAATTATAGTCTCGTTTTAATCGGCCAGCACGAGGAGGAGACGACATAATTATTTTGCGGGGCACACCATTACTTTTCCGGATTTTACTCCTGATATTCTGCTGCCCCTTTTTATTTTTTTTCTTATCTTTAACTTTCACTAAATGACAAGGCCGTCGCGTGCCTATCAAATAATAATTTCTAACAAATCCTTCTAACTATGTAGTAGGGTAAGTCAGAGTCGATCCCATAGAGACAAATGTATCAATCACTAGTTGTTTTTTATTTAATTCGGCTAAACAAGTAACACAATAAATATTGAGGATTTATTAAACTAAACTTATACTAATTCAAATTGTGTTTATATTAATCAAATATTAAAAACATCCAGAATTAAGTATCCCCACTAGCATGAATTGATGCAATCGTGAATTCCCTCCCCAATTAATCGTATACTACTCAACAGGAAAGATGCGCCCTATAAATACCAATAATCTCTCTCGAGTATTAATGGCTTCTCTTAAAATACAATCAAACCTATTCTCATGGTATCATGCAATTTAGAGACATTAAACATAACATCCTAATTTCCTAACAATCCATTCTACCTATTCTCATGGAGAATTTCATGTTCTTATTGGATAAATCAAAACCATCTAAATCCAACTCCCGTTGATAAATAGATATTGGTTCAAACAATACACACAATCACGTCTGATTTGTAATTGCTAATTAAAACAACTCAATAAGCAAGAGCAATTAAACAATCAATTTGGGGGAATTGGGAAAATCACACATCAATCATAACTAGGGTTCTACTTAACCCTAGATTAATTATCTACTCACTCATAATTGAATTAAGAAAACATGAATTAATAATTGAACACATAATTATAAGAATAGAAGAAAAACCTTTAATCTTGATCTTCAAAGAAAATAAATATTCTCCCAAAAATCTCCAGAAGAAAGTGTTTACAAAGTTGTGTGTATAAAAAAAATAATCCATCCCTAAATCAATCATCTAGATGAGTTTTTATAGTGTTACAAGACTTAAGTAATTGCCTTAAATAAATAGGCCCAGCTAAAAGTAATTAGAATTATATTACAAATAGAAAAAGGACCAAAATTCAGCAGAAAATTCCCGCACAGCCACGCATGGGCGCAGCTGCGCAAGGAAGGGCGCAGCTGCGCTTGGTGAATTCTGCTCCCAGTGCTTGAAGGGCGCAGCTGCGCAAGGAAGGGCGCAGCTGCGCTTGGTGAATTCTGCCGAGCACTCCTTAACAAAATAAAGGCTAAACTTCCGCGTTTTGTTGCCTGGTTCGTGTTGCGCTTTAGCATCATTGCGAACAAGTGATCAAGCCTCAAATCTTTATCAACAATCCACAATTCCATCACTTCTTCTCACAAATTCATAAAGTCATTGCTCGGAGCCAAAAACACCGTAAAATCGTTAAATCCCTTCAAACTTGGCAATACTTAATTTCCTGCGATAAACTCATCAAAAACTAATTAAATACTCACGATTATTCGCAAAAACACTATAAATGTGGGAACAAAATCCTCTAGAGTATATACAAAATACACTCTATCAAATATCCCCACACTTAGCATTTTGCGCGTCCTCGTGCAAACTAACATAATAAATATACTAACTAATTAATACCACTTCCGTAGGTGATCACGGTTGCATTTAACATATGCAACAAGTCCTTTAAACCCCTAGGTAGCCCTAGTGGACGAGTAAGGTCTCGTGAGGGTTTATAGTGAATATACCCACAAAATTCATCTAACTCATGCAAAAGACCACACTTCAACACAACATCACACACACCCGTCCTCTCATGCCACTTCCGCTAAAGAATCAAAATGAAAATGCAATGCCTTGGTGTATAGAGTGCAAGTATCCACATAGTCTACTCAAAGAAGATGCATAAGATCATAGAAATTCATGTCAAATGTAAGAATAGGTTGGTAAACATGCTAAGCACACAAGAGCACATCTTTGAGACAAAATCTGGGATCTCCTATGCCAAAAGCAAAAACTCACCGTTCACTCACAAAAATATTCACTCAAAACAAAGGGTAAGTGTTTCACTCTACTCCAACAATATCATAAACATGCTTCGTCCTTGATATCAATCTAACTCTTAACACAACATACATCATTGATGACAATCAAAAGGTCTTTTATAAGGTTGTAATGGGGCTAGGGACAAGGTATGTCAAGAAAGCCAAAGAAGGTTAAGTCAAAAGCTAGTACCCGATAATAAAATTCAAACGACTCCCGTACTCTCATCCCCACACTTGAACTTTTATTTATAAACAACTTGACTAGTCGAAACTAAGTAGGATCACAAAAGATAAAAATGCTCTCATATTTATTTATTTTTTTCTTTTTTTTTCTTTTTTTTTTATTTTTTTTTCTTTTTTTTTTCAAGAGAGCAAAATAATAGCAATAGCAACGATCCCATAAATATGATTTCAAATTTCGACTATCAAGCTATGAACCAAACCCCAAATATTCTCCCAAAGTTATGATCATCAATAAAACCCCCCTTTTATGCACACCTTATCACTCCCTTACAAACAATACTAGCCTTTGACAATTAGGTTCAAATTTAATGTAAGGCCAATAGAATAAAAAGGATAATGGCAAGTAATGTGGTGTGTCACCGAAAGAATAAGATTAAGCTCAAAGGGTTAACTAATGGATCATGTATAAATGGTTTGGATATATAGGAAATATGAGGTTATACCTAATTGCCTTTATCATCTTATCATCAATTAATGTCATGCATCTCAAGAAAGACCTCAAGCAAGTGCTAGCAATGCAAACGACAAGTGGACACTCAAGCAAACGAATAGTCATGCAAAAGATATGCATATAGGCTCAAAATCTCACTTGGTGTGACAAAGCATAATCAATCCCAAACATAAGTCTTTTTAATGCACCTACTTGTATTCAAAGCATATAGACCAAATTACCTTGCACATATTCATGTCATTCTAATCATTTAGCACATTTGATAAGTCTACTAGTTTCTACTTGCTAGTGTACGTGTGTGCACAAGAACATCACATATCACTTCTCAAACAAAAGCATCCATAAATACAAGATTTCTAAGCATGCATGGGTGTGTTTACGTAAGTAATCTTCACATGGCTGGAAATATTTTTGGTATTTTTCAAATTTTTGTTTTTTTTTTAATTTTTTAGAACACAATATTCAACACAAAACACAATATACAACACAAATATACAATAACTACTGCTTACCCCTAAAATTGCCCCCAAACTTGAAATCTTCAGTGTCCTCAGTGAAGACAATAAAAGGAATAACAGAAAACATACCTAATCATCCTCAGAGCCGCCCTCCTCAGGTGGTGTATCCGGAGGTGGATAAACAGTGTGAGCTCCATAAATAGGCCATGTAACCTGCACTCCCTGCTGTTGATACACCCCATCCAAGGCATGAGTTAAATCCGCAGTAAATCGACTATTGATTTCATGCGAGGTATCCAACCGCCTCATTAGACACCTAAACTGAGCATCACTAAAAACCACGGCACCCTGATTGGGCTGTGACTGAGAAGGGCCCGAGAGAGAGAGAGAGAGAGAGAGAGAACGAGAGAGATGTAGAGAGATTGTTTGTTCAGAGAGAGTTTGCAAGAGAGAAACACAGGGAGGGGTACAGGTGGGACCCACACGGTAGGTGGGGCCCATATCATGTTAACTATAATATAATAACAAAAACGATACAGTTTTTTTTAATTAGTGATAGAACGTTAAAAATCAAGATTTTCTTATTTGAACTGTTATTTAAATTAGTTGGTAAATAATAATTTATTAAAATGGTTTAATTGCCTTATTCATTAAATAGAATTATTTAGAGTTTTTAAAATGTAATTTAGAATTTATTAATTTATTGATTAAATAAGTATTATTATGATTTTGAAAACAAATTAAAGATTTATTAATTTACAATAAAAAGGGTATATTTGTGAATAAATAGAATAATATATGATTTTATTCTGGAAAGCTGTTTTTAATATTTTCCGGTTTATTTTAGTTAACCGGATCGAGTCAGATTTAATTTAGAGATTAATATTTTATTAAATAAATTAAGATTTGTGAGGTTTATTAAAAGTGAAATTCTTTGATGAATTATTTTAAAAATTGAGAATAATTATTTTGGATTTAAATGGAATAAAAATGGATGTTTGAAATTTTCATTTTGAGTAAGGATTTAGATTTCGAGATATTAAAAAAGGATATATTCTCCAGATTTAATTCCTGTGTTCGAAGAGAAGTTTATTTATTCCGGAATTAATTTCCGTTTTTTTTATTCCAGAGATTTTTAGGAGATATTATTTATTATTAATTATATTATCGGATCGGGAATATTTTATTCTGAAGAATCGCTCACGTATTTCTGGTTGCCATTTTCAGAGAATAATTCCTGAGACGTAAATCGACGCCAAGTTCACGGGTAGAGTATATTTTATCTACATTCATTTGCACTTCGAGATCGAGGCAAGTTCATTCCTACCCTAACTTTTGAAAACTGTGAATTTTTGTTCGTATTATTTAATTCCTTAATTATTTTCGAGATATTCTATGTTGAGATTTATTTGTTGCTCCGTATGATGCAATAATTTTCTTTTGAGCATTATTTCTCGTTAAATATTATTATGCTGTTAATTTAGTTATTTGAGAATTATAATCCCTATAAGCGTAGAAATAATTTAGTTGCTATCGGGTCGATCTCATTAATTCGAGACGACTATTATTTTGATTGAGTGAAACTAATCTCATTCGTCTGAGATAGTTAAATTCATTCTTTTCGATTGAATTTATTGTACAAATTCAACCGTTATTTATTGATTATCTTTTAGTTAGTTCCTCGTTTGAACTAACCGATAGAAGTTTAAAAATTATAATTATTAAAGATTTTTACTCGTCGATCAAGTGAAAAATATTCTATTTAAATGTTCATCAATGTTGAGTATTATAAATATTGAGAAGTACTATTTGTTCAGTACGACTCCCAATTACTTCATTTTAAGACTATTCTCATAATTTCGAGATAGTTGAGTTTATTGTCAAGGTTTGACATTTTGTTCGTGTCAACCGATAAATTATTATTATTGAGAATTTACATCAGTCCATTGTTCACATTGGTGGTAAAATCGAGTCAGACTGGCAGTCCGCCAGATTTGTAAATATTTTCTGGAAGAACTATTTCAAGTTATCTATACCCCAAATATTCGGGAATTCTGTATTCTATAGGTCAATTTTGGGCAAGAGGCCCATTATAGAGAAAGAGAGACTCGTGTACCGTTTTACGGACCCGAGAATAATTAGGCACTTTGTTGCCATGGTTGAATTGATAACCATTATGATGCTAGCATTCATACATATATATTATTGTTGATATCGTATTGTAGCCATGATCGGGCGAAGTGCGGTGTCATTGGAGGCCGGTATTCTTGGTTGGTTAGTTGATCGCCCCACCGAGATACGGAGAGGTGGAAGACCAGTTCATTCTTAAATCATGAGTTATCAGAGTTATATCAAATGAGTTATCGAGTATTCTGTTTCGAGATGAGTAATGAGTCTTTTGAGTATTCTATTTTGAGATGAGTTTTGAGCCTTTCGAGTATGATATCTTCGAGATGAATTTGAGCCAAATCATATTGTGATATCCGATATTAAAATTTTGAGTATTTATTTCAGTAAACCTTATTATATATATATGCCAAGCGAGAAGGGAAATTGCTGAGCACTATAGTTGCTCATTCTTGCTTTACAACATTTTGTTCAGCTGTCAAGACGGAAAGAGGCAAGACGTCCAGCCAGGGCTACAGAGGCAAGGGGAAAGCGCAAGGCTATGGTGACAATAATTAGAAGATCCAGATGGAATCCTTATATTTCTACTTTTGTGAACTTTTCTAATCTATTATCTCGAGATGTATCAAGTTGGATTGTAATATTGTGAAGACGATCTTGGACCTACGGAGTAGGACATTCATGCTCCGTTGTAATAAAATTTGGTATTGTTATTGCGTTATCATATTGAGACAACGTGACGACCCGAGTCCCCGGTCAGGGTGGATTTGGGGGCGTTACAGTTTTGGTATCAGAGCAATAGTTATATTTTTAGGAAACGTAATATGACACGACGTGAGAATTTAGAGATTTAATAAGATGTTGAGATTTTAAGCACTAAGTGCCTTACACTCTTATATATTTATATGCATTTATAGTCGACTAGAACCTGTTTGTGACCGAAACTTTTTGTACCTTTGTAGATGTCTATTCCTGGATCTGTTGCCTTTCGTCCTATTCGAGACAGATCTCCTTACCTTATCCGCACAGATCCCTAGTTCCCAGTTGATTTAAGATAGGGTGCCTAAGTTTCCATTATTGTTAAGATTGGATGTTACCCTGTAGAGAGTTTCCACATTTTGTAGATGTTGTTAATATCTTTACCGGTCAGAGTTGGACTAACATGAGGTGCGTGCACCAGAGATGGACTTAAAGAGGGATGCAACTATGTGTTCCAAGTTTGAGCCTAAATTCTTAAACGATTTCGTGATCGACATTATTTTTCTAGAGATATAAATTATAGAGGTTGAAATAGTTTTCTGTGTTGATGTGTTTTTCGTACATTCCCTTTTAGAGATTTTCTTCCCTGACGAGTTACCAGGGTCTGCAAGTGTCGCTTTTATTCAAGAATCAATAGTTGTTCCTACGAGCTTACTTTGAGCTAGGAAATCGTTTTTTTTTTAATAACTTCCTTACCAATGATTATCGATAAATCTTACCATTCAAATTTACTCAGACAATTTCTACCATATTTGAAAAAGGACTTATGTTGTTTAGAGGTTAAGTTACCCATCATCATGTACTTTCATAAATACAAATCCATTTAATACCCATTCCTATATTTGATACCCTTTGAGATATTGAGATGAACAACCCTATATATAGGGGAAGACTATCAGTCTCTGTGATTGAAGTCTGGTGGGACGCCACCGTCTATACTGTTGTTTGTCATTTAGAGTACTAAAGGCTGGCCACCTTGTGTACTATGACGGTTGTCCTAATGACACATGCAACAAAACAGATGTTCAATGATCATCATGATCTCTCAGTTAATCCCTTGTTAAGATTCTCACTATCAAAACTTGAGTATTCACATGTTTTTGTTTAACATTAATTCCTTTATGAGTTATCTCTATTCAAAGTTCTTATGGATCCTAAAATGATCGGTGTCTAAGAATTTCAAAGAGGTATACTGACATTTGAATGTGATGAAACGTTACTCCCAGAAAAGAGAATTTCAGCAACTCGAGATTGAGTACCAATTTCTAATTATGCATAGACTATTACGATAATTACTCGCTAGTCAGATCTTCGAAAGCCTACGTAGTGTCTCATGGTTATGTGTTAAAGTGCTAAGAATTTGGTTTGAATGCGGAACAATCTTTTAAAAGTGAGAAGCGAGTCGATACTGAGTATACATTGATGATATATTACTTGTTAATGAAAGAGTGATAGTTTTTCATATAGGAAAAGAAATGAGAACATGGTTGAGAGAAGTATAGAATATTTTCTTTGTATAGTGTTGAATAAGCTAGGACTATCTCCGTTAATATGTTATGGTAAATAAAGTTATTGGTGGAAGGCAAAAGAGAACTACTGAAGGCACGATGGTGATATCTTAAGTTAGAATTATTGAGTTGATATTTAGCAAGTACAATACTAAGTATGTTGTGAAACATAGGGGAATCAAGCTCCTTAAAAAAAAAATCCAAGACTATATGAGCAGAATATATATATATTTCTGGGAGAGGGTCAATATTATTAATTAAACTACGCAAAGAAGGTTATTCCTACTTCAAATGAGGAAGGAATGGAGATTTTGGACGAAAAATATTATTAACCCGAGAGAAAACACAGTTATAAGATTGGCTACCCAACTGCAAGAATTACTTGAGAAAGGCGTAAACAGACCAAGTGTATCCCCGTGGGGAGCTCCAGTGTGGTTCGTGAAGAAGAAGGACGGATCTATGCGACTATGTATTGATTATCGTGAATTGAACAAGATGACCATCAAGAATAGGTACCCTCTACCTCAAATCGACGATCTGTTTGACCAACTTAAGGGAGCTAGATGTTTTTCAAAGATTGATTTGAGATCCGGCTATCATCAACTAAAGATCAAGCCTGAAGATATTCCTAAGACTGCCTTTAGGACCCGATATGGACATTACGAATTCTTAGTCATGTCTTTTGGATTGACGAATGCGCCAGCTGCTTTTATGGATTTGATGAATCGTGTGTTCAAGAGGTACTTGGACAAGTTCGTGATTGTATTTATTGATGACATCCTGATATACTCGAAGTCCCCTGAGGAACATGCTGAACACCTCCGTTTAGTTCTGGAAATGCTGAGAAAGGAAAAGTTATATGCAAAATTTTCAAAGTGTGAATTCTGGCTAAAAGAAGTTCAATTTTTGGGATACATTGTAAGCGGCGAAGGGATTTCTGTAGATCCCGCAAAGATAGAAGCCGTAGCAGATTGGGAGAGACCAAAGACTCCAACCGAAGTTAGAAGTTTCCTTGGATTGGCCGGATACTATTGTAGATTCGTGAAGGATTTCTCAAAGATAGCTACGCCACTGACTCGACTTACCAGGAAGAGTGAAAAGTTTGAATGAACCCCCAAATGCGAAGACAACTTTCAGGAATTGAAGAAGAGATTGACTACTACCCCAGTGTTGACCTTACCCGATGAGAAAGACGATTTCGTGATTTTTAGCGATGCCTCTCACAAGGGTTTAGGATGTGTTCTGATACAACATGGGAAAGTAATAGCTTACGCCTCTCGTTAACTGAAGGAATACGAGTCTCGTTACCCTACTCACGATTTGGAACTTGCTGCTATTGTTTTTGCCCTCAAGATTTGGAGACATTACCTTTATGGAGAGAAATGCGAGATTTACACGGATCACAAGTGCTTAAAGTATATATTCATGCAAAGGGAATTAAACATGAGACAGAGAAGATGGTTAGAACTGATCAAAGACTATGATTGCTCGATAAACTACCACCCAGGGAAGGCTAATGTTGTAGCTGATGCCTTAAGTAGAAAGGAAAGACTCAACCTGTTGACAACCTCAGAAGAATAGGTCAAAGAATTTGAGAAAATGGAATTGGAAATTAGAGTCCCAGTCCAAAACAATGAAAGAGTTTACAGTATTCAGTTTCAACCAGAGTTACTCGAGAAGATCCGCCGTTGTCAAGAACAGGTAATGGAAGAGAATAGATCAGAGTTGACCGGAGAAGAATTTCTGAGTTCAAAAGATGATAAGGGAATCAAGCGATTTGCGTCAAGAATATGGATTCCTAATGTTACAGAATTGAAGGAAGAAATTATGAGTGAAGCGCATAACTCGAGATATTACATTCACCCGGGGAGCACAAAAATGTATCAGAACATCAAGCTGAATTATTGGTGGCCTAACATGAAGAGGGAGATTGCAGAATGGGTAAGCAAGTGTTTGACATGTCAAAAAGTGAAAGCCGAACATCAACGACCTAGTGGACTTTTACAACCTTTAGAGATACCCGAGTGGAAATGGGAGCATATTTCCATGGATTTTGTCGGAGGATTGCCCCGAACTAGAGCTAGCCATGATGCGATTTGGGTTATCATTGACCGACTCACTAAGTCTGCGCACTTCCTACCAATTAGTTATAAGTACTCAGTTGAAAGATTGGTGAACATATACCTAAAGGAAATTGTGGTTCGTCACGGACTGCCTGTCTCAATTGTATCTGATAGAGATGCCGTTTTACTTCTCGATTCTGGAAGAGTTTTCAAGAATGTCTTGGCACGAAGTTAAATCTGAGCACTGAATATCATCCACAGACCGACGGACAAAATGAAAGGACTATTCAAACAGTTGAAGATATGTTAAGAGCCTGTGCACTTGATTTTAAAGGAAGTTGGGATGAGCATTTGCCCCTAGTCGAGTTTGCTTACAACAATAGTTACCATTCGAGCATATGTATGGCACCTTATGAAGCTTTGTACGGAAGGAAGTGTAGATCACCTTTATATTGGGATGAAGTAGGAGAAAGAAAGATACTAGGACCGGAATTACTTCAACAAACTAAGCAAGCAACCGAGGTTATTCGAAAAAGGTTATTTGCAGCTCAAGACCGACAGAGGAAGTATGCAAATCAAAAGAGGAAAGACAAAGCATTTGAAGTGGGAGATAAGGTGATGTTGAAAGTTTCACCTTGGAAAGGAGTAATGAGATTCGGAAAGAAAGGCAAGTTAAGCCCCAGATATATAGGACCTTTTGAGATTCTTAAGAAGATAGGACCACTAGCTTATCAGTTGGCCCTACCTCCAGACCATCAGCATATCCATGATGTGTTTCATGTTTCTGCATTAAGAGAATACCATTCTGATTTCAGATAGTGGAAATACGTCCTAATTTAACCTACGAAGAACAGCCAGTAGAGATCCTAGATTTCAAAGTGCAAGAGTTAAGAACTAAGAAAGTAAATTTAGTGAAGGTACTTTGGAGAAACCACCAGGTTGAGGAAGCCACGTGGGAATTAGAAAGCGAAATGCGAAATAAATATCCTGAATTGTTTATTGTGTAATTTTGATTCCGAGGACGGAATCCTATAAGGGGGGAAGACTGTAATAATCGTGAATTTTCGAAATAATTTTCCTACTCGATTTTTAAATTATATTTACGAGCGATGCACTAGTATATTTTAATTAGTGCCTTTTTGTAAAATTATATTAAAATTAGGAAATTCAGAGAAATAGGATTTTTAATTTTGGGTCGTATTCATTTTATGAAACGAAATTAGAGTATCGTTTAATTAGCCAGCATGGGAGAAACGAGATCTTTTCACCAAACATTACACTAATATAATCATAATCATTATTTTTTTTATTTTATTCTTCAGCATTTATTTTGTCTCCCACAAATTATTTCTTTTTAATTTAATAAATAAAAGGCATTGGGTTTCATCATTAGTAGAAGCACTAGTGTACAATTATAGTGTATAAACAAAGAAACCGGCCTATCCTTATCTATTTTAAATCAAGGCATGAATCAAAACATATGTATCCCACCTCTATTTCTTCTCTGCAAGAGACCAAACTCTGTTTTTTTTACTAAAAGACTCGGACCCCTTTTCTGTTATATTTACAAACAAGAGCAATAATCAGGTAGTTCATTCTTCTTTTCTCCATTAATTCCTTTGTTATTTTCGATTTCGTTTCTGTTAAATCTGGTAGGCTCGATTGGTACTCAGAACTTTAAGTTTTGGTTGTGTTCGAGGTGGGTTAATTGGTTGTGGTCAGAGTTGTTGTGTGTCGTTGGAGAAAGGGAGATGGTGGTTGCGAGAGGCGAGACTAGAGGGGGAGGCGGTTGTTAATTTTTGAATCGGAGGTTAAGGGAGGAGTGTTGTTTGATGTTGCCGGAGACGGGGAATGGATGATGGAGGGAGAGAGAACAAAGAGGGATTGAGAGAGAGACGGCAGGAGAGATTGTTGTTGTGGTTTAATTCGAGAGAGGCTGGGAGAGATTGGTGAAAACCGAGAGAGACAGTCGGAGAATTAGAGAGGTGAGTTAGAGAGAGATGCCGAGATAGATTGTTGGGTGTTGTGTTCGACGAGGGAGAGGGAGTGCAGAATTGATTGTTTGTTGTGGTTGAAGTCGATGGTTGTGTGGTTGTTCGAGAGGCTTGACAGCGAGAGGTAGTTCAGGGAGAGGGAGCTTGAGAAAGTAAGGTTCGAGAGGAGGAGAGTTAGAGGAGAGGTTGATTGGGTGTTGTTGTGAACCGAGAGAGATGATGCAGAGAGAGAGTCGACAGATTGATGAGAGATTGTGGGAGAGATTGATTGTTGTCACTGTTGTTGCGAGAGAGAGAGAGAGGGAGAGAGAGAGAGAGAGAGAGAGAGAGAGAGAGATAGAACGAGAGAGATGCAGAGAGATTGTTTGTTCAGAGAGAGTTTGCAAGAGAGAAACACAGGGAGGGGTACAGGTGGGACCCACACGGTAGGTGGGGCCCACATCATGTTAACTATAATATAATAACAAAAACGATACAGTTTTTTTTAATTAGTGATAGAACGTTAAAAATCAAGATTTTCTTATTTGAACTGTTATTTAAATTAGTTGGTAAATAATAATTTATTAAAATGGTTTAATTGCCTTATTCATTAAATAGAATTATTTAGAGTTTTTAAAATGTAATTTAGAATTTATTAATTTATTGATTAAATAAGTATTATTATGATTTTGAAAACAAATTAGAGATTTATTAATTTACAATAAAAAGGGTATATTTGTGAATAAATAGAATAATATATGATTTTATTCTGGAAAGCTGTTTTTAATATTTTCCGGTTTATTTTAGTTAACCGGATCGAGTCAGATTTAATTTAGAGATTAATATTTTATTAAATAAATTAAGATTTGTGAGGTTTATTAAAAGTGGAATTCTTAGATGAATTATTTTAAAAATTGAGAATAATTATTTTGGATTTAAATGGAATAAAAATGGATGTTTGAATTTTTCATTTTGAGTAAGGATTTAGATTTCGAGATATTAAAATAGGATATATTCTCAAGATTTAATTCCTGTGTTTGAAGAGATGTTTATTTATTCCGGAATTAATTTCCGTTTTTTTTATTCCAGAGATTTTTAGGAGATATTATTTATTATTAATTATATTATCGGATCGGGAATATTTTATTCTGAAGAATCGCTCACGTATTTCTGGTTGCCATTTTTAGAGAATAATTCCTGAGACGTAAATCGACGCCAAGTTCACGGGTAGAGTATATTTTATCTACATTCATTTGCACTTCGAGATCGAGGCAAGTTCATTCCTACCCTAACTTTTGAAAACTGTGAATTTTTGTTCGTATTATTTAATTCCTTAATTATTTTCGAGATATTTTGTGTTGAGATTTATATGTTGCTCCGTATGATGCAATAATTTTCTTTTGAGCATTATTTCTCGTTAAATATTATTATGCTGTTAATTTAGTTATTTGAGAATTATAATCCCTATAAGCGTAGAAATAATTTAGTTGCTATCGGGTCGATCTCATTAATTCGAGACGACTATTATTTTGATTGAGTGAAACTAATCTCATTCGTCTGAGATAGTTAAATTCATTCTTTTCGATTGAATTTATTGTACAAATTCAACCGTTATTTATTGATTATCTTTTAGTTAGTTCCTCGTTTGAACTAACCGATAGAAGTTTAAAAATTATAATTATTAGAGATTTTTACTCGTCGATCAAGTGAAAAATATTCTATTTAAACGTTCATCAATGTTGAGTATTATAAATATTGAGAAGTACTATTTGTTCAGTACGACTCCCAATTACTTCATTTTAAGACTATTCTCATAATTTCGAGATAGTTGAGTTTATTGTCAAGGTTTGACATTTTGTTCGTGTCAACCGATAAATTATTATTATTGAGAATTTACATCAGTCCATTGTTCAGATTTGTGGTAAAATTGAGTCAGACTAGCAGTCCGCCAGATTTGTAAATATTTTCTGGAAGAACTATTTCAAGTTATCTGTACCCCAAATATTCGGGAATTCTGTATTCTACTGGTAAATTTTGGGCAAGAGGCCCATTATAGAGAAAGAGAGACTCGTGTACCGTTTTACGGACCCGAGAATAATTAGGCACTTTGTTGCCATGGTTGAATTGATAACCATTATGATGCTAGCATTCATACATATATATTATTGTTGATATCGTATTGTAGCCGTGATCGAGCGAATTGAGGTGTCATTGGAGGTCAGTATTCTTGGTTGGTTAGTTGATCGCCCACCGAGATACGGAGAGGTGGAAGACCAGTTCATTCTTAAATCATGAGTTATCAGAGTTATATCAAATGAGTTATCGAGTATTCTGTTTCGAGATGAGTAATGAGTCTTTTGAGTATTCTATTTTGAGATGAGTTTTGAGCCTTTCGAGTATGATATCTTCGAGATGAATTTGAGCCAAATCATATTGTGATATCCGATATTAAAATTTTGAGTATTTATTTCAGTAAACCTTATTATATATATATGCCAAGCGAGAAGGGAACTTGCTGAGCACTATAGTTGCTCATTCTTGCTTTACAACATTTTGTTCAGCTGTCAAGACGGAAAGAGGCAAGACGTCCAGCCAGGGCTACAGAGGCAAGGGGAAAGCGCAAGGCTATGGTGATAATAATTAGAAGATCCAGATGGAATCTTTATATTTCTACTTTTGTGAATTTTTGTAATATATTATCTCGAGATGTATCAAGTTGGATTGTAATATTGTGAAGACGATCTTGGACCTACGGAGTGGGACATTCATGCTCCGTTGTAATAAAATTTGGTATTGTTATTGCGTTATCATATTGAGACAACGTGACGACCCGAGTCCCCCGTCAGGGTGGATTTGGGGGCGTTACAGAACTCATATATTATCAACTTTTTATAAAATTGAAAAAATCTTGAATAAAGTTTTCAAGTTTTCAATATTATCCCGAATAAAAGTTAAATTTTTTTAATAAAATCCAAAAAAATTCATTAAATAGTTATACAAAAAGTCAAAAATATTAATTTTAAAATTGTTTGAAAAAATCTAATCCGGCCAGAAATTTTAGAGAAATCGGGCCTGGTCTAATTCGACTCCATTTTAGAAAAAACTGGTCCAATCTGATTTTGAAAAATCTGATAAATCTGATTCGTATTTTTGTTCTATCTCTAACTTATATTGCAAATTTTGATTTGGCAAAAAAAGAATTGCAAATTGTGAAAGAAAAAAGAATTGCAAATTTTTTTTGGGGGGGGGAGGAAGAATGAAGGTGCTAGTTTCTATTGGCGAGAACATTAAATTACATGCAATAAGCTAAGGAAAATGGTAAAGGTACTAAATTGTGTAAAAAAAATTGTGTAAAAAAGAGTTATAAAAACTAGCACATAATTTTATGTGTATTATGTACGTCAATTAATAAAAACATCTCCTTTATCATGTTACCATTACCACATAATTTGTATAATTTTTTATACATAATTTTGTATTCCTAAATTTACTCTTAAGAAAAAGTGATATATTCATTCAAAATTTTCATAAAACCAGTTAATTATTTTCTATAATAAAGCTTCAAACATATTAAATGCGACAACCATCGTACATGATTATCCCACATAAAAATGACAAAAAAGAACAAATTATAAGAGGTCCTCTTATTCACTGTCAGTTAAATTAATACTAGAAATGTTAGAGATCTCTACTATTAAGTTGTCATAAATGAATAAAGAGTAGTGCTAGTTATCCGAATTGGGAACCAAAAAATAATTCTCGAATGATTTGGCATGAATGAGTTGGCACTATGAATGATTTTAATCGGGGTGACAATGATGTGACCTTGGCGGGTCCATGAAAATTATAGCCAATCAGGGAATGGCACATGTAATTTGGAAAAAAATTTGGAATCAAATTCGGGAAACCTAGCATTTTCCATGAATAAATGCTCATGAATTTATATAAATCTCACAAATAAAATAACGTTATGTATTATTTAATATTTTTTGAATTTTTTTCGAGATATTTAGCATTAATGTATAAGCGGATGTATCAGCAGCAATTTAGCCACTAGGATGGCAATGATAAATGGTTGTAAAGCCCAAGAGCTCCAGGCCAGTGTTATGCCCACCAGAACCAGCTTCATTACCACATCATCAGAATTATACTCCAATGTTAACACTAAAATGGCCGTACCCTGGTTATTAAACACGAAAACGGCAAGGCTCGAAGAGACTTCGAAAATATCAACTCAAAGTGCAAAGCGAGGGCTTTTAGAAACTTTATATAAAAAGTATGTTCGTACACTTGACGTGGTCACGTGGTAAATAATATAAATAAACTAAGTGGGAACGGTCCCATTTGCCAAATCTTAAATCGAACTTATAAGTTACTTATTTCGGAAAAAATATCATATTTACATACTTTTTCTTAGAGAAAAATGGGTATTAATTTTCGTTATCTTGCAGAAATAAGTTACTTATTTCCGAAAAAAGTACATATTTACGTACTTTTTTCCAGAATAAATAATTTATTTCTAAAAAATAAGATTTACCAAACGAAGTCTAAATTCATAAAAAAAAAAGGAAATATGTTCAAGTTTCTTTAAAGAGTTAAGAAATGGATGCCAAAAAAACATGATTTGTGCATTAACATGTTTTTTTTTCATCAAAATTATGTAAATCCTCGTCATAGGCTATGAGACGTACGCTTATTTGATCACAAATACAATCTCTTATTCCTCGTTCAGTCGTTCTCATGCTCAACGTCCTCATTATTCTTGCCATTAAGCCACATAGTATGTAATGATGGGCGAGTCTCAACATACATCTTACAAACTGATCTTGGATTAGAATAATTTTCACCGGTTAATTAACCTAATTTCACAAGTCTAATTAAGCACACCGCTATTAAATTTAAATTATTATTTATGATTTAAAGTGATAAAAAAAGTTAAAATTTTAAATCAATTGGGTATTTTTGTATTATGAGTAATTTATGAATTATTAAAATTGAAAAAATAAAATTAAACTTAATAAATTGTTTATTTGAATTATTTTTTTTTGGAAAGCACAGAAAAAAAGAATTATTAGATAATTGGACCTAGCCCAACCATTATAATTATCCAGATCAATAATCCGTACTACTAATCATAGCTAGAAACAAACCACTAGTCCAAAAGACTTTTAACCCAAAGGCCTCCAAATAACTAACCCAATAATTTAGATAGCCCAATAACTAAATCAATTATAATTCAAAAAAACAAAAAAAGAACGCATTCATCTTCCACATCCATTACTTCTTCCTCCACTGCAATCTCAGCCTGTAAATCATCTTCTGGAACTTCTTCAAACTGCTCATCCAAAGTATCTGGTCCCATAGATCTCACGAATTTTGCCAAAAGAGGCTTCAATGATCATCATTCTAGTCCAAGTATGCGCACCATGATGAGCTAGATATCTTGCCATTTCATTCTCTTCCTTCCTTATTGTTTTGATTTCCAAAATCTAGTTCTTACACTACAAGAAAAGGGTCAATAGACATCAGTTTATGGCCGATGTCAATGTTATTTTGCATGTGATGTCTAGGTCGGAGATGTCTATTCTAGACATCGGCCAGAAACTGATGTCTGTGCTAACGTAGACATCAGTATTTGCTTCAATACACATCAGTTGTTCTACAAAATAGGTTGCATATAATTAATTTTATAAACAACTTGCATGCCTTATATTCTAGAAAACATATAATAAACTAAGTTATTTTTCACATACACATCACTTTCTTTTTTTGGAAAAGATGTCTATTTGGATATTAGACATCATAATTTTAGCAGATAAAGTGATGTCTAGAGTTATCTTAGACATCATCTTAGACTGATGTTTAATGTTCTTATAAACATTATTTTCTTTTAAAAAAAAGCGATATGTATAGCTATCTTAGACATCATCCTATACTGATATCTAATGTAGGTATAAACATCAGTTTTTTCTGAAAAAACTCATTTATATGTCTCTTAGACATCAGATTTTATATATAAAAAGTGATTTCTATTTGTTTTTTAGACATCGAACATTGTAGAAAAAATGTGATGTATATCTTTGTTTTAGACATCATTATTTGGTAAAATCACTTTATTTGCTAATAATAGATGTGACAATTGTCATTATGTGGCTATTGACAAAATAAAAATCAATGTCATCAACATCCAAATTACATAAACTGCATATCCAATGTACCAAATCCAAAACAAGTAAACATGACTACATGTAAATTGACAAGTAAATTACATAACTCAGCCATTTTTTCCATAAGAATGATTTAAATTTCCCCCATGTTGGTTAGGAATACTCTGTATCGAAATAAAGGTCTCTCGCCCTTGAAGGTTGGATGCTCAACTCCTTCACTAAAGCCTGGTTCCTTCTGTTTATAAAAACACGAATCAGTTCCACGGGATACACTAATTTAAAATTACACTAATATAAAATTCCAGGGTGGACGGATGCCAATCCTGCCAACCTTGCTTCCGTCAGTGCATTATATAGGCATATAAATATAAATGTAAACTCAATAAAGTCAAAGAAAACACTTAACAAGTTATACATTAACCAAATTCAGCATATTGTTTGTAACATTACCATTAGTATTGTATGAAAATTGACAGTAATCTGTCAAAGAAACACAGTATCATATATTTGCAGCAAAACATCATATATTCAGTACTGAAATACCAGGCAGGGCCATTTTAGCAATTTGATAAAAGAAAAGCTATGGTGTGAGCGAAGATAATTTTAGTGGAGCAAATTTGTTCTCAAACTTGTAACCTAAAACTAAAACTGTTTGTATGTTCAAATCACGGCTCTTGATACACAATTTACAGTAAAGTTTATTTTACCATTTTCCGGTAGTTATGTCTAATTCCTTGAAACGATACAAAAATATTTAACTAAATCGATTTCTCTGTATTTGTGGTCTCCTATAGGCTAATCTCAGTTAAAAGAAGATGGTCAATATTAGTCGCAGGACCTGTCCTCAATCACTACTAGAAAAACTGGAATAGACATCGGTCAGTAACTGATGTCTTAGCATTTTGTAACCGATGTCTTTGTCGGTGATGTTATAGACCCCCCCCCCTTTAACATCGGTTCCTAACCGATGTCTAAAGGCTTTTATAACATCGGTTTTTCTTAACAAACCGATGTCTTTTCATCATTTTTAAGATAAAATTGCATTACCAACTTCTCTATATAGCCATAATATGACGTTTTTATCAATTTAAACATATGATATATAAGGTATATTTTTGTATTAACATCGGTTACGAAATCCAAAACGATGTCAAAAGGTCTTTAAGACATCAGGTGGATAACTGAAACTAATGTTAAAATGGCACAAAGACATCAGTTATTATACTTAGGACATCGGTTGCAATCCGATGTTATAAACACTTTAGACATCAGTCATGAGCCGATGTTAAAAGAGGGGTCCTATAACATCATTGACATAGACATCGGTTGTTTTTTTCAGGACATCGGTTAATAGCCGATGTTGTTAATCTTTAACATCAGTTTCTTTCTATTTGACTGATGTTATAGTAAGTAATAGACATCAGTTGGCTTATTTGTTTCAAATAAAACTGATGTCTATGATGCATGCTCCAATCACAATATTATATATATATATATATATATATCCACCTAAAAATACTAAATTCACAACAAAAACAAATACCAAACTTCCTGATCATTTATCATTACAAACTAATCCAATACAACAATACCAAAAACATAATTCCAATCCAAATTAGAAAGTACTACAAGTACTTGAAATTTGAAAAAACAACTAAGTACTATACTACCAACTAGTCTGCCTATCATTTGGCTATCATTTCAACTACTAGTCATCGATCATGCATGTTACATCATTTCTTGGATGTAGTCAAGCGTCTCAAAGCGTACGATTTCAAGCTCAGAAGCTGTGTATGTCTTCCGTTGCTTGGTGCCCCACTACATATTTTACACAAATGAAGCAAACATTAGCCTAACAGTCAGAAAACATTAGTAATGCAGAAAACATTATCCCAACAGTCAGAAAACATTAACTCATAGTTATAAGCAATGCAGACATTATAAAGATAACATCCAGAAACAGTTTTAAAATTTAAGTGTATAAGTAAGGTCCAGTAACCTTACTTAAGTGTTGTGCAGTCATGCCCTTGTCCTGCATGTAGTCGGTATAACCTCTACCAACACATTTTTTATTTGTCTCAGTTCTCTTGAATTATTCCAAAGTTTAAGTCCTTTTCTGGTTAATTCTATCATCTATACAAGTATAAACAGATGATGCAGTTTTAACTTCTTAACAAACTGTAAAGTTATAAACTAATACTGTCACTTACACCACCTGGGATCTGTGAGTTATTAATTATTAACTTCTTAACTATGCAGTGGATGGAACCTACTTCATATGGGAAGGGGAAGTAAGTTAGCTCTGAGTTTTTGCATTTAGTAGATTTAGTAAGTCTTAATATGGACAATAAATTGGCAAATCTTTGATACGCTTAAAATATTTGAATTTTCTGTAGCATCTTATATCTATCTATCTGGAGTTATGAAATTTTAAAATTTTCCAGTAAGAAACTTAACTTGCTGGAATGAGTTATAAAATGAGTTTCTATCAGACATAAGCAAATATGTAACTTAACTTAGAAGGTAGGTATATTAATTTAGAAATGATACCTTGCTTATAAGTGTCATTTCCTTGTCATCAATTAAATCTTTCATATAACGCATGACTGCATACCCACATTCTTTTCCACCAGGTTGTTTAGGGCATCCCTATTCCAATAATAAATCGATAATTAGTCAATGATCACATAAATAAAAATTACAGGTGCATCCGTCTTTAAAGTGCATAAAATACTTACCGAAAGTCTATTAATTTTGGGATTTTTATTCACCCGTCCTGCTTGAGCATTAGAAGATCTAACTGCTCTATAAAAGGGAATATAAAAATAGTGTCAAACCCGAGAAATCACTAATATAAATAGAATGAAAATCACTAATATTACCTCGTTAATGCCTCTTCCAATTGTGGCGGATGTGTTTGATGAGGCAGTGGATTGAGAATATAAATTTCAGATTCCCAAAAAATGACCAAAATCCAATGAAAACTGTTTTTATTAAAAATAGATTAAAGTGAGAATTCGAATATACAAACAACATGTCCAACAACATAAGCTTCAAATTCTTCACTTACTCGTAGTTATAAGGCATGAAGATAGCGCGCATAGATCCACCTTTCAGCCTTTCAACAACATAAGCTTCAAATTCTTTATCCAAATTAAATGTTGAAGGATCAATAAATGCAAACAAATCTGAGTAGTCATCGAGATTTCTAACCACTGTATGCAAATACCTACAAATAAAATATTACATATTGTGTAAATATCCTTACAAAATATGTGAAATGAGACAAGATTCACAAAAAGGAAAAAAAAAAACTTACGCCATATATGTTGCTATAACAGCCTGCCCAATCATTTCAAACTCTATCAACGCAATTATACTCTCATGCAACAAAAAAATTGTTCTGTTTTTTCCAAACACTTCAAAATCACATGGAATCTGTATCGAGTCTCCACTTTCTCTCATTAATGTAGTTGCATGTTTATACAACACCTTAAAGCGAGGAGGCAAGTTTTTAGTCTTTGGCTTCACAGTGTTAAAGAGACTATGCATTCTTTTCAACTCATTTTTATTTGACAGCAACTTCTTATTTTTCTGCATATAAACAATCATTTAATGATTAACCTGAATTATATTTATACAATATAATTACTGATTTGTAGTCAGTTTGTATACATACTAACTACCAAGGAATATATTAAGGAAAATATACCTCAACATTAGGAGTGGAGGTGATCAAGGTGATCATGTTTTCAGTCCACGCTAAATGAGTTCCAATAGCTTGGTGGACGGTTTCTATCTCACCAGCTACTGGAACTGGAACTAAGGCATTTGGCTTAATACTTCCGTCCACTGAAACACGAACAAATCCCCGCTCTAGAGGCACTCCATGAACTTTTATGCACATATTATCATCATAAAAAACCTGACCATGAGCTACCTTGTTGTCAATGTTGTCCACTGCCAGCTCACATCTGTGCACACCCTACATGTACAGGTCAAATTATAAGTGTCCAGTAACAAAAAAAAAATTGAGAAATATGCTCAAATACCTTCTTTTCCGGTGGAGAAGGGTACTTAGCAATAGCAAAACAATCTTCATCCAAGTCCAAAATTAATTCTTTTGCAAATTCTGGTTTACTCTTAATCTGCAATTCTTCATCAATCACTACTTCTTTTTCTCCTGGATAGCTTCCTTTGTCGGACAGTATTGGTGAGTGAATTTGGGATGCACTAATCAGGGCTTTCATCTCAGCAATCTGCGACTCCAACATCTTGGTTTTTTTCTCAAACTCATCTTCCCTCTTTTTATCACGAGCCAACAACTCAGCTTTGGTAATTTGGATCCTTTTCTCTTTTGGGATGTTGAAAAAGATTGTTGGAGATATGAAGCTTCCAACTCCCCGAACCCTACCGGAATGCTCCGGAGTTTCCAATGCAGTAGTCAGCACATCTGTACTTCCTAACGGTATAAATTCACCCTTTTCCTGCTGTTCGAGTAAGACATCCTGTTTAAAAAAATAAAAAATCAAAAAAATAATTAGGTGTGATTCAGGAAAAGAAATGATTACGTATGTGTAATTTAGAAAAAGAAATAATCAAAAAAATAATAAATCTTACAATTTTCGAAATTACCGCTACCAGCCCTTCGTCTATCTTATCATCAATATCGCTGTCAGGGTTACGGGCCTTTTTCCATAAAATTGCCCGGTCAGGTACCACATCGGGCTTAATCCGGCCTTTACGTACCTGTTCAAAAAATATAACAAACATTCAAAAAAATATAACACGCATTTAAAAAAAACATGTAAATCGTAATGACATTAAAAAATAAACTCTTACTTGGTCTTCATGTAAACCAATGTATCCTTTTCTTGCCAATCGGTGTGGATATTTCCGGTTGCCCACTCTTTGACTCTGCTTTTCATGTATTTCCTACAACCAAATATACCAAACTCCGTTAATGTATTTCCTATATGCATATTTCCTTTCAACAACATATTTGTTTTCGTAATTGCATATATGTATACATTAAACATGAAATTAATGCATACCTTCCACTCATTTGTGCTCCTCGTTGCAACAAATCGTTTCCAATGATCCTTACCAACAAATGCATATTTCTTTGGTGGCTTTCTTAGCTTCTTCTTATGTCCGACATAAGGGAGCACATGCTCAGCAGTTAATTTGGCCTTGAATTGTCTCCATTTTGCACCTGCCGACTGTAGAATTAACTTTCGACTTTCTGGAGCCACGTGGAATGTTTCCTAAAGGGCAAACAAGTTATATAATTGTTATATTATCTTTTAGCACGATGTCGAATGGACAAATTCAGAAATATTAATTTAAAATACCTGAATATCTCTCCACAAGTTTTCTTTTAATTCAGGGTCCACTTCTGGCCAGGACGAAATGTCAATTGGCACCATTGTCCTAGCTGACATGCCTATGTAGGACTGCAAAGGTTTCCTAGTGTCTCCAACTGGAATTCCAATTCTATTGTACTGGACTTTGAGCTTCTTGCCTTGAGCTTTTTTAATAACCACTTTGTGCATAGCACAAACACTTCGCGGTCCTCCCGACATCCTTGATTTTGTAGATTGTGTACTAGTATTTGTTGGTTCTGGGGCAGCAGAGTCTGGAGAAACATAGTCTGCCTGTGTGTGGTCTGTTGGGGGGTCTGCTGGGGGGTTTGTTGGGGGGTCTGCTGGGGGGTTTGGTGGGGGGTCTGCCTCTTGCTGCTTCACTTTCGTTACTTTACTTAACTTCCGCTTCTTTGTCATTCCTGCGGATTGGTAATTAAAATTGGAATTCAGTACATAATGTAATCAAGAAACAAAGTAAATGAGAAATGAGAAATGATTCAGTCGCCTAGGTAAATTCTCTATTTTTTACTTATATCATCTATTGTTTAACAAGCACTGATTAAAAGGCTCACCTGAAGATACTCGAAAATGGTGGAGAAAGGATTTAATGGTCGCCTTTGAATAGCAAATCCCTGAGTAAGAGTTAATAAGAGTTAGTAATTAGAATATGAGTGGAATAAGAGTTCCACTACAATTTACGAGTAAACAAGTTCAAAACAGTTTATAATTTTGTATCCAGTTAAGATGAATAATAACTAAAATCTTTCTATATAAAGATTCTGACAAAGAATATACTACACCAGACTTCACATTAAACATAATACAGAGTTACATAATACAAATCACTTCTTAAGCCAAATACAGAGTTACATAATACAAATCACTTCTTAAGTCAAATATGGACGACACAAAATACAGAGTTACATAATACAAATCACTTCTTAAGCCAAATTCCCTCGCCATTCTCTCTTTGATAGCCAACACTAGTCTCATCATCATCGGCTACAACATCAACTATAGGTATTTCAGAACAGAATGGGGGATTTTCCAAGGTCGTGTCTCCTAAATCATCCTCATTATACACCTCCTGATAGTCTCTCGTTGTTGAGTTTAATACGACTGACCATGTAGAATCAACTGGATCTTCGATGTAGAAAACTTGCTTCACTTGATCAGTAGACACATATTTATCATTTTTGTGGCCTTGTCGACTTAGGTCCACAAGTGTGAAGCCAAGATCATCGACCTTGACGCCTCTATCACTGTCTACCCATTTACACAAGAACAATGGGGCTTTGAATGCATGATAATCCAACTCCCATATTTCTTCAATTTTACCATAAAATGTCATATCACACTCCACGGGATTCAAGTCCTTAGCACTAGAGACTTGGACCGTCTTGGCAACTAAAGAAACGCCACTATTTTGGACAACCCTTGCATCATCTCGCTCCTTTGTGAAGTATCGCACCCCATCAACTAGAAAGCCTTCATAAGTCAAAACAGAAAATGACGGTTTTCCTGCCAACCATCTTATCGTTTCAGAAACGCCTTTGGCATTCTCCATCAATTCAGTACTAACCTTTTTCTCAAACCAATCAGGAAATAGCCGATTGTTCTCTGCAATAAGCCACTGAATGGTCTTTTTTTTCCCTTTGTAAAAATTTTCCAGAAACTCCTTATGCATCCTTCATTAATATACTCAAGGCCCAAAGTAGATAGCGTTTTCTTTGCTTCGTATGCATTGGTTGGCAAGACATGACCTCGAGGAAGGAGGGAGCCAACATTAGGGAGCAGGTCACTAAAGGCGCTATCACTAATACCAAATCTCGCTTTCCAATTATGTAGTATTAACATTGAATCTAATTTAGTGCACTCACTACCCTCAAACAAAGGTTGTTGAGCATCAACTACAAACCTCTTAAAGTCATATGAATTTTTATCGTAATCATCACCCAAATTACAATATGCTGCTTCACAAACCTTAACGGCTTCTGATGAAACATTAATCTCTGAAGCGGTGGGCAGTGTACTACCAACAGATGACCTAGGAGTAGCCTTAGCACCGTGCCAAATCCAATCAATATATCCCAAACTAAAACCAAATTGATACAGATGACCCCTAATTATATTTACAGAGAATTTTTTGAAATTGACGCAGCGTTTACAAGGGCAAGGTATTTTCTTAGGATTTTCACTATTTTCTTGGGCATATATCAAGAACTTTTCAACCCCCATTTCATAGTCCAGTGAATCCCTATCTTTCAAAATCCACCCTTTATCCATATATTCGAAAATAAAATAGGTACCACCTACCCAATTGACATTTAAAAAATAAAAATTACTAAGTAACAAACAATTTTAAAAGACACCTCTAGTATTACTGTGTGATAATAGTTATTAAGTTACATACATGAATAAGGACATGATACTCGACATTATACACACATACAGTAACACAGCAGACAATCTAACACATATTTCAAAAGTGCATTCTATCAAAATATTTGCCAACATTATACATAAACATAAATACATTTACATAAACAGAGAAAAAACATAGATATAAAAAAAACAGAGATATACATGCAAAAAGATAAATAGAGATATACATGCCAAAAGTTAATCCCGTAGCTAGTATAAAGCACTTATTAAATATTTACCCAAATCGAAATTAGGTATAAATAACACAAAATTACCCAAACTTGTTTACCCAAAATTAGGGTATCCAGTTGATAGAACCATCAAAATAAGTAGGGCTACTTACTAATCTAAAAAAAACACAGTTGATATAAAAAAATTAGGGTTCTATAAATATTTACCAAAATTAGGGTTCGATTTAGATTGAATATTCCAGTTGATGGCTTCGAGCTTTCTTTGAAATCAAACGAGATTGAGATTCGAGCTTTCCAGTTGATGGCTTCGAGCTTTCCAATTGAGCTTCGAGCTTTCCAGTTGAGGTCGAGATTGCATGTGTCGAAGAAGTTGAGGTCGAGATTTGTAGAGATTAGGTAAAGAAAAGGGAGGAGTTGTGTAGATAGAAGGGGGGCTGTGTCGGAGGGGTAGAGAAAGGGGGAGGACGTCGGCCGGTAGAGAAGGGGGCTATTTCGAAGGTTTAGAGAGAAAGGGGGGGTGTCGAGTACTGTGGAATAGACGAGGGTAGCTAGGATAGATAATTGTTACTGTCTATGTTTATGTTAGTTTTATTAATTAGTTTATGTTTTTTATTTATGTTTTTTAGTTTAATTTTAATGTTTTAATGTTTTAATGATTTAATTTTTTTAGTTTTGAGATTGGTGGGAAATTTTATTTGGTTAAGTGGGGGGGATTTTAGTTTTGGGATTGGTGGGAAATTTTATTTGGTTAAGTGGGGGGAAGTTTTAGTTTTGGGATTGGTGGGAAATTTTATTTGGTTAGTGGGGGGAAATTTTGGTTTTGATGTTTTGAGATAAAATTTCTAAGGGGGGAAAACTGGGGCAAAAATTTTTTAGGGGTACCTTTAACATCAGTTGTACAGGCAACCGATGTCTAAAATACTAAAAGACATCGGTTATTACGAAACTGATGTTAAAAAGGACCTTTAACATCAGTGGCAATTCTGAGCGATGTTAAAGGCATGATGTCTATTCCAGTTTTTCTAGTAGTGAATGTAAATAATTTACACCAGAGCATGAGGAAATTGACATACATGATACAGCCTTGAAGTTGAACGGTTAATTAAATTCATTTATTAAAGTGAGCTGTGATGGATTAAGCAGGTCCAGTTATCTCTTACATGAACTGTATATGGCTGACACGAGTGAATTTTATTTTATGTACCTGATGGACCAAGTTGATCAGCATGTCCCATCCTCATTTTGTTTAAACTTTCCTCTTCAAATCATTTTGCTGTAGTACTATGTGCAGATGGAGACCTAAAGACTTGAATAAAGACCTTTAACTTTTACTCGAATAAATGAATGCATATCGCGTATTACTATCAAGTATGAAGGTGAATGATGTCGCACCTGTTTAAATATGGTACTGGTTCCAGGTTTTTCAGAACCAACCAGGAGAAATTTATAAGGTTTTTCCCGCTCATGGTTGCCCGCAACAACTTTGCTGGTAACTCTATCATCTTCTTCTGTACCAGAATGTGCAGCCTCAGAAGGGATTGGAAAAGATAAAATAGCACAAAGTAGTTTGATTCTAGGTTGAAAGATAGCATCCGCCAGAGGAAGGATGTATTACTATATTAACGAGTTAAGGTGAAGGGTAAACGAGCATAAATATCATTAGAAACATTATTGCGTACCTTTGATAATTTTTGCTTCATGACATTCTGTTGTCCCTCCTCATGCAAGGAACCATCAGCACTCATCCAAAAGTGTGGTTTTCCTTCGCAATTAATTCCTGCTAACTATAAGTTTTGACAATATGGGAAAACACATTATACTGGCTCACATACTTGCAATGTAACAATATATAGTCGTGTTTACCTCTAACATCCAGAGCTCAGATTTAGTGATCTCTCTATTATTTACCAAAATGTCTGTATTGCCATTGCTGGCATTTCGCATGATCGGATCACCTACAGACAGTTGAGCGCTAATGATCTGGCAAGGCTTCTTTCCTTCCTGTTTGAGCAAGACAGCTGATCTGTTATAAACCTACAAACTTAAAATTCACAAGTTATATTAGAAATGAGTAATCCTTACCTTTCCCTATAGTCCAGACACCTTGTCATACCAATACTTTATTGGTTCTAGCTTTCTCGGAGGGTTTGGACAGCGTAGTAATTCAACCAGCTCTGCTTCACTAATGATCGCCCATTTACATAGATAAGTTCAGGTGGAAACTGATTCTATTTACTTATTTTAATAGTCTCTAATGTACTGTTCTTGTTACCATTATTATTGCTACTGATCATTTTCCAAAAAGGCAAGCCCAAAAAAAGAAAACAATAACCCTGGCCTAATTTTTGGAAGCAATCACTTTACACGCTTGATAGACTACTGTATAAAGATTTATGTTACATGTATTTATAGTCAAAACTCTATTGCTTTGGGGTCATTCTTAGATGAGTGTATCACTTTCATGATATGTCTTTATTTTGGATTCATATGTCTATAGCTAGATAGGTGGACCGGCATAAAATATTTTTGAGATATTTTAGTCCGTTTGTACACATTTGATGTGCATTTATAAATTTTGGTTCAATTTCGTATTTTTCTTCATTTAATGAATTTTGAATTATAAAAAAACTTGATAATTCACTAATTGAGCTTAAACAAGCCACACATAGGAGGACAACCAACACAACGAGCTACTTTTTTCTATACTTTATTTATTTGTTGGGCATGTCACGTTTGTGACAAAAGGACTGTACATGCAAAGGGGACCGATGAGCTAGCACTGGAGCAACATTTTAGAAGTACAGTCGTATGTAATGTTATACAGACAGTACGTAGCATATCTAAAGCATACAACTACCTACTACTGATGATCATGTCTCGTGCGTGGATCCTACTTTAGACATCCTCTCCTTTGCCTTCGTCGCCTGCAAATTTCAGAAGATGTAGATTTAGAAAACTAATCAATAGATTGCGAGTGCTCATTAAGCTTATAGTCATTTAAAATTCATACCAGCTTCTGCCAATTTGTGAAGCTTGTTACCAAAAACAACACAGTGGACTGTATTGTTGACCCAACCACAATTCCAATCCAAAGCCCTTTTGCATTCATATGCTTGGTGAAGCCCAAAACCACAGCTATAGGAATACCAAACAGATAAAATGCACCAATGTTCACATATGCTCCTATATATTTCCAGCCACTCCCCCTTGCAATACCTGATCATGCATACCATTTAATCATTTAGTATCATGTATACAAAATAGTAGTCGCAATTTTTATGTACTAATGAAATGGGTATATGCACTTGTAGAAATTCTTAAGGGTGCCCGTGACTAACCGGAAATAACAGCTTGTATGCTGTCAGTGACGACGGACACGCATATAAGAGGAGTCATCACAACATTATAACTCACAACTGCCTTGTCATTGCTGTAAGCATGCCCCAAAATAAAAAAATAACAAACAAGTAAAAAACACAATTCCAATCCCTTTATCAATTAAACTCACTGCCAAAACTAATTATAACAAAATAACCACAAGCTAATAGAAGAAAACAGCATACATATATATTAATTAGAAAAAATTAATCCACAGAACAGCATAAACAAGAAATTAAGAACACTTGTTGGACTAGACTATAATTATTGGAGCAAAAGTCGGTTACAACACTTGTTGCTATAGTCAGGCACAGCACACAGATATCACTACTAGTATATACAGAAATTACATATAAAATAATTATACACATACATATATACATAAATTACATATAAATTAAATTAACCCCAAATTAAAACTTAGGGTTTCAATTTTAAACCTCCAATTTGTAATAGAATCAAATTAATCAAACCTGTAAGTTTGAACATATCAAACTTGTAAGTTTGAACATATCAAACTTATGCTTACCCACTGATAAATCAAACTAATTCGAACTTTAAACCTTCGAGCTTTGACATTCGAACAAATCGATTTCGATTTGAATATGAGAAAGAGTGAGTTTCGGAGGTTCGACTATGAGAGAGAGAGAGAGAGAGAGCTCTTCGGGGTTCGGGTGTGAGAGATAGAGCGGATTTGAGTGGTGGTGGAGGTGAGTGGTGGTGAGAGACGCAAGAGAGATGAGAGTCGAGAGAGATGAGAGTGAGAGTCGAGAGAGTTTTTCTGTTTTTTGTTTTCGATTTTTAGTTTATTTAGTTTTGTTTGAAACGGGGGCAAATAGGGGGGAGAATATTTGGTTAGGGGGGAATTTTGATTTAGGGGGTGAAATTTTGGTTAAGGGGGAAAACAAATGCAAGGGCGCGCAATTTCATTTTTTAAAGCCTGACTTTAGACATCGGTTTTAAAAACAGTGATGTCTACAAAACACAAAGACATCAATTTAATGCGGGATGATGTTATTACATCTTTTAACATCGGTGGCATTTACGACCGATGTCTAAAGTATGATGTCTATTGACTGTTTTCTTGTAGTGTTATCTGCTTTCCTCTAATTAAGCTGATTCACCACATAATTGTGCTCTGGAATTATACCACCATCAGAAAACCTCCATTCCCAATAAGTTCCTGCATTGTCTGTCTCCAAACAAGCTGAGTATAGTTTTCCAAAAAAGCCCTTTAAAGCCGAACAAACATTGCATAGAATTCATTTATCCTACTTTCCTGGATCCTTAAAGAACATGCAACTAATTACGAATAACATACCAAATACCTGTTCAATTTCCATTAGGAAGAGGCTCATAAAAAAAGCATGCATGCTCATTGACCTTCACAAATCCTTTTCTTGGCATTCTCCAGAGAAGCATCTACCAATTCCACATGTCCCACTTCTCCTGCATCTACCAATTCCATAATTCCTACTTCCTCTTCCTCCATTCTATGACTTTTCTCTTATTTCTATTTTTTTTCTTCTAACTTTTTACAGAATTGTGAAGAGTGAAACTGCACTGCGAAGGGAATATAAAGGTATGTATAGGCTTATAATTAATATTAGCCTTCCCAATAACCCTTAGCCGTATCCACACTACTTCCTAGGCCAATAATACTTTTGATAATAAAAAAACTATAGTTTATATTCTCCCACCTAACCTTTCGTTTCCTACACCTCTAATAACAAGAACTTTCTAATGCCTCAGCTAAATCCATCATTTGCAAAAGTTTTCACAATTCAAAGCGGGCTTCAGTCACGACCCAGATAACACCATGAACTCAAAATTTGTGGTCTCAAAGCCCCATCTTTTGCTAACTGATCCGTCCCATTATTAAAGCTTCACTTATATACTTTACTTCAATAATGTTAAGATTTAATAACAAAAATCTTAACAAATAATTTTCCATCCAGTACTCTTTCTCTCATGCTAATAACCTTACCACCTTATTAACTAACTCTATATAGCCTGAATATATTGTACACTTTAACTTATATACACCATGGACTACTCCATAAGGCTTGTACCATCAAAACTAATGCTTTTTTTTTCAGCCTCAAAAGCACAAGAAGCTTGAGCAGGTCCCGAGAACATGTACACTACATTCCCTCTCCATCCTTTAGTAAATGACCAACTCCTGCTAACTGCTTTTCCCTATTAATTAATGAAAAAGAACCATTTAAAAACCCCACTAAGTCTGACTTGATTTCTATTAATTTTCTTGCACTGGCATTGAAGTTTCAGAATGGCTCCTACAGGATTCATATCCCAAATACAATCATCCTCCTCTTTGTAGAGTCCAATGACCTCACACCATTTCTTGGCTCTCTTTCAAACCAGAAAATCTAACACTTTATTAGTAATTTTCATCCCTTTAGACACTTAAAATCGTGCATAACCATATTGATCACATTGTTGAAACTATTGCAATGCTCCATCCTATTTTTATGGCCCAGCTTTTAAACCAGTTGATCCAACTCCACACTTCTTTTATATTCAAATTTGAGTAATCAACTTTGAAGCCCCACCACTTAAATAAATGTTGCCATGCATTCCTAGCAAAACTGCTGGTCCAAAAAATATGATGTTGGCTTTCAATTGCTTGATTGCATCTACCAAAATTCATATGTATATCCAAATTGTTTAGCCTATTTCTCAAAAATTCTTTCAATGGAATAATACCATTTTCAAACTTCCACAAAAAAATAAGTATCTTTGGCAAGGCTTTAATACTCCAAATTCTAAAAATAAAATAAGTCATCCAAAAAAATATCTTCTACCAACTTTCGATTTTAAGTTGTGTTTTCAAATTAAGTCAATTTCTTACAAATTACACAAACAAACTTTTTTTTAATTTAAAGTAAAAAATGGCTTTAAGTCGGATTTCTAAGCCGTAGCCAAATAGGCTCTCAATTAAAATATGAGAAATGCTAGAGTTTCTGAAAGTGTTTCCAAAACCATTCCTGAATGTTGAGTTTTCATCATATGATTGGTTATCTTTTCAATGATGTGATGGGTCCCTCATGTGTTAATATGAATCCCACAAATCAAACGATGCCACGTGCTATTCAGAAACAATTCCGGGATTATTTTCGGGGTATGTAGCAAACGAACAACAAACTGCATTGTAACACCTTGTTTATTTATTTATTTTCTTTTTTTCTTCTTTCCATTTTTTATATTTTTTGCTTTTCTTTTATTTTTTTTCCGGTAAAATGTATGGTGAGATCCTGAGATTGACCCATTCATTATAAAGTATTAGTGTTTGTTGAGACTTGAGAGTTCAGAATGGGATTGACCAGGTTTTTTGGTCCACTCATGAGAAGAAGCCTAAGGTGTTTCAAAAACAGGCCCAATAAATCAAAATATTTGGCCCATGTTTCAAATGTTGTTCATTTCTCGTCAAATTCCTCATCTTAAAAAAGCACCATTGCTTCGTTCATAACAGGGGTGTACACGGGTTGGCGAAACCGACCAACCCGACCCAAACTGACCCTATATTCGGCCGACCCGATTAATTTCAAACGAAAGTAAGGTTGGGTTAAAAATATTTCAACCCGGTATTAATGGGTTGGGTATGGGTTTGGATTCTTATAACTCAACCCAACCCAACCCAACCCGTTTAGAATTTTTGCAATTTATTAAATATATACCTATAAGTTCATTAGTCTGGCCCACTGTCCTGTTCATATATTATTAGGTTTACTCAAATCTTCATATAGTAACTTTTTACATGATTAGTTTAACTTGCATATATAAATAATAAGATTAGGGTGTAGCATACATAAACACTAGCAGTGCCAAGACCCACGTACTTCCTTAAAATAAATAAAAATAGGACCACGATAATAGCACTAGAAACTCAGAGCAGGTTCCTTTTTCTTTTTTCCTAAATAACTTTAAGCACAATTTAATTAGATAAGGAACAGAATTTTGAGCAAAATAACTGGAAGCATACTTTAAAACACAAAATCATTAATTTCAAAGTACCAACCAAAAACATAACCCTCCTCTCTATAGGTATAGCTCCCTTAAGTTGGTCAAATAGATCGTTGATTCGAGGCAGAGGGTACCTGTTCTTGATGGTCATCTTATTCAGTTCACGATAATCAATACAGAGTCACATGGATCCATCCTTCTTCTTTACGAACAATACTGGAGCTCCCCACGGGGATACACTTGGTCTGATTACACCTTTTTCTAGTAATTTTTGCAGTTGTGTTGCCAATTCCTTCATTTCCACTGGTGCCATTCTGTACGGCGCCTTTGAGATTGGTGCGGTTCCTGGTGCTAGGTCGATTGTGAATTCTATCTCTCGATCTGGTGGAATTCCAGGCAGCTCGTCAGGAAAAACATCTCTAAATTGATTAACTACAGGGATCTCTTCGATCGTAGAGGTCTGCTTCTCGGTATCTATCACATGAGCTAGATAGGCCTGACATTCCTGCCGAAGCAATCTTTTAGCTTAAATTATTGACAGGAAATCCTTAGTCGGTTTCCGTCCGTGAAACAGAACTCTTATACCATTAGGTCCACCTAAGCTAACCCTCTTACGATGACAATTTATTTGAGCATCATAACGTGATAACCAATCCATTCCTAGGATTACGTCAAATTCCCCTAACTTAAAAAGGAATTAGGTCTGGGTCGAAACGTTGCCCATGTATCTCTATAGAACAATTCGGACATAAACGGTTTACTAGTATGACTTCTTGATTAGCTACTTCTATGTTCAGAATTCCCTCTAAGGGCACAGACTCAAGATTCAACTTATTCCTGAAGTTTTCAGAAATAAAAGATTTGGTAGCTCCCAAATCAATTATAACACACGCATCCTCAGAGTTTACTAGAAGCGTACCTGTTATCACATCGCGGTCAGCGATGGCATCTCTTACAGTCATGTTGAAGGTTCTTGCTGTCGGCTTGTTGTTGGGAGGTGATGTGAGTCGAGGTACTGGATTTTCTTTCGCAGGCTGTCGACAGTCTCGGGACACGTGACCTTTCCTCCCACAGTTGAAACAGGTGACAGATTTATCCCTGCAACTAGAAGCATAGTGACCCTTTTGTCCACAGTTATAACAATTCACGCTCGCTTGATGATAGGGTCCAGGGTGTTTCTTCCCACATGTCTTACATTCTGGTAACAGTGGCCTTCCTTGCATCATAATAATTGTCTGTGGCTGTTGGAACCTCTGGTTGCTTCCTCTAGTGTCATGATTCCCAAACCTTCTTGTATCAGTGATTCTATCCTCCCTCTTCACAAATGGTTTCTTGTCGCTCCTATTATTAGTCCTTCTCACAAAGTTACTTTCGCTGCTCTGAAACTTCCTCTTCTGTCCATCCTTCGGGTACAGTTCACTTCCACTTTCCACTATAGCCGCTTTTGGAACTAAGGTTGCATAATTGGTGATCTCGAACACTGCGACTCGATTTTGTATCCAGGGCTTCAATCCTTGTTGGAAATGCTTTTCTCTCTTCTCCTCAGTGTCTACATGATAGGGTACAAACCTCGAGTCGTCCCTTGCTTGAGTTCTAAAAACTTAATTTCCATCTTGTTCTCTAGATACTTAGGGAAATACCTCTCTAGGAACAATGTTGTAAATCTGACCCACCGTATAACCGCATTACTTTCCATAGCTCTCTTCGCTTCCCACCAGTAATTAGCCTCACCTTTAACACATACGCTGCAAACACTGTCTTCTTGTCTTCTTCTACTCCTACAATTTCAAAAATCTTTTCTATCTCTCGTAACCAGATTCTAGCCTCCACTAGGTTAGTGGTACCTTTAAACTCAGGTGGGTTCAAAGATTTGAATGATTTGAAACTCACTGTAGCTTGAGTCAGTTGAGCTGGAGGTGGAATTCCTCCTACTGGATGTTGGTTCTGTTGAGGCTGAGGGTTCTGAGCATGTTGAAGAGGAAAGTTCATAAGTAGGTTCATCGAGTTGGGATTCTGAGTGGCCTCTGGTTCCGGGTTTGGATTTTGGACTGGGTTCCGAGGTGGAACCTCATAATCTTGATTCGCTTAAGGTTGAGGACGAAGATTCTTTGGGGGGTCTTCCTCTCTTAGGTGGCATCTTTTTCTATAAGAGCGAAAACAATAGGGTATGTTATGTCTCAAGTATGCAGGTATACGACACCATTGGTGGCACAGTTATGATAGGCATTCATAAATAATTACTCAGTCAAATTCCTGGTTTCTCAAAATAAATCATACTCAAATCGGGATTTTCTCTGGTCTCTTTATAAACGATTACTCTTATTCCTAGTAATAAAAAGGTTTTAGATACCTGTAAAGATCTATCTCAGTTTAAATGGCTGTTCTCGGGAAAACCTTATAAGTTCTAAAATTCAATAGTTATTAATCTTTGGTTCTCAAATAGGAAAGAAACCAGTAGATCCTGAAGAAGACATCTACAAAAGCAAAGAGTTTCGGTCACCAACAGGTTCTAATCGACTATATACGCGTATAAATATATAAGGGTGTAAAGCACTTAGTGCTAAATTCTCAATATCGTATTATACCTCTAAACTCTCATGTCGCGTTATAATTCTAGACTCGTACGATTCCTAAAAATATAACTAATGCTCTGATACCTACCTGTGACACCCCCAAATCCATTACTTGTAGACTTAGGTCGCCACTTATCGTCAATACCTATCTTATCCAAAAATACAATACAATGCATAATAAACATGAAGGTTTTATCGTACAACAGTGGTTCCATCCCACAAGTCCAAGCATCGACAAGTCTCATAATTATTACAACATATAACTAGTACACACGATATCAATACACACGTCGAAAGATATGCTAATAGTCTTTGATAGAGTCGTCGCCTCTGAGATAAGCACAGTAGTCCAGCTCAGTGCTCTGGTGCATTTTCTCCTTTCCCTTGAAATGAGAGGTTCCTCCTTTTTCCGTCTTCACTGAAAAACAATATCAACAACAAGAATGAGCAACTAGGTGCTCAGCAAGCCCACTGACTCGCTCTCTCACTAACAAGGAAGGTGGAAAGAAAACAACTCTATTTATGAACGATACTCGTATGCAGGCAAAATGCCATGGAAATACTTTCGGATAAACTCAAACAACTTAACTCTGAAATAAAGAAATTGGAATTTAAAACTTGAGATACCAGTCTTCCGCCTTTACGATACCCCACAGCGAGATCAACCGCTGTGTCTCAAGTACCGCACACCCGTGATACCCCATAGCACGATCACTACTATGTCGCAGGTACCACTATATCGTTTTGCTAGCAAAAAGGTGGTTGAAAAATCAACCTGGCAACTATTGTGTGAAAATGTTAATATTTCTCTTTCGATACCACGAGTTTATTCCTCGTGTTGATCTGAAAGAAAACGCATGGGCCATCTCCCATGTTGACCAGTGGATTATATGATTATTCCTCCGGATAAAAATTGATTGATTTGGATACCTATTCGATTCTGGCCGGCCGCCAGTCTACACTTTGTACGAGACCGACCTGAACAAAAGGCCGTCATAATATTTTCCAAAGAACTAATTTATTTCGTTGACACGAACAATATGTCAATTTAAGACAATAAGTATCAACCTTGAACAAGTAAGGTTCGTTGATTAGAATATTTCATGTGAAGTCGTCTTGAAATAATAAGAACGACTCGATTCAGGAGGAAAACTTTCAATTTCGCTAGAGTACGTATTTTAGAGGAAATTCTGATGATATACTATTCTTCTATTCACTATTCTGAATGCAACTATTTTGATTCGAACAATGAATCAAATTTTAATATTGAAACAACATTTATCGGATCTGAACAATAGATCCGATTAAAGTCAATAAAATCTAACTACCTCGATATATGAGCGTAGTTATAACGGAATAATATTTAAGGGTCATCTCGAAACAATTAAGATACCCTGGATTTCAATCAAATTACATTCTATGAATTTATCGAAATTTTGGGAAAATCTCTAAAATTTTCTAAATCAATATTATGATAAACATGATATTTTATAATGAACTGGCAATTCAAAACATAATTTTCACAGAATAATATCCAAACATTTCTCGAAATATTTTAGAAGGAGTGAGGGTCAGAAGGTACTTGCCTTGATCTCGAAGTGCAATGAATACAGATAAAATTTATACTCTACCGGGGAACTTGGCTTTCCCCGTCGTCTCTCTCCCTCCGCTCACATCTCTCTCTCATTCTCAACCTCTATCTCTCTCTCTCTCACCAACACACAACATCATCACAACAATCTCTCTCGGAAATCTCTCTATGCGACCACATCTCTCTCAATCCCGACCTCTCTCTCTCCGATTCAGACACCAACCAATCACCCCTTAACTCCGATTCACTACCCATCAACACGAACAAAACAAGCCTACCAGATTTTTAAAGAAAATGAAGTCGAGCAAACAAAGAAATGAACAGAAAATAAAAACAAACTTCCTGCACTGTTTTTGCTCTATGTTGTGGAGAGGAGAGAAAAAAAATGTAATGGGTGAGTTTGTGTTCTATTTGGATTTATTTGATTTAAAAAGGAACAAAACGTGTGGGGGAGACAAAATGAAGTGCCAGTGTTTAATGAAAGTTTAAGATAAGAAAAAAAATAAAAAGGGGCAGCAGAATATCAGGAGTAAAATCCGGAAAAGTAATGGTGCGCCCCGCAAAATAATTATGTCGTCTCCTCCTCGTGATGGCCGATTAAAACGAGACTATAATTCCGTTTTCTAAGATAAATTCTATCCAAAACAAAAATCCTATTTTCCTAAATTTCCTAATTTTAATAAATACCAAATAAATATAATTAAATTGATATAGTATAATATTTACGTACATATGAATATATAAAATTTCAAAATTTTACAAAAATGCTCTAATTAAAATATACTAGTGCATCGCTCTTAAATAAAATATAAATATCGAGTAGGAAGATTATTCTAAAATTCATGGTTATTACACTGATACCATGCAATTCAAACTTCAGTCAACTATCAATCTAGTATAAATTTATTCTTTCAAGTGCACAGCCAAATACTTCCATCCTTCAATCAAACTTTCATTATTTATAGACATGAATAGGAGAGAACCTGTTTACCAACAGACACATTCAGTGTCAATATCACAGCCCCAGCTGCCAGCAGTGCAAATGCAACAGCTAAACCTCAGACTGCAAGTCAAATAATATATAAGTCAAATGATACATAATAGTAGTAAATTCTTATATCATTTACATTACGTAATATCGCAAACTGGCTGGGTTGGTTTGGGGGTAGTGGCTAGAGAAAATCAAGGTGTTGTCCTCTTCACAGCAATAAGAAGGGTACGAGCTTGGTGGTCAGTAGAGATCGCGGAATGCAAAGCAATGTTAATGGCTATGCGCCGTGGACGTCGGTATGGACTGGAAAACATCATCCTGGAGTATGACTAGCAAGTATTGGTATATCGTCTCTCAAAAGCTGCTATTTTCTCTTCTAATATTGATTCTGTGTTGGAAGATGTTTTAGCAACAAGTAGTATTTTTCATCGGTTATATGGTCTCATGTGAGAAGAGATGGGAATGTTGTTGCTCATCAGCTTGCTAAGATCTTTCCTTTTGGTGTTGAGCATGTCTGGAAAAATCCTTGTGCCACGGAAATTTCTTCATTGGTACTTTTTGACATTTTATGTTTGGTTTAATGTATGAGCTTGACTTTAAAAAAGAAGAATTGTTTTTGAACATCCTTCATTATAATACAAGTCTACCACGTATTAGTTAAGCAATGAATTATTTTAACATTGATCATAGTCTAATAAATTTTAGACCAATTAAACTAAATGTAATATGTTTCCAATTGAATTTAGATTCTACGTTTCAACCAAGATTAAACTCAATAACAATTGTTTTTTATTTTTTTATGTCAATTAACTAAACATAATAACTACTAACACTACAAGAAATCCCGCATTCAGTGACGGAAAATTCTGTCGCCAATAGCCAGATTACGTTGGCAATCAAGAATCGCGATGGAATAGCCGACGAAATTTTTTGTTGTAATAAAAGTTGTGGGGAAATTTTAACGACATAATTTTTTTCCATTGATGATTTTAGCAATGGAATTGCAACAACTTGACAACGCTTTATTTGTCGTTACTTCCGTCGAAAGTTGCCAACAAAATTAACTGTCACGACTCCTTTGATAAAAACTACTTTAATTTATTTATAAAATATATAGTTTTAATGCATTATTTACAGTTTTTGTTGATCTAGTTGTTATACCTGTTTTACTAAGCTAATGAAATGTAGAAGCCAAAACCAAAACACTCATTGTAATAAAAGTAAATGCAATATAGAGATGCAAGTAATTGTCCATCAAATCAACCATCATGAATTAATCGTTTAGGACTGTTGCCAAGGAATTTACAATTGTAGAAGGGGGTGGAATGCAATTGTATAAGATTTTTGATTTTAAGAATAATATAACCATGAGTATGAATAAATAACACTTTATTAAGTCTGATATAAAACTGTTACAAACTCTCTCAAAAAATTCTGTTGTTCTTGAGAGCTGCTAGGTTACAAGATATCTCATGTAAGCGATTACAATTAAGTAAAACCTAAACTGTGTTTATATACATCACACAGCTGCCCTATCAATTACTCCCTCCGTCCCGGTGCTGGGCACGGAGGACAAGACAAGAATATAATAACATAGTGTGAAGTGGGTGTAATAGTGTAGTAGTGGGTGTAATAGTGATTTTATTGTTAAAATAAGTAGAGTAGAGGGTGTAATAGTGTAAAGTGTTGAAAAAGTAGAGTAAAGTAGTGTGTGTAATAGTGTAAAGTGTTGAAAAAATAGAGTGAAGTAGTGGATGTAATAATGTATTTTATTGTTAAAAGTTACTATTTTTGGTAATGTAAAGAAATGGGTGGGACGTCCCAAAATAGTAACTGTAAAGAACCTGTTGGGACGGAGGGAGTACAAGATATGTTAAATCAATTACATACAACTCTTAATACATATCTTAATTGATAGCTACGTTCCTACTAGTCAGGAACTAACATATCAATCTATCCTAAAAACAAGGAGTAATAGATATCTTCACAATCTTCAATCCTGATCAGTCTTCCAATCCTGATATAACTTCAAATCCTGACGATCACCAATACTGATGCTGTCACTCATGCAATCCTGATCAGCTCCTTAGGACAGATCCTGACATCACTTGAATCAGTATTTCCAACAATCTCCCCCAATTTGTACTTTGTAAATAAAGCACAAATTCCTTGATTCAATGAAGTCAAAAACAATAAACAAAATGTTCTAAAAATCTTCAGGAACAGTTTTAGAAATTCTTTGGTAGAAAAGATTCATCTTCAAGAAATTTGATAGTAACTCTTCTTCCTTGTTTTCAAGAATTTGAATCAGTTTCTCCTTCAGACTCTTGAGATCTTCATCTTCCTCATTAATCTGATAAGTAGTTGCTCTGAGATTTTGTATTGAACTCCTTTCCTAATGATGATTTTCGACTAACAGATAAGCATATTCTTTTGCTCCGGGATTAAGAGTCGGTTGTTTCAATCCTAGAATAAGTTACTTAACAGCACTGTTTCTTTGCATTTCAACTTCCTTATCTTCAGTATTAATGTACAAAGGTGTATAATTCCCATCATACCTTTGTTCTCTATCTGCAACCCTTTTTCTGATAGTTGTTAGAATCATTGTTGACCATAACTTGCTTACTTCATTCTCAGTCTTGAGCAAATAATAAACATATTTCAGTTCCTTTGTAGATTTAATTACTAGTATCTCTTGCAAGGATATCTTCTTAACACTACCACCCTTCATGAAATATAACATCTTCTGTGTTTTCTTAGCACCACCATGATAATCAGTAATAACTTCAACAGCTTCAAGCTTCCATAGATGTTCAGTAGTTAATTCATCACCAATTTTGTCAACTAGAGCATGTTGATCTGTCTGTGCAGTAGAAAGAATTTCAACTTCATGAGAACCAATACCTCCTCTTGTTTTGGGTTCCAATCCCTTCAAACTAGACTGAATATCTGCCCAAAGAGGTCTGGATTTTCGAAGTGATTGTGAAATGTCAGATCTAGAAGGTTCAGCTTCAGTAATCAATAGAAGTTTTGTCATTGATTCACTATATTGGAAAACAGATGGTCAATTGTAAGTCCAATGATCAATGGGCTTCCACTTCTTCTCTTTCTTCTTGGCTTGTGAATAATTATTTTGTTGTTCCTGAATATGTTTTCTATGATCATACCATAGCATCCTGCTAGACCTTTTTATACTTTTTATATAATTCTTGGTTTCTTCAACTTCAATATCTCTTGCTTTTTCCCTGATTTCTTTTTCTCTTTCAAATCTTCTGAATCTTTCTTCATCAATCTTCAGTTTTTCTTCATCAACTTACAGATTGTGAAATTTAACCACAACAATAAGAATAATTATTTCAAGTTCTATCAAGATATCAGCTTCATCAGAATCAGGAATAGCATCAGGAATTGAACCAGGAATTGAGATTGTGTCAGGATTAGTAGTCTGAACTGTTTCAACACTTGTAACCTGCTGATAAGTGATCTTCCTCTTCTTGTAGATCATCATGTACAATAGCTAAAAGAGTATGTGAAATTATTTCATTAGGAATTATAGGATAATCTCCCGTTATCTCCCCTTTTCTTATTCCACTAGACTTCTTCTGTCTAGCAGCAATTAGAGTAGGCTTCCTTCCTCTACCTCTACCTCATCTGCCTCATGCCTCATCCTCTACCTGTAATATGAATATTTGTCTTCTTAATAAAACTTTCCATGAGTTCTTTATGTTGAATTAAGATTTCTTTTTTTATAGAGTTGGAAAGTCTTCAGCTGATACCGAAAGAGCTGACTTTGCATTCAGTAATTGAACTCTTTTATCCTTATGAAACAGAGTAAGAACACACTTTTATTTGGTAAACGATTTTTTAAAAATTATATTTTAAGGTTTAGTTTAACATATATTTGAATGTTTCATATTTTTTTGCCGTGTATTCTTCTATTTATTAGAATATTTATTGTAATTTAACATACATGTGACCCATATATTTGTACTTTTTTTAAAGAAAGTTTATACTATCTTTTATATTTGTATATTGAAATTCTGATGTTATGTTTTGTATACTTGTTTATTTTATATAAAGAATGAATTTGTGATTTATTTTTTAATATGATTTTTTGCTATTTTATCCTTATTTATTAATTGTGTGTAAGTTTTGTGTTATTACAAATCTTTTTCCTATAACGCAAGCAAATGGACAAGCCGAGGTGGCCAATCGGATCATCCTTGATGGACTTAAGAAAAGGGTTGAACGCTCAAGGAGCACCTGGGTAGACGAGTTACTACCTATACTCTGGGCTTATCGCACTACTTGCAAGGTGACCACAGGAGCAACCCCGTTTCTGCTAGCTTATGGAGCTGAGGCAGTTGTGCCACTGGAGATCAGGCATGCATCACCTCGAGTGGAGGCATTTGAACCTGAGACAAATGAAGAAGGTATGAAGCTCGTCCTAGATCTGATTGATGAAGTCAGGGACGAGGCAAACGCCAGAAATGTGGAGCATCAAAAGAAAGCATCCTTCTATTACAACCACAGGGTTAAGGAGAGGTTCTTTCAACAAGGTGATTTGGTTCTGAGGAAGATCGAGGCTTCTGGAGTTGGCCAGAAAGGAAAACTAGCCCCAAATTGGGAAGGGCCGTATCGAGTCAGGAAGACGTTGGGACGAGGATCATACAAGTTGGAGACCTTGGACGGGGTTGAGGTGCCCCGTACTTGGCATGCCTTGAACCTCAAGATTTATTATGTTTAAGTTGCCTCTGCGAGGATGTTGCTTTTTATTTATCTAGTAGGAGAAGTAGAAATAAGGTTCGATGAAACCATCCCAGGGTTTTGATGCCCCGAGTAGGACAATAATGAGTTGTGTAAGGGTTGAACCCTTTTTGAGTTATTAATGCAAACTTGTTTTCCATTCTATGATTCCATGTTTTGTTTATGTACCAAGCACCTGTTGAGTGTGAGTCTAGGAAGACCAAGTACCGAAAATAAATGAACATACGAATAAAACAAACAAGTGCATAAATAAAGACCCCGAAGGGCCAACGGTTAGGGTTACATCATTTAAACCAAATAAAAGTTTAATCACGAAGTACCGTGATTGAAATACTAGAAATAAAAGCCACATACGGCTAAGTTAGGCCATGCAAGGCCCGAAGCAATCCCAGCTACTCATCCGAGGAATCCTCTTCGCCATTCTCCTCCTCGTCATTCTCCTCCTCATCAGTCTCTTCCTCGCTACTCTCCTCATCACTCTCTTCCTCAGAGCTTTCCTAAGCATGGCCCTTACCCGGTTCGGTTACCGCCACTGGTGGAGCTGTCACTTCCATCGCCTCAACCTCTTCATCCTCGAAAGATGAGCTATCTTCAACTACCCTGTTTGAGGGGACTGCTTGACGAACTACTCTCCCTTTCTGCACGGTCATAGGCCTTTTCCCTCGAGGATCCGAGGAAACTGAGCCATCCACAGCTGCTCGGACACCCCTCGAACCGGAACCAGAACGACGATGACTTCCCCTAGAGCCGGAGCCCGAAGCCTGAGCTACCGGCATGGCCTCGGCGCCCGAAGCAACTTGACAATACGGACTTGGAAAGTCCCTCGGGAAAACCACAGCAGGATGCCTCTTACTCACAGCATTGATGGCTCGATCCCAGCCAACAGACATGATACCCGGGCGTACTTCATCGTCATGCTTATCTGAAAGGAGGTGTACAACATCCATGATCAAGGACGTGATTCTAGAACGAGACTCATACATCCATGATCAAGGACGTGATTCTAGAACGAGACTCCAGGCATTGCGAAAAGCTCCGAGAGGCACGACACGGCAACAATGGAACACCTGTCGGGCGATCAAGAAGCACCCGGTAGGCAACCAGAAGCACCTGGCAGGCAACCAGGATCTCCTGGCAGCCGACCAGGTGCCACAGAGGAGGGTCAGCCGACCAGGATCTCCTGGCAGCCGACCAGGATCTCCTGGCAGCCGACCAGGATCTCCTGGCAGCCGACCAGGAGCATCTGGCAGCTGACTAGGAGCCACAAAGAGGCTCAATCTGACTTCCCGATACTCATTTTGGCACCCCCTATCGTTTGATTGAATCGTTTGATGGTTTTGCTGAAGGTTTCTCACTTTTCGTGACAAACATCGACCTTCGAATTAGCACCGTTTAGTGCCGTTTTATGCCATTTAACTTCATTTACACAGACATTGAAATGTCATTTAAGCATCGTGTGACATCATTAATGTCAACCTGGATCTCCCGTCAACATGTCAGACGATCGAGAAGCACATGTCAGACGATCGAGAAGCACATGTCAGACGATCGAGAAGCACATGTCAGACGATCGAGAAGCACATGTCAGACGATCGAGAAGCACGTGTCAGACGATCGAGAAGCACACGTCAGACGATCGAGAAGCACGTGTCAGACGATCGAGAAGCACCCGGCAGGCAACAAGGATCTCCTAGCAGCCGACCAGGTGCATCAAGGAAGGGTCAGCCGACCAGGATCTCCTGGCAGCCGACCAGGATCTCCTGGCAGCCGACCAGGAGCACCTGGCAGCTGACCGGGACCCTTGTCGGCTGCCTCGTTTCCCGGAAGAGGTTACAATTTTCCAGAATCTCCCCCGTTTAGCACTGTTTATCATCGTTTAACATTGTTTCAACATCGATTAGTGCTGATTAGCACCGATTAGTGTCGTTTAAGCACTGATTAGTGCCGATTAGCACCGATTAGTGTCGTTTAGTGCTGATTAGCACCGATTAGTGTCGTTTAAGCACCGTTTAGTGCCGATTAACACCGATTAGTGTCGTTTAAGCACCGTGAGTGCCAATTTATCCTTTAAACATTGTTTAACACTGTTTAAGCATTGTTTAAGCATCGTTAAGACTGATTATTGCCGATTAGCATCGAATTAACATTGTCGTGAACGCGTCGGTCGCTCCACGCTTCACATAAAGACAATGCTCGTGAAACACTAGTGTACAAAGATAAACCCTGACCCGAGTCTCGAGTTAGACAAGTTAAACTTCAAGGAAAGCCTGATCAGCTTTCCTAGAAGTTGGGGGCCAAATGATATGGGCTGAAGATAAGCCCTAAAAACACATTTAATGTGGCATTAATTAGGCCAAGAATGGTCCAAACGTGGGGCCCACCAGCTGGGCCCAAAACCCTAATTATAATATTAATTTCGTAATTAATATTAAGGGTAATAAACAGCTCAGCAAATAAGAGTCAAACAAGGATATTACTCTTGCCTGAATTATCCTCCAAGATGCACAATTCAATATGGAAATTGATTCCTACAAGGAATAGATCTAGAACCTTCCTCAAAGACTTGCCCACCAAGTCTCCGAATCCTACCATAATTCTAAGGCTTCTCAGCCTATATAAAGGGCCTGACCCCTCATTCTCAGGACTACGTTGGCTTGATTCTCAATACGAGATACGTAGGCACTCTGTGAGGACCGATTAAAGTCTCGAACGCAGAAACAGCCATTAAAGCGCGACGCTCAACCACCCTAGCAATAATAACAAATCGTAATCGAGTTTAAGATCCACAACACTAATTGTGTATTATGCTTAACGGATTATTTAAGTGAACCAAATAAATTTTTTTTTCCTTTTTTCTATTAGTCTAGTCCTTTAATTTTCAGGGAGTTTTTCCTTGCAAAACACGTGAGAGATGAAAAATGCAAAGGTGAGAAAGACTATTGAAAGCATGGTAGAAGATAGTAAAAATATATTTGGGAAAAGCCTGGTCCCATCTTTATAAAATTGAATTGAAAAAATTGAACTCATATTATATCAACTTTTTATAAAATTGAAAAAATCTTGAATAAAGTTTTCAAGTTTTCAATATTATCTCGAATAAAAGTTAATTTTTTTTAAAAAAATCCAAAAAAATTCATTAAATAGTTATACAAAAAGTTAAAAATATTAATTTTAAAATTGTTTGAAAAAATCTAATCCGGCCAGAAATTTTACAGAAAATCCGGCCTGGTCTAATCCGACTCCATTTTAGAAAAAACTGGTCCAATCTGATTTTGAAAAATCTGATATTTTTTATAAAAAATCTGGCCCCTTCATATTTTTGTTCTATCTAACTTATATTGCAAATTTTGATTTGGCAAAAAAAGAACTGCAAATTGTGAGAAAAAGAAAAAAATTGTAAATTTTGGGGGAAAAAAAGGAAGAATGAAGCTGCTAGTTTGTATTGGCGAGAACGTTAAATTACATGCAATAAGAAAAGGAAAATGGTAAAGTTACTAAATTGTGTAAAAAAGAGTTATAAAATGATATATATATATATAATTTAATTAAATGTAATGAATTCATGTGTATTATGTACGTCAATTAATAAAAACATCTCATTTATCATGTTACAATTACCACATAATTTGTATAATTTTTTATACATAATTTTGAATTCCTAAATTTACTCGTAAGAAAAAGTGATATATTCACTCAAAATTTTCATAAAACCTGTTAATTATTTTGTATAATAAAGCTTCAAACATATTAAATGCGAGCCATCGTACATGATTATCCCACATAAAAATGACAAAAAAGAACAAATTATTAGAGGTCCTATTATTGATTGTCAGTTAAATTAATACTAGAAATGTTAGAGATCTCTACTACTAAGTTGTCATAAACGAATAAAGAGTAGTGCTAGTTATCCCAATTGGGAACCAAAAAAAAATTCCCGAATTATTTGGCATGAATGAGTTGGCACTATCAATGATTTTAATCGGGTGACATTGATGTGGCGGGTCCATTAAAATTATAGCCAATCAGGGAATGACACATGTAATTTGGAAAAAATTTTGGAATCAAATTCGGGAAACCTAGCATTTTCCATGAATAAATCCTCATGCATTTATATAAATCTCACAAATAAAATAACGTTATGTGTTATTTAATATTTTTTTGAATTTTTTTCGAGATATTTAGCATTAATGTATAAGCGGATAAACCTGTATCAGCAGCAATTTAGCCACTAGGATGGCAATGATGAATGGATGTAAAGCCGTGTTATGCCCACCACAACCAGCTTCATTACCACATCATCAGAATTATACTCTTAACACTAAAATGGCTGTACCGTGGTTATTAAACACGAAAACCGCAAGGCTCGAAGAGACTTCAAGAGCATTAACTCAAAGTGCAAAGCGAGGGCTTTTAGAAGCTAACCACACTTTATATAAAAAGTATGTTCGTACACTTGACGTGGTCACGTGCTAAATAATATAAATAAACTAAATGGGAACGGTCCCATTTGCCAAATCTTAAATCGAACTTATAAGTTACTTATTTCGGAAAAAATATCATATTTACATACTTTTTCTTAGAGAAAAATGTTTATGGGGAATTTAATATTCGTTAAGTTACTTATTTCCGAAAAAAGTACATATTAACGTACTTTTTTCCAGAATAAATAATTTATTTCTAAAAAATAAGATTTACCAAACGAAGTCTAAATTCATAAAAAAAAAAGGAAATATGTTCAAGTTTCTTTAAAGAGTTAAGAAATGGATGCCAAAAAAACAAGATTTTTGCATTAACATGTTTTTTTTCATCAAAATTATGTAAATCCTGGTCATAGGCTATGAGACGTACGCTTATTTGACCACAAAGACAATCACTTATTCCTCGTTCAGTCGTTCCCATGCTAAACGTCCTCATTCTTGCCATTTAGCCACATAGTATGTAAGGATGGGCGAGTCTCAACCTACATCTTACAAACTGATCTTATTATTGGACTAGAATAATTTTGACCGGTTAATTAACCTAATTTCACATGTCTAATTAAGCACACCGCTATTAAATTTAAATTATTATTTATGATTTAAGGTGATTAAAAAAGTTAAAATTTTAAATCAATTGGGTATTTTTGTATTATGAGTAATTTATGAATTATTAAAATTGAAAAAATAAAATTAAACTTAATAAATTGTTTATTTGAATTATTTTTTTTTGAAAAGCACATAAAAAAAGAATTATTAGATAATTGGACCTAGCCCAACCATTACAATTATCCACATCAATAATCCGTACTACTTGTAAATCATCTTCTGGAACTTCTTCAAACTGCTCATCCAAAGTATCTGGTCCCATAGATCTCACGAATTTTGCCAAAAGAGGCTTCAATGATCATCATTCTAGTCCAAGTATGCGCACCATGATGAGCTAGATATCTTGCCATTTCATTCTCTTCCTTCCTTATTGTTTTGATTTCCAAAATCTAGTTCTTACACTACAGGAAAAGGGTCAATAGACATCAGTTTATGGCCGATGTCTATGTTATTTTGCATGTGATGTCTAGGTCGGAGATGTCTATTCTAGACATCGGCCAGAAACTGATGTCTGTGCTAACGTAGACATCAGTATTTGCTTCAATACACATCAGTTGTTCTACAAAATAGGTTGCATATAATTAATTTTATAAACAACTTGCATGCCTTATATTCTAGAAAATATATAATAAACTAAGTTATTTTTCACATACACATCACTTTCTTTTTTTGGAAAAGATGTCTATTTGGATATTAGACATCATAATTTTAGCACATTAAGTGATGTCTATAGTTATCTTAGACATCATCTTAGACTGATGTCTAATGTTCTTATAAACATTATTTTCTTTTAAAAAAAAAAAGCCATGTGTATAGCTATCTTAGACATCATCCTATACTGATGTCTAATGTAGGTATAAACATCAGTTTTTTCTGAAAAAACTCATTTATATGTCTCTTAGACATCAGATTTTATATATAAAAATTGATTTCTATTTGTTTTTTAGACATCGAACATTGTAGAAAAAATGTGATGTATATCTTTGTTTTAGACATCATTATTTGGTAAAATCACTTTATTTGCTAATAATAGATGTGACAATTGTCATTATGTGGCTATTGACAAAATAAAAATCAATGTCATCAACATCCAAATTACATAAACTGCATATCCAATGTACCAAATCCAAAACAAGTAAACATGACTACATGTAAATTGCCAATTACATAACTCAGCCATTGTTTCCATAATCATGATTTAAATTGCCCCCATGTTGGCTGGGAATACTCTGTATTATAAAAACACGAATCATTCCACGGGATACACTAATTTAAAATTACACTAATATAAAATTCCAGGGTGGATGGATGCCAATCCTGCCAACCTTGCTTCCGTTAGTGCATTATATAGGCATATAAATATAAATGTAAACTCAATAAAATCAAAGAAAACACTTAACAAGTTATACATTAACCAAATTCAACATATTGTTTGTAGCATTACCATTAGTATCGTATGAAAATTGACAGTAATCTGTCAAAGAAACACAATATCATATATTTGCAGCACAACATCATATATTCAGTACTGAAATACCAGGCAGGGCCATTTTAGCAATTTGATAAAAGAAAAGCTATGGTGTGAGCGAAGATAATTTTAGTGGAGCAAATTTTTTCTCAAACTTGTAACCTAAAACTAAAACTGTTTGTATGTTCAAATCACGGCTCTTGATACACAATTTACAGTAAAGTTGATTTTACCATTTTCCGGTAGTTATGTCTAATTCCTTGAAACGATACAAAAATATTTAACTAAATCGATTTCTCTGTATTTGTGGTCTCCTATAGGCTTATCTCAGTTAAAAGAAGATGGTCAATATTAGTCGCAGGACCTGTCTTCAATGTAAATAATTTACACCAGAGCATGAGGAAATTGACATACATGATACAGCCTTGAAGTTGAACAGTAATTTAAATTCATTTATTAAACTGAGCTGTGATGGATTAAACAGGTCCAGTTATCTCTTACATGAACTGTATATGGCTGACAGGAGTGAATTTTATTTTATGTATCTGATGGACCAAGTTGATCAGCATGTCCCATCCTCATTTTGTTTAAACTTTCCTCTTCAAATCATTTTATTGTAGTACTATGTGCAGATGGAGACCTAAAGACTTGAATAAAGACCTTTAACTTTTACTCGAATAAATGAATGCATATCGCGTATTACTATCAAGTATGAAGGTGAATGATGTTGCACCTGTTTAAATATGGTACTGGTTCCAGATTTTTCAGAACCAACCAAGAGAAATTTATAAGGTTTTTCCCGCTCAAGGTTGCCCGCAACAATTTTACTGGTAACTCTATCATCTTCTTCTGTACCAGAATGTGCAGCCTCAGAAGGGATTGGCAAAGATAAAATAGCACAAAGTAGTTTGATTCTAGGCTAAAAGATAGCATCCGCCAGAGGAAGGATGTATTACTATATTAACGAGTTAAGGTGAAGGGTAAACGAGTATAAATATCATTAGAAACATTATTGCGTACCTTTGATAATTTTTGCTTCATGACATTCTTTTGTCCCTCCTCCTGCAAGGAACCATCAGCACTCATCCAAAAGTGTGGTTTTCCTTCGCAATAATTCCTGCTAACTATAAGTTTTGACAATATGGTAAAACACATTATACTGGCTCACATACTTGCAATGTAACAATATATAGTCGTGTTTACCTCTAACATCCAGAGCTCAGATTTAGTGATCTCTCTATTATTTACCAAAATGTCTGTATTGCCATTGCTGGCATTTCACATGATCGGATCACCTACAGAGAGTTGAGCGCTAATGATCTGGCAAGGCTTCTTTCCTTCGTGTTTGAGAAAGACAGCTGATCTGTTATAAACCTACAAACTTAAAATTCACAAGTTATATTAGAAAATGAGTAATCCTTACCTTTCCCCATAGTCCAGACACCTTGTCATACCAATACTTTATTGGTTCTAGCTTTCTCGGAGGGTTTGGACAGCGTAGTAATTCAACCAGCTCTGCTTCACTAAGTGATCGCCCATTTACATGGATAAGTTCAGGTGGAAATTGATTCTATTTACTTATTTTAATAGTCTCTAATGTACTGTTCTTGTTACCATTATTATTGCTACTGATCATTTTCCAAAAAGGCAAGCCCAAAAAAGAAAACAATAACCCTGGCCTAATTTTTGGAAGCAATCACTTTACACGCTTGATAGACTACTTGATATGGGCTAAAAATAAGCCCTAAAGACACATTTAATGTTGCACTAATTAGACCCAGCATGGTCCAAACGTGGGGCCCATTAATGAGGTCAGAATCCCTATTTTTTTCGTAATTAATATTAAGGGAAATAAACAGCTCAGCAATAAGAGTTGGATAAGGATATTATCTCCATTAGACTTAGCCACCAAGGCATCCAATTCGATATGGAAACTGATTCCTACAAGGAATTGATCTGGAACCTTCCTCAGGGAGGTGACTTGCCCACCAAGTCTCCGAATCCTACCATAATTCTAAGGCTTCTCAGCCTATATAAAGGGCCAGACCCCTCATCCTAGAACTACGTTTTTCTTGGCTTGATTCTCTAATACAGAGATACGTAGGCATTCTGTGAGGACCGCTTAGTCTCGAACGCAGAAGCAGCCATTAAAGCACGAAGCTCACGAACCCTAGCATTAAATACACAAACCCTAGCCGCAATATTTTCAACCTAGTTTTTATTCCACAACATTTGGCGCCGTCTGTGGGAAGACAACATCAACCATGGTTCAAACACGAAGAACAACACCAGTTGCAACTGAGGTCATACCTCTCAGATCTGCTCCACCCATCACAGAACAGGTTCCCCCAGCATCAGGGGCGATTGCCCAACAAGCTCCGCCAGCATCAGGGGCGATCACCCAATCTCAAGTTTCTCAACAATCAGGGGCGATTCCCCACGTTGAGAGTACATTACCTCCGATTACCCGTACAAGACGAGAAACCAATCCTCTTCAGATGGTGGTCTCTCCTCTGATTGATCCGAACAACCCATCGCATGGGGTCCAGATCCACACTACAGATCTCCCCGTGAGTACTAACCCGATATACGGGCTGCCTAATTATCCTCCTATCCAAGGGACAGGCCCAAGTGGTCACGCTTTGCAGATCCGAGATCGAGAGTATCACGATTATTCGGGTCCTTATACTGATGAAACCTCCTCCGACGATGAGGATGATGACCGTGATGAAGCCCCGAGGAGGCGACGTGCTAGTAGAGAACCTCGAAGGAGGACTCAAGACATCCGTGATGGACAATCTTTGACAACTGCTGAAAGGATCAAGGCTTATGAGGCCGAGATCTTAAAATTGAAGGAAGATACGGCAAGAGAACAAGCTAGGCTAAATCAAACTCAGCCTCCTCCAACTGCAGGAAGGATTCCCATCATTGATTTGGAGAGGTCTTCAAGGAGACAAAGAAGGGCTGATGCCTCATTCAGAAGAACAACCACAAGGATGGAAATTCCCAAGGGGAACCCCAAAGATCTGATGCCTCTCGGAGATCCTGATGATCCAACACCCCCGTTCACCGAGGAAGTGATGAATGCTCACATCTCTAGGAAGTTTAAGATGCCTACAATAAAGGCTTATGATGGAACGGGTGATCCCGCAAACCATTTGAGAACATTCTCGAACGCACTGCTGTTGCAGCCTGCAAGTGATGCCCTAAAGTGCAGAGCGTTCCCCCAAACCCTGTCGGGCATGGCTCAGAGATGGTATAGCCGATTGCCTGCGAACTCTATTGGCTCTTTTAAGGAGTTGAGTGCCGCCTTCGTTAGCCAATTCATTAGTGGAAGGGTGCATGAGAAGAGCTCCGCATCTCTTATGTATGTGGTGCAAGGAAAGAATGAAAATCTGAGGGATTACCTCAAGCGATTCACTAAGGAGACCCTGAATATCACTGATTTGGAAAATAAGGTGGCAATGGTAGCCCTGGAGCACGGAACCACTGACCTCTTCTTCAAGAGATCATTGGCGAAGCATCCCCCAGAAAATATGGCTGAGCTCCAACGAAGGGCTGATAAGTATATTAAAGCTGAGGATAGCTTGAAGAAAGAAACCACCGTAGGTGGAGGAGGAGGTAACAATGACTCCAAGAAGCGAAAGCAAGACCACGACTATGATGATCAAGAGTATGATGTTAGGGACAAGTATCCCCGAACTAGCGAGGACTCCGACTCTGCCCCTAAGAAGAACCAAGGGTCAAGGTTCACTGAGTATGCAAGGTTGAATACTCCTAGGAGTCGAATCTTGTTGGACATTGAGAATGATAAGGATTTCAGATGGCCGAAGCCACTCAGGGGTGATCCCGCAAAGAGAAACCAGAATCAGTATTGCAGATTCCATAGAGACGTGGGGCATGACACTGACGATTGCAAGCAACTCAAAGATGAGATCGAGTTTTTGATCCGTAGAGGGAAGCTGAGACACTTCACTAAGGGTGAAGACCGTGATAATCAGAGAAGAGACTATAATAGAAGGGATGACGATCAAGATTGCAACCCACAGCCCCGAGGGCCAGTAATCAACATGATCTCAGGAGGCCCGACTGCGGCCGGGACAACTAGGAACTCTCGAAAGGCTTATGCCCGAGAGGTGTTGCACATCGTGGGAGAGGCCCCGAAGCGTGCAAAAACTGAGGTAGCAGTTAGTTTTGATGACTCAGACTTGGAAGGGGTGAAGTTCCCCCATGACGACCCATTGGTCATAACTCCTGTGATTGGAAACTCGGAGGTGAAGCGAGTCTTGATAGACAATGGAGCTTCCGTTGACATTCTGTTTCATGATGCGTTTGCGAAGATGGGATACACTGATTCTCAGTTGACCCCCAATAACATGCCTATATACGGATTTAACGGAGTAAAATCCAAAGTTGAAGGGACTATTCAGCTGCCTGTAACTATCGGGCAAGAGCCCAAGGAGGCCACTCAGATGTTGAACTTCCTGGTAATCAAGGCGGATTCAACGTACAACGCTATCCTTGGAAGGACTGGACTTCATGCATTCAAGGCTGTTGCCTCAACCTATCATGTGAAGATCAAGTTCCCTACCAGGAATGGTGTTGGAGAACATAAAGGTGATCAGAAGATGGCACGAAGCTGTTATGTAGCCTCGTTAAGGCCTGATGGAGTCGGGGGGCAGGTCCTTCCGGTTGAAGACATGGATGTCCACAGTGGTAAGGAACACAAAGAAAGGTCAACAGAGGACATCACACAGAAGCCTCGGACAGCCATTGAGGCTAAGGCGTTAACTGACTTTGTGGTTGAGTGTACCATTGGCAACCAAGAAGTTGGGGGACAGGAGGTAGTACCCCGAGCAGGAAGTGAACTGCAGAATAAGAATGAGGAGACCAGAAGGAGTGGAGGGTGCTCTATTTTGATGGAGCATCAAAAACAAAATCAAGTGGTGCAAACCTAGTCTTGAAAAGGCTCGATTGGGCTTAAGTTATCCTAGTAGGACTTAGCTTCATATTTATATAGTAGAAGTAGAAATAAGGTTTATTAAAACCATTGCAGAGCATGTTGCTCCGAGTAGGACAGTAGTACTCTATGTAAGGGTTGAACCCATCTCAAGTTATTAATGCAAGTTTGTTTTCCATTCATTGATTGTGATTTTATTTATGTGCCAAGCACCTGATGTGTGAGTCAAAGAAGACCAAGTACCGAAAATAAAAGAATACACGAATGAAAACAAACAAATGCATACCCCGAAGGGTAGAGTTAGGTTACAGCAGATAAGAGTTTAAGTCCTTGAAGGACCCTGGATAAAGACAAACGTTGAAGTCCTGATGGAACACCCGCTGAAGAAACATAATGCATTGCCCGAAAGCCAATGGAAGGCTCATCAAATGGGCAATCAAACTAGGAGAATTCGATGTTAAGTACAAGCCTAGGACGGCCATCAAAGCCTAGGCTCTAGCTGACTTCGTGGTTGAATATACCATTGACAACCAAGAAGTCGGGGGGCAGGAGGTAATAGACCAGGAAGGTCAGCAAGGTGAGAAACCCCTGGAAGAGAAGAAGGAATATTGGATGCTCTATTTTGATGGGGCATCAAAAACAAAAAGCTCTATTTTCATGGGGCATCAAAAACAAAAAACCAGTGGTGCAGGTTAAGTTCTGCAAAGCCCCGATGGGTTCACACTCGAGTATGCCTTGAAGTTGGACTTCCAAACAACCTACGATGAGGCGGAGTATGAAGCTCTGATAGCCGACCTTAGGCTGACAAGAGCCCTGAGGGTCAAGAACCTGGAAGTCTGTGGAGACTCAAAGTTGGTAGTCTCATAAGTCAATGGAGACTTTGAGGTTAGAGAAAAGAATATGGCCAAGTGCTTGAGGATTGTGAAAGCTGCGATAGCCCAGTTAGATGAGTGCCAGGTATATCCCAAGGAAGGAGAATACAAAGGTCAATGCCTTATCTCAATTCAAGGGTCGAGACCCATTCTGGGAGCGTCTACTTCCAAGTCCTGAAGACCCCCACCATCGATTCGAAGTTGGTGGCACCGTTTGATGTAGGAAGCTGTCAGATAGACCCTATCAAAGCTCATCTTAAGACTGGTTGGCTCCTTGATATTTCCTGAAAGCACGGAAACTGTTAATGAGAGTGTTGAGATAAGAAGTCCTTTACAATTCCACACTTGAGGTCTTGAACTTCAAATCTCAAAATTCAAGCCTTGATAGCCAACAAGGTTATCTGCTTCCAAACGAACCTGACAAGAGGCATCAGGCTACTTAAAACCTAGCCAAGGTTCTACAAGTATAAGAAGAAGGTTGGAAACCTAGAAGTAAGATAGAGGGTTGACAACCAGCCAGGGCACACCAGACTTGAAGTCAAGTGCTCAGTGGCAAGTGAACTTCTTGAACGATCAACCGAGAAGCAAGACCTCCAGTATATGAAGCAAGGGGGCAAAAAATAAGGGACTCCATCATTTCAACATCTTAGAATGAGAGTTAAAGGTTGAATGGTTGATGATAACCAACAACCATGAATGAATTCTCGTTTTCGAATCAAGGACTCAGCAAACGAATTAAGGCCCTGAAGGTCACGAAAGCTAAGAAACGGGTCGTTTTAAGGTTCTGCAGGAATCTCAAAAATTCGAAAATAATAAGGCTGAGAGCCCGACAAAAACCAAAGAAACGGTCCACAAATAAAAATTGGCCCAAAGGATAGGAGCCTAGAACACCAACGCCCAAGAAGCTAAATCTCCTAGGCGTTGGATCAAATAAAGCCTCCTTGGCGGGGATACCCACGCCAAGGCTGGAGTAACAAATGAAGAGTATTAAAGTACCCACGCCAAGAAGACTTAAAATCATAAGACAAGGTATCACAAAGTGCCTCCTTGGCGGGGGTACCCACGCCAAGGTTGTACGAATTGAGGGTGAAAAAATACCCACGGTCAGGAAGGCATATCTCCTAAACGTGGTTGGCAAAAACATCTCCTAGGCGGGGATACCCACGCCTAGAGTGGTTGTACAAATTGAAGGCATGAAATACCCACGCCCAGGAGACCAACTTCCTTGGCGTGCCTAAGGAGAAGGTCTCCTTGGCGGGGGTACCCACGCCCAGAATAAATTTTGAAAATTGAAGGCATGAAATACCCACGCCCAGGAGACCAACTTCCTTGGCGTGCCTAAGGAAAGTGTCTCCTTGGCGGGGGTACCCACGCCCAGCTCGATTTTCTTTAGAGAAGGGTATACCCACGCCCAGGAGACCAAACTTCCTAGGCGTGCCTAAGGAAAGTGTCTCCTTGGCGGGGGTACCCACGCCCAGGAAGCATTTCAAGGGACAAAGATCACCCACGCCCAGGAGACCAAACCCCCTAGGCGTGCCTAAGGACACTAGTACAAAACTGACCTTATACGTCGCCTTTTATACGTCGGTTCTGGCCAAAGGCGACGTATAAAGTAGTCATATACGTCGGTTCCGCATAAAGGCGACGTATAAGGTCAATTTTTAACATTTTTTACGTCGGTTGAAGAAAACGCCAACGTATAAGGTCATATTATACGTCGGTTGAGGAAAAGGCGACGTATAAAATGCTACTTTATACGTCGGTTGAGAAAAAGGCGACGTATATAATACTACTTTATACGTCGGTTGAGAAAAGGCGACATATATAATACTACTTTATACATCGGTTGAGAAAAGGCGACGTATAAAATTATCTTTTACGTTGGATTAGGAAAAACCGATGTATAAAGTTTCACTTTTTACATCACGCTTTAAACAACCGACGTATAAAATTATTCTTCCCCAATTAAATTATTTTTCCCCAATTCACTAATCAAACACCACCATCTCTATTCTTCCCCAATTCTCTCTATCGATCTCCCCCTCTCTCACTTGCTCCCTCTCCCTCCCTCCGTCTCCCTCTCTCTCTCTCTGTGTTTGTAGATACATTTTATCTTAATCAACGACTATATTTCCATTACTGTCTATATATAACTCACCTTATAGTATAATAATCTTATTCAATCTTTCCTCTTTTTGTTTGCTTACAGATCTAGGGTTTTGTTTTGGAATCTTGACTTGTAATTAATCACAGCAATGGATGTTCTTCCAGGAACAGAGTCATATTTGAGAGAATCCATCGATCATACCTTGGGTCTTCCTGTCTCTACTAGTACTCTGGAGACCAAGCTTCGTGTTTTTCAGGAATCGCATGGTTGTATTCACCAGCAGTATCTCCATTTGCTCCCCAAATTCAATGCCAAAGATCAACAATATTCAACGTGCTAGGGTTTGTTTCTCATTCTTGTTATTTTGTGTCTTTCAATCTTTGTATTGCTTGGATTATATTTCAATTAAGTATTTGCCTTTCTTATTCTTGTGCTCAGTTTGGGAAAAACAACGTAATTATCTTGGATGATATCTCCATTTTATTGTTGCCCTTCTTTTAGTCTTGGGTTGCTTTATCATAATTTAGCATGCTTCGTCTAATCTCAGCTTGTGGCTTTGTTTGTAATACTAGACGAATAGTTGGACTGGTATTATTAAATATTTTACTAGATAATGTGGCTGTGGCTATATATATGTATGTGATGGAACTTTAAGCTTATCATGAATAATTTTAGTCACTGTCAAAATGCACAAGGAGAGTGTCAATTTCCGCTTATGATGTAGTTCTAATAATAGCTGTAACTTTGGAGTTACTAAGTGGATCATGGAAAATAATGTTCCAGAATTTATAACTTATACTAGGTTAATGGAAGTAGTTATATTACCTTGAAGTTTTTGCATCTTAGAAGAGTGAATATTTGCAGTATAAGGTGACTTTGTTTATGAAGTTGGAAACTATAAGAGTTACATAAATGTTTGTTTATGGTTAAAGCAGCAGTTTATTCAAGTCCATATCACTGTTAATTTGTGATTGTCTGGTAGCTGACAAATGTGGTCTGTGAATACATAGTGTAGTGTTGACAATAAATTATCATTCAATTAGGAGTTACGTTTTTGTAAAATAACTAATACTAATAATAAGTTTTATATCTATGCAATATAATAATAACAGGAGTTATATCCATGACCTGCATCAACAAACTACTATAATGATGAACAAATATAAATTTCAAAAACACATTATTAAACCAGTGTAACAAATAACAAATTAAAGCTCGCAAATACATATACCTGTTCTTCGTCCCAGGTTTCTTCTTGTTTTTACCCTCGTTACCCAAAGGCTCCATTCCCTTAACAGAAACAAGGCTTTCTACATGACAATAAGATTGGTACCAAAGTGACTGAAAAGCAACAAACTTACTAGAGCGATGACTAGTGTTGGGGTCATAAAAGTAAGTACTCCTGTAATCTGAATTTTCACCTTTCCACGTCTCAACTACAATCTCACCATTAGTAAGGCACTGAGGCATCCGCAATGCTTCACCAGCAATTGGCCCAGTTCTAATACTCTTTATCCACGAACCAGCGCTATCCAACACATACAAATCAACCATTTGATTTGGACTTTCACCAGGAGAGTAGACAAGGGCAGAAACCTTATCCATCATATTCACAGGATGCACCACAGTCCTTTCATTCTTGACACACCTCGGAAGAAGAATATTCTTATACATCCCCGTACAAGCTAGATGTTGATTACGTGCCAATGCCAATTGTTCATATTGATCAAGATTCAGATTCAGATGCCACGATGGTGCAAGTTAGCTTTGGGGATCGTCTTGGTGCTCTAATTGATACGGTGAAGTGTATTTCAGAACTTAATTTGTTCGCTATCCTGTTTTATATATTTTTAGAGTAAATTAATTACTCTGTTCTTAATAGGCAGTCATTGTTTTACAAAATGGTGACATATTTAAATAATATTAAAGTGCAATTCATGTCGTGTCAGACCACTTGCAATAAGGTACTTTTAAAAAGTACCACTTGCTAATATTAAAATTTCTTTTTTCTTTACAGACTAACACCGTGAGGATATTATTGGAATCACATTATTTGATGTTTATGTTGATTTGTTGTTGAAGCGAGATCTGGTATTCTTAATAAATGTGTCTTGTTTATGCTAACTTACATGAAAATGTTTCGTATTTATCTGTTTCTGGTTTTTATGAGCTAAAAGTTTCATCCTTTATGTTCAATCCATCATGTCAGAACCTTGTTAATTTATCTGACATGAGGAGAAACAAGTTGGCATAATTGACTCTAACCTACTTTTCTCCAGCACAAGTGTTTTTGGAGTTTCAACAAAATCTATGCAGCTTTCGTTCGACTCCAGAGGGAATAGTGTGCCTACAATACTCCTAATGATGCAAAGACGTTTATATTTGCAAGGAGGCCTGGAGGTGTGTGATCCCTATAAATTCTTTTTCTAATAAAAATTATTCTTCATATGAAGCAAGTATTGATTGGTTTGACATTTTATACTCCAAATTGCAAGTGTAGGCAGAAGGAATATTCAGAATTAACGGTGAAAACAGCCAAGAAGAGTACATTAGGGAAGAACTGAACAGAGGTATGGTGCCAGACAACATAGATGTACACTGCTTAGCAGGTCTTATTAAGGTAGTCATTTGCAGCTTGATATATGTGCATTTTCTGTACCGTGTTCCCGAGTAAATTTAAGTGACTCATGCATAAAAATGATTACCCTCGCTTATATAAAATTGATTCTAAAAATATCCTTATAAATCCTTGTAAGACATGTTATTCCTCCATACCTCACTTTCTTTTGCTCCTTGTAACATTCTGTTTGCAAAGTTTTTTAATTTTGCAATTTAACAATTTAGTAAGCGGTATAGCAGTATTGGGGAAGGTGAGATGGAAATGGAATCGAGGTTTTTGATGATGCAACTAACTCTAGCTCGTCTGCTTCAGGGATTTGATTTACGTACTCCCGGGAATGAAACAGTTAATATGACTGAAGAAGCAAGGTTAACTTTGCACAGGTTTAAGCAGTACCAGGCGATTTTGTGATAAAAGGTGATTCATCGTTAACACCTCAAGACATGACAGATGGAAATTAGGGGAATTTCAGAGCTAGCACCTCGGTGACAGGAATGATTGTTAGAGTTAATCTCTCATCTTTTGTAGCAGTCCTGATTGAATTCCATAGATTTTAAGTCTGTTGTCTTGTATAAAGTTTAAGTTTATTGGTAACTACCTTGTGTTATCATCACTTTATTTTTTACTACAAGCTTGTCTTTAATTCTTCTTGTGTGGTGGTTGTTTAATTGTAATTGTGCATTGTAATTGTAATTGTTTAATTGCAATTAAACAATGGTTTGTTCTATGCATTAGCTTGTTCTGGACAATTTAATTGTAATTAATTTTTTTTTAAAATTTTTTGGACCTTATACGTCGGTTGTTTAGAAGAACCGACGTAAAAGGATAACAATATACGTCGGTTGTTTAGAAAAACCGACGTAAAAGGATAACAATATACGTCGGTTATTTAGAAAAACCGACGTAAAAGGATGCAATATACGTCGGTTGTTTAGAAGAACCGACGTAAAATGATACAATATACGTCGCCTTTTTAACCGACGTATAAGACTCTGACCTTATACGTCGCCTGCCCATACGTCGCCATTTAACCGACGTATAAGGCTGTTTTAACCGACGTATAAGACCATTTTTGTACTAGTGGGAGAAGGTCTCCTTGGCGGGGGTACCCACGCCCAGGGCTCCTCTTCGAACGACAAGCCATTTTTCAGAAATTAAAAAAGGAATAAAATCCTTAAAAATTCTGAAAATAGGCTAGAAGTAATGATAAAATGGGTAAAAATACCTATTAAATCAAAAAATGTGTTCGAATAATTTATAAAATTATTACTAAGGCATGAGGCCCAACATTTTATTTTTGGTAAAAATTATCGAAAATAAAATGTATAAAACCTGATGGTTAAAAAAAAAAAAAAAAAAAAAAAAAAAAAAAAAAAAAAACAAGAAAAACGCCCACGCCACCCAGGCAACTCCTCCTGGGCGTGGGAAGTAATGTAACCTTCTACGCGGGTGCACCCCCGCCAAGCTTGTATGACATGGTTAAATGGGCAAAGTGCTGTTTAGTACCTGAAGTTCTCCTGAATTGACAAGTTGATCCTCTAGTTTATATATTTATAATTCAGCCCCTGAACTTTGTAAGTTAACATAAAAAATTTCTAAATTATTAGGAATAATTTAGAAAAATACCTGTTGGTACATAAAAAATTTCTAAATTATTAGGAATAATTTAGAAAAATACCTGTTGGTACATAAAAAATTCCTAAATTATTAGGAATAATTAAGAAAAATACCTGTGGGTACATAAAAATTTCTAAATTATTAGGAATAATTTAGAAAAATACCTGTTGGTACATAAAAAATTCCTAAATTATTAGGAATAATTAAGAAAAATACCTGTGGGTACATAAAAATTTCTAAATTATTAGGAATAATTTAGAAAAATACCTGTTGGTACATAAAAAATTCCTAAATTATTAGGAATAATTAAGAAAAATACCTGTGGGTACATAAAAATTTCTAAATTATTAGGAATAATTTAGAAAAATACCTGTTGGTACATAAAAAATTCCTAAATTATTAGGAATAATTAAGAAAAATACCCGTGGGTACATAAAATTCCTAAATTATTAGGAATAATTAAGAAAAATACCTGTGGGTACATAAAATTCCTAAATTATTAGGAATAATTTAGAAAAATACCTGTTGGTACATAAAAAATTCCTAAATTATTAGGAATAATTAAGAAAAATACCTGTGGGTACATAAAAATTTCTAAATTATTAGGAATAATTTAGAAAAATACCTGTTGGTACATAAAAAATTCCTAAATTATTAGGAATAATTAAGAAAAATACCTGTTGGTACATAAAAAAATTCCTAAATTATTAGGAATAATTAAGAAAAATACCTGTGGGTACATAAAAAATTCCTAAATTATTAGAAATAATTAAGAAAAATACCTGTGGGTACATAAAAATTTCTAAATTATTAGGAATAATTTAGAAAAATACCTGTTGGTACATAAAAAATTCCTAAATTATTAGGAATAATTAAGAAAAATACCTGTGGGTACATAAAAATTTCTAAATTATTAGGAATAATTTAGAAAAATACCTGTTGGTACATAAAAAATTCCTAAATTATTAGGAATAATTAAGAAAAATACCTGTGGGTACATAAAAATTTCTAAATTATTAGGAATAATTTAGAAAAATACCTGTTGGTACATAAAAAATTCCTAAATTATTAGGAATAATTAAGAAAAATACCTGTGGGTACATAAAAATTTCTAAATTATTAGGAATAATTTAGAAAAATACCTGTTGGTACATAAAAAATTCCTAAATTATTAGGAATAATTAAGAAAAATACCCGTGGGTACATAAAATTCCTAAATTATTAGGAATAATTAAGAAAAATACCTGTGGGTACATAAAATTCCTAAATTATTAGGAATAATTTAGAAAAATACCTGTTGGTACATAAAAAATTTCTAAATTATTAGGAATAATTACGAAAAATACCTGTGGGTACATAAAAATTCCTAAATTATTAGGAATAACTTAGAAAAATACCTGTTGGTATATAAAAAATTCCTGAATTATTAGGAATAATCAAAGAAAATACCCGTGGGTACCTAAAACTTCCTAAAATATTAGGAAAAGTACAGAAAAATACGAGGAAAATTATAGAAATATTTTCTTGATAAATTGAGCAATCATTTATGCTAATAATGCATAAAAGCTATTAAAAGTGCCGAAATTGCTAAAAGCAAGCACAAGTTAAAGCCTCGAATAAGGCAAATCGTCGTAAATGTGTAGGTCGCTCCACACTTTACAATCAAGACGATACTCGTGAAACACTAGTGTAAACCAAAATTCCCATATAAGGGTAGAAAAATTAAGAAGTCCCAGGTAAGGGATAAAAACGACCCCGAGTCTCGATTAAGGCAAATATAACTTCTACGAAAACCTGATCAGTTTTCCTAGAAGTTGGGGGGCAAATGATATGGGCTAAAAATAAGCCCTAAAGACACATTTAATGTTGCACTAATTAGACCCAGCATGGTCCAAACGTGGGGCCCATTAATGAGGTCAGAATCCCTATTTTTTTCGTAATTAATATTAAGGGAAATAAACAGCTCAGCAATAAGAGTTGGATAAGGATATTATCTCCATTAGACTTAGCCACCAAGGCATCCAATTCGATATGGAAACTGATTCCTACAAGGAATTGATCTGGAACCTTCCTCAGGGAGGTGACTTGCCCACCAAGTCTCCGAATCCTACCATAATTCTAAGGCTTCTCAGCCTATATAAAGGGCCAGACCCCTCATCCTAGAACTACGTTTTTCTTGGCTTGATTCTCTAATACAGAGATACGTAGGCATTCTGTGAGGACCGCTTAGTCTCGAACGCAGAAGCAGCCATTAAAGCACGAAGCTCACGAACCCTAGCATTAAATACACAAACCCTAGCCGCAATATTTTCAACCTAGTTTTTATTCCACAACACTACTGTATAAAGATTTATGTTACATGTATTTATAGTCAAAACTCTATTGCTTTGGGGTCATTCTTAGATGAGTGTATCACTTTCATGATATGTCTTTATTTTGGATTCATATGTCTATAGCTAGATAGGTGGACCGGCATAAAATATTTTTGAGATATTTTAGTCCGTTTGTACACATTCGATGTGCATTTATAAATTTTGGTTCAATTTCTTATTTTTCTTCATTTAATGAATTTTGAATTATAAAAAAACTTGATAATTCACTAATTGAGCTTAAACAAGCCACACACAGGAGGACAACCAACACAACGGGCTACTTTTTTCTATACTTTATTTATTTGTTGGGCATGTCACATTTGTGACAAAAGGACTGTACATGCAAAGGGGACCGATGAGCTAGCACTGGAGCAACATTTTAGAAGTACAGTCGTATGCAATGTTATACAGACAGTACGTAGCATATCTAAAGCATACAACTACCTACTACTGATGATCATGTCTCGTGCGTGGATCCTACTTTAGACATCCTCTCCTTTGCCTTCGTCGCCTGCAAATTTCAGAAGATGTAGATTTAGAAAACTAATATATAGATTGCGAGTGCTCATTAAGCTTATAGTCATTTAAAGTACATACCTGCTTCTGCCAATTTGTGAAGCTTGTTACCAGAAACAACACAGTGGACTGTATTATTGACCCAACCACAATTCTAATCCAAAGCCCTTTTGCATTCATATGCTTGGTGAAGCCCAAAACCACAGCTATAGGAATACCAAACAGATAAAATGTACCAATGTCCACATATGCTCCTATATATTGCCAGCCACTCCCCCTTGCAATACCTGATCATGCATACCATTTAATCATTTAGTATCATGTATACAAAGTAGTAGTCGCAATTTTTATGTACTAATGAAATGGGTATATGCACTTGTAGAAATTCTTAGGGGTGCCCGTGACTAACCGAAAATAACAGCTTGTATGCTGTCAGTGACGACGGACAGACATATAAGAGGAGTCATCACAACAATATAACTCACAACTGCCTTGTCATTGCTGTAAGCATGCCCCAAAATAACAAACAAGTAAAAAACACAATTCCAATCCCTTTATCAATTAAACTCACTGCCGAAACTAATTATAACAAAATAACCACAAGCTAATAGAAGAAAACAGCATACATATATATAAATTAGAAAAAATTAATCCACAGATAGCATAAACAAGAAATTAAGAACACTTGTTGGACTCGACTATAATTATTGGAGCAAAAGTCAGTTGCAACACTTGTTGATATAGTCAGGCACAACACACAGATATCACTACTAGTATATACAGAAATTACATATAAAATAATTATACACATACATATATACATAAATTACATATAAATTAAATTAACCCCAAATTAAAACTTAGGGTTTCAATTTTAAACCTCCAATTTGTAATAGAATCAAATTAATCAAACTTATGCTTTGATCTAACTTATGCTTACCCACTGATAAATCAAACTAATTCAAACTTTAAACCTTCGAGCTTTGATCTTCGAACAAATCGATTTCGATTTGAATATGAGAAAGAGTGAGTTTCGGAGGTTCGACTATGAGAGAGAGAGAGAGAGAGAGAGCTCTTCGGGGTTCGGGTGTGAGAGATTGAGTGGATTTGAGTGATGGTGGAGGTGAGTGGTGGTGAGAGACGCCATAGAGATGAGAGTCGAGAGAGATGAGAGTGAGAGTTGAGAGAGTTTTTTTGTTTTTTGTTTTAGATTTTTAGTTTATTTAGTTTTGTTTGAAACGGGGGCAAAGAGGGGGGAGAATATTTGGTTAGGGGGGAATTTTGATTTAGGGGGTGAAATTTTGGTTAAGGGGGAAAACAAATGCAAGGACGCGCAATTTCATTTTTTAAAGCCTAACTTTAGACATCGATTTTAAAAACAGTGATGTCTACAAAACACAAAGACATCAGTTTAATGCGGGATGATGTTATTACATCTTTTAACATCAGTGGCATTTACGACCGATGTCTAAAGTATGATGTCTATTGACTGTTTTCTTGTAATGTTATCTGCTTTCCTCTGATTAAGATGATTCACCACATAATTGTGCTCTGGAATAACACCACCATCAGAAAACCTCCATTCCCAATAAGTTCCTGCATTGTCTGTCTCCAAACAAGCTGAGTATAGTTTTCCAAAAAAGCCCTTCGAAGCCGAGCAAACATTGCATAGAATTCATTTATCCTACTTTCCTGGATCCTTAAAGAACATGCAACTAATTACGAATAACATACCAAATACCTGTTCAATGTCCATTAGGAAGAGGCTCATCAAGAAAGCATGCATGCACATTGACCTTCACAAATCCTTTTCTTGGCATTCTCCAGAGAAGCATCTACCAATTCCACATTTCCCACTTCTCTTGCATCTACCAATTCCATAATTCCCAATTCCTCTTCCTCCATTCTAGGACTTTTCTCTTATTTCTATTTTTTTTCTAACTTTTTACAGAATTGTGAAGAGTAAAACTGCACTGCGAAGGGAATATAAAGGTATGTATAGGCTTATAATTAATATTAGCCTTCTCAATAACCCTTAGCCGTATCCACACTACTTCCTAGGCCAATAATAATTTTGATAATAAAAAAACTATAGTTTATATTCTCCCATCTAACCTTTCGTTTCCTAAACCTCTAATAACAAGAACTTTCTAATGGCTCAGCTAAATCCACCATTTGCAAAAGTTTTCATAATTCAAAGCGGGCTTCAGTCACGGCCCAGATAACACCATGAACTCAAAATTTGTGGTCTCAAAGCCCCATCTTTTGCTAACTGATCCGTCCCATTATTAAAGCTTCACTTATATGCTTTTTACTTCAATAATGTTAAGATTTAATAACAAAAATCTTAACAAATAATTTTCCATCCAGTACTCTTTCCCTCATGCTAATAACCTTACCACCTTATTAACTAACTCTATATAGCGTGAATATATTGTACACTTTAACTTATATACACCATGGACTACTCCATAAGGCTTGTACCATTAAAACTAATGCTTTTTTTCAGCCTCATAAGCACAAGAAGCTTGAGCAGGTCCCGAGAACATGTACACTACATTTCCCTCTCCATCCTTTAGTAAATGACCAACTCCTGCTAACTGCTTTTCCCCATTAATTAAAGAAAAAGAACCATTTAAAAACCCCACTAAGTCTGACTTGATTTCTATTAATTTTCTTGCACTGGCATTGAAGTTTCAGAATGGCTCCTACAGGATTCATATCCCAAATACAATCATCCTCCTCTTTGTAGAGTCCAATGACCTCACACCATTTCTTGGCTCTCTTTCAAACCAGAAAATCTAACACTTTATTAGTAATTTTCATCCCTTTAAATACTTAAAATCGTGCATAACCATATTGATCACATTGTTGAAACTATTGCAATGCTCCATCCTATTTTTATGGCCCGGCTTTTAAACCAGTTGATCCAACTCCACACTTCTTTTATATTCAAATTTGAGTAATCAACTTTGAAGCCCCACCACTTAAATAAATGTTGCCATGTATTCCTAGCAAAATAGCTGGTCCAAAAAATATGATGTTGGCTTTCAATTGCTTGATTGCATCTACCAAAATTCATATGTATATCCAAATTGTTTAGCCTATTTCTCAAAAATTCTTTCGATGGAATAATACCATTTTCAAACTTCCACAAAAAAATAAGTATCTTTGGCAAGGCTTTAATACTCCAAATTCTAAAAATAAAATAAGTCATTCAAAAAAATATCTTCTACCAACTTTCGATTTTAAGTTGTGTTTTCAAATTAAGTCAATTTGTTACAAATTACACAAACAAACATTTTTTTAATTTAAAGTAAAAAATGGCTTTAAGTCGGATTTTTAAGCCGTAGCCAAATAGGCTCTCAATTAAAATATGAGAAATGCTAGAGTTTCTGAAAGTGTTTCCAAAACCATTCCCGAATGTTGAGTTGTCATCATATGATTGGTTATCTTTTCAATGATGTGATGGGTCCCTCATGTGTTAATATGAATCCCACAAATCAAACGATGCCACGTGCTATTCAGAAACAATTTCGGGATTATTTTCGGGGTATGTAGCAAACGAACAACAAACTGCATTGTAACACCTTGTTTATTTACTTATTTTCTTTTTTTCTTCTTTCCATTTTTTATATTTTTTGCTTTTCTTTTTTTTTTGCCGGTAAAATGTATGGTGAGATCCTGAGATTGACCCATTCATTACAAAGTATTAGTGTTTGTTGAGACTTGAGAGTTCAGAATGGGATTGACCAGGTTTTTTGGTCCACTCATGAGAAGAAGCCTAAGGTGTTTCAAAAACAGGCCCACTGAACCAAAATATTTGGCCCATGTTTCAAATATTGTTCATTTCTCGTCAAATTCCTCATCTTAAAAAAAGCACCATTGTTTCGTTCATAACAGGGGTGTACACGGGTTGGCGAAACCGACCAACCCGACCCAAACTGACCCTATATTCGGCCGACCCGATTAATTTCAAACGAAAGTAAGGTTGGGTTAAAAATATTTCAACCCGGTATTAATGGGTTGGGTATGGGTTTGGATTCTTTTAACTCAACCCAACCCAACCCGTTTAGAATTTTAGCAATTTATTAAATATATACCTATAAGTTCATTAGTCTAGCCCACTGTCCAGTTCATATATTATTAGGTTTACTCAAATCTTCATATAGTAACTTTTTACATGATTAGTTTAACTTGCATATATAAATAATAAGATTAGGGTGTAGCATACATAAACACTAGCAGTGCTAAGACCCACGTACTTCCTTAAAATAAATAAAAATAGGACCACGATAATAGCACTAGAAACTCAGAGCACGTTCCTTTTTCTTTTTTCCTAAATAACTTTAAGCACAATTTAATTAGGTAAGGAACAGAATTTTGAGCAAAATAACTGGAAGCATACTTTAAAACACAAAATCATTAATTTCAAAGTACCAACCAAAAACATAACCCTTCTCTCATTAGAAAATAACTTTGGAAATCTTGATTCTATATTTTTTCCCAAATTAGTTATTCATTTATGCTAAGAGTATTATATAAAATTAAAAAGGTAAATATTTTTTATATATTTGTATTATTAAACTTAATAATCATTTTAGGGTAAATTTAATATTACATTATCAATTTTCGATTGTTATGTTTATAATTTCACACTATTAAAATTTTCTATTTTTTTGTGATGTATTTTAAAATTAATATTATTATCATAACCTTTTAAAATCTTCTTTTAAACGGTTTAAACTTATTTTAGGGATAATGTTTTCTATCAAATTTGACACTCTTTTACTAAATATAATAATATGTCATTCAAAATTATTTTTTTATCTAATTACACTATTCATTCATATTCATATTTATATGTTGTAGGGAAATTTTAATCATTTACAAAATTTTGTTAAGATCTAACAATTAAACTCTTCACTATGCTTATTAAAAAAATTAAAATTAACTTTTTTTGGCGATTGATAATATTTTTGTCAATATATTAAAAGATTTCAATCACATATATTTTAATAAATAAATTATTTCTCATTATTAGCATTATTTTATAGTTTTATAATTTAATAATAAGATTTAATATGTCTTTTTGTTAAACATATGTTAATCTTTAAAAATAAAATTTTCCCATCATACTTTTAATAAATAAAAGAAGTTCGTGTTGGCATCCTTCAAGTTGAAGGTTTTACATCATCAAAATAAAATTTCTATTAAATTAACATATAAAGGCAGGCTATTTAGAATGTTCTGGACAGTGTTTACTCGTAACTCGATATATCTGGAATGTTCTAATCGTTCATACATAATATACTTTTCTGTCAGTTACGTGATTGAAACGGACTAAATTTGTACGTATAAATATATGTGTTACAAACTTTGTTTCTCCCTATACACCATTCACAATTAGAGATGTTTGTTCTTCAAATTGCCCATTATCCATTCCCCGTCTCCAGCAACATCAAACAGCACTCCTCCCTTAACCTCCGATTCAAAAATCAACAACCGCCTCCCCCTCTAGTCTCGCCTCTCACAACCACCATTTCCCTTTCTCCAACGACACACAACAACTCTCTGACCACAACCAATTAACCCACCTCGAACACAACCAAAACTTAAAGTTCTGAGTACCAATCGAGCCTACCAGATTTAACAGAAACGAAATCGAAAATAACAAAGGAATTAACGGAGAAAAGAAGAATGAACTACCTGATTATTGCTCTTGTTTGTAAAAATAACAGAAAAGGGGTCCGAGTCTTTTAGTAAAAAAAACAGAGTTTGGTCTCTTGCAGAGAAGAAATAAAGGTGGGATACATATGTTTTGATTCATGCCTTGAGTTAAAATAGATAAGGATAGGCCGGTTTCTTTGTTTATACACTATAATTGTACACTAGTGCTCCTACTAATGATGAAACCCAATGCATTTTATTTATTAAATTAAAAAGAAACAATTTGTGGGAGACAAAATAAATGCTGAAAAATAAAAAAAATAATGATTATGATTATATTAGTGTAATGTTTGGTGAAAAGATCTCGTTTCTCCCGTGCTGGCTAATTAAACGATACTCTAATTTCGTTTCATAAAATGAATACGACCCAAAATTAAAAATCCTATTTCTCTGAATTTCCTAATTTTAATATAATTTTACAAAAAGGCGCTAATTAAAATATACTAGTGCATCGCTCATAAATAAAATTTAAAAATCGAGAAGGAAAATTATTTCGAAAATTCGCGATTATTACAAGTTCAATTTTTTCAATTCAATTTTATAAAGACGGGACCAAGCTTTTGTACCAATTTCTCAAACTGAATTTTTCCCAAATATATTTTAACTATCTTCTACCATGCTTTCAATAGTCTTTCTCACCTTTGCATTTTTCATCTCTCATGTGTTTTGCAGGGAAAAACTCCCTGAAAATTAAAGGACTAGACTAATAGAAAAAAGCAAAAAAAAAAATTGATTTGGTTCACTTAAATAATCCGTTAAGCATAATACACAATTGGGTAGAATTTTTAAAAATCAAAGAATTAGATCAATAAAAAAAAGTAAAATGTAAATAAATTTGATTAGATTCACATCAATGATCTGTTAAGCATAATATAAAAATTGTAAAATTGACAACTTGTATTAAACATAATAGTCATTAGAAATTATTATACTATATTTCATTGCCGACCTATTACGGAATATTTAATTTACAATTTGAAGGAAGAGTGGATGATTTCTTTAGATTTTTAGTGATACTCCTTGATGATTCAACTCCCTTTTGACCATCTTCTGATGTACCACTCTCTGTACATGAGATGTAATTCCGGGGTTCAAACTCCATGTCTTCATAATTTACATCTTCATTGTCAGACATCACTCCGTCCAGATCATTCACTACAAAAAAACAAGGGTAAATGTGACCGAATAAATATGACTGCGGCTAAATATGATCGACGGCGGTCATATTGAAGGTCAACTTTGATTAGTCATCGGTCAGACTCAAATATGACCGATAGCGGTCATATTTAAGGGCGGTCATATTTAATCGGTCACATTTAGAATTCGGGGCCCACAAAATAAGGGAGGGAAACTTCCCGCTCGTGACCCAAAATTTGCTCGGTATAATTTTGACCAACTTCGGTCATATTTATAAATACGACCGCTATAAGTCACAAATATAAATATGACCAAAGAATATATTTGACCACCCGCGGTCGAATATATAAAAATGACCGTCGTTGGTCAAATTCATAAATTTGACAGGCGTAATCATATCAGTCGAATTTATAAATATGACTACTTGCCGTAAAATTTATAAATGTGACCGTTGGCAGTCAATTTTATTTATATTAAAAAATTTGAAAAAATTAAAATAAATACTAAAAAAATTTAAAAAATTCTGAAAAAAAAGTGCAGTACATAACTAAAAAATTTAAATGTTAAATGTTTTTCCCACGCACTAAGCATATTTAACTTTCAAAGGAATAAATTAATACTCACTAAATTTTATAAATTACAATTAATTAATGAGTTTACTATGAGAATATAGTGTATAGGTTAAGAAATAGTATAACTAAATATAACATCGTGTCATAATATTTTAAACAATACGTTATATTGCTTAAGTTACAAAAATAGTGGAGTACCACAGTTAAAAATACGTTTGTATTGAAATAAATACTTAAATAAATAAATAAATTTTGAAAAAAAAATAGTGGAGTACCACAGTTACAAAATTTACATGTTAAAAATATATGTTCAAAACTTGGCCTTTTTTCTATTTTTTTAATTTTTTATTTTATTTTACAAACTAGATAAAAAATGGGGAAAAATTCAAAAAAAATTATTCTTTTATGAAATTTTGGCAATAACATTAAAAAGAAAGGATCTTGACCTCCATATGGTTGGGTCATCGATAAATATTTTTTAAAAAATCAAAACACTAAACCCTGACAAAACCCTATTTAGGGGTTCTAGTCAAAGTACTAGTTGACCGTTAAATTACCAAACCAAATAAAATTATTATTTTCTCAAATTTTGGCAATAACATTAAAAAGGATGGATCTTGACCTCCGTACGGTTGGGTTGTCGATAAATATTTTTTAAAAAATCAAAACACTAAACCTTGACGAAACCCTGTTTAGGAGTTATAGTCAAAGTACTAGTTGACCGTTAAATTACCAAACCAAGTAAAATTATTTTTTATGAAATTTTGGCAATAACATTAAAAAGGATGCATCTTGACCTCCGTATGGTTGGGTCATCGATAAATATTTTTTTAAAAATCAAAACACTAAACCCTGACGAAACCCTATTTAGGGGTTCTAGTCAAAGTACTAGTTGACCGTTAAATTACCAAACCAAATAAAATTATTATTTTCTCAAATTTTGGCAATAACATTAAAAAGGATGGATCATGACCTCCGTATGGTTGGGTCGTCGAAAAATATTTTTTAAAAAATCAAAACACTAAACCCTAACGAAACCCTGTTTAGGGGTTCTAGTCAAAGTACTAGTTGACCGTTAAATTACCAAACCAAATAAAATTATTCTTTTATGAAATTTTGGCAATGACATTAAAAAGGATGGAGCTTGACCTCCGTACGGTTGGGTTGTCGAGAAATATTTTTAAAAAAATCAAAACACTAAACCCTGACGAAACTCTGTTTAGAGGTTCTAGTCAAAGTACTAGTTGACCGTTAAATTACCAAACCAAATAAAATTATTTTTTTCTGAAATTTTGGAAATAACATTAAAAAGGATGGATCTTGACCTCTGTACGATTGGGTCATCGGGAAAGATTTTTAAAAAAATCGAAACACTAAACCCTGACGAAACCCTATTTAGGGTTCTAGTCAAAGTACTAGTTGACCGTTAAATTACCAAACCAAATAAAATTATTTTTTAGGAAATTTTGGCAATAACGTTAAAAAGGATTGATCTTGACTTCCGAACGATTGGGTAATCGAGAAATATTTTTTTAAAAATCGAAATACGAGACCTGGACGAAATTTTTCTAAAATTGGGGTGTTAGCATGTTGCAAGATGTTTATTTTAAGAAATCGAAATACGAAACCTGGACGAAATTTTTCTGAAATTTTGGCAATAACTAAATTTAGAAATGTTTATTTTTATTTGACAACAAAACTAAATGATTTTGATAAAAATATTTAAGAAGTTATATAAAAATATATGCCAAAAAAGATGAATAATTACTAAAAAATTCTAATATATGTTATTAAAGAATAATTTCAATTTTTTATAATTATTTTTTAAATCATTAAATATTATTTAATAAATATAAAATGAATAATAAGTTAAAAATATGCAAAGTCGAACACAAATGAAAATTGGATGAGCGGCAAAAAAGACCGCCCAATCTAATCCAGTTTTTTCAGACAACACCAAAATTATGGTTGATTTCGATATGTACCTAGCTGTGTTTTAGTAAGTGATTGGTACTTGGGGAAAAAAAAGACGCAGCCGACACTTTTCATTTCCCCCTAAAACACATCTCAATCCCCCGCCCCCAACCCCAGTCGACCCAAATCTCATCTCATTTCCCCCCAAATCTCTTCTCCCTCGTAATTAAATCTCATCTCCCTCGTCCCCAAAACATAATTGGACTATGGTGTGACATATAATTAAAACCCCTCCCCTCCCCTCCCCTCCCCTCCCTTCCATTCCCCTCCCCTGAACCAAACATAACCTTAGGGTTTAAAATCAGATTGACTCAGGCGGCGACTTCACGCGAACCCATCAATGTTTCTGGTAATCGATGTTTATATATGTATATATCCTTTTACTGTATTTTGACTATATGTGTATATTTATTGATGTGTATATGTGTATATCTACCTATGTGTATGGATTCGTATAAGTGCTTGTTTGGTCTTTATATTTAAGTTTAGTTTTATAATTTGCTGTTTTTTTCAGTTATTTGGTTTACGGGTATAGAAACCAGTGATGCTCACATATTTGATTATGTTTTCTTGTTAGTTCTTGAAATTCCATGCAAGTTTTGATAAAAACGTTTAAGTGTTTGATAAAAGTCCTCACAGAATCATTCTGCTCTCCATTTTTGAACACTTGAATTTAATCTTTATATTTTTCGTAAATCAAACTAGACGAGCTATTAGCACTTTCAGTTTTCTACTAGCAAGTCAATTATGTGAACATTGTCAGAATATTGTGCATGATCGGTTTGTAGATATTGTTGGATGATATGTTAGTTACCTATATTGCAAGAAGATGTTAAAAATCAAGATATGGTTTATCGAGATTATTTGGCCACAAATACCCGTTTTTTATAGAAAAACTAACAAGAATGCCTATTTATGAATCTTTGCCCAAAAAAACCAACCGCATACGCATTTGTCATTTGTGTATCACTCATAGGCATTTGGGTATCTTGTTAAAAAGCTTTGTTTCAAAAAAACAAAAAAAAAACTAAATAGGGGATACCCATACCCAGATGCCAAAGGCATATTAAAAAAAATTTGGGATACCTTGATGGCACATGTGTATCCCAATTAAAAACAACTTGACAGGATACTCATTTGACATGCACATCACCGAATACCTAGATGCCAAATCTGTATCCCATCAGTATTCAAAATGGCATTATTTATATACTTGTTCCATGATTTTTCCCAGAGAGAGAGAGAGAGAGAGAGGCATTTTTGTCATTTTTTCGTCTATAGATATCGATATATGAAATTATCTCGCATAATAGTGTTTTGATTAATGCATGGCCGAAACTTAATTCTCTATTATTACTTAAATTTTATCGATGTAATGTACTGCCTCACCCAATGGAAGTCGTAGCTTCTTCATTGGTTGGATTTAACAAGCTATGATCAGTTCTTATTTTGATATTAATACCTGAATCTAGGTTATTAAATTTCTAAACTAAAAATATCTAGGAACCTAAATCAGAATATTTGAGCTGCGCAAAGATGAAAGGAGGAAGGAAAAATTTGAAAAGGGCATCTGAAGGTAATAATACATATACTCTTCTTCCAGGCCAATCCATTATGCAAGTTGTGTCACTTAGAGGTTCCAATATCATTGAGGTACAAATGTACATTAACTATTTATATTAGTTTTTTATTTGCTAGAAATAAAATCCAGTATTAACTGGTTTTCATTTGTGGTATGATAAAAGGTGATGGATGCGAAAAGGGATAACTCATTGGCACTATTTCCAGCTAAATTTCAAAGAAGCATGTGGATTAAGATAGGTAATTAGGTTTTGTTAATGATGTCTAGAAAAATAGATATTTTATTATAAAGTTCAAAAATTGTTTTGTTGAACTTTGTGTAATTGCCCAGGTAATTTTGTTGTTGTTGATGAAAGTGGGAGAGTGGATGCAGTCGAGGCTGGCAGAAAAGTGGGTTGCATTGTTTCTCAAGTTCTTTATCATGAATGGTTCGTTTTAAGAATACTTTTTGCATGATTAATCTCTTTGTAGTCTATTTTAGCTTGGCCAAATAACAGTAATAGAGTACTGAAAGACTTGACTTCATAGGAACTTACGATAGTACTATACAAGAACCAAAACCTCTGTTTGTGGATCAGTCTGGCTTGCTAAGTTACCTGATGGTCATACCAGACTCTTGCATCATAATTAATGCATAATACACTGGCTAAGAGAGATTGTGTATAGTACACTGCTTAGAGGCAGTGATGGTCACCCTATGTGTTCACAGTGTTGACCTGTGGTCCTGTGGTCACCCTTCGAAGATTATGACTGCAGCATAATATACACTGTTATTCAATACACAAAGAGGTCCTACATTTACTTTTCAGACTAACCCTAAGATCGTAACTTTTTAATATGTATAATGCATGAAAGTTTTGAGGATATCTTATGAATTTATGTGTAAATTGTAATGTTGCATACAGTATATCATTGCGGATTTTATATTCCTAATTGAGGATATCTTATGAATTTGCAGAAGTTTTACCAGGACTGTTCAAGAAAATTCCACGGTATGCTAGAACCTGAATTCCCTTCTTCCCTACTAATATAATTATTTTGTTGGAATTGAGCATTTACTGAGTTGATCAATTTGCTTTGCCTTAGCCTTTAACCCTGAAGCTTGAGTTCTTGGCTTGCTATCTTGCGGAGCTATTAGATTATGGTTTTCTTCGTTCAATCCATCAATGGTTGCTGCTTCAACCATCTTTCTTTCAAACTTTACACTTCAACCAGAGAAGCATCCATGGGTGAGATATGCCTCTCATCCATACTATATTTGTAATTACATATGCATCTAAATATTGACTACATTTTAATGTGATAAGTTTCTTAATTCTTATTATGACAATCCTATACCAGTGTATCACTGATCTTGCAATTTACCTTTGGTTTATTTAAAAATACAGGATTGCATATAAATTTGAACATGCTCTTAGACTCGTAGACTAGCAATTCATCCTTATTATATATTTACATGATTCGTTGTACAACTTTATGATTTTTTATTTTTTATTTGCAGAGTAGCATTGCAGCTATACAGTGGTTACAAAACATCTGTGTTGAAGTATTGTGTACTTGCGCTTCATGATCTGCAATCGGTCATTTTTCTTATTTGCACTTGTTTTTTCTTTTGTGTGCATTTGTACAACATTAAGGTCTCTGGTTTTCAGCTCTTCTATTTTTCAGAATTATAAAGCTATAAATTGATCTTGTGTAGTTGTAGTTGATAGTGGATTCTGCTCCATTTTGTATACAGTGCAGGATTTTTTGCTTGTATATACAACAATAGTCATTTACGAGAAACTGAGCAAGATAAATAAAGAGTTGTCACAACTTTTCGTTTGAAAGATTTGTATTTTGGATTAATTAGAAAAACGTATTTATCTTTTTCCGAGTTCGATTGGTTTATAGGATATGATAGTTTTGGTTTACAGGTGGTAACTATTGTATTAAACAAGGTCATATCTTTGTTTTTGGTAATGGTATGTTAAATTTGACTGAAATCAGTCGGATTTATAATTTTGACCAAAAAACAAAGTGGTCACATTTACAAATTTGACTAAAAATAAGGTGGTCAAATTTATAAATTTGACTAAAAAAGGTGGTCATATTTATAAATTCGACTAAAATGTACGTGGTCATAATTATAAATTTGACTGATTATATGTCCGTCAATTTTATAAATTTGACCGAGGGCGGTCGAAGTTATAAATTTGACTGAAAAATTAAGTCAAAGGTCAACATCTTAAAGTGACCGATTTCGGTCGATTTTAGTCGGTCAAATTTAAACGGTCAAATTTAGTCGGTCACACTTAATCGGTCATATTTAGCTAAATTTGACCGATTATAATAAATTCGACTAGCCTAAAAACGACCGAATTTTTCCGGTCATATTTAGCTAAATATGACCGACGGCGGTCATAATTAGCTAAATATGACCGGAAAAATTCGGTCATTTTTAGCCGATTTTCTAGTAGTGATTTCTAGTTTTGCTCTTGCAACACTTGAATCCCAACAAATCAAATAGTCCTGAATCATCAAGCAAATTTAAACTTAGCATACTTGAATATATAAAACAAAGATATTTAGTATTACAAATATTACCATATAACTTAATCATCCGCCTAATCACAATATAATATTCTACGTTATTTAAAACTCCACTTGTTATTTATTTGTATAGAACTCCAAAAATATAACTAGACCATGTAAAGTACACAAGCACATTTTATATGAACTTTGATCAAAAATAAAAATCAACTGGATTGTAAATTATAATTTGCTCCTACAACAACTAGATTGTAAATTATTAGCTCCTTTTTCTTTCAAAACTTCTCTTGTTTACCATAAATAAAACAATAGTTTTATTAGTGTTGTGTAAATAACTAAAAAAATTAATAACAATCATACAAAACTGTTAAACAATGTATATTTTTGATTGAATTATATGTAATGTACCTTGGTGATGGGATGGACGGTATGAATTATATTACTTTTAAGTGGATCAATCATGATAGAAATATACATCTCTTTGATAAAAAAAACATTAAATTAAGGTTATGAATGATAAAAGAACATTATAATAAGCTTATGAATATTTTACACTATATATGAGGAAGAAATGAATGGGGGATATGAAGAACCAACAAAAATATTTATAAAATTTCTGATCTAATTGTGGATGGTTTATGTAGGGAGAGAGTTTGTATATTTATACTAAAAAGTAATCTGTCGTGTAACTGACAAAAAAAAGTAGTTTATCGAACATTCTAGAGACATACAGTAAGAGCCCGTTTGGCTTTCATTTAAGCCAAGTCCAGAAAGTTTTAAGTCATTTTTAACATATTGGGTACCAAATTCTAAAGTGGATTTAAAGTTGTTTAAAGCCCATAAGTGAAAAGGTACTTTAAACTTATGACATTCTCGGAGTTAGATTGGTTGGTGTATCAGTGTCAATTTTTTTTCTTTTAAAATTTTAAATGTTGATGTGTGAGTTTAATTACAATATATTTTCTTTCTTCATTTTAGTTTATTATATAATAAAAAAATTTAATTTTAAATCAAAAGTGATTTAAAACCAAAATTTATGAAACACTAAATGAATTTTAAGTAAAATTATCCAAACAGTCATATTTAACTTAAGAATAGAAATTTTACTTTTAACTTAAAGCAAAAATATTGAACTTTAAATCATATATAACTTATTTTAAACTAATCCAAACGAGCTCTAAGTAACTATTTAGAAGATTCGAGATATATGAAATAAGAGCGTGCTCACATATATCTTTAACTACTTTTATATATTAATTTAAAAATTACAAATCCTCTATTTGTGCTCTAAATTTTATTCATAAAATATACTCAAACTCCTCGTAATTTTATTAAAAATAAACTTTTTTGCATTACTTTAGCTTTTTTTTTTCTTTTTTTTTCCTGCTATTTTCTTTGTTTTAATATGAGAGATCTACAAGAATCAACATATACAAGGATTACATAAAAAAACTGAAAAAGTAAATAAAGGTGAAAATTCCTAAATTAAGAATGGGTTTTCTAATGTGTATCTAAGACATATTCAAATAAAGTTGGTTAATTTTAATTGGTTAATATTTTTGTGTATACAAACCATTATTATTATTATTGCAAACAAATTAATCAAAAAATACCAATTTAGATGGGTACACATTTTAGAAAAGCCGAATTAAGAAATATTTGTACTAGTTTTATCATTTTTTATCTCATAAATTTCTTCATTCTTTTTGATTTATTTTTTTAATGTTATTGTGTTTATTTATCTACTCACGAATGGAAATAAGCAAAATAGAAATTAAAATTTGATTTTATTGGTGTTAAACTTTAAACACAAACATAATTCTGTTATTTATTCAAAGCTTAATTCTTTTATTAAGTTATTGCCGAAAATTTTATTTTAAAAGGTTGACATATGTTTAACAAAAAAATTTATTGTATAAAAATATAAAATACTTCTAATGATGAGAAATTATTTAATTATTTAAATAAATGTGAGTGAAATCTTTTAATGTATTGATAAAAAAATATTATCAATCATCAAAAAGAAGTTATTTTTTAATCAGTACAAAGTTCATTTGTTAAATCTTAACAATATTCTCTAAATAGTTAAAATTTTCGAACAACAAATAAATTTGAATAGTAATGAATAAGGTAATTAGATAAAAAAAATGTAATTTCTAGTGACAAGTTATTGTATTATATTTAATAAAAGAATGTGAAAGTTAATATAAAAAAATAAAAATAAAATAAGTCTAAACCGTTTGAAAGAAGATTTAAAAAACTATCATAATAATGTTAATTAACAATACACTAAAAAAATAGAAAATTATTATATTGTGAAATTATAAACATAACAATCGAAACCTCATAATGTAACCATAAAATGATTATTAAATTTAGTAATACAAACATCTAAACTATATTTACTTATTTAATTGTTAAATAATACTATTTTCTTACTCATAATTCCAAATATATGATAATGTTAATAAAATTATCTTTTAAAGATAATGATAATTAAACTAGAATAAAGAAGTATAACTAAGGAAAGAAAAATGTTAATATGTCCTAAATATTGACGACTTGTCAATATAACTGTTGTGAGAAAATTCGGCAACAACACCCCGAGAGAATATCGTTGGAATAACCGAATTTGTCCCTGGATATCGGACGTTGAAGTAGGTTCGCACGTCCGCAGCTTCAGCTTCGCACTACAGCTACAGCTGCCGGAGCGGGTGGAGATTTTTGGTGTTTTTGGGCTGAATCGGCAAGGTCACCGGACAATATGGCATTAAATTCCAGCCAAGATGTGTCCGGGAAAGTATCACTAAGGTTACACGTGCCTTGTGTAGAGAGAAGTGAAATTCCGAACCCCCTTGCCAACTGCCTACATGTCCTAGTTATAGGAATCTAGCCCCGATGTAGTTCTTTAGGTCATGGACTCCTTTCGTGAGCAATAAGCCACGTTTTTTATGTATTTTATCCTTCCTCCAATGCTGATCTTGAAGTGTTTGTGTAGAAATAAGAGTCCTACTTCTAGTATACCACTAGAAGTCCATTTATCCATGTATTTTCATGTAATTATCCACATATATATACATATATGATGTGTATAACGTGTATATCCCATTTGATGTAGTAGAATCCATCTCAAAGTCCATCTCTTGAGTCCATTTCCGTGCTCCTAAAGTTTAGGAACAAGAGTCCTTGTCCAACTTTACTTCTGTTAGACAGAGGTGGAGCTGCAGTCGTACCTGCACCTCCGTAGCTTCCCTTAAAACAGCACCTGCACAGCTTCCCTCACAACAGCACCTCCACAGCTTCCCTAAAAACTGCACCTGCACAGCTTCCCTCAAAACAACACCTCCACAGCTACCTCAACAACTGAACCTCCTCAAATATTACCCAAACCACCTTAATTAGGTCGCTCAATATACATGGGCCTAAAATTAAATCCATTACAAATTTTGGCCACAACAACTACCCCCCGGTTCCTTGATGTCATGAAATGCGAAAGGAACCAATACAAAAGAAGAGGTCCAATCATTCCTTACCTTCTCAGATAGATACATAGCTTCAGCACCGTACTTCCAAGCTTACATGAGCTAACTCGACGTAAGAAACAGGAAGCACAATGCTTCCGCATAGGTACCTTAATCTGAATCCTTAAATAAAACCCTTCCGTATACCTTAGATCTCGTACAACACTTCAGCTCCAGTTATTAGCTTCCTCAGCTTCGTACCTGAACCTACTAGCTTCCGACATTTTTCCTTTGAAAACTATAATCTGATTCCTCGAGATGCTCCTTTCTCCTGCTAAGATAACCTTCGTGTAAGAATTCCTCGTGAGCCATGCCATAGAGCTTCCGTATGGAGCTCCTACTGTTGCAAAGATACCTCAACATTCCAAACCTGAGCTACGACAATAACTAGAAACGGTGATTAGTAACAGGAGCTAAATAGCTCACCTATAAAATGTATACAGCTCATACACATAGAAAACATCCATGCAAGTATGCAAGTGCAAATGATTTTGTATATAAATCCGTTGCTGCCTCTACAATCAAGCAGAACCTTGGCGAACACACTCTTCAAGACATAATGCCACAATTTTCAGAAATTTCCACGAGCATGTCACAATGGACCTCCAAAGATTTTGTTAAGTATTTTGAGGATTTCTCCTACAATGCCCATAAATCGTGGGACTTTCCAGACCTTTCCCATAAACCTTGGGATCCTCCGAGCGTTGTAAGTTATAAGTGATTCCGTATACGTACCACAAGAGGGACCAAAGGAAGCTATAGAGACCTCCTCGATTGCTGCTATGTCTTTCAAAGTGGTTACATTATGGGGCATATAGCGTGCCTAGGTACCTACTTAACAACTTCAGGTAGCTAGTTTGAAAACATCTTTGAAATCCATGCATTATGACTAGGTACCTACTTAACAGCTTCAGGTAGCAAGTTTGAAAACATCTTTAAAATCCATGCATTGTGAAAGTAAATGTATATGAAATGATGGCCTTTTTCTTCATAAATCCATGCCAACTCATTTTCTTGAAATCATATGAAATGCGCATTTTGATAATCATAAGCTAATGCAATGTTAAGATAATGATCCATTTGAAAAGATGAGGTTCGAATGATGTTTCTAGCTTAAGGCTATGAAAAATTTTCATCCATGTACATAAAGCATGCATGATAATGAATATGTAAAAAACATGAGAGTAGAACTTATCTTTTTTCTTATGGTTCCACTTTAGATCAGGTTCGGTCGTCGAACCTACTTGGTAGAAGCTCCCTCTCTACAAGCTTATGATGAGAACCTCCATTCCAATCTGCCAGCTCTTCCATGAAAATCTGATGTACCCCCCAAGCCATTGGATTTCCTTTCGATATGACATGAAAACCTTCTCCAACATGAATCTTAAACTTGTTGAGAAGTTTAGAAGTTGTTGGCCCTTTTAGAGATTCTAGCAAGGACACCCCTAAGAGGCCACCTCCTCGAATGAGCAAAGAGGGCCTTAGCGTTATCAGCTGAGATTAACCTGAGATAAGCTCCTGAGATGTGGATTCATTCCAGGATGTCCAGCTGCATCATCTACAACTGTTAAGGGAGTTATAACTGAGTCTGCCGTAAGTTTTAGCCGTTATTGAGTCCTCCATTGTATTTATTCCAACTGCCTTATGTGGGCATAAATCTTGTAGCTCAACTAGAGGTTCCCATCTTCAATCCAAGAGATAAGACATACCAATCTATGTTAATTCTATTTTGAAGTATTCCTGCATATTATTCCTTTCTAACAACGTTTAGGATCATGATTCCCATTCAAACCTACTTCTGCTCCGTATTTCCATAAACCCAGCACTTTGAGGTTCCCCGTAATTCGAACCTCATAAGAAAGTTATGTCCTTCTATCCAGCCAAAGCTCATATCCGATTTTATAAATCCAAACATTCGTACATCCGCACAAACAACAGCCTTCACCCAACATGCGTTCCAGCTTTCCTATAACCCTTCCTTATGAGCCATCGAACTTCTTTTCCATACAATATTCAAAACTTTCTTCAGCTTGAATTCCAAATATATTAGCTAGATGTGAAGCAGCTGTTCAAAAAACCAGCAGCTGTACCTGAACCTCAACAAACCATAAGCAGTTGCAGGCAAACCTCACTCCAAACTTATCCATCAACTTTTAAATTTATGTAGTTGTAACTCATATCGAAGCTCCACATGCCTTTAAATATCACTTCATTGCCATAAGGTTTTTCCAAAAGAAAAACTATATCTTTAATATGGAAAAAGCTTCCCTTCCTCACTAAGGGTTTGATGAGCTCATAGTAAAATCCAAATATCAATCCTTATTCCAATCCATATTTCAATCCGTTACCATTCCATATTCCAATCCATATGCCAATCCATATGCCATCCATTTGAGGTCCCCCTATATTGGAACCTCTCATGATAATCCACTCGGCTATCCAGTTGGAGCTTACATAAATATTAATGCATGTCAAAACATATGTACACCTGTTTAAATCAAAATATACATGTGGCCTGTGTTCCGGCTCCTACATATTCCATCCTTTCGCCTGGCTCTCCATGTGCCTAGTATCCCTAGGATCCACATGAACCTGGTGGCGCAGTTCTATTATAGCTTCCAATGTAGGATGACCTTATAGGTTTATCCATTAATCACAATTTGCGGACCTATATCCATAGGAACTCCTCACCTCCAAGATCCGTTAAGGCACCCCGCGAACCTGTTTTCATAGGAGCTTCGCTAGCCATAATCCATTAAGACACCCCGCGAACCTATTTTCATTGGAGATTCGCAAGCCAGAATCCATTAAGGCACCCCACGAACCTATTTTCATAGGAGCTTCGCGAGCCAGCACCAACTTGATTACACAAAAGCCTCACGGCATTACGCCTTTTTGAGGTTCAAGCGAGCGAACCTCCAATATCGAAGGACCTCATAGGTCTAGTTCCAATTCTATTCACATGTAATCCACATGTTATCCATTCCACTCATGTATAATCCATACATGTTCCAATTCAATCAAGCTTCATATAATCCGTGTAATCCATAAGCATATAATCCATATGTTTCCAGTCCATTAGCATATAATCCATATGCTTTCAATCCATTAACCCCGGGGAGGTTCATACCTAAGAGGTCCTATCTAAAACGTTTCTACCTAGCATGTCCATACATCCACTACCCCCCTAGTTTTTTTTTAACATATGACTAACGATAATAAAGAACTAGATCCAACCATTCAAACATTCAAGATTCACACATAGAAAAAGAGTAAATAAACACATAAACATATAATCTACATAGATCATGTGAACATACAATCCACATAAGTCATGCAAATAAAGCGACACACATTTTAGTGATGACTAAACATAAACCTTAGCGTGATAGTCATACCTAATAAACCGTTTTATCTCTCTGAAGCCTAAAGAGGTCTACCGAATCCTTACCCAAAGGTGTCTACTGGGGAGATATCTCCAAAATTCCAATATCCAAATCCGTCCAAGCCATGCTTGAATATCGCGAGCTAGAAAATATAGGGAAGCTCCACAAGAGTGTGAACCCTAAGATATTTCAGCATGTCATGAGCCTAATCGTCCAATAAAATTGATAATCCAGATTCAAGCCCCTCCATGAAATCCATTGTTGTTTATAGGCGAATACCAATGAAGTTACAACTCACAGGCGAGTGCGAATGAACCTACAACTCGTACCTGCAGCAGCTGGTGAAAAGAATGAACCTATAGCCAGCGTGAAGCCAATGAAGCTGAACCCGTAGGTGAACACCAATACAGCTACGACAGGTAGCTGAATTAAATCAACCTGCAACAAGCAGGTAAATACCAAAGAAGCTGCTATTCATAGCTAAAACCAATCAACCTGCAAAACAGCAGGCAAAATCCGAAGAAGCTGCTCCAGCAGCTGAAACCAACCAACCTGCAACCAGCAGGTTAATACCAAGGAAGCTGCTCCTGTAGCTAAAAACTAATCAACCTGCAACCAGCAGGTTAATACCAAGGAAGCTGCTCCTGCAACTGAAACCAATCAACCTGCAACCAGCAGGTTAATACCAAGGAAGCTGCTCCTGCAGTTGAAACCAACCAACCTGCAACCAGCAGGTTAATACCAAGGATGCTCCTGCAGCTGAAACCAATCAACCTGCAACCAGCAGGTTAATACCAAGGAAGCTGCTCCTGCAGTTGAAACCAATCAACCTGCAAGTAGCAGGTTAATACCAAGCTGCTCCTGCAGCGGAAACCAACCAACCTGCAACAAGCAGGTTATTACCAAGGAAGCTGCTCCTGCAGCTGAAACCAACCAACCTGCAACCAGCCGGTTAATACCAAGGAAGCTGGTCCTGCAGCTGAAACCAATCAACCTACAACCAGCAGGTGAAATCCGAAGAAGCTGCTCCTGCAGCTGAAACCAACCAACCTGCAACCAACAGGTTAATACCAAAGAAGCTGCTCCTGCAGCTGAAACCAATCAACCTGCAACCAGCAGGTGAAATCCGAAGAAGCTGCTCCTGCAGCTGAAACCAATCAACATGCAACCAGCAGGTTAATACCAAGGAAGCTGCTCCTGCAGCTGAAACCAATCAACCTGCAGGTTAATACCAAGAAGCTGCTCCAGCAGCTGAAACCAATCAACCTGCAACCAGCAGGTAAAATCTGAAGAAGCTGCTCCAGCAGCTGAAACCAACCTGCAACCAGCAGGTTCTTATCGAGGAAGCTGCTCCTATAGCTGAAACCAATCAGCCTGCAACCAGCAGGTAAAATTTGAAGAAGCTGCTTCAGCAGCTGAAACCAATGAACCTACAACCAGCAGGTAAAATCTGAAGAAGTTGCTCCAGCTGCTGAAACCAATCAGCCTGCAACCAGCAGGTAAAATTCGAAGAAGCTGCTTCTGCAGCTAAAACCAATCAACCTCCATCCTCTTAACAAGAAAGCTGTCAATGATAGTGCCTTGGGGAAAGCTACCTCTTGATAGATAACAATCTCCTTGTAAGGTTCACCTTCAAAACTGAGGTGAATATTTCGCTCATGTGCGATCCAGGTTTCCTTTCCATCCTTCAGATTTCGTTAAGATTACCGACATCTGCCAATTTTGAGATGGTGTCTTCAGTCACACCTGATTTCCTTCCACTACCTTAGCAAGCAAAGATGTAGCTCCACTATTTCTTGAGCTTTCATAGCTTCCGGTGATTTTTCCCTTGAGAGGTTCTTGCTTACATGCCTTTAACATAGGTTTCCATTTTGCATCCGTCGATTGGTAGGTAGCTCCATATGTGAACCTCGCACCACTTCCTTTAATAACCAAGAGGTCGTTCGTATCTCCTTCTTTGTCCAGTAGCATCTTTTCCAGAATCTGATTGAGATTATTATCATCTACTCCTTCTGCAATTCCTTCCATGAGGTATTCTCAAATTCCAGCTTCCAATATTCGAGAAGCTTATAGCAGGAGAACCTCTTTGTGAGACACCTTCCAACTTATCGTGCCTTATCATACCTACGGGGCTTGCAGTATGTGAACGTCCTCGAGATTCTTCATCATGATGATTACCATAATTATTTTGCTCGACGCTATCACGAGCTGAGATGGTTCCTTTCCAGGTGCTTCCTCTTTTAATCTTATTGTTGGCTCCTCTATCAGATGATCACCTTAGATGCTTCATATGCTTCTTCTTCTGTATTTTTCAGAATAGGTCACTTGCCTCTTCAATTTATGAGAGGTACGTTGGAGCTTCAACATCACCTAGATCATACCTTGGCACCTTTGCTTAATGCCTTCAACTAGATATTCTGACCTTCAACCTTCCACTATTGGTGAAGCTTCCGCTATGAGCACCCCTATAAGTTTCTTTCACCTACTTCTGTAGGTGCTGCCACATGACCAACCAAGAACTTCGCGAGGTTCCCTTGCACTTTTTTTTTCATAACTTCCACATGGTGCGCCTTGCCCTCATTATCCTTCATTAGAGCATCCATTTTCATCAATGCCATGGGTGGTTACCCCCCAAAAAACTGGAACCTTCATCGTGAGGTTCCTCCATTAAGGCTACCTGGTAACATGCTTCCTTCGTTATTCTACATTGAGCTTCCTGTAGTGAATTTTGTCATGCATAAGGTGGATCCTTTAGAGAACCTAAATCAAGTGTAGTATCTTGTTGTAGTGGAAGCTCCAGGTTCAACTGTCGAACCTCAAGTTGCGTGGTAGAACCGCTACGATTGACCCAGATTGCTTCCTTTGATCTTCTAGCTTCCTGTAGAGGTTCTTGTTATTTGACTTCTTGTTAATTCCAGTAGTTGGACCTCTTCCATGAACCTCATTCCTCATGCCTTTGTTGCCTGGTTCATTGGTACCACCTTGGTCAACAGGTTCGCATCTAGCTCCACCTTTCTTCCCATGTAGGTTCACCTCCAATCGGCATGTTCCTGGATTGTTGGAGCAGGGGAAATGGGAGTAGCTATGTTGGAGGCATTTGCCTGAGCTTCAGCTATCTCTTTCATGGGAATCTCCACCTCATTCTCCTTAACAGCTGGTTTCACTTCATCCACCTTGATTTTGGCAGCTTCTTTTTTCTTGATATCCTCCACCGCTTTAACAGCATCTTCGCCAAGCTGGGACCAGTCTAGGTCAGTGAACCTGAGGTGAGTGGATTTGATATAGTCGTTGATGGCAACGTTGTAGCCAGCTTCATAGGCTTCCTTCCATCTTTCCTTCTGAGCAGACCTTTCCTGGGCAAGCTTTGAGTTCAGAGCTTCCATTTTTAGCTCTAGCTGGGGACTGTATACAAATTCCCGAATTTTTAGATAACTCGGGGTGTTATCTCATATTCATTGAGATTGAACCTCCAACCGATTGAACCTCTAAATTGAGATTCACCATTTTCTGACCATAGGAATCTCCTTATCATATGCCAAGATAAAGTATTTGGGGGTACCTTACAGAAACCTTCTTTCATAGGTGCAACCTCGAGATTGATTTCTCTCCTGTCTTTGCCATTAGAAACTCTCGACCAAACCTCTCTAGATGGTCTTACCTCCATTAGTAGGTGGATGTTCAGCTTCAGCTGTCTAGTTAAACATATCAGCACCCCTGACATGAGAAGCTCCCAGGTCATAGAAGCTCTCATAATGGAACCCCATTTCTGGATATTTCCGACGAAAATTAACATCCGAAAACTTCATTTTCCGGCCATTCTTTTCATGTCTCTTCCATCAAGCCAAAAATATGTGCATCTTTGAGTCATATATCATCCTTTATGCATTTTCACCATCCAATGACTAGTATAAAGGTGATTACCTCCCTTCTTCTTCGCCATTTCTCCAACAAGCCATGATTTCTCCTCCGTTTCTCCAATTTTTTGGATTTTTTTTAGAGTAATGATTCTCCTGACCATACGTGGAATTCAATCCGTGAAATTCTTGCTCAAGAATTTGTTTTCGGGCTCATTGCTGGAGCTCTTAGACATTGTTCCTCTCAAAAGATCGGAGATCCCCTCCTTCTAGTACCAAAAATATTGTGAGAAAATTCCGCAACAACACCCCTAGAGAATATCGCTGGAATAACCGAATTTGTCCTTGGATATCGGACGTTAAAGCAGGTTCGCACGTCCGCAGCTTCAGCTTCGCACTACAGCTCCAGCTGCCGGAGCGGGTGGAGATTTGTGGTGTTTTGGGGCTGAATCGGCAAGGTCACCGGACAATATGGCATTAAATTCCGGCCAAGATGTGTCCTGGAAAGTATCACTAAGGTTACACGTGTCTTGTGTAGAGAGAAGTGAAATTCCGAACCCCCTTGCCAACTGCCTACATATCCTATTTATAGGAATCAAGCCCCGATGTAGTTCTTTAGGTCATGGACTCCTTTCTTGAGCAATAAGCCACGTTTTTGATGTATTTTATCCTTCCTCCAATGCTGATCTTGAAGTGTTTGTGTAGAAATATGAGTCCTACTTCTAGTATACCACTAGAAGTCCATTTATCCATGTATTTTCATGTAATTATCCACATATATATACATATATGATGTGTATAACGTGTATATCCCATTTGATGTAGTAGAATCCATCTCAAAGTCCATCTCTTGAGTCCATTTCCGTGCTCCTAAAGTTTAGGAACAAGAGTCCTTGTCCAACTTTACTTCTGTTAGACAGAGGTGGAGCTGCAGTCGTACCTGCACCTCCTCAGCTTCCCTCAAAATAGCACCTGCACAGCTTCCCTCAAAACAACACCTGCACAGCTTCCCTCAAAACTGCACCTGCACAGCTTCCCTCAAAACAACACCTCCACAACTTCCTCAACAACTGAACCTCCTCAAATATTACCCAAACCACCTTAATTGGGCCTCTCAATATACATGGGCCTAACATTAAATCCATTACAAATTTTGGGCACAACAATAACATTCTATCTCTATATTCTTTTCTTGTATTAATATTATTATTTTTGCCTATTTTTTATTTTTTTCTATTTAATAATATTTTAACTTGTGATTTTTGAATCACCGCATAAATATGTCAAGTGTGAGTTTCTTACTTTTCAAACACAAAATCAAGTTTTAACCACTAAAAGATAATTTTAAGAATTGGTTATGTACTTAATTATGTAAAATATCAATGAAATTAGCTACATTCAATTTTTGTGGAAAAAAAATAATTTTTTTGATTTAGAAAGATGAAAGATCATTATCAAAAAGAAAAAAAATTGAGAGATCATGACTCTGATCTCATGTTTTCAAAAGGAAAATTGCTTGTGATGGAAAAATGAATAATGTGTTGTCAGGCTTAAAAAGTAACTTCATTAGAAATTAGAAATGGGCTGGAGAACAAGTTGGACCGTTTAAAAGCTAAAACTATGCTCCCCTAAAAAAAGATAAAACTATACTACCAATTAAATAATTTTATTTTTAATTTAACAAACACGATCAAAAAAGAATGCATTAAAATAAATAAACATGATCAAACAAAAAAATTAAAGTTGAGAAAATTATTATTAACTAAAATTAATGCAAAATTAATTTAGACTAAAGTTTAAAATATAATTTTAAAAAAACCTTACCACAAAATAGAGTTTCAAGAAAACCTAATTTTTAAAAAAAGTCATAAAAAATTTTACTTTCTTGTTTTACAACAAACATGTTTTTAAAATTTATACTAACAAAAGTCAACACAAATCAATAGATTAACATTTTATTATTTTGTAAAGATTCTAGATTCGGTACTAAAGTTTTAAATAAATTAAAAAACAATCCGAAAATCCAAAATAAAATAATTAATAAAGAATCTAAATATAATAAGTAAAAAAAATCCGATAATAATTTAATAATTTAAAAGTTACAAAATTATTAAAATAATACATTATCAAAGTAAATTAAAGTAAATTATTAAAGATTAAAACCAAAAAAATATTCATTATCAACTTAATTAATTATTATTATTATAGGAAAAAGATTTGTAATAACACAAAACTTACACACAATTAATAAATAAGGATAAAATAGCAAAAAAACATATTGAAAAATAAATCACAAATTCATTCTTTATATAAAATAAACAAGTATACAAAACATACCATCAGAATTTCAGTATACAAATATAAAAGTTAGTATAAACTTTCTTTAAAAAAAGTACAAATATATGGGTCACATGTTTGTTAAATTACAATAAATATTCTAATAAATAGAAGAAAACACGGCAAAAAAATATAAAATATTAAAATATATATATGTTAGACTAAACCTTAAAATATAATTTTCAAAAAATCGTTTACCAAATAAAAGTGTGTTCTTATTCTGTTTCATAAGGATAAAAGATTTGAATTAATGAATGCAAAGTCAGCTCTTTCTGTATCAGCTGAAGACTTTCCAACTCTATCAAAAAAAGAAATCTGCTATTCCTGATTCTGATGAAGCTGATATCTTGATAGAACTTGAAATTATTATTCTTACTGTTGTGGTTAAATTTCACAAACCGGAAGTTGATGAAGAGAGACTGAAGATTGATGAAGAAAGATTCAGAAGATTTGAAAGAGAAAAAGAAATCAGAGAAAAAGCAAGAGATATTGAAGTTGAAGAAATGAAGAATTATGTAAAAAGTATAAAAAGGTCTAGCAGGATGCTATGGTATGATCATAGAAAACAAGTTGAGGAACAACAAAAGAATTATTCACATGCCAAGAAGAAAGACAAGAAGTGGAAGAACATTGATGATTGGACTTACAATTGACCAGCTGTTTTCCAATATGGTGAATCAATGATAGAACTTCTGTTGATTACTGAAGCTGAACCTTATAGATCTGACATTTCACAATCACTTCGAAAATCCAGACCTCTTTGGGCAGGTATTCAGTCTAGTTTGAAGGGATTGGAACCCAAAACAAGAGGATGTATTGGTTCTCATGAAGTTGAAATTATTTCTACTGCACAGACAGATCAACATGCTCTAGTTGACAGAATTGGTGATTAATTAACTACTGAGCATCTATTGATGCTTGAAGCTGTTGAAGTTATTACTGATTATCATGGTGGTGCTAAGAAAACACAGAAGATGTTATATTTCATGAAGGGTGGTAGTGTTAAGAAGATATCCTTGCAATAGATGCTAGTAATTAAATCTACAAAGGAACTGAAATATGTTTATTATTTGCTCAAGACTGAGAATGAAGTAAGCAAGTTATGGTCAAGAATGATTCTAACAACTATCAGAAAAAGGTTTGCAGATAGAGAACAAAGGTATGATGGGAATTATATACCTTTGTACATTAATAGTGAAGATAAGGAAGTTGAAATGCAAAGAAACAGTGTTGTTAAAGAACTGATTCTAGGTTTGAAACAACTGACTCTTAATCCTGGAGCAAAAGAATTTGTTTATCTGTTAGTTGAAAATCTTCATTTGGAAAGGAGTTCAATACAAAATCTCAGAGCAGCTATTTATCAGATTAATGAGGAAGATGAAGATCTCAAGAGTCTGAAGGAGAAACTATTTCAAATTCTTGAAAACAAGGAAGAAGAGTTACTATCAAACTTCTTGAAGATGAATCTTTTCTACCAAAGAATTTCTGAAACTGTTCCTGATGATTTTTAGAACATTTTGTTTATGGTTTTAGACTTCATTGAATCAAGGAATTTGTTCTTTATTTACAAAGTACAAATTGGGGGAGATTGTTGGAAATACTATTCAAGTGATGTCAGGATCCGTCCTAAGGAGCTGATCAGGATTGCATGAGTGACATCATCAGTATTGGTGATCGTCAGGATTTGAAGATATATCAGGATTGGAAGACTGGTCAGGATTGAAGATTGTGAAGATATCTATTACTCCTTGTTTTTAGGATAGATTGATATGTCGGTTCCTGACTAGTAGGAACGTAGCTATCAATTAAGATATGTACTAAGAGTTGTATGTAATTGATTTAACATATCTTGTACTCCCTCTATCCCAACAGGTTCTTTACTGTTACTATTTTGGGACGTCCCACCCATTTCTTTACATTACCAAAAATAGTAATTTTTAACAATAAAATACATTATTACATCCACTACTTCACTCAACTTTTTCAATACTTTATACTATTACACCCACTACTCCAATACTTTACTCTACTTTTTCAACACTTTACACTATTACACTCACTACTCTACTTATTTTAACAATAAAATCACTATTACTCCCACTACTACACTATTACACCCACTTTACACTATGTTATTATATTCTTGTCTTGTCCTCCATGCCCAGCTGGGATGTCAAGATCCCACCGGGACGGAGGGAGTAATTGATAGGGCAATTGTGTGATGTATATAAACACAGTTTAGGTTTTACTTAATTGTAATCGCTTACATGAGATATCTTGTAATCTAGCAGCTCTCAAGAACAACAGAATTTTTTGAGAGAGTTTGTAACAGTTTTATATCAGACTTAATAATGCTGTTATTTATTCATACTCGTGTTTATATTATTGTTAAAATCGAAAATCTTATACAATTGCATTCAACCCCTCTTCTACAATTGTAAATTCCTGGACAACAGTCCTAAACGATTAATTCATGATGGTTGATTTGATGGACAATTACTTGCATCTCTATATTGCATTTACTTTGATTACAATGAGTGTTTTGGTTTTGGGTTCTACATTTCATTAGCTTAGTAAAACAGGTATCACAACTAGATCAACAAAAATTGTAAATAATGCATTAAAACTGTATATTTTATAAATAAATTAAAATAGTTTTTATCAACGGAGTCGCGACAGTTAATTTTGTTGGCAACTTCCAACGGAAGTAACAACAAATAAAGCATTGTCAAGTTGTTGCAATTCCATTGCTAAAATCAGCAATGGAAAAAAATTCTGTCGTTAAAATTTCCCCACAACTTATATTACAACAAAAAATTTCGTCGGCTATTCCATCGTGATTCTTGATTGCCAACGGAATCTGGCTGTTGGCGACGGAATTTTCCGTCACTGAATGCGGGATTTCTTGTAGTGTTAGTAGTTATTATGTTTAGTTAATTGACATAAAAAAAAATAAAAAACAATTGTTATTAAGTTTAATCTTGGTTGAAACGTAGAATCTAAATTCAATTAGAAACATATTACATTTAGTTTAATTGGTCATACTCCAGGATGATGTTTTCCAGTCCATACCGACGTCCAAGGCGCATAGCCATTAACATTGCTTTGCATTCCGCGATCTCTACTGACCACCAAGCTCGTACCCTTCTTATTGCTGTGAAGAGGACAACACCTTGATTTTCTCTAGCCACTACCTCCAAACCAACCCAGCCAGTTTGCGATATTACGTAATGTAAAAGATATAAGAATTTACTACTGTTATGTATTATTTGACTTGCAGTCTGAGGTTTTAGCTGTTGTATTTGCACTGCTGGCAGCTGGGGCTGTGATATTGACACTGAATGTGTCTATTGGTAAACAGGTTCTCTCCTATTCCTGTCTATAAATATTGAAAGTTTGATTGAAGTGGTGTGCTAAAAATATATCATTTTAAATTGCAAGCGCACAATTCAATCGTTTTAATATTTGAGATTCGTTCCACAGGGACTATTTAATTTCGTCATCCTTAACTTTTAATTTAATCGAATTAGAACAATTTTTGTGCTTTGGATTTTCATTTCACTAATTAATTCCTAAAACTAAATTTTTTTTTTTAAAGAAAATTTAAATTTATTCTAATTTTAAACTAACTAATTAAGAATGAGAAGAACAAAAATTAAATTATTCTAAAAATAGGATTTTGGAAAATTTAATTTTAAAAGAAAGTTTAAACTATTTTTAAAACTATTTCTAATTTTAAAATCTAAACTAATTAACTAAATTAAACAAGAATTAAACCTCAGATTTTTAAAACCATACACTAGGAATTAAAAAGCAACAATGAAACAATTAAAAACTACACAACTAAAAACTGCACAAACTCTGCAAACCGCGAAAGAAACAGAAACTAAGAAACAGGAAGCAAACGTTCAGTGTTTCGATTTTAGTGTACAAGAAACATGTAGCATTTGTAGCTCACAAGAGATGTCTCAATTTTCTGGAATTAAACATTGAACGAGACTGAGGAACAAGTCTGGCAAAACTCGCAGAAACAACAATAAGACAGCAAAATCGCAGCATTTAAAAAAAGGGAATGATTAAACTCAAACTCGCAGAAACAAAACAAAGAAAACAGTAATTCCAGAAAACAGAGACACCAGATTCGGACTCGGACTACACAACAACATCGCAGCTTAATGACTCAATAACGAATTCTGCACTAAACTCGAGACTCAGTCGAAAACTCGACATCAAAATGTGAACAACGAACATCATCGAACCCATTGATCTGAACTCTAAACTTAACATAAAACCAATTCGACAACTCGAACTTAAACCAGAGAATTTCGAACAGAAAAATGGCAATTCGACAAAACTTGCAACAATGAATCTCAGCAACCAAAACAAAGACTCAACTAAGCAAGAACTCGGCAAAGACAAACTTTTAGGAATTAGATCAAACCACAACTGAATCGGTAACTCAGAGCTAACACTACTAGAAATATGTCAATATACATCGGTTTTTAGCCGTTGTAAAAAAAAATTCTGGGCGATGTCTATGCGTGTGTAGAGAAAGGTCCAAACTTTAGACATCGGTTTTTAGCCGATGTCTATTATCGGTTTAGACATCGAGTTCAATAACAAAACCAATGTTATATGTCCTGATAGACATCGTTTTTACTAATAACAAGTGATGTGAATTATTGTTAAAGACATCAGTTTTATATAATAACACCGATGTATGTTTTAACAGTAGACATCGGTTCTTTTAAAAAATTTGATGCAATAGACCTTTTTGTACATCGATTATTTTAGAAAAAGTGATGTGAATTATAGTTAAACACATCAGTTTTGTTTTAATAACTAATGTATCTTGTTGAGGTTTTAACAACAATACCAGGTAACCTTGATAACTTTTATAAGAAGATAGCAACAAGAATTCCATGTAAAACATGACATATTACATAAAACAAAATCTAACAAATTAACTCACAACTATAGTTAAGCAAGCCAGAACTGTGTAGTATATACACTTTCGATTCAGTGGAATTTTTCATACACACTACTAGAGAAGACTGATAATGTGCTAGCTTCAATGACCATAGTTCCCATAGACAGAGCCATAGTCTCCGGCAGGTGCATGACCAGCACCGTCTTGTTGATGGGGTAGATACGCAGCTCCGTGATTAAGATAAGGATTATATCTTTGACCAGGGGCAGCTGGAACGTTTTGTGCAGCATTTGCAGCATTAGCAATGGTCTGCATCATGCAAACATTGACAAGAGCATTACATGAAGTGATGTTACTATTACCCTTACTAGCATAGTGTACAAAATTTATATTAATTAATATTGCCTACTAACAGTAATACCAACATTTAAAATTTATAAGTAATACCATACTTGTCAAATGTGGTTCCACCAACCTTGGTTCCATACACATGATCATAGGTGAATCCATTGTCAGGTGAAATCCTAACTTCAAGTAGACCATACCTCATTGCCCGCTGCCAATATGCCAATTTAGGCATGTGAACAATCTGATTCTCGATCCACAGGTATGACTCATTTACCAATTTAGCATCCAATCCTAGTCTTTCGATATCACTGCAAAATTGTATTGACATATTAAAGCATGAAGAAACGAGAATGCTTAGCCTCCATCACGTCAATGGATTAGCAGTTAAATTTGTTTTGCATTACATAATTGTAATATTACAACAAACTACTCGATTCCCATGCTTAAGGTCTCAATTAGTGACAGGCCAATTTATGGCCTTATGCACCGAAATTTACAGAAGAACATGGTGAATCAGACTTGGGACTTGAATGTCCATGATTATATTTAATATAATAATGGATACTCAAAACAATAATGAGATACCAAATCGGTCTAGTATGTGAATTCAACCTAAATTTTATAATTCACTTGTGCTAATTCCTCATAATTTAATGACACGAGAATTTGCTGCTAAGTAAAGTATTTCGTAAGAAGATGTAAGCATTTCAAATTCTGGGACATCACACAGTAATATTGTTAAACAGTACATTGACATTAATCTAAAATATAGTGATGCAATGCATTTTTTCAGAAATTGTAACAAGTATGACAATGCCGATATTTTTGAATAGCTATAGCAAAATGTAGCACCAATTGTGTATTTAATCTATTCATTCGACAATAAATTTTACAAACAGCTCCTGCAGAAGCTGTCATCCAATTACATATGTGGTGACTGAATGATGCATACGGAAAAAAGAAAAGTAAGATTTAGCACGAACAGGTTGGGAATAAATTTAGCATAACAAGGATTTATGGATGAACTACCTCAGAGAACAAACTGCATATTGTTTTCTTGCAATCCCTTAGCTCACGCAGAGATCCTTGCATCTTAACAATATGAATGACTGATGCCTTAAAATTTAACATCTTAAAATCATGATTTTGAAATAGTTTAATATACATACACATAGTAGCATTCCTAGCAAGTAAAAATTTAATATCACTTTGAAACCTTCATCTTACCTGTCCAGGTATCAAGAATCCTGAGAACAGGCTAAGAATAGTGTGTGGCCACGGCTAGTATGGAGGCAACTTTCATGTCTGGGCTCAGTGATACGATAAGAATTCCCTGGTAACTGAAGTAGAGCAGTGTGAAGAATGTCACGTAAAAGTACCAGACTACCTTGCTGATGGACCAATAGAACCCCATTGGACCAACAAATATGGTATTTCAATAGTCACCTATAAGAACACAGAAACTTATTACATGACATGAAGGGGATATTAATATTTGTACTAGCATCTATTTATTTGCCTAAGAAATGTATGTTACCTGTGCAAATGAGTATGCAAAGGAAGAGTACATTCCAGAAAACATCTCCCTGTATAAGACAGAACGTTCGCTTGCCACAACTGCTATGACCGACGAGCAGTTATTCGTACAAGACAAACAATGCATGTACAATGATTGTTATTGACAAGTTTTAATGAAATATTAGAATAATAACAAAAAACTGGAAACAAGTTAAAAACCAATTGGCTTCCTCTTCCATCATGAAACCAATTACATATTAAATTAAGTAAGCAAAAGTAATACCTGTTGTAGGGACATACTTAAGAATTATTATCATTTCATAAATGCGCACAATGGGCATTAATTATTTACTACATAATTATATATGGCAATGAGCTAAATTCACCTGCAACCATAGCAACAGTCAGTGGTTGATTCTGGTTAAAACTACTAGCTAGAAAAACACCCCTAACAACAAATCCAAATGTGTTATATTCTGCACATTGTACATATATATATACATAAAGATTCATATATCAATTGTTCATATATATAGAAAATGTGTTTTCTATCAATTGTTCCCTGCACAAAATATTGTACAAGCTAGTTAATAGACACAGACATCAACCTAAATTAATAAACAATAGCACTAAGGATAGCATTAAGGATGAAATTCATATCTAGATGATAAAATAAGAAGAGACGATTAAATAAAACCTTGTGTACAGCCTTTTTCTTGGATATGGGCATGGTGGTGTTCGTCACTTTCTTGGCCTCTTGCACAGAGACTTGAACAATAACATTCTTAGCAACTTACTAATACAAACAAGAAAAATACAAGCAAAAATCTACAGGAAAAACAAGAAATTAACAAGAAACAAAAATACAAACAAGAAACACACAAGTAATACAAACAAAAATACGAAAACTGAAAAATACAAACAAAAATCTACAAGAAAAACAAGAAATTAACACAAAAACTTACTAATTGCAAATTTAGAGATGACGATTTAAGCTTCCTCTTCTCTATTTCGATTTAGAGATTAATTAGGGAAAAGTGATGGTTTAATTTAGAGAGAGATATGGGTGAGAGAGAGTTCCTCTTCTCTATTTCGATTTAGAGATTAATTAGGGTTTAATTAGAGAAAAGTGATGGTTTAATTTAGAGAGAGATACGGGTGAGAGAGAGGGTCGAGTGAGAGAGAGAGGGTCGAGAGATGAGCGAGAGTGAGAGAGAGAGATGAACGAGAGTGAGAGAGAGATAAAAGAGAGAGATGAGTGAGAGAGAGAGAGAGAGAGAGAGAGATGAGGGTCGAGTGAGAGATTGAGATGAGAGTTTTGGGGAAAAGTTCAGAGCGGGCAAAACAATTAGGGGAAATGTTACTAAGGCGGGGGAATGAAATTTTTAAGGGGAAAATTTTTATTAGAAATGGGGGAAAAATGTATGAGCCGCGTGTTTTTTATTTTTTAAAAAATCATAAAAGACATCGGTTATTTTACCTACCGATGTCTGAAAAATAGCTTAACATCGCTTTTAAAAAAACCGATGTCAAAAACCTTTTTAACATCGGTGGTTTTTCAAACCGATGTTAAAGGGGCGATGTCTAATCCAGTTTTTCTAGTAGTGTAAGCACGGAAATTCAGACACTTCTCGCAAATGAGAACAAAAAGTAATAAATCACAATAACCAAGAATCAATAACACTACCACCACGATTCGGAACTAATAAGCAAAATTTCATGAAATCGGAACTCGGAGAACCTCAGACTCGGTTAAAGACTCGCTGATAAAAACAAAACAAACAGAATCGCGAACTCAGTGAATTTTAAGTTCAGTTTACAAATGATTTTTACGAACTCAGAAGGCAACAATATCAGACTCAGAACTCGACTTGCAACAAAACTCTGAAAACGATATGGTCCCTTCCCTGCGAACTCATTACAAACAGAGACGGAATTTGGAAAAGAATAGTAATAACAAGAACACGATCAAGAACAATAGAATCCAATCAACAACCAACAAATTAATAAAAACCCACGCGGATAAAACTCAAGCAAAACAACTCAATACTCGGCATTATTGCAAACTCAATGCTCAACAAGAATTCGAACTACAGCATAAAACTTCAACCACCGAGAGAAACGCAGAAAATCTCAATTGACACAGCGAATCCAGAACCAACGAACAGACCAATTTAATAATAAGAAGCAAAAATAAGAAACAGAAAAATAAGAGGAGGGGAAAGGGAAAAGTCGTGGGTTTGAGAGTTGTAAGACGAAGAAATAGAACGAGAAAAAGGAAAAGAAAGCAAGAAAACAAGTGAAGTGCTACTGGGTTTGGATGGAAAGAACAGGGGAGGGAGAGAGTTTTGATTTTGTGGAGAGAAGAAAGGAATAGATGGGTGGTGTGGTTTAACCGAAAAAAAAGGAAAGAAATGGAGATGGGTTTGTAACAAAGAAACAGGGGACTTAAATTAATTCGAATAAAATCAAAATAGGGGAGAATAAATTAACGATTTGAATTAAAAAAAATTTAAAACAGATAAATAAGTGCAGGAAATTAATACACCTATTTTTTTTTATTTATTACACTAAAACATAAAACATAAAAAACTAGATTTATAATTGACAATTATAAAACCCACATTAAAATGGAAATTTAAAGGGGTTTAATTAATATTAAAACGGAACTTAAAACTTCGAAACAATTCTTAAATCGATACTTTCAATCCCATGTGGTTAGCGTTGCTACTTTATCCACCCGAGAATTTACGAAAATATCAAAATAAAGAACAAGGGAAGAAATGAAAGAGAAGTGCAAGAAATTAAATGAAACTTGAAATTTGCATAAAAATAAAGAGTGTTTTCAAAAAAATAGAAAATTACAACTAAAATTTTTTGGAGATGAACTAATACAAGCTAATTCTAGTATGTAAGGTAATGGGTGTCTTTACAAGTGAAGAAATGAAGCTTATTTATAGGAAAATTTATAGAAATGAAGCCTATTTAGCTAAAATATCTCTATTTTTGGATTTTTAAAAGTTTTAATTTTTTTGGATTTTTCAATTTTTATGTATTTACACTAAAACCCTCCCCCATACCTAAATCATGCATTGTCCTCAATGTATACAAAATGAACGAAAATAAAAGAGAAAGGAGGAAATACCTGATAAGGGATGATGGAGAATGACAAACTTCTAAATAAAAGAAAAAAACAACTCACACACAAAAATCCTCCCCCATACCTGAATTTCTCGAGGGGAGGTAAAAGAAGAAAAACCGACTTAGCCGATGCCGGTGGGAAACTTCTGGTAAAGCTGTGAGAAAAGATCAAGACATATTTAAAAATTTTAATTAGAACGGTCTTTCTCAAACAGTGTGGGATCATGCAACCTATTAGACCAAGAATCACTAGTGTTCACCCTAAACCAACTTGAGGCTTCTTTATTTTGTTTAAGCAGATTAGGGACAATGAAAGTTTGGTTAGGAGTCGAATCACTAGGAATGACAAAAGATGATGATCCGGTTCCTCCTAAAGGCTATTGATCAAACTCGGGATGATAAACAATTAAGTCAAATGCAGGTGGATGCGGTGCGACGGGACTCTTAACATCGGGCTCACTACTAACAATCTTGGGTTTGGTCTCCCACGGAGAACAAATCGCATCTGACTCTCTCAACATCTCTTCTGAAGTCGTATCCCTTGACGAATCAGCATACTCTCGATTAGACTCATGGTTGACTTTGAAATCCTCAACGAGAAGAGATTCAATTTCACTATCCTCGAAACTAGACTATGTGGCAAACTTGTTGACCACGGTAAACCCTGTTGATTGTTCATAAAGCTCATTGGGTTCTTTTCCGACATTGAAAATATTAAGGTCAATGGTCATGTTACCGAAAGTGAGTTTCATCGAACCATTCCTACAATTGATCAAGGCATTAGATGTAGCAAGAAAAGGTCTTCCTAAGATGACAGGAATTTGGTTCTTAGGATTTGTAACGGGTTGAGTCTCGAGGACAACAAAGTCAACTGGGAAAATAAAATCACCAATTTTAATCAAGACATCTTCAATTAATCCACTGGGCATTTTTATAGAACGATCGGTAAGTTGAAGTGTCATATTGGTCTTTTTGAGCTCACCTAAACCTAGGGCTTGATAAACGGAAAATGGAAGCAAGTTCACACTAGCACCTAAGTCAAGTAAAGCCTTGTCCATGAAAGTATTACCTATGACACATGAAATAGTTGGACAACCGGGGTCCTTGTACTTCACGGGAATTTGGTTAGAAAGAATTGAGCTCACTTGGGACGTCAAGAAGGCTTTCTTAGGGACTTGGGTGGTTCGTTTATGAGTACACAACTCTTTTAGATACTTGGCATATGAAGGAATTTGTTGAATGGCATCTAAAAGAGGAATGTTTATCTCGACTTGCTTGAAAACCTCTAAGATCTTGTCTAATTGAGCAGTTTGCTTATTTGAGACGAGGCGTTGTGGGTAAGGAGCCTTTGGTTTAAAGACTTGTTCTTCGGGAACGGGCTCCGAGGTTGTTCCACTCGAAGAAGACGGCTGACTAGAAAGGGGTGAAGAGACAGGAATTGGAGTTTGATCAGAAGGATCGAGAATAGGTGTCGGTGCAACGCTTGATTCTTCTTCTTCCTCTTCGGGGGACTCGTCTCCTACTCGATTATCAACATGCTTTCCGGATCTTAGGGAAATGACAGCATGCACATTGTCAGGAGGTCTTTGATTAATAGGAAACTTAGGGTTGACCTCGGGCTGACTTGGAAACTTATTCTTCTCACGCTCATGGATGGCATTAGCTAATTGGCTTACTTGAACCTCTAACTTAGATATGGCTTGGGTGCTAGCATTTAGATCCACCTATCTTGAGTCATGGTTTACATGAAAGTTTGTTGCGATTGAGCCAAATTAGTGGTGGTTTTGAGAAGCGCATCGAGACTTTTCTCCAACGATGTAAGTCGCTTATCCGACTCAGAAAAACTGGCAGGGTGGGAAGGAGCTTGAGTCGGATAAGGAGCATGATTTTGAGGGGAGAAAGAATTCGCGTGAGGTTTATGAAAAACAGGTGGTTGAGATTGGAAGCTTTGGAACGGAGGAGGTTGATTTTGGAATTGTGCGGGGTGAGATTGTTGACCTTGACCTTGATTCCAAGAAAAGTTCGGGTGATTTTTCCAACCGGGGTTATAAGTAGGAGCGTAAGGATCATTTCGAGGACCCGATTGGAACATCGCATTGACTTGTTGAAAGTCTTGAGGATTTTGTATCCCTTGACTGGTTGAGCTAAAATTTGAGCACATGGATACTTGGGAGGGGGACCCGTTGGATTCTAAGGCTTCTAAACGTCGAGTAAGAGTGGCTAATTTAGCCTCGGTCGCAATAGAGTCACCAACTTGATGTAGCCCTCTTTGATGCATGGTAGCTATTGAATCGTTTGATTTCTCGGGCTCTAGAGTGGGCTCCATAGTTGATTCCCACAGCATAGTCTTTTCCGCGAACTCTTCGAAAAATTCCCATCCCTCGTCCTCGTCTTTTTCCATGAATTTCCCTTGGCACATAGATTCCAACAATGCGGTTGTTGAACCATCTAAGGCCTCGTACACAATCTTACAGAGCCTCCATTTTTCGATTCCGTGGTGGGGACATTGGGATAAAAGATTTTTAAAGCGGTCAAAACACGTCCAAAATGGTTCGTTGAGTTTTTGACGAAATTGATTAATCTCATTAGTGAGTTTCGTAGTCTTATGGCTTGGAAAGAATTTTTTTAGAAAAATGACTATGAAACCCTCCCACGTGGAAATCGAATTGACAGGTAGACTATACAACCATTTTTTTGCATTATCTTTTAGAGCGAAGTTGATTAGTCTAAGTCGTATGGAGTCCTCGAAAAGTTGTTGGAGTTTTTGTAAAGCGCAAACTTCCTCGAATTCATGTAGAAAAAGATAAGGATCCTCACCGTCACTCCCGCGAAAATTAGGTAACATGCTAATTTGATGACCTTTGATTTCGAAATTGTTAGCACTTACGGGAGGTAGGGTGATGCAAGAGGGTTGGGCTGATCTGGTGGGGTAACAACGATCCTTTAACGAAACTGCCATGGTTACTACGGGGTCAAGAATTTCTACGGGTTCGGATTCTGAAGAGGATGAACACTCAATTGGTCTCACTAACCTAGAAGAATTATCTCTAACCCAAGTAGTGCGCATGAACAGGAAGAAAACACTTAGCAAATAATTTGCGAAAAATTAAGCACACAAAATAAAGGGTGAAAAATCAAAAGAAAGAATTTTTTGGACCTAGGTTTCTTAATAAAGTCAACTAGACCATGCTTCTAACTGTAAGACGCACTAAAAATTCCGTAAATTAAGATTTATTCAGACCGATTCGGCCAGATTAGAGCAGGCATTTCCAAGAGGCCAAACTCGTCACTTAGACACCGAATCTTAACAGCCAGGCGAACCTTAGACACTAAAGGTCGTGAATAAGTCTTACTTACGTTTATTTTTAGGCACCTTTCTAAATGAACGTGAAATCCTAAGGGCAAACGTCTAATTAATGCAACAAACAACGATATATATACAAAACTATAACCAATTATGGATGCTTACACTACGTGTTTTAACTAAAAGAAAGAAGAAATTTAACGTACCTTTGGGTCCTCCAGCAATCACCACAACTTATAAGGTACGAAAAATTAAAAGCAAGAAAATAAAAATCTAGATGATGTGCCCTAATTGATTAAATGCATGATGCAACAATTATGTATTTACTAGTGTTTTTTTTTTGATTTTTTGATTTTTTTGTGATTTTCTAAAAAATAAAAAGATGAAAAGAGTGAGATACGGGTTACCGAAGCACGCTTCCAGAAATTCCAATTTTTCCACGCTCCGAGAGAAGATTCCCGAAATTCCAAACTTTCCTAAAAAAAATGAAATAAAAATAAGGCAAGCGAAAGAAAACTAATCCGAAAAATTAAAAATTAGGGTGCGAAAAATAATTAGTCCCCGGCAGCGGTGCCAAAAACTTGATGTGCTAAAAATATGTCATTTTAAATTGCAAACGCACAATTCAATAGTTTTAATATTTGAGATTCGTTCCACAGGGACTATTTAATTTCGTCATCCTTAACTTTTAATTTAATCGAATTAGAACAATTTTTGTGCTTTGGATTTTCATTTCACTAATTAATTCCTAAAACTAATTTTTTTTAAAGAAAATTTAAATTTATTCTAATTTTAAACTAACTAATTAAGAATGAGAAGAACCAAAATTAAATTATTCTAAAAATAGGATTTTGGAAAATTTAATTTTAAAAGAAAGTTTAAACTATTTTTAAAACTATTTCTAATTTTAAAATCTAAACTAATTAACTAAATTTAACAAGAATTAAACCTCAGATTTTTAAAACCATACACTAGGAATTAAAAAGCAACAATGAAACAATTAAAAACTACACAACTAAAAACTGTACAAACTCTGCAAACTGCGAAAGAAACAGAAACTAAGAAACAGGAAGCAAACGTTCAGTGTTTCGATTTTAGTGTACAAGAAACATGTAGCATTTGTAGCTCACAAGAGATGTCTCAATTTTTTGGCATTAAACATTGAACGAGACTGAGGAACAAGTCTGGAAAAACTCGCAGAAACAACAATAAGACAGCAAAATCACAGCATTTAAAAAAGGGAATGATTAAACTCAGACTCGCAAAAACAAAACAAAGAAAACAGTAATTCCAGAAAACAGAGACACCAGATTCGGACTCGGACTACACAACAACATCGCAGCTTAATGACTCAATAAATAATTCTGCAATAAACTCGAGACTCAGTCGAAAACTCGACATCAAAATGTGAACAACGAACATCATCGAACCCATTGATCTGAACTCCAAACTTAAAACAAAACCAATTCGACAACTCGAACTTAAACCAGAGAATTTCGAACAGAAAAATGGCAATTCGACAAAACTTGCAACAATGAATCTCAGCAACCAAATCAAAGACTCAACTAAGCAAGAACTAGGCAAAGACAAACTTTTCGGAATTAGATCAAACCACAACTGAATCGGTAACTCAGAGCTAAGCACGGAAATTCAGACACTTCTCGCAAATGAGAACAAAAAGTAATCAATCGCAATAAGCAAGAATCAATAACACTACCACCACGATTCGGAACTAATAAGCAAAATTTCATGAAATCGGAACTCGGAGAACCTCAGACTCGGTTAAAGACTCGCTGACAAAAACAAAACAAATAGAATCGCGAACTCAGTGAATTCTCAGCTCAGTTTACAAACGATTTTTACGAACTCAGAAGGCAACAATATCAGACTCAGAACTCGACTTGCAACAAAACTCTGAAAATGAAATGGTCCCATCCCTACGAACTTATTACAAACAGAGACGGAATTTGGCGAAGGATAGTAATAACAAGAACACGATCAAGAACAAATGAATCCAATCAACAACCAATAAATTAACGACAACCCACGTGGATAAAACTCAAGCAAAACGACTCAATACTCGGCATTATTGCAAACTCAATGCTCAACAAGAATTCGAACTACAGCATAAAACTTCAACCACCGAGAGAAACGCAGCAAATCTCAATTAACACAGCGAATCCAGAACCAACGAACAGACGAATTTAAAAATAAGAAACAGAAAAATAAGAGGAGGGGAAAGGGAAAAGTCGTGGGTTTGAGGTTTGTAAGACGAAGAAATAGAACGAGAATAAGGAAAAGACAGCAAGAAAACAAGAGATGTGCTGCTGGGTTTGGATGGAAAGAACAGGGGAGGGAGAGAGTTTTGATTTTGTGGAGAGACGAAAGGAATAGATGGGTGGTGTGGTTTAACCGAAAAAAAAAAGGAAAGAAATGGAGATGGGTTTGTAACAAAGAAACAGGGGACTTAAATTAATTCGAATAAAATCAAAATAGGGGAGACTAAATTAATGATTCGAATTAAAAAAAATTTAAAACAGATAAATAAGTGCAGGAAATTAATACAACTAATTTTTATTTATTTATTACACTAAAACATAAAACATAAAAAACTAGATTTATAATTGACAATTATAAAACCCACATTAAAATGGAAATTTAAAGGGGTTTAATTAATATTAAAACGGAACTTAAAACTTCGAAACAATTCTTAAATCGATACTTTCAATCCCGTGTGGTTAGCGTTGCTACTTTATCCACCCGAGAATTTACGAAAATAACAAAATAAAGAACAAGGGAAGAAATGAAAGAGAAGTGCAAGAAATTAAATGAAACTTGAAATTTGCATAAAAATAAAGAGTGTTTACAAAAAAATAGAAAATTACAACTAAAATTTTTTGGAGATGAACTAATACAAGCTAATTCTAGTATGTAAGGTAATGGGTGTCTTTACAAGTGAAGAAATGAAGCCTATTTATAGGAAAATTTTAGGGCTTTAGGTAGATGTGGGTAAATCCTAGCCATTGATTTGGTTTAGTGTTGGCTAAATCTTGGCCATCCATTTTGTTTGGTAAAAATATGCACCACCACCCCTTGCTTTTCCTTTTCTTCTTGTTTTGGTCCTTCTTTTTCTTCTTTTGTCATTCCTTGACATTTATTTCTTTATTTTGCCATTTCTTCATTTTTTCTCGAATTTCCTGAAATGCAACAAAATGATTTGTTAAAATACGAATTCAAACAATAAATAGGCAATAAAATTATGCAAAAATATGCACTTATCATGAAGGATGCAAGTATTTGGCTGTGCACTTGAAAGAATAAATTTATACTAGACTGATAGTTGACTGAAGTATGAATTGTATGGTATCAGGATGGTCACATAATATTCTTCTACAGCTTGAGTCTTTTGGTTTTGATTAATTTGGCGCTCTATTCTGCATGTTGAAGGAAAATGTGGTAATGAAAAGCTGCTTGTGGTGGGCATAACTCTAGCCTGGAGCTCTTTGGGGCTTCATATATATCCATTTCTCATTACCATTAATTAGGAGCCCGGATCCTCTATCTCCTTCTCCATGCCCCCTTCTGTGTCCCTGTATTAAAAAGTGCCCCTGGCGGGCCCATTTTAAGAAAAAATATTTTTATTTCCATTTTTCTTAAAATGGCCCCGCGGCACCCTATTTGTACAAAAGACACAAAAAGGGGCATGGAGAAGGGGACAAAGGATTCTCACTCATCAATTAGTGGCTGAACTGCGAATGATATAGGAGTTCTATATTAATTTAACTGACAATCAATTAAAGGAGTTCTTATAGTTTGTTACTCCCTCGGTCCCAAAAAGATTGACACACTTTCCTTTTTGGGACCTCCCAAAATTAATGAACCTACTAAACTTACTATTTTTTAACATACTTTTTACTATTACACCCACTAATTTTACTTCTTTTTATTAAACAAATATTATAAATACTAATGAACCCACTGCTTTATGTAACTTTTTTGACACTACCAACAGTAATTTTATGTGTTTACAGTAAAGCATAATATAGTAATCCTCCCAATAATGTAAAGTCACTCAGTAGTAATATTTTATGCATTACTCCTAATATTTTATAGCATCTTTCCTGAAGAAGCTGACAAAAAGTAAGCCAACTGTTATATTTTCTTAAAATGAGTGAAAAACGAATCAGCTCAAACAATACGGGACAGAGGGAGTAATTTTTATTGTTTTTATGTGGGATAATCATGTACATTGGCTCTGATTTAATATGTTTAATGGTTCATTATAGGAAATTAGTAACTTGTTGTATGAAAAATTTTAATGAAGGTGTTACTTTTTCTTTTTATGGTCCGGATTTCCTCTATAATGTGCAGGCCGGATTCAAATGGGTACGATTAGATTTTTCAAATAAAATTATTATTTTTGACTTTTTTTATTAACTTCTTTCTGAATTTTTTGGATTTTATTGAAAAATTTAAACTTTTTTACAAGATATTTTGAAAATTTTAAAATTTTATTTAAGATTTTTTCAATTTTATAAAAGATTTGGATAAGATATGTGTTTACGAAATTTTTATTTAAAATTTTCAAAAAATCTAATAAAATCCCAAATTATTGGGTTTTTGTTTAGATCGGATCTAAATCGGATTGGACTTAAATTCGGAATTTTTCAAAAGATATATGATCTTAATCTATGGAATTTTTTCTAAATCGAGCCTAAATTCTTGGGCATGAATTTGGATTTTTTTTTCAAATCGGCCCAAATAGGATTTTTTGTGGAATCTATATGTGGTTACTTTAGACTGCAGGCTAAATTGAATTTTTTCACATCTAGTTTTTCGAATTTTTTGTGAATTAGATGGGACTGATTTTTTTTTTATTCGAATTTTTTGATGCATCTTTTACATCTTTCACATCTAGTTTTTCGAATTTTTTGTGAATTAGATGGGACATTTTTTTTATTCGAATTTTTTGATGCATCTTTTACATTTAGTACTATTACAAATTCTCTAAGAACAAGTCCAAGTTCAATATTATTTCCTTGTTAATATATTGTAAATATTACTAAGAGGAGGGTTTTCTTAGTTTAAGATAATGTGTTGTATATCAATTTTCATAATAGTCCTTCCTAGTACTTGTTTTTTTTATTATTTTAAAAATAATTTTGAATTTTAACTATGTACAAGTAAAGGCGAAAATAAATATTTTTTGGATAAAAATAATATAACGGATAATTAAAAATTATAAATAAAAAATAAGTTACGTATTTAATTTTTTAAAGCAATTCTTAGGAAATTGTTTTATACAGAATTTCTCAAAATTTTATATGATCGGCTTATTTAGCTTAGAAGACTTGTTAGACTTGAAATTGTTTGCTCTTGTATTACAAGATTAAATTAAAAAGAAACTAAAATCATTTATGGTCTTTGAAAGGGTAACTGCATCTGGTGAGGGGCAAACCAACAATTTTGTTCACTGCTATCTTCTGTCATGTTATTGGCAAATAATAACTTAAACTGAAAAAACAAAACCAATACTTGAATGTATAATAAAAATAATAAATAAAATCACTTGGTACTTCAATTATCACCTTCTATCTAACAACTTTTTATTTGCTTTGCATAAAATGCCTCTCAGCAGATAAGTTCTCAATCCTTGCAAGGAGTTGCTATTAACTTCTAGAGTTTGAGCTTAGAGTTTGAATCCCAACCAACTAAATAGTCCTGAACCATCAAGCACATAAATTTATAATATTCTACCGTATTTAAGATTCAATAATTTTTAAATTTATCCAAAATTCCAAAAGATATAATTAAATCATGTAATATACACAAACACACTTTATATGACATAATAACTTTGATCAACAATAAAAACCAACTAGATTGTAAATTTTTTGTTCCTACAAGAACTCACATCCTTTTTTTTTCTTGCAAAACAACTCTTGTTGCCAATAAATAAAATAGAAACTCAAAAATTAAAGACAAAGTTGTGTAAATAACTAAAAATATTATTAACAACCATATCAAGCTGTTATATACAATATATATTTTTATTTGAATTGCTCTGTACCTTGGTAATGTGAAGGACTGTATGAATTATATTAATTCTAATTGGATCAATCATAGTAGAAAACATACATCTCTTTGAATTTTGATAAAAGAACATTTTACATGATAAATGTGGAAGATATGAATGGGCAATTTGAAGAACAAACATCTCTAATTGTGAATGGTGTCTAGGGAGAAACAAAGTTTGTAACGCATATATTTATACGTACAAATTTAGTCCGTTTCAATCACGTAACTGATACAAAAGTATATTATGTATGAACGATTAGAATAGAGTTATCGAGTAAACACTGTCGAGAACATTCTAGATAGCCTGTCAACATATATATTTAACTAAATTTATATGTTAATTTAAAAATTGAAAACCCTGTACTTTTGCTTTAAAAGTTAATAGAAATTTTATTTTGAGGATGTAAAACCTTCAACTTGAATGATGCCAACATGAACTTCTTTTATTTATTAAAAGTATGATGGGAAAATTTTATTTTTAAAGATTAACATATGTTTAACAAAAAGACATATTAAATCTTATTATTAAATTATAAAACTATAAAATAATGTTAATAATGAGAAATAATTTATTTATTAAAATAGATGTGATTGAAATCTTTTAATATATTGACAAAAAATATTATCAATCGCCAAAAAAAGTTGATTTTAAAATTTTTATTAATAAGCATAGTAAAGAGTTTAATTGTTAGATCTTAACAAAATTTTCTAAATGATTAAAATTTTCCTACAACAAATAAATATGAATATGAATGAATAGTGTAATTAGATAAAAATAATAATTTTGAATGACATATTATTATATTTAGTAAAAGAGTGTCAAATTTGATAGAAAACATTATACCTAAAATAAGTTTAAACCGTTTAAAAGAAGATTTTAAAATGTTATGATAATAATATTAATTTTAAAATACACTACAAAAAAATAGGAAATTTTAATAATGTGAAATTATAAACATAACAATCGAAAATTGATAATGTAATATTAAATTTACCCTAAAATGATTATTAAGCTTAATAATACAAATATATAAAAAATATTTACCTTTTTAATTTTATATAATACTATTAGCATAAATGAATAACTGATTTGGGAAAAAATATAGAGTCAAGATTTCCAAAGTTATTTTCTAGTTGAGAGGAGGGTTATGTTTTTGGTTTATACTTTTAAATTAATGATTTTGTGTTTTAAAGTATGCTTCCAGTTATTTTGCTCAAAATTTTGTTCCTTATCTAATTAAATTGTGCTTAAAGTTATTTAGGAAAAAAGAAAAAGGAACCTGCTCTGAGTTTCTAGTGCTATTAAGTTACTGTATGTAAACCTAATAATATATGAACTATATTGATAAATGGACAGTGGGCTAGCCTAATGAACTTATAGGTATATATTTAATAAATTGCCAAAATTCTAAACGGGTTGGGTTGGGTTGAGTTAAAAAAATCCAAACCCATACATAACCCATTTTTACCGGGTTGAAATATTTTTAACTCAACGTTATTTTCGTTTGAAATTAATCGGGTTGAGTCGGCCGAATATAGGGTCAGTTTGGGTCTGGTTGGTCCGTTTCGCCAACCCGTGTACACCCCTGTTATGAACGAAGCAATGGTGCTTTTTTAAGCTGAGGAATTTGATGAAAAATGAACAACATTTGAAACATGGGCCAAATATTTTGGTTTACTGGGCTTGTTTTTGAAACACCTTAGGCTTCTTGTCATGTGTGGACTAAAAAACCTGGTCAATCTCATTCTGAACTCTCAAGTCTCAACAAACACTAATACTTTATAACGATTGGGTTAGTCTCAGGATCTCACCATACATTTTGCCGGCAAAAAAATAAAAGAAAAGCAAAAAATATAAAAAATGGAAAGAAGAAAGAAAGAAAATAAATAAATAAACAAGGTGTTACATTGCAGTTTGTTGTTCGTTTGATACATACCCCGAAAATAATCCCGAAATTGTTTCTGAATACCACGTGGCATCGTTTGATTTGTGGGATTCATATTAACACATAAGGGACCCATCACATCATTGAAAAGATAACCAATCATATGATGATAACTCAAAATTCAGGAATGGTTTTGGGAAAGCATTCAGAAACTCTAGCATTTCTCATATTTTAATTGAGAGCCTATTTGGCTACGGCTTAAAAATCGGACTTAAAGCCATTTTTACTTTAAATTAAAAAAATATTTGTTTGTGTAATTTGTAAGAAATTGACTTATTTGAAAACACAACTTAAAATCGAAAGTTGGTAGACGATATTTTTTTGAATGACTTATTTTATTTTTATAATTTGGAGTATTAAAGCAACGCCAAAGATACTTATTTTTTTATGGAAGTTTGAAAATGGTATTATTCCGTCGAAAGAATTTTTGAGAAATAGGCTAAACAATTTGGATATACATATGAATTTTGGTAGATGCAATCAAGCAATTGAAAGCCAACATCAGATTTTTTGGACCAACAGTTTTGCTAGGAATGGATGGCAACATTTATTTAGGTGGAGGGTCTTAAAAGTTGATTGCTCAAATTTGAATATAAAAGAAGTGTGGAGTTGGATCAACTGAATTAAAAGCCAGGCCATAAAAATAGGATGGAGCATTGCAATAGTTTCAACAATGTGATCAATATGGTTATGCATGATTTTAAGTGTTTAAAGGGATGAAAATTACTAATAAAGTGTTAGATTTTCTGGTTTGAAAGAGAGCAAAGAAATGGTGTGAGGTCATTGGACTCTACAAAGAGGAGGATGATTGTATTTGGGATATGAATCCTGTAGGAGCCATTCTGAAACTTCAATGCCAGTGCAAGAAAATTAATAGAAATCAAGTCAGACTTAGTGGGGTTTGTAAATGGTTCTTTTTCTTTAATTAATGGGGAAAAGCAGTTAGCAGGAGTTGGTCATTTACTAAAGGATGGAGAGGGAAATCTAGTGTACATGTTCTCGGGACCTGCTCAAGCTTCTTGTGCTTATGAGGCTGAAAAAAAACCCATTAGTTTTGATGTTACAAGCCTTATGGAGTAGTCCATGGTGTATATAAGTTGAAGTGTACAATATATTCAGTTTATACAGAGTTAGTTAATAAGGTGGTAAGGTTATTAGCAGGAGGGAAAGAGTACTGGATGGAAAATTATTTGTTAAGATTTTTGTTATTAAATCTTAACATTATTTAAGTAAAGTATATAAGTGAAGCTTTAATAGTGGGACGGATCAGTTAGCAAAAGATGGGGCTTTGAGACCACAAATTCTGAGTTCATGGTGTTATCTGGGCCATGACTGAAGCTCGCTTTGAATTGTGAAAACTTTTGCAAATGGTGGATTTAACTGAGCCATTAGAAAGTTCTGGTTATTAGAGGCGTAGGAAATGAAAGGTTAGGTGGGAGAATATAAACTATAGTTTTTTTATTATCAAAAGTATTATTGGCCTAGGAAGTAGGGTGGATACGGCTAAGGGTTATTGAGAAGGCTAATATTAATTATAAGCTTATACATATGTTTATATTCCCTTCGCAGTGCAGTTTCACTCTTCACAATTCTGTAAAAAGTTATATGAAAAAAATAGAAAATAAGAGAATAGTCCTAGAATGGACGAAGAGGAAGTGGGAATTGTGGAATTGGTAGATGTAGGAGAAGGGGGAAATGTGGAATTGGTAGATGCTTCTCTGGAGAATTCCAAGAAAAGGATTTGTGAAGGTCAATATGTATGCATGCTTTTTTGATGAGCTTCTTCCTAATGGAAATCGAACAGGTATTTGGTATGTTATTCTTAATTAGTTGCATGTTCTTTAAGGATCCAGGAAAGAAGGATCAATGAATTCTACGCAACGTTTGTTCGGCTTCGAAGGGCTTTTTTTGGAAAACTACACTCGGCTTGTTTGGAGACAAACAATGCAGGAACTTATTGGGAATGGAGGTTTTCTGATAGTGGTGTTATTCCAGAGCACAAATATTATGTGGTGAATCAGCTTACTTAGAGGAAAGATAGGAACCAGATTTTGGAAATCAAAACAATAAGGAAGGAAGCGAATGAAATGGCAAGATATCTAGCTCATCATGGTGCGCATACTTGGACTAGAATGATGATCATTGAAGCCCCTTTTGGCAGAATTCGTGAGATCTATGGGACTAGATACTTTGGATGAGCATTTTGAAGAAGTTCGAGAAGATGATTTACAGGCTGAAATTGCAGTGGAGGAAGAAGTAATGGATGTGGAAGATGAGTGCTTTCTTTTTTTGTTTTTGTGAATTATAACTGATTTAGTTATTGGGCTATCTAAATTATTGGGTTAGTTATTTGGGGGCCTTTGGTTTAAAAGTCTTTTGGACTAGTGGTTTGTTTCCAGCTATGATTAGTAGTACGGATTATTGATCAGGATAATTGTAATGGTTGGGCTAGGTCCAATTATCTAATAAATTTTTTTTTGCTTTCCAAAAAAAAATAATTCAAATAAACAATTTATTAAGTTTAATTTTATTTTTTCAATTTTAATAATTCATAAATTACTAATAATATAAAAATACCCAATTGATTTAAAATTTTAACTTTATTTATATTATTTAGCACGTGACCACGTCAAGTGTACGAACATACTTTTTATAAAAAGTGTGGTTAGCTTGCCCTCTCTTTGCACTTTGAGTTGATGCTGTTGAAGTCTCTTCGAGCCTTGCGGTTTTCGTGTTTAATAACCAGGGTACGGCCATTTTAGTGTTAACGTTGGAGTATAATTCTGATGATGTGGTAATGAAGCTGGTTGTAGTGGGCAGAACACTGGCCTGGAGCTCTTGGGCTTTACATCCATTCATCATTGCCATCCTAGTGGCTAAATTGCTGCTGATACAGGCTTATCCGCTTATACATTAATGCTAAATATCTAGATAAAAATTCAAAACAATATTAAATAATACATAACGTTATTTTATTTGTGAGATTTATATAAATGCATGAGGATTTATTCATGGAAAATGCTAGGTTTCCGGAATTTGATTCCAAAATTTTTTCCAAATTACATGTGTTATTGCCTATAATTTTAATGGAACCGCCAAGGTGACATCAATGTCACCCCGATTAAAATCATTCATAGTGTCAACTCATTCATGCCAAATCATTAGGGAATTTTTTTTGGTTCCCAATTCGGATAACTAGCACTACTCTTTATTCATTTATGACAACTTAGTAGTAGAGATCTCTAACATGTCTAGTATTAATTTAACTGACAATCAATAACAGGACCTCTTATAATTTGTTCTTTTTTTTCATTTTTATGTGGGATAATCATGTACGATGGTTGTAGCATTTAATATGTTTGAAGCTTTATTATACAAAATAATTAATAGGTTTTATGAAAATTTTGAATGAATATATCACTTTTTCTTACGAGTAAATTTAGGAATACAAAATTATGTATAAAAAATTATACAAATTATGTGGTAATGGTAACATGATAAATGAGATGTTTTTATTAATTGATGTACATAATACACATGAATTCATTACATTTAATTAAATTATAAATATTAAAAATAAAATATATATATATATATATATATATATATATATATTTTTTTATAACTCTTTTTTACACAATTTAGTACCTTTACCATTTTCCTTTTCTTATTGCATGTAATTTAACGTTCTAGCCAATAGAAACTAGCAGCTTCATTCTTCCTTTTTTTTCCCCAAAATTTGCAATTCTTTTTTCTTTTTCTCACAATTTGCAATTCTTTTTTTGCCAAATCAAAATTTGCAATATAAGTTAGAGGTAGAACAAAAACATGAAGGGGCCAGATTTTTTATAAAAAATATCAGATTTATATTTTTCAAAATCAAATTGGACCAGTTTTTTCTAAAATGGAGTGGGATTAGACCAGGCCCGATTTTCTCTAAAATTTCTGGCCGGATTAGATTTTTTCAAACAATTTTAAAATTAATATTTTTGACTTTTTGTATAACTATTTAATGATTTTTTTTGGATTTTATTAAAAAAATTTAACTTTTATTCGAGATAATATTTAAAACTTGAAAACTTTATTCAAGATTTTTTCAATTTTATAAAAAGTTGAAAAAGTATGAGTTCAATTTTTTCAATTCAATTTTATAAAGACGGGACCAGGCTTTTCCCAAATATATTTTAACTATCTTCTACCATGCTTTCAATAGTCTTTCTCACCTTTGCATTTTTCATCTCTCACGTGTTTTGCAGGGAAAAACTCCCTCAAAATTAAAGGACTAGACTAATAGAAAAAGGAAAGAAAAAAAATTGATTTGGTTCACTTAAATAATCCTTTAAGCATAATACACAATTGGGTAGAATTCTTAAAAATCAAAGAATTAGATCAATAAAAAAAAAGTAAAACGTAAATAAATTTGATTAGATTCACATCAATGATCTGTTAAGCATAATATAAAAATTGTAAAATTGACAACTTGAATTAAACATAATAGTCATTAAAAATTATTATACTATATTTCATTGCCGACCTATTAGGAATATTTAATTTACAATTTGAAGGAAGAGTGGATGATTTCTTTATATTTTTAGTGATACTCCTTGATGATTCAACTCCCTTTTGACCATCTTCTGATGTACCACTCTCTGTACATGAGATGTAATTCCGGGATTCAAACTCCATGTCTTCATAATTTACATCTTCATTGTCAGACATCACTCCGTCCAGATCATTTCTAGCAGATATATAAGTTCCTCATCTGGCCAAGGAAGTCACCTCCTGATCAGGCACAACAAGTTTTGCTCTTGCAACACTTGAATCCCAACAAATCAAATGGTTTATGAGGAAGAAATGAATGGGGGATATGAAGAACCAACAAAAATATTTATAAAATTTCTGATCGAATGGTTTATGTAGGGACAGAGTTTGTATATTTATACTAAAAAGTAATCTGTTTCAATCGTGTAACTGACAGAAAAAGTAGTTTATCGAACATTCTAGAGACATACAATAAGAGCCCGTTTGGCTTTCATTTAAGCCAAGTGCAGAAAGTTTTAAGTCATTTTTAACATATTTTGGTACCAAATTCTAAAGTGGATTTAAAGTTGTTTAAAGCCCATAAGTGAAAAGGTACTTTAAACTTATGACATTCTCGGAGTTAGATTGGTTGGTGTATCACTGTCAATTTTTTTTCTTTTAAAATTTTTAAATGTTGATGTGTGAGTTTAATTACAATATATTTTGTCTCTTCATTTTAGTTTATTATATAATAAAAAAAATTAATTTTAAATCAAAAGTGATTTTAAGCCAAAATTTATGAAACACTAAATGAATTTTAAGTAAAATTATCCAAACAGTCATATTTAACTTAAGAATAGAAATTTTACTTTTAACTTAAAGCAAAAATATTGAACTTTAAATCATAAATAACTTATTTTAACTATCTAGAAGATTCGAGATATATGAAATAAGAGCGTGCTCGATTGGTTTAACGTTGATGGCGACAAGGCACGCTTCTAGAGGTGAGATTTTTCAAAATTCAAACGGCAAACAGACAGGAGATCTAGATCGGAGAAGCTTTCGATCTAATAGGAATGATGGAAGAATAGTGAAGATGGACAAAGGGGAAGTCATATTGAGGGACTCTATTGAAGGAAACAAGGATATTGTGGACAAGGAGGTATTGTTTCGCTTTAGAACAGGGGAGAAACAAGCTATAACAGAGGCGCTGAATCAAATTCACTGGAGGAGTCTAAAAGCAAAAAGGGACGGTGTCAATTCTCAAGTAGGTGATGGGTATAAGCTTAAATAAGGATTGATACTTACTGCTAGTAAGACTTATGCTGAAATTGTGAAAACAAAGGTGGATTCTGGGGATGGAAATATGGCGAATGAATGGAAAAAAGTTCAAAAGAGGAAGTCTAAAGAACCCAAAGAGAATCTGAATGGAAGGATAGAAGAAAGCACTATCTTTATGGTGAACATACCGCTAGAGACCACTTCGAAGGAGCTTTGGGATCTCTTCAAATCTTGCGGTAAGATAAAAGATATCATACTACCTAGAAAAAGAGAAAAGAATGGGAAGCGAATTGGTTTTGTTAAAGTTTCAGGAGAGACAGAAGCTGGGATGATAATAAATAATGTTAAGGAAAAAGGAGGATCGGCAAATAAAGTTGTGTTAAAAGAACTCACATCCTTTTTTTTCTTGCAAAACAACTCTTGTTGCCAATAAATAAAATTGAAACTCAAAAATTAAAGACAAAGTTGTGTAAATAACTAAAAATATTAGTAACAACCACATCAAGCTGTTATATACGATATATATCTTTAATTGAATTGCTCTGTACCTTGGTAATGTGAAGGACTGTATGAATTATATTAATTCTAAGTGGATCAATCATAGTAGAAAACATACATCTCTTTGAATTTTGATAAAAAAAACATTTTACATGATAAATGTGGAAGATATGAATGGGCAATTTGAAGAACAAACATCTCTAATTGTGAATGGTGTCTAGGGAGAAACAAAGTTTGTAACACATATATTTATACGTACAAATTTAGTCCGTTAACTGACAGAAAAGTATATTATGTATGAACGACGAGACATATCGAGTTATCAGAGTAAACACTGTCCAGAACATTCTAGATAGCCTGCCAACATGTATATTTAACTAAATTTATATGTTAATTTAAAAATTGAAAACCCTCTATTTTGCTTTAAAAGTTAATAGAAATTTTATTTTGATGATGTAAAACCTTCAACTTCAATGATGCCAACACGAACTTCTTTTATTTATTAAAAGTATGATGGGAAAATTTTATTTTTAAAGATTAACATATGTTTTACAAAAAGACATATTAAATCTTCTTATTAAATTATAAAACTATAAAATAATGCTAATAATGAGAAATAATTTATTTATTAAAATAGATGTGATTGAAATCTTTTAATATATTGACAAAAAATATTATCAATCGCCAAAAAAAGTTATTTATAAATTTTTTTTTAATAAGAATAGTAAAGATTTTAATTGTTAGATCTTAACAAAATTTTCTAAATGATTAAAATTTTCCTACAACAAATAAATATGAATATGAATGAATAGTGTAACTAGAAAAAAAAATTTTGAATGACATATTATTATATTTAGTAAAAGAGTGTCAAATTTGATAGAAAACATTATCCCTAAAATAAGTTTAAACAGTTTAAAAGAAGATTTTAAAAGGTTATGATAATAATATTAATTTTAAAATACACTAAAAAAAATAGGAAATTTTAATAGTGTGAAATTATAAACATAACAATCGAAAATTGATAATGTAATATTAAATTTACCCTAAAATGATAATTAAGCTTAATAATACAAATATATAAAAAATATTTACCTTTTTAATTTTATATAACACTATTAGCATTAATGAATAACTGATTTGGGAAAAAATATAGAGTCAAGATTTCCAAAGTTATTTTCTAATAGAGAGGAGGGTTAGGTTTTTGGTTGGTACTTTGAAATTATTGATTTTGTGTTTAAAAGTATGCTTCCAGTTATTTTGCTCAAAATTCTGTTCCTTATCTAATTAAATTGTGCTTAAAGTTATTTAGGAAAAATGAAAAAGGAACCTGCTCTGAGTTTCTAGTGTGGTCCTATTTTTATTTATTTTAAGGAAGTACTTGGGTCTTAGCACTGCTTGTGTTTATGTATGCTACACCCTAATCTTATTATTTATATATGCAAGTTAAACTGATCATGTAAAAAGTTACTGTATGAAGATTCGAGTAAATAACTGGATTGATAAATGGACAGTGGGCTAGACTAATGAACTTATAGGTATATATTTAATAAATTGCCAAAATTCTAAACGGTTTGGGTTGGGTTGGGTTGAGTTAAAAAAATCCAAACCCATACCCAACCCATTAATACCGGGCTGAAATATTTTTAACCCAACCTTACTTTCAATTGAAATTAATCGGATTGGGTCGGCCGAATATAAGGTCAGTTTGGGTCGGGTTGGTCAGTTTCGCCAACCCGTGTACACCTCTGTTATGAACGAAGCAATGGTGCTTTTTAAGCTGAGGAATTTGACGAGAAATGAACAACATTTGAAACATGGGCCAAATATTTTGGTTTACTGGGCCGGTTTTTAAAACAGCTTAGGCTTCTTGTCATGCGTGGACGAAAAAACCTCGTCAATCTCATTTTGAACTCTCAAGTCTCAACAAACAATAATACTTTGTAACGAATGGGTCAGTCTCAGGATCTCACCATACATTTTAGCGGCAAAAAAATAAAAGAAAAGAAAAAAATATAAAAAATGGAAAGAAGAAAGAAAGAAAATAAATAAATAAACAAGGTGTTACAATGCAGTTTGTTGTTCATTTGCTACATACCCCGAAAATAATTTCGAAATTGTTTCTGAATACCACGTGGCATCGTTTGGTTTATGGGATTCATATTAACACATGAGGGACCCATCACATCATTGAAAAGATAACCAATCATATGATGACAACTCAACATTCGGGAATGGTTTTGGAAACGCTTTCAGAAACTCTAGCATTTCTCATATTTTAATTGAGAGCCATTTTTTACTTTAAATTAAAAAAATGTTTGTTTGTGTAATTTGTAAGAAATTGACTTAATTTGAAAACACAACTTAAAATCGAAAGTTGGTAGAAGATATTTTTTTGAATGAATTATTTTATTTTTAGAATTTGGAGTATTAAAGCCCCGCCAAAGATACTTATTTTTTTGTGGAAGTTTGAAAATGGTATTATTCCGTCGAAAGAATTTTTTAGAAATAGGCTAAACAATTTGGATATACATATGAATTTTGGTAGATGCAATCAAGCAATTGAAAGCCAACATCATATTTTTTGGACCATCAGTTTTGCTAGGAATGCATGTCAACATTTATTTAAGTGGTGGGGCTTCAAAGTTGATTGCTCAATTTTGAATATAAAAGAAGTGTGGAGTTGGATCAACTGGTTTAAAAGCCAGACCATAAAAATAGGATGGAGCATTGCAATAGTTTCAACAATGTGATCAATATGGTTATGCATGATTTTAATTGTTTAAAGGGATGAAAATTACTAATAAAGTGTTAGACTTTCTGGTTCGAAAGAGAGCCAAGAAATGGTGTGAGGTCATTGGACTCTATAAAGAGGAGGATGATCGTATTTGGGATATGAACCCTGTAGGAGCCATTATGAAACTTCAATGCCAGTGAAAGAAAATTAATAGAAATCAAGTCAGACTTAGTGGGGTTTGTAAATGGTTCTTTTTCTTTAATTAATGGGGAAAAGCAGTTAGCAGGAGTTGGTCATTTACTAAAGGATGGAGAGAGAAATCTAGTGTACATGTTCTCGGGACCTGCTTAAGCTTCTTGTGCTTATGAGGCTAAAAAAAACATTAGTTTTGATGTTACAAGCCTTATAGAGTAGTCCATGGTGTATATAAGTTGAAGTGTACAATATATTCAGGCTATATAGAGTTAGTTAATAAGGTGGTAAGGTTATTAGCAGGAGGGAAAGAGTACTGGATGGAAAATTATTTGTTTAGATTTTTGTTATTAAATCTTATCATTGTTGAAGTAAAGTATATAAGTGAAGCTTTAATAATGGGACCGATCAGTTAGCAAAAGATGGGGCTTTGAGACCACTAATTTTGAGTTCATGGTCTGGGCCGTGACTAAAGCCCGCTTTGAATTGTGAAAACTTTTGCAAATGGTGGATTTAGCTGAGCCATTAGAAATTCTGGTTATTAGAGGCGTAGGAAACGAAAGGTTAGGTGGGAGAATATAAACTATAGTTTTTTTATTATCAAAAGTATTAAACGCAAACATAATTCTGTTATTTATTCAAAGCTTAATTCTTTTATTGAGTTATTGTCGAAAATTTTATTTTAAAAGGTTGACATATGTTTAACAGAAAAATTTGTTGTATAAAAATATAAAATACTTCTAATGATGAGAAATTATTTAATTATTAAAATAAATGTGAGTGAAATCTTTTAATGTATTGATAAAAAAATATTATCAATCATTAAAAAAAGAAGTTATTTTTTAATATTTTTTAATGAGTACAGAGTTCATTTGTTAATATAAATAGTTAAAATTTTCGAACAACAAATAAATTTGAATAGTAATGAATAAGGTAATTAGATAAAAAAATGTAATTTCTAGTGACAAGTTATTGTATTATATTTAATAAAAGAATGTGAAATTATAAACATAACAATCGAAACCCGATAATGTAACCATAAAATGATTATTAAATTTAGTAATACAAACATCTAAACTATATTTACCTATTTAATTGTTAAATAATACTATTTTCTTACTCATAATTCCAAATATATGATAATGTTAATAAAATTATTTTTTAAAGATAATGATAATTAAACTAGAATAAAAAAGTATAACTAAGAAAAGAAAAATGTTAATATGTCCTAAATATTGAAGACTTGTCAATATAACATTCTATCTTTATATTCTTTTCTTGTATTAATATTATTATTTTTGCCTAATTTTTATTTTTTCTATTTAATTTGGAGGGAAGCTACGCAGGTGTACTTACAGGCTCCACCTCTGGTTGCCGAATGGATAAGGATTATCTCCTAATTTTTAGGGGATGCGAATTGAGTCCTTTTAATGGTCTATTTAATTGAAAGACACGTTCCTAGCATGATAAGTATTGAATATTTGTGATATATACATGGAGTTATTATAGGAGTGGGATTTGGGAGTTCTACTTCGAATAGGACTCTACTAGGTGGCTAGCTAAATTAGAGATAAGTAATATATCTGATTAAAACTCTCTTATTTTGTGGCTTAATCAACAAGAAAAGGATTCCTAACCTAAAAGAACTACATTAGGGCTTGATTCCTATAAATAGGATATGTAGGCAATTAGCGAGGGGTTCGATTTTTTACTTTTTTCGATACACAAGGCACGTGTACCCTGAGTAATCACATTCTGGGCATATTTGGTCGGAGATCTTTGCCATTGCTATCTAGTGACCTTGCTAATCCAGCCTTTTAAAGACTAAACACCATTATCAGGTTCCGCTGTCCTATTTTGTTACAGCTATTCGGTTTGTTTAATTATCCGAAAACCAAGGATAATTTATGTTATTCTAGCGAGGCTATCTCGGGGTATTGTGTGAAATTTTTGGACAACATTTTTGGCGCTAGAAGGAGGGGCTTTCTCTCTTAAAAAATCAGTTGGTGAATCAATGTTGAAAAATTCCGAACCTGTTCGAACGCCGAGCGGCGAGGATGGTAGGCGTAATGCCAATCCTGATGGTGAAGTAACTGCTAAGGATATCCTTAACCATATTCAGGCTATGGATGGTAGGATTGACCAGTTGGAAAAGAAATCATCACGGAAAAAGAAAGGACAAAGAAAGCATAGGTCCTCGGAGAGGCGCTTTAGACGACGTGAAGTGATGCCAAGAAATTTGGATTTTGGGAGCGAGGAGGAACCTGAGAAGGAGGTTCGAAAAAATAATATCTCTGATGTTGAAATGGATTAGGAAAATCTTGACTCGAAGGAAAAAGGTCCTAGGGATTCCCCAACTAGAAGTGTGAGCGTATTTGATCGAGTCGGGAAGAAGCTCAATAGCAAAGATTTACGGCATGTGTTGGATGGAACGAAGGAGAAGGTGGATGGAAATGACAACCTTTAAAAGTCTCAGTCAAGGGGTTCTAAGAGCTATAGGAAGGAAAAATCTAAAGATGAGGAGCGCGCGGACTCACGATAGGAGGTCTAAGTCCACCAAGCTCCAATCAGCCGTCGGGAGTGAAGACAGCTTCAGCTCCCAAGATAGTTCAGCTCATAAGCAGAATGGAGACTCGAATGGAGACATAGATGAGAGTGATGAATACCTCTTGGATGGAGAGGATGCAAACTATAAGGTGCCTGATTTAAGGAAAGCTCTGGAAAAAATTAAAGTTGAGAAGAGGTCGACATCAGGCCTAGCTGTAGCTTCACCTTTCACTAAAAATGTCTGAGATTCACCCCTTCCACCAAGATACAGGGGGGTAGGAGATCTGAAGTTTGATGGCACCATGGATCCAGTGGAATATCTCAGGCGTTTTAGCACTGAGATGGAGGTGTATCAAGTCAGGGATCGCACAAAATGCCGGCTGTTGGCAGCTACGCTAAGGGATAATGCTCATCAGTGGTTCAAGAGGCTACCATCTAATTCAATTCGTTCCTGGAGGCAAATGAGCGAGCTCTTTGTGACTCAATTTTGGGCTACTGTGGCATTTGCACCTCCTGCTAACACTTTGGCAAATATCAAGCAAAGGGAGAAGGAAACTCTTAGAGAGTATTTTAAGCGTTTTAACGCAGAGGTGCCCAAAGTGAGGAAGGCTACAGATGAAACCTATAAAAATTTTCTGATAGCTGGGATATGGCCTGGAAGTGATTTCTAGAAGGAGCATCAAAAAGAGGAACCTGTCACGCTGGCTGATTTTTATGCACGAGCTGAAGCTCATAAAGTAGTTGAGGAATCTATGGCTAAATTTAGGTAACAACCCAACTGGTTGGTATGGGAGAAAAAGAAGCAGGTCCTACAGTCCCAGGAGAAGGAATGTGGACAGGCGTTCTTCTTACAACAGAGCTTCAGCTTCCATCAAAAGGGAAGCTGGTCGAAAGGAAAGGACAGCACCTCTAACTGTGAATGCAACTGGTTCAAGGATCTGTAGAATATAAGCCCTCACCCTTGAAGAACTACAATAAATATTCAGAGTATACCCCGTTGGCAGCACCTCTTGAGCACGTGTTTAAGGTTGGGGACAAAGCTGGAATGTTCAGTAAGCCGACTCGTATCGATCCCCCTAGGAGGAGGGACCTAGGGAAATATTTTGCATTTCATGATGCATATGGACACGAGACAGCTGGCTGTCGTCACTTGAAGGATCATGTTGAGGATTTAATCAGGAAGGGATACCTTACGGAGTTTGTGGCATAAGAGGCGAAAAAATATAAAGATGAGAAAGAAAGGAGGTAGAAAAAACGATACCTGATCATACGGCAAGGGAGAATAGTATCCGCACCATAATAGGAGGTCCATATATCGGAGGTACGAGTAGGAACTCTATGAAAAACTTTGTATGGGAGGCTAGAGGAGCTCCCCTCACTAATGTCTTCCACCTAGCTGAAAGGCCCCAAAAGCTATTTAAGGGGGAAGCTGCAGACATCACCTTTACTGAGGAGGATGCTAAACATGTACATCATCCACATAATGATGCCATGGTGGTCATGTTCTCCTTTGGGGGGATGAATGTACATCGGATCTTAGTGGACAATGGAAGCTCATGCAATATAATAGCGTATGACACCTATCAGAAAATGGGACTCTTGGATAAGGAGATGTTCCCCTCATACAACGACTTATATGGATTTACTGGAGGTCCAGTTCAGATTGTAGGACGAGTGAAGCTCCCAATCAGGATGGGGAATGAACTTTATGTGGCAACTCAAGTTACAGAGTTTATGGTAGTGAATGAAGACATATCTTATAATGCTATCATGGGTAGGCCTTTCTTGAAGGAGATGCGTGTGGTGACTTCTATCTACCATCTCTCGATGAAATTTCCAACTCCTAATAGGATTGGGTGCCTACGAGGATGTCAGTCAGATTCAAGGGAATGTTACGGTAAAGCCTTGCGTACTACTGAGCAGGCTTCAAAACATTTGCTATTGGTAGATGGTGGAACAACTGACAACTGTTATCGTTATCTTGGACTCCCAAATACTTTGGTTGAAGAGTCTTCTCAACAGAAAGGAGGGGTATGTGAGAAACAATCATGCAATGCAATTATGATTGTGCAACATCCAGAAGAAGACCCTTACGTGAATGTAGCTTCTTTTTGGGGGTAGGTACTGGAAGGGAGGTGCTCATGCTGGAGGCACCTCAACTGAAAAATGGAAACGGCAATAATGATTTTGTTGAAGGCATCATGGAAGAAGTCAATGATAGTGACTTTGAAGAGGTGGAAATTTTAGAGCAGTCGCAGGTAGAGGTACCTGAATCTGCCCAGGTGGAGGATAAAGGGAACCTAGTAGAAATTAATTTGGATCCTAGGATGCCCGAATCCAAAGAAAAGGCTGGTGTTGCAGGAGACACTGTATCTTTTATGGTGGATAACACCGATTCTAGCAAGGAGCTGAAAGTTGGAAAATAGCTGGATCTGAACATGAGGGAGGCTCTGATGAATTTCCATAGAAAAAATGTAGATGTATTTGCTTGGGATCATTCAGACATGAATGGGATAGACCCAAGGGTAATGTGTCATTGTCTTAATATTGATCCAGAAGCGAAAACGGTAAGGCAGAAAAGAAGGGCCATAGGTGGTGAAAGAACTTCTGCTTTGAGAGAAGAGGTGGACAGATTATTGGCAGCTGGTCTGGTGAGGGAGTCTTTTTACCCTATGTGGTTGGCAAATCCGGTGCTGGTTAAAAAGCCCAATGGAAAATGGCGTACTTGTGTGGATTTTACAGACTTGAATAAGGCGTGCCCAAAAGATAGCTTCCCGCTTCCTCGTATTGACCAGCTGGTGGATGCAACTGCTGGGCATGCTCTGCTGAGCTTTATGGATGCATATTCAGGATATAATCAGATTCCTATGTATGGCCCGGACCAAGAACACACCTTATATGACAATAACTTTGATCAACAATAAAAACCAACTAGATTGTAAATTTTTTATTCCTACAAACCATATCAAGTTGTTATATACGATATATATTTTTAATTGAATTGTTCTGTACCTTGGTAATGTGAACGACTGTATGAATTATATTAATTCTAAGTGGATCAATCATAGTAGAAAACATATATCTCTTTGAATTTTGATAAAAGAACATTTTACATGATAAATGTTGAAGATATGAATGGGCAATTTGAAGAACAAACATCTCTAATTGTGAACGGTGTCTAGGGAGAAACAAAGTTTGTAACACATATATTTATACGTACAAATGCAAAAAAGTATATTATGTATGAACGATTAGAACATTCGAGATATATCGAGTTATCGAGTAAACACTGTCCAGAACATTCTAGATAGCCTGCCAACATATATATTTAGCTAAATTTATATGTTAATTTAAAAATTGGAAACCCTCTACTTTTGCTTTAAAAGTTAATAGAAATTTTATTTTGATGATGTAAAACCTTCAACTTGAATGATGCCAACACGAACTTCTTTTATTTATTAAAAGTATGATGGGAAAATTTTATTTTTAAAGATTAACATATGTTTAACAAAAAGACATATTAAATCTTATTATTTTATATAATAAGAAAACTACAAAATAATGCAAATAATGAGAAATAATTTACTTATTAAAATAGATGTGATTGAAATCTTTTAATATATTGACAAAAAATATTATCAATTGCCAAAAAAAGTTAATTATAAATTTTTTTTAATAAGAATAGTAAAGAGTTTAATTGTTAGATCTTAACAAAATTTTTTAATGATTAAAATTTTCCTACAACAAATAAATATGAATATGAATGAATAGTGTAATTAGATAAAAATAATAATTTTGAATGACATAATATTATATTTAACAAAAGAGTGTCAATTTGATAGAAAACATTATCCCTAAAATAAGTTTAAACCGTTTAAAAGAAGATTTTAAAAGGTTATGATAATAATATTAATTTTAAAATACACTACAAAAAATAGGAAATTTTAAAAGTGTGAAATTATAAACATAACAATCGAAAATTGATAATATAATATTAAATTTACCCTAAAATGATTATTAAGTTTAATAATACAAATATATAAAAAATATTTACCTTTTTACTTTTATATAATACTATTAGCATAAATGAATAACTGATTTGGAAAAAAATATAGAGTCAAGATTTTCAAAGTTATTTTCAAATAGAGAGGAGGGTTATGTTTTTGGATGGTACTTTAAAATTAATGATTTTGTGTTTTAAAGTATGCTTCCAGTTATTTTGCTCAAAATTCTGTTCCTTATCTAATTAAATTTTGCTTAAAGTTATTTAGGAAAAATGAAAAAGGAACCTGCTCTGAATTTCTAGTGCTATTATCATGGTCCTATTTTTATTTATTTTAAGGAAGTACGTGGGTCTTAGCACTGCTTGTGTTTATGTATGCTACACCCTAATCTTATTATTTATATATGCAACTTAAACTAATCATGTAAAAAGTTACTGTACGAAGATTCGAGTAAACCTAATAATATATGAACTGGATTGATAAATGGACAGTGGGCTAGACTAATGAACTTATAGGTATATATTTAATAAATTCCCAAAATTCTAAACGGGTTGGGTCGGGTTGAGTTAAAAAAATCCAAACCCATACCCAACCCATTAATAACGAGTTGAAATATTTTTAACCCAACCTTACTTTCGTTTGAAATTAATCGGATTGGGTCCGCCGAATATAAGGTCAGTTTGGGTCGGGTTGGTCGGTTTCGCCAACCCGTGTACACCCCTGTTAAGAACGAAGCAATGGTGCTTTTTTAAGCTGAGGAATTTGACGAGAAATGAACAACATTTGAAACATGGGCCAAATATTTTGGTTTACTGGGCCGGTTTTTGAAACAGCTTAGGCTTCTTGTCATGCATGGACCAAAAAACCTGGTCAATCTCATTCTGAACTCCCAAGTCTCAACAAACACTAATACTTTGTAACGAATGGGTCAGTCTCAGAATCTCACCATACATTTTACCGGTAAAAAAATAAAAGAAAAGCAAAAAATATAAAAAATGGAGAGAAGAAAGAAAGAAAATAAATAAATAAACAAGGTGTTATAATGCAGTTTGTTATTCATTTTTTATATTAACACATGACGGACCCATCACATCATTGAAAAGATAACCAATCATATGATGACAACTCAACATTCGGGAATGGTTTTGGGAACGCTCTCAGAAACTCTAGCATTTCTCATATTTTAATTGAGAGCCTATTTGGGTACGGCTTAAAAATCGAACTTAAAGCCATTTTTTACTTTAAATTAAAAAAATGTTTGTTTGTGTAATTTGTAAGAAATTGACTTAATTTGAAAACACAACCTAAAATCGAAAGTTGGTAGAAGATATTTTTTTGAATGACTTATTTTATTTTTAGAATTTGGAGTATTAAAGCCCCGCCAAAGATACTTATTTTTTTGTGGAAGTTTGAAAATGGTATTATTCCCTCGAAAGAATTTTTGAGAAATAGGCTAAACAATTTGGATATACATATGAATTTTGGTAGATGCAATCAAGCAATTGAAAGCCAACATCATATTTTTTGGACCATCAGTTTTTCTAGGAATGCATGGCAACATTTATTTAAGTGGTGGGGCTTCAAAGTTGATTGCTCATATTTGAATATAAAAGAAGTGTGGAGTTGGATCAACTCGTTTAAAAGCCAGGCCGTAAAAATAGGATGGAGCATTGCAATAGTTTCAACAATGTGATCAATATGGTTATGCATGATTTTAAGTGTTTAAAGGGATGACAATTATTAATAAAGTGTTAGATTTTCTGGTTTGAAAGAGAGCCAAGAAATGGTGTGAGGTCATTGGACTCTACAAAGAGGAGGATGATTGTATTTGGGATATGAATCCTGTAGGAGCCATTCTGAAACTTCAATGCTAGTGAAAGAAAATTAATAGAAATCAAGTTAGACTTAGTGGGGTTTGTAAATGGTTCTTTTTCTTTAATTAATGGGGAAAAGCAGTTAGCAGGAGTTGGTCATTTACTAAAGGATGGAGAGGGAAATCTAGTGTACATGTTCTCGGGACCTGCTCAAGCTTCTTGTGCTTCTGAGGCTAAAAAAAAGCATTAGTTTTGATGTTACAAGCCTTATGGAGTAGTCCATGGTGTATATAAGTTGAAGTGTACAATATATTCAGGCTATATAGAGTTAGTTAATAAGGTGGTAAAGTTATTAGCAGGAGGGAAAGAGTACTGGATGGAAAATTATTTGTTAATATTTTTGTTATTAAATCTTAACATTATTGAAGTAAAGTATATAAGTGAAGCTTTAATAATGGGACGGATCAGTTTGCAAAGGATGGGGCTTTGAGACCACAAATTTTGAGTCAATAGTGTTATCTGGGCCGTGACTGAAGCCCGCTTTGATTTGTGAAAACTTTTACAAATGGTGGATTTAGCTGAGCCATTAGAAAGTTCTGGTTATTAGAGGCGTAGGAAACAAAAGGTTAGGTGGGAGAATATAAACTATAGTTTTTTCATTATCAAAAGTATTATTGGCCTAAGTCTACAAGTAGTGGATTTGGGGGTGTCACAGCTTGGTATCAGAGCATTAGTTATATTTTTAGGAATCGTACGAGCCAAGAATTATAACGCGATGTGAGAGTTTAGAGGTATAATACGATGTTGAGAATTTAGCACTAAGTGCTTTACACCCTTATATATCTATACGCGTATATAGTCGATTAGAACCTGTTGGTGACCGAAACTCTTTGCTTTTATAGATGTCTTCTTCAGGATCTACTGGTTTCTTTCCTATTCGAGAACCAAAGATTAATAACTATTGAATTTTAGAACTTATAAGGTTTTCCCGAGAACCGCTATTTAAACTGAGATAGATCTTTACAGGTATCTAAAACCTTTTTATTACTAGGAATAAGAGTAATCGTTTATAAAGAGACCAGAGAAAATCCCGATTTGAGTATGATTTATTTTTAGAAACCAGGAATTTGACCGAGTAATTATTTATGAATGCCTATCATAACTGTGCCAGCAATGGTGTCTGATAACTGCATTGAGACATAACATACCCTATTGTTTTCGCTCTTATAGAAAAAGATGCCACCTAAGAAAGGAAGACCCCCAAAGAATCTTCGTCCTCAACCTGAAGCGAATCAAGATTATGAGGTTCCACCTCGGAACCCAGTCCAAAATCCAAACCCGGAACCAGAGGCCACTCAGAATCCCAACTCGATGAACCTACTTATGAACTTTCTTCTTCAACATGCTTAGAACCCTCAGCCTCAACAGAACCAACATCCAGTATGAGGAATTCCACCTCTAACTCAACTGACTCAAGCTACAGTGAGTTTCAAATCATTCAAATCTTTGAACCCACCTGAGTTTAAAGGTACCACTAAACCAGTGGAGGCTAGAATCTGGTTACGAGAGATAGAAAAGATTTTTGAAATTGTAGGAGTAGAAGAAGACAAGAAGACAGTGTTTGCAACGTATATGTTAAAGGTGAGGATAATTACTGGAGGGAAGCGAAGAGAGCTATGGAAAGTAATGCGGTTATACCGTGGGTCAGATTTACAACATTGTTCCTAGAGAGGTATTTCCCCAAGTATCTGGAGAACCAGATGGAAATTAAGTTTTTAGAACTTAAGCAAGGGACGATGAATGTTGCAGACTACGAGGCCAAGTTTACAGAACTCTCGAGGTTTGTACCATATCATGTAGACACTGAGGAGAAGAGAGCAAAGCGTTTCCAACAAGGATTGAAGCCCTGGATACAGAATCGAGTCGTAATGTTCGAGATCACCAATTATGCAACCTTAATTCAGAAAGCGGCTATAGTGGAAAGTGGAAGTGAACTGTACCCGAAGGATGGACAGAAGAGGAAGTTTCAGAGCAGCGAAAGTAACTTTGTGAGAAGGATTGATAATCGGAGCGACAAGAAACCATTTGTGAAGAAGGAGGATAGAAGCAATAATAAAAGAAGGTTTGGGAATCATGACACCAGAGGAAGCAACCAGAGGTTCCAACAGCCACAGACAGTTAGTATGATGCAAGGAAGGCCACTATTACCAGAATGTAAGACATGTGGGAAGAAACACATGGACCCTGTCATCAAGAGAGCGTGAATTGTTATAACTGTGGATAAAAGGGTCACTATGCTTCTAGTTTCAAGGATAAATCTGTCACCCGTTTCAACTGTGGAAGGAAAGGTCACGTGTCTCGAGACTGTCGAAAGCCTGCGAAAGAAAATCCAGTGCCTCGACTCACAGCACCTCCCAATAATAAGCCGACAGCAAGAACCTTCAACATGACTGTAAGAGATGCCATCGATGACAACGATGTGATAGCAGGTACGCTTCTAGTAAACTCTGAGGATGCGTGTGTTCTAATTGATTCAGGAGCTACCAAATCTTTTATTTCTGAAAACTTCATGAATAAGTTGAATCTTGAGTCTGTGCCCTTAGAGGGAATTCTGAACATAGAAGTAGCTAATAAAGAAGTCATACTAGTAAACCGTTTATGTCCGAATTGTTCTATAGAGATACATGGGCAACGTTTCGACGCAGACCTAATTCCTTTTTAAGTTAGGGGAATTTGACGTAATCCTAGGAATGGATTGGTTATCACGTTATGATGCTTAAATAAATTGTCGTCGTAAGAGGGTTAGCTTAGGTGGACCTAATGGTATAAGAGTTCCGTTTCGCGGACGGAAACCGACTAAGGATTTCCTATCAATAATTCAAGCTAAAAGATTACTTCGGCAGGGATGTCAGGCCTATCTGGCTCATGTGATAGATACCGAGAAGCAGACCTCTACGATCGAAGAGATCCCTGTAGTTAATCAATTTAGAGATGTTTTTCCTGACGAGCTGCCTGGAATTCCACCAGATCGAGAGATAGAATTCACAATCGACCTAGCACCAGGAACCGCACCAATCTCAAAGGCGCCGTACAGAATGGCACTAGTGGAAATGAAGGAATTGGCAACACAATTGCAAAAATTACTAGAAAAAGGTGTAATAAGACCAAGTGTATCCCCGTGGGGAGCTCCAGTATTGTTCGTAAAGAAGAAGGACGGATCCATGTGACTCTGTATTGATTATCGTGAACTGAATAAGATGACCATCAAGAACAGGTACCCTCTCCCTCGAATCGACGATCTGTTTGACCAACTTAAGGGAGCTATACATTTTTCGAAGATTGATTTGAGGTTCGGCTATCATCAACTAAAGATCAAGCCTGAGGATATTCCTAAGACTGCCTTTAGGACCCGATATGGACATTATGAATTCTTAGTTATGCCTTTTGGATTGACGAATGCGCCAGCTGCTTTCATGGATTTAATGAATCGTGTATTCAAGAGATACTTGGATAAGTTAGTGATTGTATTTATTGATGACATCTTGATATACTCGAAGTCTCCTGAGGAACATGCTGAACACCTCCGTTTGGTTCTGGAAACGCTGAGAAAGGAAAAGTTATATGCAAAATTTTCGAAGTGTGAATTCTGGCTGAAAGAAGTTCAATTTTTAAGGAAACATTGTGAGCGGCGAAGGAATTTCTATAGACCCCACTAAGATAGAAGCCGTAGCAGATTCGGAGAGACTCAAGACTCCAACAGAGGTTAGAAGTTTCCTTGGATTGGCCGGATACTATCATAGATTCGTGAAGGATTTCTCAAAGATAGCTACGCCACTAACTCGACTCACCAGAAAAAGTGAAAAGTTTGAATGGACCCCCAAATGCGAAGACAGCTTTCAAAAAATTGAAGAAGAGATTGACTACTGCCCTAGTGTTGACCTTACCCGATGAAAAAGGCGATTTCGTGATTTTCAGCGATGCTTCTCACAAGGGTTTAGGATGTGTTCTGATGCAACACGGAAAAGTAATAGCTTACGCCTCTCGACAACTGAAGGAATATGATTCCCGTTACCCTACTCATGATTTGGAACTTGCTGCTATTGTTTTTGCCCTCAAGATTTGGAGACATTACCTTTATGGAGAGAAATGCGAGATTTACACGGATCACAAGAGCTTAAAGTATATATTCACGAAAAAGGAATTAAATATGAGACAGAGAAGATGGTTAGAGTTGATCAAAGACTATGATTGCTCGATAAACTACCACCCAGGGAAGGCTAATATTTTAGCTGGTGCTTTAAGTAGAAAGGAAAGACTCAACCTGTTGACAACCTCAGAAGAATTGGTCAAAGAATTTGAGAAAATGGAATTGGAGATTAGGGTCCCAGTCCAAAACAATGAAAGAGTTTACAACATTCAGTTTTAACCAGAGTTACTCGAGAAGATTCGCCGTTGTCAGGAGCAAGTAATGGAAGAGAGAAGATCAGAGTTGACCGGAGAAGAATTTCTGAGTTCAAAGGATGATAAGGGAATTAAGCGATTTGCATCGAGAATATGGATTTCTAATGTTACAGAGTTGAAGGATGAAATTATGAGCGAAGCGCATAACTCGAGATATTCCATTCACCCAGGGAGTACAAAAATGTATCAAGATATCAAGCTGAATTATTGGTGGCCTAACATGAAGAGAGAGATTGCAGAATGGGTAAGCAAGTGTTTGACATGTCAGAAAGTGAAAGCCCAACATCAACGACCTAGTGGACTTTTACAACCCTTAGAGATACCCGAGTGGAAATGGGAACATATTACCATGGATTTTGTCGTAGGATAGCCCCGAACTATAGCTATCCATGATGAGATTTGGGTTATTGTCGACCGACTCACTAAGTCTGCGCATTTCCTACCAATTAGTGATAAGTACTCAGTTGAAAGATTGGTGAACATATACCTAAAGGAAATTGTGGTTCGTCACGGAGTGCCTGTTTCAATTGTATCTGATAGAGATGCCCGTTTTACTTCTTTATTTTGGAAAAGTTTTCAGGAATGTCTTGGCACGAAGTTAAATTTAAGCACTACATATCATCCACAGACCGACGGACAAAGTGAAAGGACAATTCAAACAGTTGAGGATATGTTAAGACCCTGTGCTTTTGATTTCAAAGGAAGTTGGGATGAGCATTTACCCTTAGTTGAGTTTGCTTACAACAATAGTTCCCACTCCAACATATGTATGGCACCATATGAGGCATTGTACAGAAGAAAGTGTAGATCACCTCTATACTGGGATGAGGTAGGAGAAAGAAAGATACTAGGACCAGAATTACTTCAACAAACTAAACAAGCAATCGAAGTTATTCGAAAAAGGTTAGTTGCAGCTTAAGATCGACAGAGGAAGTATGCAAATCAAAAGAGAAAAGATAAAGCATTTGAAGTGGGAGATAAAGTGATGTTGAAAGTTTCACCTTGGAAAGGAGTAATGAGATTCGGAAAGAAAGGCAAGTTGAGCCCCAGATATATATGACCCTTTGAGATTCTCAAGAAGATAGGACCGCTGGCTTATCAGTTGGCCCTACCTCCAGACCTTCAGCATATCCACGATGTGTTTCATGTTTCTGCGGTAATAGAATACCATTCTGATTTCAGACATATTATAACCTACGAACCAGTGGAAATACGTCATGATTTGACCTACGAAGAACAACCAGTAGAGATCCTAGTTCACAAAGTACAAGAGTTAAGAACTAAGAAAGTAAATTTAGTGAAAGTATTTTGGAGAAACCACCAAGTTGAGGAAGCCACGTGGGAATTAGAAAGCAAAATGCGGAATAAATATCCTGAATTGTTTAGTGCATAATTTTGATTCCGAGGACAGAATCCTATAAGGGGGGAAGACTGTAATAACCGTGAATTTTCAAATAATTTTCCTACTCGATATTTATATTTTATTTAAGAGCGATGCACTAGTATATTTTAATTAGAGCATTTTTGTAAAATTTTGAAATTTTATATATTCATATGTACGTAAATATTATACTATATATATTTAATTATATTTAATTATATTTATTTGGTATTTATTAAAATTAGGAAATTTAGGAAAATAGGATTTTGTTTTGGATAGAATTTATCTTAGTAAACTGAATTATAGTCTCGTTTTAATCGGCCAGCACGAGGAGGAGACGACATAATTATTTTTCGGGGCACACCATTACTTTTCCGGATTTTACTCCTGATATTCTGCTCCCCCTTTTTATTTTTTTTCTTATCTTTAACTTTCACTAAACACTGGCACTTCATTTTGTCTCCCCCCACACGTTTTGTTCCTTTTTAAATCAAATAAATCCAAACAGAACACAAACTCACCCATTACATTTTTTTTCTCTCCTCTCCACAAAACAGAGCAGGTAGTTTATTTTTATTTTCTGTTAATTTCTTTGTTTGGTCGACTTCATTTTCTTTAAAAATCCGGTAGGCTTGTTTTGCTCGTGTTGATGGGTAGTGAATCGGAGTTAAGGGGTGATAGATTGGTTTCTGAATCGGAGAGAGAGAGGTCGGGATTGAGAGAGATGTGGTCGCATAGAGAGATTTCCGAGAGAGATTGTTGTGATGATGTTGTGTGTTGGTGAGAGAGAGAGAGAGATAGAGGTTGAGAATGAGAGAGAGATGTGAGCGGAGGGGGAGAAAGGAGAAGGCGGAGGAAGAGAGATGACAGGGAAAGAAAGCGAGGCGGGAGAAAAGAGGACGGAGAGAGATGAGAAAAAAAAAAGATTAAGAGAGATGAGAAAAAGAGAGAGAGAGAGAGATAGAGAGAGAGAGAGAGAGAGAGAGAGAGAGAGAGAAAGAGATGAGAGAGAGACAGAGAGAGATACGAGAGAGATAGAGCAGAGAGAGAGGGAGAGTGCAGAGAGGGAAAGATTCGCGTGGGAGAGTGATGGTGCGTGGGCCACACGCGCGGCGTGTTCCAGCGTGTGTCAGCGTGTGTATATTAGTGTGGGTACATATGTTTTAATCGGGATTTTTGTTATAAACGAATAAAAAAGGATTCAATCAGTTTCGCTAAAATTGGAATATTATTTAAATGGTTAGAAATAAATAATTAAAATGATAATTGATTTATTAATTAAATAACAATATTTTAGGTTTATTTGGACATAATTAGAGATTTATTGATTTATTAATAAAAGAGGGAATATTTGTAAATAAATAGAGTCAATTATGATTTTATTTTTTTTAAAAACTGATAATTAATATTTCCGGATTATTTTAATTAACCGGATCGAGTCAAATTATTTTAGAGGGTAAAATCGGATTTATATTTAATCATTTACGAGATTTAAAGGTAGATAATTGCTGTAAACCTATTTTCGTTTTAAGTCGGATTTACGGATATTAAAAATAATATATATTTTCTAGATTTTATTCCTGAGTTCGAATAAAGAATTATTTATCCAGAGATTATCTTCCGTTATTTATTATAGAGATTGTCGAGAAATATTTTAATATTTATTAGCGGTTTAGAAATACGTTATTTTGACGAATCGCTCATATTTTTTGGTTGCCATTTTTAAAGAATAATTACCGAGCTATAGATCAAAGCCAAGTTCCCGGGTAGAGTATAAATTTTATCTATATTCATTGCACTTCGAGATCAAGGCAAGTACCTTCTAACCCTCACTCCTTCTGAAATATTTCGAGAAATGTTTGGATATTATTCTTTAAAAATTATGTTTTGAATTGCCAGTTCATTGTAAAATATCCTGTTCATCATAATATTGATTTAGAAAATTTTAGAGATTTTCCCAAAATTTCGATAAATTCATAGAACATAATTTGATTGAAATACAAGGTATCTTAATTGTTTCGAGATGACCCTTAAATATTATTCAGTTATAACTACGCTCATATATCGAGGTAGTTAGATTTTATTGACTTTAATCGGATCTATTGTTCAGATCCGATAAATATTGTTTCAATATTCAAATTTGATTCATTGTTCGAATCAAATAGTTGCATTCAGAATATTGAATAGAAGAATAGTATATCATTAGAATTTCCTCTAAAATACGTACTCTAGCGAAATTGGAAGTTTTCCTTCTGAATCGAGTCGTTCTTATTATTTCAAGACGACTTCACATGAAATATTCTAATCAACGAACCTTACTTGTTCAAGGTTGTTACTTATTGTCTTGAATTGACATATTGTTCGTGTCAACGAAATAAATTAGTTCTTTTGAAAATATTGTGACGGCCTTTTGTTCAGGTCGGTCTCGTACAAAGTGTAGACTGGCAGTCGGCCAGAATCGAATAGGTATCCAAATCAGTCAATTTTTATCCGGAGGAATAATCATATAATCCACTGGTCAACATGGGAGATGGCCCATGGGTTTTCTTTCAGATCAACACGAGGAATAAACTCGTGGTATCGAAAGAGAAATATTAACATTTTGACACAATACTTGCCAGGTTGATTTTCCAACCACCTTTTTGCTAGCAAAATAATATAGTGGTACCTGCGACATAGTAGTGATCGTGCTATGGAGTATCACGGGTGTGCGGTACTTGAGACACAGCGGTTGATCTCGCTGTGGGGTATTGTAAAGGCGGAAGACCGGTATCTCAAGTTTTAAATTCCAATTTCTTTAATTCAGAGTTAAGTTGTTTGAGTTTATCCGTAAGTATTTCCATGGCATTTTGCCTGCAAACGAGTATCGTTCATAAATAGAGTTGTTTTCTTTCCACCTTCCTTGTTAGTGAGAGAGCGAGTCAGTGGACTTGCTGAGCACCTAGTTGCTCATTCTTGTGGTTGATATTGTTTTTCAATGAAGATGGAAAAAGGCGAAACCTCTCGTTTCAAGGGAAATGAGAAAATGCACCAGAGCACTGAGCTGGACTAGTGTGCTTATCTCAGAGGCGACGACGCTATCAAAGACTATTAGCATATCTTTCGACGTGTGTATTGATATCGTGTGTACTAGTTATATGTTGTAATAATTATGAGACTTGTCGATGCTTGGACTTGTGGGATGGAACCACTGTTGTACGATAAAACCTTCATGTTTATTATGCATTGTATTGTATTTTTGGATAAGATAGGTATTGACGATAAGTGGCGACCTAAGTCTACAAGTAGTGGATTTGGGGGTGTCATAATCAGGATGGTCACATAATCTTCTTCTACAGCTTGAGTCTTTTGGTTTTGTTTAATTTGGCGCTCTATTCTGCATGTTGAAAGATAATGTGGTAATGAAAAGCTGCTTGTGGTGGGCATAACTCTAGCTTGGAGCTCTTGGGGGCTTCATATATATCCATTTCTCATTACCATTAATTAGGAGCCCGGATCCTCTGTCTCCTTCTCCATGCCCCCTTCTATGTCCCCGGTATTAAAAAGTGCCCCTGGCGGGCCAATTTTAAAAAAAAATATTTTAATTTCCATTTTTCTTAAAATGGGCCCCGCGGCACCCTATTTGTACAGAAGACACAAAAAGGGGCATGAAGAAGGGGACAAAGGATTCTCACTCATCAATTAGTGGCTGAACTACGACTGATATAGGAGTTCTTATATATTAATTTAACTGGCAATCAATTAAAGGAGTTCTTATAGCTTGTTACTCCCTCCGTCCCAAAAAGATTGACACACTTTCCTTTTTGGGACCTCCCAAAATTAATGAACCTACTATACTTACTATTTTTGAACACTACTTTTCACAATTACACCCACTAGTTTTACTTCTTTTTATTAAACAAATATTATAAATACTAATGAACCCACTGCTTTATGTAACTTTTCTGACACTACCAACAGTAATTTCATGTGTTTACAGTAAAGCATAATATAGTAATACTCCCAATAATGTAAAGTCACTCGGTAGTAATATTTTATGCATTACACCTAATATTTTATAGCATCTTTCCTGAAGAAGCTGACAAAAAGTAAGCCAACTGTTATATTTTCTTAAAATGTGTGGAAAACAAATTGGCTCAAACAATACGGGACAGAGGGAGTAATTTTTATGGGTAAAATAGCTAATTGGTCACTGAAGTCACTAGTAACTTGCAAGTAGGTCACGAAGTTAAAAAAACTTTCAATCGCATCATGAAGTTACAATTAGTTTGCAATCACAACACTAAGTTGAAAAAAAATTGCACGACCGTTAAATTATGTTGACTTTTAACGGTTCTCCATTAAAAGACAACACATTTTCGGTTAGGTCACTGATTATGTGCTAATTTTCATTTAGGTCACTGACTTGAAAAAAAAAAATTTATTCAAAAAATATCTAACGAAAATATTTTTTTAAAAGATTATGTTTTTTTAAATTTAAATTGTACTCATTCAAAAAAATTAAACAAAATTGCACTTTTGGTATAACTTATTAATATCGAAAAAGATGGATCGGAAACTTGATATTTTTTTAAATATTTGTTTGCTTTTACCGATTTACTAGCATAAAATAAATGGATATGTTCAATTCTAAATTTAATTAAATTATAAATTAAATAAATGGAAAAAAAGGATATCTAAATATTTGTTCAATTGTATCGATTTATAAGCATATGGGTTAAAGCGGTGTATACAAATTAAATTTAATTAAAGTGTAATTACTTAGGAAAAATGTAAACATTCGATTTTTTTTTACCTTTTATCATTATCGAAAAAAAACTTGTTATCTTTTCGTTCAATTGTATTTATTCATGAGCATATGTATTGAATTGGTATGCATAATTTTAAATTTTATTAAAGAAAAATCATTCGGATTTTTTTTTAAAATTTAATCAGTTAAAATTAAATTTGGCTAATGACCTAATTGAAAATTGTTATCAAGTTCAGTGACCAACTTGCAAGTTTCATAGTGGCACGTCAGCATTACGTCATCTTTCCGTTAAAGTTTTTAACGGAACTGACGGCAATTACCAATTTACAAGTTTTTAAGTACTTCATTAGTTGAATGAAAGTTTTTTTAACTTCGTGACCTACTTGCAAGTTTACCCTAATTTTTATTGTTTTTATGTGGGATAATCATGTACATTGGCTCTGAGTTAATATGTTTAAAGGTTCATTATAGGAAATTAGTAACTGGTTGTATGAAAATTTTTAATGAAGGTGTTACTATTTCTTTTGATGGTCCGGATTTCCTCTAAAATGTAATGGGTACGATTAGATGTTTCAAATAAAATTATTATTTTTGACTTTTTTTATTAACTTCTTTCTGAATTTTTTGGATTTTATTGAAAAATTTAAACTTTTTTACAAGATATTTTGAAATTTTTAAAATTTTATTTAAAATTTTTTCAATTTTATAAAAGATTTGGATAAGATAGGTGTTTACGAAATTTTTATTTAAAATTTTCAAAAAATCTTTTGTTTAGATTGGATCCAAATCGGATTGGACTTAAATTCGGAATTTTTTCAAAAGATATATGATCTTAATCTATCGAATTTTTTCTAAATCGAGCCTAGATTCTTGGTCATGAATTTGGATTTTTTTTTTTCAAATCGGCCAAAATAGGATTTTTTTTTTGAAATCTATATGCGGTTACTTAAGACTGCCGGCTAAATTGTATTTTTTCACATCTAGTTTTTCGAATTTTTTGTGAATTAGATGGGACTGATTTTTTTTATTGGAATTTTTTGATGCATCTTTTACATTTAGTACTACCGGAGCCAGCTCACTAATACAAATTCTCTAAGAACAAGTCCAAGTTCAATATTATTTCCTTGTTAATATTGTAAATATTACTAAGTTCACTATATCAATTTTCATAATAGTCCTTCCTAGTACTTGTTTTTTTTTATTATTTTAAAAATAATTTTGAATTTTGACTATGTACAAGTAAAGGAGAAAATAAATATTTTTTGGATAAAAATAATATAACGGATAATTAAGGATTATAAATAAAAAATAAGTTACGTATTTTAATTTTTTAAAGTAATTCTTAGGAAATTGTTTTATATTGAATTTCTCAAAATTTTATATGATCGGCTTATTTAGCTTAGAAGACTTGTTACACTTGAAATTGTTTGCTCTTGTATTACAAGATTAAATTAAAAAGAAACTAAAATCATTTATGGTCTTTGAAAGGGTAACTGCATCTGAGGGGCAAACCAACAATTTTGTTCTATCTTGTGTCATGCTTTCAATATGGAATCTTTCTCAAAAAATAATATGCAACTGTATTTAAAATACTGTAATGGTTATTGGCAAATAATAACTTAAACTGAAAACAAAACCAATACTTGAATGTATAATAACAATAATAAATAAAATCACTTGGTACTTTAATTATCACCTTCTATCTAACAACTTTTTATTTGCTTTGCATAAAATGCCTCTCATAAGTTCTCAATTCGTGCAAGGAGTTGCTATTAACTTCTAGAGTTTGAGCTCACAGGCACCCAATCAGGCATAGGCTTTTGAACTGGGTCGGGCCAATGGTGACTTTATTTTCCAGCACTTGCAGCAGTTGAATCCCAACCAACTAAATAGTCCTGAATCATCAAGAAAGTACCATTCAAACATAGGATACTTGAATATATAAAACAATGATATTTTAGTAGTTCATATATCATTGGGACAATTCAATATTAAGCTGTAATATTAAAACTAAAAATATTAGTAACAACCATATCAAGCTGTTATATACGATATATATTTTTAATTGAATTGCTCCGTACCTTGGTAATGTGTATAAGTTATATTAATTCTAAGTGGATCAATCATAGTAGAAAACATACATCGCTTTGAATTTTGATAAAAGAACATTTTACATGATAAATGTGGAAGATATGAATGGGCAATTTGAAGAACAAACATCTCTAATTGTGAATGGTGGATAGGGAGAAACAAAGTTTGTAACACATATATTTATACGTACAAATTTAGTCCGTTTCAATCACGTAACTGACAGAAAAGTATATTAGAACATTCGAGATATATGGAGTTATCGAGTAAACACTGTCCAGAACATTCTAGATAGCCTGCCAACATATATATTTAACTAAATTTATATGTTAATTTAAAAATTGAAAACCCCCTACTTTTGTTTTAAAAGTTAATAGAAATTTTATTTTGATGATGTAAAACCTTCAACTTGAATGATGCCAACACGAACTTCTTTTATTTATTAAAAGTATGATGGGAAAATTTTATTTTTAAAGATTAACATATGTTTAACAAAAAGACATATTAAATCTTATTATTAAATTATAAAACTATAAAATAATGCTAATAATGAGAAATAATTTATTTATTAAAATAGATGTGATTGAAATCTTTTAATATATTGACAAAAAATATTATCAATCGCCAAAAAAAGTTAATTTTAATTTTTTTTTAATAAGCATAGTAAAGAGTTTAATTGTTAGATCTTAACAAAATTTTCTAAATGATTAAAATTTCCCTACAACATATAAATATGAATATGAATGAATAGTGTAATTAGATTAAAAAAATAATTTTGAATGACATATTATTATATTTAGTAAAAGAGTGTCAAATTTTATAGAAAACATTATCCCTAAAATAAGTTTAAACCGTTTAAAAGAAGATTTTAAAAGGTTATGATAATAATATTAATTTTAAAATACACTACAAAAAAAATAGGAAATTTTAAAAGTGTGAAATTATAAACATAACAATCGAAAATTGATAATGTAATATTAAATTTATTAAGTTTAATAATACAATATATAAAAAATATTTACCTTTTTAATTTTATATAATACTATTAGCATAAATGAATAACTAATTTGGGAAAAAATATAGAATCAAGATTTCCAAAGTTATTTTCTAATAGAATGGAGGGTTATGTTTTTGGTTGGTACTTTGAAATTAATGATTTTGTGTTTTAAAGTATGCTTCCAGTTATTTTGCTCAAAATTCTGTTCCTTATCTAATTAAATTGTGCTTAAAGTTATTTAGGAAAAAAGAAAAAGGAACTTGAGTTTCTAGTGCTCTTATAGTGGTCCTATTTTTATTTATTTTAAGGAAGTACGTAGGTCTTAGTGCTAGTGTTTATGTATGCTACATCCTAATCTTATTATTTATATATGCAAGTCAAACTAATCATGTAAAAAGTTACTATATGAAGATTTGAGTAAACCTAATAATATATGAACTGGACAGTGGGCTAGACTAATGAACTTATAGGTATATATTTAATAAATTGCCAAAATTCTAAACGGGTTGGGTTGGGTTGGGTTGAGTTAAAAAAATCCAAACCCATACCCAACCCATTAATACCAGGTTGAAATATTTTTAACCCAACCTTACTTTCGTTTGAAATTAATCACGTTGGGTCGGCCGAATATAGGGTCAGTTTGGGTCGGGTTGGTCGGTTTCGCCCACCCGTGTACACCCTGTTATGAACGAAGCAATGGTGCTTTTTTAAGTTGAGGAATTTGACGAGAAATGAACAACATTTGAAACATGGGCCAAATATTTTGGTTTACTGGGCCTGTTTTTGAAACACCTTAGGCTTCTTGTCATGCGTGGACCAAAAAACCTGGTCAATCCCATTCTGAACTCTCAAGTCTCAACAAACACTAATACTTTGTAATGAATGGGTCAATCTCAGGATCTCACCATACATTTTACCGGCAAAAAAATAAAAGAAAAGCAAAAAATATAAAAAATGGAAAGAAGAAAAAAATAAAATAAATAAATAAACAAGGTGTTACAATGCAGTTTGTTGTTCGTTTACTACATAGCCCGAAAATAATCCCGAAATTGTTTCTGAATACCACGTGGCATCGTTTGATTTGTGGGATTCATATTAACACATGAGGGACCCATCACATCATTGAAAAGATAACCAATCATATGATGACAACTCAACATTCGGGAATGGTTTTGGAAACGCTTTCGGAAACTCTAGCATTTCTTATATTTTAATTGAGAGCCTATTTGGCTACGGCTTAAAAATCCGACTTAAAGCCATTTTTTACTTTAAATTAAAAAAATGTTTGTTTGTGTAATTTGTAAGAAATTGAATTAATTTGAAAACACAACTTAAAATCGAAAGTTGGTAGAAGATATTTTTTGGAATGACTTATTTTATTTTTAGAATTTGGAGTATTAAAGCCCTGCCAAAGATGCTTATTTTTTTGTGGAAGTTTGAAAATGGTATTATTCTATCGAAAGAATTTTTGAGAAATAGGCTAAATAATTTGGATATACATATGAATTTTGGTAGATGCAATCAAGCAATTGAAAGCCAACATCATATTTTTTGGACCAGCAGTTTTGCTAGGAATGCATGGCAACATTTATTTAAGTGGTGGGGCTTCAAAGTTGATTACTCAAATTTGAATATAAAAGAAGTGTGGAGTTGGATCAACTGGTTTAAAAGCCAGGCCATAAAAATAGGTTGGAGCATTGCAATAGTTTCAACAATGTGATCAATATGGTTATGCATGATTTTAAGTGTTTAAAGGGATGAAAATTACTAATAAAGTGTTAGATTTTCTGGTTCGTAAGAGAGCCAAGAAATGGTGTGAGGTCATTGGACTTTACAAAGAGGAGGATGATTGTATTTGGGATATGAATCCTGTAGGAGCCATTCTGAAACTTCAATGCCAGTGCAAGAAAAGTAATAGAAATCAAGTCAGACTTAGTGGGGTTTGTAAATGGTTCTTTTTCTTTAATTAATGGGGAAAAGCAGTTAGCAGGAGTTGGTCATTTACTAAAGGATGGAGAGGGAAATCTAGTGTACATGTTCTCGGGACCTGCTCAAGCTTCTTGTGCTTATGAGGCTGGAAAAAAAAAGCATTAGTTTTGATGTTACAAGCCTTATGGAGTAGTCCATGGTGTATATAAGTTGAAGTGTACAATATATTCAGGCTATATAGAGTTAGTTAATAAGGTGGTAAGGTTATTAGCATGAGGGAAAGAGTACTGGATGGAAAATTATTTGTTAATATTTTTGTTATTAAATCTTAACATTATTGAAGTAAAGTATATAAGTGAAGCTTTAATAATGGGACGGATAGTTAGCAAAAGATGGGGCTTTGAGACCACAAATTTTGAGGTCATGATGTTATCTGGGCCGTGACTGAAGCCCACTTTGAATTGTGAAAACTTTTGCAAATGGTGGATTTAGCTGAGCCATTAGAAAGTTCTGGTTATTAGAGGTGTAGGAAACGAAAGGTTAGGTGGGAGAATATAAACTATAGTTTTTTTATTATCAAAAGTATTATTGGCCTAGGAAGTACTGTGGATACGGCTAAGGGTTATTGAGAAGGCTAATATTAATTATAAGCCTATACGTACCTTTATATTCCCTTAGCAGTGCAGTTTTACTCTTCACAATTCTGTAAAAAGTTAGAAGAAAAAATAGAAATAAGGGCAAAGTCCTAGAATGAAGGAAGAGGAAGTGGGAATTATGGAATTGGTAGATGCAGGAGAAGTGGGAAATGTGGAATTGGTAGATGCTTCTCTGGAGAATGCCAAGAAAAGGATTTGTGAAGGTCAATGTGCATCCATGCTTTTTTGATGAGCCTCTTCCTAATGGAAATTGAACAGGTATTTGGTATGTTATTCGTAATTAGTTGCATGTTCTTTAAGGATCCAGGAAAGTAGGACAAATGAATTCTATGCAATGTTTGTTCGGCTTTGAAGGGCTTTTTTGGAAAACTATACTTAGCTTGTTTGGAGACAGACAATGCAGGAACTTATTGGGAATGGAGGTTTTCTGATGGTGGTGTTATTCCAGAGCACAATTATGTGGTGAATCAGCTTAATTAGAGGAAAGCAGATAAGAACTAGATTTTTGAAATCAAAACAATAACGAAGGAAGCGAATGAAATGGCAAGATATCTAGCTCATCATGGTGCGCATACTTGGATTAGAATGATGATCATTGAAGCCTCTTTTTGCAGAATTCGTGAGATCTATGGGACCAGATACTTTGGATGAGCAGTTTGAAGAAGTTCCAGAAGATGATTTACAGGCTGAGATTGCAGTGGAGGAAGAAGTAATGGATGTGGAAGATGAGTGCTTTCTTTTTTTGTTTTTTTGAATTATAACTGATTTAGTTATGGGGCTATCTAAATTATTGGGTTAGTTATTTGGGGGCCTTTGGGTTAAAAGTCTTTTGGACTAGTGGTTTGTTTCTAGCTATGAATAGTAGTACGGATTATTGATCTGGATAATTGTAATGGTTGGGCTAGGTCCAATTATCTAATAATTCTTTTTTTTCTGTGCTTTCCAAAAAAAAAATAATTCAAATAAACAATTTATTAAGTTTAATTTTATTTTTTCAATTTTAATAATTCATAAATTACTCATAATACAAAAATACCTAATTGATTTAAAATTTTAACTTTTTTATCACTTTAAATCATAAATAATAATTTAAATTTAATAGCGGTGTGCTTAATTAGACTTGTGAAATTAGGTTAATTAACCGGTCAAAATTATTCTAATCCAATAATAAGATCAGTTTGTAAGATGTATGTTGAGACTCGCCCATCCTTACATACTATGTGGCTAAATGGCAAGAATGAGGACGTTGAGCATGAGAACGACTGAACGAGGAATAAGAGATTGTATTTGTGGTCAAATAAGCGTACTTCTCATAGACTATGACGAGGATTTACATAATTTTGATGAAAAAAAACATGTTAATGCACAAATCATGTTTTTTTGGCATCCATTTCTTAACTCTTTAAAGAAACTTGAACATATTTCCTTTTTTTTTATGAATTAGACTTCGTTTGGTAAATCTTATTTTTCAGAAATAAATTATTTATTCTGGAAAAAAGTACGTAAATATGTAATTTTTTCGGAAATAAGTAACTTATTCTGCAAGATAACGAATATTAAATTCCCATACACATTTTTCTCTAAGAAAAAGTATGTAAATATGATATTTTTTCTGAAATAAGTAACTTATAAGTTCGATTTAAGATTTGGCAAATGGGACCGTTCCCACTTAGTTTATTTATATTATTTACCACGTGACCACGTCAAGTGTACGAACATACTTTTTATATAAAGTGTGGTTAGCTTCTAAAAGCCCTCGCTTTGCACTTTGAGTTGATGTTCTTGAAGTCTCTTCGGTTCGTGTTTAATAACCAGGGTACGGCCATTTTAGTGTTAACATTGGAGTATAATTCTGAAGATGTGGTAATGAAGCTGGTTATTGTGGGCATAACACTGGCCTGGACTGGAGCTCTTGGGCTTTACATCCATTTATCATTGCCATCCTAGTGGCTAAATTGCTGCTGATACAGGCTTATCCGCTTATACATTAATGCTAAATATCTCGAAAAAAATTCAAAAAAATATTAAATAATACATAACGTTATTTTATTTGTGACATTTATATAAATGCATGAGGATTTATTCATGGAAAATGCTTGGTTTCCCGAATTTGATTCCAAAATTTTTTCCAAAGATTGGATATAATTTTAATGGACCCGCCAAGGTCACATCAATGTCACCCCGATTAAAATCATTCATAGTGCCAACTCATTCATGCCAAATCATTCGGGAATTTTTTTTGGTTCCCAATTCGGATAACTAGCACTACTCTTTATTCATTTATGACAACTTAAAAGTTGAGATCTCTAACAATTCTAGTATTAATTTAACTGACAATCAATAAGAGGACCTCTTATAATTTGTTCTTTTTGGTCATTTTTATGTGGGATAATCATGTACGATGGCTGTCACATTTAATATGTTTGAAGCTTTATTATACAAAATAATTAACTGGATTTATGAAAATTTTGAATGAATATATCACTTTTTCTTAAGAGTAAATTTAGGAATACAAAATTATGTATAAAAAATTATACAAATTATGTGGTAATGGTAACATGATAAATGAGATGTTTTTATTAATTGACGTACATAATACACATGAATTCATTACATTTAATTAAATTATAAATATTAAAAATAATATATATATATATATATATATATATATATATATATATATATATATATATATATATAACTCTTTTTTACACAATTTTTTTTTAGACAATTTAGTACCTTTACCATTTTCCTTAGCTTATTGCATGTAATTTAATGTTCTCGCCAATAGAAACTAGCAGCTTCATTCTTCCTTCCCCCCAACCCAACCCAACCCAACCCAACCCAACCCAAAAATTTGCAATTCTTTTTTCTTTCACAATTTGCAATTCTTTTTTTGCCAAATCAAAATTTGCAATATAAGTTAGAGATAGAACAAAAATACGAAGGGGCCAGATTTTTTATAAAAAATATAAGATTTATCAGATTTTTCAAAATCAGATTGGATCAGTTTTTTCTAAAATGGAGTCGGATTAGACCAGGCCGGATTTCTCTAAAATTTTATTAGATTTTTTCAAACAATTTTAAAATTAATATTTTTGACTTTTTGTATAACTATTTAATGAATTTTTTTGGATTTTATTAAAAAAATTTAACTTTTATTCGGGATAATATTGAAAACTTGAAAACTTTATTCAAGATTTTTTCAATTTTATAAAAAGTTGATAAAATATGAGTTCAATTTTTTCAATTTAATTTTATAAAGACGGACCAGGCTTTTGTACCAATTTCTCAAACTGAATTTTTCCCAAATTTATTTTAACTATCTTCTACCATGCTTTCAATAGTCTTTCTCACCTTTGCATTTTTCATCTCTCACGTGTTTTGCAGGGAAAAACTCCCTGAAAGTTAAAGGACTAGACTAATAGAAAAAAGCAAAAAAAAAAAAAAATTAATTTGGTTCACTTAAATAATCCGTTAAGCATAATACACAATTGGGTAGAATTCTTAAAAATCAAAGAATTAGATCAATAAAAAAAAAGTAAAACGTAAATAAATTTGATTAGATTCACATCAATGATCTGTTAAGCATAATATAAAAATTGTAAAATTGACAACTTGTATTAAACATAATAGTCATTAGAAATTATTATACTATATTTCATTACCGAGTGATTACAGGAATATTTAATTTACAATTTGAAGGAAGAGTGGATGATTTCTTTAGATTTTTAGTGATACTCCTTGATGATTCAACTCCCTTTTGACCATCTTCTGATGTACCACTCTCTGTACATGAGATGTAATTCCGGGGTTCAAACTCCATGTCTTCATAATTTACATCTTCATTGTCAGATATCACTCCGTCCAGATCATTTCAAGTTTTGGTCTTGCAACACTTGAATCTCAACAAATTGCAAATAGTCCTGAATCATCAAGCAAATTTAAACTTAGGATACTTGAATATATAAAACAAAGATATTTAGTAGTACAAATATCACCATCTAACTTAATCATCCGCCTAATCACAGTATAATATTCTATGTTATTTAAAACTCCACTTGTTATTTTTTTGTATAGAACTCCAAAAATATAACTAGACCATGTAAAGTACACAAGCACATTTTATATGTACTTTGATCAAAAATAAAAATCAACTGGATTGTAAATTATTTGCCCCTACAACAACTAGATTGTAAATTATTTGCTCCTTTTTCTTGCAAAACTTCTCTTGTTTCCCATAAATAAAACAATAGTTTTATTAGTGTTGTGTAAATAACTAAAAAAATTAATAACAATCATACAAAACTGTTAAACAATGTATATTTTTGATTGAATTATATGTAATGTACCTTGGTGATGGGATGGACGGTATGAATTATATTACTTTTAAGTGGATCAATCATTATAGAAATATACATCTCTTTGATAAAAAAAACATTATAATAAGGTTATGAATGATAAAAGAACATTATAATAAGCTTATGAATATTTTACACTATATATGAGGAAGAAATGAATGGGGGATATGAAGAACCAACAAAAATATTTATAAAATTTCTGATCTAATTGTGAATGGTTTATGTAGGGAGAGAGTTTGTATATTTATACTAAAAAGTAATCTGTTTCAATCGTGTAACTGACAAAAAAAGTAGTTTATCGAACATTTTAGAGACATAGAAACATTCTAGAGACATAGAGACATACAGTAAGAGCCCGTTTGGCTTTCATTTAAGCCAAGTCCAGAAAGTTTTAAGTCATTTTTAACATATTTGGGTACAAAATTCTAAAGTGGATTTAAAGTTGTTTAAAGCCCATAAGTGAAAAGGTACTTTAAACTTATGACATTCTCGGAGTTAGATTGGTTGGTGTCTCAGTGTCAATTTTTTTTCTTTTAAAATTTTTAAATGTTGATGTGTGAGTTTAATTACAATATATTTTGTCTCTTCATTTTAGTTTATTATAAAATAAAAAAAATTAATTTTAAATCAAAAGTGATTTTAAACCAAAATTTATGAAAAACTAAATGAATTTTAAGTAAAATTATCCAAACAGTCATATTTAACTTAAGAATAGAAATTTTACTTTTAACTTAAAGCAAAAATATTGAACTTTAAATCATAAATAACTTATTTTAAACTAATCCAAACGAGCTCTAAGTAACTATTTAGAAGATTCGAGATATATGAAATTTAGAGCGTGCTCTAAATTTTATTCATAAAATATACTCAAACTCCTCGTAATTTTATTAAAAATAAACTTTTTGCGTTACTTTAGCTTTTTTTTTCTTTTTTTTTGCTATTTTCTTTGTTTTAATATGAGAGATCTACAAGAATCAACATATACAAGGATTACATAAAAAAACTGAAAAAGTAAATAAAGGTGAAAATTCCTAAATTAAGAATGGGTTTTCTGATGTGTATCTAAGACATATTCAAATAAAGTTGGTTAATTTTAATTGGTTAATATTTTTGTGCATACAAACCATTATTATTATTATTGCAAATAAATCAATCAAAAAATACCAATTTAGATGGGTACACATTAGAAAAGCCGAATTAAGAAATATTGGTACTAGTTTTATCATTTTTTATCTCATAAATTTCTTCATTCTTTTTGATTTTATTGGTGTTAAACTTTAAACACAAACATAATTCTGTTATTTATTCAAAGCTAAATTCTTTTATTCAGTTATTGCCGAAAATTTTATTTTAAAAGGTTGACATATGTTTAACAAAAAAATTTATTGTATAAAAATATAAAATACTTCTAATGATGAGAAATTATTTAATTATTTAAATAAATGTGAGTGAAATTTTTTAATGTATTGATACAAAAATATTATCAATCACCAAAAAGAAGTTATTTTTTAATGAGTACAGAGTTCATTTGTTAAATCTTAACAATATTCTCTAAATAGTTAAAATTTTCGAACAACAAATAAATTTGAATTGGAATGAATAAGGTAATTAGATTAAAAAAATGTAATTTCTAGTGACAAGTTATTGTATTATATTTAATAAAAGAGTGTGAAAGTTAATATAAAAAAATAAAATTAAAATAAGTCTAAATCGTTTGAAAGAAGATTTAAAAAAACTATCATAATAATGTTAATTAACAATACACTAAAAAAATAGAAAATTATTATATTGTGAAATTATAAACATAACAATCGAAACCTCATAATGTAACCATAAAATGATTATTAAATTTAGTAATACAAACATCTAAACTATATTTACCTATTTAATTGTTAAATAATACTATTTTCTTACTCATAATTCCAAATATATGATAATGTTAATAAAATTATCTTTTAAAGATAATGATAATTAAACAAGAATAAAAAAGTATAACTAAGGAAAGAAAAATGTTAATATGTCCTAAATATTGACGACTTGTCAATATAACTGCTGTGAGAAAATTCCGCAACAACACCCCAAGAGAATATCGCTGGAAGCAGGTTCGCACATCCGCAGCTTCAGCTTCGCACTACAGCTCCAGCTGTCGGAGCGGGTGGAGATTTTTGGTGTTTTTGGGCTGAATCGGCAAGGTCACCAGACAATATGGCATTAAATTCCGGCCAAGATGTGTCCGGGAAAGTATCACTAAGGTTACACGTGCCTTGTGTAGAGAGAAGTGAAATTCCGAACCCCCTTGCCAACTGCCTACATATCCTATTTATAGGAATCAAGCCCCGATGTAGTTCTTTAGGTCATGGACTCCTTTCTTAAGCAATAAGCCACGTTTTTTATGTATTTTATCCTTCCTCCAATGCTGATCTTGAAGTGTTTGTGTAGAAATAAGAGTCCTACTTCTAGTATACCACTAGAAGTCCATTTATCCATGTATTTTCATGTAATTATCCACATATATATACATATATGATGTGTATAACGTGTATATCCCATTTGATGTTGTAGAATCCATCTCAAAGTCCATCTCTTGAGTCCATTTCCGTGCTCCTAAAGTTTAGGAACAAGAGTCCTTGTCCAACTTTACTTCTGTTAGACAGAGGTGGAGCTGCAGTCGTACCTGCACCTCCGCAGCTTCCCTCAAAACAGCACTTGCACAGCTTCCCTCAAAACAGCACCTCCACAGCTTCCCTCAAAACTGCACCTGCACAGCTTCCCTCAAAACAACACCTCCACAGCTACCTCAACAACTGAACCTCCTCAAATATTACCCAAACCACCTTAATTGGGTCTCTCAATATACATGGGCCTAAAATTAAATCCATTACAAATTTTGGGCACAACAACTACCCCCCGGTTCCATGATGTCATGAAATGCGAAAGGAACCAATATAAAAGAAGAGGTCCAATCCTTCCTTACCTTCTCAGATAGATACATAGCTTCAGCATCGTACTTCCAAGCTTACATGAGCTAACTCGGCGTAAGAAACAGGAAGCACAATGCTTCCGCATAGGTACCTTAATCTGAATCCTTAAATAAAACCCTTTCGTATACCTTAGATCTCGTACAACACTCCAGCTCCAGTTATAAGCTTCCTCAGCTTCGTACCTGAACCTACTAGCTTCCGGAATTTTTCCTTTGAAAACCATAATCTGATTCCTCGAGATGCTCCTTTCTCCTGCTAAGATAACCTTTGTGTAAGAATTCCTCGTGAGCCATGCCATGGAGCTTCCGTATGGAGCTCCTACTGTTGCAAAGATACCTCAACATTCCTAACCTGAGCTACGACAATAACTAGAAATGGTGATTAGTAACAGGAGCTAAATAGCTCACCTATATAATGCATACAGCTCATACACATAGAAAACATCCATGCAAGTATGCAAGTGCAAATGATTTTGTATCTAAATCCGTTGCTGCCTCTACAATCAAGCAGAACCTTGGCGAACACACTCTTCAAGACATAATGCCACAATTTTCAGAAATTTCCACGAGCATTTCACAATGGACCTCCAAAGATTTTGTTAAGTATTTTGAGGATTTCTCCTACAATGCCCATAAATCGTGGGACTTTCCAGACCTTTCCCATAAACCTTGGGATCCTCCGAGCGTTGTAAGTTATAAGTGATTCTGTATACGTACCATAAGAGGGACCAAAAGAAGCTATAGAGACCTCCTCGATTGCTGCTATGTCTTTCAAAGTGGTTACATTATGGGGCATATAGTGTGCCTAGGTACCTACTTAACAGCTTCAGGTAGCAAGTTTGAAAACAACTTTGAAATCCATGCATTGTGCCTAGGTACCTACTTAATAGCTTCAGGTAGCAAGTTTGAAAACATCTTTGAAATCCATGCATTGTGAAAGTAAATGTATACGAAATGATGGCCTTTTTCTTTATAAATCCATGCCAACTTGTTTTCTTGAAATCATATAAAATGCGCATTTTGATAATGATAAGCTAATGCAATGCTAAAGATAATGATCCATTTGAAAAGATGAGGTTCGAATGATGTTTCTAGCTTAAGGCTATGAAAAATTTCCATCCATGTACATAAAGCATGCATGATAATGAATATGTAAAAACATGAGAGTAGAACTTATCTTTTTTCTTACGGTTCCACTTCAGATCAGGTTTGGCCGTCGAACCTACTTGGTAGAAGCTCCCTCTCTACAAGCTTATGATGAGAACCTCCATTCCAATCTGCCAGCTCTTCCACGAAAATCTGATGTACCCCCCGAGCCATTGGATTTCATTTCGATATGACATGTAAAACCTTCTCCAACATGAATCTTAAACTTGTTGAGAAGTTTAGAAGTTGTTGGCCCTTATAGAGATTCCAGCAAGAACACCCCTGAGAGGCCACCTCCTCGAATGAGCAAAGAGGGCCTTAGCGTTATCAGCTGAGATTAACCTGAGATAAGCTCCTGAGATGTGGATTCATTCCAGGATGTCCAGCTGCATCAGCTACAATTGTTAAGGGAGCTATAACTGAGTCTGCCATAAGTTTTACCCGTTATTGAGTCCTCCGTTGTATTTATTCCAACTGCCTTATGTGGGCATAAATCTTGTAGCTCAACTAGAGGTTCCCATCTTCAATCCAAGAGATAAGACATACCAATCCATGTTTATTCTATTTTGAAGTATTCCTGCACATTATTCCTTTCTAACAATGTTTAGGATCATGATCCCCACTCAAACCTACTTCTGCTCCATATTTCCATAAACCCAGCACTTTGAGGTTCCCCGTAATTCGAACCTCATAAGAAAGTTATGTCCTTCTATCCAGCCAAAGCTCATATCCGATTTTATAAATCCAAACATTCGTACATCCGCACAAACAACAACCTTCACCTAACATGCGTTCCAGCTTTCCTATAACCCTTCCTTATGAACCATCGAACTTCCTTTCCATACAATATGCAAAAATTTCTTCAGCTTGAATTCCAAATATATTAGCTAGATGTGAAGCAGCTGTTCAAAAAACCAGCAGCTGTACCTGAACCTCAACAAACCATAAGCAGTTGCAGGCAAACCTCACTCCAAAACTTATCCATCAACTTTTAAATTTATGTAGTTGTAACTCATATCGAAGCTCCACATGCCTTTAAATATCACTCCATTACCATTAGGTTTTTCCAAAAGAAAAACTATATCTTTAATATGGAAAGAGCTTCCCTTCCTCACTAAGGGTTTGATGAGCTCATGGTAAAATCCAAATATCAATCCTTATTCCAATCCATATTTCAATCCGTTACCATTCCATATTCCAATCCATATGCCATCCATTTGAGGTCCCCCTATATTGGAACCTCTCATGATAATCCACTCGGCTATCCTGTTGGAGCTTACATAAATCTTAATGCATGTCAAAACATATGTACACCTGTTTAAATTAAAATATACATGTGGCCTGTGTTCCGGCTCCCACATATTCCATCCTTTCGCCTGGCTCTCCATGTGCCTAGTATCCCTAGGATCCACATGAACCTGGTGGCACAGTTCTATTATAGCTTTCAATGTAGGATGACCTTATAGGTTTATCCATTAATCACAATCTGCGGACCTATAGCCATAGGAACTCCTCACCTCCAAGATCCGTTAAGGCACCCCGCGAACCTATTTTCGTAGGAGCTTCGCTAGCCATAATCCATTAAGACACCCCGCGAACCTATTTTCATAGGAGATTCGCAAGCCAGAATCCATTAAGGCACCCCGCGAATCTATTTTCATAGGAGCTTCGCGAGCCAGCACCAACTTGATTACACAAAAGCCTCACGGCATTACGCCTTTTCGAGGTTCAAGCGAGCGAACCTCCAATACCGAAGGACCTCATAGGTCTAGTTCAAATTCTATTCACATGTAATCCACTCATGTATAATCCACTCATGTATAATCCATACATGTTCCAATCCAATCAAGCTTCATATTATCCGTGTAATCCATATGCATATAATCCATATGTTTCCAGTCCATTAACATATAATCCATATGCTTTCAATCCATTAACCCCGGGGAGGTTCATACCTAAGAGGTCATATCTAAAAGGTTTCTACCTAGCCTGTCCATACATCCACTACCCCCCTAGTTTTTTTTAACATATGACTAACGATAATAAAGAACTAGATCCAACCATTCAAACATTCAAGATTCACACATAGAAAAAGAGAAAATAAACACATAAACATTTAATCTACATAGATCATATGAACATACAATCCACATAAGTCATGCAAATAAAGTGACACACATTTTAGTGATGACTAAACATAAACCTAAGCGTGATAGTCGTACCTAATAAACCCGTTTTATCTCTCCGAAGCCTAAAGAGGTCTACCAAATCCTTACCCAAAGGTGTCTACTAGGGAGGTATCTCCAAAATTCCATTATCCAAATCCGTCCAAGCCATGCTTGAATATCGCGAGCTAGAAAATATAGGGAAGCTCCACAAGACTGTGAACCCTAAGATATTTCAGCATGTCATGAGCCTAATCGTCCATTAAAATTGATAATCCAGATTCAAGCCCCTCCATGAAATCCATTGTTGTTTATAGGCGAATACCAATGAAGTTACAACTCACAGGTGAGTGCGAATGAACCTGCAACTCGTACCTGCAACACCTGGTGAAAAGAATGAACCTATAGCCAGCGTGAAGCCAATGAAGCTGAACCCGTAGGTGAACACCAATACAGCTACGACTGGTAGCTGAATTAAATCAACCTGCAACCAGCAGGTGAATACCAAAGAAGCTGCTACTCATAGCTAAAACCAATCAACCTGCAAATAGCAGGAAAAATCCGAATAAGCTGCTCCAGCAGCTGAAACCAACCAACCTGCAACCAGCAGGTTAATACCAAGGAAGCTGCTCCTGTAGCTAAAAACCAATCAACCTGCAACCAGCAGGTTAATACCAAGGAAGCTGCTCCTGCAGCTGAAACCAATCAACTTGCAACCAGCAGGTTAATACCAAGGAAGCTGCTCCTGCAGCTGAAACCAACCAACCTGCAACCAGCAGGTTAATAGCAAGGAAGCTGCTCCTACAGCTGAAACTAACCAACCTGCAACCAGCAGGTTAATACCAAGGAAGCTGCTCTTGCAGCTGAAACAAATCAACCTGCAACCAACAGGTTAATACCAAGGAAGCTGTTCCCGCAGCTGAAACCAATCAACCTGCAACCAGCAGGTTAATACCAAGCTGCTCCTGCAGCGGAAACCAACCAACCTGCAACCAGCAGGTTAATACCAAGGAAGCTGCTCCTGCAGCTGAAACCAACCAACCTGCAACCAGCAGGTTAATACCAAGGAAGCTGATCCAGCAGCTGAAACCAATCAACCTGCAACCAGCAGGTAAAATCTGAAGAAGCTGCTCCAGCAGCTGAAACCAACCTGCAACCAGCAAGTTCTTACCGAGGAAGCTGCTCCTGCAGCTGAAACCAATCAGCCTGCAACCAGCAGGTAAAATTTAAAGAAGCTGCTTCAGCAGCTGAAACCAATGAACCTGCAACCAACAGGTAAAATCTGAAGAAGCTGCTCCAGCGGCTGAAACCAATCAGCCTGCAACCAGCAGGTAAAATTTGAAGAAGCTTCTTCTGCAGCTAAAACCAATCAACCTCCATCCTCTTAACAAGAAAGCTGTCAATGATAGTGCCTTAGGGGGAGCTACATCTTGATAGATAACAATCTCCTTGTAAGGTTCACCTTCAAAACTGAGGTGAATATTTCGCTCATGTGCGATCCAGGTTGCCTTTCGATCCTTCAGATTTCGTTAAAATTACCGACATCTGCAAATTTTGAGATGGTGTCTTTAGTCACACCTGATTTCCTTCCACTACCTTAGCAAGCAAAGATGTAGCTCCACTATTTCTTGAGCTTTCATAGCTTCCGGTGATTTTTCCCTTGAGAGGTTCTTGCTTACATGCCTTTAACATGGTTTCCATTCTGCATCCGTCGATTGGTAGGTAGCTCCATATGTGAACCTCCCACCACTTCCTTTAATAACCAAGAGGTTGTTCGTATCTCCTTCTTTGTCCAGTGGCATCTTCTGCAATTCGTTCCATGAGGTATTCCCAAATTCCAGCTTCCAATATTCGAGAAGCTTATAGCACGAGAACCCCTTTGTGAGACACCTTCCAACTTATCGTGCCTTATCATACCTACGGGGCTTGCAGTATGTGAACCTCCTCAAGATTCTTCATCATGATGATTACCATAATTATATTGCTCGATGCTATCACGAGCTGAGATGGTTCCTTTCCAGGTGCTTCCTCTTTTAATCTTATTGTTGTCTCCTCTATCAGATGAGCACCTTAGAGGCTTCATATGCTTCTTTTTCTGTATTTTTCAGAATAGGTCACTTGCCTCTTTAATTTATGAGAGGTACCAATTCGCCTTTAGCTTCCCTTATGCCTATTTTGTTGGAGCTTCAACATCACCTAGATCATACCTTGGCACCTTTGCTTAATGCCTTCAACTAGATATTCTGACCTTCAACCTTCCACTATTGGTGAAGCTTCCGCTATGAGCACCCCTATAAGTTTCTTTCACCTACTTCTGTAGGTGCTGCCACATGACCAACCAAGAACTTCGCGAGGTTCCCTTGCACTTTTTATTCATAACTTCCACATGGTGCGCCTTGCCCTCATTATTCTTCATTAGAGCATCCATTTTCATCAATGCCATGGGTGGTTACCCCCGAAAAACTGGAACCTTCATCGTGAGGTTCCTCCATTAAGGCAACCTGGTAACATGCTTCCTTCGTTATTCTACATTGAGCTTCCTGTAGTGAATTTCGTCGTGCATATGGTGGATCCTTCAGAGAACCTCAATCAAGTGTAGTATCTTGTTGTAGTGGAAGCTCCAGGTTCAACTGTCGAACCTCAAGTTGCGTGGTAGAACCACTACGATTGACCCAGATTGCTTCCTTTGATCTTCTAGCCTCCTATAGAGGTTCTTGTTATTTGACTTCTTGTTAATTCCAGTAGTTGGACCTCTTCCATGAACCTCATTCCTCATGCCTTTGTTGCCTGGTTCATTGGTACCTCCTTGGTCAAGAGGTTCGCATCTAGCTCCACCTTCCTTCCCATGCAGGTTCACCTCCAATCGGCGTGTTCCTGGATTGTTGGAGCAGGGGAAATGGGAGCAGCTATGTTGGAGGCATTTGCCTGAGCATCAGCTATCTCTTTCATGGGAACCTCCACCTCATTCCCCTTAACAGCTGGATTCACTTCATCCACCTTGATTTTGGCAGCCTCCTTTTTCTTGATATCCTCCACCGCTTTAACAGCATCTTCGCCAAGCTGGGACCAGTCTCGGTCAGGGAACCTGAGGTGAGTGGATTTGATATAGTCGTTGATGGCAATGTTGTATCCAGCTTCATAGGCTTCCTTCCTTCTTTCCTTCTGAGCAGACCTTTCCTGGGCAAGCTTTGAGTTCAGAGCTTCCATCTTCAGCTCTAGCTGGGGACCGTATACAAATTCCCGAATTTTTAAATAACTCGGGGTGTTATCTCATATACATTGAGATTGAACCTCCAACCGATTGAACCTCTAAATTGAGATTCACCATTTTCTGACCATAAGAATCTCCTTATCATATGCCAAGATGAAGTATTTGGGGGTACCTTACCGAAACCTTATTTCATAGGTGCAACCTCGAGATTGAGGTTTCTCCTGTCTTTGCCATTAGAAACTCTCGACCAAACCTCACTAGATGGTCGTACCTCTATTAGTAGGTGGATGTTCAGCTTCACCTGTCTAGTTAAACATATCAGCACCCCTGACATGAGAAGCTCCTGGGTCATAGAAGCTTTCATAATGGAACCCCATTTCTGGATATTTCCGACGAAAATTAACATCTGGAAACTTCATTTTCCGGCCATTCTTTTCATGTCTCTTCCATCAAGCCAAAAATATGTGCATCTTTGAGTCATATATCATCCTTTATGCATTTTCACCATCCAACGACTAGTATAAAGGTGATTACCTCCCTTCTTCTTCACCTTTTCTCCAACAAGCCATGATTTCTCCTCCGTTTCTCCAATTTTTCGGATTTTTTTTAGAGTAATGATTCTCCTGACCATACGTGGAATTCAATTCGTGAAATTCTTGCTCAAGAATTTGTTTTCGGGCTCATCGCTGGAGCTCTTAGACACTGTTCCTTTCAAAAGATCGGAGATCCCCTCCTTCTAGCACTAAAGATGTTGTGAGAAAATTCCGCAACAACACCCCGAGAGAATATTGTTGGAATAACCGAATTTGTCCTTGGATATCGGACGTTGAAGCAGGTTCGCACGTCCGCAGCTTCAGCTTCGCACTACAGCTCCAACTGCCGGAGCGGGTGGAGATTTGTGGTGTTTTGGGGCTGAATCGACAAGGTCACCGGACAATATGGCATTAAATTCCGGCCAAGATGTGTCCGGGAAAGTATCACTAAGGTTACACGTGCCTTGTGTAGAGAGAAGTGAAATTCCGAATCCCCTTGCCAACTGCCTACATATCCTATTTATAGGAATCAAGCCCCGATGTAGTTCTTTAAGTCATGGACTCCTTTCTTGAGCAATAAGCCACGTTTTTGATGTATTTTATCCTTCCTCCAATGCTGATCTTGAAGTGTTTGTGTAGAAATAAGAGTCCTACTTCTAGTATACCACTAGAAGTCCATTTATCCATGTATTTTCATGTAATTATCCACATATATATACATATATGATGTGTATACCGTGTATATCCCATTTGATGTAGTAGAATCCATCTCAAAGTCCATCTCCTGAGTCCATTTCCGTGCTCCTAAAGTTTAGGAACAAGAGTCCTTGTCCAACTTTACTTCTATTAGACAGAGGTGGAGCTGCAGTCGTACCTGCACCTCCGCAGCTTCCCTCAAAACAACACCTGCACATCTTCCCTCAAAACAACACCTCCACAGCTTCCCTCAAAACTGCACATGCACAGCTTCCCTCAAAACAACACCTCACAGCTACCTCAACAACTAAACCTCCTCAAATATTACCCAAACCACCTTAATTGGGCCTCTCAATATACATGGGCCTAAAATTAAATACATTACAAATTTTGGGCACAACAATAACATTCTATCTCTATATTCTTTTCTTGTATTAATATTATTATTTTCGCCTATTTTTTATTTTTTCTATTTAATAATATTTTAACTTGTGATTTTTGAATCACCGCATAAATATGTCAAGTGAGAGTTTCTTACTTTTCAAACACAAAATCAAGTTTTAACCACTAAAAGATAATTTTAAGAATTGGTTATGTACCTAATTATGTAAAATATCTCTGAATTTAGCTACATTCAATTTTTGTGGAAATAAAATAATTTTTTTGATTTAGAAAGATGAAAGATCATTATCAAAAAGAAAAAAAATTGAGAGATCATGACTCTGATCTCATGTTTTCAAAAGGAAAATTGCTTGTGATGGAAAAATGAATAATGTGTTGTCAGGCTTAAAAAGTAACTTCATTAGAAATTAGAAATGGGCTGGAGAACAAGTTGGACCGTTTAAAAGCTAAAACTATGTTCCCCTAAAAAAACTAAAACTATACTACCAATTAAATAATAATATTTTTAATTTAACAAATACGATAAAAAAAGAATGCATTAAAATAAATAAACATGATAAAACAAAAAAATTAAAGTTGAGAAAATTATTATTAACTAAAATTAATGCAAAATTAATTTAGACTAAAGTTTAAAATATAATTTTAAAAAAACCTTACCATAAAATAATAAAGTCAACACAAATCAATAGATTAACATTTTAATATTTTATAAAGATTCTAGATTCGGTACTAAAGTTGTAAATAAATTAAAAAACAATCCGAAAATCCAAAATAAAATAATTAATAGAGAATCTAAATATAATAAGTACAAAAAATCCTATAATAATTTAATAATTTAAAAGTTACAAAAATATTAAATTTCATTAAATTTAAAGTAAATTATTAAAAAATAAAACTAAAAAAATATTCATTATCAACTTAATTAATTATTATTATTATAGGAAAAAGATTTGTAATAACACAAAACTTACACACAATTAATAAATAAGGATAAAATAGCAAAAAATCATATTTAAAAATAAATCACAAATTCATTCTTTATATAAAATAAACAAGTATACAAAACATACCATCAGAATTTCAGTATACAAATATAAAAGATAGTATAAACTTTCTTTAAAAAAAGTACAAATATATGGGTCACATGTATGTTAAATTACAATAAATATTCTAATAAATAGAAGAAAACACGGCAAAAAAATATGAAACATTAAAATATATGTTAGACTAAACCTTAAAATATAATTTTTAAAAAATAGTTCACCAAATAAAACTGTGTTCTTACTCTGTTTCATAAGGATAAAAGAGTTGAATTAATGAATGCAAAGTGTCTGTATCAGCTGAAGACTTTCCAACTCTATCAAAAAAAGAAATCTTAATTCAACATAAAGAACTCATGGAAAGTTTTAGTAAGAAGACAAATATTCATACTACAGGTAGAGGATGAGGCAGATGAGGTAGAGGTAGAGGAAGGAAGCCTACTCTAACTGCTCCTAGACAGAAGAAGTCTAGTGGAATAAGAAAAGGGGAGATAATTGGAGATTATCCTAGCTATTGTACATGATGATCTACAAGTAGAGGAAGATCACTTATCAGCAATGAAAAGAAAAGTAGCTGTGAAAACAGGTTACAAGTGTTGAAACAGTTCAGACTACTAATCCTGACACAATCTCAATTCCTGGTTCAATTCCTGATGCAATTCCTGATTCTGATGAAGCTGATATCTTGATAAAACTTGAAATTATTATTCTTACTATTGTGGTTAAATTTCACAATCTGGAAGTTGATGAAGAGAGACTGAAGATTGATGAAGAAAGATTCAAAAGATTTGGAAGAGAAAAAAAATCAGGGAAAAAGCCAGAGATATTGAAGTTGAAGAAACGAAGAATTATGTAAAAAGTATAAAAAGGTCTAGCAGGATGCTATGGTATGACCATAGAAAACAAGGGACTATTTAATTTCGCCATCCTTAACTTTTAATTTAATCGAATTAGAACAATTTTTGTGTTTGGATTTTCATTTCACTAATTAATTCCTAAAACTAATTTTTTTTTAAAGAAAATTTAAATTTATTCTAATTTTAAACTAACTAATTAAGAATGAGAAGAACAAAAATTAAATTATTCTAAAAATAGGATTTTGGAAAATTTAATTTTAAAAGAAAGTTTAAAACTATTTCTAATTTTAAAATCTAAACTAATTAACTAAATTAAACAAGAATTAAACCTCAGATTTTTAAAACCATACACTAGGAATTAAAAAGAAACAATGAAACAATTAAAAACTACACAACTAAAAACTGCACAAACTCTGCAAACCGCGAAAGAAACAGAAACTAAGAAACAGGAAGCAAACGTTCAGCGTTTCGATTTTAGTGTACAAGAAACATGTAGCATTTGTAGATCACAAGAGATGTCTCAATTTTCTGGCATTAAACATTGAACGAGACTGAGGAACAAGTCTGGCAAAACTCGCAGAAACAACAATAAGACAGCAAAATCGTAGCATTTAAAAAAAGGGAATGATTAAACTCAAACTCGCAGAAACAAAACAAAGAAAACAGTAATTCCAGAAAACAGAGACACCAGATTCGGACTCGGACTACACAACAACATCGCAGCTTAATGACTCAATAACGAATTCTGCACTAAACTCGAGACTCAGTCGAAAACTCGACATCAAAATGTGAACAACGAACATCATCGAACCCATTGATCTGAACTCAAAACTTAACACAAAACCAATTCGACAACTCGAACTTAAACTAGAGAATTTCGAACAAAAAAATGGCAATTCGACAAAACTTGCAACAATGAATCTCAGCAACCAAATCAAAGACTCAACTAAGCAAGAACTCGGCAAAGACAAACTTTTCGGAATTAGATCAAACCACAGCTGAATCGGTAACTCAGAGCTAAGCACGGAAATTCAGACACTTCTCGCAAATGAGAACAAAAAGTAATAAATCGCAATAAGCAAGAATCAATAACACTACTACCACGATTCGGAACTAATAAGCAAAATTTCATGAAATCGGAACTCGGAGAACCTCAGACTCGGTTAAAGACTCGCTGACAAAAACAAAACATACAGAATCGCGAACTCAGTGAATTCTCAGCTCAGTTTACAAACGATTTTTACGAACTCAGAAGGCAACAATATCAGACTCAGAACTCGACTTGCAACAAAACTCTGAAAACGATATGGTCCCATCCCTGCGAACTCATTACAAACAGAGACGGAATTTGGCAAAGAATAGTAATAACAAGAACACGATCAAGAACAATAGAATCCAATCAATAACCAACAAATTAACGACAACCCACGCGGATAAAACTCAAGCGAAACGACTCAATACTCGGCATTATTGCAAACTCAATGCTAACCAAGAATTCGAACTACAGCATAAAACTTCAACCACCGAGAGAAACGCAGAAAATCTCAATTGACACAGCGAATCCAGAACCAACGAACAGACCAATTTAAAAATAAGAAACAAAAATAAGAAACAGAAAAATAAGAGGAGGGGAAAGGGAAAAGTCGTGGGTTTGAGGGTTGTAAGATGAAGAAATAGAACGAGAATAAGGAAAAGAAAGCAAGAAAACAAGAGAGGTGCTGCTGGGTTTGGATGGAAAGAACAGGGGAGGGAAAGAGTTTTGATTTTGTGGAGAGAAGAAAGGAATAGATGGGTGGTGTGGTTTAACCGAAAAAAAAAGGAAAGAAATGGAGATGGGTTTGTAAAAAAGAAACAGGGGACTTAAATTAATTCGAATAAAATCAAAATAGGGGAGACTAAATTAATGATTCGAATTAAAAAAAATTTAAAACAGATAAATAAGTGCAGGAAATTAATACAACTAATTTTTTTTTTTATTTATTACGCTAAAACATAAAATATAAAAAACTAGATTTATAATTGACAATTATAAAACCCACATTAAAATGGAAATTTAAAGGGGTTTGATTAATATTAAAACGGAACTTAAAACTTCGAAACAATTCTTAAATCGATACTTTCAATCCCGTGTGGTTAGCGTTGCTACTTTATCCACCCGAGAATTTACGAAAATAACAAAATAAAGAACAAGGGAAGAAATGAAAGAGAAGTGCAAGAAATTAAATGAAACTTGAAATTTGCATAAAAATAAAGAGTGTTTACAAAAAAATAGAAAATTACAACTAAAATTTTTTGGAGATGAACTAACACAAGCTAATTCTAGTATGTAAGGTAATGGGTGTCTTTACAAGTGAAGAAATGAAGCCTATTTATAGGAAAATTTTAGGGTTTTAGGTAGATGTGGGTAAATCCTAGCCATTGATTTGGTTTAGTGTTGGCTAAATCTTGGCCATCCCTTTTGTTTGGTAAAAATATCCACCACCACCCCTTGCTTTTCCTTTTCTTCTTGTTTTGGTCCTTCTTTTTCTTCTTTTGTCATTCCTTGACATTTATTTCTTTATTTTGCCATTTCTTCATTTTTTCTTGAATTTCCTGAAATGCAACAAAATGATTTATTAAAATACGAATTCAAACAATAAATAGGCAATAAAATTATGCAAAAATATGCACTTATCATGAAGGATGCAAGTATTTGGCTGTGCACTTGAAAGAATAAATTTATACTAGATTGATAGTTGACTGAAGTATGAATTGTATGGTATCAGGATGGTCACATAATATTCTTCTACAGCTTGAGTCTTTTGGTTTTGATTAATTTGGCGCTCTATTCTGCATGTTGAAGGAAAATGTGGTAATGAAAAGCTGCTTGTGGTGGGCATAACTCTAGCCTGGAGCTCTTTGGGGCTTCATATATATCCATTTCTCATTACCATTAATTAGGAGCCCGGATCCTCTATCTCCTTCTCCATGCCCCCTTCTGTGTCCCTGTATTAAAAAGTGCCCCTGGCGGGCCCATTTTAAGAAAAAATATTTTAATTTCCATTTTTCTTAAAATGGGCCCCGCGGCACCCTATTTGTACAAAAGACACAAAAAGGGGCATGAAGAAGGGGACAAAGGATTCTCACTCATCAATTAGTGGCTGAACTGCGACTGATATAGGAGTTCTTATGTATTAATTTAACTGACAATCAATTAAATGAGTTCTTATAGTTTGTTACTCCCTCCGTCACAAAAAGATTGACACACTTTCCTTTTTGGGACCTCCCAAGATTAATGAACCTACTATACTTACTATTTTTTAACACTACTTTTTACTATTACACCCACTAATTTTACTTCTTTTTATTAAACAAATATTATAAATACTAATGAACCCACTGCTTTATGTAACTTTTTTGACACTACCAATAGTAATTTCATGTGTTTACACTAAAGCATAATATAGTAATACTCCCTATAATGTAAAGTCACTCAGTAGTAATATTTTATGCATTACTCCTAATATTTTATAGCATCTCTCCTAAAGAAGCTGACAAAAAGTAAGCCAACTGTTATATTTTCTTAAAATGAGTGAAAAACAAATCGGCTCAAACAATATGGGAGTAATTTTTATTGTTTTTATGTGGGATAATCATGTACATTGGCTCTGATTTAATATGTTTAAAGGTTCATTATAGGAAATTTGTAACTGGTTGTATGAAAAATTTTAATGAAGGTGTTACTTTTTCTTTTTATGGTCCGGATTTCCTCTATAATGTGCAGGCCGGATTCAAATGGGTACGATTAGATTTTTCAAATAAAATTATTATTTTTGACTTTTTTTATTAACTTCTTTCTGAATTTTTTGGATTTTATTGAAAAATTTAAACTTTTTTACAAGATATTTTGAAAATTTAAAAATTTTATTTAAGATTTTTTCAATTTTATAAATGATTTAGATAAGATATGTGTTTACGAAATTTTTATTTAAAATTTTCAAAAAATCTAATAAAATCCAAAATTATTGGGTTTTTGTTTAGATCGGATCTAAATCGAATTGGACTTAAATTCGGAATTTTTCAAAAGATATATGATCTTAATCTATCGAATTTTTTCTAAATCGAGCCTAAATTCTTGGACATGAATTTGGATTTTTTTTTCAAATCGGCCCAAATAGGATTTTTTATGGAATCTATATGTGGTTACTTTAGACTGCAGGCTAAATTGAATTTTTTCACATCTAGTTTTTCGAATTTTTTGTGAATTAGATGGGACTGATTTTTTTTTTATTCGAATATTTTGATGTATCTTTCACATCTAGTTTTTCGAATTTTTTGTGAATTAGATGGGACTGGTTTTTTTTATTCGAATTTTTTGATGCATCTTTTACATTTAGTACTATTATAAAGATACATGGGCAACGTTTCGACGCAGACCTAATTCCTTTTTAAGTTAGGGGAATTTGACGTAATCCTAGGAATGGATTGGTTATCACGTTATGATGCTTAAATAAATTGTCGTCGTAAGAGGGTTAGCTTAGGTGGACCTAATGGTATAAGAGTTCCGTTTCGCGGACGGAAACCGACTAAGGATTTCCTATCAATAATTCAAGCTAAAAGATTACTTCGGCAGGGATGTCAGGCCTATCTGGCTCATGTGATAGATACCGAGAAGCAGACCTCTACGATCGAAGAGATCCCTGTAGTTAATCAATTTAGAGATGTTTTTCCTGACGAGCTGCCTGGAATTTCACCAGGAACCGCACCAATCTCAAAGGCACCGTACAGAATGGCACTAGTGGAAATGAAGGAATTGGCAACACAATTGCAAAAATTACTAGAAAAAGGTGTAATCAGACCAAGTGTATCCCCGTGGGGAGCTCCAGTATTGTTCGTAAAGAAGAAGGACGGATCCATGTGACTCTGTATAGATTATCGTGAACTGAATAAGATGACCATCAAGAACAGGTACCCCCTGCCTCGAATCGACGATCTGTTTGACCAACTTAAGGGAGCTATACATTTTTCGAAGATTGATTTGAGGTCCGGCTATCATCAACTAAAGATCAAGCCTGAGGATATTCCTCAAACTGCCTTTAGGACCCGATATGGACATTATGAATTCTTAGTTATGCCTTTTGGATTGACGAATGCGCCAGCTGCTTTCATGGATTTAATGAATTGTGTATTCATACTTGGATAAGTTAGTGATTGTATTTATTGATGACATCTTGATATACTCGAAATCTCCTGAGGAACATGCTGAACACCTCCGTTTGGTTCTGGAAACGCTGAGAAAGGAAAAGTTATATGCAAAATTTTCGAAGTGTGAATTCTGGCTGAAAGAAGTTCAATTTTTAAGGAAACATTGTGAGCGGCGAAGGAATTTCTGTAGACCCCACTAAGATAGAAGTCGTAGCAGATTCGGAGAGACTTAAGACTCCAACAGAGGTTAGAAGTTTCCTTGGATTGGCCGGATACTATCGTAGATTCGTGAAGGATTTCTCAAAGATAGCTACGCCACTAACTCGACTCACCAGAAAAAGTGAAAAGTTTGAATGGATCCCAAAATGCGAAGACAGCTTTCAAAAAATTGAAGAAGAGATTGACTACTGCCCCAGTGTTGACCTTACCCGATGAAAAAGGCGATTTCGTGATTTTCAGCGATGCTTCTCACAAGGGTTTAGGCTGTGTTCTAATGCAACACGGAAAAGTAATAGCTTACGCCTCTCGACAACTGAAGGAATATGATTCCCGTTACCCTACTCATGATTTGGAACTTGCTGCTATTGTTTTTTCCCTCAAGATTTGGAGACATTACCTTTATGGAGAGAAATGCGAGATTTACACGGATCACAAGAGCTTAAAGTATATATTCACGCAAAAGGAATTAAATATGAGACAGAGAAGATGGTTAGAGTTGATCAAAGACTATGATTGCTCGATAAACTACCACCCAGGGAAGGCTAATATTGTAGCTGATGCTTTAAGTAGAAAGGAAAGACTCAACCTGTTGATAACGTCAGAAGAATTGGTCAAAGAATTTGAGAAAATGGAATTGGAGATTAGGGTCCCAGTCCAAAACAATGAAAGAGTTTACAACATTCAGTTTTAACCAGAGTTACTCGAGAAGATTCGCCGTTGTCAGGAGCAAGTAATGGAAGAGAGAAGATCAGAGTTGACCGGAGAAGAATTTCTGAGTTCAAAGAATGATAAGGGAATTAAGCGATTTGCATCGAGAATATGGATTTCTAATGTTACAGAGTTGAAGGATGAAATTATGAGCGAAGCGCATAACTCGAGATATTCCATTCACCCAGGGAGTACAAAAATGTATCAAGATATCAAGCTGAATTATTGGTGGCCTAACATGAAGAGAGAGATTGCAGAATGGGTAAGCAAGTGTTTGACATGTCAAAAAGTGAAAGCCCAACATCAACGACCTAGTGGACTTTTACAACCCTTAGAGATACCCGAGTGGAAATGGGAACATATTACCATGGATTTTGTCGTAGGATTGCCCCGAACTAGAGCTATCCATGATGCGATTTCGGTTATTGTCGACCGACTCACTAAGTCTGCGCATTTCCTACCAATTAGTGATAAGTACTCAGTTGAAAGATTGGTGAACATATACCTAAAGGAAATTGTGGTTCGTCACGGAGTGCCTATTTCAATTGTATCTGATAGAGATGCCCGTTTTACTTCTTGATTTTGGAAAAGTTTTCAGGAATGTCTTGGCACGAAGTTAAATTTAAGCACTGCATATCATCCACAGACCGACGGACAAAGTGAAAGGACAATTCAAACAGTTGAGGATATGTTAAGAGCCTGTGCATTTGATTTCAAAGGAAGTTGGGATGAGCATTTGCCCTTAGTTGAGTTTGCTTACAACAATAGTTACCACTCCAACATATGTATGGCACCATATGAGGCATTGTACAGAAGAAAGTGTAGATCACCTCTATACTGGGATGAGGTAGGAGAAAAAAAGATACTAAGACCAGAATTACTTCAACAAACTAAACAAGCAACCGAAGTTATTCGAAAAAGGTTAGTTGCAGCTTAAGATCGACAGAGGAAGTATGCAAATCAAAAGAGAAAAGACAAAGCATTTGAAGTGGGAGATAAAGTGATGTTGAAAGTTTCACCTTGGAAAGGAGTAATGAGATTCCGAAAGAAAGGCAAGTTGAGCCCCAGATATATAGGACCTTTTGAGATTCTCAAGAAGATAGGACCGCTGGCTTATCAGTTGGCCCTACCTCCAGACCTTCAGCATATCCACGATGTGTTTCATGTTTCTGCGGTAATAGAATACCATTCTGATTTCAGACATGTTATAACCTACGAACCAGTGGAAATACGTCATGATTTGACCTACGAAGAACAACCAGTAGAGATCCTAGATCACAAAGTACAAGAGTTAAGAACTAAGAAAGTAAATTTAGTGAAAGTATTTTGGAGAAACCACCAAGTTGAGGAAGCCACGTGGGAATTAGAAAGTGCGGAATAAATATCCTGAATTGTTTAGTGCATAATTTTGATTCCGAGGACGGAATCCTATAAGGGGGGAAGACTGTAATAACCGTGAATTTTCGAATAATTTTCCTACTCGATATTTATATTTTATTTAAGAGCGATGCACTAGTATATTTTAATTAGAGCATTTTTGTAAAATTTTGAAATTTTATATATTCATATGTACGTAAATATTATACTATATATATTTAATTATATTTATTTGGTATTTATTAAAATTAAGAAATTTAGGAAAATAGGATTTTGTTTTGGATCGAATTTATCTTAGAAAACTGAATTATAGTCTCGTTTTAATCGGCCAGCACGAGGAGGAGACGACATAATTATTTTTCGGGGCACACCATTACTTTTCCGGATTTTACTCCTGATATTCTGCTCCCCCTTTTTATTTTTTTTCTTATCTTTAACTTTCACTAAACACTGGCACTTCATTTTGTCTCCCCCCACACGTTTTGTTCCTTTTTAAATCAAATAAATCCAAACAGAACACAAACTCACCCATTACATTTTTTTTCTCTCCTCTCCACAAAACAGAGCAAAAACAGAGCAGGTAGTTTATTTTTATTTTCTGTTAATTTCTTTGTTTGGTCGACTTAATTTTCTTGAAAAATCTGGTAGGCTTGTTTTGTTCGTGTTGATGGGTAGTGAATCGGAGTTAAGGGGTGATAGGTTGGTGTCTGAATTGGAGAGAGAGAGGTCGGGATTGAGAGAGATGTGGTCGCATAGAGAGATTTCCGAGAGAGATTGTTGTGATGATGTTGTGTGTTGGTGAGAGAGAGAGATAGAGGTTGAGAATGAGAGAGAGATGTGAGCGGAGGGGGAGAAAGGAGAAGGCGGAGGGAGAGAGATGACGGGGAAAGAAAGCGAGGCGGGAGAAAAGAGGACGGAGAAAGATTAAGAGAGATGAGAAAAAAAAGAGATTAAGAGAGATGAGAGAGAGAGAGAGAGAGAGAGAGAGAGAGAGAGATGAGAGAGAGACAGAGGGAGATACGAGAGAGATAGAGCAGAGAGAGAGGGAGAGTGCAGAGAGGGAGAGATCCGCGTGGGAGAGTGATGGTGCGTGGGCCACACGCGCGGCGTGCTCCAGCGTGTGCCAGCGTGTGTATATTAGTGTGGGTACATATGTTTTAATCGGGATTTTTGTTATAAACGAATAAAAAAGGATTCAATCAGTTTCGCTAAAATTGGAATATTATTTAAATGGTTAGAAATAAATAATTAAAATGGTAATTGATTTATTAATTAAATAACAATATTTTAGGTTTATTTGGACATAATTAGAGATTTATTGATTTATTAATAAAAGAGGGAATATTTGTAAATAAATAGAGTCAATTATGATTTTATTTTTTTAAAAAAGTGATAATTAATATTTCCGGATTATTTTAATTAACCGGATCGAGTCAAATTATTTTAGAGGGAAAAATCGGATTTATATTTAATCATTTACGAGATTTAAAGGTAGATAATTGCTGTAACCCTATTTTCGTTTTAAGTCGGATTTACGGATATTAAAAATAGTATATATTTTCTAGATTTTATTCCTGAGTTCGAATAAAGAATTATTTATCCAGAGATTATTTTCCGTTATTTATTATAGAGATTGTCGAGAAATATTTTAATATTTATTAGCGGTTTAGAAATACGTTATTTTGACGAATCGCTCATATTTTTTGGTTGCCATTTTTAAAGAATAATTACCGAGCTGTAGATCAAAGCCAAGTACCCGGGTAGAGTATAAATTTTATCTGTATTCATTGCACTTCGAGATCAAGGCAAGTACCTTCTAACCCTCACTCCTTCTGAAATATTTCGAGAAATGTTTGGATATTATTCTTTAAAAATTATGTTTTGAATTGCCAGTTCATTATAAAATATCCTGTTTATCATAATATTGATTTAGAAAATTTTAGAAATTTTCCCAAAATTTCGATAAATTCATAGAACGTAATTTGATTGAAATACAAGGTATCTTAATTGTTTCGAGATGACCCTTAAATATTATTCAGTCATAACTACGCTCATATATCGAGGTAGTTAGATTTTATTGACTTTAATCGGATCTATTGTTCAGATCCGATAAATGTTGTTTCAATATTCAAATTTGATTCATTGTTCGAATCAAATAGTTGCATTCAGAATATTGAATAGAAGAATAGTATATCATCAGAATTTCCTCTAAAATACGTACTCTAGCGAAATTGGAAGTTTTCCTTCTGAATCGAGTCGTTCTTATTATTTCAAGACGACTTCACATGAAATATTCTAATCAACGAACCTTACTTGTTCAAGGTTGTTACTTATTGTCTTGAATTGACATATTGTTCCTGTCAACGAAATAAATTAGTTCTTTTGAAAATATTGTGACGGCCTTTTGTTCAGGTCGGTCTCGTACAAAGTGTAGACTGGCAGTCGGCCAGAATCGAATAGGTATCCAAATCAATCAATTTTTATCCGGAGGAATAATCATACAATCCACTGGTCAACATGGGAGATGGCCCATGGGTTTTCTTTCAGATCAACACGAGGAATAAACTCGTGGTATCGAAAGAGAAATATTAACATTTTGACACAATACTTGCCAGGTTGATTTTTCAACCACCTTTTTGCTAGCAAAACGATATAGTGGTACCTGCGACATAGTAGTGATCGTGCTATGGAGTATCACGGGTGTGCGGTACTTGAGACACAGCGGTTGATCTCGCTGTGGGGTATTGTAAAGGCGGAAGACCGGTATCTCAATTTTAAATTCCAATTTCTTTAATTCAGAGTTAAGTTGTTTGAGTTTATCCGTAAGTATTTCCATGGCATTTTCCCTGCATACGAGTATCGTTCATAAATAGAGTTGTTTTCTTTCCACCTTCCTTGTTAGTGAGAGAGCGAGTCAGTGGACTTGCTGAGTACCTAGTTGCTCATTCTTGTGGTTGATATTGTTTTTCAGTGAAGATGGAAAAAGGCGAAACCTCTCGTTTCAAGGGAAATGAGAAAATGCACCAGAGCACTGAGCTGGACTAGTGTGCTTATCTCAGAGGCGACGAAGCTATCAAAGACTATTAGCATATCTTTCGACGTGTGTATTGATATCGTGTGTACTAGTTATATGTTGTAATAATTATGAGACTTGTCGATGCTTGGACTTGTGGGATGGAACCACTGTTGTACGATAAAACCTTCATGTTTATTATGCATTGTATTGTATTTTTGGATAAGATAGGTATTGACGATAAGTGGCGACCTAAGTCTACAAGTAGTGGATTTGGGGGTGTCACAATCAGGATGGTCACATAATCTTCTTCTACAGCTTGAGTCTTTTTGTTTTGTTTAATTTGGCGCTCTATTCTGCATGTTGAAAGATAATGTGGTAATGAAAAGCTGCTTGTGGTGGGCATAACTCTAGCCTGGAGCTTTTGGGGGCTTCATATATATCCATTTCTCATTACCATTAATTAGGAGCCCGGATCCTCTGTCTCCTTCTCCATGCCCCCTTCTATGTCCCCGGTATTAAAAAGTGCCCCTGGCGGGCCAATTTTAAGAAAAAATATTTTTATTTCCATTTTTCTTAAAATGGGCCCCGCGGCACCCTATTTGTACAGAAGACACAAAAAGGGGCATGAAGAAGGGGACAAAGGATTCTCACTCATCAATTAGTGGCTGAACTACGACTGATATAGGAGTTCTTATATATTAATTTAACTGGCAATCAATTAAAGGAGTTCTTATAGCTTGTTACTCCCTCCGTCCCAAAAAGATTGACACACTTCCTTTTTGGGACGTCCCAAAATTAATGAACCTACTATACTTACTATTTTTGAACACTACTTTTCACAATTACACCCATTAGTTTTACTTCTTTTTATTAAACAAATATTATAAATACTAATGAACCCACTGCTTTATGTAACTTTTCTGACACTACCAACAGTAATTTCATGTGTTTACAGTAAAGCATAATATAGTAATACTCCCAATAATGTAAAGTCACTCGGTAGTAATATTTTATGCATTACTCCTAATATTTTATAGCATCTTTCCTGAAGAAGCTGACAAAAAGTAAGCCAACTGTTATATTTTCTTAAAATGTGTGAAAAACAAATTGGCTCAAACAATACGGGATAGAGGGAGTAATTTTTATGGGTAAAATAGCTAATTGGTCACTGAAGTCACTAGTAACTTGCAAGTAGGTCTCGAAGTTAAAAAAACTTTCAATCGCATCATGAAGTTACAATTAGTTTGCAATCACAACACTAAGTTGAAAAAAAATTGCACGACCGTTAAATTATGTTGACTTTTAACGGTTCTCCATTAAAAGACAACACATTTTCGGTTAGGTCACTGACTATGTGCTAATTTTCATTTAGGTCATTGACTTGAAAAAAAAATTTATTCAAAAAATATCTAACGAAAATATTTTTTTAAAAGATTATGTTTTTTTAAATTTAAATTGTACTCATTCAAAAAAATTAAACAAAATTACACTTTTGGTATAACTTATTAATATCGAAAAAGATGGATCGGAAACTTGATATTTTTTTAAATATTTGTTTGCTTTTACCGATTTACTATCATAAAATAAATGGATATGTTCAATTCTAAATTTAATTAAATTATAAATTAAATAAATGGAAAAAAAGGATATCTAAATATTTGTTCAATTGTATCGATTTATAAGCATATGGATTAAAGCGGTGTATACAAATTAAATTTAATTAAAGTGTAATTACTTGGGAAAAATGTAAACATCCGATTTTTTTTTACCTTTTATCATTATCGAAAAAAAACTTGTTATCTTTTCGTTCACTTGTATTTATTCATGAGCATATGTATTGAATTGGTATGCATAATTTTAAATTTTATTAAAGAAAAATCATTCGGATTTTTTTTTAAAATTTAATCAGTTAAAATTAAATTTGGCTAATGACCTAATTGAAAATTGTTATCAAGTTCAGTGACCAACTTGCAAGTTTCATAGTGGCACGTCAGCATTACGTCATCTTTCCGTTAAAGTTTTTAACGGAACTTACGGCTATTACCAATTTGCAAGTTTTTAAGTACTTCATTAGTTGAATGAAAGTTTTTTTAACTTCGTGACCTACTTGCAAGTTACTAGTGACCAATTAGCTATTTTACCCTAATTTTTATTGTTTTTATGTGAGATAATCATGTACATTGGCTCTGATTTAATATGTTTAAAGGTTCATTATAGGAAATTAGTAACTGGTTGTATGAAAAATTTTAATGAAGGTGTTACTTTTTCTTTTGATGGTACGGATTTCCTCTAAAATGTGCAGGCCGGATTCAAATGGGTACGATTAGATGTTTCAAATAAAATTATTATTTTTGACTTTTTTTATTAACTTCTTTCTGAATTTTTTGGATTTTATTGAAAAATTTAAACTTTTTTACAAGATATTTTGAAATTTTTAAAATTTTATTTAAAATTTTTTCAATTTTATAAAAGATTTGGATAAGATAGGTGTTTACGAAATTTTTATTTAAAATTTTCAAAAAATCTTTTGTTTAGATTGGATCCAAATCGGATTGTACTTAAATTCGGAATTTTTTCAAAAGATATATGATCTTAATCTATCGATTTTTTTCTAAATCGAGCCTAGATTCTTGGACATGAATTTGGATTTTTTTTTCAAATCGGCCAAAATAGGATTTTTTTTTTTTGAAATCTATATGTGGTTACTTAAGACTGCCGGCTAAATTGAATTTTTTCACATCTAGTTTTTCGAATTTTTTGTGAATTAAATGGGACTGATTTTTTTTATTGGAATTTTTTGATGCATCTTTTACATTTAGTACTACCGGAGCCAGCTCACTAATACAAATTCTCTAAGAACAAGTCCAAGTTCAATATTATTTCCTTGTTAATATTGTAAATATTACTAAGTTCACTATATCAATTTTCATAATAGTCCTTCCTAGTACTTGTTTTTTTTATTATTTTAAAAATAATTTTGAATTTTGACTATGTACAAGTAAAGGAGAAAATAAATATTTTTTGGATGAAAATAATATAACGGATAATTAAGGATTATAAATAAAAAATAAGTTACGTATTTTAATTTTTTAAAGTAATTCTTAGGAAATTGTTTTATATTGAATTTCTCAAAATTTTATATGATCTGCTTATTTAGCTTAGAAGACTTGTTACACTTGAAATTGTTTGCTCTTGTATTACAATATTAAATCAAAAAGAAACTAAAATCATTTATGGTCTTTGAAAGGGTAACTGCATCTGAGGGGCAAACCAACAATTTTGTTCTATTTTGTGTCATGCTTTCAATATGGAATCTTTCTCAAAAAATAATATGCAACTGTATTTAAAATACTGTAATGGTTATTGGCAAATAATAACTTAAACTGAAAACAAAACCAATACTTGAATGTATAATAACAATAATAAATAAAATCACTTGGTACTTTAATTATCACCTTCTATCTAACAACTTTTTATTTGCTTTGCATAAAATGCCTCTCATAAGTTCTCAATTCGTGCAAGGAGTTGCTATTAACTTCTAGAGTTTGAGCTCACAGGCACCCAATCAGGCATAGGCTTTTGAACGGGGTCGGGCCAATGGTGACTTTATCCTCCAGCACTTGCAGCACTTGAATCCCAACCAACTAAATAGTCCTGAATCATCAAGAAAGTACCATTCAAACATAGGATACTTGAATATATAAAACAAAGATATTTTAGTAGTTCATATATCATTGGGACAATTCAATATTAAGCTGTAATATTAAAACTAAAAATATTAGTAACAACCATATCAAGCTGTTATATACGATATATATTTTTAATTGAATTGCTCCGTACCTTGGTAATGTGTATGAGTTATATTAATTCTAAGTGGATCAATCATAGTAGAAAACATACATCTCTTTGAATTTTGATAAAAGAACATTTTACATGATAAATGTGGAAGATATGAATGGGCAATTTGAAGAACAAACATCTCTAATTGTGAATGGTGGATAGGGAGAAACAAAGTTTGTAACACATATATTTATACGTACAATTTAGTCCGTTTCAATCACGTAACTGACAGAAAAGTTGTAACAGCCCGACTTTTCGGACTATTATCAATCAATCAAAATTATCGAACAAAATTCAAATTTAATAAACTCATAAAATGAAATCCCAAAATATCGTAAAAATATTCTAAAATCCAAAAATGGTACTACATAAAATAATCCAATGTAAAACCAAAATCCATAGAGACACAGCTCCTCAAATAAAACAGCTAGAAACTAGAACATTATTAAGTGACACTGGTTCGACTCTAATCCAATCCAAATTCCATACTCGCAGCTAGTACCTGAAAATTCATAAATAATGAGCTACACAGCCCAGCAAGAAAACTAATCGAACTAACCAGTGGATCAAGTAAGTTTACAAAAAAAATATTTCATAAATTCCATAAATCAAAGTACACAATTTCATAATTTGTAAATCACAATTTCAGAATAAAAATCCAAAAACGTATAATAAATTCCACAGTTCGCTAAGGTCACAAATACCTGGTGACACAGTATCATAGGTTCATAGGTGTCAATAATGCGTCCCTTACTAAGGTATCATAAACTGTGCGCTCCCGAAGGCATCATAAAAAGCACGCCCTAGTAAGGTATCATAGGCTAGTTCCGGAACTATACGCAATTACTAACGGGTTCATAAATCATAGCTAGCTGGGAATTCATATATCTAAAAATTCATACTTGATCCAAATTTTCGTAGCAAAAATATTATAAATATAAAACATTTAAAAACATTTCAAATATTAAAACAGTTTAAAAAAATATATCGGAAAGTACGAAAAGTTAACTTACCTCAAGAGCGAATGAACGCTGAATTATAATACCCGAACTGATCCTAAAAAAATATAATAGAACAAGTACAGTTAATTATCTAAACAAAATTTACATACATAACAATTAGACACCCACTTAAAAGTCACGTAACATAATCACCTAGCAACAGAAATCAAACCGGGACATATTTAAAAGAAAACAAACAGCCACTATTCATAATGAAACCAATTACATAAACAAACAAATGGCCTTAAAGCACCCAACCCAATTTATTTAACCACCACATCCAAAAATCCAAATAGCCAAGCTATTATAATATTTTCAATAATAAGGCTAAACATATAATAAATTGAGGCATACATTTATTATATAATAATATAATCACAATCATATTCCTGGAATAAATCAACTACTACCTTTATCTTAATAAATTTAACGGTCACATAAACAACAAAATATTTTAAAAAAATAATTTATATAACTTAATTTTAAAAAACTAATTTCTAAGAAAACCAAATCATTAATAGTAATTAGCAATTTAGACACAACAAAAGAAGCATACAATTAAGCCTACTGATACTTTAAATATTCCCTGGTACTTTAAATATTCCCTGTAATACACATGATGTACACGACCAATTTATTTACACCATATTAAGCATAGATTAATAATTAAAACTAACAAATACTTTTGACAAATAAATTGGCATAATATCAATACATATACAAGTCAAAAGTGTATAGTGTAAAAACATAATTAATGTTAATAAAGGTCATGGCATCTTGTAGGTACATACAAAAATATATACATGTAAAATATTAATATCGCTCATGTTCAGAGGCATGTATATTAACTAGCACATGAAACAAAATCTTCTGAAGGGGAAGGAGTGTACCTTTTTTTTTATCGATGCAGTACTGTACGAGTTTATATGTTTTCTAAAGGGTCCTTATATAGGCATACAATAACACTCTAGCTAAGTTACGTAAATTGAAATCAATACTTACCACTTTCTTTTAATACAAATCTTATTTAGCTAGAATCCTACTGTAGTCAACCTCTTAAAAGTCTATATTTATACCTGAATAAAATATCTATATATATATACAAACTTTATAAATGTATTTATCCTATAATTACACTTTTATTGTAGAATAATTTATTTTATAAATAAAATAAATATACGAAATATTACATTCTACCCTCCTTAAAAAAAATTTGTCCCCAAATTTTACACGAAACATAAAATACACGTAAATGCAACAAGTACATATATATAACACATTCTTTTAAATTAAATTGACTTAGCAAGTAAAACCATACCTTAATCTTGCTTAGGTTGGTGTTGATACACTCGTCCGTAGGTAGGTCCAAGTAGAGTTGCCAAAGTGCCCTTACTTGCATCATTCTTGTCTTTGGTTGGATCGCGTTTCGGACATTCTGCGACTCGATGTCCCATCTCCCCGCAGTTAAAACAAGCGCCCGTGTTCCATCGACAGTCTTTATCCAAATGATTTCAACCGCACCTAGAACATTGTAGTTTGTTCCCTTGAGTTCCTTTATTCGCATTTCCACTAAACCCTCGATTGCCAAACTTCTTTGCTGGCCCATTATCACCGAATCCACTTGCAGGTTCATTCCTCTTCTTACCATCCTCGTCTTTCTTCTTCTTTGCATCTACCAAACCCCTTTCAACCACAAGAGCCTTATTAAGCACTTGATCGTACGTACCTAGCTCAAAATTTGCAACCGCATGCCTAATATCAGCTCTAAGTCCCTCTTCTAGTCTTCTAGCACGACTAACTTCGTTTGCAACTAGAGTTGGAGCGTACTTAGAGAGCTTCGCAAACTCTGCTTCATTTTCTATCACTGTTTTGTCTCCTTGCTCAAGTCTGATAAAATCTCTCTCTTTTAGGACGCGCACAGTTCTTGGAAAATACTTGTCAGTCAATGCAGCCTTGAATCTTTCCCAGGTCATAGGATCAGGATTTCCTTCCTTTCTTCTCTGCTCCATCAGCCACCAGTCATAAGCACTGCCCTGCAACTGATACACAGCTAAAGTCACTTTCTGTGCATCATTACTTCCCATCAGTTCAAACGCCTTTTCCATCTCTTGTGTCCATTTTTCGACAACAGCTGGATCCGTTGCACCATCAAAAATAGGAGGATTTAACCGCTTGAACTCCTATACAATGCTCCGTTGAGCCGGTTGCTGGTTCCCAACAAGTGTAGCTATGGTTTGCGCTAGCTGGTTAAACATATTACCCCCATCATTATTGTTGTTGCCGTTGTTTGTAGTTGAATCCATTGCCCCTACCTCGGCCTCGGCCTCGAGTGCTCATTGTTTCCTTACTTCCTTTCACAAATAAAATAGGACTTTTAGATGCACAAATAACGATCACATAGCACAGAAAATCAAATAACACAAAAAAAAAATCACACATGTCAAAATTCACATAAATGAGAACATCAACCCAAAATTTAATTCACTACCCTACGGGTCAATCCTAAGCGGAAGTGTACAGGATCGCAAAACGCTCCCTAGGAAATGTACTAGTCCCATACCTAATACATTCCGAAGAGAAGTCGGCTTTGATACCAACTGTAACAGCCCGACTTTTCGGACTATTATCAATCAATCAAATTATCGAACAAAATTCAAATTTAATAAACTCATAAAATGAAATCCCAAAATATCGTAAAAATATTCTAAAATCCAAAAATGGTACTACATAAAATAATCCAATGTAAAACCAAAATCCATAGAGACACAGCTCCTCAAATAAAACAGCTAGAAACTAGAACATTATTAAGTGACACTGGTTCGACTCTAATCCAATCCAAATTCCATACTCACAGCTAGTACATGAAAATTCATAAATAATGAGCTACACAGCCCAGGAAGAAAGCTAATCGAACTAACCAGTGGATCAAGTAAGTTTACAAAAAAAATATTTCATAAATTCCATAAATCAAAGTACACAATTTCATAATTTGTAAATCACAATTTCAGAATCAAAATCCAAAAACGTATAATAAATTCCACAGTTCGCTAAGGTCACAAATACCTGGTGACACAGTATCATAGGTTCATAGGTGTCAATAATGCGTCCCTTATTAAGGTATCATAAACTGTGCGCTCCCGAAGGCATCATAAAAAGCTCGCCCTAGTAAGGTATCATAGGCTAGTTCCGGAACTATACGCAATTACTAACGGGTTCATAAATCATAGCTAGCTGGGAATTCATATATCTAAAAATTCATACTTGACCCAAATTTTCGTAGCAAAAATATTATAAATATAAAACATTTAAAAACATTTCAAATATTAAAACAGTTTAAAAAAATATATCGGAAAGTACGAAAAGTTAACTTACCTCAAGAGCGAATGAACGCTGAATTATAATACCCGTACTGATCCTAAAAAAATATTTAATAGAACAAGTACAGTTAATTATCTAAACAAAATTTACATACATAACAATTAGACACCCACTTAAAAGTCACGTAACATAATCACCTAGCAACAGAAATCAAACCGGGACATATTTAAAAGAAAACAAACAGCCACTATTCATAATGAAACAAATTACATAAACAAACAAATGGCCTTAAAGCACCCAACCCAATTTATTTAACCACCACATCCAAAAATCCAAATAGCCTAGCTGTTATAATATTTTTAATAATAAGGCTAAACATATAATACATTGAGGCATACATTTATTATATAATAATATAATCACAATCATATTCCTGGAATAAATCAACTACTACCTTTATCTTAATAAATTTAACGGTCACATAAACAACAAAATATTTTAAAAAAATAATTTATATAACTTAATTTTACAAAACTAGTTTCTAAGAAAACCAAATCATTAATAGTAATTAGCAATTTAGACACAACAAAAGAAGCATACAATTAAGCCTACTGATACTTTAAATATTCCCTGGTACATTAAATATTCCCTGTAATACACGTGATGTACACGACTAATTTATTTACACCATATTAAGCATAGATTAATAATTAAAACTAACAAATACTTTTGACAAATAAATTTGCATAATATCAATACATATACAAGTCAAAAGCGTATAGTGTAAAAACATAATTAATGTTAATAAAGGTCATGGCATCTTGTGGGTACATACAAAAATATATACATGTAAAATATTAATATCGCTCATGTTCAGAGGCATGTATATTAACTAGCACATGAAACAAAATCTTCTGAAGGGGAAGGAGTGTACCTTTTTTTTTATCGATGCAGTACTGTACGAGTTTATATGTTTTCTAAAGGGTCCTTATATAGGCATACAATAACACTCTAGCTAAGTTACGTAAATTGAAATCAATACTTACCACTTTCTTTTAATACAAATCTTATTTAGCTAGAATCCTACTGTAGTCAACCTCTTAAAAGTCTATATTTATACCTGAATAAAATATCTATATATATATATATATATATACAAACTTTATAAATGTATTTATCCTATAATTACACTTTTATTGTAGAATAATTTAATTTATAAATAAAATAAATATACGAAATATTACAAAAGTATATTAGAACATTCGAGATATATGGAGTTATCGAGTAAACACTGTCCAGAACATTCTAGATAGCCTGCCAACATATATATTTAACTAAATTTATATGTTAATTTAAAAATTGAAAACCCTCTACTTTTGTTTTAAAAGTTAATAGAAATTTTATTTTGATGATGTAAAACCTTCAACTTGAATGATGCCAACACGAACTTCTTTTATTTATTAAAAGTATGATGGGAAAATTTTATTTTTAAAGATTAACATATGTTTAACAAAAAGACATATTAAATCTTATTATTAAATTATATAACTATAAAATAATGCTAATAATGAGAAATAATTTATTTATTAAAATAGATGTGATTGAAATCTTTTAATATATTGAGAAAAAATATTATCAATCGCCAAAAAAAGTTAATTTTAATTTTTTTTAATAAGCATAGTAAAGAGTTTAATTGTTAGATCTTAACAAAATTTTCTAAATGATTAAAATTTCCCTACAACATATAAATATGAATATGAATGAATAGTGTAATTAGATAAAAATAATAATTTTGAATGACATATTATTATATTTAGTAAAAGAGTGTCAAATTTTATAGAAAACATTATCCCTAAAATAAGTTTAAACCGTTTAAAAGAAGATTTTAAAAGGTTATGATAATAATATTAATTTTAAAATACACTACAAAAAAAATAGGAAATTTTAAAAGTGTGAAATTATAAACATAACAATCGAAAATTGATAATGTAATATTAAATTTATTAATTTTAATAATACAATATATAAAAAATATTTACCTTTTTAATTTTATATAATACTATTAGCATAAATGAATAACTAATTTGGGAAAAAATATAGAATCAAGATTTCCAAAGTTATTTTCTAATAGAGTGGAGGGTTATGTTTTTGGTTGGTACTTTGAAATTAATGATTTTGTGTTTTAAAGTTTGCTTCCAGTTATTTTGCTCAAAATTCTGTTCCTTATCTAACTAATTGTGCTTAAAGTTATTTAGGAAAAAAGAAAAAGGAACCTGAGTTTCTAGTGCTATTATAGTGGTCCTATTTTTATTTATTTTAAGGAAGTACGTAGGTCTTAGCACTGCTAGTGTTTATGTATGCTACACCCTAATCTTATTATTTATATATGCAAGTCAAACTAATCATGTAAAAAGTTACTATATGAAGATTTGAGTAAACCTAATAATATATGAACTGGACAGTGGGCTAGACTAATGAACTTATAGGTATATATTTAATAAATTGCCAAAATTCTAAACGGGTTGGGTTGAGTTAAAAAAATCCAAACCCATACCCAACCCATTAATACCAGGTTGAAATATTTTTAACCTCGGGTTGGTCGGTTTTGCCAACCCGTGTACACCCCTGTTATGAACGAAGCAATGGTGCTTTTTTAAGCTGAGGAATTTGACGAGAAATGAACAACATTTGAAACATGGGCCAAATATTTTGGTTTACTGGGCCTGTTTTTGAAACACCTTAGGCTTCTTGTCATGCGTGGACCAAAAAACCTGGTCAATCCCATTCTGAACTCTCAAGTCTCAACAAACACTAATACTTTGTAATGAATGGGTCAATCTCAGGATCTCACCATACATTTTACCGGCAAAAAAATAAAAGAAAAGCAAAAAATATAAAAAATGGAAAGAAGAATAAAATAAAATAAATAAATAAACAAGGTGTTACAATGCAGTTTGTTGTTGGTTTGCTACATACCCCGAAAATAATCCCGAAATTGTTTCTGAATACCACGTGGCATCGTTTGATTTGTGGGATTCATATTAACACATGAGGGACCCATCACATCATTGAAAAGATAACCAATCATATGATGACAACTCAACATTCGGGAATGGTTTTGGAAACGCTTTCAGAAACTCTAGCATTTCTTATATTTTAATTGAGAGCCTATTTGGCTACGGCTTAAAAATCCGACTTAAAGCCATTTTTTACTTTAAATTAAAAAAATGTTTGTTTGTGTAATTTGTAAGAAATTGACTTAATTTGAAAACACAACTTAAAATCGAAAGTTGGTAGAAGATATTTTTTGGAATGACTTATTTTATTTTTAGAATTTGGAGTATTAAAGCCCTGCCAAAGATGCTTATTTTTTCGTGGAAGTTTGAAAATGGTATTATTCCATCGAAAGAATTTTTGAGAAATAGGCTAAATAATTTGGATATACATATGAATTTTGGTAGATGCAATCAAGCAATTGAAAGCCAACATCATATTTTTTGGACCAGCAGTTTTGCTAGGAATGCATGGCAACATTTATTTAAGTGGTGGGGCTTCAAAGTTGATTACTCAAATTTGAATATAAAACAAGTGTGGAGTTGGATCAACTGGTTTAAAAGCCAGGCCATAAAAATAGGTTGGAGCATTGCAATAGTTTCAACAATGTGATCAATATGGTTATGCATGATTTTAAGTGTTTAAAGGGATGAAAATTACTAATAAAGTGTTAGATTTTCTGGTTCGAAAGAGAGCCAAGAAATGGTGTGAGGTCATTGGACTCTACAAAGAGGAGGATGATTGTATTTAGGATATGAATCCTGTAGGAGCCATTCTGAAACTTCAATGCCAGTGCAAGAAAAGTAATAGAAATCAAGTCAGACTTAGTGGGGTTTGTAAATGGTTCTTTTTCTTTAATTAATGGGGAAAAGCAGTTAGCAGGAGTTGGTCATTTACTAAAGGATGGAGAGGGAAATCTAGTGTACATGTTCTCGGGACCTGCTCAAGCTTCTTGTGCTTATGAGGCTGAAAAAAAAAGCATTAGTTTTGATGTTACAAGCCTTATGGAGTAGTCCATGGTGTATATAAGTTGAAGTGTACAATATATTCAGGCTATATAGAGTTAGTTAATAAGGTGGTAAGGTTATTAGCATGAGGGAAAGAGTACTGGATGCAAAATTATTTGTTAAGATTTTTGTTATTAAATATTAACATTATTGAAGTAAAGTATATAAGTGAAGCTTTAATAATGGGACGGATAGTTAGCAAAAGATGGGGCTTTGAGACCACAAATTTTGAGTTCATGGTGTTATCTGGGCCGTGACTGAAGCCCGCTTTGAATTGTGAAAACTTTTGCAAATGGTGGATTTAGCTGAGCCATTAGAAAGTTCTGGTTATTAGAGGTGTAGGAAATGAAAGGTTAGGTGGGAGAATATAAACTATAGTTTTTTTATTATCAAAAGTATTATTGGCCTAGGAAGTACTGTGGATACGGCTAAGGGTTATTGAGAAGGCTAATATTAATTATAAGCCTATACGTACCTTTATATTCCCTTAGCAGTGCAGTTTCACTCTTCACAATTCTGTAAAAAGTTAGAAGAAAAAAAAAAAGAAATAAGGGCAAAGTCCTAGAATGAAGGAAGAGGAAGTGGGAATTATGGAATTGGTAGATGCAGGAGAAGTGGGAAATGTGGAATTGGTAGATGCTTCTCTGGAGAATGCCAAGAAAAGGATTTGTGAAGGTCAATGTGCATGCATGCTTTTTTTATGAGCCTCTTCCTAATGGAAATTGAACAGGTATTTGGTATGTTATTCGTAATTAGTTGCATGTTCTTTAAGGATCCAGGAAAGTAGGATAAATGAATTCTATGCAATGTTTGTTCGGCTTCGAAGGGCTTTTTTGGAAAACTATACTCAGCTTGTTTGGAGACAGACAATGCAGGAACTTATTGGGAATGGAGGTTTTCTGATGGTGGTGTTATTCCAGAGCACAATTATGTGGTGAATCAGCTTAATTAGAGGAAAGCAGATAAGAACTAGATTTTGGAAATCAAAACAATAAGGAAGGAAGCGAATGAAATGGCAAGATATCTAGCTCATCATGGTGCGCATACTTGGATTAGAATGATGATCATTGAAGCCTCTTTTGGCAGAATTCGTGAAATCTATGGGACCAGATACTTTGGATGAGCAGTTTGAAGAAGTTCCAGAAGATGATTTACAGGCTGAGATTGCAGTGGAGGAAGAAGTAATGGATGTGGAAGATGAGTGCTTTCTTTTTTTGTTTTTTTGAATTATAACTGATTTAGTTATTGGGCTATCTTGGGTTAGTTATTTGGGGGCCTTTGGGTTAAAAGTCTTTTGGACTAGTGGTTTGTTTCTAGCTATGAATAGTAGTACGGATTATTGATCTGGATAATTGTAATGGTTGGGCTAGGTCCAATTATCTAATAATTCTTTTTTTTCTGTGCTTTCCAAAAAAAGATAATTCAAATAAACAATTTATTAAGTTTAATTTTATTTTTTCAATTTTAATAATTCATAAATTACTCATAATACAAAAATACCTAATTGATTTAAAATTTTAACTTTTTTTATCACTTTAAATCATAAATAATAATTTAAATTTAATAGCGGTGTGCTTAATTAGACTTGTGAAATTAGGTTAATTAACCGGTCAAAATTATTCTAATCCAATAATAAGATGAGTTTGTCAGATGTATGTTGAGACTCGCCCATCCTTACATACTATGTGGCTAAATGGCAAGAATGAGGACGTTGAGCATGAGAACGACTGAACGAGGAATAAGAGATTGTATTTGTGGTCAAATAAGCGTACTTCTCATAGCCTATGACGAGGATTTACATAATTTTGATGAAAAAAAACATGTTAATGCACAAATCATGTTTTTTTGGCATCCATTTCTTAACTCTTTAAAGAAACTTGAAAATATTTTCTTTTTTTTATGAATTTAGACTTCGTTTGGTAAATCTTATTTTTCAGAAATAAATTATTTATTCTGGAAAAAAGTACGTAAATATGTAATTTTTTCGGAAATAAGTAACTTATTCTGCAAGATAACGAATATTAAATTCCCATACACATTTTTCTCTAAGAAAAAGTATGTAAATATGATATTTTTTCTGAAATAAGTAACTTATAAGTTCGATTTAAGATTTGGCAAATGGGACCGTTCCCACTTAGTTTATTTATATTATTTACCACGTGACCACGTCAAGTGTACGAACATACTTTTTATATAAAGTGTGGTTAGCTTCTAAAAGCCCTCGCTTTGCACTTTGAGTTGATGTTCTTGAAGTCTCTTCGAGCCTTGCCCTTTTCGTGTTTAATAACCAGGGTACGGCCATTTTAGTGTTAACATTGGAGTATAATTCTGATGATGTGGTAATGAAGCTGGTTATTGTGGGCATAACACTGGCCTGGAGCTCTTGGGCTTTACATCCATTTATCATTGCCATCCTAGTGGCTAAATTGCTGCTGATACAGGCTTATCCGCTTATACATTAATGCTAAATATCTCGAAAAAAATTCAAAAAAATATTAAATAATACATAACGTTATTTTATTTGTGAGATTTATATAAATGCATGAGGATTTATTCATGGAAAATGCTTGGTTTCCCGAATTTGATTCCAAAATTTTTACCAAAGATTGGATATAATTTTAATAGACCCGCCAAGGTCACATCAATGTCACCCCGATTAAAATCATTCATAGTGCCAACTCATTCATGCCAAATCATTCGGGAATTTTTTTTGGTTCCCAATTCGGATAACTAGCACTACTCTTTATTCATTTATGACAACTTAAAAGTAGAGATCTCTAACATTTCTAGTATTAATTTAACTGACAATCAATAATAGGACCTCTTATAATTTGTTCTTTTTTGTCATTTTTATGTGGGATAATCATGTACGATGGCTGTCACATTTAATATGTTTGAAGCTTTATTATACAAAATAATTAACTGGTTTTATGAAAATTTTGAATGAATATATCACTTTTTCTTAAGAGTAAATCTAGGAATACAAAATTATGTATAAAAAATTATACAAATTATGTGGTAATGGTAACATGATAAATGAGATGTTTTTATTAATTGACGTACATAATACACATGAATTCATTACATTTAATTAAATTATAAATATTAAAAATAATATATATATATATATATATATATATATATATATTTCATTTTATAACTCTTTTTTACACAATTTTTTTTTACACAATTTAGTACCTTTACCATTTTCCTTAGCTTATTGCATGTAATTTAATGTTCTCGCCAATAGAAACTAGCAGCTTCATTCTTCCTTCCCCCACCCCACCCACCCCCCCCACCCCACCCCACCCCACCCCAACCCAACCCAACCCAAAAATTTGCAATTCTTTTTTCTTTCACAATTTGCAATTCTTTTTTTGCCAAATCAAAATTTGCAATATAAGTTAGAGATAGAACAAAAATACGAAGGGGCCAGATTTTTTATAAAAAATATCAGATTTATCAGATTTTTCAAAATCAGATTGGACCAGTTTTTTCTAAAATGGAGTCGGATTAGACCAGGCCGGATTTCTCTAAAATTTCTGGCCGGATTAGATTTTTTCAAACAATTTTAAAATTAATATTTTTGACTTTTTGTATAACTATTTAATGAATTTTTTTGGATTTTATTAAAAAAATTTAACTTTTATTCGGGATAATATTGAAAACTTTATTCAAGATTTTTTCAATTTTATAAAAAGTTGATAAAATATGAGTTCAATTTTTTCAATTCAATTTTATAAAGACGGACCAGGCTTTTGTACCAATTTCTCAAACTGAATTTTTCCCAAATTTATTTTAACTATCTTGTACCATGCTTTCAATAGTCTTTCTCACCTTTGCATTTTTCATCTCTCACGTGTTTTGCAGGGAAAAACTCCCTGAAAGTTAAAGGACTAGACTAATAGAAAAAAGCAAAAAAAAAAAAAAATTGATTTGGTTCACTTAAATAATCCGTTAAGCATAATACACAATTGGGTAGAATTCTTAAAAATCAAAGAATTAGATCAATAAAAAAAAGTAAAACGTAAATAAATTTGATTAGATTCACATCAATGATCTGTTAAGCATAATATAAAAATTGTAAAATTGACAACTTGTATTAAACATAATAGTCATTAGAAATTATTATACTATATTTCATTGTCGACCTATTACAGGAATATTTAATTTACAATTTGAAGGAAGAGTGGATGATTTCTTTAGATTTTTAGTGATACTCCTTGATGATTCAACTCCCTTTTGACCATCTTCTGATGTACCACTCTCTGTACATGAGATGTAATTCCGGGGTTCAAACTCCATGTCTTCATAATTTACATCTTCATTGTCAGATATCACTCCGTCCAGATCATTTCAAGTTTTGCTCTTGCAACACTTGAATCCCAACAAATTGCAAATAGTCCTGAATCATCAAGCAAATTTAAACTTAGGATACTTGAATATATAAAACAAAGATATTTAGTAGTACAAATATCACCATCTAACTTAATCATCCGCCTAATCACAGTATAATATTCTATGTTATTTAAAACTCCACTTGTTATTTTTTTGTATAGAACTCCAAAAATATAACTAGACCATGTAAAGTACACAAGCACATTTTATATGAACTTTGATCAAAAATAAAAATCAACTGGATTGTAAATTATTTGCCCCTACAACAACTAGATTGTAAATTATTTGCTCCTTTTTCTTGCAAAACTTCTCTTGTTTCCCATAAATAAAACAATAGTTTTATTAGTGTTGTGTAAATAACTAAAAAAATTAATAACAATCATACAAAACTGTTAAACAATGTATATTTTTGATTGAATTATATGTAATGTACCTTGGTGATGGGATGGACGGTATGAATTATATTACTTTTAAGTGGATCAATCATGATAGAAATATACATCTCTTTGATAAAAAAAAACATTATAATAAGGTTATGAATGATAAAAGAACATTATAATAAGCTTATGAATATTTTACACTATATATGAGGAAGAAATGAATGGGGGATATGAAGAACCAACAAAAATATTTATAAAATTTCTGATCTAATTGTGAATGGTTTATGTAGGGAGAGAGTTTGTATATTTATACTAAAAAGTAATCTGTTTCAATCGTGTAACTGACAAAAAAAGTTTCAATCGTGTAACTGACAAAAAAAGTAGTTTATCGAACATTCTAGAGACATAGAAACATTCTAGAGACATAGAGACATACAGTAAGAGCCCGTTTGGCTTTCATTTAAGCCAAGTCCAGAAAGTTTTAAGTCATTTTTAACATATTTGGGTACCAAATTCTAAAGTGGATTTAAAGTTGTTTAAAGCCCATAAGTGAAAAGGTACTTTAAACTTATGACATTCTCGGAGTTAGATTGGTTGGTGTATCAGTGTCAATTTTTTTTCTTTTAAAATTTTTAAATGTTGATGTGTGAGTTTAATTACAATATATTTTGTCTCTTCATTTTAGTTTATTATATAATAAAAAAAATTTATTTTAAATCAAAAGTGATTTTAAACCAAAATTTATGAAAAACTAAATGAATTTTAAGTAAAATTATCCAAACAGTCATATTTAACTTAAGAATAGAAATTTTACTTTTAACTTAAAGCAAAAATATTGAACTTTAAATCATAAATAACTTATTTTAAACTAATCCAAACGAGCTCTAAGTAACTATTTAGAAGATTCGAGATATATGAAATAAGAGCGTGCTCACATATATCTTTAACAACTTTTATATATTAATTTAAAAATTATAAATCCTCTATTTGTGCTCTAAATTTTATTCATAAAATATACTCAAGCTCCTCGTAATTTTATTAAAAATAAACTTTTTGCGTTACTTTAGCTTTTTTTTTTTTTTTCTGGTATTTTCTTTGTTTTAATATGAGAGATCTACAAGAATCAACATATACAAGGATTACATAAAAAAACTGAAAAAGTAAATAAAGGTGAAAATTCCTAAATTAAGAATGGGTTTTCTGATGTGTATCTAAGACATATTCAAATAAAGTTGGTTAATTTTAATTGGTTAATATTTTTGTGCATACAAACCATTATTATTATTATTGCAAACAAATCAATCAAAAAATACCAATTTAGATGGGTACACATTAGAAAAGCCGAATTAAGAAATATTGGTACTAGTTTTATCATTTTTTATCTCATAAATTTCTTCATTCTTTTTGATTTATTTTTTAATGTTATTGTGTTTATTTAACTACTCACGAAAGGAAATGTGCAAAATAGAAATTAAAATTTGATTTTATTGGTGTTAAACTTTAAACACAAACATAATTCTGTTATTTATTCAAAGCTTAATTCTTTTATTAAGTTATTGCCGAAAATTTTATTTTAAAAGGTTGACATATGTTTAACAAAAAAATTTATTGTATAAAAATATAAAATACTTTTAATGATGAGAAATTATTTAATTATTTAAATAAATGTGATTGAAATCTTTTAATGTATTGATAAAAAAATATTATCAATCATCAAAAAGAAGTTATTTTTTAATGAGTACACAGTTCATTTGTTAAATCTTAACAATATTCTCTAAATAGTTAAAATTTTCGAACAACAAATAAATTTGAATAGTAATGAATAAGGTAATTAGATTAAAAAAAATGTAATTTCTAGTGACAAGTTATTGTATTATATTTAATAAAAGAGTGTGAAAGTTAATATAAAAAAAATAAAAGTAAAATAAGTCTAAACCGTTTGAAAGAAGATTTAAAAAAACTATAATAATAATGTTAATTAACAATACACTAAAAAAATAGAAAATTATTATATTGTGAAATTATAAACAGAACAATCGAAACCTCATAATGTAACCATAAAATGATTATTAAATTTAGTAATACAAACATCTAAACTATATTTACCTATTTAATTGTTAAATAATACTATTTTCTTACTCATAATTCCAAATATATGATAATGTTAATAAAATTATCTTTTAAAGATAATGATAATTAAACTAGAATAAAAAAGTATAACTAAGGAAAGAAAAATGTTAATATGTCCTAAATGTTGACGACTTGTCAATATAACTGCTGTGAGAAAATTCCGCAACAACACCCGAAGAGAATATCGCTGGAATAACCTAATTTGTCCTTGGATATCGGACGTTGAAGCAGGTTCGCACATCCACAGCTTCAGCTTCGCACTACAGCTCCAGCTGTCGGAGCGGGTGGAGATTTGTGGTGTTTTTGGGCTGAATCGGCAAGGTTACCGGACAATATGGCATTAAATTCCGGCCAAGATGTGTCCGGGAAATATCACTAAGGTTACACGTGCCTTGTGTAGAGAGAAGTGAAATTCCGAACCCCCTTGCCAACTGCCTACATATCCTATTTATAGGAATCAAGCCCCGATGTAGTTCTTTAGGTCATGGACTCCTTTCTTGAGCAATAAGCCACGTTTTTAATGTATTTTATCCTTCCTCCAATGCTGATCTTGAAGTGTTTGTGTAGAAATAAGAGTCCTACTTCTAGTATACCACTAGAAGTCCATTTATCCATGTATTTTCATGTAATTATCCACATATATATACATATATGATGTGTATAACGTGTATATCCCATTTGATGTTGTAGAATCCATCTCAAAGTCCATCTCTTGAGTCCATTTCCGTGCTCCTAAAGTTTAGGAACCAGAGTCCTTGTCCAACTTTACTTCTGTTAGACAGAGGTGGAGCTGCAGTCGTACCAGCACCTCCGCAGCTTCCCTCAAAACAGCACTTGCACAGCTTCCCTCAAAACAGCACCTCCACAGCTTCCCTCAAAACTGCACCTGCACAGCTTCCCTCAAAACAACACCTCCACAGCTACCTCAACAACTGAACATCCTCAAATACTACCCAAACCACCTTAATTGGGTCTCTCAATATACATGGGCCTAAAATTAAATCCATTACAAATTTTGGGCACAACAACTACCCCCCGGTTCCATGATGTCATGAAATGCGAAAGGAACTAATACAAAAGAAGAGGTCCAATCCTTCCTTACCTTCTCAGATAGATACATAGCTTCAGCACCGTACTTCCAAGCTTACATGAGCTAACTCGGCGTAAGAAACAGGAAGCACAATGCTTCTGCATAGGTACCTTAATCTGAATCCTTAAATAAAACCCTTTCGTATACCTTAGATCTCGTACAACACTCCAGCTCCAGTTATAAGCTTCCTCAGCTTCGTACCTGAACCTACTAGCTTCCGGCATTTTTCCTTTGAAAACCATAATCTGATTCCTCGAGATGCTCCTTTCTCCTACTAAGATAACCTTTGTGTAAGAATTCCTCGTGAGCCATGCCATGGAGCTTCCGTATGGAGCTCCTACTGTTGCAAAGATACCTCAACATTCCTAACCTGAGCTACGACAATAACTAGAAATGGTGATTAGTAACAGGAGCTAAATAGCTCACCTATATAATGCATACAGCTCATACACATAGAAAACATCCATGCAAGTATGCAAGTGCAAATGATTTTGTATATAAATCCGTTGTTGCCTCTACAATCAAGCAGAACCTTGGCGAACACACTCTTCAAGACATAATGCCAAAATTTTCAGAAATTTCCACGAGCATGTCACAATGGACCTCCAAAGATTTTGTTAAGTATTTTGAGGATTTCTCTTACAATGCCCATAAATCGTGGGACTTTCCAGACCTTTCCCATAAACCTTGGGATCCTCCGAGCGTTGTAAGTTATAAGTGATTCTGTATACGTACCATAAGAGGGACCAAAAGAAGCTATAGAGACCTCCTCGATTGCTGCTATGTCTTTCAAAGTGGTTACATTATGGGGCATATAGCGTGCCTAGGTACCTACTTAACAGCTTCAGGTAGCAAGTTTGAAAACATCTTTGAAATCCATGCATTGTGCCTAGGTACCTACTTAATAGCTTCAGGTAGCAAGTTTGAAAACATCTTTGAAATCCATGCATTGTGAAAGTAAATGTATATGAAATGATGGCCTTTTTCTTTATAAATCCATGCCAACTTGTTTTCTTGAAATCATATAAAATGTGCATTTTGATAATGATAAGCTAATGCAATGCTAAAGATAATGATCCATTTGAAAAGATGAGGTTCGAATGATGTTTCTAGCTTAAGGCTATGAAAAATTTCCATCCATGTACATAAAGCATGCATGATAATGAATATGTAAAAACATGAGAGTAGAACTTATCTTTTTTCTTATGGTTCCACTTCAGATCAGGTTTGGCTGTCGAACCTACTTGGTAGAAGCTCCCTCTCTACAAGCTTATGATGAGAACCTCCATTCCAATCTGCCAGCTCTTCCACGAAAATCTGATGTACCCCCCGAGCCATTGGATTTCATTTCGATATGACATGTAAAACCTTCTCCAACATGAATCTTAAACTTGTTGAGAAGTTTAGAAGTTGTTGGCCCTTATAGAGATTCCAGAAAGAACACCCCTGAGAGGCCACCTCCTCGAATGAGCAAAGAGGGCCTTAGCGTTATCAGCTGAGATTAACCTGAGATAAGCTCCTGAGATGTGGATTCATTCCAGGATGTCCAGCTGCATCAGCTACAATTGTTAAGGGAGCTATAACTGAGTCTGCCATAAGTTTTACCCGTTATTGAGTCCTCCGTTGTATTTATTCCAACTGCCTTATGTGGGCATAAATCTTGTAGCTCAACTAGAGGTTCCCATCTTCAATCCAAGAGATAAGACATACCAATCCATGTTTATTCTATTTTGAAGTATTCCTGCACATTATTCCTTTCTAACAACGTTTAGGATCATGATCCCCATTCAAACCTACTTTTGCTCCGTATGAGGTTCCCCGTAATTCGAACCTCATAAGAAAGTTATGTCCTTCTATCCAGCCAAAGCTCATATCCGATTTTATAAATCCAAACATTCGTACATACGCACAAACAACAGCCTTCACCCAACATGCGTTCCAGCTTTCCTATAACCCTTCCTTATGAACCATCGAACTTCCTTTCCATACAATATGCAAAAATTTCTTCAGCTTGAATTCCAAATATATTAGCTAGATGTGAAGCAGCTGTTCAAAAAACCAGCAGCTGTACCTGAACCTCAACAAACCATAAGCAGTTGCAGGCAAACCTCACTCCAAAACTTATCCATCAAGTTTTAAATTTATGTAGTTGTAACTCATATCGAAGCTCCACATGCCTTTAAATATCACTCCATTGCCATAAGGTTTTTCCAAAAGAAAAACTATATCTTTAATATGGAAAGAGCTTCCCTTCCTCACTAAGGGTTTGATGAGCTCATAGTAAAATCCAAATATCAATCCTTATTCCAATCCATATTTCAATCCGTTACCATTCCATATTCCAATCCATATGCCATCCATTTGAGGTCCCCCTATATTGGAACCTCTCATGATAATCCACTCGGCTATCCTATTGGAGCTTACATAAATGTTAATGCATGTCAAAACATATGTACACCTGTTTTAAATTAAAATATACATGTGGCTTGTGTTCCGGCTCCCACATATTCCATCCTTTCGCCTGGCTCTCCATGTGCCTAGTATCCCTAGGATCCACATGAACCTGGTGGCGCAGTTCTATTATAGCTTCCAATGTAGGATGACCTTATAGGTTTATCCATTAATCACAATCTGCGGACCTATATCCATAGGAACTCCTCACCTCCAAGATCCGTTAAGGCACCCCGCGAACCTATTTTCATAGGAGATTCGCAAGCCAGAATCCATTAAGGCACCCCGCGAATCTATTTTCATAGGAGCTTCGCGAGCCAGCACCAACTTGATTACACAAAAGCCTCACGGCATTACGCCTTTTCGAGGTTCAAGCGAGCAAACCTCCAATACCGAAGGACCTCATAGGTCTAGTTCAAATTCTATTCACATGTAATCCACTCATGTATAATCCATACATGTTCCAATCCAATCAAGCTTCTTATTATCCGTGTAATCCATAAGCATATAATCCATATGTTTCCAGTCCATTAGCATATAATCCATATGCTTTCAATCCATTAACCCCGGGGAGGTTCATACCTAAGAGGTCATATCTAAAAGGTTTCTACCTAGCATGTCCATACATCCACTACCCCCCTAGTTTTTTTTAACATATGACTAACGATAATAAAGAACTAGATCCAACCATTCAAACATTCAAGATTCACACATAGAAAAAGAGAAAATAAACACATAAACATTTAATCTACATAGATCATCTGAACATACAATCCACATAAGTCATGCAAATAAAGCGACACACATTTTAGTGATGACTAAACATAAACCTAAGCGTGATAGTCGTACCTAATAAACCGTTTTATCTCTCCGAAGCCTAAAGAGGTCTACCGAATCCATACCCAAAGGTGTCTACTGGGGAGGTATCTCCAAAATTCCAATATCCAAATCCGTCCAAGCCATGCTTGAATATCGCGAGCTAGAAAATATAGGGAAGCTCCACAAGAGTGTGAACCCTAAGATATTTCAGCATGTCATGAGCCTAATCGTCCATTAAAATTGATAATCCAGATTCAAGCCCCTCCATGAAATCCATTGTTGTTTATAGGCGAATACCAATGAAGTTACAACTCATAGGTGAGTGCGAATGAACCTGCAACTCGTACCTGCAACACCTGGTGAAAAGAATGAACCTATAGCCAGCGTGAAGCCAATGAAGCTGAACCCGTAGGTGAACACCAATACAGCTACGACTGGTAGCTGAATTAAATCAACCTGCAACCAGCAGGTGAATACCAAAGAAGCTGCTACTCATAACTAAAACCAATCAACCTGCAAATAGCAGGAAAAATCCGAAGAAGCTGCTCCAGCAGCTGAAACCAACCAACCTGCAACCAGCAGGTTAATACCAAGGAAGCTGCTCCTGTAGCTAAAAACCAATCAATCTGCAACCAGCAGGTTAATACCAAGGAAGCTGCTCCTGCAGCTGAAACCAATCAACTTGCAACCAGCAGGTTAATACCAAGGAAGCTGCTCCTGCAGCTGAAACCAACCAACCTGCAACCAGCAGGTTAATAGCAAGGAAGCTGCTCCTGCAACTGAAACTAACCAACCTGCAACCAGCAGGTTAATACCAAGGAAGCTGCTCTTGCAGCTGAAACCAATCAACCTGCAACCAGCAGGTTAATACCAAGGAAGCTGTTCCTGCAGCTGAAACCAATCAACCTGCAACCAGCAGGTTAATACCTAGCTGCTCCTGCAGCGGAAACCAACCAACCTGCAACCAGCAGGTTAATACCAAGGAAGCTGCTCCAGCAGTTGAAACCAATCAACCTGCAACCAGTAGGTAAAATCTGAAGAAGCTGCTCCAGCAGCTGAAACCAACCTGCAACCAGCAGGTTCTTACCGAGGAAGCTGCTCCTGCAGCTAAAACCAATCAGCCTGCAACCAGCAGGTAAAATTTGAAGAAGCTGCTTCAGCAGCTGAAACCAATGAACCTGCAACCAACAGGTAAAATCTGAAGAAGCTGCTCCAGCGGCTGAAACCAATCAGCCTGCAACCAGCAGGTAAAATTTGAAGAAGCTTCTTCTGCAGCTAAAACCAATCAACCTCCATCCTCTTAACAAGAAAGCTGTCAATGATAGTGCCTTGGGGGGAGCTACATCTTGATAGATAACAATCTCCTTGTAAGGTTCATATTCAAAACTGAGGTGAATATTTCGCTCATGTGCGATCCAGGTTGCCTTTCGATCCTTCAGATTTCGTTAAGATTACCGACATCTGCCAATTTTGAGATGGTGTCTTTAGTCACACCTGATTTCCTTCCACTACCTTAGCAAGAAAAGATGTAGCTCCAATATTTCTTGAGCTTTCATAGGTTCCGGTGATTTTTCCCTTGAGAGGTTCTTGCTTACATGCCTTTAACATGGTTTCCATTCTGCATCCGTCGATTGGTAGGTAGCTCCATATGTGAACCTCCTACCACTTCCTTTAATAACCAAGAGGTTGTTCGTATCCCCTTCTTTGTCCAGTAGCATATTTTCCAGAATCTGATTGAGATTATTATCTTCTACTCCTTCTGCAATTCCTTCCATGAGGTATTCCCAAATTCCAGCTTCCAATATTCGAGAAGCTTATAGCAGGAGAACCCCTTTGTGAGACACCTTCCAACTTATCGTCCCTTATCATCCCTACGGAGCTTGCAGTATGTGAACCTCCTCAAGATTCTTCATCATGATGATTACCATAATTATATTGCTCGATGCTATCACGAGCTGAGATGGTTCCTTTCCAGGTGCTTCCTCTTTTAATCTTATTGTTGGCTCATCTATCAGATGAGCAACTTAGAGGCTTCATATGCTTCTTCTTCTGTATTTTTCATAATAGGTCACTTGCCTCTTTAATTTATGAGAGGTACCAATTCGCCTTTAGCTTCCCTTATGCCTATTTTGTTGGAGCTTCAACATCACCTAGATCATACCTTGGCACCTTTGCTTAATGCCTTCAACTAGATATTCTGACCTTCAACCTTCCACTATTGGTGAAGCTTTCGCTATGAGCACCCCTATAAGTTTCTTTCACCTACTTCTGTAGGTGCTGCCACATGACCAACCAAGAACTTCGCGAGGTTCCCTTGCACTATTTTTTTCATAACTTCCACATGGTGCGCCTTGCCCTCATTATCCTTCATTAGAGCATCCATTTTCATCAATGCCATGGGTGGTTACCCCCCCGAAAAACTGGAACCTTCATCGTGAGGTTCCTCCATTAAGGCTACCTGGTAACATGCTTTCTTCGTTATTCTACATTGAGCTTCCTGTAGTGAATTTCGTCGTGCATAAGGTGGATCCTTCAGAGAACCTCAATCAAGTGTAGTATCTTGTTGTAGTGGAAGCTCCAGGTTCAACTGTCGAACCTCAAGTTGCGTGGTAGAACCACTACGATTGACCCAAATTGCTTCCTTTGATCTTCTAGCTTCCTGTAGAGGTTCTTGTTATTTGACTTCTTGTTAATTCCAGTAGTTGGACCTCTTCCATGAACCTCATTCCTCATGCCTTTGTTGCCTGGTTCATTGGTACCTCCTTGGTCAAGAGGTTCGCATCTAGCTCCACCTTCCTTCCCATGCAGGTTCACCTCCAATCGGCGTGTTCCTGGATTGTTGGAGCAGGGGAAATGGGAGCAGCTATGTTGGAGGCATTTGCCTGAGCTTCAGCTATCTCTTTCATGGGAACCTCCACCTCATTCCCCTTAACAGCTGGATTCACTTCATCCACCTTGATTTTGGCAGCCTCCTTTTTCTTGATATCCTCCACCGCTTTAACAGCATCTTCGCCAAGCTGGGACCAGTCTCGGTCAGGGAACCTGAGGTGAGTGGATTTGATATAGTCGTTGATGGTAATGTTGTATCCAGCTTCATAGGCTTCCTTCCTTCTTTCCTTCTGAGCAGACCTTTCCTGGGCAAGCTTTGAGTTCAGAGCTTCCATCTTCAGCTCTAGCTGGGGACCGTATACAAATTCCCGAATTTTTAGATAACTCGGGGTGTTATCTCATAAACATTGAGATTGAACCTCCAACCGATTGAACCTCTAAATTGAGATTCACCATTGTCTGACCATAAGAATCTCCTTATCATATGCCAAGTTGAAGTATTTGGGGGTACCTTACGGAAACCTTCTTTCATAGGTGCAACCTCGAGATTGAGGTCTCTCCTGTCTTTGCCATTAGAAACTCTCGACCAAACCTCTCTAGATGGTTGATAAGTGGATTTATATCCACTTGGAGCGTTCCATATCGGCTTAAATTGATTGTCTTGGGCTCAAGCTTGTTGTAATTTTGATGTGTTTTGCTTAGTTGTGCAGATTTACAAGAATGTTGATTAAGGTGGATGCTTCTATCGTTTTTGGAGAATTAATTGATTGAAATTCGGATTTCTGAGACGGTTGCGCGCGGAAAATCTTGAAAATTACTGTTTTGGCCATATCTTAAGTTCTATAAGTCCGTTTGAGGCCCGTAAGCAGTCCACGCGAAGATAACGAGATTCTCTATCATTCTAAGGTGGTCTAGAGGTCCAATTATGATTGGAACATTCCATAAATACTTAAGAAAAGTCAGCTACGAATTTTCCTTCAAAACCGAATCAGTTTAGGAAACGTATTATGTGTCGAGCTGCAGAAATTCAACTTTGACAAGGAAATTGCTATAATTCCTACTTCTAATAAGTATGGTAATTTCTCTGGGCGGCTAGAACATTCCAGAATCAGATCTATACATGGAATTTGCAATTCTATTCTCATTCAAGAACGGAAATTGCCAATCTTCAATTCCAACTCTGAAACGGCAATTGCTTGGTGGGCAAGACTTCTAGAGCCTATATAAACACATCCAACCCATGTAATTTGTATCATTAGGAGACACACCATTACATATCAATTACTTAGGATTATTTGTATCTTTTTATACTTTGTTTTTATCATGGTTTCATCAGATCCCATGATGACGAGAGGTTCAATTATGAACTAATCGTTGTCATGGGATTCTAACGGATTTATTTATGGAATTTAGTAGTTGATTGCTTTAAAGATTTGTGTGTGGTGAATTCTTGATATCCTCGTATGGTTGTGTTTTATGTGTTTAGATGAGTCATGAACATCTAATTTGTTAATCTCTTGTGAAGCGAGAGTGGATCTTGAGATTTAGAACTTGCCATGCTAGCATAGGATAGGTTGATATTATTATCATGATTTGTGGCATACATAGAGATATGATGCTACCCTATGTGATCTAAGTGGATAACTTGTGCTTCAACCTTTATGTTTTCAAATTCTATAGAGATATAGGGTCTAAACATATTTGGTGTCTACCCATCTTCTATCTCTTTTGTGGATGCATGTGTAGTTTGGTATTAGTATACCGAGAGGTAGCTTTTACTTGTTTCGTGTTATCCGATCAGATATCAAAACCATCACATGCATTGATTAAAGGCATCAACTCTAAGCGAAGTATTTAATGAAGTTAGGATCCCATGTTACTCTTGTAGACGTAATTCAATTTTAATTCTTGTTAGTTAGATAATTCTAGTTGTTAATTTACTTCTTAGTTAATTTAGTTAATTAAACCCAATTTGTTATTTGTCTTAGCAGTGAGTAATAACCATACATTGTTGCATAGGTACAATAACTGAATTAAAACCATAACCAGATCTCTGTGGGAACGAACTCGACTTATTCATATATTACTTGTGACCACGTACGCTTGCGTGATTTAGTGCAAACAAGTTTTTGGCGCCGCTGCCGGGGATCATCGGTGTTTTATTTTTGGTTTATGTGCTTGTCAATAGTGGTCGTTAGAGTTCACTGACTCGGATTAGTTCTTACCTATCTTGTTTAGTTCGGTGTGTTTCAGGTACTTGAGTAGTTGAAGATGGCAGGTCAGGAGTTGCCATGGTGGGCATATTCGAGTACATCCATGCCTTATCAATGTGAGCAGTGTTTGGGCGTTCATGATCCCTTACAATATTGTTACTACGAAGGAGTTAATCCATACGTCACTTATGAAGAGCAACCATATTTTCAATATCATCCTCAACAGTACCAGCAAGATGTTCCAGATATGTCATATGTCTTTGGTAGTGAAGAATTTCAACATCAGCAACCTACTCCTACTTTTCAGTCAGATGAGGTTCCTAATAGGGAGGAGATTATGATGTTTGTAAAGAGTAGCGAGGAGTCTCTCAAATCTTTGGAGATTCTAGTTGCTCAAGCTGTGAGAGCCTTGGAACAAGAGAAACAACAATTCACACCAGAAGCAATACCAGAAAATAATGATGACTTGGAGCAAGGTACTGCATGCTTAATCGAAGAAGACAAATTCCAAGGTGAGGTGAGCGATCACAAGCCATGTGAGGAATTTGATCATGCTGGTGAGGTGGATGCTTTGGAAAGGGCACTATTTGGGATAGACACTGTTGAGCTGCACAAATTTCAAAAATTGGTATGTGCGTACTAAGAGGCTGAAGAACATGGGAAAGATGCAGGTCTTCTACTTGACTCAGAGTTTAAAGATGGAGGTAGCGCATTAGAGCCAATGGAGGAAGTTCTTTTTGAGGACCCAAAGGCTTCAGAAACTTACATCTATCCTCCTCTATTATATTCAACCGAAGCCCGCGAAGGTGTGTTGTTCTACAAATTGACAGATTTTGGGTCAGCTGATGAAGGCATTGGAATAGGACATATTTGTTATACGAATAGGCCAAGCGAGGAGAAGGGGCAGAAAGTGTGCCGCCGTGATGACGATGAAGTCTCACGAAGAGAGGTCCATGCAAACTATTATCATCCTTAATGGAGGCTTAGAAGTAACGTCAAGCTATTGACGTTAAAGAAGCGCTTCTTGGGAGGCAACCCAAGCATTGTTGTATACTGGTATGTTTTCTATTTTCCCTCGTATTTACTTCCATTCAATGAGGACATTGAATATTTTAAGTTTGGGGGTGGTTTGAGGGATAAGTAGTGTATATAATTGTGATTTTGAGTCATTGTGTTCATATAGGATTTCATGCTTTGCATATTAGTAGTAATAGTTCATGCATATATGTTCGTATTATTTATGTTTGTTTCATATAGGACATTCTGTTATTGTGGTATGTATGTTCATATAGTTGCATGAGCATGGCATGCATTTTCCATGATTCTTTAGAACGAACTAATTCTGATTGGTAGGTAGGTGTCTAATTGAGTGTGGTAATGATGAGTAGAGGGTTGATTTATAGTTTCTATGAAATTAACTTGCATGCTTCAGAAACAAAACTAATTACACAGTCCCATTGGGTGCTTTTGGGCTAGGTTGAGGTTATGCTTGTTTGGTTGTTTGAGATTTAATCACTTGTTTATATTTAGAATTTTCGTTATTCCCTTGATAGCGTAGTAGCACTAAAGTCTAAGTTTGGGGGAAAACAGGAATTTCATGCTAGTTGTTGGCTAGGTGTCAAATGGCTAGTAGCCGGCTCATATTTATATGAGTAGTCTAGGGTTGGAAATGAGAATTCTCATTCCAGATTGCATACATAAAAAAAAGAGAAAAGAGAAAAAAAAAAAGAAAAAAAAAAGAAAAAAAAGTTGTGTGAATGTGTAGTTGCATAATTGGCCACGAGTGAGCTCTTTAATACTCGAGTAATTAAGTCTGAGGGGACTTAGTCCTGGTAACCTAAAGCCCTTGTGGTTTGGGATTGCTGACCTAACACTCGCTACATGGGTATTATTGTATAAGCCTTTAGGGGTCTCATTCATTGCACGGTCAAATAAGCATGTTTGTTTGTGTTCTATATAGTTGTTTGTCGTTAATAAAGCATGAATTCCTGTCTAACTTGAATAAGAATGGAGGTGTTCCTAGGTTATGAAGTGTCTATAGTCTATTCTATTTATAAACCTGTGATTGTCTTGGCAAAGAATAGGTATGATTTTTGACCTAGTGTTGGGAGTATTTCTGATGAGTATCGCACACACGCACGTTTCTGTTCATGTATTGTTAGTATACGGGAACTTGGTCGAGCTCTATTTGGATTTAGTTGCATTCTTTGAGATATTTGCTTGCTAGTTGGTTTTGGTTAGTTTGAAAGGGATCATTGCATTTTCATTTAGTGCATTCATGCATTGCATTGCATTAGGTTAAATGGATTTTGTGGGTTCATTCGCTATAGGCCCTCACGAGACCTTACTCGTCCACTAGGGCTGCCTAGGGGTTTAAAGGGCTTGTTGCATATGCCAAATGCAACCGTGATCACCTACGGAAGTGGTACTAATTAGTTAGTTGTAATTGTTTATGCTTGAGGACAAGCATCGGTTTAAGTTTGGGGGTGTGATAAGTGGATTTATATCCACTTGGAGCGTTCCATATCGGCTTAAATTGATTGTCTTGGGCTCAAGTTTGTTGTAATTTTGATGTGTTTTGCTTAGTTGTGCAGATTTACAAGAATGTTGATTAAGGTGGATGCTTCTATCGTTTTTGGAGAATTAATTGATTGAAATTCGGATTTCTGAGACGGTTGCGCGCGGAAAATCTTGAAAATTACTGTTTTGGCCATATCTTGAGTTCTATAAGTCCGTTTGAGGCCCGTAAGCAGTCCACGCGAAGATAACGAGATTCTCTATCATTCTAAGGTGGTCTAGAGGTCCAATTATGATTGGAACGTTCCATAAATACTTAAGAAAAGTCAGCTACGAATTTTCCTTCAAAACCGAATCAGTTTAGGAAACGTATTATGTGTCGAGCTGCAGAAATTCAACTTTGACAAGGAAATTGCTATAATTCCTACTTCTAATAAGTATGGTAATTTCTCTGGGCGGCTAGAACATTCCAGAATCAGATCTATACATGGAATTTGCAATTCTATTCTCATTCAAGAACGGAAATTGCCAATCTTCTATTCCAACTCTGAAACGGCAATTGCTTGGTGGGCAAGACTTCTAGAGCCTATATAAACACATCCAACCATTGTAATTTGTATCATTAGGAGACACACCATTACATATCAATTACTTAGGATTATTTGTATCTTTTTATACTTTGTTTTTATCATGGTTTCATCAGATCCCATGATGACGAGAGGTTCAATTATGAACTAATCGTTGTCATGGGATTCTAACGGATTTATTTATGGAATTTAGTAGTTGATTGCTTTAAAGATTTGTGTGTGGTGAATTCTTGATATCCTCGTATGGTTGTGTTTTATGTGTTTAGATGAGTCATGAACATCTAATTTGTTAATCTCTTGTGAAGCGAGAGTGGATCTTGAGATTTAGAACTTGCCATGCTAGCATAGGATAGGTTGATATTATTATCATGATTTGTGGCATACATAGAGATATGATGCTACCCTATGTGATCTAAGTGGATAACTTGTGCTTCAACCTTTATGTTTTCAAATTCTATAGAGATATAGGGTCTAAACATATTTGGTGTCTACCCATCTTCTATCTCTTTTGTGGATGCATGTGTAGTTTGGTATTAGTATACCGAGAGGTAGCTTTTACTTGTTTCGTGTTATCCGATCAGATATCAAAACCATCACATGCATTGATTAAAGGCATCAACTCTAAGCGAAGTATTTAATGAAGTTAGGATCCCATGTTACTCTTGTAGACGTAATTCAATTTTAATTCTTGTTAGTTAGATAATTCTAGTTGTTAATTTACTTCTTAGTTAATTTAGTTAATTAAACCCAATTTGTTATTTGTCTTAGCAGTGAGTAATAACCATACATTGTTGCATAGGTACAATAACTGAATTAAAACCATAACCAGATCTCTGTGGGAACGAACTCGACTTATTCATATATTACTTGTGACCACGTACGCTTGCGTGATTTAGTGCAAACAATGGTCGTACCTCCATTAGTAGGTGGATGTTCAGCTTCACTTGTCTAGTTAAACATATCAGCACCCCTGACATGAGAAGCTCCCGGGTCATATTAGCTCTCATAACGGAACCCCATTTCTGGATATTTTCGACGAAAATTAACATCTGAAAACTTCATTTTCCGGCCATTTTTTTCATGTCTCTTCCATCAAGCCAAAAATATGTGCATCTTTGAGTCATATATCATCCTTTATGCATTTTCACCATCCAATGACCAGTATAAAGGTGATTACCTCCCTTCTTCTTCACCTTTTCTCCAACAAGCCATGATTTCTCCTCCGTTTCTCCAATTTTTCGGATTTTTTTTAGAGTAATGATTCTCCTGACCATACGTGGAATTCAATTCGTGAAATTCTTGCTCAAGAATTTGTTTTCGGGCTCATCGTTGGAGCTCTTAGACATTGTTCCTTTCAAAAGATCGGAGATCCCCTCCTTCTAGCACCAAAGATGTTGTGAGAAAATTCCGCAACAACACCCCGAGAGAATATTGCTGGAATAACCGAATTTGTCCTTGGATATCGGACGTTGAAGCAGGTTCGCACGTCCGCAGCTTCAGCTTCGCACTACAGCTCCAGCTGCCGGAGCGGGTGGAGATTTGTGGTGTTTTGGGGCTGAATCGACAAGGTCACCGGACAATATGGCATTAAATTCCGGCCAAGATGTGTCCGGGAAAGTATCACTAAGGTTACACGTGCCTTGTGTAGAGAGAAGTGAAATTCCGAATCCCCTTGCCAACTGCCTACATATCCTATTTATAGGAATCAAGCCCCGATGTAGTTCTTTAAGTCATGGACTCCTTTCTTGAGCAATAAGCCACGTTTTTGATGTATTTTATCCTTCCTCCAATGCTGATCTTGAAGTGTTTGTTTAGAAATAAGAGTCCTACTTCTAGTATACCACTAGAAGTCCATTTATCCATGTATTTTCATGTAATTATCCACATATATATACATATATGATGTGTATACCGTGTATATCCCATTTGATGTAGTAGAATCCATCTCAAAGTCCATCTCCTGAGTCCATTTCCGTGCTCCTAAAGTTTAGGAACAAGAGTCCTTGTCCAACTTTACTTCTGTTAGACAGAGGTGGAGCTGCAGTCGTACCTGTACCTCCGCAGCTTCCCTCAAAACAACACCTGCACATCTTCCCTCAAAACAACACCTCCACAGCTTCCCTCAAAACAACACCTCCACAGCTACCTCAACAACTAAACCTCCTCAAATATTACCCAAACCACCTTAATTGGGCCTCTCAATATACATGGGCCTAAAATTAAATCCATTACAAATTTTGGGCACAACAATAACATTCTATCTCTATATTCTTTTCTTGTATTAATATTATTATTTTCACCTATTTTTTAGTTTTTCTATTTAATAATATTTTAACTTGTGATTTTTGAATCACCGCATAAATATGTCAAGTGAGAGTTTCTTACTTTTGAAACACAAAATCAAGTTTTAACCACTAAAAGATAATTATAAGAATTGGTTATGTACCTAATTATGTAAAATATCTCTGAAATTAGCTACATTCAATTTTTGTGGAAAAAAAATAATTTTTTTGATTTAGAAAGATGAAAGATCATTATCAAAAAGAAAAAAAATTGAGAGATCATGACTCTGATCTCATGTTTTCAAAAGGAAAATTGCTTGTGATGGAAAAATGAATAATGTGTTGTCAGGCTTAAAAAGTAACTTCATTAGAAATTAGAAATGGGCTGGAGAACAAGTTGGACCGTTTAAAAGCTAAAACTATGCTCCCCTAAAAAAACTAAAACTATACTACCAATTAAATAATAATATTTTTAATTTAACAAACACGATCAAAAAAGAATGCATTAAAATAAATAAACATGATCAAACAAAAAAATTAAAGTTGAGAAAATTATTATTAACTAAAATTAATTTAGACTAAAGTTTACCACAAAAAAGAGTTTCAAGAAAACCTAATTTTTAAAAAAAGTCATAAAAAATTTTACTTTCTTGTTTTACAACAAACATGTTTTTAAAATTTATACTAACAAAAGTCAACACAAATCAATAAATTAACATTTTATTATTTTATAAAGATTCTAGATTTGGTACTAAAGTTGTAAATAAATTAAAAAAAAATCCGAAAATCCAAAATAAAATAATTAATAGAGAATCTAAATATAATAAGTACAAAAAATCCTATAATAATTTAATAATTTAAAAGTTACAAAAATATTAAATTTCATTAAACTTAAAGTAAATTATTAAAGAATAAAACTAAAAAAATATTCATTATCAACTTAATTAATTATTATTATTATTATAGGAAAAAGATTTGTAATAACACAAAACTTACACACAATTAATAAATAGGATAAAATATCAAAAAATCATATTTAAAAATAAATTACAAATTCATTCTTTATATAAAATAAACAAGTGTACAAAACATACCATCAGAATTTCAGTATACAAATATAAAAGATAGTATAAACTTTCTTTAAAAAAAGTACAAATATATGGGTCACATGTATGTTAAATTACAATAAATATTCTAATAAATAGAAGAAAACACGGCAAAAACATATGAAACATTAAAATATATGTTAGACTAAACCTTAAAATATAATTTTTAAAAAATAGTTCACCAAATAAAAGTGTGTTCTTACTCTGTTTCATAAGGATAAAAGAGTTGAATTAATGAATGCAAAGTGTGACTTTCCAACTCTATCAAAAAAAGAAATCTTAATTCAACATAAAGAACTCATGGAAAGTTTTAGTAAGAAGACAAATATTCATACTACAGGTAGAGGATGAGGCAGATGAGGTAGAGGTAGAGGAAGGAAGCCTACTCTAACTGCTCCTAGACAGAAGAAGTCTAGTGGAATAAGAAAAGGGGAGATAATTGGAGATTATCCTATAATTCCTAATGAAATAATTCCACAGACTCTTTTAGCTATTGTACATGATGATCTACAAGTAGAGGAAGATCACTTATCAGCAATGAAAAGAAAAGTAGCTGTGAAAACAGGTTACAAGTGTTGAAACAGTTCAGACTACTAATCCTGACACAATCTCAATTCCTGGTTCAATTCCTGATGCTATTCATGATTCTGATGAAGCTGATATCTTGATAAAACTTGAAATAATTATTCTTACTGTTGTGGTTAAATTTCACAATCTGGAAGTTGATGAAGAGAGACTGAAGACTGATGAAGAAAGATTCAAAAGATTTGAAAGAGAAAAAAAAAATCAGGGAAAAAGCAAGAGATATTGAAGTTGAAGAAACGAAGAATTATGTAAAAAGTATAAAAAGGTCTAGCAGGATGCTATGGTATGATCATAGAAAACAAGTTCAGGAACAACAAAAGAATTATTCACATGCCAAGAAGAAAGACAAGAAGTGGAAGAACATTGATGATTGGACTTACAATTGACCAGCTGTTTTCCAATATGGTAAATCATTGACAGAACTTCTGTTGATTACTGAAGCTGAACCTTCTAGATCTGACATTTCACAATCACTTCGAAAATCCAGACCTCTTTGGGCAGATATTCAGTCTAGTTTGAAGGGATTGGAACCCAAAACAAGAGGAGGTATTGGTTCTCATGAAGTTGAAATTCTTTCTACTGCACAGACAGATCAACATGCTCTAGTTGATAGAATTGGTGATGAATTAACTACAGAGCATCTATGGAAGCTTGAAGTTGTTGAAGTTATTACTTATTATCATGGTGGTGCTAAGAAAACACAGAAGATGCACTACGCCACAAACGCACATACGCAACCCTTTTTACAAAGCGTTGCACAAAAAGCGTTTCGTTAGATAGAAATTTTGGGTCTTTTGCAACTGAGCTGAACTGGTGTTGCGTTAGATATAATTTAGTGTTGCGTATTACCCACAGTGTTTCACATCATGCAACACTAACTGCTGGTGTTGCGTTAGAGAATTTTTTATTTTAATAAATGATGACGTGGCAGAAGTGGGACCACATGTGTTGACGTGGCATTTGCTGATGTGGCAATTGTGGGCCCCACAATTGCTGACGTGGTAGAAGTGAGACCCACCTGTGCTGACGTGGCATTTGATGACATGGCATAAGTGTTGCATTAGATAACAGTAGTGTTGCATTTGTTGTTTGGAGTGTTGCATTAGATATATTTTTTTATTTAAATTCTGACGTGGCAGGTGCGGGACCCACCATTGTTGACGTGGCAGTGTGGGACCTATAATGGTGACATGGTAGGAGGCCCACCAATGCTGACGTGGAAAGTGTGGGCCCCATAATTGCTAACGTGGTAAAAAGTGGGCCCCACCTGTGCTGACGTGGCATTTGATGACGTGGCATAAGTGTTGCATTAGATAACAGTAGTGTTGCATTTTATGTTTGAAGTGTTGCATAAGATATATTTTTTTAATTTAAATTCTGACGTGGTAGGTGCGGGACCCACCACTACTGACGTGGCAGTGTGGGGCCCACAATGGTGATGTGGCAGGAGGCACACCAATGCTGACGTGGCAATTGTGGGGTCCACAATTGCTGAGGTGGCAGGAGTGGGACCCACCTCCGCTGACGTGTCATATGATGACGTGGCATAAGTGTTGCATTAGATAACAATAGTGTTGCATTTGCTGTATGAAGTGTTGCATTAGATATTTTTTTAACTAGTCTTGTCCCGAATGATGAATCTATTTTTTTAAATTATTTTTTCGACGTTCCAATCGCACGAATGTCAAAATATAACGATTTTAGTGGTATGGTATTTTTTCAAAAAAATTCTTATATGTATTTGGTTTGGTTTTATAAAGGTCAAACCGGTCAAAGTGGACTTCCTTTTAACTAGTCTTGTCCCGAATGATGAATCTATTTTTTAAAATTATTTTTTTGACGTTCCAATCACACGGATGTCAAGATATAACTATTTTAGTGATACGGTAATTTTTCAAAAAAATTCTTATATGTATTTGGTTTGGTTGTATAACGGTCAAACCGGTCAAAGTGGACTTCCTTTTAGCTAGTCTTGTCCCGAATGATGAATCTATTTTTTTAAATTATTTTTTTGACGTTCCAATCGCACGGATGTCAATATATAACGATTTTAGGGATACGGTAATTTTTCAAAAAAATTCCTATATGGATATGGTTTGGTTTTATAACGGTCAAACTGGTCAAAGTGGACTTCCTTTTAACTAGTCTTGTCCCGAATGAATTTTTCGACGTTCCAATCACACGGATGTCAAGATATAACTATTTTAGTGATACGGTATTTTTTCAAAAAAATTCTTATATGTATTTGGTTTGGTTTTATAACGGTCAAACCGGTCAAAGTGGACTTTCTTTTAACTAGTCTTGTCCCGAATGATGAATCTATTTTTTTAAATTATTTTTTTGATGTTCCAATCTTACGGATGTCAAGATATAACGATTTTAGTGATACGGTAATTTTTCAAAAAAAATCCTATATGTATTTGGCTTGGTTTTATAACGATCAAACCGGTCAAAGTGGACTTTCCTTTTAACTGGTCTTGTCCCGAATGATGAATCTATTTTTTTAAATTATTTTTACGACATTCCAATCACACGGATGTCAAGATATAACGATTTTAGTGATTCTGTAATTTTTCAAAAAAATTCCTATATGTATTTGGTTTGGTTTTATAACGGTCAAACCGGTCAAAGTGGAATTTTCTTTTAACTAGTCTTGTCCCGAATTATGAATCTATTTTTTTAAATTATTTTTTCCCTGTTCCAATCGCACGGGTGTCAAGATATAACGATTTTAGTGATGATGTAATTTTTTAAAAAATTTGCTAGATTTATTTGGTTTGGTTTTATAACGTTCAAACCGGTCAAAGTCGACCTTACTTTTAACTAATCTTGTCCCGGATGATGAATTTTTTTTTTTAAATTATTTTTTGAACGTTATAATTGTACTAATGTCAAGATATAACGATTTTAGTGATGTGGTAATTTTTTAAAAAATTTCCTAGATGTATTTGGTTTGGTTTTATAACGGTCAAACCGGTCAAAGTGAACTTTCCTTTTAAATAGTTATGTCCCGAATGATGAATCTATTTTTTAAAATTATTTTTTCGACGTTCCAATCATACGGATGTCAAGATATCACGATTTTAGTGATGTAGTAATTTTTTAAAAAATTTCCTAGATGTAGTTGATTGGGTTTTATAACGGTCAAACCAGTCAAAGTGGACTTTCTTTTTAACTAGTCTTGTCCCGAAAAAAATATGTAAAGAGATTTAAATTGTGATCTATTTTTTATTTTTATAACTTTGATATATAATAAATTATGAATTTTAATTTTCTTATAAATATTTAATATAAACATAAATCGTATATTTTATTAGTAAAACTAAAATTTAAAAATTATGTTTATCATATTTCCTTAAAAAAATTATTAAGTTTTAAGATAGTATTTGCAAATATTTTTTTTCAAATTTGATATGTAATATATTTTAAGTATTCAAATTGTTTTTAATTTTTCTTACAAATTTAACTTAAAATTAAAAATTTTAAAAAACACTTTAAAATTTTAATCAGGCACACAATAGTAACAGGCGGGAGCTCAAAATTTTGGACCGCTTATTTTCCCCCCTTTATCAAATAATTATCCCCCAACTTGCCCCCAATTTCTCACAAGATTACTTTCTCATTCTCTCTACTCTCTCTCATTACACTGTACAATATCGAACCAAATACTCTCAGCTGGGAATCACATGTACAAGATCTGATTGGACTTTCATTCTAGGACTTTCGTTTAGGTATTTCGATTTCAATTTCAATTTGAAATACTCTCTAATTCTGATATGGGCTAAAAGTAAGCCTTAAATACACCTTTAATATGGTATTAATTATACCCGGAATAGTCCAAACGTGGGGCCCACCAGTTGGGCCCAAACCCTATTTATAATATTAATTTCGTAATTAATATTAAGGGTAATAAACAGCTCAGCAAATAAGAGTTGGATAAGGATAATATCTCCTTCAAACTTATCCTATAAAGCATCCAATTCTATATGGAAACTGATTCCTATAAGGAATAGATCAAGAACTTTCCTCAAGGCGGTGACTTATCTATTAAGTCTCCAACTCCTACCTTAATTCTAAGGCTTCTCAGCCTATATAAAGGGTCAGACCCCTCACCTCAGAACTACGTTTTTTGGCTTGATCTTTGATATTCATCAAAGTACGTAGGCATCTTGTGAAGGCAGAATCAGCCACGAGCACAAGAGCAGCCATTAAAGCACGAAGCTCACACCCCTTACATTAAATACATACGCCCTAGCCGCAATACTAGTAGCCTAGTTTTTATTCCACAACATTTGGCACCGTCTGTGGGAAGACAACATCAACCATGGTTCAAACACGAAGGACAACGTCAACCGAGGCCGTGCCCCTTAACTCTGCTCAACCAGCCACTTCAGATTCGCTCATCGTCACTGAGGAAGGACAAATACTCCCATCAACAGGGACGGTCGTTCAACCTCTGCCCACTCAACCCCCAGGGACGACTCCCCATGTAGAGGGGACTCACTCTGTGGTCGTCCAAGAAACCAACCCTCTCCAGATGGTGGTTTCTCCTCTTGGTAACGTTGATCGCACGGGGGTACAGATCCACACTACGGATCTCCCTTTGAACACCAACCCTATGTATGGACTGCCTAACTATCCCCCTCGATGAAGGGAACCTGGACCGAGCGGACACGCCTTACAGATCCGGGATCGAGAATATGATGACTACTCGGGTCCCTATACCGATGATTCATCATCATCTGAGGATGATGATCGAGATGAAGCCCCGAGGAGACGACGAGCTAGCAAGGAACCTCTAAGAAGAACACGGAGAATCCATGATGGGCCTCCACAAACGATTGAGGAGAGGATTAAGGCTCATGAGGCTGAGATCCAAAGGTTGAAGGATGATATAGCAAGGGAACAGGCAAGACAGAGTCTGATTCGACCCCCTCCAATCTCAGAAAGGATTCCTGTTATAGATTTGGAGAGGTCTTCAAGAAGACAAAAGAGGGCTGATGTCCCAACAAGAGAAGCTATGAGGGTGGAAACCCCCAGGGGTAACCCCAAAGATCTGATGCCACTTGGGGACCCTGACGATCCCACACCTCCGTTTACTGAGGAGGTGATGAATGCCCACATCTCAAGGAAGTTTAAGATGCCAACCATTAAGGCCTATGATGGAACGGGCGATCCCGCAAATCATGTCAGAACTTTCTCGAACGCACTGCTGCTACAGCCTGCTAGTGATGCCTTAAAGTGTAGGGCGTTCCCTCAAACTCTGTCAGGAATGGCTCAAAGATGGTATAGCCGTCTACCTGCAAATTTGATTGGCTCTTTTAAGGAGTTAAGCGCTGCTTTCATCAGCCAGTTCATCAGTGGGAGAATTCATGAGAAAAGTTCTGCATCCCTTATGTATGTGGTGCAAGGGAAGAATGAGAACTTAAGGGATTATCTCAAGCGATTCACCAAGGAGACGCTAAATATCACCGATTTGGAAAATAAGGTGGCCATGGTAGCCCTGGAACACGGAACCACTGACCTCTTCTTCAAAAGGTCTTTGGCAAAACATCCTCCTGAGAACATGGCCGAACTCCAAAGAAGAGCCGATAAATATATCAAGGCCGAGGACAGCATTAAGAAGGAAACCACAGTAGGTAATGGCAAGGGCTCTAATGATTCGAAGAAAAGAAAATCAGAACAAGAGTACGACGCTAGGGACAAGTATCCCCGGACTGGCAAGGACTCTGATTCATCACCTAAGAAGGGTTTTGGGTCAAGGTTTTCTGATTACGCAAGGTTGAACGCTCCTAGGAGCCAAATTTTGTTGGACATTGAGAAGGATAAGGACTTCCGCTGGCCTAAACCGCTCAGGGGTGATCCCGAAAAGAGAAACAAAGATCTGTACTGTAGATTCCATAAGGATGTGGGGCATGACACAGATGACTGCAGACAGTTGAAGGATGAAATTGAGTTTTTAATCCGGAAGGGAAAGTTAAACAAGTTCACTAAAGGTGAAGACCGTGGAACCCAGAAGAGGGATTATGAAAGAAGAGACAATGATAGGAGGGATAACGATCGCAATCGTAACCCGCAGCCTCGAGGGCCAGTAATTAATATGATTTGGGGAGGACCAACAGCGGCCGGCACTACCCGAAACTCTTGAAAGGCTTATGCCAGGGAAGTGATGCACATCACAGGAGAAGCCCCGAAGCGTGCTAAGACTGAGGCAGTGATTGGTTTTGATGATTCAGATCTTGAAGGGGTGAAATTCCCCCATGATGACCCGTTGGTCATAACTCCAGTAATTGGAAACTCGGAAGTGAAGCGAGTCCTGATAGACAATGGAGCTTCCGTCGATATCTTGTTTCATGATGCTTTTATGAGGATGGGGTATATTGACTCTCAACTAACCCCGACTAACATGCCAATCTACGGATTTAATGGAGTTGAGTCCAAGGTTGAAGGGACCATTCATCTGCCTATGACAATAGGGCAAGAGCCTAAGGAGGCCACCCAGATGCTAAACTTTCTAGTAATTAAGGCTGCCTCGACGTACAATGCAATCTTAGGGAGGACCGGACTTCATGCATTCAAGGCTGTTGCCTCTACTTATCACATGAAGGTCAAATTTCCAACCAGGAATGGTGTTGGGGAACAAAAAGGAGATCAGAAAATGGCCAGGAGTTGCTATGTGGCTGCTTTGAGAGCTGACGGAACCGGGGGGCAGGTACTCCCGATTGAAGACATGGATGTCCGTGATGATGAACACCGGGGAAAGCCAGCGGAGGACTTAATACCTATCCCTCTGGAGCTAGGCGACCCTGAGAAGGTTACTTATATTGGAGCCTCTTTGAAAGAACCCCTGAAGGGGAAATTAATAGAGTTCTTACAAAGGAATAGTGACGTTTTTGCTTGGACAGCAGCTGACATGCCAGGGATTGATCCTCAACTTATAACTCATAGATTGAATGTTGACCCTAATCGGAAGATAGTACAGCAGAAGAAGAGAAATTTTGCTCCGGAAAGGCAAGAAGCCATTAAGCAAGAAGTGGATAAGCTCTTGGAGGCTGGTTTTATTGAGGAAATTCAGTTTCCCTAATGGTTAGCAAACCCAGCGATGGTCAAGAAAGCGAATGGGAAATGGAGGATGTGTATAGACTTCACTGACCTGAATGATGCATGCCCAAAGGATTGTTTCCCTCTGCCAAGGATAGATATGTTGATAGATGCCACAGCTGGACATGAGATGCTGAGCTTCATGGATGGGTTCAGCGGCTATAATCAGATTAAGATGCACAAGGATGACATCCCTAAGGTATCTTTCATAACCGACTTTGGTGTTTTCTGCTATCTTGTTATGGCGTTTGGCTTAAAGAATGCGGGAGCTACTTACCAACGATTGGTGAATAAGATATTTGCCCATCTGATTGGAAAAACCATGGAGGTTTATGTCGATGATATGCTGGTTAAAAGCTTGGTCAAGACAGATCATATCAAGCACCTCAGAGAGGCATTTGAAGTGCTGAGGCACCACAAGATGATGTTGAATCCAGCCAAGTGTGCCTTTGGCGTTGGATCAGGCAAATTTTTGGGTCTGATGGTTTCTAAAAGAGGCATAGAGGCCAACCCCAACAAGATCAAGGCAATCTTAGACATGGAACCACCGCGCTCTATAAGAGATGTGCAGAAGTTGACGGGCCGGGTAGCGGCTTTAGGAAGATTCATCTCCAAGTCTGGTGACAAGTGCTTGCCTTTCTTTCAAGCACTGAAGAAAGTGAAAAATTTTGAGTGGACTCCTGAGAGCCAAGAGGCCTTCGAGCAATTGAAGAAATACATGGTTGAAGCCCCATTATTGACCAAACCAAGTCCTGGAGAGACTCTTTATCTATACCTGGCGGTATCTGAGCAGGCCCTGAGTGCTGTCCTTATTCGGGAAGAGGAGAAAGTCCAGAAACCTATCTACTATGTAAGCAAAGTGTTGCATGGGGCTGAGTTGAATTACTCATCCATAGAAAAGTTTGCTTTGGCTTTAGTAACTGCCTCAAGGAAATTGCGACCTTACTTTCAGGCACACAAGATTCAAGTTCTGACGAACCAACAGTTGAGGAACATATTGCATAGCCCTAAGGCCAGTGGAAGGCTAATTAAATGGGCGATTGAGTTAGGAGAATTCGATATCACATACAAGCCTCGGACAGCCATCAAGGCTCAGGCATTGGCTGACTTCGTGGTTGAATGTACTATTAACAACCAAGAAGTCGGGGGGCAAGAGATAATGACTACCCCTGGGCAAGAGAAAAAAGAAGAGGAACTTACACCCGATCTAAAGGAATATTGGGTGCTCTATTTTGATGGAGCATCAAAAACAAATTCTAGTGGTGCAGGTTTGGTTTTGCAAAGCCCTGATGGGTTCACAGTTGAGTATGCTTTAAAGCTGGATTTTCCTACTACTAATAATGAGGCAGAGTATGAGGCATTAATAGCTGGTTTGGGTTTAGCTAGAATCATGCGGGTCAAAAACCTTAAAGTTTGTGGAGATTCACGACTTGTGATATCCCAAGTAAACGGTGAATTCGAAGCTAAGGATGAGACTATGGCGAAATACCTGAGAGTGGTGAAGGCTGTTATGTCTCAGTTTGAGGAATGTCATGTTGAGCACATCCCGAGAGAAGAAAACGTTAAGGCCGATGCCCTGTCTAAGTTTGCTTCTTCTGAAATAGAAAATTATGCTGGGAGTGTCTACTTTCAGGTCCTGAAGGCCCCAACCATTAATGCAAAGTTAATGGCACCGATTGATATAGGAGGCTCTTGGATAGATCCTATCAAGGCACACCTGGAGACCGGTTGGCTCCCAGACAATGCCATGGAGGCACGAAAACTCTCAGTAAGAGCGTTGAGATATACTTTGATTGAGGGTATTCTGTACAAAAGGTCGTTTGTCATCCCGTACTTGAAATGTCTAAGGCCTTTAGAGGCAAGGGAAGCATTAGAGGAAGTTCATGAAGGGATCTGTGGGCAACATTTGGGGGGCAGAGCCCTAGCTCACAAGATAATTCGTTTAGGGTTTTATTGGCCGGAGATGTTGGCTGATGCACAAAACTATGTCAAGAGATGTGAGAGATGCCAGAAGCATGCCCCAATTGTGAGGCAACCGCCTGAGATGTTGACCTCTATCAACTCTCCCATTCCGTTTGCAATGTGGGGGATGGACATACTTGGACCCTTTCCCGTGGCTTCAGCACAGAGGAAATTCCTGATAGTGGCCATTGATTACTTCACTAAGTGGATTGAGGCTAAACCCCTGGCCAAGATAACCACCAAGCAAGTTTCCCAGTTCTTCTGGGAGAACATCATTTGCAGATACGGAATCCCACGAATCCTTGTAACAGACAATGGGACACAGTTCAATAATGAGTAGTTTAAGAAGTATTGTGAAGAGAATGCGATTGAGCTCCGCTTTACCTCAGTGGCACATCCACAAGCCAATGGGCAAGCTGAGGTAGCTAATCGAATTATCCTTGATGGACTGAAGAAGAGGGTCGAGCGCTCTAGGAACACTTGGGTAGATGAACTGCTGCCCATACTCTTGGCGTATCGTACCACTTGTAAGGTAACAACTGGAGCAACCCCATTTTTGCTGGCTTATGGAGCCGAGGCTGTTGTGCCCTTGGAGATCATGCGGGCATCACCTCGAATCGAGGCATATGAGCCAGAAACTAATGAAGAAGGGATGAGACTTGCCCTGGATTTAATTGACGAGGTTAGAGATGAAGCTAATGCTAGGAATGCTGAGTATCAGAAGAGAGCCTCTTTTCATTACAACCAAAGAGTTAAAGAAAGATTTTTTCGACAAGGCGACATGGTCCTAAGGAAGATTGAAGCCTCAGGAGTTGGCCAAAAAGGAAAGTTAGCACCAAACTGGGAAGGACCGTATCTGGTCAGGAAGGTGTTAGGACGAGGATCTTACAAGTTAGAAACCTTGGATGGAGTTGAGGTGCCCCGGACTTGGCATGCTGTTAACCTCAAAGTTTATTATGTTTGAAATCTTTTGATAAAGGCTTGAACTTTTATCTATTTATTAGGAATAAGGTTCGAATGAAACCATTATAGAGCATGTTGCTCCCAGTAGTTGATAGAGTATCTATGTAAGGGTTGAACCCATTTTATTAATGTCCTTTGACAGCATAATGGAATTTATTCTGTTTTCCCTATTGGTTATCCTTCCTTGCTAAAATAAACGAAAGACGAATGTTGGACCGACTTATAAGTTTAAGTACCAGCCAAGAGGCCAAGTGCTCAAAAAATTCTAAAGTATTAACAAACTACGAGCAAAGGCAAGAAAAATGAGCGGAAATAAACTGCATAAATAGTTAAGTTAGAAATTACAAAGGCCCGAAGGCTATTAAGTCAAATGATTGAAATCCAGAGTTCAGAAAGGCGAATGATAAATAAATAAAGCCTAAGGGGCCTTAGGGGCCTCCTTAGCAGGAGAAGCATCCTCAGAGCTAGTCTCAGTAGTAGACCCCTCGTCGGCAGAGATAACAGCACCAGGCTGGGCTAGAGTAGGCTCGGGATCCAAAGCTGAAGTAGTGGCAGTAGCATGCTCCTTAACCAAAGCGTCATCCTCCCCAAACAGCTCTTCACTGGAACCAGGCCCCTGTGTCAAGGCATTGGGAAGGTGAGGGCTAGGAAAAGCAGAAGGTAAGAATAACCCTGGATGCTGCCTCAGAACTGCTTCAAGGGCTTTGGTCCACCCATCAGAAAACTGACTAGGAAAGAGCATCTCATCATGCTGATCCATGAGAGTCTTGTACTCATCTGAATCCAGATATTCATCAATATGCTTCTCCTTGTCATCTCTCAGGGCGACCAGCTCCGCATGCATCCCTACCATCTCTTCATCTTTCTTCTTTATTTGCTCTTCCAGACGGTTAATATGGAGAGTCTTCTTCTGAGACTCAGACTCAAAAGCTTTAGACTTCTCTTTCCAGGCTTTGGCTTTGTGAACCAAACTTTGGAAATGGACGTTAGCCTACATGAAAGGTTAGCATTGAAATCAAGTAGTGAACTTAAAAGCCGTTAAGGTATTGAAAGAAAAAAGTTTGAGACTTACCACAGCGAGAGCCTGAGCACCGAGTGCCTCTGACTCCCCAATACCTCCACCAAGGACCATGTCCTTATAATCAGGGGTGGTGATCGAGTTTAAAGACCAATCCATGGAGTGCTTCGTAGAGCCCACCACAGAATCCTGCTTCCTAAAGCCCCAAGGAGGCCTGAAAACCGTCGACTGGACATTAACCTGGGAGCTCCCCTCCAGTCCAGCTATGTCACCATATCTCAACTCCCCTTTATGGACCTTGTGGGGGCGCAGGAAAGGAGGCTCCGTGTTTTTCCCTCGAGGGTCAGCAACCCTCTTAGCCCGAACCATCCTGGCCGTCTCTTCATCAGGAGAGGGTGCAGCCTCCACAATCAATTTCGCAACTGCAAGAACGACCAAAAAGAGAGTTGGAATAAATTCAGTATTAAAAAGTAAATGGCAAAGACCAGTAAGAAAATTACCCCGCTCAGAAACTCTGGAAAGGCCTACTCCCCTTAGAGACTCCTCATTTAAAAGACTTAGGCAGGTAATGGAACTACCGTCTACCTCGGTCAAAGTATTATAAGCGGCCTGTTCCTCGGTACTAAGGACGATTCCCTTAGCACTTCCATCTGAGACTCTCGAGAATGTCTGCCTAAAGAGAGTGCCCCAATCACCTCCATCCCATTCTAAGTATGCGAACTCATTTTTCCAGCCCGCATTATTATCAGGAATTGACTTGCCATTAAAGATTGGGGGGACTCTAGGACGGAGCTTAACATATACCCAGCCAGGGTTCGTGGCAGGACTATTGTAAAATTGAAAAAGTTTGCGAAAAAGAGCAACTGATAAAGGGAGTTGTTGTCGAAGACACAAAACCATAAAACATAATATAATTCTCCACGCGTTTGGCGGGAGTTGACATGGACTAATTTGTACATCAGCTAAGAGTCTAGGAATGAATTCATGAAATGGAAAACGAAGGCCAGCCACTAGACTCTCCCTATAAACACACAAAGAATTGGGTTTCCAGTGACAAGGTCTGTCACCTGGCTCGGCTGGGACAAGTTTATAAGGTGATTTAATTTTGAAAAGCTTGTTATATCTAGTGATTTCATCAACATCATGATAAGAGCTACAACAGTCATATGCATCTAATTCTGACAAAGAGGGGTAATCATCTCCACGTTGATTTAACATATCTACTAGAGATGTGTAAGAAGAGCGAATGGTGATTGTACCTTTGGAGGAGGCAGAATTCATCTTTGCAAGGTGAGACTTAGCTTTGTCTTCCATTGATGCTCTTGAAGAAAGGTTCGAAGCTCTTGAAAAACCCAGAAAATTTGAAGATTTGAAGAAAATCTTCAAAGAAAACCCAGAAAATATGAAGGAATGAAGGTATCTTCAAGAAATAAACCCAGAAACCACCGTGAAGGGGAGGAGCTTAAAGAAAACTTTCGCCGGAAATCGCCTTGAAATAGAGATAACTACAGAGAGAATTTCTAGTGAAGTGTTTGAGTAGAAGTAAGAATGAGAAAGTGAACACTTCACTCTCACTCTTATATACAATCTTTTAGCCGGTTAAAATTCCTCCAAACGGTCAAGAAACCTACAGTAACAGGTCAGAAAAGCCCATGAAACCGGCCCAAATTAAGGTCCAATTCTAGGACATTCTTAGGAAAATATCTTTGAAAAATATCTTAGATATTTTGAAGAAAATTATGGGTATTTTTTTAAAAAAAAATATCATAGACAATAAATCCTGGATTTGGATCCAAATAGCCCGGATGGGCCCAATAACAACTATGAGGATAAGCCCATTTTGAAAAGAAAAGTACCAGGCCCCATAAGAATAGGCCCAAAGCCAAAGTGGCCCTTAATTCGACCAGAATCCTGGTCGAAACGACCAAGAATCCTGGTCGAAAAACCCTTCGACCAAAGCGTTGGAAACGCCCTTAATTCGACCAGAATCCTGGTCGAAACGACCAAGAATCCTGGTCGAAAAACCCTTCGACCAAAGCGTTGGAAACGCCCTTAATTCGACCAGAATCCTGGTCGAAACGACCAAGAATTCTGGTCGAAAAACCCTTCGACCAAAGCGTTGGAAACGCCCTTAATTCGACCAGAATCCTGGTCGAAACGACCAAGAATCCTGGTCGAAAAACTCTTCGACCAAAGCGTTGGAAACGCCCTTAATTCGACCAGAATCCTGGTCGAAACGACCAGGAATCCTGGTCGAAAAACCTTTCGACCAAAACCATTCTGAGGCCCTTATTTCGACCAGAATCCTGGTCGAAACGACCAGGAATCCTGGTCGAAAAACCCTTCGACCAGAGCAAAATTGGACCCTTATTTCGACCAGAATCCTGGTCGAAACGACCAGGAATCCTGGTCGAAAATCTCTTCGATCAGGAAGAAAAAGAAGGCCTTAATTCGACCAGAATCCTGGTCGAATTCCTGGTCGAATTCCTGGTCGAATTCCTGGTCGAATTTCTGATCGAAAATACTCAGTCCTGGTCGAAATTTGCTATAAAAATTGATTTTCTGACAGCTAATCTTCACAGACATGGAATTTTGATACCTGTATGTACCATAATAGGATAAAAATGGAAATACGAGGAATTTCATAGATAATTCCTTGAAGAAAAAAGACTCTGTAACTAAAGTTATGGAAATTGCTTAGCCTCGAATAAGGCATATCGTCGTAAACGTGTCGGTCGCTCCACACTTTGCATCAAGACGACATTCGTGAAACACTAGTGTACAAAGCCCTGACCCAAGTCTCACGAAAGACAGATAAAACTTCAAGGAAAACCTGATCAGTTTTCCTAGAAGTTGGGGGGCAAATGATATGGGCTAAAAGTAAGCCTTAAATACACCTTTAATATGGTATTAATTATACCCGGAATAGTCCAAACGTGGGGCCCACCAGTTGGGCCCAAACCCTATTTATAATATTAATTTCGTAATTAATATTAAGGGTAATAAACAGCTCAGCAAATAAGAGTTGGATAAGGATAATATCTCCTTCAAACTTATCCTATAAAGCATCCAATTCTATATGGAAACTGATTCCTATAAGGAATAGATCAAGAACTTTCCTCAAGGAGGTGACTTATCTATTAAGTCTCCAACTCCTACCTTAATTCTAAGGCTTCTCAGCCTATATAAAGGGTCAGACCCCTCACCTCAGAACTACGTTTTTTGGCTTGATCTTTGATATTCATCAAAGTACGTAGGCATCTTGTGAAGGCAGAATCAGCCACGAGCACAAGAGCAGCCATTAAAGCACGAAGCTCACACCCCTTACATTAAATACATACGCCCTAGCCGCAGTACTAGTAGCCTAGTTTTTATTCCACAACAAATTCATTTCAATTTAGGGCTTTCAATTTAAGGTTTTATATTTGACTGATAAGGGAGTCAAATTAAGGTTTGGTATCTTTGGGTTTTGTTCTCTCTCTCTCTCTCTCTCTCTCTCTCTCTCTCTCTCTCTCTCTCTCTCTCTCTCTCTCTCTCTCTCTCTCTCTCTCTCTCTCTCTCTCTCTCTCTCTCTCTCTCTCAATTTAGGGCTTTCAATTTAAGGTTTAATATTTAACTGTTGATTTTTATTTTAGATGTTGAGTTTATGTATATGATTCTATATCCTTCACGTTCTCATTGTTTGATATGAGATGAGCTATTTTTTTTCTGTTAAATCTTTTTGATTTCTTCAGGACAATATCTATTTGGATAATCTAGAAGCATGTATTATTATTTTAAAAAAGCTTACGGAGGATTGGAGGCAACTTTCAGTAAATCAGTCATCTTTGGAAGGTCTGCGCGAAACTCTCAAGCGTTTCAGGAACAAGGTAACAACATAGTTTCCTTTAAGTCACCCCCATGCCTATCTTGTAGTTAGATGACATTTTTATAGCGTATTACCAGAAATTTTAGTTTAAACTACACAATTTAGGTTTATAGATTTTATAAAAGAATAGATGCATTTCAGTCCTCTATTCAAGTGGTGTGTTTGGCTTTACAAGGACGAGTCACAATATTTCATTAATTGTCTTCGAATCTGTTTGGTATATCGCAGATCTCTACCATATGGGAGTATAACAAAATGGGTATGCTCAATCTTGTTGAAAGCCTTACGAAGGTAAAACTTTGTCTCCTAAATTGTTTTTCAGATGTGTATCACTCACTAAGCATACTAAAATCTCTATAGACATAATATTTTCATTTGTTGATAGTTCTATTCATTGCAGGATAGAAAGAGAGGTGGTGGTGCCAATCAAAATTCAGGAGCTGGTGCTGGTGGAAACATTCCTGTGCAGGTAAATGGTGGCAGTGCTAATGATGGTAATGGCGGAAAGAAAAGAGGCGGTGCTGGCGCCAATCAAAATTCAGGAAGCAGTGTCAAGCCAACCAATGGTAACAACAATGGTGATACAGAAGCTCAGTCCAAGAATGGCGGAGACGGTGGAGCTGGTAGTGGTAATAATGCTAATGGAGAAAAGAAAGTTGTGGATAATATATGAAGTTCATGTGATGCCTAACATGATGAGGATGGGTGGAGGAGCTAGTGGTTTTGCATGCCAAATGGGAAGTATCATGCCAAGGGGTCAAATGGTTGAATATCCAATGGAGCAAATGGGCCAGATGGGTCAAATGTCAACAGTTCAAGGCTATCCTGCTGCCGCACCTGGTGTCCACAGTTCAATTCTACTAAAGGCTTACAGGCAGCAGCAGCAACAATTGGCTGCAATGCTGAAGAAGAACCAAGAGCAAGCGGACGACAACGAAAGGTTCCAGCAGATGATGATGTACGCTAGTCCTCCCCCGAAAGCGATTAACTACATGCCTGCCTATGATCCCTCTCCATACCAGCAGACACCATTCACCAATTACTTCAGTGAGGAGAACCCCACCAGCTGCAGCATTATGTAAAGTCATCGCAGATCTGTTTGGTATATCGCAGATCTCTACCATATGGGAGTATAATAAAATGGGTATGCTCAATCTTGTTGCAAGCCTTGCGAAGGTAAAACTTTGTCTCCTAAATTGTTTTTCAGATGTGTATCACTCACTAAGCATACTAAAATCTTTACAGACATAATATTTTCATTTGTTGACAGTTGGCAAGTGGCAATTAATTTTTGTTTCTGTCTTTCACTCTTTTGTCAAATCTGATGCTACTGTAAAAAAATAATTTCTGCCTAGGGACTTGAAAAGCTCTTGATCACGCTAAACTAGTTATTGCATATATCTGACTCCGCTTCACCAACACAAAAATATGAAAGAAACTAGACTGAACATGTATAAAAATAAATCCCAGGTTAACATATGTCATAGGTGCTTGAGATTGAGCACATACCAAGTATAAGCTTTTTATTCCCTACTTTTCTAAATGGCATTTTAATAGGAGGCTTCGTTGCCTGTTTCCAATTCTCTACTTGATTGTATTTCCCCACTTCCGGAGCCAAGACAGGGTGACACATACAGATGGCCAGTGGCATGGACTGAAAGACTCAACAGCAGACCAGTAAGCCTGTCAGGTGAAGCAAATGCAGAAATGTATTATGACGACACAAAACATTGGTCACAGCTAGTGTCTGGCATGTATAGACAAGAATTCCCTATAAACTGGACTAGTGTGAGGAATGTAATGGACATGAACGCTGTCTACGGAGGGTAAGACTTACCTCACCTTAACTATCACTTCGTACATGTATGCTAATCTTAACTAGTCTCAGTTATTTAATGGTGGTCAATCACAGATTTGCTGCAGCACTCATTGATCTACCTCTTTGACAGAGGACTTATTGGAATATATCACAACTGGTGCGAGTCACTAAGTACCTATCTGCGAAGCTATGACATGTTGCATGCTAGTTCACTCAATTAATAGTTCACTCTTTACCTGTAATATACTGACTATATATGTTGATTTCCATGAACGCTTGTGCTTGATATGGAATTATAGCACAATTTCCCATTGTTATCTTACTATTATCTTAGTATAAATTCTATATGTTCACAGTTTTGCTAATGCGTTAGAATCTGCTAGAATGGACTGGTCTTCATTCACCAAAGGTTACTTTTTAATAGAGAAACTTTGGTTGCAGTTCTACTATTAGTAGATGCTAGTGTACCACCCCAAAAGATTGACCTTGACTGTGCTAATTGGCTTGGACGAAACAATGTATGATACTTACCATTTCTATACTACATTAGCAGTTGTTTATCATTACACTTTTGATGGTGTAAGTTCCAACTGTTTGTGGTTTATTGCACTTCTGCCCTAATTTTCAGATAGCAATGACATTGGTCTTTACGAAATGTGACAAAATGAACGGTGGAAATGGAAAAAGACCCTGATGAGAACATCAAGAGTTTTCAGGAACTGATCAGAAAAAGTTACAAAATACATCCTCCTTGGATCCTGATGAGCAGTGCAGGGCAGGGATAATCTTCTTCTGCATATGTGAAAATATTTGTGGTATCTTATTTTGACTTAATATGTGAATCTTATTCAATATGTCCTGCTTCTGCCACTGGAATAGCAATATGTTCTCAGAGGTTTAAAATTCTAGCACTCATTTACTGGTTGTGTGTAAGGATTAGTAGGGTAAATTCCATTTTGAATGTTTGAGTGTTTACAACATAAAACAAACTAAAAATCAATTATTTTGTGGATAACATGGATATGGGCATCCTGATCGTATCTTTGTTGTTATACTTAGTTTCCTGTGATCGTAGGCAAGCTTTTAATATACAATCTAAATTTAATAAGTGTGCTTTTTTTTTTTTACTTCTATTCCGACAACCTCCTGGAAAAATCTCTCCAGAACCTCTGGAAGAGAATAAAAAAGAGCCACTTCCTGGACGAAGTGGGATTAGTAAATATTAAAATTAATAATAGCTGGACAAAGTGGCAACGGGGAAGGAAAAGTATATTTAGGGCGTGTACTGTGTAATGCGTGAGTCAGGCCTATTAAAAATTATTAATTACTTTTTCTTGCTGTACATCCTCGTGGTATTTTGGATGAGAAAACTACACATCAATGACACATCATCCTTTTACTTAAACTTTGTTAATTCTTGTTCACCTTTTTTTGTATCTTCTAAATATTTGGTGGTGTTATGTTTACCAGTATGAATGTTTACCAGTATGATGTTATACTGGCGCTAAGATGGTCTTTTTTTTTGCTGTTCAGCCAGAAATAATAAGTGGAAGCTGCTGCTTAGACAGGTAAAAGCTATAGGACAAGCGGCTCAGACATGCTGAAAAATTTAGGACAAGCGATTCAGACGAAAATTGTACTCCAATGACTCAAAGGCGGCTACATTTAGTATTTTTTTGTAGCTTTAACCTGCTAGTAGTAGAACTTGGTATTTTTATAAAATTTTAATGTAGTTTTGTTGGCTGCATTATTTAGGACTTTTGAAGTTGTTGGCTTGGTTTGGATAGGATGGTTTTATGTATAAACAAAGCATTCATTTCAATTTTTTTGTTAAAAAGTGTTGCATTTGACTATATATGATGTTGCATTATGGTATATTTAGTGTTGCTAAAAAGAAAAAATTAGTGTTGCATTAGACTCAACTAGCATTGCGTTAGATAGTGGGCCTCACTACTGACGTGGCATGTGGGCTCAGTGCTGACGTGGCATGCGGGCCCCACTGCTGACATGGCACCTTGGTGGGCCCCACTGCTGATGTGGCATGCCCCCCCCCCATTTGTGACGTGGCACTTGTGGGCCCCACTAATGACATGTCAACATGCTGACGTGGCAACTAATGACATGTCAGTATGCTGACGTGTCACCTTGCATACATGTCAGCATGTTGACATGGCTGAAACATCTTATGCAACCCCATGTAGTGTTGCGTTTGCATGCTTTTGGTGTTGCATAAGGCCTCTTATGCAATACTTTCGTGGTGTTGCAATAGATTTGGAAAAGCGTTGCGTTAGGGGTTTTACGCAACGCGAATATTGGCAACGCCCCTCTGGTGTTGCGTAGGACCTTACGCAATGCTTTTCAGGCCTTACGCAACTATATTTGGGGGTTGCGTATGTGCGTTTATGGCGTAGTGATGTTATATTTCATGAAGGGTGGTAGTGTTAAGAAGATATCCTTGCAAGAGATGCTAGTAATTAAATCTACAAAAGAACTGAAATATGTTTATTATTTGCTCAAGACTGAGAATGAAGTAAGCAAGTTATGGTCAAGAATGATTCTAACAACTATCAGAAAAAGGTTTGCAGATAGAGAACAAAGGTATGATGGGAATTATATACCTTTGTACATTAATACTGAAGATAAGGAAGTTGAAATGCAAAGAAACAGTGTTGTTAAGGAACTGATTCTAGGTTTGAAACAACTGACTCTTAATCCTGGTGCAAAAGAATTTACTTATCTGTTAGTTGAAAATCTTCATTTGGAAAGGAGTTCAATACAAAATCTCAGAGCAGCTATTTATCAGATTAATGAGGAAGATGAAGATCTCAAGAGTCTGAAGGAGAAACTGATTCAAATTCTTGAAAACAAGGAAGAAGAGTTACTATCAAACTTCTTGAAGATGAATCTTTTCTACCAAAGAATTTCTGAAACTGTTCCTGATGATTTTTAGAACATTTTGTTTATGGTTTTTGACTTCATTGAATCAAGGAATTTGTTCTTTATTTACAAAGTACAAATTGGGGGAAATTGTTGGAAATACTGATTCAAGTGATGTCAGGATCTATCCTAAGGAGCTGATCAGGATTGCATGAGTGACATCATCAGTATTGGTGATCGTCAGGATTTGAAGATATATCAGGATTGGAAGACTGATCAGGATTGAAGATTGTGAAGATATCTATTACTCCTTGTTTTTAGGATATATTGATATGTCGGTTCCTGACTAGTAGGAACGTAGCTATCAATTAAGATATGTACTAAGAGTTGTATGTAATTGATTTAACATATCTTGTACTCCCTCCATCCCAACAGGTTCTTTACTGTTACCATTTTGGGACGTCCCATCCATTTCTTTACATTACCAAAAATAGTAATTTTTACCAATAAAATACATTATTACATCCACTACTTCACTCTACTTTTTCAACACTTTATACTATTACACCCACTACTCCACTACTTTACTCTACTTTTTCAACACTTTACACTATTACACCCACTACTCTACTTATTTTAACAATAAAATCACTATTAAACCCACTACTACACTATTACACCCACTTTACACTATGTTATTATATTCTTGTCTTGTCCTCCGTGTCCAGCTGGGATGTCAAGATCCCACCGGGATGGTGGGAGTAATTGATAGGGCAGCTGTGTGATGTATATAAACACAGCTTAGGTTTTACTTAATTGTAATCGCTTACATGAGATATCTTATAATCTAGCAGCTCTCAAGAACAACAGAATTTTTTGTGAGAGTTTGTAACAGTTTTATATCAGACTTAATAAAGCTGTTATTTATTCATACTCGTGTTTATATTATTGTTAAAATCGAAAATCTTATACAATTGCATTCAACCCCCCTTCTACAATTGTAAATTCCTGGGCAACAGTCCTAAACGATTAATTCATGATGGTTGATTTGATGGACAATTACTTGCATCTCTATATTGCATTTACTTTGATTACAATGAGTGTTTTGGTTTTGGGTTCTACATTTCATTAGCTTAGTAAAACAGGTATCACAACTATATCAACAAAAATTGTAAATAATGCATTAAAACTGTATATTTTATAACTAAATTAAAATAATTTTATCAACGGAGTCGCGACAGTTACTTTTGGTGGCAACTTCCGACGGAAGTAACGACCAATAAAGCGTTGTCAAGTTGTTGCAATTCCATTGCTAAAATCAGCACTGGAAAAAAATTCTGTCGTTAAAATTTCCCCACAACTTATATTACAACAAAAAATTTCGTCGGCTATTCCATCGCGATTCTTGATTGCCAACGGAATCTGGCTGTTGGCGACGGAATTTTCCGTCGCTGAATGCGGGATTTCTTGTAGTGTTAGTAGTTATTATGTTTAGTTAATTGACATAAAAAAATAAAAAACAATTGTTATTGAGTTTAATCTTGGTTGAAACGTAGAATCTAAATTCAATTAGAAACATATTACATTTAGTTTAATTGGTCTAAAATTTAGTAGACTATGATCAATGTTAAAATAATTCATTGCTTAACTAATACGTGGTAGACTTGTATTATAATGAAGGATGTTCAAAAACAATTCTTTTTTTTTAAAGTCAAGCTCATACATTAAACCAAACATAAAATGTCAGAAAGTACAAATGGAGAAATTTCCGTGGCACAAGGATTTTGCCAGACCTGCTCAACACCAAAAGGAAAGATCTTAGCAAGCTGATGAGCAACAACATTCCCATCTCTTCTCATATGAGACCATATAACCGATGAAAAATACTACTTGTTGCTAAAACATCCTCCAACACAGAATCAATATTAGAAGAGAAAATAGCAGCTTTTGAGAGACGATATACCAATACTTGCTAGTCATACTCCAGGATGATGTTTTCCAGTCCATACCGACGTCCAAGGCGTATAGCCATTAACATTGCTTTGCATTCCGCGATCTCTACTGACCACCAAACTCGTACCCTTCTTATTGCTGTGAAGAGGACAACACCTTGATTTTCTCTAGCCACTACCCCCAAACCAACCCAGCTAGTTTGCGATATTACGTAATGTAAAAGATATAAGAATTTACTTCTGTTATGTATTATTTGACTTATATATTATTTGATTTGCAGTCTGAGGTTTTAGCTGTTGCATTTGCACTGCTGGCAGCTGGGGCTGTGATATTGACACTAAATGTGTCTGTTGGTAAACAGGTTCTCTCCTATTCCTGTCTATAAATATTGAAAGTTTGATTGAAGGATGCAAGTATTTAGCTGTGCACTTGAAAGAATAAATTTATACTGGATTGATAGTTAACTGTAGTTTGAATTGCATGGTATCAGGATGGTCACATAATCTTCTTCTACAGCTTGAGTCTTTAGGTTTTGTTTAATTTGGCGCTCTATTCTGCATGTTGAAGGATAATGTGGTAATGAAAAGCTGCTTGTGGTGGGCATAACTCTAGCCTGGAGCTCTTTGGGGCTTCATATATATCCATTTCTCATTACCATTAATTAGGAGCCCGAATCCTCTGTCTCCTTCTCCATGCCCTCTTTAGTGTCCCCTGTATTAAAAAGTGCCCCTGGCGGGCCCATTTTAAGAAAAAATATTTTTATTTCCATTTTTTTTAAAATGGGCCCCGCGGCACCCTATTTGTACAGAAGACACAAAAAGGGGCATGAAGAAGGGGACAAAGGATTCTCACTCATCAATTAGTGGCTGAACTGCGACTGATATAGAAGTTCTTATCTATTAATTTAACTGACAATCAATTATAGTTTGTTACTCCCTTCGTCCCAAAAGATTCACACACTTTCCTTTTTGGGACGTCCCAAAATTAATGAACCTACTATACTTACTATTTTTGAACACTGCTTTTCACTATTACACCCACTAATTTTACTTCTTTTTATTAAACACATACTAATGAACCCACTGCTTTATGTAACTTTTCTGACACTACCAACACTAATTTCATGTGTTTACAGTAAAGCATAATATAGTAATACTCCCAATAATGTAAAGTCACTCAGTAGTAATATTTTATAGCATCTTTCCTGAAGAAGATGACAAAAAGTAAGCCAACTGTTATATTTTCTTAAAATGAGTGAAAAACGAATCGGCTCAAACAATACGGGACGGAGGGAGTAATTTTTATTGTTTTTATGTGGGATAATCATGTACATTGGCTCTGATTTAATATGTTTAAAGGTTCATTATAGGAAATTAGTAACTGGTTGTATGAAATTTTTTAACGAAGGTGTTACTTTTTCTTTTTCAAATAAAATTATTATTTTTGACTTTTTTTATTAACTTCTTTCTGAATTTTTTGGATTTTATTGAAAAATTTTAACTTTTTTACAAGATATTTTGAAAATTTTAAAATTTTATTTAAGATTTTTTCAATTTTATAAAAGATTTGGATAAGATATGTGTTTACGAAATTTTTATTTCAAATTTTCAAAAAATCTAATAAAATCCCAAATTATTTGGTTTTTGTTTAGATCGGATCTAAATCGGATTGGACTTAAATTCGGAATTTTTTCAAAAGATATATGATCTTAATCTATCGAATTTTTGCTAAATCGAGCCTAAATTCTTGGACATGAATTTGGATTTTTTTTTCAAATCGGCCCCAATAGGATTTTTTTTGTGGAATCTATATGTGGTTACTTTAGACTGCAGGCTAAATTGAATTTTTTCACATCTAGTTTTTCGAATTTTTTGTGAATTAGATGGGACTGATTTTTTTTTATTCGAATTTTTTGATGCATCTTTTACATTTAGTACTACGGAGCCAGCTCACTAATACAAATTCTCTATGAACAAGTCCAAGTTCTGTATTATTTCCTTGTTAATATTGTAAATATTAACAAGAGGAGGGTCATCTTAGTTTAAGATAATGTGTTGTATATCAATTTTCATAATAGTCCTTCCTAGTACTTGTTTTTTTTTATTATTTTAAAAATAATTTTGAATTTTGACTATGTACAAGTAAAGGAGAAAATAAATATTTTTTGGATAAAAATAATATAACGGATAATTAAGTATTATAAATAAAAAATAACACTACTAGAAATTTGTTAATAGACATCACGCCTTTAACATCAGTCAGTAATGCCACCGATGTCTTTGTATTTTAAGACTTCGCTTGAAATAAAACCGATGTCTTTATGTTTTAAGACATCACTTTCAAGAAGAACCGATGTCTTAAATAAGCTAAAAAAAAAAATTAATCCCGCGTATATCCCAAATAGTTTCCCTCTTAGAATATTTCCCCCAATTTGTTAAAATGTTTCCCCCCAATCTGATAAATTGGTTCCCCCTTAGCCAAATTTTGATTTCCCCCCTTAGTTATAAAACATACTCCTTCCTTCAAATAAATTAAATAAAATTGAAAACATAAAAACTTAAAATCAAAATAACTAAATATCACACACTCTGTTCTCTCGCCTCACACACCCACCCCTCCTCTTTCAAGAACCCTAAATCTCACCCCCTGCCTCTCACTCTCTCTTTTCCTCTTTGTGTATGTATGTATATATATATATATGTGTGGTAAATTGATGTGAATTTGATTGCAGGATATAAAAGGATGAAGGTTGTTGCTGCATACTTGTTAGCTGTATTGGGTGGTGCCATATCCCCAACTAATGATGATATCAAGAACATTCTTGGTTCAGGTACCATTTTTCTTACTTTCATTTCTAGTCTGCTTAAACATTTTTTTTGTTGTTGATTGTAATGAAATGTTAAAGTTCTTGAATTTTTGACTTTTTGGAATCATGGGTTTGTTGGTTTTGTGGTGTAATTTCTTTTGTTTGAGGATTTTTCGTGTTCTTTAATGTTATGTTATGTGTTTAGGTAAAAGTTGTTAATTTCTGTATGTTTTTGAATGCTTGTTTTGAAATTACATCTAGTATTCAATATAATTGAAATGGGTTGTATTTGTTTCCCCTCTTTTATTGATTCTATTACTTCAATGTTGAATGGTTACTGTTGTTAGAAATAAAATGGCCATGTTCACCAAAATGGGTAGTAATTTAGTATTCTTGATTCATCAATAGCTAATTATCTAGTTAATGCAAAATGATGTCAAATTTTGAGGCCACTTACTGAATTTGCCCTTGACTGGTTTGAGTGGTAAACCTTTTAACCTTGGATAATTGTGCTTCATAATATGCATCTGTATTGTTTCTTGCGGAGATGGCCATTTACCCTCTGAGGTTAGTTGGCATGTCAAAAATACATTACTTGGCTTTTTTTTTTAACTCACCCTGCAATAAAATAATCCAAACTTTTTATATTGCCTTTTCTTTAACATATTTATATTCGTTTGGAAGGTGTATTCATCTCATTATTTATACATAAAACACAAAATGTTTCTGTTTATGGATGTTTTTGCTTGTGCTAAGCATGAATGTTATCTGTGTCAATGTTAGTAACAGGACTTGTGTTTGTTATTAAAGTTCTTTAGTTCCACTCATTTTCTACTTACTTATTCTGAACCTTGATTTGATATATGGTTAAATAAAGCTGATAGTGGATTTTTAAATTAAGATATGTAAACTTTTATGGATTGCAGTTGGAGCTGATGCAGATGATGATAAGATTGAGTTGTTACTTTCCGAAGTGAAGGGAAAAGATATCACTGAATTGATTGCATCCGGCAGGGAGAAGTTGGCTTCAGTACCTTCAGGTGGTGGTGGTGGTGTAGCCGTGGCTGCAGCTGCCCCTGGTGCTGGTGGTGCTGCCGCTCCTGCTGCTGAGGCAAAGAAAGAGGAGAAAGTAGAGGTGGCAGGCTTATATTTGTATAGGTTTTGATCTGGCGCCTTTGTTTGAGTAATATTTCACATGTTCACAATTTATACTATTTCAATAACTATGTTCTCTTGCTTTGGCTGTTCTATGTTTGAATCTTATATGCAAGAGTTTATCTGGTCCTTTTGTCAATCTTTATATTATAGGTATCCCTGATTACTTGCTAATGTGAGTTTGTGGGGTTGATTTTAAACAGGCTGTCACTATAATGGTCCAGCAAGCAATGAAATATATAGATGAAACTCCAGACATTGAAACTAAAACTGAGCTGATTAAAATACTTAATAGTGTATCAGCGGGCAAGGTAAATTTCTTGTTTAGAGTATAATTATATTTATACATTGGAGTATCCTTGTTATCAAAATTATTTTTTATTTTTTCTCTAGTACTTCTTGAACATGTTTTTGCTAGATTTATGTTGAGATAGAGCGAGCCAGGTTGATAAAAACATTGGCAAAAATCAAGGAAGAGTAAGGGAACATTGCCGAGGCTGCAGATTTGATGCAAGAAGTTACGGTCTGTATCTGATTATGTCATGACAGAAGTTGCGGTCTATATCTGGTTTGTCAATCTTGATTACGATGAATTTATTTTTTAATTTACGGTTTAAGTATTTACTAAGTGAAAATAGATTATTTCTTGGCTTTTGCCAAGGGATCTGCTAGGTCTGGCATCCTTGGGGAATCTGTTGTGAATATGGCAAGTTATAAGCGTTATAGTGCTTTTTCTCCAGTTACATTGCCACTCAAAAAAATGCAATTATGGCACCATTCTACAGGTAAGCTTCAAGCAATTAAAATTGAAACTTAACATAAGAACTTCACATTGTATTAGTTAAATTAAATTAATTGTCTGTGTACATTTGGTTTATTGGCATATGAGAGAAGCTTATTGCTCTGCACTTTAGGCATGTGAGAGTAGCTTAATTATCTTTGTAAAGGCAGATTGCCGAAAAGATGAAGACTATTTGGAGCAGCAATCTGAAGAACAGAATGCTGTATTTTGCACATTATGCAATGCTGAGGTATAACCCTATTCCTATTATATCTTAGTTCAAATTGTATTAAAGGAAATCCAAGGAATCAAAGTTAATAGATCAGTGGCACCATTGGATCTGGTGCAATGTACTCCGCAAAGGTAATTAAACCTATATATTGCGCTATATGTCTATTTCTTTACTTTAGTCAGTTGCTTGATTTCAGTGTTAAGAGTGAGCATCTTCTGAAACTCTTTATGGTATGTTACACTTGTTTATTTTTTGGTCAGGTTGGTTTAGGAATTGCTATCAGGTACTCCTTGACAAGGCGGGCATTTTCTCTTGCCACAAATGGACCAGAAATCCTTTTGCTTGATTATCCGAGCCATCAAAGGCGGCTATTACCCCTTCTTGCAAAGACGTCAGTCCTTGTTTATCTTCTCATACCGCCTGTGTTCTGCAAGTTGGATCCTGAACATTGTATTTTTGATTTTGTTACAGATATGCTTTCTGTTTTGCATCGAACTTTTTGGAAATGTTGTACATAAAGAGGACCCCTGAATCCAACAAAATCATCCATGTATATTCCAGTGCATTTAAGGCTACATTGACCTGGCACAATATGACCACACTTCAGGTTGTAACATAATTGTCTTTAAAGTTTATCTATATCAATGCAGCTTCATCTGTTCTCTGCATTGTAATCAGGAATGTCTTGAAGCCATAGGTGGACAAGGTTTAAATACTGAGAATCGTGTTGGTCAACTGAAAAGTGAGTTTGATGTGCAGTCCACTTTTGAGGGGTATAACAATGTTCTCATGCAACAGGTATACTGACTGTTTTAATAATTATGAATGTCCTTGTAACAAAGGTGGTCTCGTTTGTTACAAGAAAGTTGGCCGAGCTGGATGAGGTGCGTATTGAGGCTCTCGGGTTCATCCAAGACCGTGTTTGACGTTGCTTTTGACTAGAATTTTATTCTCGGATGATGCTGGTTTAAAATTTTCTAGGAATATGTTGGTTGTTTTTGTGGATAATATTGATGTAGTAATCGGATTAAGGTATTGTAGTTTGCTTTTGGTATGAATGTTTTGCAACAGTTTGGAGTAATGGTTGTTTGAGCCATTGTATGAATGTTTGGCATATATATGAATGGCTATTTATGTTTTTTTGGGCATCTATTGATCAGTTTCTAAATTTTTTCTGTTTGTAACAATAGCAAAAAAACATCAGTTTTAAATGTAGAACATATATAAAAGCGATGTCTAACAGAAACACACATGTCACAAATATTGCCAGAAACCGATGTCTAATGGTAACTTAAATAGCGAATAAGTATAAAAACCGATGTCTAATATATTATTACATATCGGTTACCACAAATAAAACCGATGTCTAAAGATATATTTAACATCATCCAAAACCGATGTCTAAAACAACGTTATACATCAGTTTCGATATAAGACACCGATGTCTAAAACAGACTTAGACATCATTTTACTTCCAAATAATGATGTATATGTCGATTTGTGAGTTGTGTACAACATGTTTATTTGCATCTAGAACCTGTAGTAGCACGGTAGAAATGTCAAGTTCATGCAATTTATGCAAAACTATTGGATATAAACATCATTTTTTGGTTCAAAATCGATGTGTAATAGCTTCCTGGACATCAGTTAAAAACCGATGTCTATGAGATTATACAATAGACATCACCGACAAAGACATCGGTATGGTTTTTTCATAGACATCGGCCAGAAACCGATGTCTATGAGCTTTTTTCTAGTAGTGTAAGTTACGTATTTTAATTTTTTAAAGTAATTCTTAGGAAATTGTTTTATACATAATTTCTCAAAATTTTATATGATCGGCTTATTTAGCTTAGAAGACTTGTTAGACTTGAAATTGTTTGCTCTTGTATTACAAGATTAAATTAAAAAGAAACTAAAATCATTTATGGTCTTTGAAAGGGTAAGTGGTGAGGGGCAAACCAACAATTTTGTTCACTGCTATCTTCTGTCATGTTATTGGCAAATAATAACTTAAACTGAAAACAAAACCAATACTTGAATGTATAATAAAAATAATAAATAAAATCACACGGTACTTCAATTATCACCTTCTATCTAACAACTTTTTATTTGCTTTGCATAAAATGCCTCTCAGCAGATAAGTTCTCAATCCGTGCAAGGAGTTGCTATTAACTTCTAGAGTTTGAGCTCACAGGCACCCAATCACGCATAGGCTTTTGAACTGGGTCGGGCCAATGGGTGACTTTATCCTCCAGCACTTGCAACACTTGAATCCCAACCAACTAAATAGTCCTGAACCATCAAGCAATGAAAGTCCTGAACCATCAAGCAATGAAAGTACCATTTAAACATACGATACTTGAATATATAAAAGAAAGATATTTTAGTAGTTCATATATCATTGGGACAATCCAATACCCTATTCACATAAATTTATAATATTCTACCCTATTTAAGATTCAATAATTTTTAAATTTATCCAAAATTCCAAAAGATATAATTAAATCATGTAATATACACAAACACACTTTATATGACATAATAACTTTGATCAACAATAAAAACCAACTAGATTGTAAATTTTTTGTTCCTACAAGAACTCACATCCTTTTTTTTCTTGCAAAACAACTCTTGTTGCCAATAAATAAAATAGAAACTCAAAAATTAAAGACAAAGTTGTGTAAATAACTAAAAATATTAGTAAAAGCCATATCAAGCTATTATACTGTATGAATTATATTAATTCTAAGTGGATCAATCATAGTAGAAAACATACATCTCTTTGAATTTGACGAAAAATGAACAACATTTGAAACATGGGCCAAATATTTTGGTTTACTGGGCCTGTTTTTGAAACACCTTAGGCTTCTTGTCATACGTGGACCAAAAAATCTGGTCAATCTCATTCTGAACTCTCAAGTCTCAACAAACACTAATACTTTATAAAGAATGGGTCAGTCTCAGGATCTCACCATACATTTTACCAGCAAAAAATATAAAAAATGGAAAGAAGAAAGAAATAAAATAAATAAATAAACAAGGTGTTACAATGCAGTTTGTTGTTCGTTTGCTACATACCCCGAAAATAATCCCGAAATTGTTTCTGAATACCACGTGGCATCGTTTGATTTCTGGGATTCATATTAACACATGAGGGACCCATCACATCATTGAAAAGATAACCAATCATATGATGACAACTCAACATTCGGGAATGGTTTTGGGAACGCTTTCAGAAACTCTAGCATTTCTCATATTTTAATTGAGAGCCTATTTGGCAACGGCTTAAAAATCGGACATAAAGCCATTTTTTACTTTAAATTAAAAAAATGATTGTTTGTGTAATTTGTAAGAAATGTTTGTTTGGTAGAAGATATTTTTTTGAATGACTTATTTTATTTTTTGAATTTGGAGTATTAAAGCAACGCCAAAGATACTTATTTTTTATGGAAGTTTGAAAATGGTATTATTCCGTCGAAAGAATTTTTGAGAAATAGGCTAAACAATTTGGATATAGATATGAATTTTGGTAGATGCAATCAAGCAATTGAAAGCCAACATCATATTTTTTGGACCAGCAGTTTTGCTAGGAATGCATGGCAACATTTATTTAAGTGGAGGGGCTTCAAAGTTGATTGCTCAAATTTGAATATAAAAGAAGTGTGGAGTTGGATCAACTGAATTAAAAGCCAGGCCATAAAAATAGGATGGAGCATTGCAATAGTTTCAACAATGTGATCAATATGGTTATGCATGATTTTAAGTGTTTAAAGGGATGAAAATTACTAATAAAGTGTTAGATTTTCTTGTTTGAAAGAGAGCCAAGAAATGGTGTGAGGTCACTGGACTCTACAAAGAGGAGGATGATTGTATTTGGGATATGAATCCTGTAGGAGCCATTCTGAAACTTCAATGCCAGTGCAAGAAAATTAATAGAAATCAAGTCAGACTTAGTGGGGTTTGTAAATGGTTCTTTTTCTTTAATTAATAGGGAAAAACAGTTAGCAGGAGTTGGTCATTTACTAAAGGATGGAGAGGGAAATCTAGTGTACATGTTCTCGGGACCTGCTCAAGCTTCTTGTGCTTATGAGGCTGAAACAAAAACCATTAGTTTTGATGTTACAAGCCTTATGGAGTAGTCCATGGTGTATATAAGTTTAAGTGTACAATATATTCAGGCTATACAAAGTTAGTTAATAAGGTGGTAAGGTTATTAGCAGGAGGGAAAGAGTACTGGATGGAAAATTATTTGTTAAGATTTTTGTTATTAAATCTTAACATTATTGAAGTAAAGTATATAAGTGAAGCTTTAATAATGGGACGGATCAGTTAGCAAAAGATGGGGCTTTGAGACCACAAATTTTCAGTTCATGGTGTTATCTGGGCCGTGACTGAAGCCCGCTTTGAATTGTGAAAACTTTTGCAAATGGTGGATTTAGCTGAGCCATTAGAAAGTTCTGGTTATTAGAGGTGTAGGAAATGAAAGGTTAGGTGGGAGAATATAAACTATAGTTTTTTTATTATCAAAAGTATTATTGGCCTAGGAAGTACTGTGGATACGGCTAAGGGTTATTGAGAAGGCTAATATTAATTATAAGCCTATACGTACCTTTATATTCCCTTAGCAGTGCAGTTTCACTCTTCACAATTCTGTAAAAAGTTAGAAGAAAAAAAAAAGAAATAAGGGCAAAGTCCTAGAATGAAGGAAGAGGAAGTGGGAATTATGGAATTGGTAGATGCAGGAGAAGTGGGAAATGTGGAATTGGTAGATGCTTCTCTGGAGAATGCCAAGAAAAGGATTAGTGAAGGTCAATGTGCATGCATGCTTTTTTGATGAGGTTCTTCCTAATGGAAATCGAACAGGTATTTGGTATGTTATTCTTAATTAGTTGCATGTTCTTTAAGGATCCAGGAAAGAAGGATCAATGAATTCTATGCAATGTTTGTTCGGCTTCGAAGGGCTTTTTTTGGAAAACTACACTCGGCTTGTTTGGAGACAAACAATGCAGGAACTTATTGGGAATGGAGGTTTTCTGATGGTGGTGTTATTCCAGAGCACAATTATGTGGTGAATCAGCTTAATTAGAGGAAAGATAGGAACCAGATTTTGGAAATCAAAACAATAAGGAAGCGAATGAAATGGCAAGATATCTAGCTCATCATGGTGCGCATACTTGGACTAGAATGATGATCATTGAAGCCCCTTTTGGCAGAATTCGTGAGATCTATGGGACTAGATACTTTGGATGAGCAGTTTGAAGAAGTTCCAAAAAGATGATTTACAGGCTAAAATTCCAGTGGAGTTAGAAGTAATGGATGTGGAAGATGAGTGGTTTCTTTTTTTGTTTTTCTGAATTATAACTGATTTAGGTTTTGGGCTATCTAAATTATTGGGTTAGTTATTTGGGGGTCTTTGGGTTAAAAGTCTTTTGGACTAGTGGTTTGTTTCCAGCTATGATTAGTAGTACGGATTATTGATCTGGATAATTGTAATGGTTGGGCTAGGTTCAATTATCTAATAATTCTTTTTTTTTTGCTTTCCAAAAAAAAAATAATTCAAATAAACAATTTATTAAGTTTAATTTTATTTTTTCAATTTTAATAATTCATAAATTACTCATAATATAAAAATACCCAATTGATTTAAAATTTTAACTTTATTTATATTATTTAGAACCTGACCACGTCAAGTGTACGAACATACTTTTTATATAAAGTGTGGTTAGCTTCTAAAAGCCCTTGCTTTGCACTTTGAGTTGATGCTCTTGAAGTCTCTTCGAGCCTTGCGGTTTTCCTGTTTAATAACCAGGCCATTTTAGTGTTAACGTTGGAGTATAATTCTGATGATGTGATAATGAAGCTGGTTGTAGTGGGCATAACACTAGCCTGGAGCTCTTGGGCTTTACATCCATTCATCATTTCCATCCTAGTGGCTAAATTGCTGCTGATACACGCTTATCCGCTTATACATTAATGCTAAATATCTCAAAAAAAATTCAAAAAAAATATTAAATAATACATGAAAAATTTATCCTTACATGTGTTATCCCTGGTTGCCTATAATTTTAATGGACCCGCCAAGGTCACATCAATGTCATCCCAATTAAAATCACTCATAGTGCCAACTCATTCATGCCAAATCATTCGGGAATTTTTTTTGGTTCCCAATTCGGATAACTAGCACTACTCTTTATTCATTTATGACAACTTAGTAGTAGAGATCTCTAATATTTCTAGTATTAATTTAACTGACAATCAATAAGAGGACCTCTTATAATTTGTTCTTTTTTATCATTTTTATGTGGGATAATCATGTACGATGGCTGTCGCATTTAATATGTTTGAAGCTTTATTATACAAAATAATTAACAGGTTTTATGAAAATTTTGAATGAATATATCACTTTTTCTTACGAGTAAATTTAGGAATACAAAATTATGTATAAAAAATTATACAAATTATGTGGTAATGGTAACATGATAAATGAGATGTTTTTATTAATTGACGTACATAATACACATGAATTCATTACATTTAATTAAATTATAAATATTATATATATATATATATATATATATATATATCATTTTATAACTCTTTTTTACACAATTTAGTACCTTTACCTATAACTCTGTCTCCTTCTCCATGCCCCCTTCTGTGTCCCCGGTATTAAAAAGTGCCCCTGGCGGGCCCATTTTAAGAAAAAATATTTTTATTTCCATTTTTCTTAAAATGGGCCCCGCGGCACCCTATTTGTACAAAAGACACAAAAAGGGGCATGAAGAAGGGGATAAAGGATTCTCACTCATCAATTAGTGGCTGAACTGCGACTGATATAGAAGTTCTTATCTATTAATTTAACTGACAATCAATTATAGTTTGTTACTCCCTTCGTCCCAAAAGATTCACACACTTTCCTTTTTGGGACGTCCCAAAATTAATGAACCTACTATACTTACTATTTTTGAACACTGCTTTTCACTATTACACCCACTAATTTTACTTCTTTTTATTAAACACATACTAATGAACCCACTGCTTTATGTAACTTTTCTGACACTACCAACAGTAATTTCATGTGTTTACAGTAAAGCATAATATAGTAATACTCCCAATAATGTAAAGTCACTCAGTAGTAATATTTTATAGCATCTTTCCTGAAGAAGATGACAAAAAGTAAGCCAACTGTTATATTTTCTTAAAATGAGTGAAAAACGAATCGGCTCAAACAATACGGGACGGAGGGAGTAATTTTTATTGTTTTTATGTGGGATAATCATGTACATTGGCTCTGATTTAATATGTTTAAAGGTTCATTATAGGAAATTAGTAACTGGTTGTATGAAATTTTTTAACGAAGGTGTTACTTTTTCTTTTTCAAATAAAATTATTATTTTTGACTTTTTTTATTAACTTCTTTCTGAATTTTTTGGATTTTATTGAAAAATTTAAACTTTTTTACAAGATATTTTGAAAATTTTAAAATTTTATTTAAGATTTTTTCAATTTTATAAAAGATTTGGATAAGATATGTGTTTACGAAATTTTTATTTCAAATTTTCAAAAAATCTAATAAAATCCCAAATTATTTGGTTTTTGTTTAGATCGGATCTAAATCGGATTGGACTTAAATTCGGAATTTTTTCAAAAGATATATGATCTTAATCTATCGAATTTTTGCTAAATCGAGCCTAAATTCTTGGACATGAATTTGGATTTTTTTTTCAAATCGGCCCCAATAGGATTTTTTTTGTGGAATCTATATGTGGTTACTTTAGACTGCAGGCTAAATTGAATTTTTTCACATCTAGTTTTTCGAATTTTTTGTGAATTAGATGGGACTGATTTTTTTTTATTCGAATTTTTTGATGCATCTTTTACATTTAGTACTACGGAGCCAGCTCACTAATACAAATTCTCTATGAACAAGTCCAAGTTCTGTATTATTTCCTTGTTAATATTGTAAATATTAACAAGAGGAGGGTCTTCTTAGTTTAAGATAATGTGTTGTATATCAATTTTCATAATAGTCCTTCCTAGTACTTGTTTTTTTTTATTATTTTAAAAATAATTTTGAATTTTGACTATGTACAAGTAAAGGAGAAAATAAATATTTTTTGGATAAAAATAATATTAGGAGCCCGAATCCTCTGTCTCCTTCTCCATGCCCTCTTTAGTGTCCCCTGTATTAAAAAGTGCCCCTGGCGGGCCCATTTTAAGAAAAAATATTTTTATTTCCATTTTTTTAAAATGGGCCCCGCGGCACCCTATTTGTACAAAAGACACAAAAAGGGGCATGAAGAAGGGGACAAAGGATTCTCACTCATCAATTAGTGGCTGAACTGCGACTGATATAGGAGTTCTTATGTATTAATTTAACTGACAATCAATTAAAGGAGTTCTTATAGTTTGTTACTCCCTCCGTCCCAAAAAGATTGACACACTTTCCTTTTTGGGACCTCCCAAAATTAATGAACCTACTATACTTACTATTTTTTAACACTACTTTTTACTATTACACCCACTAATTTTACTTCTTTTTATTAAACAAATATTATAAATACTAATGAACCCACTGCTTTATGTAACTTTTTTGACACTACCAATAGTAATTTCATGTGTTTACAGTAAAGCATAATATAGTAATACTCCCAATAATGTAAAGTCACTCAGTAGTAATATTTTATGCATTACTCCTAATATTTTATAGCATCTCTCCTGAAGAAGCTGACAAAAAGTAAGCCAACTGTTATATTTTCTTAAAATGAGTGAAAAACAAATCGGCTCAAACAATATGGGAGTAATTTTTATTGTTTTTATGTGGGATAATCATGTACATTGGCTCTGATTTAATATGTTTAAAGGTTCATTATAGGAAATTAGTAACTGGTTGTATGAAAAATTTTAATGAAGGTGTTATGGGTATGATTAGATTTTTCAAATAAAATTATTATTTTTGACTTTTTTTATTAACTTCTTTCTGAATTTTTTGGATTTTATTGAAAAATTTAAACTTTTTTACAAGATATTTTGAAAATTTAAAAATTTTATTTAAGATTTTTTCAATTTTATAAATGATTTGGATAAGATATGTGTTTACGAAATTTTTATTTAAAATTTTCAAAAAATCTAATAAAATCCCAAATTATTGGGTTTTTGTTTAGATCGGATCTAAATCGAATTGGACTTAAATTCGGAATTTTTCAAAAGATATATGATCTTAATCTATCGAATTTTTTCTAAATCGAGCCTAAATTCTTGGACATGAATTTGGATTTTTTTTTTAAATCGGCCCAAATAGGATTTTTTATGGAATCTATATGTGGTTACTTTAGACTGTAGGCTAAATTGAATTTTTTCACATCTAGTTTTTCGAATTTTTTGTGAATTAGATGGGACTGATTTTTTTTTATTCGAATATTTTGATGCATCTTTCACATCTAGTTTTTCGAATTTTTTGTGAATTAGATGGGACTGATTTTTTTTATTCGAATTTTTTGATGCATCTTTTACATTTAGTACTATTATGGAGATACATGGGCAACGTTTCGACGCAGACCTAATTCCTTTTTAAGTTAGGGGAATTTGACGTAATCCTAGGAATGGATTGGTTATCACGTTATGATGCTTAAATAAATTGTCGTCGTAAGAGGGTTAGCTTAGGTGGACCTAATGGTATAAGAGTTCCGTTTCGCGGACGGAAACCGACTAAGGATTTCCTATCAATAATTCAAGCTAAAAGATTACTTCGGCAGGGATGTCAGGCCTATCTGGCTATCTGGCTCATGTGATAGATACCGAGAAGCAGACCTCTACGATCGAAGAGATCCCTGTAGTTAATCAATTTAGAGATGTTTTTCCTGACGAGCTGCCTGGAATTTCACCAGGAACCGCACCAATCTCAAAGGCACCGTACAGAATGGCACTAGTGGAAATGAAGGAATTGGCAACACAATTGCAAAAATTACTAGAAAAAGGTGTAATCAGACCAAGTGTATCCCCGTGGGGAGCTCCAGTATTGTTCGTAAAGAAGAAGGACGGATCCATGTGACTCTGTATAGATTATCGTGAACTGAATAAGATGACCATCAAGAACAGGTACCCCCTGCCTCGAATCGACGATCTGTTTGACCAACTTAAGGGAGCTATACATTTTTCGAAGATTGATTTGAGGTCCGGCTATCATCAACTAAAGATCAAGCCTGAGGATATTCCTCAGACTGCCTTTAGGACCCGATATGGACATTATGAATTCTTAGTTATGCCTTTTGGATTGACGAATGCGCCAGCTGCTTTCATGGATTTAATGAATCGTGTATTCATACTTGGATAAGTTAGTGATTGTATTTATTGATGACATCTTGATATACTCGAAATCTCCTGAGGAACATGCTGAACACCTCCGTTTGGTTCTGGAAACGCTGAGAAAGGAAAAGTTATATGCAAAATTTTCGAAGTGTGAATTCTGGCTGAAAGAAGTTCAATTTTTAAGGAAACATTGTGAGCGGCGAAGGAATTTCTGTAGACCCCACTAAGATAGAAGCCGTAGCAGATTCGGAGAGACTCAAGACTCCAACAGAGGTTAGAAGTTTCCTTGGATTGGCCGGATACTATCGTAGATTCGTGAAGGATTTCTCAAAGATAGCTACGCCACTAACTCGACTCACCAGAAAAAGTGAAAAGTTTGAATGGACCCCAAAATGCGAAGACAGCTTTCAAAAAATTGAAGAAGAGATTGACTACTGCCCCAGTGTTGACCTTACCCGATGAAAAAGGCGATTTCGTGATTTTCAGCGATGCTTCTCACAAGGGTTTAGGATGTGTTCTGATGCAACACGGAAAAGTAATAGCTTACGCCTCTCGACAACTGAAGGAATATGATTCCCGTTACCCTACTCATGATTTGGAACTTGCTGCTATTGTTTTTTCCCTCAAGATTTGGAGACATTACCTTTATGGAGAGAAATGCGAGATTTACACGGATCACAAGAGCTTAAAGTATATATTCACGCAAAAGGAATTAAATATGAGACAGAGAAGATGGTTAGAGTTGATCAAAGACTATGATTGCTCGATAAACTACCACCCAGGGAAGGCTAATATTGTAGCTGATGCTTTAAGTAGAAAGGAAAGACTCAACCTGTTGACAACGTCAGAAGAATTGGTCAAAGAATTTGAGAAAATGGAATTGGAGATTAGGGTCCCAGTCCAAAACAATGAAAGAGTTTACAACATTCAGTTTTAACCAGAGTTACTCGAGAAGATTCGCCGTTGTCAGGAGCAAGTAATGGAAGAGAGAAGATCAGAGTTGACCGGAGAAGAATTTCTGAGTACAAAGAATGATAAGGGAATTAAGCGATTTGCATCGAGAATATGGATTTCTAATGTTACAGAGTTGAAGGATGAAATTATGAGCGAAGCGCATAACTCGAGATATTCCATTCACCCAGGGAGTACAAAAATGTATCAAGATATCAAGCTGAATTATTGGTGGCCTAACATGAAGAGAGAGATTGCAGAATGGGTAAGCAAGTGTTTGACATGTCAGAAAGTGAAAGCCCAACATCAACGACCTAGTGGACTTTTACAACCCTTAGAGATACCCGAGTGGAAATGGGAACATATTACCATGGATTTTGTCGTAGGATTGCCCCGAACTAGAGCTATCCATGATGCGATTTCGGTTATTGTCGACCGACTCACTAAGTCTGCGCATTTCCTACCAATTAGTGATAAGTACTCAGTTGAAAGATTGGTGAACATATACCTAAAGGAAATTGTGGTTCGTCACGGAGTGCCTATTTCAATTGTATCTGATAGAGATGCCCGTTTTACTTCTTGATTTTGGAAAAGTTTTCAGGAATGTCTTGGCACGAAGTTAAATTTAAGCACTGCATATCATCCACAGACCGACGGACAAAGGGAAAGGACAATTCAAACAGTTGAGGATATGTTAAGAGCCTGTGCATTTGATTTCAAAGGAAGTTGGGATGAGCATTTGCCCTTAGTTGAGTTTGCTTACAACAATAGTTACCACTCCAACATATGTATGGCACCATATGAGGCATTGTACAGAAGAAAGTGTAGATCACCTCTATACTGGGATGAGGTAGGAGAAAAAAAGATACTAAGACCAGAATTACTTCAACAAACTAAACAAGCAACCGAAGTTATTCGAAAAAGGTTAGTTGCAGCTTAAGATCGACAGAGGAAGTATGCAAATCAAAAGAGAAAAGACAAAGCATTTGAAGTGGGAGATAAAGTGATGTTGAAAGTTTCACCTTGGAAAGGAGTAATGAGATTCCGAAAGAAAGGCAAGTTGAGCCCCAGATATATAGGACCTTTTGAGATTCTCAAGAAGATAGGACCGCTGGCTTATCAGTTGGCCCTACCTCCAGACCTTCAGCATATCCACGATGTGTTTCATGTTTCTGCGGTAATAGAATACCATTCTGATTTCAGACATGTTATAACCTACGAACCAGTGGAAATACGTCATGATTTGACCTACGAAGAACAACCAGTAGAGATCCTAGATCACAAAGTACAAGAGTTAAGAACTAAGAAAGTAAATTTAGTGAAAGTATTTTGGAGAAACCACCAAGTTGAGGAAGCCACGTGGGAATTAGAAAGTGCGGAATAAATATCCTGAATTGTTTAGTGCATAATTTTGATTCCGAGGACGGAATCCTATAAGGGGGGAAGACTGTAATAACCGTGAATTTTCGAATAATTTTCCTACTCGATATTTATATTTTATTTAAGAGCGATGCACTAGTATATTTTAATTAGAGCATTTTTGTAAAATTTTGAAATTTTATATATTCATATGTACGTAAATATTATACTATATATATTTAATTATATTTATTTGGTATTTATTAAAATTAGGAAATTTAGGAAAATAGGATTTTGTTTTGGATCGAATTTATCTTAGAAAACTGAATTATAGTCTCGTTTTAATCGGCCAGCACGAGGAGGAGACGACATAATTATTTTTCGGGGCACACCATTACTTTTCCGGATTTTACTCCTGATATTCTGCTCCCCCTTTTTATTTTTTTTCTTATCTTTAACTTTCACTAAACACTGGCACTTCATTTTGTCTCCCCCCACACGTTTTGTTCCTTTTTAAATCAAATAAATCCAAACAGAACACAAACTCACCCATTACATTTTTTTTCTCTCCTCTCCACAAAACAGAGCAAAAACAGAGCAGGTAGTTTATTTTTATTTTCTGTTAATTTCTTTGTTTGGTCGACTTAATTTTCTTTAAAAATCTGGTAGGCTTGTTTTGTTCGTGTTGATGGGTAGTGAATCGGAGTTAAGGGGTGATAGGTTGGTGTCTGAATTGGAGAGAGAGAGGTCGGGATTGAGAGAGATGTGGTCGCATAGAGAGATTTCCGAGAGAGATTGTTGTGATGATGTTGTGTGTTGGTCAGAGAGAGAGATAGAGGTTGAGAATGAGAGAGAGATGTGAGCGGAGGGGGAGAAAGGAGAAGGCGGAGGGAGAGAGATGACGGGGAAAGAAAGCGAGGCGGGAGAAAAGAGGACGGAGAGAGATTAAGAGAGATGAGAAAAAAAAGAGATTAAGAGAGATGAGAGAGAGAGAGAGAGAGATGAGAGAGAGACAGAGGGAGATACGAGAGAGATAGAGCAGAGAGAGAGGGAGAGTGCAGAGAGGGAGAGATCCGCGTGGGAGAGTGATGGTGCGTGGGCCACACGCGCGGCGTGCTCCAGCGTGTGCCAGCGTGTGTATATTAGTGTGGGTACATATGTTTTAATCGGGATTTTTGTTATAAACGAATAAAAAAGGATTCAATCAGTTTCGCTAAAATTGGAATATTATTTAAATGGTTAGAAATAAATAATTAAAATGGTAATTGATTTATTAATTAAATAACAATATTTTAGGTTTATTTGGACATAATTAGAGATTTATTGATTTATTAATAAAAGAGGGAATATTTGTAAATAAATAGAGTCAATTATGATTTTATTTTTTTAAAAAACTGATAATTAATATTTCCGGATTATTTTAATTAACCGGATCGAGTCAAATTATTTTAGAGGGTAAAATCGGATTTATATTTAATCATTTACGAGATTTAAAGGTAGATAATTGCTGTAACCCTATTTTCGTTTTAAGTCGGATTTACGGATATTAAAAATAGTATATATTTTCTAGATTTTATTCCTGAGTTCGAATAAAGAATTATTTATCCAGAGATTATTTTCCGTTATTTATTATAGAGATTGTCGAGAAATATTTTAATATTTATTAGCGGTTTAGAAATGCGTTATTTTGACGAATCGCTCATATTTTTTTGTTGCCATTTTTAAAGAATAATTACCGAGCTGTAGATCAAAGCCAAGTACCCGGTTAGAGTATAAATTTTATCTGTATTCATTGCACTTCGAGATCAAGGCAAGTACCTTCTGACCCTCACTCCTTCTGAAATATTTCGAGAAATGTTTGGATATTATTCTTTAAAAATTATGTTTTGAATTGCCAGTTCATTATAAAATATCCTGTTTATCATAATATTGATTTAGAAAATTTTAGAAATTTTCCCAAAATTTCGATAAATTCATAGAACGTAATTTGATTGAAATATAAGGTATCTTAATTGTTTCGAGATGACCCTTAAATATTATTCAGTCATAACTACGCTCATATATCGAGGTAGTTAGATTTTATTGACTTTAATCGGATCTATTGTTCAGATCCGATAAATGTTGTTTCAATATTCAAATTTGATTCATTGTTCGAATCAAATAGTTGCATTCAGAATATTGAATAGAAGAATAGTATATCATCAGAATTTCCTCTAAAATACGTACTCTAGCGAAATTGGAAGTTTTCCTTCTGAATCGAGTCGTTCTTATTATTTCAAGACGACTTCACATGAAATATTCTAATCAACGAACCTTACTTGTTCAAGGTTGTTACTTATTGTCTTGAATTGACATATTGTTCCTGTCAACGAAATAAATTAGTTCTTTTGAAAATATTGTGACGGCCTTTTGTTCAGGTCGGTCTCGTACAAAGTGTAGACTGGCAGTCGGCCAGAATCGAATAGGTATCCAAATCAATCAATTTTTATCCGGAGGAATAATCATACAATCCACTGGTCAACATGGGAGATGGCCCATGGGTTTTCTTTCAGATCAACACGAGGAATAAACTCGTGGTATCGAAAGAGAAATATTAACATTTTGACACAATACTTGCCAGGTTGATTTTTCAACCACCCTTTTGCTAGCAAAACGATATAGTGGTACCTGCGACATAGTAGTGATCGTGCTATGGAGTATCACGGGTGTGCGGTACTTGAGACACAGCGGTTGATCTCGCTGTGGGGTATTGTAAAGGCGGAAGACCGGTATCTCAATTTTAAATTCCAATTTCTTTAATTCAGAGTTAAGTTGTATGAGTTTATCCGTAAGTATTTCCATGGCATTTTCCCTGCATACGAGTATCGTTCATAAATAGAGTTGTTTTCTTTCCACCTTCCTTGTTAGTGAGAGAGCGAGTCAGTGGACTTGCTGAGTACCTAGTTGCTCATTCTTGTGGTTGATATTGTTTTTCAGTGAAGATGGAAAAAGGCGAAACCTCTCGTTTCAAGGGAAATGAGAAAATGCACCATAGCACTGAGCTGGACTAGTGTGCTTATCTCAGAGGCGACGAAGCTATAAAAGACTATTAGCATATCTTTCGACGTGTGTATTGATATCGTGTGTACTAGTTATATGTTGTAATAATTATGAGACTTGTCGATGCTTGGACTTGTGGGATGGAACCACTGTTGTACGATAAAACCTTCATGTTTATTATGCATTGTATTGTATTTTTGGATAAGATAGGTATTGACGATAAGTGGCGACCTAAGTCTACAAGTTGTGGATTTGGGGGTGTCACAATCAGGATGGTCACATAATCTTCTTCTACAGCTTGAGTCTTTTTGTTTTGTTTAATTTGGCGCTCTATTCTGCATGTTGAAAGATAATGTGGTAATGAAAAGCTTCTTGTGGTGGGCATAACTCTAGCCTGGAGCTTTTGGGGGCTTCATATATATCCATTTCTCATTACCATTAATTAGGAGCCCGGATCCTCTGTCTCCTTCTCCATGCCCCCTTCTATGTCCCCGGTATTAAAAAGTGCCCCTGGCGGGCCAATTTTAAGAAAAAATATTTTAATTTCCATTTTTCTTAAAATGGGCCCCGCGGCACCCTATTTGTACAGAAGACACAAAAAGGGGCATGAAGAAGGGGACAAAGGATTCTCACTCATCAATTAGTGGCTGAACTACGACTGATATAGGAGTTCTTATATATTAATTTAACTAGCAATCAATTAAAGGAGTTCTTATAGCTTGTTACTCCCTCCGTCCCAAAAAGATTGACACACTTCCTTTTTGGGACGTCCCAAAATTAATGAACCTACTATACTTACTATTTTTGAACACTACTTTTCACAATTACACCCATTAGTTTTACTTCTTTTTATTAAACAAATATTATAAATACTAATGAACCCACTGCTTTATGTAACTTTTCTGACACTACCAACAGTAATTTCATGTGTTTACAGTAAAGCATAATATAGTAATACTCCCAATAATGTAAAGTCACTCGGTAGTAATATTTTATGCATTACTCCTAATATTTTATAGCATCTTTCCTGAAGAAGCTGACAAAAAGTAAGCCAACTGTTATATTTTCTTAAAATGTGTGAAAAACAAATTGGCTCAAACAATACGGGATAGAGGGAGTAATTTTTATGGGTAAAATAGCTAATTGGTCACTGAAGTCACTAGTAACTTGCAAGTAGGTCTCGAAGTTAAAAAAACTTTCAATCGCATCATGAAGTTACAATTAGTTTGCAATCACAACACTAAGTTGAAAAAAAATTGCACGACCGTTAAATTATGTTGACTTTTAACGGTTCTCCATTAAAAGACAACACATTTTCGGTTAGGTCACTGACTATGTGCTAATTTTCATTTAGGTCATTGACTTGAAAAAAAAAATTTATTCAAAAAATATCTAACGAAAATATTTTTTTAAAAGATTATGTTTTTTTAAATTTAAATTGTACTCATTCAAAAAAATTAAACAAAATTACACTTTTGGTATAACTTATTAATATCGAAAAAGATGGATCGGAAACTTGATATTTTTTTAAATATTTGTTTACTTTTACCGATTTACTAGCATAAAATAAATGGATATGTTCAATTCTAAATTTAATTAAATTATAAATTAAATAAATGGAAAAAAAGGATATCTAAATATTTGTTCAATTGTATCGATTTATAAGCATATGGATTAAAGCGGTGTATACAAATTAAATTTAATTAAAGTGTAATTACTTGGGAAAAATGTAAACATCCGATTTTTTTTTACCTTTTATCATTATCGAAAAAAAACTTGTTATCTTTTCGTTCACTTGTATTTATTCATGAGCATATGTATTGAATTGGTATGCATAATTTTAAATTTTATTAAAGAAAAATCATTCGGATTTTTTTTTTAAAATTTAATCAGTTAAAATTAAATTTGGCTAATGACCTAATTGAAAATTGTTATCAAGTTCAGTGACCAACTTGCAAGTTTCATAGTGGCACGTCAGCATTACGTCATCTTTCCGTTAAAGTTTTTAACGGAACTGATGGCTATTACCAATTTGCAAGTTTTTAAGTACTTCATTAGTTGAATGAAAGTTTTTTTAACTTCGTGACCTACTTGCAAGTTACTAGTGACCAATTAGCTATTTTACCCTAATTTTTATTGTTTTTATGTGAGATAATCATGTACATTGGCTCTGATTTAATATGTTTAAAGGTTCATTATAGGAAATTAGTAACTGGTTGTATGAAAAATTTTAATGAAGGTGTTACTTTTTCTTTTGATGGTCCGGATTTCCTCTAAAATGTGCAGGCCGGATTCAAATGGGTACGATTAGATGTTTCAAATAAAATTATTATTTTTGACTTTTTTTATTAACTTCTTTCTGAATTTTTTGGATTTTATTGAAAAATTTAAACTTTTTTACAAGATATTTTGAAATTTTTAAAATTTTATTTAAAAATTTTTCAATTTTATAAAAGATTTGGATAAGATAGGTGTTTACGAAATTTTTATTTAAAATTTTCAAAAAATCTTTTGTTTAGATTGGATCCAAATCGGATTGGACTTAAATTCGGAATTTTTTCAAAAGATATATGATCTTAATCTATCGATTTTTTTCTAAATCGAGCCTAGATTCTTGGACATGAATTTGGATTTTTTTTTCAAATCGGCCAAAATAGGATTTTTTTTTTTTTTTGAAATCTATATGTGGTTACTTAAGACTGCCGGCTAAATTGAATTTTTTCACATCTAGTTTTTCGAATTTTTTGTGAATTAAATGGGACTGATTTTTTTTATTGGAATTTTTTGATGCATCTTTTACATTTAGTACTACCGGAGCCAGCTCACTAATACAAATTCTCTAAGAACAAGTCCAAGTTCAATATTATTTCCTTGTTAATATTGTAAATATTACTAAGTTCACTATATCAATTTTCATAATAGTCCTTCCTAGTACTTGTTTTTTTTATTATTTTAAAAATAATTTTGAATTTTGACTATGTACAAGTAAAGGAGAAAATAAATATTTTTTGGATAAAAATAATATAACGGATAATTAAGGATTATAAATAAAAAATAAGTTACGTATTTTAATTTTTTAAAGTAATTCTTAGGAAATTGTTTTATATTGAATTTCTCAAAATTTTATATGATCGGCTTCTTTAGCTTAGAAGACTTGTTACACTTGAAATTGTTTGCTCTTGTATTACAAAATTAAATCAAAAAGAAACTAAAATCATTTATGGTCTTTGAAAGGGTAACTGCATCTGAGGGGCAAACCAACAATTTTGTTCTATCTTGTGTCATGCTTTCAATATGGAATCTTTCTCAAAAAATAATATGCAACTGTATTTAAAATACTGTAATGGTTATTGGCAAATAATAACTTAAACTGAAAACAAAACCAATACTTGAATGTATAATAACAATAATAAATAAAATCACTTGGTACTTTAATTATCACCTTCTATCTAACAACTTTTTATTTGCTTTGCATAAAATGCCTCTCATAAGTTCTCAATTCGTGCAAGGAGTTGCTATTAACTTCTAGAGTTTGAGCTCACAGGCACCCAATCAGGCATAGGCTTTTGAACGGGGTCGGGCCAATGGTGACTTTATCCTCCAGCACTTGCAGCACTTGAATCCCAACCAACTAAATAGTCCTGAATCATCAAGAAAGTACCATTCAAACATAGGATACTTGAATATATAAAACAAAGATATTTTAGTAGTTCATATATCATTGGGACAATTCAATATTAAGCTGTAATATTAAAACTAAAAATATTAGTAACAACCATATCAAGCTGTTATATACGATATATATTTTTAATTGAATTGCTCCGTACCTTGGTAATGTGTATGAGTTATATTAATTCTAAGTGGATCAATCATAGTAGAAAACATACATCTCTTTGAATTTTGATAAAAGAACATTTTACATGATAAATGTGGAAGATATGAATGGGCAATTTGAAAAACAAACATCTCTAATTGTGAATGGTGGATAGGGAGAAACAAAGTTTGTAACACATATATTTATACGTACAATTTAGTCCGTTTCAATCACGTAACTGACAGAAAAGTTGTAACAGCCCGACTTTTCGGACTATTATCAATCAATCAAATTATTGAACAAAATTCAAATTTAATAAACTCATAAAATGAAATCCCAAAATATCGTAAAAATATTCTAAAATCCAAAAATGGTACTACATAAAATAATCCAATGTAAAACCAAAATCCATAGAGACACAGCTCCTCAAATAAAACAGCTAGAAACTAGAACATTATTAAGTGACACTGGTTCGACTCTAATCCAATCCAAATTCCATACTCGCAGCTAGTACCTGAAAATTCATAAATAATGAGCTACACAGCCCAGCAAGAAAACTAATCGAACTAACCAGTGGATCAAGTAAGCTTACAAAAAAAATATTTCATAAATTCCATAAATCAAAGTACACAATTTCATAATTTGTAAATCACAATTTCAGAATAAAAATCCAAAAACGTATAATAAATTCCACAGTTCCCTAAGGTCACAAATACCTGGTGACACAGTATCATAGGTTCATAGGTGTCAATAATGCGTCCCTTACTAAGGTATCATAAACTGTGCGCTCCCGAAGGCATCATAAAAAGCACGCCCTAGTAAGGTATCATAGGCTAGTTCCGGAACTATACGCAATTACTAACGGGTTCATAAATCATAGCTAGCTGGGAATTCATATATCTAAAAATTCATACTTGATCCAAATTTTCGTAGCAAAAATATTATAAATATAAAACATTTAAAAACATTTCAAATATTAAAACGGTTTAAAAAAATATATCGGAAAGTACGAAAAGTTAACTTACCTCAAGAGCGAATGAACGCTGAATTATAATACCCGAACTGATCCTAAAAAAATATTTAATAGAACAAGTACAGTTAATTATCTAAACAAAATTTACATACATAACAATAAGACACCCACTTAAAAGTCACGTAACATAATCACCTAGCAACAGAAATCAAACCGGGACATATTTAAAAGAAAACAAACAGCCACTATTCATAATGAAACCAATTACATAAACAAACAAATGGCCTTAAAGCACCCAACCCAATTTATTTAACCACCACATCCAAAAATCCAAATAGCCAAGCTGTTATAATATTTTCAATAATAAGGCTAAACATATAATAAATTGAGGCATACATTTATTATATAATAATATAATCACAATCATATTCCTGGAATAAATCAACTACTACCTTTATCTTAATAAATTTAACGGTCACATAAACAACAAAATATTTAAAAATAATAATTTATATAACTTAATTTTAAAAAACTAATTTCTAAGAAAACCAAATCATTAATAGTAATTAGCAATTTAGACACAACAAAAGAAGCATACAATTAAGCCTACTGATACTTTAAATATTCCCTGGTACTTTAAATATTCCCTGTAATACACATGATGTACACGACCAATTTATTTACACCATATTAAGCATAGATTAATAATTAAAACTAACAAATACTTTTGACAAATAAATTGGCATAATATCAATACATATACAAGTCAAAAGCGTATAGTGTAAAAACATAATTAATGTTAATAAAGGTCATGGCATCTTGTAGGTACATACAAAAATATATACATGTAAAATATTAATATCGCTCATGTTCAGAGGCATGTATATTAACTAGCACATGAAACAAAATCTTCTGAAGGGGAAGGAGTGTACCTTTTTTTTTATCGATGCAGTACTGTACGAGTTTATATGTTTTCTAAAGGGTCCTTATATAGGCATACAATAACACTCTAGCTAAGTTACGTAAATTGAAATCAATACTTACCACTTTCTTTTAATACAAATCTTATTTAGCTAGAATCCTACTGTAGTCAACCTCTTAAAAGTCTATATTTATACCTGAATAAAATATCTATATATATATACAAACTTTATAAATGTATTTATCCTATAATTACACTTTTATTGTAGAATAATTTATTTTATAAATAAAATAAATATACGAAATATTACATTCTACCCTCCTTAAAAAAAATTTGTCCCCAAATTTTACAGGAAACATAAAATACACGTAAATGCAACAAGTACATATATATAACACATTCTTTTAAATTAAATTGACTTAGCAAGTAAAACCATACCTTAATCTTGCTTCGGTTGGTGTTGATACACTCGTCCGTAGGTAGGTCCAAGTAGAGTTGCCAAAGTGCCCTTACTTGCATCATTCTTGTCTTTGGTTGGATCGCGTTTCGGACATTCTGCGACTCGATGTCCCATCTCCCCGCAGTTAAAACAAGCGCCCGTGTTCCATCGACAATCTTTATCTAAATGATTTCGACCGCACCTAGAACATTGTAGTTTGTTCCCTTGAGTTCCTTTATTCGCATTTCCACTAAACCCTCGATTGCCAAACTTCTTTGCTGGCCCATTATCACCGAATCCACTTGCAGGTTCATTCCTCTTCTTACCATCCTCGTCTTTCTTCTTCTTTGCATCTACCAAACCCCTTTCAACCACACGAGCCTTATTAAGCACTTGATCGTACGTACCTAGCTCAAAATTTGCAACCGCATGCCTAATATCAGCTCTAAGTCCCTCTTCTAGTCTTCTAGCACGACTAACTTCGTTTGCAACTAGAGTTGGAGCGTACTTAGAGAGCTTCGCAAACTCTGCTTCATATTCTATCACTGTTTTGTCTCCTTGCTCAAGTCTGATAAAATCTCTCTCTTTTAGGACGCGCACAGTTCTTGGAAAATACTTGTCAGTCAATGCAGCCTTGAATCTTTCCCAGGTCATAGGATCAGGATTTCCTTCCTTTCTTCTCTGCTCCATCAGCCACCAGTCATAAGCACTGCCCTGCAACTGATACACAGCTAAAGTCACTTTCTGTGCATCATTACTTCCCATCAGTTCAAACGCCTTTTCCATCTCTTGTGTCCATTTTTCGACAACAGCTGGATCCGTTACACCATCAAAAATAGGAGGATTTAACCGCTTGAACTCCTATACAATGCTCCGTTGAGCCGGTTGCTGGTTCCCAACAAGTGTAGCTATGGTTTGCGCTAGCTGGTTAAACATATTACCCCCATCATTATTGTTGTTGCCGTTTTTTGTAGTTGAATCCATTGCCCCTACCTCGGCCTCGGCCTCGAGTGCTCATTGTTTCCTTACTTCCTTTCACAAATAAAATAGGACTTTTAGATGCACAAATAACGATCACATAGCACAGAAAATCAAATAACACAAAAAAAAATCACACATGTCAAAATTCACATAAATGAGAACATCAACCCAAAATTTAATTCACTACCCTACGGGTCAATCCTAAGCGGAAGTGTACAGGATCGCAAAACGCTCCCTAGGAAATGTACTAGTCCCATACCTAATACATTCCGAAGAGAAGTCGGCTTTGATACCAACTGTAACAGCCCGACTTTTCGGACTATTATCAATCAATCAAATTATCGAACAAAATTCAAATTTAATAAACTCATAAAATGAAATCCCAAAATATCGTAAAAATATTCTAAAATCCAAAAATGGTACTACATAAAATAATCCAATGTAAAACCAAAATCCATAGAGACACAGCTCCTCAAATAAAACAGCTAGAAACTAGAACATTATTAAGTGACACTGGTTCGACTCTAATCCAATCCAAATTCCATACTCGCAGCTAGTACCTGAAAATTCATAAATAATGAGCTACACAGCCCAGGAAGAAAACTAATCGAACTAACCAGTGGATCAAGTAAGTTTACAAAAAAAATATTTCATAAATTCCATAAATCAAAGTACACAATTTCATAATTTGTAAATCACAATTTCAGAATCAAAATCCAAAAACGTATAATAAATTCCACAGTTCGCTAAGGTCACAAATACCTGGTGACACAGTATCATAGGTTCATAGGTGTCAATAATGCGTCCCTTATTAAGGTATCATAAACTGTGCGCTCCCGAAGGCATCATAAAAAGCTCGCCCTAGTAAGGTATCATAGGCTAGTTCCGGAACTATACGCAATTACTAACGGGTTCATAAATCATAGCTAGCTGGGAATTCATATATCTAAAAATTCATACTTGATCCAAATTTTCGTAGCAAAAATATTATAAATATAAAACATTTAAAAACATTTCAAATATTAAAACAGTTTAAAAAAATATATCGGAAAGTACGAAAAGTTAACTTACCTCAAGAGCGAATGAACGCTGAATTATAATACCCGAACTGATCCTAAAAAAATATTTAATAGAACAAGTACAGTTAATTATCTAAACAAAATTTACATACATAACAATTAGACACCCACTTAAAAGTCACGTAACATAATCACCTAGCAACAGAAATCAAACCGGGACATATTTAAAAGAAAACAAACAGCCACTATTCATAATGAAACAAATTACATAAACAAACAAATGGCCTTAAAGCACCCAACCCAATTTATTTAACCACCACATCCAAAAATCCAAATAGGCTAGCTGTTATAATATTTTTAATAATAAGGCTAAACATATAATACATTGAGGCATACATTTATTATATAATAATATAATCACAATCATATTCCTGGAATAAATCAACTACTACCTTTATCTTAATAAATTTAACGGTCACATAAACAACAAAATATTTTAAAAAAATAATTTATATAACTTAATTTTACAAAACTAGTTTCTAAGAAAACCAAATCATTAATAGTAATTAGCAATTTAGACACAACAAAAGAAGCATACAATTAAGCCTACTGATACTTTAAATATTCCCTGGTACATTAAATATTCCCTGTAATACACATGATGTACACGACTAATTTATTTACACCATATTAAGCATAGATTAATAATTAAAACTAACAAATACTTTTGACAAATAAATTGGCATAATATCAATACATATACAAGTCAAAAGCGTATAGTGTAAAAACATAATTAATGTTAATAAAGGTCATGGCATCTTGTGGGTACATACAAAAATATATACATGTAAAATATTAATATCGCTCATGTTCAGAGGCATGTATATTAACTAGCACATGAAACAAAATCTTCTCAAGGGGAAGGAGTGTACCTTTTTTTTTATCGATGCAGTACTGTACGAGTTTATATGTTTTCTAAAGGGTCCTTATATAGGCATACAATAACACTCTAGCTAAGTTACGTAAATTGAAATCAATACTTACCACTTTCTTTTAATACAAATCTTATTTAGCTAGAATCCTACTGTAGTCAACCTCTTAAAAGTCTATATTTATACCTGAATAAAATATCTATATATATATATATATATATATATATATATATATATATATACAAACTTTATAAATGTATTTATCCTATAATTACACTTTTATTGTAGAATAATTTAATTTATAAATAAAATAAATATACGAAATATTACAAAAGTATATTAGAACATTCGAGATATATGGAGTTATCGAGTAAACACTGTCCAGAACATTCTAGATAGCCTGCCAACATATATATTTAACTAAATTTATATGTTAATTTAAAAATTGAAAACCCTCTACTTTTGTTTTAAAAGTTAATAGAAATTTTATTTTGATGATGTAAAACCTTCAACTTGAATGATGCCAACACGAACTTCTTTTATTTATTAAAAGTATGATGGGAAAATTTTATTTTTAAAGATTAACATATGTTTAACAAAAAGACATATTAAATCTTATTATTAAATTATATAACTATAAAATAATGCTAATAATGAGAAATAATTTATTTATTAAAATAGATGTGATTGAAATCTTTTAATATATTGAGAAAAAATATTATCAATCGCCAAAAAAAGTTAATTTTAATTTTTTTTAATAAGCATAGTAAAGAGTTTAATTGTTAGATCTTAACAAAATTTTCTAAATGATTAAAATTTCCCTACAACATATAAATATGAATATGAATGAATAGTGTAATTAGATAAAAATAATAATTTTGAATGACATATTATTATATTTAGTAAAAGAGTGTCAAATTTTATAGAAAACATTATCCCTAAAATAAGTTTAAACCGTTTAAAAGAAGATTTTAAAAGGTTATGATAATAATATTAATTTTAAAATACACTACAAAAAAAATAGGAAATTTTAAAAGTGTGAAATTATAAACATAACAATCGAAAATTGATAATGTAATATTAAATTTATTAATTTTAATAATACAATATATAAAAAATATTTACCTTTTTAATTTTATATAATACTATTAGCATAAATGAATAACTAATTTGGGAAAAAATATAGAATCAAGATTTCCAAAGTTATTTTCTAATAGAGTGGAGGGTTATGTTTTTGGTTGGTACTTTGAAATTAATGATTTTGTGTTTTAAAGTTTGCTTCCAGTTATTTTGCTCAAAATTCTGTTCCTTATCTAACTAATTGTGCTTAAAGTTATTTAGGAAAAAAGGAAAAGGAACCTGAGTTTCTAGTGCTATTATAGTGGTCCTATTTTTATTTATTTTAAGGAAGTACGTAGGTCTTAGCACTGCTAGTGTTTATGTATGCTACACCCTAATCTTATTATTTATATATGCAAGTCAAACTAATCATGTAAAAAGTTACTATATGAAGATTTGAGTAAACCTAATAATATATGAACTGGACAGTGGGCTAGACTAATGAACTTATAGGTATATATTTAATAAATTGCCAAAATTCTAAACGGGTTGGGTTGAGTTAAAAAAATCCAAACCCATACCCAACCCATTAATACCAGGTTGAAATATTTTTAACCTCGGGTTGGTCGGTTTCGCCAACCCGTGTACACCCCTGTTATGAACGAAGCAATGGTGCTTTTTTAAGCTGAGGAATTTGACGAGAAATGAACAACATTTGAAACATGGGCCAAATATTTTGGTTTACTGGGCCTGTTTTTGAAACACCTTAGGCTTCTTGTCATGCGTGGACCAAAAAACCTGGTTAATCCCATTCTGAACTCTCAAGTCTCAACAAACACTAATACTTTGTAATGAATGGGTCAATCTCAGGATCTCACCATACATTTTACCGGCAAAAAAATAAAAGAAAAGCAAAAAATATAAAAAATGGAAAGAAGAATAAAATAAAATAAATAAATAAACAAGGTGTTACAATGCAGTTTGTTGTTCGTTTGCTACATACCCCGAAAATAATCCCGAAATTGTTTCTGAATACCACGTGGCATCGTTTGATTTGTGGGATTCATATTAACACATGAGGGACCCATCACATCATTGAAAAGATAACCAATCATATGATGACAACTCAACATTCGGGAATGGTTTTGGAAACGCTTTCAGAAACTCTAGCATTTCTTATATTTTAATTGAGAGCCTATTTGGCTACGGCTTAAAAATCCGACTTAAAGCCATTTTTTACTTTAAATTAAAAAAATGTTTGTTTGTGTAATTTGTAAGAAATTGACTTAATTTGAAAACACAACTTAAAATCGAAAGTTGGTAGAAGATATTTTTTGGAATGACTTATTTTATTTTTAGAATTTGGAGTATTAAAGCCCTGCCAAAGATGCTTATTTTTTCGTGGAAGTTTGAAAATGGTATTATTCCATCGAAAGAATTTTTGAGAAATAGGCTAAATAATTTGGATATACATATGAATTTTGGTAGATGCAATCAAGCAATTGAAAGCCAACATCATATTTTTTGGACCAGCAGTTTTGCTAGGAATGCATGGCAACATTTATTTAAGTGGTGGGGCTTCAAAGTTGATTACTCAAATTTGAATATAAAACAAGTGTGGAGTTGGATCAACTGGTTTAAAAGCCAGGCCATAAAAATAGGTTGGAGCATTGCAATAGTTTCAACAATGTGATCAATATGGTTATGCATGATTTTAAGTGTTTAAAGGGATGAAAATTACTAATAAAGTGTTAGATTTTCTGGTTCGAAAGAGAGCCAAGAAATGGTGTGAGGTCATTGGACTCTACAAAGAGGAGGATGATTGTATTTGTGATATGAATCCTGTAGGAGCCATTCTGAAACTTCAATGCCAGTGCAAGAAAAGTAATAGAAATCAAGTCAGACTTAGTGGGGTTTGTAAATGGTTCTTTTTCTTTAATTAATGGGGAAAAGCAGTTGAGGCTGAAAAAAAAAAGCATTAGTTTTGATGTTACAAGCCTTATGGAGTAGTCCATGGTGTATATAAGTTGAAGTGTACAATATATTCAGGCTATATAGAGTTAGTTAATAAGGTGGTAAGGTTATTAGCATGAGGGAAAGAGTACTGGATGCAAAATTATTTGTTAAGATTTTTGTTATTAAATATTAACACTATTGAAGTAAAGTATATAAGTGAAGCTTTAATAATGGGACGGATAGTTAGCAAAAGATGGGGCTTTGAGACCACAAATTTTGAGTTCATGGTGTTATCTGGGCCGTGACTGAAGCCCGCTTTGAATTGTGAAAACTTTTGCAAATGGTGGATTTAGCTGAGCCATTAGAAAGTTCTGGTTATTAGAGGTGTAGGAAATGAAAGGTTAGGTGGGAGAATATAAACTATAGTTTTTTTATTATCAAAAGTATTATTGGCCTAGGAAGTACTGTGGATACGGCTAAGGGTTATTGAGAAGGCTAATATTAATTATAAGCCTATACGTACCTTTATATTCCCTTAGCAGTGCAGTTTCACTCTTCACAATTCTGTAAAAAGTTAGAAGAAAAAAAAAAAGAAATAAGGGCAAAGTCCTAGAATGAAGGAAGAGGAAGTGGGAATTATGGAATTGGTAGATGCAGGAGAAGTGGGAAATGTGGAATTGGTAGATGCTTCTCTGGAGAATGCCAAGAAAAGGATTTGTGAAGGTCAATGTGCATGCATGCTTTTTTGATGAGCCTCTTCCTAATGGAAATTGAACAGGTATTTGGTATGTTATTCGTAATTAGTTGCATGTTCTTTAAGGATCCAGGAAAGTAGGATAAATGAATTCTATGCAATGTTTGTTCGGCTTCGAAGGGCTTTTTTGGAAAACTATACTCAGCTTGTTTGGAGACAGACAATGCAGGAACTTATTGGGAATGGAGGTTTTCTGATGGTGGTGTTATTCCAGAGCACAATTATGTGGTGAATCAGCTTAATTAGAGGAAAGCAGATAAGAACTAGATTTTGGAAATCAAAACAATAAGGAAGGAAGCGAATGAAATGGCAAGATATCTAGCTCATCATGGTGCGCATACTTGGATTAGAATGATGATCATTGAAGCCTCTTTTGGCAGAATTCGTGAAATCTATGGGACCAGATACTTTGGATGAGCAGTTTGAAGAAGTTCCAGAAGATGATTTACAGGCTGAGATTGCAGTGGAGGAAGAAGTAATGGATGTGGAAGATGAGTGCTTTCTTTTTTTGTTTTTTTGAATTATAACTGATTTAGTTATTGGGCTATCTTGGGTTAGTTATTTGGGGGCCTTTGGGTTAAAAGTCTTTTGGACTAGTGGTTTGTTTCTAGCTATGAATAGTAGTACGGATTATTGATCTGGATAATTGTAATGGTTGGGCTAGGTCCAATTATCTAATAATTCTTTTTTTTCTGTGCTTTCCAAAAAAAAATAATTCAAATAAACAATTTATTAAGTTTAATTTTATTTTTTCAATTTTAATAATTCATAAATTACTCATAATACAAAAATACCTAATTGATTTAAAATTTTAACTTTTTTTATCACTTTAAATCATAAATAATAATTTAAATTTAATAGCGGTGTGCTTAATTAGACTTGTGAAATTAGGTTAATTAACCGGTCAAAATTATTCTAATCCAATAATAAGATCAGTTTGTCAGATGTATGTTGAGACTCGCCCATCCTTACATACTATGTGGCTAAATGGCAAGAATGAGGACGTTGAGCATGAGAACGACTGAACGAGGAATAAGAGATTGTATTTGTGGTCAAATAAGCGTACTTCTCATAGCCTATGACGAGGATTTACATAATTTTGATGAAAAAAAACATGTTAATGCACAAATCATGTTTTTTTGGCATCCATTTCTTAACTCTTTAAAGAAACTTGAAAATATTTTCTTTTTTTTTTATGAATTTAGACTTCGTTTGGTAAATCTTATTTTTCAGAAATAAATTATTTATTCTGGAAAAAAGTACGTAAATATGTAATTTTTTCGGAAATAAGTAACTTATTCTGCAAGATAACGAATATTAAATTCCCATACACATTTTTCTCTAAGAAAAAGTATGTAAATATGATATTTTTTCTGAAATAAGTAACTTATAAGTTCGATTTAAGATTTGGCAAATGGGACCGTTCCCACTTAGTTTATTTATATTATTTACCACGTGACCACGTCAAGTGTACGAACATACTTTTTATATAAAGTGTGGTTAGCTTCTAAAAGCCCTCGCTTTGCACTTTGAGTTGATGTTCTTGAAGTCTCTTCGAGCCTTGCCCTTTTCGTGTTTAATAACCAGGGTACGGCCATTTTAGTGTTAACATTGGAGTATAATTCTGATGATGTGGTAATGAAGCTGGTTATTGTGGGCATAACACTGGCCTGGAGCTCTTGGGCTATACATCCATTTATCATTGCCATCCTAGTGGCTAAATTGCTGCTGATACAGGCTTATCCGCTTATACATTAATGCTAAATATCTCGAAAAAAATTCAAAAAAATATTAAATAATACATAACGTTATTTTATTTGTGAGATTTATATAAATGCATGAGGATTTATTCATGGAAAATGCTTGGTTTCCCGAATTTGATTCCAAAATTTTTACCAAAGATTGGATATAATTTTAATGGACCCGCCAAGGTCACATCAATGTCACCCCGATTAAAATCATTCATAGTGCCAACTCATTCATGCCAAATCATTCGGGAATTTTTTTTGGTTCCCAATTCGGATAACTAGCACTACTCTTTATTCATTTATGACAACTTAAAAGTAGAGATCTCTAACATTTCTAGTATTAATTTAACTGACAATCAATAAGAGGACCTCTTATAATTTGTTCTTTTTTGTCATTTTTATGTGGGATAATCATGTACGATGGCTGTCACATTTAATATGTTTGAAGCTTTATTATACAAAATAATTAACTGGTTTTATGAAAATTGTGAATGAATATATCACTTTTTCTTAAGAGTAAATTTAGGAATACAAAATTATGTATAAAAAATTATACAAATTATGTGGTAATGGTAACATGATAAATGAGATGTTTTTAATTTATTAATTGACGTACATAATACACATGAATTCATTACATTTAATTAAATTATAAATATTAAAAATAATATATATATATATATATATATATATATATATATTTCATTTTATAACTCTTTTTTACACAATTTTTTTTTACACAATTTAGTACCTTTACCATTTTCCTTAGCTTATTGCATGTAATTTAATGTTCTCACCAATAGAAACTAGCAGCTTCATTCTTCCTTCCCCCACCCCAACCCAACCCAACCCAACCCAAAAATTTGCAATTCTTTTTTCTTTCACAATTTGCAATTCTTTTTTTGCCAAATCAAAATTTGCAATATAAGTTAGAGATAGAACAAAAATATGAAGGGGCCAGATTTTTTATAAAAAATATCAGATTTATCAGATTTTTCAAAATCAGATTGGACCAGTTTTTTCTAAAATGGAGTCGGATTAGACCAGGCCGGATTTCTCTAAAATTTCTGGCCGGATTAGATTTTTTCAAACAATTTTAAAATTAATATTTTTGACTTTTTGTATAACTATTTAATGAATTTTTTTGGATTTTATTAAAAAAATTTAACTTTTATTCGGGATAATATTGAAAACTTTATTCAAGATTTTTTCAATTTTATAAAAAGTTGATAAAATATGAGTTCAATTTTTTCAATTCAATTTTATAAAGACGGACCAGGCTTTTGTACCAATTTCTCAAACTGAATATTTCCCAAATTTATTTTAACTATCTTCTACCATGCTTTCAATAGTCTTTCTCACCTTTGCATTTTTCATCTCTCACGTGTTTTGCAGGGAAAAACTCCCTGAAAGTTAAAGGACTAGACTAATAGAAAAAAGCAAAAAAAAAAAATTGATTTGGTTCACTTAAATAATCCGTTAAGCATAATACACAATTGGGTAGAATTCTTAAAAATCAAAGAATTAGATCAATAAAAAAAAGTAAAACGTAAATAAATTTGATTAGATTCACATCAATGATCTGTTAAGCATAATATAAAAATTGTAAAATTGACCACTTGTATTAAACATAATAGTCATTAGAAATTATTATACTATATTTCATTGTCGACCTATTACAGGAATATTTAATTTACAATTTGAAGGAAGAGTGGATGATTTCTTTAGATTTTTAGTGATACTCCTTGATGATTCAACTCCCTTTTGACCATCTTCTGATGTACCACTCTCTGTACATGAGATGTAATTCCGGGGTTCAAACTCCATGTCTTCATAATTTACATCTTCATTGTCAGATATCACTCCGTCCAGATCATTTCAAGTTTTGCTCTTGCAACACTTGAATCCCAACAAATTGCAAATAGTCCTGAATCATCAAGCAAATTTAAACTTAGGATACTTGAATATATAAAACAAAGATATTTAGTAGTACAAATATCACCATCTAACTTAATCATCCGCCTAATCACAGTATAATATTCTATGTTATTTAAAACTCCACTTGTTATTTTTTTGTATAGAACTCCAAAAATATAACTAGACCATGTAAAGTACACAAGCACATTTTATATGAACTTTGATCAAAAATAAAAATCAACTGGATTGTAAATTATTTGCCCCTACAACAACTAGATTGTAAATTATTTGCTCCTTTTTCTTGCAAAACTTCTCTTGTTTCCCATAAATAAAACAATAGTTTTATTAGTGTTGTGTAAATAACTAAAAAAATTAATAACAATCATACAAAACTGTTAAACAATGTATATTTTTGATTGAATTATATGTAATGTACCTTGGTGATGGGATGGACGGTATGAATTATATTACTTTTAAGTGGATCAATCATGATAGAAATATACATCTCTTTGATAAAAAAAAACATTATAATAAGGTTATGAATGATAAAAGAACATTATAATAAGCTTATGAATATTTTACACTATATATGAGGAAGAAATGAATGGGGGATATGAAGAACCAACAAAAATATTTATAAAATTTCTGATCTAATTGTGAATGGTTTATGTAGGGAGAGAGTTTGTATATTTATACTAAAAAGTAATCTGTTTCAATCGTGTAACTGACAAAAAAAGTAGTTTATCGAACATTCTAGAGACATAGAAACATTCTAGAGACATAGAGACATACAGTAAGAGCCCGTTTGGCTTTCATTTAAGCCAAGTCCAGAAAGTTTTAAGTCATTTTTAACATATTTGGGTACCAAATTCTAAAGTGGATTTAAAGTTGTTTAAAGCCCATAAGTGAAAAGGTACTTTAAACTTATGACATTCTCGGAGTTAGATTGGTTGGTGTATCAGTGTCAATTTTTTTTCTTTTAAAATTTTTAAATGTTGATGTGTGAGTTTAATTACAATATATTTTGTCTCTTAATAAAAAAAATTTATTTTAAATCAAAAGTGATTTTAAACCAAAATTTATGAAAAACTAAATGAATTTTAAGTAAAATTATCCAAACAGTCATATTTAACTTAAGAATAGAAATTTTACTTTTAACTTAAAGCAAAAATATTGAACTTTAAATCATAAATAACTTATTTTAAACTAATCCAAACGAGCTCTAAGTAACTATTTAGAAGATTCGAGATATATGAAATAAGAGCGTGCTCACATATATCTTTAACAACTTTTATATATTAATTTAAAAATTATAAATCCTCTATTTGTGCTCTAAATTTTATTCATAAAATATACTCAAACTCCTCGTAATTTTATTAAAAATAAACTTTTTGCGTTACTTTAGCTTTTTTTTTCTTTTTTTTCTGGTATTTTCTTTGTTTTAATATGAGAGATCTACAAGAATCAACATATACAAGGATTACATAAAAAAACTGAAAAAGTAAATAAAGGTGAAAATTCCTAAATTAAGAATGGGTTTTCTGATGTGTATCTAAGACATATTCAAATAAAATTGGTTAATTTTAATTGGTTAATATTTTTGTGCATACAAACCATTATTATTATTATTGCAAACAAATCAATCAAAAAATACCAATTTAGATGGGTACACATTAGAAAAGCCGAATTAAGAAATATTGGTACTAGTTTTATCATTTTTTATCTCATAAATTTCTTCATTCTTTTTGATTTATTTTTTAATGTTATTGTGTTTATTTAACTACTCACGAAAGGAAATGTGCAAAATAGAAATTAAAATTTGATTTTATTGGTGTTAAACTTTAAACACAAACATAATTCTGTTATTTATTCAAAGCTTAATTCTTTTATTAAGTTATTGCCGAAAATTTTATTTTAAAAGGTTGACATATGTTTAACAAAAAAATTTATTGTATAAAAATATAAAATACTTTTAATGATGAGAAATTATTTAATTATTTAAATAAATGTGATTGAAATCTTTTAATGTATTGATAAAAAAATATTATCAATCATCAAAAAGAAGTTATTTTTTAATGAGTACACAGTTCATTTGTTAAATCTTAATAATATTCTCTAAATAGTTAAAATTTTCGAACAACAAATAAATTTGAATAGTAATGAATAAGGTAATTAGATTAAAAAAATGTAATTTCTAGTGACAAGTTATTGTATTATATTTAATAAAAGAGTGTGAAAGTTAATATAAAAAAAATAAAAGTAAAATAAGTCTAAACCGTTTGAAAGAAGATTTAAAAAAACTATAATAATAATGTTAATTAACAATACACTAAAAAAATAGAAAATTATTATATTGTGAAATTATAAACAGAACAATCGAAACCTCATAATGTAACCATAAAATGATTATTAAATTTAGTAATACAAACATCTAAACTATATTTACCTATTTAATTGTTAAATAATACTATTTTCTTACTCATAATTCCAAATATATGATAATGTTAATAAAATTATCTTTTAAAGATAATGATAATTAAACTAGAATAAAAAAGTATAACTAAGGAAAGAAAAATGTTAATATGTCCTAAATGTTGACGACTTGTCAATATAACTGCTGTGAGAAAATTCCGCAACAACACCCCAAGAGAATATCGCTGGAATAACCTAATTTGTCCTTGGATATCGGACGTTGAAGCAGGTTCGCACATCCGCAGCTTCAGCTTCGCACTACAGCTCCAGCTGTCGGAGCGGGTGGAGATTTGTGGTGTTTTTGGGCTGAATCGGCAAGGTCACCGGACAATATGGCATTAAATTCCGGCCAAGATGTGTCCGGGAAAGTATCACTAAGGTTACACGTGCCTTGTGTAGAGAGAAGTGAAATTCCGAACCCCCTTGCCAACTGCCTACATATCCTATTTATAGGAATCAAGCCCCGATGTAGTTCTTTAGGTCATGGACTCCTTTCTTGAGCAATAAGCCACGTTTTTAATGTATTTTATCCTTCCTCCAATGCTGATCTTGAAGTGTTTGTGTAGAAATAAGAGTCCTACTTCTAGTATACCACTAGAAGTCCATTTATCCATGTATTTTCATGTAATTATCCACATATATATACATATATGATGTGTATAACGTGTATATCCCATTTGATGTTGTAGAATCCATCTCAAAGTCCATCTCTTGAGTCCATTTCCGTGCTCCAAAAGTTTAGGAACAAGAGTCCTTGTCCAACTTTACTTCTGTTAGACAGAGGTGGAGCTGCAGTCGTACCAGCACCTCCGCAGCTTCCCTCAAAACAGCACTTGCACAGCTTCCCTCAAAACAGCACCTCCACAGCTTCCCTCAAAACTGCACCTGCACAGCTTCCCTCAAAACAACACCTCCACAGCTACCTCAACAACTGAACATCCTCAAATACTACCCAAACCACCTTAATTGGGTCTCTCAATATACATGGGCCTAAAATTAAATCCATTACAAATTTTGGGCACAACAACTACCCCCCGGTTCCATGATGTCATGAAATGCGAAAGGAACCAATACAAAAGAAGAGGTCCAATCCTTCCTTACCTTCTCAGATAGATACATAGCTTCAGCACCGTACTTCCAAGCTTACATGAGCTAACTCGGCGTAAGAAACAGGAAGCACAATGCTTCCGCATAGGTACCTTAATCTGAATCCTTAAATAAAACCCTTTCGTATACCTTAGATCTCGTACAACACTCCAGCTCCAGTTATAAGCTTCCTCAGCTTCGTACCTGAACCTACTAGCTTCCGGCATTTTTCCTTTGAAAACCATAATCTGATTCCTCGAGATGCTCCTTTCTCCTGCTAAGATAACCTTTGTGTAAGAATTCCTCGTGAGCCATGCCATGGAGCTTCCGTATGGAGCTCCTACTGTTGCAAAGATACCTCAACATTCCTAACCTGAGCTACGACAATAACTAGAAACGGTGATTAGTAACAGGAGCTAAATAGCTCACCTATATAATGCATACAGCTCATACACATAGAAAACATCCATGCAAGTATGCAAGTGCAAATGATTTTGTATATAAATCCGTTGTTGCCTCTACAATCAAGCAGAACCTTGGCGAACACACTCTTCAAGACATAATGCCACAATTTTCAGAAATTTCCACGAGCATGTCACAATGGACCTCCAAAGATTTTGTTAAGTATTTTGAGGATTTCTCTTACAATGCCCATAAATCGTGGGACTTTCCAGACCTTTCCCATAAACCTTGGGATCCTCCGAGCGTTGTAAGTTATAAGTGATTCTGTATACGTACCATAAGAGGGACCAAAAGAAGCTATAGAGACCTCCTCGATTGCTGCTATGTCTTTCAAAGTGGTTACATTATGAGGCATATAGCGTGCCTAGGTACCTACTTAACAGCTTCAGGTAGCAAGTTTGAAAACATCTTTGAAATCCATGCATTGTGCCTAGGTACCTACTTAATAGCTTCAGGTAGCAAGTTTGAAAACATCTTTGAAATCCATGCATTGTGAAAGTAAATGTATATGAAATGATGGCCTTTTTCTTTATAAATCAATGCCAACTTGTTTTCTTGAAATCATATAAAATGCGCATTTTGATAATGATAAGCTAATGCAATGCTAAAGATAATGATCCATTTGAAAAGATGAGGTTCGAATGATGTTTCTAGCTTAAGGCTATGAAAAATTTCCATCCATGTACATAAAGCATGCATGCTAATGAATATGTAAAAACATGAGAGTAGAACTTATCTTTTTTCTTATGGTTCCACTTCAGATCAGGTTTGGCTGTCGAACCTACTTGGTAGAAGCTCCCTCTCTACAAGCTTATGATGAGAACCTCCATTCCAATCTGCCAGCTCTTCCACGAAAATCTGATGTACCCCCCGAGCCATTGGATTTCATTTCGATATGACATGTAAAACCTTCTCCAACATGAATCTTAAACTTGTTGAGAAGTTTAGAAGTTGTTGGCCCTTATAGAGATTCCAGAAAGAACACCCCTGAGAGGCCACCTCCTCGAATGAGCAAAGAGGGCCTTAGCGTTATCAGCTGAGATTAACCTGAGATAAGCTCCTGAGATGTGGATTCATTCCAGGATGTCCAGCTGCATCAGCTACAATTGTTAAGGGAGCTATAACTGAGTCTGCCATAAGTTTTACCCGTTATTGAGTCCTCCGTTGTATTTATTCCAACTGCCTTATGTGGGCATAAATCTTGTAGCTCAACTAGAGGTTCCCATCTTCAATCCAAGAGATAAGACATACCAATCCATGTTTATTCTATTTTGAAGTATTCCTGCACATTATTCCTTTCTAACAACGTTTAGGATCATGATCCCCATTCAAACCTACTTCTGCTCCGTATGAGGTTCCCCGTAATTCGAACCTCATAAGAAAGTTATGTCCTTCTATCCAGCCAAAGCTCATATCCGATTTTATAAATCCAAACATTCGTACATACGCACAAACAACAGCCTTCACCCAACATGCGTTCCAGCTTTCCTATAACCCTTCCTTATGAACCATCGAACTTCCTTTCCATACAATATGCAAAAATTTCTTCAGCTTGAATTCCAAATATATTAGCTAGATGTGAAGCAGCTGTTCAAAAAACCAGCAGCTGTACCTGAACCTCAACAAACCATAAGCAGTTGCAGGCAAACCTCACTCCAAAACTTATCCATCAAGTTTTAAATTTATGTAGTTGTAACTCATATCGAAGCTCCACATGCCTTTAAATATCACTCCATTGCCATAAGGTTTTTCCAAAAGAAAAACTATATCTTTAATATGGAAAGAGCTTCCCTTCCTCACTAAGGGTTTGATGAGCTCATAGTAAAATCCAAATATCAATCCTTATTCCAATCCATATTTCAATCCGTTACCATTCCATATTCCAATCCATATGCCATCCATTTGAGGTCCCCCTATATTGGAACCTCTCATGATAATCCACTCGGCTATCCTGTTGGAGCTTACATAAATCTTAATGCATGTCAAAACATATGTACACCTGTTTAAATTAAAATATACATGTGGCTTGTGTTCCGGCTCCCACATATTCCATCCTTTCGCCTGGCTCTCCATGTGCCTAGTATCCCTAGGATCCACATGAACCTGGTGGCGCAGTTCTATTATAGCTTCTAATGTAGGATGACCTTATAGGTTTATCCATTAATCACAATCTGCGGACCTATATCCATAGGAACTCCTCACCTCCAAGATCCGTTAAGGCACCCCGCGAACCTATTTTCATAGGAGATTCGCAAGCCAGAATCCATTAAGGCACCCCGCGAATCTATTTTCATAGGAGCTTCGCGAGCCAGCACCAACTTGATTACACAAAAGCCTCACGGCATTACGCCTTTTCGAGGTTCAAGCGAGCAAACCTCCAATACCGAAGGACCTCATAGGTCTAGTTCAAATTCTATTCACATGTAATCCACTCATGTATAATCCATACATGTTCCAATCCAATCAAGCTTCATATTATCCGTGTAATCCATAAGCATATAATCCATATGTTTCCAGTCCATTAGCATATAATCCATATGCTTTCAATCCATTAACCCCGGGGAGGTTCATACCTAAGAGGTCATATCTAAAAGGTTTCTACCTAGCATGTCCATACATCCACTACCCCCCTAGTTTTTTTTAACATATGACTAACGATAATAAAGAACTAGATCCAACCATTCAAACATTCAAGATTCACACATAGAAAAAGAGAAAATAAACACATAAACATTTAATCTACATAGATCATCTGAACATACAATCCACATAAGTCATGCAAATAAAGCGACACACATTTTAGTGATGACTAAACATAAACCTAAGCGTGATAGTCGTACCTAATAAACCGTTTTATCTCTCCGAAGCCTAAAGAGGTCTACCGAATCCATACCCAAAGGTGTCTACTGGGGAGGTATCTCCAAAATTCCAATATCCAAATCCGTCCAAGCCATGCTTGAATATCGCGAGCTAGAAAATATAGGGAAGCTCCACAAGAGTGTGAACCCTAAGATATTTCAGCATGTCATGAGCCTAATCGTCCATTAAAATTGATAATCCAGATTCAAGCCCCTCCATGAAATCCATTGTTGTTTATAGGCGAATACCAATGAAGTTACAACTCATAGGTGAGTGCGAATGAACCTGCAACTCGTACCTGCAACACCTGGTGAAAAGAATGAACCTATAGCCAGCGTGAAGCCAATGAAGCTGAACCCGTAGGTGAACACCAATACAGCTACGACTGGTAGCTGAATTAAATCAACCTGCAACCAGCAGGTGAATACCAAAGAAGCTGCTACTCATAACTAAAACCAATCAACCTGCAAATAGCAGGAAAAATCCGAAGAAGCTGCTCCAGCAGCTGAAACCAACCAACCTGCAACCAGCAGGTTAATACCAAGGAAGCTGCTCCTGTAGCTAAAAACCAATCAACCTGCAACCAGCAGGTTAATACCAAGGAAGCTGCTCCTGCAGCTGAAACCAATCAACTTGCAACCAGCAGGTTAATACCAAGGAAGCTGCTCCTGTAGCTGAAACCAACCAACCTGCAACCAGCAGGTTAATAGCAAGGAAGCTGCTCCTGCAACTGAAACTAACCAACCTGCAACCAGCAGGTTAATACCAAGGAAGCTGCTCTTGCAGCTGAAACCAATCAACCTGCAACCAGCAGGTTAATACCAAGGAAGCTGTTCCTGCAGCTGAAACCAATCAACCTGCAACCAGCAGGTTAATACCTAGCTGCTCCTGCAGCGGAAACCAACCAACATGCAACCAGCAGGTTAATACCAAGGAAGCTGCTCCAGCAGTTGAAACCAATCAACCTGCAACCAGTAGGTAAAATCTGAAGAAGCTGCTCCAGCAGCTGAAACCAACCTGCAACCAGCAGGTTCTTACCGAGGAAGCTGCTCCTGCAGCTAAAACCAATCAGCCTGCAACCAGCAGGTAAAATTTGAAGAAGCTGCTTCAGCAGCTGAAACCAATGAACCTGCAACCAACAGGTAAAATCTGAAGAAGCTGCTCCAGCGGCTGAAACCAATCAGCCTGCAACCAGCAGGTAAAATTTGAAGAAGCTTCTTCTGCAGCTAAAACCAATCAACCTCCATCCTCTTAACAAGAAAGCTGTCAATGATAGTGCCTTGGGGGGAGCTACATCTTGATAGATAACAATCTCCTTGTAAGGTTCACATTCAAAACTGAGGTGAATATTTCGCTCATGTGCGATCCAGGTTGCCTTTCGATCCTTCAGATTTCGTTAAGATTACCGACATCTGCCAATTTTGAGATGGTGTCTTTAGTCACACCTGATTTCCTTCCACTACCTTAGCAAGCAAAGATGTAGCTCCAATATTTCTTGAGCTTTCATAGGTTCCGGTGATTTTTCCCTTGAGAGGTTCTTGCTTACATGCCTTTAACATGGTTTCCATTCTGCATCCGTCGATTGGTAGGTAGCTCCATATGTGAACCTCCTACCACTTCCTTTAATAACCAAGAGGTTGTTCGTATCCCCTTCTTTGTCCAGTAGCATCTTTTCCAGAATCTGATTGAGATTATTATCATCTACTCCTTCTGCAATTCCTTCCATGAGGTATTCCCAAATTCCAGCTTCCAATATTCGAGAAGCTTATAGCAGGAGAACCCCTTTGTGAGACACCTTCCAACTTATCGTCCCTTATCATCCCTACGGAGCTTGCAGTATGTGAACCTCCTCAAGATTCTTCATCATGATGATTACCATAATTATATTGCTCGATGCTGTCACGAGCTGAGATGGTTCCTTTCCAGGTGCTTCCTCTTTTAATCTTATTGTTGGCTCCTCTATCAGATGAGCACCTTAGAGGCTTCATATGCTTCTTCTTCTGTATTTTTCATAATAGGTCACTTGCCTCTTTAATTTATGAGAGGTACCAATTCGCCTTTAGCTTCCCTTATGCCTATTTTGTTGGAGCTTCAACATCACCTAGATCATACCTTGGCACCTTTGCTTAATGCCTTCAACTAGATATTCTGACCTTCAACCTTCCACTATTGGTGAAGCTTTCGCTATGAGCACCCCTATAAGTTTCTTTCACCTACTTCTGTAGGTGCTGCCACATGACCAACCAAGAACTTCGCGAGGTTCCCTTGCACTTTTTTTTTCATAACTTCCACATGGTGCGCCTTGCCCTCATTATCCTTCATTAGAGCATCCATTTTCATCAATGCCATGGGTGGTTACCCCCCCCCCCCCGAAAAACTGGAACCTTCATCGTGAGGTTCCTCCATTAAGGCTACCTGGTAACATGCTTCCTTCGTTATTCTACATTGAGCTTCCTGTAGTGAATTTCGTCGTGCATAAGGTGGATCCTTCAGAGAACCTCAATCAAGTGTAGTATCTTGTTGTAGTGGAAGCTCCAGGTTCAACTGTCGAACCTCAAGTTGCGTGGTAGAACCACTACGATTGACCCAGATTGCTTCCTTTGATCTTCTAGCTTCCTGTAGAGGTTCTTGTTATTTGACTTCTTGTTAATTCCAGTAGTTGGACCTCTTCCATGAACCTCATTCCTCATGCCTTTGTTGCCTGGTTCATTGGTACCTCCTTGGTCAAGAGGTTCGCATCTAGCTCCACCTTCCTTCCCATGCAGGTTCACCTCCAATCGGCGTGTTCCTGGATTGTTGGAGCAGGGGAAATGGGAGCAGCTATGTTGGAGGCATTTGCCTGAGCTTCAGCTATCTCTTTCATGGGAACCTCCACCTCATTCCCCTTAACAGCTGGATTCACTTCATCCACCTTGATTTTGGCAGCCTCCTTTTTCTTGTTATCCTCCACCGCTTTAACAGCATCTTCGCCAAGCTGGGACCAGTCTCGGTCAGGGAACCTGAGGTGAGTGGATTTGATATAGTCGTTGATGGTAATGTTGTATCCAGCTTCATAGGCTTCCTTCCTTCTTTCCTTCTGAGCAGACCTTTCCTGGGCAAGCTTTGAGTTCAGAGCTTCCATCTTCAGCTCTAGCTGGGGACCGTATACAAATTCCCGAATTTTTAGATAACTCGGGGTGTTATCTCATATACATTGAGATTGAACCTCCAACCGATTGAACCTCTAAATTGAGATTCACCATTTTCTGACCATAAGAATCTCCTTATCATATGCCAAGATGAAGTATTTGGGGGTACCTTATGGAAACCTTCTTTCATAGGTGCAACCTCGAGATTGAGGTCTCTCCTGTCTTTGCCATTAGAAACTCTCGACCAAACCTCTCTAGATGGTCGTACCTCCATTAGTAGGTGGATGTTCAGCTTCACTTGTCTAGTTAAACATATCAGCACCCCTGACATGAGAAGCTCCCGGGTCATATTAGCTCTCATAACGGAACCCCATTTCTGGATATTTCCGACGAAAATTAACATCTGAAAACTTCATTTTCCGGCCATTTTTTTCATGTCTCTTCCATCAAGCCAAAAATATGTGCATCTTTGAGTCATATATCATCCTTTATGCATTTTCACCATCCAATGACTAGTATAAAGGTGATTACCTCCCTTCTTCTTCACCTTTTCTCCAACAAGCCATGATTTCTCCTCCGTTTCTCCAATTTTTCGGATTTTTTTTAGAGTAATGATTCTCCTGACCATACGTGGAATTCAATTCGTGAAATTCTTGCTCAAGAATTTGTTTTCGGGCTCATCGTTGGAGCTCTTAGACATTGTTCCTTTCAAAAGATCGGAGATCCCCTCCTTCTAGCACCAAAGATGTTGTGAGAAAATTCCGCAACAACACCCCGAGAGAATATTGCTGGAATAACCGAATTTGTCCTTGGATATCGGACGTTGAAGCAGGTTCGCACGTCCGCAGCTTCAGCTTCGCACTACAGCTCCAGCTGCCAGAGCGGGTGGAGATTTGTGGTGTTTTGGGGCTGAATCGACAAGGTCACCGGACAATATGGCATTAAATTCCGGCCAAGATGTGTCCGGGAAAGTATCACTAAGGTTACACGTGCCTTGTGTAGAGAGAAGTGAAATTCCGAATCCCCTTGCCAACTGCCTACATATCCTATTTATAGGAATCAAGCCCCGATGTAGTTCTTTAAGTCATGGACTCCTTTCTTGAGCAATAAGCCACGTTTTTGATGTATTTTATCCTTCCTCCAATGCTGATCTTGAAGTGTTTGTTTAGAAATAAGAGTCCTACTTCTAGTATACCACTAGAAATCCATTTATCCATGTATTTTCATGTAATTATCCACATATATATACATATATGATGTGTATACCGTGTATATCCCATTTGATGTAGTAGAATCCATCTCAAAGTCCATCTCCTGAGTCCATTTCCGTGCTCCTAAAGTTTAGGAACAAGAGTCCTTGTCCAACTTTACTTCTGTTAGACAGAGGTGGAGCTGCAGTCGTACCTGTACCTCCGCAGCTTCCCTCAAAACAACACCTGCACATCTTCCCTCAAAACAACACCTCCACAGCTTCCCTCAAAACAACACCTCCACAGCTACCTCAACAACTAAACCTCCTCAAATATTACCCAAACCACCTTAATTGGGCCTCTCAATATACATGGGCCTAAAATTAAATCCATTACAAATTTTGGGCACAACAATAACATTCTATCTCTATATTCTTTTCTTGTATTAATATTATTATTTTCGCCTATTTTTTATTTTTTCTATTTAATAATATTTTAACTTGTGATTTTTGAATCACCGCATAAATATGTCTAAGTGAGAGTTTCTTACTTTTGAAACACAAAATCAAGTTTTAACCACTAAAAGATAATTATAAGAATTGGTTATGTACCTAATTATGTAAAATATCTCTGAAATTAGCTACATTCAATTTTTGTGGAAAAAAAATAATTTTTTTGATTTAGAAAGATGAAAGATCATTATCAAAAAGAAAAAAAATTGAGAGATCATGACTCTGATCTCATGTTTTCAAAAGGAAAATTGCTTGTGATGGAAAAATGAATAATGTGTTGTCAGGCTTAAAAAGTAACTTCATTAGAAATTAGAAATGGGCTGGAGAACAAGTTGGACCGTTTAAAAGCTAAAACTATGCTCCCCTAAAAAAACTAAAACTATACTACCAATTAAATAATAATATTTTTAATTTAACAAACACGATCAAAAAAGAATGCATTAAAATAAATAAACATGATCAAACAAAAAAATTAAAGTTGAGAAAATTATTATTAACTAAAATTAATTCAAAATTAATTTAGACTAAAGTTTAAAATATAATTTTAAAAAAACCTTACCACAAAAAAGAGTTTCAAGAAAACCTAATTTTTAAAAAAAGTCATAAAAAATTTTACTTTCTTGTTTTACAACAAACATGTTTTTAAAATTTATACTAACAAAAGTCAACACAAATCAATAAATTAACATTTTATTATTTTATAAAGATTCTAGATTCGGTACTAAAGTTGTAAATAAATTAAAAAACAATCCGAAAATCCAAAATAAAATAATTAATAGAGAATCTAAATATAATAAGTACAAAAAATCCTATAATAATTTAATAATTTAAAAGTTACAAAAATATTAAATTTCATTAAACTTAAAGTAAATTATTAAAGAATAAAACTAAAAAAATATTCATTATCAACTTAATTAATTATTATTATTATTATAGGAAAAAGATTTGTAATAACACAAAACTTACACACAATTAATAAATAGGATAAAATATCAAAAAATCATATTTAAAAATAAATTACAAATTCATTCTTTATATAAAATAAACAAGTGTACAAAACATACCATCAGAATTTCAGTATACAAATATAAAAGATAGTATAAACTTTCTTTAAAAAAAGTACAAATATATGGGTCACATGTATGTTAAATTACAATAAATATTCTAATAAATAGAAGAAAACACGGCAAAAAAATATGAAACATTAAAATATATGTTAGACTAAACCTTAAAATATAATTTTTAAAAAATAGTTCACCAAATAAAAGTGTGTTCTTACTCTGTTTCATAAGGATAAAAGAGTTGAATTAATGAATGCAAAGTGTCTGTATCAGCTGAAGACTTTCCAACTCTATCAAAAAAAGAAATCTTAATTCAACATAAAGAACTCATGGAAAGTTTTAGTAAGAAGACAAATATTCATACTACAGGTAGAGGATGAGGCAGATGAGGTAGAGGTAGAGGAAGGAAGCCTACTCTAACTGCTCCTAGACAGAAGAAGTCTAGTGGAATAAGAAAAGGGGAGATAATTGGAGATTATCCTATAATTCCTAATGAAATAATTCCACAGACTCTTTTAGCTATTGTACATGATGATCTACAAGTAGAGGAAGATCACTTATCAGCAATGAAAAGAAAAGTAGCTGTGAAAACAGGTTACAAGTGTTGAAACAGTTCAGACTACTAATCCTGACACAATCTCAATTCCTGGTTCAATTCCTGATGCTATTCATGATTCTGATGAAGCTGATATCTTGATAAAACTTGAAATAATTATTCTTACTGTTGTGGTTAAATTTCACAATCTGGAAGTTGATGAAGAGAGACTGAAGACTGATGAAGAAAGATTCAAAAGATTTGAAAGAGAAAAAAAAATCAGGGAAAAAGCAAGAGATATTGAAGTTGAAGAAACGAAGAATTATGTAAAAAGTATAAAAAGGTCTAGCAGGATGCTATGGTATGATCATAGAAAACAAGTTCAGGAACAACAAAAGAATTATTCACATGCCAAGAAGAAAGACAAGAAGTGGAAGAACATTGATGATTGGACTTACAATTGACCAGCTGTTTTCCAATATGGTAAATCATTGACAGAACTTCTGTTGATTACTGAAGCTGAACCTTCTAGATCTGACATTTCACAATCACTTCGAAAATCCAGACCTCTTTGGGCAGATATTCAGTCTAGTTTGAAGGGATTGGAACCCAAAACAAGAGGAGGTATTGGTTCTCATGAAGTTGAAATTCTTTCTACTGCACAGACAGATCAACATGCTCTAGTTGATAGAATTGGTGATGAATTAACTACAGAGCATCTATGGAAGCTTGAAGTTGTTGAAGTTATTACTTATTATCATGGTGGTGCTAAGAAAACACAGAAGATGCACTACGCCACAAACGCACATACGCAACCCTTTTTACAAAGCGTTGCATAGAAAGCGTTTCGTTATATAGAAATTTTGGGTCTTTTGCAACTGAGCTGAACTGGTGTTGCGTTAGATATAATTTAGTGTTGCGTATTACCCACAGTGTTTCACATCATGCAACACTAACTGCTGGTGTTGCGTTAGAGAATTTTTTATTTTAATAAATGATGACGTGGCAGAAGTGGGACCACATGTGTTGACGTGGCATTTGCTGACGTGGCAATTGTGGGCCCCACAATTGCTGACGTGGTAGAAGTGAGACCCACCTGTGCTGACGTGGCATTTGATGACATGGCATAAGTGTTGCATTAGATAACAGTAGTGTTGCATTTGTTGTTTGGAGTGTTGCATTAGATATATTTTTTTATTTAAATTCTGACGTGGCAGGTGCGGGACCCACCATTGTTGACGTGGCAGTGTGGGACCTATAATGGTGACATGGCAAGAGGCCCACCAATGCTGACGTGGAAAGTGTGGGCCCCATAATTGCTAACGTGGTAAAAAGTGGGCCCCACCTGTGCTGACGTGGCATTTGATGATGTGGCATAAGTGTTGCATTAGATAACAGTAGTGTTGCATTTTATGTTTGAAGTGTTGCATAAGATATATTTTTTTAATTTAAATTCTGACGTGGTAGGTGCGGGACCCACCACTACTGACGTGGCAGTGTGGGGCCCACAATGGTGATGTGGCAGGAGGCACACCAATGCTGACGTGGCAATTGTGGGGTCCACAATTGCTGAGGTGGCAGGAGTGGGACCCACTTCCGCTGACGTGTCATATGATGACGTGGCATAAGTGTTGCATTAGATAACAATAGTGTTGCATTTGCTGTATGAAGTGTTGCATAAAGATATTTTTTTAACTAGTCTTGTCCCGAATGATGAATCTATTTTTTTAAATTATTTTTTCGACGTTCCAATCGCACGGATGTCAAAATATAACGATTTTAGTGGTACGGTATTTTTTCAAAAAAATTCTTATATGTATTTGGTTTGGTTTTATAAAGGTCAAACCGGTCAAAGTGGACTTCCTTTTAACTAGTCTTGTCCCGAAAGATGAATCTATTTTTTAAAATTATTTTTTTGACGTTCCAATCACACGGATGTCAAGATATAACTATTTTAGTGATACGGTAATTTTTCAAAAAAATTCTTATATGTATTTGGTTTGGTTGTATAACGGTCAAACCGGTCAAAGTGGACTTCCTTTTAACTAGTCTTGTCCCGAATGATGAATCTATTTTTTTAAATTATTTTTTTGACGTTCCAATCGCACGGATGTCAATATATAACGATTTTAGGGATACGGTAATTTTTCAAAAAAATTCCTATATGGATATGGTTTGGTTTTATAACGGTCAAACTGGTCAAAGTGGACTTCCTTTTAACTAGTCTTGTCCCGAATGAATTTTTCGACGTTCCAATCACACGGATTTCAAGATATAACTATTTTAGTGATACGGTATTTTTTCAAAAAAATTCTTATATGTATTTGGTTTGGTTTTATAACGGTCAAACCGGTCAAAGTGGACTTTCTTTTAACTAGTCTTGTCCCGAATGATGAATCTATTTTTTTTAATTATTTTTTTGATGTTCCAATCTTACGGATGTCAAGATATAACGATTTTAGTGATACGGTAATTTTTCAAAAAAAATCCTATATGTATTTGGCTTGGTTTTATAACGATCAAACCGGTCAAAGTGGACTTTCCTTTTAACTGGTCTTGTCCCGAATGATGAATCTATTTTTTTAAATTATTTTTACGACATTCCAATCACACGGATGTCAAGATATAACGATTTTAGTGATTCTGTAATTTTTCAAAAAAATTCCTATATGTATTTGGTTTGGTTTTATAACGGTCAAACCGGTCAAAGTGGAATTTTCTTTTAACTAGTCTTGTCCCGAATTATGAATCTATTTTTTTTAATTATTTTTTCCCTGTTCCAATCGCACGGGTGTCAAGATATAACGATTTTAGTGATGATGTAATTTTTTAAAAAATTTGCTAGATTTATTTGGTTTGGTTTTATAACGTTCAAACCGGTCAAAGTCGACCATACTTTTAACTAATCTTGTCCCGGATGATGAATTTTTTTTTTAAATTATTTTTTGAACGTTATAATTGTACTAATGTCAAGATATAACGATTTTAGTGATGTGGTAATTTTTTAAAAAATTTCCTAGATGTATTTGGTTTGGTTTTATAACGGTCAAACCGGTCAAAGTGAACTTTCCTTTTAACTAGTTATGTCCCGAATGATGAATCTATTTTTTAAAATTATTTTTTCGACGTTCCAATCATACGGATGTCAAGATATCACGATTTTAGTGATGTAGTAATTTTTTAAAAAATTTCCTAGATGTAGTTGATTGGGTTTTATAACGGTCAAACCAGTCAAAGTGTACTTTCTTTTTAACTAGTCTTGTCCCGAAAAAAATATGTAAAGAGATTTAAATTGTGATCTATTTTTTATTTTTATAACTTTGATATATAATAAATTATGAATTTTAATTTTCTTATAAATATTTAATATAAACATAAATCGTATATTTTATTAGTAAAACTAAAATTTAAAAATTATGTTTATCACATTTCCTTAAAAAAATTATTAAGTTTTAAGATAGTATTTGCAAATATTTTTTTTCAAATTGGATATGTAATATATTTTAAGTATTCAAATTGTTTTTAATTTTTCTTACAAATTTAACTTAAAATTAAAAATTTTAAAAAACACTTTAAAATTTTAATCAGGCACACAATAGTAACAACAGGCGGGAGCTCAAAATTTTGGACTGCTTATTTTCCCCCCTTTATCAAATAATTATCCCCCAACTTGCCCCCAATTTCTCACAAGATTACTTTCTCATTCTCTCTACTCTCTCTCATTACACTGTACAATATCGAACCAAATACTCTCAGCTGGGAATTACATGTACAAGATCTGATTGGACTTTCATTCTAGGACTTTCGTTTAGGTATTTCGATTTCAATTTCAATTTGAAATACTCTCTAATTCATTTCAATTTAGGGCTTTCAATTTAAGGTTTTATATTTGACTGATAAGGGAGTCAAATTAAGGTTTGGTATGTTTGGGTTTTGTTCTCTCTCTCTCTCTCTCTCTCAATTTAGGGCTTTCAATTTAAGGTTTAATATTTAACTGTTGATTTTTATTTTAGATGTTGAGTTTATGTATATGATTCTATATCCTTCACGTTCTCATTGTTTGATATGAGATGAGCTATTTTTTTTCTGTTAAATCTTTTTGATTTCTTCAGGACAATATCTATTTGGATAATCTAGAAGCATGTATTATTATTTTAAAAAAGCTTACGGAGGATTGGAGGCAACTTTCAGTAAATCAGTCATCTTTGGAAGGTCTGCGCGAAACTCTCAAGCGTTTCAGGAACAAGGTAACAACATAGTTTCCTTTAAGTCACCCCCATGCCTATCTTGTAGTTAGATGACATTTTTATAGCGTATTACCAGAAATTTTAGTTTAAACTACACAATTTAGGTTTATAGATTTTATAAAAGAATAGATGCATTTCAGTCCTCTATTCAAGTGGTGTGTTTGGCTTTACAAGGACGAGTCACAATATTTCATTAATTGTCTTCGAATCTGTTTGGTATATCGCAGATCTCTACCATATGGGAGTATAACAAAATGGGTATGCTCAATCTTGTTGAAAGCCTTACGAAGGTAAAACTTTGTCTCCTAAATTGTTTTTCAGATGTGTATCACTCACTAAGCATACTAAAATCTCTATAGACATAATATTTTCATTTGTTGATAGTTCTATTCATTGCAGGATAGAAAGAGAGGTGGTGGTGCCAATCAAAATTCAGGAGCTGGTGCTGGTGGAAACATTCCTGTGCAGGTAAATGGTGGCAGTGCTAATGATGGTAATGGCGGAAAGAAAAGAGGCGGTGCTGGCGCCAATCAAAATTCAGGAAGCGGTGTCAAGCCAACCAATGGTAACAACAATGGTGATACAGAAGCTCAGTCCAAGAATGGCGGAGACGGTGGAGCTGGTAGTGGTAATAATGCTAATGGAGAAAAGAAAGTTGTGGATAATATATGAAGTTCATGTGATGCCTAACATGATGAGGATGGGTGGAGGAGCTAGTGGTTTTGCATGCCAAATGGGAAGTATCATGCCAAGGGGTCAAATGGTTGAATATCCAATGGAGCAAATGGGCCAGATGGGTCAAATGTCAACAGTTCAAGGCTATCCTGCTGCCGCACCTGGTGTCCACAGTTCAATTCTACTAAAGGCTTACAGGCAGCAGCAGCAACAATTGGCTGCAATGCTGAAGAAGAACCAAGAGCAAGCGGACGACAACGAAAGGTTCCAGCAGATGATGATGTACGCTAGTCCTCCCCCGAAAGCGATTAACTACATGCCTGCCTATGATCCCTCTCCATACCAGCAGACACCATTCACCAATTACTTCAGTGAGGAGAACCCCACCAGCTGCAGCATTATGTAAAGTCATCGCAGATCTGTTTGGTATATCGCAGATCTCTACCATATGGGAGTATAATAAAATGGGTATGCTCAATCTTGTTGCAAGCCTTGCGAAGGTAAAACTTTGTCTCCTAAATTGTTTTTCAGATGTGTATCACTCACTAAGCATACTAAAATCTTTACAGACATAATATTTTCATTTGTTGACAGTTGGCAAGTGGCAATTAATTTTTGTTTCTGTCTTTCACTCTTTTGTCAAATCTGATGCTACTGTAAAAAAATAATTTCTGCCTAGGGACTTGAAAAGCTCTTGATCACGCTAAACTAGTTATTGCATATATCTGACTCCGCTTCACCAACACAAAAATATGAAAGAAACTAGACTGAACATGTATAAAAATAAATCCCAGGTTAACATATGTCATAGGTGCTTGAGATTGAGCACATACCAAGTATAAGCTTTTTATTCCCTACTTTTCTAAATGGCATTTTAATAGGAGGCTTCGTTGCCTGTTTCCAATTCTCTACTTGATTGTATTTCCCCACTTCCGGAGCCAAGACAGGGTGACACATACAGATGGCCAGTGGCATGGACTGAAAGACTCAACAGCAGACCAGTAAGCCTGTCAGGTGAAGCAAATGCAGAAATGTATTATGACGACACAAAACATTGGTCACAGCTAGTGTCTGGCATGTATAGACAAGAATTCCCTATAAACTGGACTAGTGTGAGGAATGTAATGGACATGAACGCTGTCTACGGAGGGTAAGACTTACCTCACCTTAACTATCACTTCGTACATGTATGCTAATCTTAACTAGTCTCAGATATTTAATGGTGGTCAATCACAGATTTGCTGCAGCACTCATTGATCTACCTCTTTGACAGAGGACTTATTGGAATATATCACAACTGGTGCGAGTCACTAAGTACCTATCCGCGAAGCTATGACATGTTGCATGCTAGTTCACTCAATTAATAGTTCACTCTTTACCTGTAATATACTGACTATATATGTTGATTTCCATGAACGCTTGTGCTTGATATGGAATTATAGCACAATTTCCCATTGTTATCTTACTATTATCTTAGTATAAATTCTATATGTTCACAGTTTTGCTAATGCGTTAGAATCTGCTAGAATGGACTGGTCTTCATTCACCAAAGGTTACTTTTTAATAGAGAAACTTTGGTTGCAGTTCTACTATTAGTAGATGCTAGTGTACCACCCCAAAAGATTGACCTTGACTGTGCTAATTGGCTTGGACGAAACAATGTATGATACTTACCATTTCTATACTACATTAGCAGTTGTTTATCATTACACTTTTGATGGTGTAAGTTCCAACTGTTTGTGGTTTATTGCACTTCTGCCCTAATTTTCAGATAGCAATGACATTGGTCTTTACGAAATGTGACAAAATGAACGGTGGAAATGGAAAAAGACCCTGATGAGAACATCAAGAGTTTTCAGGAACTGATCAGAAAAAGTTACAAAATACATCCTCCTTGGATCCTGATGAGCAGTGCAGGGCAGGGATAATCTTCTTCTGCATATGTGAAAATATTTGTGGTATCTTATTTTGACTTAATATGTGAATCTTATTCAATATGTCCTGCTTCTGCCACTGGAATAGCAATATGTTCTCAGAGGTTTAAAATTCTAGCACTCATTTACTGGTTGTGTGTAAGGATTAGTAGGGTAAATTCCATTTTGAATGTTTGAGTGTTTACAACATAAAACAAACTAAAAATCAATTATTTTGTGGATAACATGGATATGGGCATCCTGATCGTATCTTTGTTGTTATACTTAGTTTCCTGTGATCGTAGGCAAGCTTTTAATATACAATCTAAATTTCATAAGTGTGCTTTTTTTTTTTTTACTTCTATTCCGACAACCTCCTGGAAAAATCTCTCCAGAACCTCTGGAAGAGAATAAAAAAGAGCCACTTCCTGGACGAAGTGGGATTAGTAAATATTAAAATTAATAATAGCTGGACAAAGTGGCAACGGGGAAGGAAAAGTATATTTAGGGCGTGTACTGTGTAATGCGTGAGTCAGGCCTATTAAAAATTATTAATTACTTTTTCTTGCTGTACATCCTCGTGGTATTTTGGATGAGAAAACTACACATCAATGACACATCATCCTTTTACTTAAACTTTGTTAATTCTTGTTCACCTTTTTTTGTATCTTCTAAATATTTGGTGGTGTTATGTTTACCAGTATGAATGTTTACCAGTATGATGTTATACTGGCGCTAAGATGGTCTTTTTTTTTTGCTGTTCAGCCAGAAATAATAAGTGGAAGCTGCTGCTTAGACAGGTAAAAGCTATAGGACAAGCGGCTCAGACATGCTGAAAAATTTAGGACAAGCGATTCAGACGAAAATTGTACTCCAATGACTCAAAGGCGGCTACATTTAGTATTTTTTTGTAGCTTTAACCTGCTAGTAGTAGAACTTGGTATTTTTGTAAAATTTTAATGTAGTTTTGTTGGCTGCATTATTTAGGACTTTTGAAGTTGTTGGCTTGGTTTGGATAGGATGGTTTTATGTATAAACAAAGCATTCATTTCAATTTTTTTGTTAAAAAGTGTTGCATTTGACTATATATGATGTTGCATTATGGTATATTTAGTGTTGCTAAAAAGAAAAAATTAGTGTTGCATTAGACTCAACTAGCATTGCGTTAGATAGTGGGCCTCACTACTGACGTGGCACGTGGGCTCATTGCTGACGTGGCATGCGGGCCCCATTGCTGACATGGCACCTTGGTGGGCCCCACTGCTGATGTGGCATGCCCCCCATTTGTGACGTGGCACTTGTGGGCCCCACTAATGACATGTCAACATGCTGACGTGGCAACTAATGACATGTCAGTATGCTGACGTGTCACCTTGCATACATGTTAGCATGTTGACATGGCTGAAACATCTTATGCAACCCCATGTAGTGTTGCGTTTGCATGCTTTTGGTGTTGCATAAGGCCTCTTATGCAATACTTTCGTGGTGTTGCAATAGATTTGGAAAAGCGTTGCGTTAGGGGTTTTACGCAACGCGAATATTGGCAACGCCCCTTTGGTGTTGCGTAGGACCTTACGCAACGCTTTTCAGGCCTTACGCAACTATATTTGGGGGTTGCATATGTGCGTTTATGGCGTAGTGATGTTATATTTCATGAAGGGTGGTAGTGTTAAGAAGATATCCTTGCAAGAGATGCTAGTAATTAAATCTACAAAGGAACTGAAATATATTTATTATTTGCTCAAGACTGAGAATGAAGTAAGCAAGTTATGGTCAAGAATGATTCTAACAACTATCAGAAAAAGGTTTGCAGATAGAGAACAAAGGTATGATGGGAATTATATACCTTTGTACATTAATACTGAAGATAAGGAAGTTGAAATGCAAAGAAACAGTGTTGTTAAGGAACTGATTCTAGGTTTGAAACAACTGACTCTTAATCCTGGAGCAAAAGAATTTACTTATCTGTTAGTTGAAAATCTTCATTTGGAAAGGAGTTCAATACAAAATCTCAGAGCAGCTATTTATCAGATTAATGAGGAAGATGAAGATCTCAAGAGTCTGAAGGAGAAACTGATTCAAATTCTTGAAAACAAGGAAGAAGAGTTACTATCAAACTTCTTGAAGATGAATCTTTTCTACCAAAGAATTTCTGAAACTGTTCCTGATGATTTTTAGAACATTTTGTTTATGGTTTTTGACTTCATTGAATCAAGGAATTTGTTCTTTATTTACAAAGTACAAATTGGGGGAAATTGTTGGAAATACTGATTCAAGTGATGTCAGGATCTATCCTAAGGAGCTGATCAGGATTGCATGAGTGACATCATCAGTATTGGTGATCGTCAGGATTTGAAGATATATCAGGATTGGAAGACTGATCAGGATTGAAGATTGTGAAGATATCTATTACTCCTTGTTTTTAGGATATATTGATATGTCGGTTCCTGACTAGTAGGAACGTAGCTATCAATTAAGATATGTACTAAGAGTTGTATGTAATTGATTTAACATATCTTGTACTCCCTCCATCCCAACAGGTTCTTTACTGTTACCATTTTGGGACGTCCCATCCATTTCTTTACATTACCAAAAATAGTAATTTTTACCAATAAAATACATTATTACATCCACTACTTCACTCTACTTTTTCAACACTTTATACTATTACACCCACTACTCCACTACTTTACTCTACTTTTTCAACACTTTACACTATTACACCCACTACTCTACTTATTTTAACAATAAAATCACTATTAAACCCACTACTACACTATTACACCCACTTTACACTATGTTATTATATTCTTGTCTTGTCCTCCGTGTCCAGCTGGGATGTCAAGATCCCACCGGGATGGTGGGAGTAATTGATAGGGCAGCTGTGTGATGTATATAAACACAGCTTAGGTTTTACTTAATTGTAATCGCTTACATGAGATATCTTGTAATCTAGCAGCTCTCAAGAACAACAGAATTTTTTGTGAGAGTTTGTAACAGTTTTATATCAGACTTAATAAAGCTGTTATTTATTCATACTCGTGTTTATATTATTGTTAAAATCGAAAATCTTATACAATTGCATTCAACCCCCCTTCTACAATTGTAAATTCCTGGGCAACAGTCCTAAACGATTAATTCATGATGGTTGATTTGATGGACAATTACTTGCATCTCTATATTGCATTTACTTTGATTACAATGAGTGTTTTGGTTTTGGGTTCTACATTTCATTAGCTTAGTAAAACAGGTATCACAACTATATCAACAAAAATTGTAAATAATGCATTAAAACTGTATATTTTATAACTAAATTAAAATAATTTTATCAACGGAGTCGCGACAGTTACTTGTGGTGGCAACTTCCGACGGAAGTAACGACCAATAAAGCGTTGTCAAGTTGTTGCAATTCCATTGCTAAAATCAGCACTGGAAAAAAATTCTGTCGTTAAAATTTCCCCACAACTTATATTACAACAAAAAATTTCGTCGGCTATTCCATCGCGATTCTTGATTGCCAACGGAATCTGGCTGTTGGCGACGGAATTTTCCGTCGCTGAATGCGGGATTTCTTGTAGTGTTAGTAGTTATTATGTTTAGTTAATTGACATAAAAAAATAAAAAACAATTGTTATTGAGTTTAATCTTGGTTGAAACGTAGAATCTAAATTCAATTAGAAACATATTACATTTAGTTTAATTGGTCTAAAATTTAGTAGACTGTGATCAATGTTAAAATAATTCATTGCTTAACTAATACGTGGTAGACTTGTATTATAATGAAGGATGTTCAAAAACAATTCTTTTTTTTTTTAAAGTCAAGCTCATACATTAAACCAAACATAAAATGTCAGAAAGTACAAATGGAGAAATTTCCGTGGCACAAGGATTTTGCCAGACCTGCTCAACACCAAAAGGAAAGATCTTAGCAAGCTGATGAGCAACAACATTCCCATCTCTTCTCATATGAGACCATATAACCGATGAAAAATACTACTTGTTGCTAAAACATCCTCCAACACAGAATCAATATTAGAAGAGAAAATAGCAGCTTTTGAGAGACGATATACCAATACTTGCTAGTCATACTCCAGGATGATGTTTTCCAGTCCATACCGACGTCCAAGGCGCATAGCCATTAACATTGCTTTGCATTCCGCGATCTCTACTGACCACCAAACTCGTACCCTTCTTATTGCTGTGAAGAGGACAACACCTTGATTTTCTCTAGCCACTACCCCCAAACCAACCCAGCCAGTTTGCGATATTACGTAATGTAAAAGATATAAGAATTTACTTCTGTTATGTATTATTTGACTTATATATTATTTGATTTGCAGTCTGAGGTTTTAGCTGTTGCATTTGCACTGCTGGCAGCTGGGGCTGTGATATTGACACTAAATGTGTCTGTTGGTAAACAGGTTCTCTCCTATTCCTGTCTATAAATATTGAAAGTTTGATTGAAGGATGCAAGTATTTAGCTGTGCACTTGAAAGAATAAATTTATACTGGATTGATAGTTAACTGTAGTTTGAATTGCATGGTATCAGGATGGTCACATAATCTTCTTCTACAGCTTGAGTCTTTAGGTTTTGTTTAATTTGGCGCTCTATTCTGCATGTTGAAGGATAATGTGGTAATGAAAAGCTGCTTGTGGTGGGCATAACTCTAGCCTGGAGCTCTTTGGGGCTTCATATATATCCATTTCTCATTACCATTAATTAGGAGCCCGAATCCTCTGTCTCCTTCTCCATGCCCTCTTTTGTGTCCCCTGTATTAAAAAGTGCCCCTGGCGGGCCCATTTTAAGAAAAAATATTTTTATTTCCATTTTTTTTAAAATGGGCCCCGCGGCACCCTATTTGTACAGAAGACACAAAAAGGGGCATGAAGAAGGGGACAAAGGATTCTCACTCATCAATTAGTGGCTGAACTGCGACTGATATAGAAGTTCTTATCTATTAATTTAACTGACAATCAATTATAGTTTGTTACTCCCTTCGTCCCAAAAGATTCACACACTTTCCTTTTTGGGACGTCCCAAAATTAATGAACCTACTATACTTACTATTTTTGAACACTGCTTTTCACTATTACACCCACTAATTTTACTTCTTTTTATTAAACACATACTAATGAACCCACTGCTTTATGTAACTTTTCTGACACTACCAACAGTAATTTCATGTGTTTACAGTAAAGCATAATATAGTAATACTCCCAATAATGTAAAGTCACTCAGTAGTAATATTTTATAGCATCTTTCCTGAAGAAGATGACAAAAAGTAAGCCAACTGTTATATTTTCTTAAAATGAGTGAAAAACGAATCGGCTCAAACAATACGGGACGGAGGGAGTAATTTTTATTGTTTTTATGTGGGATAATCATGTACATTGGCTCTGATTTAATATGTTTAAAGGTTCATTATAGGAAATTAGTAACTGGTTGTATGAAATTTTTTAACGAAGGTGTTACTTTTTCTTTTTCAAATAAAATTATTATTTTTGACTTTTTTTATTAACTTCTTTCTGAATTTTTTGGATTTTATTGAAAAATTTAAACTTTTTTACAAGATATTTTGAAAATTTTAAAATTTTATTTAAGATTTTTTCAATTTTATAAAAGATTTGGATAAGATATGTGTTTACGAAATTTTTATTTCAAATTTTCAAAAAATCTAATAAAATCCCAAATTATTTGGTTTTTGTTTAGATCGGATCTAAATCGGATTGGACTTAAATTCGGAATTTTTTCAAAAGATATATGATCTTAATCTATCGAATTTTTGCTAAATCGAGCCTAAATTCTTGGAAATGAATTTGGATTTTTTTTTCAAATCGGCCCCAATAGGATTTTTTTTGTGGAATCTATATGTGGTTACTTTAGACTGCAGGCTAAATTGAATTTTTTCACATCTAGTTTTTCGAATTTTTTGTGAATTAGATGGGACTGATTTTTTTTTATTCGAATTTTTTGATGCATCTTTTACATTTAGTACTACGGAGCCAGCTCACTAATACAAATTCTCTATGAACAAGTCCAAGTTCTGTATTATTTCCTTGTTAATATTGTAAATATTAACAAGAGGAGGGTCTTCTTAGTTTAAGATAATGTGTTGTATATCAATTTTCATAATAGTCCTTCCTAGTACTTGTTTTTTTTATTATTTTAAAAAAAATTTTGAATTTTGACTATGTACAAGTAAAGGAGAAAATAAATATTTTTTGGATAAAAATAATATAACGGATAATTAAGTATTATAAATAAAAAATAACACTACTAGAAATTTGTTAATAGACATCACGCCTTTAACATCAGTCAGTAATGCCACCGATGTCTTTGTATTTTAAGACTTCGCTTGAAATAAAACCGATGTCTTTATGTTTTAAGACATCACTTTCAAGAAGAACCGATGTCTTAAATAAGCTAAAAAAAAAAATTAATCCCGCGTATATCCCAAATAGTTTCCCCCTTAGAATATTTCCCCCAATTTGTTAAAATGTTTCCCCCCAATCTGATAAATTGGTTCCCCCTTAGCCAAATTTTGATTTCCCCCCTTAGTTATAAAACATACTCCTTCCTTCAAATAAATTAAATAAAATTGAAAACATAAAAACTTAAAATCAAAATAACTAAATATCACACACTCTGTTCTCTCGCCTCACACACCCACCCCTCCTCTTTCAAGAACCCTAAATCTCACCCCCTGCCTCTCACTCTCTCTTTTCCTCTTTGTGTATGTATGTATATATATATGTATATGTGTGGTAAATTGATGTGAATTTGATTGCAGGATATAAAAGGATGAAGGTTGTTGCTGCATACTTGTTAGCTGTATTGGGTGGTGCCATATCCCCAACTAATGATGATATCAAGAACATTCTTGGTTCAGGTACCATTTTTCTTACTTTCATTTCTAGTCTGCTTAAACATTTTTTTGTTGTTGATTGTAATGAAATGTTAAAGTTCTTGAATTTTTGACTTTTTGGAATCATGGGTTTGTTGGTTTTGTGGTGTAATTTCTTTTGTTTGAGGATTTTTCGTGTTCTTTAATGTTATGTTATGTGTTTAGGTAAAAGTTGTTAATTTCTGTATGTTTTTGAATGCTTGTTTTGAAATTACATCTAGTATTCAATATAATTGAAATGGGTTGTATTTGTTTCCCCTCTTTTATTGATTCTATTACTTCAATGTTGAATGGTTATTGTTGTTAGAAATAAAATGGCCATGTTCACCAAAATGGGTAGTAATTTAGTATTCTTGATTCATCAATAGCTAATTATCTAGTTAATGCAAAATGATGTCAAATTTTGAGGCCACTTACTGAATTTGCCCTTGACTGGTTTGAGTGGTAAACCTTTTAACCTTGGATAATTGTGCTTCATAATATGCATCTGTATTGTTTCTTGCGGAGATGGCCATTTACCCTCTGAGGTTAGTTGGCATGTCAAAAATACATTACTTGGCTTTTTTTTTAACTCACCCTGCAATAAAATAATCCAAACTTTTTATATTTCCTTTTCTTTAACATATTTATATTCGTTTGGAAGGTGTATTCATCTCATTATTTATACATAAAACACAAAATGTTTCTGTTTATGGATGTTTTTGCTTGTGCTAAGCATGAATGTTATCTGTGTCAATGTTAGTAACAGGACTTGTGTTTGTTATTAAAGTTCTTTAGTTCCACTCATTTTCTACTTACTTATTCTGAACCTTGATTTGATATATGGTTAAATAAAGCTGATAGTGGATTTTTAAATTAAGATATGTAAACTTTTATGGATTGCAGTTGGAGCTGATGCAGATGATGATAAGATTGAGTTGTTACTTTCCGAAGTGAAGGGAAAAGATATCACTGAATTGATTGCATTCGGCAGGGAGAAGTTGGCTTCAGTACCTTCAGGTGGTGGTGGTGGTGTAGCCGTGGCTGCAGCTGCCCCTGGTGCTGGTGGTGCTGCCGCTCCTGCTGCTGAGGCAAAGAAAGAGGAGAAAGTAGAGGTGACAGGCTTATATTTGTATAGGTTTTGATCTGGCGCCTTTGTTTGAGTAATATTTCACATGTCCACAATTTATACTATTTCAATAACTATGTTCTCTTGCTTTGGCTGTTCTATGTTTGAATCTTATATGCAAGAGTTTATCTGGTCCTTTTGTCAATCTTTATATTATAGGTATCCCTGATTACTTGCTAATGTGAGTTTGTGGGGTTGATTTTAAACAGGCTGTCACTATAATGGTCCAGCAAGCAATGAAATATATAGATGAAACTCCAGACATTGAAACTAAAACTGAGCTGATTAAAATACTTAATAGTGTATCAGCGGGCAAGGTAAATTTCTTGTTTAGAGTATAATTATATTTATACATTGGAGTATCCTTGTTATCAAAATTATTTTTTATTTTTTCTCTAGTACTTCTTGAACATGTTTTTGCTAGATTTATGTTGAGATAGAGCGAGCCAGGTTGATAAAAACATTGGCAAAAATCAAGGAAGAGTAAGGGAACATTGCCGAGGCTGCAGATTTGATGCAAGAAGTTACGGTCTGTATCTGATTATGTCATGACAGAAGTTGCGGTCTATATCTGGTTTGTCAATCTTGATTACGATGAATTTATTTTTTAATTTACGGTTTAAGTATTTACTAAGTGAAAATAGATTATTTCTTGGCTTTTGCCAAGGGATCTGCTAGGTCTGGCATCCTTGGGGAATCTGTTGTGAATATGGCAAGTTATAAGCGTTATAGTGCTTTTTCTCCAGTTACATTGCCACTCAAAAAAATGCAATTATGGCACCATTCTACAGGTAAGCTTCAAGCAATTAAAATTGAAACTTAACATAAGAACTTCACATTGTATTAGTTAAATTAAATTAATTGTCTGTGTACATTTGGTTTATTGGCATATGAGAGTAGCTTATTGCTCTGCACTTTAGGCATGTGAGAGTAGCTTAATTATCTTTGTAAAGGTAGATTGCCGAAAAGATGAAGACTATTTGGAGCAGCAATCTGAAGAACAGAATGCTGTATTTTGCACATTATGCAATGCTGAGGTATAACCCTATTCCTATTATATCTTAGTTCAAATTGTATTAAAGGAAATCAAAGGAATCAAAGTTAATAGATCAGTGGCACCATTGGATCTGGTGCAATGTACTCCGCAAAGGTAATTAAACCTATATATTGCGCTATATGTCTATTTCTTTACTTTAGTCAGTTGCTTGATTTCAGTGTTAAGAGTGAGCATCTTCTGAAACTCTTTATGGTATGTTACACTTGTTTATTTTTTGGTCAGGTTGGTTTAGGAATTGCTATCAGGTACTCCTTGACAAGGCGGGCATTTTCTCTTGCCACAAATGGACCAGAAATCCTTTTGCTTGATTATCCGAGCCATCAAAGGCGGCTATTACCCCTTCTTGCAAAGACGTCAGTCCTTGTTTATCTTCTCATACCTCCTGTGTTCTGCAAGTTGGATCCTGAACATTGTATTTTTGATTTTGTTACAGATATGCTTTCTGTTTTGCATCGAACTTTTTGGAAATGTTGTACATAAAGAGGACCCCTGAATCCAACAAAATCATCCATGTATATTCCAGTGCATTTAAGGCTACATTGACCTGGCACAATATGACCACACTTCAGGTTGTAACATAATTGTCTTTAAAGTTTATCTATATCAATGCAGCTTCATCTGTTCTCTGCATTGTAATCAGGAATGTCGTGAAGCCATAGGTGGACAAGGTTTAAATACTGAGAATCGTGTTGGTCAACTGAAAAGTGAGTTTGATGTGCAGTCCACTTTTGAGGGGTATAACAATGTTCTCATGCAACAGGTATACTGACTGTTTTAATAATTATGAATGTCCTTGTAACAAAGGTGGTCTCGTTTGTTACAAGAAAGTTGGCCGAGCTGGATGAGGTGCGTATTGAGGCTCTCGGGTTCATCCAAGACCGTGTTTGACGTTGCTTTTGACTAGAATTTTATTCTCGGATGATGCTGGTTTAAAATTTTCTAGGAATATGTTGGTTGTTTTTGTGGATAATATTGATGTAGTAATCGGATTAAGGTATTGTAGTTTGCTTTTGGTATGAATGTTTTGCAACAGTTTGGAGTAATGGTTGTTTGAGCCATTGTATGAATGTTTGGCATATATATGAATGGCTATTTATGTTTTTTTGGGCATCTATTGATCAGTTTCTAAATTTTTTCTGTTTGTAACAATAGCAAAAAAACATCAGTTTTAAATGTAGAACATATATAAAAGCGATGTCTAACAGAAACACACATGTCACAAATATTGCCAGAAACCGATGTCTAATGGTAACTTAAATAGCGAATAAGTATAAAAACCGATGTCTAATATATTATTACATATCGGTTACCACAAATAAAACCGATGTCTAAAGATATATTTAACATCATCCAAAACCGATGTCTAAAACAACGTTATACATCAGTTTCGATATAAGACACCGATGTCTAAAACAGACTTAGACATCATTTTACTTCCAAATAATGATGTATATGTCGATTTGTGAGTTGTGTACAACATGTTTATTTGCATCTAGAACCTGTAGTAGCACGGTAGAAATGTCAAGTTCATGCAATTTATGCAAAACTATTGGATATAAACATCATTTTTTGGTTCAAAATCGATGTGTAATAGCTTCCTGGACATCAGTTAAAAACCGATGTCTATGAGATTATACAATAGACATCACCGACAAAGACATCGGTATGGTTTTTTCATAGACATGGGCCAGAAACCGATGTCTATGAGCTTTTTTCTAGTAGTGTAAGTTACGTATTTTAATTTTTTAAAGTAATTCTTAGGAAATTGTTTTATACATAATTTCTCAAAATTTTATATGATCGGCTTATTTAGCTTAGAAGACTTGTTAGACTTGAAATTGTTTGCTCTTGTATTACAAGATTAAATTAAAAAGAAACTAAAATCATTTATGGTCTTTGAAAGGGTAAGTGGTGAGGGGCGAACCAACAATTTTGTTCACTGCTATCTTCTGTCATGTTATTGGCAAATAATAACTTAAACTGAAAACAAAACCAATACTTGAATGTATAGTAAAAATAATAAATAAAATCACACGGTACTTCAATTATCACCTTCTATCTAACAACTTTTTATTTGCTTTGCATAAAATGCCTCTCAGCAGATAAGTTCTCAATCCGTGCAAGGAGTTGCTATTAACTTCTAGAGTTTGAGCTCACAGGCACCCAATCACGCATAGGCTTTTGAACTGGGTCGGGCCAATGGGTGACTTTATCCTCCAGCACTTGCAACACTTGAATCCCAACCAACTAAATAGTCCTGAACCATCAAGCAATGAAAGTCCTGAACCATCAAGCAATGAAAGTACCATTTAAACATACGATACTTGAATATATAAAACAAAGATATTTTAGTAGTTCATATATCATTGGGACAATCCAATACCCTATTCACATAAATTTATAATATTCTACCCTATTTAAGATTCAATAATTTTTAAATTTATCCAAAATTCCAAAAGATATAATTAAATCATGTAATATACACAAACACACTTTATATGACATAATAACTTTGATCAACAATAAAAACCAACTAGATTGTAAATTTTTTGTTCCTACAAGAACTCACATCCTTTTTTTTCTTGCAAAACAACTCTTGTTGCCAATAAATAAAATAGAAACTCAAAAATTAAAGACAAAGTTGTGTAAATAACTAAAAATATTAGTAAAAGCCATATCAAGCTGTTATACTGTATGAATTATATTAATTCTAAGTGGATCAATCATAGTAGAAAACATACATCTCTTTGAATTTGACGAAAAATGAACAACATTTGAAACATGGGCCAAATATTTTGGTTTACTGGGCCTGTTTTTGAAACACCTTAGGCTTCTTGTCATACGTGGACCAAAAAATCTGGTCAATCTCATTCTGAACTCTCAACTCTCAACAAACACTAATACTTTATAAAGAATGGGTCAGTCTCAGGATCTCACCATACATTTTACCAGCAAAAAATATAAAAAATGGAAAGAAGAAAGAAATAAAATAAATAAATAAACAAGGTGTTACAATGCAGTTTGTTGTTCGTTTGCTACATACCCCGAAAATAATCCCAAAATTGTTTCTGAATACCACGTGGCATCGTTTGATTTGTGGGATTCATATTAACACATGAGGGACCCATCACATCATTGAAAAGATAACCAATCATATGATGACAACTCAACATTCGGGAATGGTTTTGGGAACGCTTTCAGAAACTCTAGCATTTCTCATATTTTAATTGAGAGCCTATTTGGCAACGGCTTAAAAATTGGACATAAAGCCATTTTTTACTTTAAATTAAAAAAATGTTTGTTTGTGTAATTTGTAAGAAATGTTTGTTTGGTAGAAGATATTTTTTTGAATGACTTATTTTATTTTTTGAATTTGGAGTATTAAAGCAACGCCAAAGATACTTATTTTTTTATGGAAGTTTGAAAATGGTATTATTCCGTCGAAAGAATTTTTGAGAAATAGGCTAAACAATTTGGATATAGATATGAATTTTGGTAGATGCAATCAAGCAATTGAAAGCCAACATCATATTTTTTGGACCAGTAGTTTTGCTAGGAATGCATGGCAACATTTATTTAAGTGGAGGGGCTTCAAAGTTGATTGCTCAAATTTGAATATAAAAGAAGTGTGGAGTTGGATCAACTGAATTAAAAGCCAGGCCATAAAAATAGGATGGAGCATTGCAATAGTTTCAACAATGTGATCAATATGGTTATGCATGATTTTAAGTGTTTAAAGGGATGAAAATTACTAATAAAGTGTTAGATTTTCTTGTTTGAAAGAGAGCCAAGAAATGGTGTGAGGTCACTGGACTCTACAAAGAGGAGGATGATTGTATTTGGGATATGAATCCTGTAGGAGCCATTCTGAAACTTCAATGCCAGTGCAAGAAAATTAATAGAAATCAAGTCAGACTTAGTGGGGTTTGTAAATGGTTCTTTTTCTTTAATTAATAGGGAAAAACAGTTAGCAGGAGTTGGTCATTTACTAAAGGATGGAGAGGGAAATCTAGTGTACATGTTCTCGGGACCTGCTCAAGCTTCTTGTGCTTATGAGGCTGAAAAAAAAACCATTAGTTTTGATGTTACAAGCCTTATGGAGTAGTCCATGGTGTATATAAGTTTAAGTGTACAATATATTCAGGCTATACAAAGTTAGTTAATAAGGTGGTAAGGTTATTAGCAGGAGGGAAAGAGTACTGGATGGAAAATTATTTGTTAAGATTTTTGTTATTAAATCTTAACATTATTGAAGTAAAGTATATAAGTGAAGCTTTAATAATGGGACGGATCAGTTAGCAAAAGATGGGGCTTTGAGACCACAAATTTTCAGTTCATGCTGGGCCGTGACTGAAGCCCGCTTTGAATTGTGAAAACTTTTGCAAATGGTGGATTTAGCTGAGCCATTAGAAAGTTCTGGTTATTAGAGGTGTAGGAAATGAAAGGTTAGGTGGGAGAATATAAACTATAGTTTTTTTATTATCAAAAGTATTATTGGCCTAGGAAGTACTGTGGATACGGCTAAGGGTTATTGAGAAGGCTAATATTAATTATAAGCCTATACGTACCTTTATATTCCCTTAGCAGTGCAGTTTCACTCTTCACAATTCTGTAAAAAGTTAGAAGAAAAAAAAAAGAAATAAGGGCAAAGTCCTAGAATGAAGGAAGAGGAAGTGGGAATTATGGAATTGGTAGATGCAGGAGAAGTGGGAAATGTGGAATTGGTAGATGCTTCTCTGGAGAATGCCAAGAAAAGGATTAGTGAAGGTCAATGTGCATGCATGCTTTTTTGATGAGGTTCTTCCTAATGGAAATCGAACAGGTATTTGGTATGTTATTCTTAATTAGTTGCATGTTCTTTAAGGATCCAGGAAAGAAGGATCAATGAATTCTATGCAATGTTTGTTCGGCTTCGAAGGGCTTTTTTTGGAAAACTACACTCGGCTTGTTTGGAGACAAACAATGCAGGAACTTATTGGGAATGGAGGTTTTCTGATGGTGGTGTTATTCCAGAGCACAATTATGTGGTGAATCAGCTTAATTAGAGGAAAGATAGGAACCAGATTTTGGAAATCAAAACAATAAGGAAGCGAATGAAATGGCAAGATATCTAGCTCATCATGGTGCGCATACTTGGACTAGAATGATGATCATTGAAGCCCCTTTTGGCAGAATTCGTGAGATCTATGGGACTAGATACTTTGGATGAGCAGTTTGAAGAAGTTCCAAAAAGATGATTTACAGGCTAAAATTCCAGTGGAGTTAGAAGTAATGGATGTGGAAGATGAGTGCTTTCTTTTTTTTGTTTTTCTGAATTATAACTGATTTAGTTATTGGGCTATCTAAATTATTGGGTTAGTTATTTGGGGGCCTTTGGGTTAAAAGTCTTTTGGACTAGTGGTTTGTTTCCAGTTCTGGATAATTGTAATGGTTGGGCTAGGTTCAATTATCTAATAATTCTTTTTTTTTTTGCTTTCCAAAAAAAAAAATTATTCAAATAAACAATTTATTAAGTTTAATTTTATTTTTTCAATTTTAATAATTCATAAATTACTCATAATATAAAAATACCCAATTGATTTAAAATTTTAACTTTATTTATATTATTTAGAACCTGACCACGTCAAGTGTACGAACATACTTTTTATATAAAGTGTGGTTAGCTTCTAAAAGCCCTTGCTTTGCACTTTGAGTTGATGCTCTTGAAGTCTCTTCGAGCCTTGCGGTTTTCCTGTTTAATAACCAGGCCATTTTAGTGTTATCGTTGGAGTATAATTCTGATGATGCGATAATGAAGCTGGTTGTAGTGGGCATAACACTGGCCTGGAGCTCTTGGGCTTTACATCCATTCATCATTTCCATCCTAGTGGCTAAATTGCTGCTGATACACGCTTATCCGCTTATACATTAATGCTAAATATCTCAAAAAAAATTCAAAAAAAATATTAAATAATACATGAAAAATTTATCCTTACATGTGTTATCCCTGATTGCCTATAATTTTAATGGACCCGCCAAGGTCACATCAATGTCATCCCAATTAAAATCACTCATAGTGCCAACTCATTCATGCCAAATCATTCGGGAATTTTTTTTGGTTCCCAATTCGGATAACTAGCACTACTCTTTATTCATTTATGACAACTTAGTAGTAGAGATCTCTAATATTTCTAGTATTAATTTAACTGACAAAATAAGAGGACCTCTTATAATTTGTTCTTTTTTATCATTTTTATGTGGGATAATCATGTACGATGGCTGTCGCATTTAATATGTTTGAAGCTTTATTATACAAAATAATTAACAGGTTTTATGAAAATTTTGAATGAATATATCACTTTTTCTTACGAGTAAATTTAGGAATACAAAATTATGTATAAAAAATTATACAAATTATGTGGTAATGGTAACATGATAAATGAGATGTTTTTATTAATTGAGGTACATAATACACATGAATTCATTACATTTAATTAAATTATAAATATTAAAAATAATGTATATATATATATATATATATATATATATCATTTTATAACTCTTTTTTACACAATTTAGTACCTTTACCATTTTCCTTTTCTTATTGCATGTAATTTAACCATCTCGCCAATAGAAACTAGCAGCTTCATTCTTCCTTTTTTTCCCCCAAAATTTGCAATTCTTTTTTCTTTTTCTCACAATTTGCAATTCTTTTTTTGCCAAATCAAAATTTACAATATAAGTTAGAGGTAGAACAAAAACATGAAGGGGCAAGATTTTTTATAAAAAATATCAGATTTATCAAATTTTTCAAAATCAGATTGGACCAGTTTTTTCTAAAATGGAGTCGGATTAGACCAGGCCAGATTTTTTGGCCAGATTAGATTTTTTCAAACAATTTTAAAATTAATATTTTTGACTTTTTGTATAACTATTTAATGAATTTTTTTGGATATTATTAAAAAAAATTAACTTTTATTCGAGATAATATTGAAAACTTGAAAACTTTATTCAAGATTTTTTCAATTTTATAAAAAGTTGAAAAAGTATGAGTTTAATTTTTTCAATTCAATTTTATAAAGACGGGACCAGGCTTTTCCAAAATATATTTTAACTATCTTCTACCATGCTTTCAATAGTCTTTCTCGCCTTTGCATTTTTCATCTCTCACGTGTTTTGCAGGGAAAAACTCCCTCAAAATTAAAGGACTAGACTAATAGAAAAAAGGAAAGAAAAAAAATTGATTTGGTTCACTTAAATAATCTGTTAAGCATAATACACAATTGGGTAGAATTCTTAAAAATCAAAGAATCAGATCAATAAAAAAAAAGTAAAACGTAAATAAATTTGATTAGATTCACATCAATGATCTGTTAAGCATAATATAAAAATTGTAAAATTGACAACTTGTATTAAACATAATAGTCATTAGAAATTATTATACTATGTTTCATTGCCGACCTATTAGGAATATTTAATTTACAATTTGAAGGAAGAGTGGATGATTTCTTTAGATTTTTAGTGATACTCCTTGATGATTCAACTCCCATTTGACCATCTTATGATGTACCACTCTCTGTACATGAGATGTAATTCCGGGGTTCAAACTCCATGTCTTCATAATTTACATCTTCATTGTCAGACATCACTCCGTCCAGATCATTTCTAGCAGATATATAAGTTCCTCATCTGGCCAAGGAAGTCACCTCCTCAGGCACAACAAGTTTTGCCCTTGCAACACTTGAATCCCAACAAATCAACTGGTTTATGAGGAAGAAATGAATGGGGGATATGAAGAACCAAAAAAAATATTTATAAAAATTCTGATCGAATGGTTTATGAAGGGACAGAGTTTGTATATTTATACTAAAAAGTAATATGTTTTAATCGTGTAAGTGACAAAAAAAGTAGTTTATCGAACATTCTAGAGACATACAGTAAGAGCCCGTTTGGCTTTCATTTAAGCCAGGTGCAGAAAGTTTTAAGTCATTTTTAACATATTTGGGTACCAAATTCTAAAGTGGATTTAAAGTTGTTTAAAGCCCATAAGTGAAAAGGTACTTTAAACTTATGACATTCTCGGAGTTAGATTGGTTGGTGTATCAGTGTCAATTTTTTTTCTTTTAAAATTTTTAAATGTTGATGTGTGAGTTTAATTACAATATATTTTTTCTCTTCAATTTAGTTTATTATATAATAAAAAAAATTAATTTTAAATCAAAAGTGATTTTAAGCCAAAATTTATGAAACACTAAATGAATTTTAAGTAAAATTATCCAAACAGTCATATTTAACTTAAGAATAGAAATTTTACTTTTAACTTAAAGCAAAAATATTGAACTTTAAATCATAAATAACTTATTTTAAATTAATCCAAACGAGCTCTAACTATCTAGAAGATTGATATATATGAAATAAGAGCGTGCTCACATATATCTTTCACTACTTTTATATATTAATTTAAAAATTATAAATACTCTATTTGTGATGTAAATTTTATTCATAAAATATACTCAAACTCCTCGTAATTTTTTTAAAAATAAACTTTTTGCGTTACTTTAGCTCTTTTTTTTTTTTTTTTCCTGCTATTTTCTTTGTTTTAATATGAGAGACCTACAAGAATCAACATATACAAGGATTACATAAAAAAACTGAAAAAGTAAATAAATGTGAAAATTCCTAAATTAAGAATGGTTTTCTAATGTGTATCTAAGACATATTCAAATAAGGTTGGTTAATATTTCTGTGCATACAAGCCATTATTATTATTATTGCAAACAAATCAATCAAAAAATACCAATTTAGCTGGGTACACATTAAAAAAGCCGAATTAAGAAATATTGGTACTAGTTTTATCATTTTTTATCTCATAAATTTCTTCATTCTTTTTTATTTATTTTTTAATGTTATTGTGTTTATTTAACTACTCACGAGTGGAAATATGCAAAATAGAAATTAAAATTTGATTTTATTGGTGTTAAACCTTAAACACAAACACAAACACAAACCTTAAAATATTGTCAAGTGTGAGTTTCTTACTTTCCAAACACAAAATCAAGTTTTAACCACTAAAAGATAATTTTAAGAATTGGTTATGTACCTAATTATGTAAAATATCTATGAAATTAGCTACATTCAATTTTTGTGGAAAAAAAATAATTTTTTTGATTTAGAAAAATGAAAGATCATTATCAAAAAGAAAAAAAATTGAGAGATCATGACTCTATCTCATGTTTTCAAAAGGAAAATTGCTTGTGATGGAAAATGAATAATGTGTTGTCAGGCTTAAAAAGTAACTTCATTAGAAATTAGAAATGGGCTGGAGAAAGTTGGGCCGTTTAAAAGCTAAAAATATGCTCCCCTAAAAAAAGCTAAAACTATACTACCAATTAAATAATTATATTTTTAATTTAATAAACACGATAAAAAAAGAATGCATTAAAATAAATAAATATGATCAAACAAAAAAATTAAAGTTGAGAAAATTATTATTAACTAAAATTAATGCAAAATAAATTTAGACTAAAGTTTAAAATATAATTTTAAAAAAACCTTACCACAAAAAAGAGGTTCAAGAAAACCTAATTTTTAAAAAAAGTCATAAAAAATTTACTTTCTTGTTTTACAACAAACATGTTTTTAAAATTTATACTAACAAAAGTCAACACAAATCAATAGATTAACATTTTATTATTTTTTAAATATTCTAGATTCGGTACTAAAGTTGTAAATAAATTAAAAAACAATCTGAAAATCCAAAATAAAATAATTAATAGAGAATCTAAATATAATAAGTACAAAAAATCCTATAATAATTTAATAATTTAAAAGTTACCAAAATATTAAATTTCATTATATTTAAAGTAAATTATTAAAAAATAAAACTAAAAAAATATTCATTATCAACTTAATTAATTATTATTATTATAGGAAAAAGATTTGTAATAACACAAAACTTACACACAATTAATAAATAAGGATAAAATAGCAAAAAATCATATTGAAAAATAAATCACAAATTCATTCTTTATATAAAATAAACAAATATACAAAACATACCATGAGAATTTCAGTATACAAATATAAAAATAGTATAAACTTCTGTTAAAAAAAGTAAAAATATATGGGTCACATGTATGTTAAATTATAATAAATAGAAGAAAACACGGCAAAAAAATATGAAACATGTTATACTAAACCTTAAAATATAATTTTCAAAAAATCCTTTACCAAATAAAAGTGTGTTCTTATTCTGTTTCATAAGGATTAAAGATTTGAATTAATGAATGCAAAGTCAGCCTGTATCAGCTGAAGACTTTCCAACTCTATCAAAAAAAAGAAATCTTAATTCAACAGAAAGAACTCATGGAAAGTCTTAGTAAGAAGATAAATATTCATACTGCAGGTAGAGGATGAGGCAGATGGGGTAGAGGTAGAGGTAGAGGTAGAGGTAGAGGAAGGAAGCCTACTCTAACTGTTCCTAGACAGAAGAAGTTTAGTGGAATAATCTTGATAAAACTTGAAATTATTATTCTTAATGTTGTGGTTAAATTTCACAATCTGGAAGTTGATGAAGAGAGACTGAAGATTGATGAAGAAAGATTCCGAAGATTTGAAAGAGAAAAAGAAATCAGGGAAAAAGCAAGAGATATTGAAGTTGAAGAAACCAAGAATTATGTAAAAAGTATAAAAAGGTCTAGCAGGATGCTATGGTATGATCATAGAAAACAAGTTCAGGAACAACAAAAGAATTATTCACATGCCAAGAAGAAAGACAAGAAGTGGAAGAACATTGATGATTGGACTTACAATTGACCAGCTGTTTTCCAATATGGTGAATCAATGACACAACTTCTGTTGATTATTGAAGCTGAACTTTCTAGATCTGACATTTCACAATCACTTCGAAAATCCAGACCTCTTTGGGCAGATATTCAGTCTAGTTTGAAGGGATTGGAACCCAAAACAAAAGGAGGTATTGGTTCTCATGAAGTTGAAATTATTTCTACAGCACATACAGATCAACATGCTCTAGTTGACAGAATTGGTGATGAATTAACTACTGGGCATCTATGGAAGCTTGAAGCTGTTGAAGTTATTACTGATTATCATGGTGGTGCTAAGAAAACACAGAAGATGTTATATTTCATGAAGGGTGGTATTGTTAAGAAGATATCCTTGCGAGAGATGCTAGTAATTAAATCTACAAAGGAACTGAAATATGTTTATTATTTGCTCAAGACTGAGAATGAAGTAAGCAAGTTATGGTCAAGAATGATTCTAACAACTATCAGAAAAAGGTTTGCAGATAGAGAACAAAGGTATGATGGGAATTATATACCTTTGTACATTAATACTGAAGATAAGGAAGTTGAAATACCAAGAAACAGTGCTGTTAAGGAACTGATTCTAGGTTTGAAACAACTGACTCTTAATCCTGGAGTAAAAGAATATGTTTATATGTTAGTTGAAAATCATCATTTGGAGAGGAGTTCAATACAAAATCTCAGAGCAGCTATTTATCAGATTAATGAGGAAGATGAAGATCTCAAGAGTCTAAAGGAGAAACTGATTCAAATTCTTGAAAACAAGGAAGAAGAGTTACTATCAAACTTCTTGAAGATGAATCTTTTCTACCAAAGAATTTCTGAAACTGTTCCTGAAGATTTTTAGAACATTTTGTTTATGGTTTTTGACTTCATTGAATCAAGGAATTTGTGCTTTATTTACAAAGTTAAATTGGGGGAGATTGTTGGAAATACTGATTCAAGTGATGTCAGGATCAGTCCTAAAGAGCTGATCAGGATTGCATGGGTGACATCATCAGTATTGGTGATCGTCAGGATTTGAAGATATATCAGGATTGGAAGACTGATCAGGATTGAAGATTGTGAAGATATATATTACTCCTTATTTTTAGGATAGATTGATATGTCGGTTCCTGACTAGTAGGAACGTAGCTATCAATTAAGAAATGTACTAAGAGTTGTATGTAATTGATTTAACATATCTTGTACTCCCTCCGTCCCAACAGGTTCTTTACAGTTACTATTTTGGGACGTCCCACCCATTTCATTAAATTACCAAAAATAGTAACTTTTAACAATAAAATACATTATTACATCCACTACTTCACTCTACTTTTTCAACACTTTACACTATTACACCCACTACTCCACTACTTTACTCTACTTTTTTAATACTTTACACTATTACACCCACTACTCTACTTATTTTAACAATAAAATCACTATTACACCCACTACTACACTATTACACCCACTTTACACTATGTTATTATATTCTTTTCTTGTTCTTCGTGCCCATCTGGGATGTCAAGATCCCACCGGGACGGAGGGAGTAATTGATAGGGCAGCTGTGTGATGTATATAAACACAGTTTAGGTTTTACTTAATTGTAATCGCTTACATGAGATATCTTGTAACCTAGCCGCTCTCAAGAACAACAGAATTTTTTGAGAGAGTTTGTAACAGTTTTATATCAAACTTAATAAAGTTTTTATTTATTCATACTCGCGTTTATATTATTGTTAAAATCGAAAATCCTATACAATTGCATTCAACCCCCCTTCTACAATTGTAAATTCCTGGGCAACAGTCCTAAACGATTAATTCATGATGATTGATTTGATGGACAATTACTTGCATCTCTATATTGCATTTACTTTGATTACGGTTGTGCCAAAAATCCGCCCTGGGCTTGATTTTTAGGCCCATTAAGAGGACAGACTCGAGTTAGTTGAATGTGAAGGGATAAGCTGGGTCCAAGGTTGAATAGGATGGATTAATATGCTTCGAGGATGGGTTGAGGGAGGAGGATCTGGTGTTAAATGTGAAGTATCTTCATATAGGGCTGCAAGCATGTGAACCCCAGATAAGGGTAAAGCTGTGTGGAGGCCAGAAGGGGGTTCAACTGGGTAGCAGGCTGTCAGGTTAGGGGTACGCGCATGAACCCCAAAGGTTTCCAGAAAATATACCAGCAGTCTCGGAACTCCTTAAATCGCGGGGAATCAGATAGGAAACATGGTAACAGACTTCGGGATATCTCCTAAACAATAGGAACGGCTTATCAGTAGTGATTATCACGGATTAACATCATGTATACATGGAATATATATATATATATATATATATATATATATATATATATATATATATATATATATATATATATATATATATATATGCGCATGTAAATGTATATATATACGTATATATCGAGGATATATGAGGAGTAAATGGATAAATCATGGGAAAAAATGGCCGGATAAATACGGAAGGCTGGATAAACGAGCAGGGCAGGTCTGTTACGAGGGATATGGCAGAAGAAGGTGGAGGATAATTATGAAGAACTACATGGGACTTGATCTCTAATATATATAAGAGTATGTAGGCAATTTGCAAGGTTAGACACACATAAACACCTCTAACACTTGCTCCTAGCTGTTGGAATTCGATTGGGTAGGTTATATTCAATCACCATAGCTTGGAGTACTTGCAAACTCAGTCCGTACAATCACTCTTCTCCCTCTCATGTTAGGGTTTATGAAACTAGGGTTTTTGGCTTGTAATTCGATTTATTTAATCATTGTTGTTGGATTTTCTTGGTTTATTATTGTAATTCTCTCATTGAAGTGTTGTACTAAGTTTCCCTCACAACAATTACAATGAGTGTTTTGGTTTTGGTTTCTACATTTCATTAGCTTAGTAAAACAGGTATCACAACTAGATCAACAAAAATTGTAAATAATGCACTAAAACTGTATATTTTATAAATAAATTAATATAGTTTTTATCAACGAAGTCGCGACAGTTAATTTTGTTGGCAACTTCCGATGGAAGTAACGACAAATAAAGCGTTGTCAAGTTGTTGCAATTCCATTGCTAAAATCGGCAATGGAAAAAAATTCTGTCGTTAAAACTTCCCCACAATTTATATTACAACAAAAAATTTTGTCGGCTATTCCATCGCGATTCTTGATTGCCAACGGAATCTGGCTGTTGGCGACGGAATTTTCCGTCGCTGAATGCGGGATTTCTTGTAGTGTTAGTAGTTATTATGTTTAGTTAATTGACATAAAAAAAATAAAAAACAATTATTATTGAGTTTAATCTTGGTTGAAACGTATAATATAAATTCAATTAGAAACATATTACATTTAGTTTAATTAGTCTAAAATTTAGTAGACTATGATCAATGTTAAAATAATTCATTGCTTAACTAATACGTGGTAGACTTGTATTATAATAAAGGATGTTCAAAAACAATTCTTTTTTTTAAAGTCAAGCTCATACATTAAACCAAACATAAAATGTCAGAAAGTACAAATGAAGAAATTTCCGTGGCACAAAAGGATTTTTCCATACCTGCTCAACACCAAAAGGAAAGATCTTAGCAAGCTGATGAGCAACAAAAATGGGCCCCGTGGCACCCTATTTGTACAGAAGACACAAAAAGCATGAAGAAGGGGACTAAGAATTCTCACTCATCAATTAGTGGCTGAACTGCGACTCATATAGGAGTTCTTATATATTAATTTAACTGCGACTCATAGGAGTTCTTATATATTAATTTAACTGACAATCACTTAAAGGAGTTCTTATAGTTTGTTACTCCCTCCGTCCCAAAAAGATTGACACACTTTCCTTTTTGGGACGTCCCAAAATTAATGAACCTACTATTCTTACTATTTTTAAAAACTACTTTTCACTATTACACCCACTAATTTTACTTATTTTTATTAAACAAATATTATAAATACTAATGAACCCACTGCTTTATGTAACTTTTCTGACACTACCAACAGTAATTTCATGTGTTTACAGTAAAGCATAATATAGTAATACTCCCAATAATGTAAAGTCACTCGGTAGTAATATTTTATGCATTACTCCTAATATTTTATAGCATCTTTCCTCAAGAAGCTGACAAAAAGTAAGCCAACTTTTATATTTTCTTAAAATGTGTGAAAAACGAATAGGCTCAAACAATACGGGTAAGAGGGAGTAATTTTTATTGTTTTTATGAGGGATAATCATGTACATTGGCTCTGATTTAATATGTTTAAAGGTTCATTATAGGAAATTAGTAACTGGTTGTATGAAAAATTTTAATGAAGGTGTTACTTTTTCTTTTGATGGTCCGGATTTCCTCTAAAATGTGCAGGCCGGATTCAAATGGGTACGATTAGATTTTTCAAATAAAATTATTATTTTTGACTTTTTTTTATTAACTTCTTTATGAATTTTTTGGATTTTATTGAAAAATTTAAACGTTTTTACAAGATATTTTGAAAATTTTAAAATTTTATTTAAGATTTTTTCAATTTTATAAAAGATTTGGATAAGATATGTGTTTACGACATTTTTATTTAAAATTTTCAAAAAATCTAATAAAATCCCAAATTATTGGGTTTTTGTTTAGATTGGATCCAAATCGGATTGGACTTAAATTCGGAATTTTTTCAAAAGATATATGATCTTAATCTATCCAATTTTTGCTAAATCGAGCCTAAATTCTTGGACATGAATTTGGATTTTTTTTTTCAAATCGGCCCAAATATGATTTTTTGTGAAATCTATATGTGGTTACTTTTTTTTATTTGAAATAAAACTCCACTTTTTATTGCAAATCATTATGAATTACATCGATTAAGAAGAGTGGCGTTAGTTCCCACTCTTTTGGATCAGACATAGAACTAGCTTCTCTAGCAATCGTATGAGCCGCTACATTCGCTGATCGCCTAACAAAAGACACACTACAAGACCTCAAGTCCTTCAACAAAGTATCACAATCTGATATTAAACCGCCGAAATAGGATCGATCCACACCTTTTCGTCTCTTCATAGCCTGCACCACCGTTAAAGAATCTAGCTCGAAACAGACATTGCTAAAATTTCTCCTTTTGGTCCATGACAGTGCCTCCCTGAAAGCTAGAACTTCTGCTATTTTTGGATCGTTTATCTCTGCAAACTTACCCCCATAACCTGCTAGAAATCTCCCATGGTCGTCTCTGATCAAACAACCAAACCATTATCAGCTTTCACCTGTGCCTTCTTCCACTCAGATAAGAGAGACATAGCCCCATTCACCACCTGTACTGGAGTTTGTGATCGCTTCTGCCAAACCACCAAGTTTCTATGCGCCCATATGTTCCATGCTACCATACACAATTTCTCAATCTCTCGATGTGTGTGTGAATTAAAGAAATTAAGCAACCACTGTATAACCGTACCACCTACCGCATGAGAAACATTAACGTTAACCAGCTCCCAACATTGTTTTGAAAAAGAGCAGAAATAAACCACATGCTCTAAGCACTCCTCAGAAGCCTTACAAACTGGACAAATATTATCCACCTCTAATTTCCTCCTTTGAAGATTAGCAAGTGTTGGAAGACAATCTTGCACTAACCTCCACATGAAATTCTTTACTTTTGCAGGTATAAGCAACGACCACAGCTTCATCCAATCAAACCCAACTGCATTTTCTGAAAACTGTACTTGCATCTGACACAAACTTCTATACCCACTCTTAACAGTGTATATTCCTTTTTCGTCCTTTATCCAAATCCAAGAATCTTGCCCCAGTTCCATGCTCAAGGGTATTCGAAGAATCTTTGCTGCATCCTCTTCGTTGAAGATAGCTTTTACAATGTCATGATCCCACTCCTTGAAACCCGTTCGAAAGAGACTGCTCACTGTTGCATCCTGTAATTCTGGGCTCATTTCAGTTGTCACTCGAGCATTGCAGTCATCTGGAATCCAAGGATCCCTCCACAAGTTTATAGTTTCTCCACTACCTACCTTCCGTCTACTACCTAATGCCAACAGATCTTTTGCCTCCATTATACTTCTCCAAGTGAAACTAGGATTTCCACCTAGCCCCGCCTCACTGAAAGAGGATGAAGGGTAATACCTAGCTTGCAAAAGTCTTGCTATCAAGGAGTGCTTCTCTGTTTGCAGGCGCCAAGCCTGTTTGCCCAGCATCGCTAAGTTGAACTCTCTAATCTTCCTGAACCCCATTCCACCATATTTTTTTGGATAACAAAGCTTATCCCAGCACATCCATCTGATTCCCCTATTATTATCCATGTTTGACAGCCACCAGAATTTGTTCATTAGGATTTTTATCTCTTCACATAACGATTTTGGCAGCAAGAATACACTCATCACATACGAAGGGATTGCTTGTATGACCGACTTTATGAGAATCTCCTTTCCCCCTCTCGACAAAATCTTCCCTTTCCACCCCTGCATACGGTTCCATATCTTTTCTTTAACGTATTTAAACACCTCTATTTTATTTTTACCTACATAACTCGGTAATCCCAAATAGAACGAGGACTCCCTATTGATAGAAACCTGTAAAGTTTGGTTAACCGCCTCCACCATGGACCTCGCTGTATTGTTACTAAAATGGATGCAAGACTTCTGGAAATTCACTTGCTGGCCCGTAGCTTTCTCATACTGCCTTAAGCATTCTTTAATACACTCTGCTTCTTCAACCGTTGCTCGAAAAAACAAATACGCATCGTCCGCAAAGAACAAATGGGAAATCGTTGGGGCATTCCTTGCAATTCTACACCCATGCAGCAAACCATCTGTCTCTTTTTTCCTTATTATTGCTGAAAGACCCTCTGCACAAAGAAGGAATAGATAGGGCGATATGGGATCGCCTTGTCTCAGCCCCCTTTCCGGAATTATAGGTCCCAATTCCTTCCCTGACACAAGAAAACTATACTTGACAGTGGTCATACATAACAGAATCCAGTCAATCCATTTATTTGTGAACCCCATTCTTCCCATTATATCTCGTATGAACTTCCACTCCACCCTATCATATGCTTTACTCATATCCATCTTTAAAGCTGAAAAACCAACTTTTCCTTGCGTTTTCCTTTTCATCCAGTGATTTACCTCAAACGCTGCAATCACGTTATCTGTTATTAACCTTCCCGGGATGAATGCGCTTTGGATCTCAGATATGATACATGGCATCAGTGTTTTCATCCTGTTTGCAAGCATTTTGGATATAATTTTACTTACCACATTACATAGCGATATGGGCCTTAAGTCAGTAATGCGTTCAGGTTGGCTCTTCTTTGGTATAAGCACTACTAGAGTATCATTAAAATGATGAGGCATTGATCCAGTAGCCAAAATTTTCAAGCACAAGTCCACCACATCGTTCCCAACAATATTCCAAAACCGTTGATAAAACGCAGGATTCATGCCATCTGGGCCTGGACTTTTGTCCGGATGCATAGCAAACAAAGCTTCTTTAACTTCTTCCCCTGTGAAATCCTGAGCTAACTGAGCATTTTGCTGAGAGCTGATACAAGGTTGAATACAATTTAACACCTCCCGACTATCACTGCCTCCTGTCTTGAATAAACCACTATAATAATCTTCAACCAGATGGTTCAAACCATTAGACCAATTCCTCCACACCCCTTCATCATCCCTCAACTGCTGGATAGAGTTTTTCTTTTTCCTTGCTGATGCGTATGCATGGAAGTACTTTGAATTGCTATCCCCTGCCTGCAACCAATGTTGTTTCGCCCTTTGCTTCCAAAAGTCCTCCTGTTGAGCTAGGATCCTTGAGTACTCATTCATTGCTTCCTCATAACATTGCATGGAGAAAGCATCCGTGTAGCCCTTAAATTTATCAATCCTTTGTCTACATTGTTTTATCTTGTCTTTGAACTGGTCCCCTACTCTTCTACCCCATTTGCTCAACTCCTTCGCACACTCATGTGTCTTCTGGAAAATATCCTTCCCCTCATTATTCTTCCAACATTCCTCAACAATTCGACCACAGCCCTCTTCCCTTAACCACGCATTTTCAAAACGAAAACGAAAACCACCCTGTACAGGCCTCCAAATACAAATTTGCAAATATAAAGCTGAATGATCTGAAGTTGGAGAAACAAGGTTTCTAACCTTACTAACAGGGAAATGACCTCTCCAAGCATCATTGACACAAACTCGATCAAGGCGTTCTTCAACCCAATTTACTGTCCCACGACCTTTTTCCCAAGTAAACTGATGTCCTTCCATATCTAAATCTGAAATCTCGCAGTCAAATAAAGCATCACGGAACCCATTTAAACACCAACTCGGATGAGATAATCTTCCTTTCTTCTCACTAACTCGTAGCATATCATTAAAGTCTCCTATTACAGCCCATGGCAGTGATGATTGACTTGCTAAGTTTCTCAGTAAACTCCATGACTCCCTACGCCTCGTACGCTCTGGGCATCCATAAAAACAAGTTAATCTCCACTTTGATGTATTCTCCATATTTATCACAGTGTCAATATGATTCTGCGAGTAACTTTTGATTTCAACCATATTCGATTGTTTCCAAAACAAAGCTAAACCACCCCCATGTCCTGGTCCAGATACCGTAAACAGACCTTCGTAATTCATCTTTGCCCTGATAGCTTCTACCCTATTTTATCTATCATCGTTTCCATTAAAAATACCAGTGCAGGCCTCTTCATTTGGACTAAGTCCATTAAGACTCGAACTGTACAAGGGTTGGCCAATCCCCTACAGTTCCATGCTAAAGTACTCATTGTGGCGGGCGGGCCTGTACAACAGGACCCGCCAATGCCAAGTTTTTTTGGTTCTGTTCTACTCCAGCATACCCCTCCATATTAAGCCCAATAGTATAGTCTGACTCATGGCCCATTTCAATATCCTTGTCAATCACGCCTTCATTTGTGCGCGCCCTCTTTTGTTTTGAAAAAATTAGTCCTGCATTTAAATCTTCCTTATCTCTTCCCTCAACAAACTCATCTTCCTGTAATCCGTTATGATTCCTTAAATCTCGCTGATTTTCCCTCGTCTCACGCACGTCTGTTACACCCTTTCCTTGTATCGACATTTCTTGCAGAGCTTCATTGACAACCTCTGTCATCCTGGACTCAATCTTCTTACCTTCTGAGGTTCTCAACCATTGATTTGACCCCGAACTCTGTTGTTTCATCATTGGAGCTCTCAGAGAGCCATCATATTTTCTGGGACCTAGATGCCCATCCTCATCAAACATTTTCTCGCAGAACTTCTCCGAGTGCCCTATGTGTCCACAGTAAAAACAAAACGATGGCAAACGCTCATATTTGAATTTTATCCACATCCAATCACCTCCTGCTTTCTTGATTCTCATTTGGCTTTTAAGTGCTTTATTCACATTAATATCCACCTTGATCCTAACGTAATTCCTCCACAGCCCTTGAAAGTTCTTCGGATCTGACCTCACATACTTACCCACAAAATTACCAACAGACTGAAGAATGAACTCAGAAATAAATCCTATAGGAAGGTCATAGACTTGCACCCAAATGTAGAGATCAGTCAGTTTAATCTCTGTTAACTGCTCACCTATTTCCAGTTTCTTCACCACCAATGCTTGATTATTGAATGTCCATGGTCCATCATCCAGAACTCTCTGCAAATCCAATTCATGAAAGAACTTAAAAAGGAACAGATTTGGGATGCTCGTTTCCTCCATAAAAACCCCTTTAACCGGCTTCCATATTGATGAGAGAGTGTCCCTCATAGCAGCAAAATTCACCTTTCGATCTGTTAAAAGACTCCCAACCACACACATAGCGTAACCATCATTTGGATTGTTTTCTGGAACATCTTCTAAAATCAGCCCTTCAAAATCTTCATCATTCACTGACAGATTCGAATGTTCCTCCATGATACCTTTGGCCTTCGATGAACTAGCCATACCACTCTTAGACCTCCAAAAACTTGTTAAGAGGACTAAAAACGAGATAAATAAAAAGGATAACAAAAAACTCACGTCAAAAGACGAGACAGAGAAAACACGTCATAGAGACGAGACTGTATTCTTCTATATGTGGTTACTTAAGACTGCCGACTAAATTGAATTTTTGCACATCTAGTTTTTAGAATTTTTTGTGAATTAGATGGGACTGATTTTTTTTATTCGAATTTTTTGATGCATCTTTTACATTTAGTACTACCGGAGCTAGCTCACTAATACAAATTCTCTAAGAACAAGTCCAAGTTCAATATTATTTCCATGTTAATATTGTAAATATTACTAAGAGGGGGGTCTTCTTAGTTTAAGATAATGTGTTGTATATCAATTTTCATAATAGTCCTTCCTAGTACTTGTTTTTTTATTATTTTAAAAATAATTTTGAATTTTGACTATGTACAAATAAAGGGGAAAATAAATATTTTTTGGATAAAAATAATATAACTAATATTTAAGGATTATAAATAAAAAATTAGTTACGTAATTTAATTTTTTAAAGTAATTCTTAGGAAATTGTTTTATACTGAATTTCTCAAAATTTTATATGATCGACTTATTTAGCTTAGAAGACTTGTTAGACTTGAAATTGTTTGCTCTTGTATTACAAGATTAAATTAGAAAGAAACTAAAATTAATTATGGTCTTTGAAAGGGTAACTGAATCTGGTGAGGGGCAAACCAACAATTTTGTTTCTTCTGTCATGCTATCAATATGGAATCCTTCTCAAAAAATAATATGCAACGGTATTTAAAATACTGTAATGGTTATTGGCAAATAATAACTTAAACTGAAAACAAAACCAATACTTGAATGTATAATGACAATAATAAATAAAATCACTTGGTACTTCAATTATCACCTTCTATCTAACAAATTTTTATTTGCTTTGCATAAAATGCCTCTCAGCAGATAAGTTCTCAATCCGTGCAAGGAGTTGCTATTAACTTCTAGAGTTTGAGCTCACAGGCACCCAGGCATAGGCTTTTGAACTGGGTCGGGCCAATGGGTGACTTATCCTCGCAGCACTTGAATCCCAACCAACTAAATAGTCCTGAATCATCAAGCAATGAAAGTACCATTTAAACATAGGATACTTGAATATATAAAACAAAGATATTTTAGTAGTTCATATATCATTGGGACAATCCAATACCCTATTCACATAAATTTATAATATTCTACTCTATTTAAGATTCAATAATTTTTAAATTTATCCAAAATTCCAAAAGATATAATTAAATCATGTAATATACACAAACACACTTTATATGACATAATAACTTTGATCAACAATAAAAACCAACTAGATTGTAAATTTTTTGTTCCTACAAGAACTCACATCCTTTTTTTCATGCAAAACAACTCTTGTTGCCAATAAATAAAATAGAAACTCAAAAATTAAAGACAAAGTTGTGTAAATAACTAAAAATATTAGTAATAACCATATCAATATTAATTCTAAAATGATCAATCATAGTAGAAAACATACATCTCTTTGAATTTTGATAAAAGAACATTTTACATGATAAATGTGGAAGATATGAATGGGCAATTTGAAGAACAAACATCTCTAATTTTGAATGGCGTCTAGGGAGAAACAAAGTTTGTAACACATATATTTATACGTACAAATTTAGTCTGTTTCAATCACGTAACTGACAGAAAAGTATATTATGTATGAACGATTAGAACATTCAAGATAAAGAGTTATCAGAGTAAACACTGTCCAGAACATTCTAGATAGCCTGCCAACATATATATTTAATTAAATTTATATGTTAATTTAAAAATTGAAAACCTTCTACTTTTGCTTTAAAAGTTAATAGAAAAATTATTTTGATGATGTAAAACCTTCAACTTGAATGATGCCAACACGAACTTCTTTTATTTTTTAAAAGTATGATGGGAAAATTTTATTTTTAAAGATTAACATATGTTTAAGAAAAAGACATATTAAATCTTATTATAAATTATAAAACTATAAAATAATGCTAATAATGAGAAATAATTTATTTATTAAAATAGATGTGATTGAAATCTTTTAATATATTGACAAAAAATATTATCAATCGCCAAAAAAGTTAATTATAAATTTTTTTTTTAATAAGAATAGTAAAGAGTTTAATTGTTAGATCTTAAAAAAAATTTCTAAATGATTAAAATTTTCCTACAACAAATAAATATGAATATGAATGAATAGTGTAACTATATAAAAAAATAATTTTGAATGACATATAATTATATTTAGTAAAAGAATGTCAAATTTGATAGAAAACATTATCCCTAAAATAAGTTTAAACCCTTTAAAAGAAGATTTTAAAAGGTTATGATAATAATATTAATTTTAAAATACACTACAAAAAATAGGAAATTTTAATAGTGTGAAATTATAAACATAACAATCGAAAATTGAAAATGTGATATTAAATTTACCCTAAAATGATTATTAAGTTTAATAATTCAAATATATAAAAAAATATTTACCTTTTTAATTTTATATAATACTATTAGCATAAATGAATAACTAATTTGGGAAAAAATATAGAGTCAAGATTTCCAAAGTTATTTTCTAATAGAGAGGAGGGCTATGTTTTTGGTTGGTACATTGAAATTAATGATTTTGTGTTTTAAAGTATGCTTCCAGTTATTTTGCTCAAAATTCTGTTCCTTATCTAATTAAATTGTGCTTAAAGTTATTTAGGAAAAATGAAAAAGGAACCTGCTCTGAGTTTCTAGTGCTATTATCGTGGTCCTATATTTATTTATTTTAAGGAAGTACGTGGGTCTTAGCACTGCTTGTGTTTATGTATGCTACACCCTAATCTTATTATTTATATATGCAAGTTAAACTGATCATGTAAAAAGTTACTGTATAAAGATTCGAGTAAATAACTAGATTGATAAATGTACAGTGGGCTAGACTAATGAACTTATAGGTATATATTTAATAAATTGCCAAAATTCTAAACGGGTTGGGTTGAGTTAAAAAAATCCAAACCCATACCCAACCCATTAATACCGGGTTAAAATATTTTTAACCCAACCTTACTTTCATTTGAAATTAATCGGGTTGGGTCGGCCGAATATAAGGTCAGTTTGGGTCGGGTTGGTCAGTTTCGCCAACCCGTGTACACCCCTGTTATGAACGAAGCAATGGTGCTTTTTTAAGCTGAGGAATTTGACACCTTAGGCTTCTTGTCATGGGTGGAAAAAAAAACCTGGTCAATCTTATTCTGAACTCTCAAGTGGGTCAGTCTCAGGATCTCACCATACATTTTACCGGCAAAAAAATAAAAGAAAAGCAAAAAATATAAAAAATAGAAAGAAGAAAGAAAGAAAATAAATAAATAAACATGGTGTTACAATGCAGTTTGTTGTTCATTTGCTACATACCTCGAAAATAATCCCGAAATTGTTTCTGAATACCACGTGGCATCGATTGGTTTATGGGATTCATATTAACACATGAGGGACCCATCACATCATTGAAAAGATAACCAATTATATGATGACAACTCAACATTCGGGAATGATTTTGGGAACGCTTTCAGAAACTCTAGCATTTCTCATATTCTAATTGAGAGCCTATTTGGCTACGGCTTAAAAATCGGACTCAAAGCCATTTTTTACTTTAAATTAAAAAAATGTTTGTTTGTGTAATTTGTAAGAAATTGACTTAATTTGAAAACACAACTTAAAATCGAAAGTTGGTAGAAGATATTTTTTTGAATGACTTATTTTATTTTTAGAATTTGGAGTATTAAAGCCCCGCCAAAGATACTTATTTTTTTGTGGAAGTTTGAAAATGGTATTATTGCATCGAATTTTTTTTTTGAGAAATAGGCTAAACAATTTGGATATACATATGAATTTTGGTAGATGCAATCAAGCAATTGATAGCCAACATCATATTTTTTGGACAATCAGTTTTGCTAATAATGCATGGCAACATTTATTTAATTGGTGGGGCTTCAAAGTTGATTGCTCAAATTTGAATATAAAAGAAGTGTGGAGTTGGATCAACTGAATTAAAAGCCAGGCCATAAAAATAGGATGGAGCATTGCAATAGTTTCAACAATGTGATCAATATGGTTATGCATGATTTTAAGTGTTTAAAGGGATGAAAATTACTAATAAAGTGTTAGATTTTCTGGTTCGAAAGAGAGCCAAGAAATGGTGTAAGGTCATTGGACTCTACAAAGAGGAGGATGATTGTATTTGGGATATGAATCCTGTAGGAGCCATTATTAAACTTCAATGCCAGTGAAAGAAAATTTATAGAAATCAAGTAAGACTTAGTGGGGGTTTGTAAATGGTTCTTTTTCTTTAATTAATAGGGAAAAGCAGTTAGCAGGAGTTGGTCATTTACTAAAGGATGGAGAGGGAAATCTAGTGTACATGTTCTCGGGACCTGCTCAAGCTTCTTGTGCTTATGAGGCTAAAAAAAAGCATTAGTTTTGATGTTACAAGCCTTATGGAGTAGTCCATGCAGGCTATATAGAGTTAGTTAATAAGGTGGTAAGGTTATTAGCAGGAGGGAAAGAGTACTTGATGGAAAATTATTTGTTAAGATTTTTGTTATTAAATCTTAACATTATTGAAGTAAAGTATATAAGTGAAGCTTTAATAATGGGAGTTAGCAAAAGATGGGGCTTTGAGACCACAAATTTTGAGTTCATGGTGTTATCTGGGCCGTGACTAAGCCCGCTTTGAATTGTGAAAACTTTTGCAAATGGTGGATTTAGCTGAGCCATTAGAAAGTTCAGGTTATTATTAGAGGCGTAGGAAAAGAATGGTTAGGTGGGAGAATATAAACTATAGTTTTTTTGTTATCAAAAGTATTAAACACAAACATAATTCTGTTATTTATTCAAAGCTTAATTCTTTTATTAAGTTATTGCCGAAAATTTTATTTTAAAAGGTTGACATATGTTTAACAAAAAAATTTATTGTATAAAAATATAAAATACTTCTAATGATGAGAAATTATTTAATTATTAAAATAAATGTGAGTGAAATCTTTTAATGTATTGATAAAAAAATATTATCAATTATTGAAAAAAGAAGTTATTTTTTAATATTTTTTAATGAGTACAGAGTTCATTTGTTAAATCTTAACAATATTCTCTAAATAGTTAAAATTTTCGAACAACAAATAAATTTGAATAGTAATGAATAAGGTAATTAGATAAAAAAAATGTAATTTCTAGTGACAAGTTATTGTATTATATTTAATAAAAGAGTGTGAAAGTTAATATAAAAAAATAAAAGTAAAATAAGTCTAAACCGTTTTAAAGAAGATTTAAAAAAACTATCATAATAATGTTAATTAACAATACACTAAAAATATAGAAAATTATTATATTGTGAAATTATAAACATAACAATCGAAACCTGATAATGTAACCATAAAATGATTATTAAATTTAGTAATACAAACATCTAAACTATATTTACCTATTTAATTGTTAAATAATACTATTTTCTTACTCATAATTCCAAATATATGATAATGTTAATAAAATTATCTTTTAAAGATAATGATAATTAAACTAGAATAAAAAAGTATAACTAAGAAAAGAAAAATGTTAATATGTCTTAAATATTGAAGACTTGTCAATATAACATTTTATCTCTATATTCTTTTCTTGTATTAATATTATTATTTTTGCCTATTTTTTATTTTTTCTATTTAATAATATTTTAACTTGTGATTTTTGAATCACCGCATAAATATGTCAACTGTGAGTTTCTTTTACATTTTATTGTGCCCAAAATTTGTAATGGGCTTAATTTTAGGCCCATAGAAGTGGGGGCCTGTTAAGTTATTTGGTAGGCCGGTGCCATTTTGGAGGGAAGCTGCGCAGGTGCCATTTTGGAGGAAAGCAGCCGAATGGATAAGGATTATCTTCTAATTTTTAGGGGATGCGAATTGAGTCCTTTTAATGGTCTGTTTCAATTAAAGACACGTTCCTAGCATGATAAGTATTGAATATTTGTGATATATACATGGAGTTATTATAGGAGTGGGATTTGGGAGTTCTACTTCGAATAGGACTCTACTAGGTGGCTAGCTAAATTAGAGATAAGTAATATATCTGATTAAAACTCTCTTATTTTATGGCTTAATCAACAAGAAAAGGATTCCTAACCTAAAAGAACTACATTAGGGCTTGATTCCTATAAATAGGATATGTAGGCAATTAGCGAGGGGTTCTATTTTTTACTTTTTTCGATACACAAGGCACGTGTACCCTGAGTAATCACATTATGGGCATATTTGGCCGGAGATCTTTGCCATTGCTATCCAGTGACCTTGCTAATCCAGCCCTTTAAACACTAAACACCATTATCAGGTTCAGCTATCCTGTTTTGTTACAGCTGTTCGGTTTGTTTAATTATCCGAAAACTAAGGATAATTTCTGTTATTCCAGCGAGGCTTTCTTGGGGTATTGTGTGAAATTTTTGCACAACATTTTTGGCGCTAGAAGGAGGGGCTTTCTCTCCTAAAAAATCAGTTGGTGAATCAATGTCGGAAAATTCCGAACCTGTTCGAACGCCGAGCAGCGAGGATGGTAGGCGTAATGCCAATACTGATGGTGAAGTAACTGCTAAGGATATCCTTAACCATCTTCAAGCTATGAATGGTAGGATTGACCAGTTGGAAAAGAATTCATCACGAAAAAAGAAAGGACAAAGAAAGCATAGGTCCTCGGAGAGGTGCTTTAGACGGCGTGCAGTGGCACCAAGAAATTTGGATTTTGGGAGCGAGGAGGAACCTGAGAAGGAGGTTCGAAAAAATAATATCTCTGATGTTGAAATGGATCAGGAAAATCTTGACTTGAAGGAAAAAGGTCCTAGGGATTCCCCAACTAGGAGTGTGAGTGTATTTGATCGAGTCGGGAAGAATCTTAATAGCAAAGTTTTACGGCATGTGTTGGATGGAATGAAGGAGAAGGTGGATGGAAATGACAACCTTGACAAGTCTCAGTCAAGGGGTTCTAAGAGCTATAGGAATGAAAAATCTAAAGATGAGGAGCGGACTCATGACAGGAGGTCTAAGTCCACCAAGCTCCAATCAGCCGTCGGGAGTGAAGAAAGCTTCAGCTCCCAATATAGTTCAGCTCACAAGCAGAATGGAGACTCTAATGGAGACACAGATGAGAGTGATGAATACCTCTTGGATGGAGAGGATGCAAACTATAAGGTGCCTTATTTAAGGAAAGCTCTGGAAAAAATTAAAGCTGAGAAGAGGTCGACATCAGGCCTAGTTGTAGCTTTACCTTTCACTAAAAAGGTCCGAGATTCACCCCTTCCACCTAGATACAGGGGGGTAGGAGATTTGAAGTTTGATGGCACCATGGATCCAGTGGAATATCTCAGCCGTTTTAGCACTGAGATGGAGGTGTATCAAGTCAGGGATCGCACAAAATGCCGGCTATTGGCAGCTACGCTAAGGGATAATGCTCATCAGTGGTTCAAGAGGCTGCCATCTAATTCAATTCATTCCTGGAGGCAAATGAGCGAGTTCTTTGTGACTCAATTTTGGGCTACTGTGGCATTTGCTCCTCCTGCTAACACTTTGGCAAATATCAAGCAACGGGAGAAGGAAACTCTCAGAGAGTATTTTAAGCGTTTTAACGCAGAGGTGCCCAAAGTGAGGAAGGCTACAGATGAAACCTATAAAAATTTTCTGATAGCTGGGATATGGCCTGGAAGTGATTTCTGGAAGGAGCTTCAAAAAGAGGAACCTGTCACGCTGGCTGATTTTTATGCACGAGCTGAAGCTCATAAAGTAGTTGAGGAATCTATGGCTAAATTTAGGTAACAACCCAACTGGTTGGTATGGGAGAAAAAGAAACAGGTCCTACAGTCCCAGGAGAAGGAATGTGGATAGGCGTTCTTCTTACAACAGAGCATCAGCTTCCACCGAAAGGGAAGCTGGTCGAAAGGAAAGGACAGCGCCTCTAACTGTGAATGCAACTGGTTCAAGGAGGTCTGTGGAATATAAGCCCCCACCCTTGAAGAACTACAATAAATATTCAAAGTATACCCCGTTGGCAGCACCTCTTGAGCACGTGTTTGAGGTTGGGGACAAAGCTGGAATGTTCAGGAAGCTGACTTGTATCGGTCCCCCTAGGAGGAGGGACCTAGGGAAATATTGTACATTTCATGATGCAAATGGACACGAGACAGCTGACTGTCGTCACTTGAAGGATCATGTTGAGGATTTAATCAGGAAGGGATACCTTACGGAGTTTTTGGCATAAGAGGCGAAAAAATATAAAGATGAGAAAGAAAGAAAGGAGGCAGAAAAAACGATACATGATCATACGGCAAGGGAGAATAGAATCCGCACCATAATAAGAGGTCCATATATCGGAGGTACGAGCAGGAACTCTATGAAAAACTTTGCACGGGAGGCTAGAGGAGCTCCCCTCACTAATGTCTTCCACCTAGCTGAAAGGCCCCCAAAGCTATTTAAGGGGGAAGCTGAAGACATCACCTTTACTGAAGAGGATGTTAAACATGTACATCATCCACATAATGATGCCCTCGTGGTCATGTTCTCCATTGGGGGGGATGAATGTACATCGGATCTTAGTGAATAATGGAAGCTCATGCAATATAATAGCTTATGACACCTATCAGAAAATGGGACTCCTGGATAAGGAGATGTTCCCCTCGTACGACGACTTATATGGATTTACTGGAGGTCCAGTTCAGAATGTAGGATGAGTGAAGCTCCCAATCATGATGGGGAATGAACCTTATGTTGCAACTCAAGTTGCAGAGTTTACGGTAGTGAATGAAGACATATCTTATAATGCTATCATGGGTAGGCCTTTCTTGAAGGAGATGCGTGTGGTGACTTCTATCTACCATCTCTCGATGAAATTTCCAACTCCGAATGGGATTGGGTGCCTACGAGGATGTCGGTCAGATTCACGGGAATGTTACGGTAAAGCCTTGCGTACTGCTGAGCAGGCTTCAAAACATTTGTTATTGGTAGATGGTGGAACAACTGACAACTGTTATCGTTATCTTGGACTCCCAAATACTTCGGTTGAAGAGTCTTCTCAACAGAAAGGAGGGGTATGTGAGAAAGAATCATGCAATGCGATTATGATTGTGCAACATCCAGATGAAGACCCTTACGTGAATGTAGCTTCTTTTTAGGGGTAGGTACTGGAAGTGAGGTGCTCATGCTTGAGGCAACTCAACTAAAAAATGGAAACGGCAATAATGATTTTGTTGAAGGCATCATGGAAGAAGTCAATGATAGTTACTTTGAAGAGGTGGAAATTTTAGAGCAGTCGCAGGTAGAGGTACCTGAATCTGCCCAGGTGGAGGATAAAGGGAACCTAGTAGAAATTGATTTGGATCCTAGGATGCCCGAATCCAAAGAAAAGGCTCGTGCTGCAGGAGACACTGTATCTTTTATGGTGGATAATACCGATTCTAGCAAGGAGCCAAAAGTTGGAAAATAGCTGGATCTGAACATGAGGGAGGCTCTGATGAATTTCCTTAGAAAAAATGTAGATGTATTTGCTTGGGATCATTCAGACATGATTGGGATAGACCCAAAGGTAATGTGTCATCGTCTTAATATTGATCCAGAAGCGAAAATGGTAAGGCAGAAAAGAAGGGCAATAGGTGGTGAAAGAGCTTCTTCTTTGAGAGAAGAGGTGGACAGATTATTGGCAGCTGGTCTGGTGAGGGAGTCTTTTTACCCTATGTGGTTGGCAAATCCGGTGCTGGTTAAAAAGCCCAATGGAAAGTGGCGTACATGTGTGGATTTTACAGACTTGAATAAGGCGTGCCCAAAATATAGCTTCCCGCTTCCTCGTATTGACCAGCTGGTGGATGCAACTGCTGGGCATGCTCTGCTGAGCTTTATGAACGCATATTCAGGATATAATCAGATTCCTATGTATGGCTTGGACCAAGAACACATCTTATATGACATAATAACTTTGATCAACAATAAAGACCAACTAGATTGTAAATTTTTTGTTCCTACAAGAACTCACATCCTTTTTTTTCTTGCAAAACAACTCTTGTTGCCAATAAATAAAATAGAAACTCAAAAATTAAAGACAAAGTTGTGTAAATAACTAAAAATATTAGTAAAACCATATCAAGCTGTTATATGCAATATATATTTTTAATTGAATTGCTCTATACCTTGGTAATGTGAAGGACTGTATGAATTATATTAATTCTAAGTGGATCAATCATAGTAGAAAACATACATCTCTTTGAATTTTGATAAAAGAACATTTTACATGATAAATATTGAAGATATGAATTGGCAATTTGAAGAACAAACATCTCTAATTGTGAATGGTGTCTAGGGAGAAACAAAGTTTGTAACACATATATCTATACGTACAAATTTAGTCCGTTAATTGACAAAAAAGTATATTATGTATGAACGATTAGAACATTCGAGATATATCGAGTTATCGAGTAAACACTGTCCAGAACATTCTAGATAGCCTGCCAACATATATATTTAAGTAAATTTATATGTTAATTTAAAAATTGAAAACCCTCTACTTTTTCTTTAAAAGTTAATAGAAATTTTATTTTGATGATGTAAAACCTTCAACTTGAATGATGCCAACATGAACTTCTTTTATTTATTAAAAGTATGATGGGAAAATTTTATTTTTAAAGATTAACATATGTTTAACAAAAAGACATATTAAATCTTATTATTTTATATAATAAGAAAACTATAAAATAATGCTAATAATGAGAAATAATTTATTTATTAAAATAGATGTGATTGAAATCTTTTAATATATTGACAAAAAATATTATCAATCGCCAAAAAAAATTAATTATAATTTTTTTTAATAAGAATAGTAAAGAGTTTAATTGTTAGATCTTAACAAAATTTTCTAAATGATTAAAATTTTCCTACAACAAATAAATATGAATATGAATGAATAGTGTAATTAGATAAAAAATAATAATTTTGAATGACATATTATTATATTTATTAAAAGAGTGTCAATTTGATAGAAAACATTATCCCTAAAATAAGTTTAAACCGTTTAAAAGAAGATTTTAAAAGGTTATGATAATAATATTAATTTTAAAATACACTACAAAAAATAGGAAATTTTAATAGTGTGAAATTATAAACATAACAATCGAAAATTTATAACGTAATATTAAATTTACCCTAAAGTGATTATTAAGTTTAATAATACAAATATATAAAAAATATTTACCTTATTAATTTTGTATAATACTATTAGCATAAATGAATAACTGATTTGGGAAAAAATATAGAGTAAAGATTTCCAAAGTTATTTTCTAGCCATGAACTGGTTGAGCCGGTTGAGGAGATCTCTTTACACCTCAACTACCTCGAAAAGGTCGTAAAGATAGTAACAAAATTGCCAACTGAGCTTCGTGAGGATCTCATCCAGACACTAAGAGAGTTTGTGGACATTTTTGCCTGGACTCCCAAAGATATGCCAGGAATTCAAATAACCAACGATGTTGAAGCACCCAATGCAAACTTTAAGTGCTTCGTTCGATGGATGGCTGAATCATACATCAAGGATGCACTCTCAGCCAACCCAACTCTGTATCTCGATTTACTAGAACAGTTTTGGAGATCTGCTACTGTGGAGGTCGTGGACCTAGAGAATGCAATAACTTCATACATAATCTACTGGTTAGCCAATCCATTCCTAATATGACATCAAATTCCCCTAACTGAAAAGGAATCAGATCCACTCGAAAGTTAATTCCTTCTAGCTCTAAGCTACAATTTGTACATACTTGATTAACTGGAATTACTTCCTTGTTTACGATTGTTGCTAGGAAAGACTCTTTTAAGGGTTCAGGAGGGCTATGTTTTTGGTTGGTACTTTGAAATTAATGATTTTGTGTTTTAAAGTATGCTTCCAGTTATTTTGCTCAAAATTCTGTTCCTTATCTAATTAAATTGTGCTTAAAGTTATTTAGGAAAAATGAAAAAGGAACCTGCTCTGAGTTTCTAGTGCTATTATCGTGGTCCTATTTTTATTTATTTTAAGGAAGTACGTGGGTCTTAGCACTGCTTTTGTTTATGTATGCTGCACGCTAATCTTATTATTGATATATGCAAGTTAAACTGATCATGTAAAAAGTTACTGTATGAAGATTCGAGTAAACCTAATAATGGCTAGACTAATGAACTTATAGGTATATATTTAATAAATTTTCAAAATTCAAAACGGGTTGGGTTGGGTTGAGTTAAAAAAATCCAAACCCATACCCAACCCATTAATACCGGGTTGAAATATTTTTAACCCAACCTTACTTTCGTTTGAAATTAATCAGGTTGGGTCGGCCGAATATAAGGTCAGTTTGGGTCTGGTTGGTCAGTTTCGCCAACCTGTGTACACCCCTGTTATGAACGAAGCAATGGTGCTTTTTTAAGCTGAGGAATTTGACGAGAAATGAACAACATTTGAAACATGGGCCAAATATTTTGGTTTACTGGGCTTGTTTTTGAAACAGCTTAGGCTTCTTGTCATGCGTGGACCAAAAAACCTGGTCAATCTCATTCTGAACTCTCAAGTCTCAACAAACACTAATACTTTGTAACGAATGGGTCAGTCTCAGGATCTCACCATACATTTTACCGGCAAAAAAATAAAAGAAAAGCAAAAAATATAAAAAATGGAAAGAAGAAAGAAAGAAAATAAATAAATAAACAAGGTGTTACAGTGCAGTTTGTTGTTCATTTGCTACATACCCCGAAAATAATCCCGAAATTGTTTCTGAATACCACGTGGCATCGTTTGGTTTATGGGATTCATATTAACACATGAGGGACCCATCACATCATTGAAAAGATAACCAATCATATGAGGACAACTCAACATTCGGGAATAGTTTTGGGAACGCTTTCAGAAACTCTAGCATTTCTCATATTTTAATTGAGAGCCTATTTGGCTACGACTTAAAAATCGGACTTAAACCCATTTTTTACTTTAAATTAAAAAAATGTTTGTTTGTGTAATTTGTAAGAAATTGACTTAATTTGAAAACACAACTTAAAATCGAAAGTTGGTAGAAGATATTTTTTTGAATGACTTATTTTATTTTTAGAATTTGGAGTATTAAAGCCCCGCCAAAGATACTTATTTTTTTGTGGAAGTTTGAAAATGGTATTATTCCGTCAAAAAACTTTTTGAGAAATAGGCTAAACAATTTGGATATACATATGAATTTTGGTAGATGCAATCAAGCAATTGAAAGCCAACATCATATTTTTTAGACCATCAGTTTTGCTAGGAATGCATGGCAACATTTATTTAAGTGGTGGGGCTTCAAAGTTGATTGCTCAAATTTGAATATAAAAGAAGTGTGGAGTTGGATCAACTGGTTTAAAAGCCAGGCCATAAAAATAGGATGGAGCATTGCAATAGTTTCAACAATGTGATCAATATGGTTATGCATGATTCTAAGTGTTTAAAGGGATGAAAATCACTAATAAAGTGTTAGATTTTCTGGTTCGAAAGAGATCCGTGAAATGGTGTGAGGTCATTGGACTCTACAAAGAGGAGGATGATTGTATTTGGGATATGAATCCTGTAGGAGCCATTCTGAAACTTCAATGCCAGTGAAAGAAAATTAATAGAAATCAAGTCAGACTTAGTGGGGTTTGTAAATGGTTCTTTTTCTTTAATTAATGGGGAAAAGCAGTTAGCAGGAGTTGGTCATTTACTAAAGGATGGAGAGGGAAATCTAGTGTACATGTTCTCGGGACCTGCTCAAGCTTCTTATGCTTATGAGGCTAAAAAAAAGCATTAGTTTTGATGTTACAAGCCTTATGGAGTAGTCCATGGTGTATATAAGTTGAAGTGTACAATATATTCAGGCTATATAGAGTTAGTTAATAAGGTGGTAAGGTTATTAGCAGGAGGGAAAGAGTACTGGATGGAAAATTATTTGTTAAGATTTTTGTTATTGAATCTTAACATTATTGAAGTAAAGTATATAAGTGAAGCTTTAATAATTGGACGGATCAGTTAGCAAAAGATGGGGCTTTGAGACCACAAATTTTGAGTCAATGGTGTTATCTGGACCGTGACTGAAGCCCGCTTTGAATTGTGAAAACTTTTGCAAATGGTGGATTTAGCTGAGCCATTAGAAAGTTCTGGTTATTAGAGGCGTAGGAAACAAAAGGTTAGGTGGAAGAATATAAACTATAGTTTTTTCATTATCAAAAGTATTATTGGCCTAGGAAGTAGTGTGGATACGGCTAAGGGTTATTGAGAAGGCTAATATTAATTATAAGCCTATACATACCTTTATATTCCCTTCGTAGTGCAGTTTCACTCTTCACAATTTTGTAAAAAGGTAAAAAAAAATAGAAATAGAGAAAAGTCCTAGAATGGAGGAAGAGGAAGTGGGAATTGTGGAATTGGTAGATGCAGGAGAAGTGGAAAATGTGGAATTGGTAGATGCTTCTCTGGAGAATGCCAAGAAAAGGATTTGTGAAGGTCAATGTGCATGCATGCTTTTTTGATGAGCCTCTTCCTAATGGAAATCGAACAGGTATTTGGTATGTTATTCGTAATTAGTTGCATGTTCTTTAAGGATCCAGGAAAGAAGGATCAATGAATTCTATGCAATGTTTGTTCGGCTTCGAAGGGCTTTTTTGGAAAACTACACTCAGCTTGTTTGGAGATAGACAATGCAGGAACTTATTGGGAATGGAGGTTTTCAGATGGTGGTGTTATTCCAGAGCACAATTATGTGGTGAATCAGCTTAATTAGAGGAAAGCAGATAGGAACCAGATTTTGGAAATCAAAACAATAAGGAATCGAATGAAATGGCAAGATATCTAGCTCATCATGGTGCGCATACTTGGACTAGAATGATGATCATTGAAGCCCCTTTTGGCAGAATTCGTGAGATCTATGGGACTAGATACTTTGGATGAGCAGTTTGAAGAAATTCCAGAAGATGATTTACAGGCTGAGATTGCAGTGGAGGAAGAAGTAATGGATGTGGAAGATGAACGCTTTCTTTTTTTGTTTTTTTGAATTATAACTGATTTAGTTATTGGGCTATCTAAATTATTGGGTTAGTTATTTGGGGGCCTTTGGGTTAAAAGTCTTTTGGACAAGTGGTTTGTTTCTAGCTATGATTAGTAGTACGGATTGTTGATCTGGATAATTGTAATGGTTGGGCTAGGTCCAATTATCTAAAAATTCTTCTTTTTTTGCTTTCCAAAAAAAAAAATTCAAATTAACAATTTATTAAGTTTAATTTTATTTTTTTCAATTTTAATAATTCATAAATTACTCATAATATAAAAATACCCAATTGATTTAAAATTTTAACTTTTTTTTATCACTTTAAATAATAAATAATAATTTAAATTTAATAGCAATGTGTTTAATTAGACTTGTGAAATTAGGTTAATTAATCTAATCCAATAATAAGATCAGTTTGTAAGATGTATGTTGAGACTCGCCCATCCTTACATACTAGGTGGCTAAATGGCAAGAATGAGGACGTTGAGCATGAGAACGACTGAACAAGGAATAAGAGATTGTATTTGTGGTCAAATAAGCGTACGTCTCATAGCCTATGACGAGGATTTACATAATTTTGATGAAAAAAAAAAACATATTAATGCACAAATCATGTTTTGTTGGCATCCATTTCTTAACTCTTTAAAGAAACTTGAACATATTTCCTTTTTTTAATGAATTTAGACTTCGTTTGGTAAATCTTATTTTTCAGAAATAAATTATTTATTCTGGAAAAAAGAACGTAAATATGTAGTTTTTTCGGAAAAAAGTAACTTATTTCTGCAAGATAACGAATATTAAATTCCCCATACACATTTTTCTCTAAGAAAAAGTATATAAATATGATATTTTTTCCGAAATAAGTAACTTATAAGTTCGATTTAAGATTTGGAAAATGGGACCGTTCCTACTTAGTTTATTTATATTATTTAGCACGTGATCACGTCAAGTGTACGAACATACTTTTTATATAAAGTGTGGTTAACTTCTAAAAGCCCTCGCTTTGCACTTTGAGTTGATGCTCTTGAAGTCTCTTCGAGCCTTGCGGTTTTCGTGTTTAATAACCAGGGTACGGCCATTTTAGTGTTAACGTTGGAGTATAATTCTGATGATGTGGTAATGAAGCTGGTTGTGGTGGGCATAACACTGGCCTGGAGCTCTTGGGCTTTACATCCATTCATCATTGCCATCCTAGTGGCTAAATTGTTGGGCTTATCCGCTTATACATTAATGCTAAATATCTCAAAAAAAATTCAAAAAAAATATTAAATAATACATAACGTTATTTTATTTGTGAGATTTATATAAATGCATGAGGATTTATTCATGGAAAATGCTAGGTTTCCCGAATTTGATTCCAAAAATTTTTCCAAATTACATGTATCATTCCTGATTGCCTATAATTTTAATGGACCCGCCAAGGTCACATCAATGTCACCCCGATTAAAATCATTCATAGTGCCAACTCATTCATGCCAAATCATTCGGGAATTTTGTTTTGGTTCCCAATTCGGATAACAAGCACTACTCTTTATTCATTTATGACAACTTAATAGTAGAGATCTCTAACATTTCTAGTATTAATTTAACTGACAGTCAATAAGAGGACCTCTTATAATTTGTTTTTTTTTGTCATTTTTATGTGGGATAATCATGTACGATGGTTGTCGCATTTAATATGTTTGAAGCTTTATTATACAAAATAATTAACAGGTTTTATGAAAATTTTGAATGAATATATCACTTTTTCTTACGAGTAAATTTAGGAATACAAAATTATGTATAAAAAATTATACAAATTATGTGGTAATGGTAACATGATAAATGAGATGTTTTTATTAATTGACGTACATAATGCACATGAATTCATTACATTTAATTAAATTATAAATATTATATATATATATATATATATATATATATATATATATAACATTTTATAACTCTTTTTTACACAATTTAGTACCTTTACCATTTTCCTTTTCTTATTGCAGGTAATTTAGCTTCATTCTTCCTCCACCCACCCACCCACCCACCCACCCCCATTTTCCTTTGCAATTCTTTTTTCTTTTTCTCACAATTTGCAATTCTTTTTTGCCAAATCAAAATTTGCAATATAAGTTAGAGATAGAACAAAAATACGAAGGGGCCAGACTTTTTATAAAAAAATCGGATTTATCAGATTTTTCAAAATCAGATTGGACCAGTTTTTTCTAAAATGGAGTCGGATTAGACCAGGCCGGATTCTCTAAAATTTCTGGCCGGATTAGATTTTTCCAAACAATTTTAAAATTAATATTTTTTGACTTTTTGTATAACTATTTAATGAATTTTTTTGGATTTTATTAAAAAATTTAACTTTATTCGAGATAATATTGAAAACTTGAAAACTTTATTCAAAATTTTTTCAATTTTATAAAAAGTTGATAAAATATGAGTTCAATTTTTTCAATTCAATTTTATAAAGACGGGACCAGGCTTTTGTACCAATTTCTCAAATTGAATTTTTCCCAAATATATTTTAACTATCTTCTACCATGCTTTCAATAGTCTTTATCACCTTTGCATTTTTCATCTCTCACGTGTTTTGCAGGAAAAACTCCCTGAAAATTAAAGGACTAGACTAATGGAAAAAAGCAAAAAAAAAAAAAAAATTGATTTGGTTCACTTAAATAATCCGTTAAGCATAATACACAATTGGGTAGAATTCTTAAAAATCAAAGAATTAGATTAATAAAAAAAAGTAAAACGTAAATAAATTTGATTAGATTCACATCAATAATGATCTGTTAAGCATAATATAAAATTGTAAAATTGACAACTTGTATTAAACATAATAGTCATTAGAAATTATTATACTATATTTCATTGCCGACCTATTACAGGAATATTTAATTTACAATTTCAAGGAAGAGTGAATGATTTCTTTAGATTTTTAGTGATACTCCTTGATGATTAACTCCCTTTTGACAACCATCTTCTGATGTACCACTCTCTGTACATGAGATGTAATTCCGGGGTTCAAACTCCATGTATTCATAATTTACATCTTCATTGTCAGACATCACTCCGTCCAGATCATTTCTAGCAGATATATAAGTTCCTCATCTGGCCAAGGAAGTCACCTCCTCAGGCACAACAAGTTTTGCTCTTGCAACACTTGAATCCCAACAAATCAAATAGTCCTGAATCATCAAGCAAATTTAAACTTAGGATACTTGAATATATAAAACAAAGATATTTAGTAGTACAAATATCACCATCTAACTTAATCATCCGAGTATAATATTCTATGTTCTTTAAAACTCCACTTGTTATTTATTTGTATAGAACTCCAAAAATATAACTAGACCATGTAAAGTACACAAGCACATTTTATATGAACTTTGATCAAAAATAAAAATCAACTGGATTGTAAATTATTTGCTCCTACAACAACTAGATTGTAAATTATTTGCTCCTTTTCTTGCAAAACTTCTCTTGTTTCCCATAAATAAAACAATAGTTTTATTAGTGTTGTGTAAATAACTAAAAAAATTAATAACAATCATACAAAACTGTTAAACAATGTATATTTTTGATTGAATTATATGTAATGTACCTTGGTGATGGGATGGACGGTATCAATTATGGTAGAAATATACATCTCTTTGATAAAAAAAAAACATTATAATAATGTTATGAATGATAAAAGAATATTATAATAAGCTTATGAATATTTTACACTATATATGAGGAAGAAATGAATGGAGGATATGAACAACAAAAATATTTATAAAATTTATGATCTAATTGTGAATGGTTTATGTAGGGAGAGAGTTTGTATATTTATACTAAAAAGTAATCTGTTTCAATCGTGTAACTGACAAAAAAAAGTAGTTTATCGAACATTCTAGAGACATACAGTAAGAGCCCGTTTGGCTTTCATTTAAGCCAAGTCCAGAAAGTTTTAAGTCATTTTTAACATATTTGGGTACCAAATTCTAAAGTGGATTTAAATTTGTTTAAAGCCCATAAGTGAAAAGGTACTTTAAACTTATGACATATCAGTGTCAATTTTTTTTCTTTTAAAATTTTTAAATGTTGATGTGTGAGTTTAATTACAATATATTTTGTCTCTTCATTTTAGTTTATTATATAATAAAAAAAATTAATTTTAAATCAAAAGTGATTTTAAGCCAAAATTTATGAAACACTAAATGAATTTTAAGTAAAATTATCCAAACAGTCATATTTAACTTAAGAATAGAAATTTTACTTTTAACTTAAAGCAAAAATATTGAACTTTAAATCATAAATAACTTATTTTAAACTAATCCAAACGAGGTCTAAGTAACTATCTAGAAGATTCGAGATATATGAAATAAGAGCGTGCTCACATATATCTTTAACTACTTTTATATATTAATTTAAAAATTATAAATCCTCTATTTGTGGTGTAAATTTTATTCATAAAATATACTCAAACTCCTCGTAAGTTTATTAAAAATAAACTTTTTGCGTTACTTTAGCTTTTTTTTTTCTTTTTTCTATTTTCTTTGTTTTAATATGAGAGATCTACAAGAATCAACATATACAAGGATTACATAACAAAAACTGAAAAAGTAAATAAAGGTGAAAATTCCTAAATTAAGAATGGGTTTCTAATGTGTATCTAAGACATATTCAAATAAAGTTGGTTAATTTTAATTGGTTAATTTTTATTGGTTAATATTTTTGTGCATACAAACCATTATTATTATTATTGCAAACAAATCAATCAAAAAATACCAATTTAGCTGGGTACACATTAGAAAAGCCGAATTAAGAAATATTGGTATTAGTTTTATCATTTTTTTTCTCATAAATTTCTTCATTCTTTTTGATTTATTTTTTAATGTTATTTTGTTTATTTAACTACTCACGAATGGAAATATGCAAAATAGAAATTAAAATTTGATTTTATTGGTGTTAAACCTTAAACACAAACATAATTCTGTTATTTATTCAAAGCTTAATTCTTTTATTAAGTTATTGCCGAAAATTTTATTTTAAAAGGTTGACATATGTTTAACAAAAAAATTTATTGTATAAAAATATAAAATACTTCTAATGATGAGAAATTATTTAATTATTAAAATAAATGTGAGTGAAATCTTTTAATGTATTGATAAAAAAATATTATCAATCATTAAAAAAAGAAGTTATTTTTTAATATTTTTTAATGAGTACAGAGTTCATTTGTTAAATCTTAACAATATTCTCTAAATAGTTAAAATTCTCGAACAACAAATAAATTTAAATAGTAATGAATAAGGTAATTAGATAAAAAAATGTAATTTCAAGTGACAAATTATTGTATTATATTTAATAAAAGAGTGTGAAAGTTAATATAAAAAAATAAAAGTAAAATAAGTCTAAACCGTTTTAAAGAAGATTTAAAAAAACTATCATAATAATGTTAATTAACAATACACTAAAAATATAGAAAATTATTATATTGTGAAATTATAAACATAACAATCGAAACCTGATAATGTAACCATAAAATGATTATTAAATTTAGTAATACAAACATCTAAACTATATTTACCTATTTAATTGTTAAATAATACTATTTTCTTACTCATAATTCCAAATATATTATAATGTTAATAAAATTATCTTTTAAAGATAATGATAATTAAACTAGAATAAAAAAGTATAACTAAGAAAAGAAAAATGTTAATATGTCCTGAATATTGAAGACTTGTCAATATAACATTCTATCTCTATATTCTTTTCTTGTATTAATATTATTATTTTTGCCTATTTTTTATTTTTTCTATTTAATAATATTTTAACTTGTGATTTTTGAATCACCGCATAAATATGTCAAGTGTGAGTTTCTTACTTTTTGTTGTGCCCAAAATTTGTAATGGGCTTAATTTTAGGCCCATAGAAGTGGAGGCCTGTTAAGTTATTTTATAGACAGGTGTCATTTTGGAGGGAAGCTGCGCAGGTGCCATTTTGGAGGGAAGCTGCGCAGGTGTACTTACAGGCTCCACCTCTGGTTGCCGAATGGATAAGGATTATCTCCTAATTTTTAGGGGATGCGAATTGAGTCCTTTTAATGGTCTATTTCAATGAAAGACACGTTCCTAGCATGATAAGTATTGAATATTTGTGATATATACATGGAGTTATTATAGGAGTGGGATTTGGGAGTTCTACTTCGAATAGGACTCTACTAGGTGGCTAGCTGAATTAGAGATAAGTAATATATCTGATTAAAACTCTCTTATTTCGTGGCTTAATCAATAAGAAAAGGATTCTTAACCTAAAAGAACTACATTAGGCCTTGATTCCAATAAATAGGATATGTAGGCAATTAGCGAGGGGTTCGATTTTTTACTTTTTTCGATACACAAGGCACGTGTACCCTGAGTAATCACATTCTAGGCATATTTGGCCGGAGATCTTTGCCATTGTTGTCCAGTGACCTTGCTAATCCAGCCCTTTAAACACTAAACACCATTATCAGGTTCAGCTGTCCTGTTTTGTTACAGCTGTTCGGTTTGATTAATTATCCGAAAACCAAGGATAATTTCTGTTATTCCAGCGAGGCTTTCTCGGGGTATTGTGTGAAATTTTTGCACAACATTTTTGGCGCTAGAAGGAGGGGCTTTCTCTCTTAAAAAATCAGTTGGTGAATCAATGTCGGAAAATTCCGAACCTGTTCGAACGCCGAGCGGCGAGGATGGTAGGCGTAATGCCAATCCTGATGGTGAAGTAACTGCTAAGGATATCCTTAACCATCTTCAAGCTATGGATTGTAGGATTGACCAGTTGGAAAAGAATTCATCACGGAAAAAGAAAGGACAAAGAAAGCATAGGTCCTTGGAGAGGCGCTTTAGACGGCGTGAAGTGACACAAAGAAATTTGGATTTTGGGAGCGAGGAGGAACCTGAGAAGGAGGTTCGAAAAAATAATATCTCTAATGTTGAAATGGATCAGGAAAATCTTGACTCGAAGGAAAAAGGTCCTAGGGATTCCCCTACTAGGAGTGTGAGCGTATTTGATTGAGTCGGGAAGAAGCTCAATAGCAAAGATTTACGGCATGTGTTGGATGGAACGAAGGAGAAGGTTGATTGAAATGACAACCTTGACAAGTCTCAGTCAAGGGGTTCTAAGAGCTATAGGAAGGAAAAATCTAAAGATGAGGAGCGGACTCATGACAGGAGGTCTAAGTCCACCAAGCTCCAATCAGCCGTCGAGAGTGAAGACAGCTTCAGCTCCCAAGATAGTTCAGCTCACAAGCAGAATGGAGACTCTAATGGAGACACAGATGAGAGTGATGAACACCTCTTGGATGGAAAGGATGCAAACTATAAGTTGCCTTATTTAAGGAAAGCTCTGGAAAAAATTAAAGCTGAGAAGAGGTCGACATCAGGCCTAGCTGTAGCTTCACCTTTCACTAAAAAGGTCCGAGATTCACCCCTTCCACCTAGATATAGAGGGGTAGGAGATCTGAAGTTTGATGGCACCATGGATCCAGTGGAATATCTCAGCCGTTTTAGCACTGAGATGGAGGTGTATCAAGTCAGGGATCGCACAAAATGCCGGCTATTTGCAGCTACGCTAAGGGATAATGCTCATCAGTGGTTCAAGAGGCTGCCATCTCATTCAATTCATTCCTGGAGGCAAATGAGCGAGCTCTTTGTGACTCAATTTTGGGCTACTACTGGTGGATGCAACTGCTGGGCATGCTCTGCTGAGCTTTATGGACGCATATTCAGGATATAATCAGATTCCTATGTATGGCCCTGTAACGCCCCCAAATCCACCCTGACCGGGGAATCGGGTCGTCACATTGTCTCAATATGATAACGCAATAACAATACCAAATTTTATTACAACGGAGCATAAAATGTCCCGCTCCGCAGGTCCAAGATCGTCTTCACAACATAGTACAATCCAACTTGTTACATCTCGAGATAAAATATTACAAAAGTTCACAACAGTAGAAATATAAAGATTCCATCTGGATCTTTTATTATTGTCGCCATAGCCTTGCGCTTTCCCCTTGCCTCTGTAGCCCTGGCTGGACGTCTCGCCTCTTTCCGTCTTGACAGCTGAACAAATTGTTGTAAAGCAAGAATGAGCAACTATAGTGCCCAGCAAGTTCTCTTCTCGCTCGGTATATAAATATAATAAGGTTTACCGAAATAAATACTCAAAATTTTAATATCAGATATCACAATATGATTTGGCTCAAATTCATCTTGAAAATATCATACTCAAAAGGCTCAAAACTCATCTCAAAATAGAATACTCAAAAGACTCATTACTCATCTCAAAACAGAATACTCGATACTCATTTGATATAACTCTGATAACTCATGATTTAAGAATGAACTGGTCTTCCACCTCTCCGTATCTCGGTGGGGCGATCAACTAACCAACCAAGAATACCGGCCTCCAATGACACCGCACTTCGCCCGATCACGGCTACAATACGATATCAACAATAATATTTATATGTATGAATGCTAGCATCATAATGGTTATAAATTCAACCAAGGCAACAAAGTGCCTAATTATTCTCGGGTCCGTAAAACGGTACACGAGTCTCTCTTTCTCTATAATGGGCCTATTGCCCAAAATTGACCAGTAGAATACAGAATTCCCGAATATTTGGGGTACAGATAACTTGAAATAATTCTCCCAGAAAATATTTACAAATCTGGCAAACTGCCAGTATGACTCGATTTTACCACCAATCCGAACAATGGACTGATGTAAATTCTCAATAATAATAATTTATCGGTTGACACGAACAAAATACCAAACCTTGACAATAAAATCAACTATCTCGAATTTATGAGAATAGTCCTAAGATTGAAGTAATTGGGAGTCGTAATGAACAAATAGTACTTCTCAATATTTATAATACTCAACATTGATGAACGTTTAAATGGAATATTTTTCACTTGATCGACGAATAAAAATCTCTAATAATTATAATTTTTAAACTTCTATCGGTTAGTTCAAACGAGGAACTAACTAACAGATAATCAATAAATAACGGTTGAATTTGTACAATAAATTCAATCGAAAAGAATAAATTTAACTATCTCAGACGAATGAGATTAGTTTCACTGAATCAAAATAATAATCGTCTCGAATTAATGAGATCGACCCGATAGCACCGTGAAGCTATCTGGAAGAGCCTTGAGGAGAGGGGAGTGCCGTCGGCGTACGTTAGGGTGATTCAAGGCATGTACTCCCAAGCTAGTTCGTGCGTTCGGACCCCAGTGGGGGACTCCCGTTTCTTCCCTGTTGAGATGGGGCTCCATCAGGGGTCGGCCCTGAGTCCTTTTCTTTTCGCCCTTATCCTTGATGTCATGACGCGGGGGATTCAAGATGCTGTCCCTTGGTGCATGCTCTTCGCGGATGATATCGTGCTAGTGGCGGAATCGATGAGGGAGGTGAACGACAAATTGGAGCTTTGGAGATCTACTTTGGAGTCCCAAGGGTTACGTTTGAGCCGTTCTAAAACCGAGTATCTCTGGTGTAACTTCAGTGGTGAGGCCAGCGAAGAAGGGGTGGAGGTTAGGATTGAAGACCAGATCGTCCCGCAGACGGACAAGTTCAAGTATTTAGGTTCGATCATTCAGAAGGAAGGTGAGTTTGAAGCCGATGTCTCGCACCGTATCAAGGCGGGGTGGTTAAGGTGGAGGGCAGCGTCAGGGGTGATGTGCGATAAGAAAGTCCCTTTAAAGTTGAAAGGGAAATTCTATAGAGCGGCTATCCGTCCTGCGATGTTATATGGTTCGGAGTGTTGGGCGGAGAAGAAGGCCCTAGTAAGGAAGTTGGAAGCGGCTGAAATGAGGATGCTGCGGTGGTCTTGTGGGCGCACGATGTTGGACAGAATCCCAAATTCGGTGTTTAGGAGCGAGCTCGAAGTGGCGCCTTTTGCTGCGAAACTTAGGGAAGGTAGGTTGAGATGGTTCGGCCACGTCCGTAGGAGGCTGGTTGAAGCCCCAGTGAGGAGGGTCGAGAGTCTTTCGGTTGGTGGGGCGAGGAGGAGAGGCAGGCCGAGGAAGTCGTGGGAAGAGCAGCTCAGGCTGGATTTGAAGGCCTTAGACCTAGATGAGTCCATGCCTGCGGATAGGTCTGCTTGGAGGCGGCGTATCAGAGTGGTGGATTCTCTTTTAGGGTGCGGTTCGGTTGTCGAGAGCCTCAGAATTGGGTTGTCTCGGTTAGCGATTCTGTAGTAGTTCGACTTTAGCGTTCTCACTTTTGCGTTTTTTTAGTGTCTTCTGTTTGCTGGTTTTGCAGTTTCAGGGTTCCTGGCTCGGTGTTGTCTCACTGCAGGATTTTCGTGTGATTGGAGCGCTTCATTTTATGAGTATCATAAATCCTCGCAGATAGGTATGTCCCATGTGGAGAACGCCATGGGCTCAGGTATGGCATTGATCATTTCCGTATCAGCTGGTTACCTTTGTATTTATCACACTCTTTGTTTGTTGTGCACTAAGCCGAGGGTCTACACGGAAACAGCCTCCCCGCTATAAAAGTGGGGGTATGGTCTGCGTACATCCTACCCTCCCCAGACCCTGCTCTGAGCGGGATATACTGGGTATGTTTGGTTTGGTTTTGGTCCCGATCCATTAATATAATATTTAAATATAATAATAAAATATCTCTCGAAGAATTAACGGAAAATAATTCCCGAATAAAATAAATCTCTCTTCGAACTCAGGAATTAAATCTCGAAAATAAATCCTATTTTTAATATCTGGAAATCTAAATTCTTTGCTCAAAATGAAAAATTCAAACATCCATTTTTATTCAATTTAAATCCAAAATAATTATTCTCATTTTAAAAATAATTCATCAAAGAATTCTACTTTTAAGCAACCACATAAATTCTAATTTATTTAAACTCATTAATAACAAATTTAATCTCTAAATTAAATCTGACTCGATCCGGTTATTAAAATAAACCGGAAAATATTAAAAACAGCTTTCCAAAATAAAGTCATATATTATTCTATTTATTCACAAGTATACCCTTTTTATAATAAATCTTTAATTTGTTTTCAAAATCACATAATAATACTTATTTAATTATCCAATTAATAAATATCTAATTTACGTTTTAAAAACTCTAAATAATTCTATTTAATTAATTTAAACAATTAAACCATTTTTCAAAAACAATTTATTACCAACTAATTTAAATACCGAACCAATTAATAAAATCTAGATTTTTAATCGTTCAATTGCTAATATGATAAACTATATCGTTTTATTTTTATTATATCGATTCATTTTAAACGGCAACAGCGGCGCGTGGGGCCCACCTGCCACCACCACCGCCGTTCGCCATTCGCCCCATTCTCTCTCCCGTCTTCTCTCCTTCCCCGTTTTCTCTTCCTCTCCCTGATCTCTCTCTCTCTCTCTCTCTCTCTCCCTCTCTCCCTCTCTCTCTCCCTCTCTCCCTCATCTCTCTGTAATCTCTATGTCTGCCCTGTCTCTAGAACACCACCATCACCATCAATCTCTTTCTCCACCTCTCCTTCTCTCCTGATTTCCATCTCTCTTGTCTCAACCTCTCTTCACTCATCTCTCCTCAGTTTCTTCACGGCAACAACAACCAACACCTCCACCAAGCATTCGACCGATTCAAACCACAAACAATCCATCCTATCTCTCTCTCGATCTCTCTATCACTCTCGATCTTCTCACAGTCTCTCACGGCAACACCGACATCATCTCCGCCTCTACCTCTCTGCACATCTCTCTCCGTCTGCCGCCCCTACTGTTAACCACCATCACCACCACCAATCGGTGGTGGCTGCTTCGACAAGTACCCACAATCGACTATACACAATCGAACACCCCCATCAATCTCTCAATCTCTACTCCGTCCTCTCCCCTTCTACCTCTCCCTTGGACTATATCTCTCTATTTCCAATTACCACATCCAATCTCTCCCTAAACTCTCTCTTCTCTCTTTCTCGACTAAGGTCGAAACCCCCATCCCTCGTCATCTCTTGTTCGAACAGCACAAAACCAACAGCCATAACAATCCAGCTTAACAACAAAATAAAGATAATTATCAATAGTAATACAAAAGAACTCTACCTGTTATTTTACTCAATTTTCTGTATTTATGCGAATGGTTGGTTTCCAAAAACTAAGTCTGGTTTTTGGTTTGCTGAAAAATAGGGACTGTGCTGTGTTTGTGTCTTGATTTAGTAGAGAGGCAGTGTTGTTTTTTATATCACAAAAAGGGTCATCAGATTTTTATAACTGAAAAACACACTGTATAATGTTGATAAATTAAAAAAATTTAAAAGGCTAAATCATGGAAACAAAATCATTGTAAAATGTTTAGTGGACATAATGCCTAATCATTATTATTTAAGTGGTAATTAATATATAAAAAGAAATAAAAATGGGGGACAAATTGAAATGATATAATGATGAAAACATTTAATATAATTATTTAGTAAAAAGATTTCGTTTTTTTCTCCCGCTGACTAATTAAAACGAGACTCTAAAATTCGGCTCAAAATTAAAATATTATTCGAAAATTCGTGGTTATTACAGGCCCAGACCAAGAACACACCTTATATGACATAATAACTTTGATCAACAATAAAAACCAACTAGATTGTAAATTTTTTGTTCCTACAAGAACTCACATCCTTTTTTTCTTGCAAAACAACTCTTGTTGCCAATAAATAAAATAGAAACTCAAAAATTAAAGACAAAGTTGTGTAAATAACTAAAAATATTAGTAAAACCATATCAAGCTGTTATATACGATATATATTTTTAAGTGAATTGCTCTGTACCTTGGTAATGTGAAGGACTGTATGAATTATATTAATTCTAAGTGGATCAATCATAGTAGAAGACATACATCTCTTTGAATTTTGATAAAAGAACATTTTACATGATAAATGTTGAAGATATGAATGGGCAATTTGAAGAACAAACATCTCTAATTGTGAATGGTGTCTAGGGAGTTTGTAACACATATATTTATACGTACAAATTTAGTCCGTTAACTGACAGGAAAGTATATTATGTATGAACGATTAGAACATTCCAGATATATCGAGTTATCGAGTAAACACTGTTCAGAACATTCTCGATAGCCTGCCAACATATATATTTAACTAAATTTATATGTTAATTTAAAAATTGAAAACCCTCTACTTTTGCTTTAAAAGTTAATAGAAATTTTATTTTGATGATGTAAAACCTTCAACTTGAATGATGCCAACACGAACTTCTTTTATTTATTAAAAGTATGATGGGAAAATTTTATTTTTAAAGATTATCATATGTTTAACAAAAAGACATATTAAATCTTATTATTAAATTATAAAAATATAAAATAATGCTAATAATGAGAAATAATTTATTTATTAAAATAGATGTGATTGAAATCTTTTAATATATTGACAAAAAATATTATCAATCGCCAAAAAAAGTTAATTATAAAAAAAATTTTAATAAGAATAGTAAAGAGTTTAATTGTTAGATCTTAACAAAATTTTCTAAATGATTAAAATTTTCCTACAACAAATAAATATGAATATGAATGAATAGTGTAATTAGATAAAAAAATAATTTTGAATGACGTATTATTATATTTAGTAAAAGAGTGTCAATTTGATATAAAACATTATCCCTAAAATAAGTTTAAACCGTTTAAAAGAAGATTTTAAAAGGTTATGATAATTATATTAATTTTAAAATATACTACAAAAAATAGGAAATTTTAATAGTGTGAAATTATAGACATAACAATCGAAAATTGATAATGTAATATTAAATTTACCCTAAAATGATTATTAAGTTTAATAATACAAATATATAAAAAATATTTACCTTTTTAATTTTATATAATACTATTAGCAAATGAATAACTGATTTGGGAAAAAATATAGAGTCAAGATTTCCAAAGTTATTTTCTAATAGAGAGGAGCGTTATGTTTTTGGTTGGTACTTTGAAATTAATGATTTTGTGTTTTAAAGTATGCTTCCAGTTATTTTGCTCAAAATTTTGTTCCTTATCTAATTAAATTGTGCTTAAAGTTATTTAGGAAAAATGAAAAAGGAACCTTCTCTGAGTTTCTAGTGCTATTATCGTGGTCCTATTTTTATTTATTTTAAGGAAGTACGTGGGTCTTAGCACTGTTTGTGTTTATGTATGCTACACCCTAATATTATTATTTATATATGCAAGTTAAACTGATCATGTAAAAAGTTACTGTATGAAGATTCGAGTAACCTAATAATATATGAACTGGATGGATAAATGGATTGATAGGGGGTTGTATTGCTACATTGGGATGCCTTTTGGTTTAATCAATGCGGGAGCTACGTATCAGCATCTGTAATAACCACGAATTTTCGAAATAGATTTTAATTTTTAGCCGAATTTTTGAGTCTCGTTTTAATTAGTCAGCGGGAGAAAAACGAAATCTTTTTACTAAATATTTACATTAAATATTTTCATCATTATATTTGTCCCCCATCTTTATTTCTTTTATTTATTAATTACCATTTAAATAATAATGATTAGGCTTTATTGTCCACTAAACATTTGACAATGATTTTTGTTTCCATGATTTAACCCTTTTATATTTTTATTAGACAGCATTACGGATATTGAGGAGCACACCATTGCTTTCCTGAATTTTCTTCCACAATTCTGCAAGCCTTTTTATATTTTATTAAACAGAAAATGACTTAACTAATTTATAAAACACTACAGTTGACACAGAGAGGCTATATATCTTTTTTTGTTACTAAACACTGCTAAAACAGAACACTACCGAGCAAATCTATTCTTATAAACACAGAGCAACAAAACCCAGCCATATTTGTTTTAAAAAAAAAATCGAGCAAACCCAGGTAGTAAATTTTCTCCTGAACTTTCATTCTCTTCGTTTATTTTCGAATTCGTTGCTTTGTTGGACTGGTGGTCTCGATTAATACATGTATTTGGTTGTGGTTTTCGTTTTGTAATTGGGTGGGTTTGGTTCGACTTTGTTGGAGAGAAAGAGAGGGAGGTGAGGAAATTGTTGTTGTGTTGTTGTGAGTTGTCGAATTGTTGTCGATGGTGGGTGTCGTTGTGTTGGTGTCGGTCGAAGAGGGAGAAAACGGAGAGGGAGGTTGGGAGGAAGAAAGTGAGACGGAGAGGTGAAGGGAGAGATTAGGACGAGATTGGGGAGGGTTGTGAGAGAGATTGTTGTGGAGATGAGTGAAGAGAGGTTGAGATGAGAGAGTTGTGGGAATTGTTTGATGAGTGTTGGGTGTGGTAATCGGTAGAGAAAGGAGGAAGGTTGTGGTCGGATTGAGAGGTGGTCGGAGTAGTGTTCGACGGGGAGAAGAAAAAGAGGGAGAGGGAGAAGAGAGAGAGAGAGAGAGAGAGAGAGAGAGAGAGAGAGAGAGAGAGAGAGAGAGAGAGAGAGAGAGAGAGAGAGAGAATGGGAGAGATGCAGAGAGTTTAGTTGGGGGAGATGCAGGGAACAGGGGTGGGGTCCACGGGGAAAGTGGGGCACACATCATTTTTTTTCTGTTAAAACGATATAGTTTATTAAATTAGCGATAGTTCGTTAAAAATCAAGATTTTATTAATTGGATCGGTATTTAAATTAGTTGGTATTAATTGTTTTTAAAATGGTTTAATTGTTTAATTGATTAAAAATAGAATTATTTAGAGTTTTTAAAATTGTAATTTAGAATTTATTAATTTATTAATTAAATAAGTATTATTATGATTTTGAAAACAAATTAGAGATTTATTAATTTACAATAAAAAGGGTATATTTGTGAATAAATAGAATAAAATATGTTTTATTTTTGGAAAAGCTGTTTTTAATATTTTCCGGTTTATTTTAATTAACCGGATCGAGTCAGATTTAATTTAGGGATTTAAAATTTGTTTTATATTATTAATGAGTTTAGTAAATTAGAATTTGTGAGATTTCTTATAAATTAGAATTCTTTGATAAATTAGTTTAAAAATGAGAATAATTATTTTGGATTTAAATTGAATAAAAATGGAAGAATTTAGATTTCCAGAGATTAAAAATAGGATATATTCTCCAGATTTAATTCCTGTGTTCGAAGAAATATTTATTTATCCCGGAATTGATTTCTGTTATTTATTCCGGAGATTTTATGAGATATTATATTATTATTAATTAGATTATCGGATCGGGAGTATTTTACTCTGAAGAATCGCTCACGTATTTCTGGTTGCCATTTTTAGAAAATAATTCTCGAGACGTAGATCGACGCCAAGTTCACGGGTAGAGTATAATTTTTATCTGCATTCATTTGCACTTCAAGATCGAGGCAAGTTCATTCCTACCCTAACTTTTGGAAACTGTGGATATCTGTTCGTGTTATTTAATTCCTTAATTATTTTCGAGATATTATATGTTGAGATTTATCTGTTGCTTCGTATGATGCAATAATTTCTTTTGAGAATTATTTCTTGTTAAATATTATTATGTTGTTAAGTTAGTTTATTTGAGAATTATAATCCCTATAAGCGTAGAAATAATTTCGTTGCTATCGGGTCGATCTCATTAATTCGAGACGACTATTATTTTGATTCAGTGAAACTAATCTCATTCGTCTGAGATAGTTAAATTTATTCTTTTCGATTGAATTTATTATACAAATTCAATTGTTATTTATTGATTATCCTTTAGTTAGTTCCTCGTTTGAACTAACCGATAGGAGTTTAAAATTATAATTGTTAGAGATTTTTATTCGTCAATCAAGTGAAAAATATTCTATCTAAACGTTCATCAATGTCGAGTATTATAAATATTGGGAAGTACTATTTGTTCAGTACGACTCCCAATTACTTCAATCTTAAGACTATTCTCATAAATTCGAGATAGTCGATTTTATTGTCAAGGTTTGGCATTTTGTTCGTGTCAACCGATAAATTATTATTATTTACATCAGTCCATTGTTCGGATTGGTGGTAAAATTGAGTCATACTGGAAGACCAGTTCATTCTTAAATCATGAGTTATCAGAGTTATATCAAATGAGTCTTTTGAGTATTCTGTTTTGAGATGAGTTTTGAGCTTTTCGAGTATGATATTTTCAAGATGAATTTGAGCCAAATCATATTGTGATATCCGATATTAAAATTTTGAGTATTTATTCCGGTAAACTTTATTATATTTATATACCGAGCGAGAAGAGAACTTGCTGAGCACTATAGTTGCTCATTCTTGCTTTACAACATTTTGTTCAGCTGTCAAGACGGAAAGAGGCGAGACGTCCAGCCAGGGCTACAGAGGCAAGGGAAAAGCGCAAGGCTATGGCGACAATAATTAGAAGATCCATTTGAAATTTTTATATTTCTACTGTTGTGAACTTTTGTAACATATTATTTCGAGATGTATCAAGTTGGATTGTACTATGTTGTGAAGACGATCTTGGACCTGCGGAGTGGGACATTTTATGCTCCGTTGTAATAAAATTTGGTATTGTTATTGCGTTATTATATTGAGACAATGTGACGACCCGAGTCCCCGGTCAGGGTGGATTTGGGGGCGTTACAGTTTTGGTATCAGAGCCTTAGTTATGTTTTTAGGAATCGTACGAGCCTAGAATTATAACACGACGTGAAAATATAGAGGTATTATACAACGTGGAAATTTTAGCACCAAGTGCCTTACACCCTTATATATTTATATGAGTTTATAGTCGACTAGAACCTGCTTGTGACCGAGACTTTTTGCTTTTATAGATGTCTTCTTCAGGATCTACCGGTTTCTTTCCTACTGGAGACAGATCTCCTACCCCATACCCACTAGGACCTCTAGATCCTAGCTCAGGGACGGATAGTGACCCATCAGAGGAGTACATGGTGATCAGTAGCGACTCGGAGGATTCTTCTGTCCAGATACTTACACCCTCACCTCCACATGTGATTGACTTAGATACACCTCCACATGAGGTTCAGATAGAGACTGAGCAGATAGAGCAGACTACCTCACTGTTTACCCCCGAGATGTTTAGAGCTGAGACCCCAGAGCCAGAGATTGCTGATCAGGTTGATGAGAGGCTGCATTCACCTGTCCACACTGACGTAGTGCCTAGTTCAGCTGCCCCAGAGTCTAGAGTTGATACACCCACCAGAGTGGCAGCTTTTGCTGACTGGTTTACTTCCCAGTTTCCAGTATATGTTACGGCTCCGTCAGTCCCTACCATACCAGACTACATGTTTCCACAGGCCGGTGATACTCCTGCTTGTGACACTGCTCCATCGGTGCCTACTATACCTGTTCATGCTCCGACTCAGCCCACTGCGGCCCCTGTTACTACTACTGCGATGCCACCTGTTCACCCTGAGTATGAGGGAGCGGCAGGAGAGATGGTCCCTTGGCACGTTCATCATTCCCTCTTCCAGCATTATCGATGGTTATGGTCTCGTTATGAGGAGATCTTTGCTACTAGGGATGGTATCCTTAGATTGTTGGCTGTTCCTGATCCTTTTGTTGTGCATCACGGAAGGAGTTTACTGGTGAGAGATGTTCCCATGGAGATTATGCATCAGATTGCTCTTACCGTTTTGATGGGACTACAGACTAACTTTGCTGCCTTGCCGTCATCGAGTACCGGGCAGATTGACCGTGCCAGAGTTGCCACCATGATTGCGGATATCGTAGCAGAGTTCCATAGGAGGGTCGGTGAGATGTTCTCACGTTGATGACCGATTTGCACACTTGAGCATCCTCATCGTTTGGCTAGAGTAGCTAGCGGTGAACCAGTTTCTGGATAGCGTCACATTAGATCTTTCTGTATTGGGATGTACTTAGTTTCTTGTTATATGTATTTGATGTAGCTGAGATGTATTATATTCAGTGTTATGACATGTACCGTACCAGTAGTTGTACCTTTTCATTATTGTATATTCTGATCTGTTAACTGCTATCTTGCTTTAATTATTGGAAAGTTGTGTTACAGTAGAGTATCATGTGAAATTGTATCCTCATGCTACGCTGATATAGACAACAACTTATTTGCAAAAGTTACGATTTAAAATGAGTTTAACCAAAATTTGAGAACCAGAGATTAATAGCGATTGAATTTTAGAACTTATAAGGTTTCCCGAGAACTGTCAGTTATACTAAGAATAAGAGTAATAGTTTATAAAGAGACCAGAGAGAGTCACGATTTTGAGTATGATTTATTTCGGGGAACCAGGAATTTGACCGAGTAATTTTTTAAGAATGCCTATCGTAATTGTGCCAGCAATGGTGTCGTATAATTGCAAACCTGAGATATAACATACCCTATTGTTTTCATCCTTATAGAAAAAGATGGCACCAAAAAGAGGAAGACCCGCAAAGAATTCTCGTCCTCAACCCGTGGTGAATCCAGAGAATGAGGTTCCACCTCAGAACCAAGTTCCAAACCCGGAACCACAACTCGCTCGAGATCCTAATCAAGAAAATAACCCGATGAGTCTACTTATGAACTTTCTTATTCAGCATACCCAGAACCTTCAGCCCCAACGGAACCAGCATCCAGTGGGAGGAAATCTACCTCCAGCTCAACTGACACAGGCTACCGTTAGTTTCAAATCATTTAAATCTCTGAATCCCCCTGAGTTTAAGGGTACTACCGATCTTGTTGAAGCAAGAATATGGTTACGTGAAATAGAAAAGACCTTTGAGATCGTAGGGGTAGAAGAAGAGAAGAAAACATCTTTGCAGCCTACATGTTAAAAGGTGAAGCGAATTATTGGTGGGAATCAAAGAGAGCAATGGAAGGGAACGTAGTCATACCCTGGACCAGGTTCACGCAGCTATTTTTAGAGAAATATTTTCCTAAATACTTGGAGAGCCAAATGGAGGTCAAGTTTCTGGAACTCAAGCAAGGCAACATGACTGTAGCTGAATATGAAGCCAAGTTTTCTGAACTCTCTAGGTTTGTGCCTTACCATGTGGATACTGACGAAAAGAGAGCTAAACGATTTCAACTAGGGCTGAAGCCGTGGATCCAGAATCGAGTTGCGGTCCTAGAAATCACCAACTATGCTACTGTGGTTCAAAAAGCATCTATTATGGAAAGTGGATCTGAGTTGTACTCAAAGGACAAGGATATGAAGAAAAGGAAGTTTTAGAATCGTGGAAATAATTTTGAAAGGAAGCCGGACGATCGGAAAGGAAAGAGACCTTTTGTGAAGCGGGAAGACAGAAGCAATGGTACAAAGAGAACTGAGAATCAAGACACTAGGGGAAACAATCAAAAGTCCAGACCCACTCAGGAAGCCAATCTAATTCAAGGAAGGCCACCGCTACCCGAATGCAAAACGTGTGGAAGGAAGCACCCAGGACCATGTAATCTGGCCAGCATTGTTTGTTACAACTGTGGACAAAAAGGGCACTATTCTTCTCACTGCAAGGATAAGTCCGTTACTTGTTTCAATTGCGGAAAGAAAGGACATGTTGCACGAGATTGCAAGTCACCACCAAAGGAGACAACTGCACCTAGACTCATGGCACCTCCCAGCAACAAGCCAACTGCTCGTACTTTCAACATGACGGTGAAGGATGCTATTGCTGATAGTGATGTAATTGCAGGTACGCTTTTAGTCAATTCTGTAGATGCATGTGTTTTGTTTGATTCGGGAGCAACAAAATCTTTCATATCGGAGAATTTTAGGAATAAATTGGATATTCAGTCCGTACTTTCAACATGACGGTGAAGGATGCTATTGCTGATAGTGATGTAGTTGCAGGTACGCTTTTAGTCAATTCTGTAGATGCATGTGTTTTGTTTGATTCGGGAGCAACAAAATCTTTCATATCGGAGAATTTTAGGAATAAATTGGATATTCAGTCCGTACCATTAGGGGAGACATTGATTATAGAAGTAGTAAATCAGGAAAAAGTCCCTGTAGATCAGATATGTCCAGATTGTGGAATCGAAATCCAAGAACAACGTTTCGAAGCAGACCTTCTTTCTTTTAATTTAGGGGAGTTTGATATAATTCTGGGAATGGATTGGTTGACACGTTATGATGCTCAAATCAATTGTCGGCATAAGTGGGTTAGTGTAAAGGGACCCAACGGCAAAAGAATACAATTTCGCGGAAGGAAACCTACTAGTAATTTTCTGACTATGATTCAAGCGAAGAAACTACTAAGGAGTGGGTGTCAAGCCTACTTAGCTTATGTGGTTGACAAAGAGAAGCAAGCCCCTACCATTGATGAAATCCCTGTAGTGAATCAATTCAAAGATGTTTTTCCTGAAGAGTTACCTGGATTGCCGCCCGATAGAGAGATAGAATTCAATATCGATCTTGCCCCGGGAACTGCACCAATTTCCAAAGCACCATACCGAATGGCTCCAGTTGAGATGAAGGATTTGGCTACCCAACTGCAAGAATTACTTGACAAAGGCGTAATAAGACCAAGTGTATCCCCGTGGGGAGCTCCAGTACTGTTCGTGAAGAAGAAGGACGGATCTATGCGACTATGTATTGATTATCGTGAGTTGAACAAGATGACCATCAAGAACAAGTACCCTCTACCTCGAATCGACGATCTGTTTGACCAACTTAAGGGAGCTAGATGTTTTTCAAAGATTGATTTGAGATCTGGCTATCATCAACTAAAAATCAAGCCTGAAGATATTCCTAAGACTGCCTTTAGGACCCGATATGGACATTACGAATTCTTAGTCATGTCTTTTGGATTGACGAATGCGCCAGCTGCTTTTATGGACTTGATGAATCGTGTGTTCAAGAGGTACTTGGACAAGTTCGTGATTGTATTTATTGATGACATCCTGATATACTCGAAGTCTCCTGAGGAACATGCTGAACACCTCCGTTTAGTTCTGGAAACGCTGAGAAAGGAAAAGTTATATGCGAAATTTTCAAAGTGTGAATTCTTGCTAAAAGAAGTTCAATTTTTGGGACACATTGTAAGCGGCGAAGGGATTTCTGTAGACCCCGCAAAGATAGAAGCCATAGCAGATTGGGAGAGACCCAAGACTCCAACCGAAGTTAGAAGTTTCCTTGGATTGGCTGGATACTATCGAAGATTCGTGAAGGATTTCTCAAAGATAGCTACGCCACTGGCTCGACTTATCAGAAAGAGTGAAAAGTTCGAATGGACCCCCAAATGCGAAGAAAGCTTTCAAGAATTGAAGAAGAGATTGACTACTGCCCCGGTGTTGACCTTACCCGATGAGAAAGGCGATTTCGTAATTTTCAGCGACGCTTCTCACAAGGGTTTAGGATGTGTTTTGATGCAACACGGAAAAGTAATAGCTTATGCCTCTCGACAATTGAAGGAGTATGAGTCTCGTTATCCTACTCACGATTTGGAACTTGCTGCTATTGTTTTTGCACTCAAGATTTGGAGACATTACCTTTATGGAGAGAAGTGCGAGATTTACACGGATCACAAGAGTTTAAAGTATATATTCACGCAGAAGGAATTAAACATGAGACAAAGAAGATGGTTAGAGTTGATCAAAGACTATGATTGCTCGATAAACTACCACCTAGGGAAGGCTAATGTTGTAGCTGATGCATTAAGTCGAAAGGAGAGACTAAACCTGTTGACAACCTCAGAAGAATTGGTCAGAGAATTTGAGAAAATGGAATTAGAAGTCAAGGTCCCAGTCCAAAACAATGAAAGAATTTATAGCATTCAGTTTCAACCAGAGCTACTCGAGAAGATTCGACGTTGTCAAGAACAAGTAATGGAAGAAAGAAGATCAGAGTTGACCGGAGAAGAATTTCTAAGTTCAAAAGATGAAAAGGGAATTAAGCGAGTTGCATCGAGAATATGGATTCCTAATGTTACAGAGTTGAAGGAAGAAATTATGAGCGAAGCGCATAACTCGAGATATTCCATTCACCCAGGGAGCACAAAAATGTATCAAGACATCAAGTTGAATTATTGGTGGCCCAACATGAAGAGGGAGATTGCAGAATGGGTAAGTAAGTGTTTGACATGTCAGAAAGTGAAGGTAGAACATCAACGACCAAGTGAACTTCTACAACCTTTAGAGATACCCGAGTGGAAATGGGAGCAAATTACCATGGATTTTGTCATAGGATTGCCCCGAACTAGAACCAGTCACGATGCTATTTGGGTTATTGTCGACCAACTCACTAAATCTGCGCACTTCCTACCAATTAGTGATAAGTATTCCGTTGAGAGATTGGTGAATATATACCTAAAGGAGATTGTAGTTCGTCACGGAGTACCTGTTTCAATTGTATCTGATAGAGATGCCCGTTTTACTTCTCGATTTTGGAAAAGTTTTCAAGAATGTCTTGGCACGAAGTTAAATCTGAGCACTGCATATCACCCACAGACCGACGGACAAAGTGAAAGGACGATTCAAACAGTTGAAGATATGTTAAGAGCCCGTACACTTGATTTTAAAGGAAGTTGGGATGACCATTTGCCCCTAGTCGAGTTTGCTTACAACAATAGTTACCATTCGAGCATATGTATGGCACCTTATGAAGCTTTGTACGGAAGGAAGTGTAGATCACCTTTATATTGGGATGAAGTAGGAGAAAGAAAGATACTAGGACCGGAATTACTTCAACAAACTAAGCAAGCAACCGAGGTTATTCAAAAAAGGTTAGTTGCAGCTCAAGATCGACAGAGGAAGTATGCAAATCAAAAGAGGAAAGACAAAGCATTTGAAGTGGGAGATAAAGTGATGTTGAAAGTTTCACCTTGGAAAGGAGTAATGAGATTCGGAAAGAAAGGCAAGTTAAGCCCCAGATATATAGGACCTTTTGAGATTCTTAAGAAGATAGGACCACTAGCTTATCAGTTGGCCCTACCTCCAGACCTTCAGCATATCCACGATGTGTTTCATGTTTCGGCGTTAAGAGAGTAACATTCTGATTTCAGGCATGTTATAACCTATGAACCAGTGGAAATTCGTCCAGATTTGACATACGAAGAAAAGCCAGTGGAGATCCTAGATTACAAAGTGCAAGAGTTAAGAACTAAGAAAGTGAATTTAGTGAAAGTACTTTGGAAAAACCACCAAGTTGAGGAAGCCACGTGGGAATTAGAAAACGAAATGCGGAATAAATATCCTGAATTGTTTAGTGCATAGTTTTGATTCCGAGGACGGAATCCTATAAGGGGGAAGACTGTAATAACCACGAATTTTCGAAATAGATTTTAATTTTTAGCCGAATTTTTTAGTCTCGTTTTAATTAGTCAGCGGGAGAAAAACGAAATCTTTTTACTAAATATTTACATTAAATATTTTCATCATTATATTTGTCCCCCATCTTTATTTCTTTTATTTATTAATTACCATTTAAATAATAATGATTAGGCTTTATTGTCCACTAAACATTTGACAATGATTTTTGTTTCCATGATTTAACCCTTTTATATTTTTATTAGACAGCATTACGGATATTGAGGAGCACACCATTGCTTTCCTGAATTTTCTTCCACAATTCTGCAAGCCTTTTTATATTTTATTAAACAGAAAATGACTTAACTAATTTATAAAACACTACAGTTGACACAGAGAGGCTATATATCTTTTTTTGTTACTAAACACTGCTAAAACAGAACACTACCGAGCAAATCTATTCTTATAAACACAGAGCAACAAAACCCAGCCATATTTGTTTTAAAAAAAACCGATCAAACCCAGGTAGTAAATTTTCTCCTGAACTTTCATTCTCTTCGTTTATTTTAGAATTCGTATCTTTTTATTGCTTTGTTGGACTGGTGGTCTCGATTAATACATGTATTTGGTTGTGGTTTTCGTTTTGTAATTGGGTGGGTTTGGTTCGACTTTGGTGTTGGAGAGAAAGAGAGGGAGGTGAGGAAATTGTTGTTGTGTTGTTGTGAGTTGTCGAATTGTTGTCGATGGTGGGTGTCGTTGTGTTGGTGTCGGTCGAAGAGGGAGAAAACGGAGAGGGAGGTTGGGAGGAAGAAAGTGAGACGGGGAGGTGAAGGGAGATATTAGGACGAGATTGGGGAGGGTTGTGAGAGAGATTGTTGTGGAGATGAGTGAAGAGAGGTTGAGATGAGAGAGTTGTGGGAATTGTTTGATGAGTGTTGGGTGTGGTAATCGGTAGAGAAAGGAGGAAGGTTGTGGTCGGATTGAGAGGTGGTCGGAGTAGTGTTCGACGGGGAGAAGAAAAAGAGGGAGAGAGAGAGAGAGAGAGAGAGAGAGAGAGAGAGAGAGAGAGAGAGAGAGAGAGAGAGAGAGAGAGAGAGAGATAGAGAGACCAGGAGAGAACGAGAGAGATTATTGAGAGAGAGAGAGAGAGAGAGAGAGAGAGAATAAGAGAGATGCAGAGAGTTTAGTTGGGGGAGATGCAGGGAACAGGGGTGGGGCCCACGGGGAAAGTGGGGCCCACATCATTTTTTTTCTGTTAAAACGATACAGTTTATTAAATTAGCGATAGTTCGTTAAAAATCAAGATTTTATTAATTGGATCGGTATTTAAATTAGTTGGTATTAATTGTTTTTAAAATGGTTTAATTGTTTAATTGATTAAAAATAGAATTATTTAGAGTTTTTAAAAATGTAATTTAGAATTTATTAATTTATTAATTAAATAAGTATTATTATGATTTTGAAAACAAATTAGAGATTTATTAATTTACAATAAAAAGGGTATATTTGTGAATAAATAGAATAAAATATGTTTTATTTTTGGAAAAGCTGTTTTTAATATTTTCCGGTTTATTTTAATTAACCAGATCGAGTCAGATTTAATTTATGGATTTAAAATTTGTTTTATATTATTAATGAGTTTAGTAAATTAGAATTTGTGAGATTTCTTATAAATTAGAATTCTTTGATAAATTAGTTTAAAAATGAGAATAATTATTTTGGATTTATATTGAATAAAAATGGAAGAATTTAGATTTCCAGAGATTAAAAATAGGATATATTCTCCAGATTTAATTCCTGTGTTCGAAGAAATATTTATTTATCCCGGAATTGATTTCAGTTATTTATTCCGGAGATTTTATGAGATATTATATTATTATTAATTAGATTATCGGATCGGGAGTATTTTATTCTGAAGAATCGCTCACGTATTTCTGGTTGCCATTTTTAGAAAATAATTCTCGAGACGTAGATCGACGCCAAGTTCACGGGTAGAGTATAATTTTTATCTGCATTCATTTGCACTTCGAGATCGAGGCAAGTTCATTCCTACCCTAACTTTTGGAAACTGTGGATTTTTGTTCATGTTATTTAATTCCTTAATTATTTTCGAGATATTATATGTTGAGATTTATCTGTTGCTTCGTATGATGCAATAATTTCTCTTGAGAATTATTTCTTGTTAAATATTATTATGTTGTTAAGTTAGTTTATTTGAGAATTATAATCCCTATAAGCGTAGAAATAATTTCGTTGCTATCGGGTCGATCTCATTAATTAGAGACGACTATTGAAACTAATCTCATTCGTCTGAGATAGTTAAATTTATTCTTTTCGATTGAATTTATTGTACAAATTCAATCGTTATTTATTGATTATCTTTTAGTTAGTTCCTCGTTTGAACTAACCGATAGGAGTTTAAAATTATAATTGTTAGAGATTTTTATTCATCGATCAAGTGAAAAATATTCTATCTAAACGTTCATCAATGTCGAGTATTATAAATATTGAGAAGTACTATTTGTTCAGTACGACTCCCAATTACTTCAATCTTAAGACTATTCTCATAAATTCGAGATAGTCGATTTTATTTTCAAGGTTTGGCATTTTGTTCGTGTCAACCGATAAATTATTATTATTTACATCAGTCCATTGTTCGGATTGGTAGTAAAATTGAGTCATACTGGCAGTCCGCCAGATTCGTAAATATTTTCTGGGAGAACTATTTCAAGTTATCTGTACCCCAAATATTCGGGAATTCTGTATTCTACTGGTCAATTTTGGGCAAGAGGCCCATTATAGAGAAAGAGAGACTCGTGTACCGTTTTACGGACACGAGAATATTTAGGCATTCGTTGCCTTGGTTGAATTGATAACCATTATGATGCTAGCATTCATACATATATATTATCGTTGATATCGTATTGTAGCCGTGATCGGGCGAAGTGCGGTGTCATTGGAGGCCGGTATTCTTGGTTGGTTAGTTGATCGCCCCACCGAGATACGGAGAGGTGGAAGACCAGTTCATTCTTAAATCATGAGTTATCAGAGTTATATCAAATGAGTCTTTTGAGTATTCTGTTTTGAGATGAGTTTTGAGCCTTTCGAGTATGATATTTTCAAGATGAATTTGAGCCAAATCATATTGTGATATCCGATATTAAAATTTTGAGTATTTATTCCGGTAAACTTTATTATATTTATATACCGAGCGAGAAGAGAACTTGCTGAGCACTATAGTTGCTCATTCTTGCTTTACAACATTTTGTTCAGCTGTCAAGACGGAAAGAGGCGAGACGTCCAGCCAGGGCTACAGAGGCAAGGGAAAAGCGCAAGGCTATGGCGACAATAATTAGAAGATCCATTTGAAATTTTTATATTTCTACTGTTGTGAACTTTTGTAACATATTATTTCGAGATGTATCAAGTTGGATTGTACTATGTTGTGAAGACGATCTTGGACCTGCGGAGTGGGACATTTTATGCTCCGTTGTAATAAAATTTGGTATTGTTATTGCGTTATTATATTGAGACAATGTGACGACCCGAGTCCCCGGTCAGGGTGGATTTGGGGGCGTTACAGCGTCTGGTAAACATGATCTTCAAGGATCAAATTGGGAAAACAATGGAAGTATATTTTGACGATATGTTGGTAAAGTCAAAAAAGGTAGCTGATCATGTTTCGCACTTGGCAAAAATGTTTGACATCTTGAGGAAATATAGGATAAAGCTCAACCCTCAAAAATGTGTGTTTGGGGTAGAATCTGGTAAGTTTCTCGGGTTCATGGTTAATCACCGGGGTATTGAAGCTAACCCTGCAAAGATTAAAGCTTTGTTAGAAATGGAGTCACCCAGGAGCGTTAAGGAGGTTCAGTCATTAACAGGACGGGTTGCAGCTCTGAACAGGTTCGTCTCAAAATCTTCAAACAGGTGTAAAGAATTCTTTTCGGCAATTAAGAAAGGAAAGAACTTTGAGTGGACGGCTGAATGCGAAGCTGCTTTTGAGAAGCTAAAGGAATAGATGGGTAGTCCCCCGCTCCTTTCTAAACCGGTCGATTGTGAGGCTCTGATACTCTACCTAGCAGTTTCTGAGTATTCCATTAGTGTGGTGTTGGTTCGAGAGGAGGGGAAGGTGCAATTTCCGGTGTATTATATAAGCAAGAGGTTGCTGGATGCAGAAACCCGGTACACTAACATGGAGAAGTTAGCCTATGCATTAGTTCTTGCTTCAAGGAAGCTTCGGCCTTACTTTCAGTCTCACAAGATCGAGGTACGCACTTCTTTCCCGCTAAGGCAGGTGCTGCATAAACCTGAAGCTTCTGGAAGGTTGATGAAGTGGGCCATTGAGTTAGGACTGTTCGATGTTGAATACAATCCGAGGTTCGCAATAAAAGGGCAGGCATTGGCTGATTTTCTTTTGTAATTTCCTCCATCATTTGAGGTAAGTGGAGATGAATGCGTACCTATTGGTGAGCTACCTGTGGCAGAGGTGCCTGTGGAAAATTGTGCTCCGTGGTGGACTTTGTATGTGGATGGGGCAGCTAACTCTAATGGAGCAGGTGTCGGCATAGTTTTGGTAAGCCCTGAAGGACATAAGTTACAGAGTGCTATTCATTTTTCATTCTATGCAACTAATAATGATGCTGAGTATGAGGCATTAGTTGTCGGCTTGAAGTTGGCTTTGGAAATGAAGGTGGAAAATTTGACAGTCTTCAGTGATTCAATGTTGGTGGTTTGGCATGTTAAAGGAGGGTTTCAGGCTCGAGGCCCTCGCACGGATTTATACATGAGGTATGCACAGGAATTGATAAGGAGGTAAATTTGGAACAGATTCCTAGGTTGGAGAATGCTGATGCAGATGCACTGGCTAAGCTAGGCTCTCAAAGGGAAGCTACTTTGCTGGGAGTCATTCCCCTAGAGGTTCAGCTTCAGCCAAGTATTTCAAAAGTTGAAGCGTTAAATGTGGAAGCTACGGTGAAAATCACTGGGTGACTCCAATTGTGGAGTACATCACTAAAGGAGTTTTGCCTTCAGATAAGGATGAAGCTCGGAAGTTGAAATACAAGGCGGCAAGGTATGTAATTTATGAAGGAGTCTTGTATAAGAGGTGTAACACCCCCAGATCCGGGGTCCGGGATCGGGTCGTTGTGGTCTCATAAATCATACATAATACTTGACTTGAGTCCAAAATCAATAAGTAGCATGCTATGACCCCACAATAATATCCACTCACACACACACACAGAGTTATAGTCCCAGAGATGAAATTGAAATAAGTCTTACATAAAAGGGTTTACGAATAAAAGTTATTACAATCCAAAAGGATAACATCATAAGTTTAAAAGTTTTACCGTTGATTACATTAATTATACATATAGTTAAACAGGAAACAAAAGCTGTCTAACTATGCTACCTCAGCAATGGCGGCTAGCATCTCAGCGGGGAGTCCGGTGGGTCTGGTAACCCGCTTGCGCCGAGTGCGCCTGACGCGAGCCATCTGTCCTAGCTGTTATTGTGACATGATGAATAAACAAGGGTGAGCAATAGCCCACCAATAAAATATGTAACAGGACAGTGATAGTATATAACAGTTCGAAATATCATTATTTCCATATGCCACGCATTAACGAAGTTAGTGCCAGTGTAATATGAACGATGAAGTTACAATGTAACCTAAAGCGTTTATTTTGTGGAAATATCTGCTAAGTCAAAATAAGCAAGATATTATCATTTATCATATAAAGAGGAACTTGCAAGGAAAATATTGCAATTCCAGTTATTACCATTTTTCGAAGTCCTACAACCTGAAAGAAGTCTCTTCGATACGTGTTGCAGAAGACACCGTCAACCTGAAAGAAGTTTCTTCGATACGTGTTGCAGGGAATTCCCAATTTGGGAGATGAACCAATACTGGAGTTATCAAGCGCCAGCTGTCCCACTCCCTGATGATCAGTCGGGGATGGTACAGCCCAATATAGTTTACTACCGGTAGAAGGAAGAACTGACGTCTCCACTTGTAGATTTCCTTTATAGTAACTCCCTGGCCAATGATTAGGCCTTGTGATGGACCGCGTGACTCGGCCTCTTACACACGACTCCTAGTTCGAATAAATCCACAGCATTGAAACGTAGAGTTTGTCCTCCCTTCCCCAAGTGAAATACTTGTTGATAAGACTCCACAAAGTAGTCGTATCTAGTTGGAAAGGAAAACTCACCAACATTTCCCAAGCTTTTGCTTGTTAATGGATATCAACTTGTTCCAACAATTTTACCCATCGAATGATGAGAAGGTACACACAGACTTAATGAGTCCGTAGCAACCAAGTTGCGAATGAAAAGGATATATTATGACCGGGAAGTCGACAAGATAAATAACCTTTCTCAAGTAAGGTTCCCTTATAATTTAAGAGAAAGATTCGAGTGAAGAATGGAATCTTGAGGACCTTTCTTAATATAATATTAATCGTATGACTCCGAAGAATTTTTAGAATGATCGAAGGTCGAAGACAATATTTGAAGAATAATAAACAACATTGAAGTTGTTTCCAAGTATTGAATAAATATTTATAGAATATTTATTGAGTCGGAAATATTTAATGAATGAAAGAATATTTTTAATCAGAGTATTTCTCAAAATAATCCTTGAAGGAATATTAAGAAAATATTTATTGAATAAATAATTAGTTAAATGAATATTAAAATAATATTCATTTAATAAATAATTTTGAAAGGAATGTTTGGAATAATATTCGTTAAGTAAATAAGACTTCAAATTAATATTCAAAAATAATATTCATTTAATAATTAATAATTTAAATGAATATCCAAGTGATATTCATTTAATAAGCCAAACCTTAAAGGAATATTCGAGAATAATATTCCCTTAATACATGATGTTCTAAATGAATGACCGAATGATATTTATTTAATAATCGAAGATTTTACAGAAATATTTGAAATAATATTCGATAAATGGTTCGTCTTTGAATGAATATTGAAAAATAATATTCATTGGATAGATAACGTTCAAACAAATATTTGAAGTAATGATCGTTAATTAAATAATCTCGGACGAATATTCAAATAATATTCATCAATCAAATAATGGAAATTATTTACTTAAATATTTCCCTCGAAAGTAATTACGATATATCAAGAAGTACTGACTCCCGGTCTATATTCAACAAATAGGATTCATATGCCCTTCTCTAAGGGTCTTAACACCATCCGGCTTATAATCGATATATTATCTATCTACTTATAAGCCAAAGAACAATCAGGGAACAAGTATATCAATATGACTTGAAAGTAGGCATGCATGCTATGGCATATGTATAACAGAAAGCATATATATTCACAACAACAGCCTAAAAAGGGAAAGTTGAAACTTGCCTGGTAATTGAGTACGAGTAGGGGTAGTGGTAGGGTATCCCGGGTCAGCTCGGCGATCTATAAATAGTCAAGAGATTCAAGGTTAATCTCTTAACACTTTTTAAAAAGGTTAAGTATTAACTTAAGTCGAAACATGTTTTCGAATTATCTCGTTATACCCCTTTTTAGTGTAACTCTTTTTATTACCGATACGATTCAACATTTGTTCGTCATTAAGACATGTCATCGTACTCCCACTTAGTGTATACTTAAGTCGTATAAGTTCGAAATTCGATCGATTACGAACCAAGATTATATCTCGAGTTTTATCGCTCGTTTTCTAAGTTATAACCAAAGTTATACTTTTAAGGGGTTCGTTCGCGTTTAACCTAGATTCAAACATTTTTATAAAATCCAAAAACGATTCGATTCACATGAGGTTTCCTCTCTCACCTTCCTTTTTACCTCTAGTATTTAATTACCAAGATTCGCCACTGACTTATGTATTTTACGAGGGTTCAATTTTAGTTACGAATTCTCGTTTACGGTTTTCGAACTACTTTTAGTAAACCGGCCGTAACTCCTAAACTGTAAGTTCGTTTCACACGTTCTTTATATCAAAACGAAGCTTGGAACATTATCTATCCCATCATGGCAGATTACAAAGCTAGTCAGTGAGTTACATCTACTTTCCAAGTTGTTTTTCTTAAGGTTAACAAAATTTCGGCATTACAACGGCTATAAATCGAATATCTACCAATTTCAAATCTTCCCATAAACATGGTATCCATTCCAAACAACATATACATGATTTATACACATGAACTGAGGCCAAGCAATGCCTTTCCATCCATCTAACTATTTTTAACATTTATCCAAGATCCATTCATAATCATGCTTATAATCATGCTTTAATCTTAACATAACCATAACTAACTTATATAACTCAGGAACATACATAAAACTCAAAGTGGATCTAGGCTTTCAAGGACTTTATACCTTTTTGAGAGTGTTTAATAGCCTCAATAAGCTTTGTATGATCCTTAGGAGTGATTAAGCTTGCTAAATCAACCATGAAAAACAAGAAAATTCAAGGTTAGTCATAAGAAACACTATTCACCCTCACCTTTCTTGATTTTTTTTGAAAATGGTAAAAGAGGAGATTGAAGCTACAATTTCTAGGGTATTACTTTTATGAAATATAGGACTTACCCTAAAAGTTTCAAGATCAAGCAAGGAGTGGAAGATGGATTTTGGATTTGGAATTTCCAAAGGGGCCGAATGGAGTGAAATGGTGGAGAATGGAGTATTTGCTTGGTTGCTTGTGTTTGTTCTCATATAAAATAAATTATTGTAATGTTTGTAGATAATATCTAGCATAAAGTGGCTTTTGATAAAGTGATTTGGTCATTGCATACATCACTTAATGGACAAGTGTTGATAAATTGTGGTAGGATGAGAGATTAGTCTTAACCAAGTGGTTTGATCTCTAAATATGCTAGTTACTTGTGTAAATAACTAGTTACTAGATATTATCACTTGCACATGCATGTATCTTGCTTTCTCTGCTTGATTCTGTGTCCGGTTATTGCTCGTTTCGATTGATCGTTCGTAGGAATATTCCATGGATTTCTAGTTAGGGTTTACCGGGAATCTTCCTAATATTAATACTATCATTCTCCATCTTTCTTTCTAACTTTCCAATTTATATTCCTTAAATACATTCGTTAAATACTTAAGGCTATCAGTGTCCAGGTAACTCTCGGAGAAAATAAAAGTGCAGTTTTCAGAATCCGACAGCTTTTACATACACTTATTTTCCCCTGGATCACTAATACGAACTCGGAAATCCATTCCGAATACTTCTATATAGTGTCGTCTCATATTATTCTTACTTCCACCAAAAACACTATTCATTCTTTATTCTTTACTTATTCTCTTAGGGTTGTACAATTGTCCGTATTCTCTTTCGATCGTTCCTTAACCTTTTTTCGGAACCACTGGATTAATCGTTATCGATCTGGATGACATGAGAATATTCTCCTGCTTGGAATTGCCATACCTTATTCCCCTAGGAGATAGATTATTCTTACCTAAGTTGTCAATAATTAGCATTCTTCAAGACATATAAACCATAAAGTTGAATTCCATTCATTCTTCCAAATATCAACTACTACATCGTAGCCGTAACCACTATTCATTCTTACATCATTAAATAAATAAAAGTTTTAATTCTACCCAAAATCTGGGTTCTTACAGTCTCCCCTCCTTAAAAGGATTCCGTCCCGGAATCAGTTTGAAAACAAGTGGGGGTACTTCTCTTGCATTGCGCTTTCAAGTTCCCAGGTTGATTCTTCTACATTGTGGTTCTTCCACAAAACCCTAACTAGCTGAATGACCTTGTTTCGGAGCACTTGTTCTTTCCGGTCTATGATTTCCATAAGTTGCTCTATATAGGTCAAGTCTGGTTGCATGTCCACTTGCTCATACTCTACAATGTGCTTGGCATCCGGGTTATACTTCCTCAGCATCGAAACATGGAACACATTGTGCACCTGCTGTAGATTTGGGGGCAATGCCAGTTCATAAGCTAGTTCCCCAATCCGACTTAAGATCTCAAATGGTCCAATGTATCTGGGACTCAGCTTTCCTTTCTTTCCAAATCTCATTAAACCTTTCCAAGGTGACACTTTTAAGAACACTAGGTCTCCTACTTCGTATTCTTTGCCTTTCTGAGCTAAGTCGGCATATTTCTTTTGTCGATCCTGGGCTACTACCAACCATCCTCTGATTAGGTCTACTGCATCTTTAGTTCGTTGGACCACTTCAGGCCCGAGCATCTTTCGCTCTCCAACTTCATCCCAATACAAGGGAGATCGACATTTCCTTCCATAAAGGACCTCATAAGGTGGCATTCCTATACTTGAATGGAAACTTTTATTGTAGGAAAACTCGATCAATGGCAAGTGTTCATCCCAATTTCCTTTGAAGTCTATCGCGCAGACTCTCAACATATCCTCTAGCGTTTGGATGGTCCTTTCACTTTGCCCATCTGGTTGAGGGTGGTAGGTTGTGCTCATGTTCAGCCGGGTCCCTACACATTCTTGAAAACTTCTCCAAAACCTGGAGTTAAAACTAGGATCTCGATCAGATACTATTGTGACTGGGACTCCATGTCGCGCCACTATCTCTTTTAAGTATATATCCACTAGTCTGTCGACCGTGTATCTTTCGTTGGTCGGGAGAAAGTGAGCTGACTTCGTCAGTCGATCTACAATTACCCATATGGCGTCATGATTAGCCTTGGTCCTTGGTAAACCTACTACAAAATCCATGTCTATGTGTTCCCATTTCCATTCTGGAATCTCTAAGGGGTGTAGAAGTCCGCTGGGCTTCTGGTGCTCTACTTTCACTCCCTTACAGGTCAAGCATCTGCTTACCCACTCTGCTACTTCCTTTTTCATATTGGGCCACCAGTAATACTCCTTCAAATCCCTATACATTTTGGTGCTACCGGGGTGCACCGAGTATCTTGAGTTGTGTGCCTCGTTTAAAATCTCATCCTTGAGTTCCTGAACGTTTGGGATCCATATCCTGTACGTGTACCTCGTGATCCCTTCCTTGTCTCTTTCACACTTAATTTCTTCCCCGGTCATTATCTCTTTTGTGGAGTTCTCTTCTTCCTCCATCATCCCTTCTTGGCACAGTCTAATCTTTTCTAACAATGGAGGTTGGATTCTAATTTCCATCAACTTTTCTTGGCCCTCTCCGGGTAACTTAACCTCAATTTCCAACTTCTCAAAATCTTTCACTAACTCTTCCTCTGAAGTTATCATCTTGATCTTCTCTTTCCTACTAAGGGCATCAGCCACCACACTGGCTTTGCCTGGGTGGTAACGAATTTCACAATCGTAATCATTGATTAACTCTAACCATCTCCTCTGGCGCATGTTAAGCTCTTTCTGAGTGAAAATGTACTTGAGGCTCTTATGGTCAGTGTAAATCTTGCACTTTTCCCCATACAAGTAGTGTCTACAAATCTTTAAAGCGAAGACTATGGCTGCTAGTTTTAGATCATGCGTGGGATATATGACCTCATAGTCCTTCAATTGCCTAGACGCATATGCTATTACCTTGCCGTGCTTCATAAGCACGCATCCAAATCCTTTATGCGAAGCATCACTGTAAATCACGAAATCTCCTTTTCCATCAGGTAATGCCAGCAATGGGGCTGGCACCAACCTCTTCTTTAACTCTTGGAAACTCTTCTCGCATTTTTCAGTCCATTCAAATTTCTCGGTTTTACGGGTAAGTCGAGTTAATGGAGCTGCGATTTGCGCAAAGTCTTGGACAAATCTTCTGTAATATCCGGCCAGTCCGATGAAACTCCTCACCTCGGTTGGAGTAGTTGGCCGTTCCCAGTTTGAAACTGCTTCTATCTTGGAGGGGTCAACCAACACTCCTTCTCTATTGATTACGTGCCCTAAGAATTGTACTTCATTTTTCCAAAACTCACACTTGGAGAACTTGGCATATAACTGCTCTTTCCTGAGTATTTCTAAAGTTATCCTTAAATGTTCAGCGTGTTCAGCCTCTGTCTTTGAGTAGATGAGAATATCATCAATGAAGACTATCACGAATTTGTCCAAATATTCCTTGAACACTCTATTCATTAGGTCCATGAAGGCTGCTGGGGCGTTGGTCAATCCAAATGACATTACCAAGAACTCATAATGTCCATATCTGGTACGGAATGCAGTCTTCGGGATATCTTCAGGTTTGATCTTCAGTTGGTGATATCCCGTTCTCAGGTCAATCTTGGAGAAGTATTCAGTGCCTCTTAGCTGGTCAAACAAATCGTCTATCCTGGGTAATGGATACTTATTCTTTATGGTTAGCTTGTTCAACTCTCTGTAGTCGATGCATAACCTCATACTCCCATCCTTTTTCTTAACGAACAACACTGGTGCACCCCAAGACGACACACTGGGCCTTATCATGCCCTTATCCAACAATTCCTGTAACTGTTTAGCTAGCTCCTTCATTTCTACTGGGGCTAATCGGTACGGGGCCTTCGAGACCGGCACCGTCCCCGGGGCTAACTCAATGGCAAACTCAATTACCCTATCAGGTGGTAGTCCGGGAAGATCTTGTGGGAACACGTCCTCGAACTCATTAACTACCGGAATGTCTTGCAATCTTGGCGCTTCCTTATGAGTGTCTATAACGTAAGCTAAATAAGCCTCGTTCCCTTTTCGTAACAATCTCTTGTTTTTCGCCATGGTCAGAATTTTCTGGGTCTGTCGCATCCCCTTAAACACTATTTCTTTCTTCCCTGGGGTTTTCAACTTAAGCTTTTTCCCTTTACAATCTATCTACGCATTATTGAGAGATAACCAATCCATACCCAAAATGACATCAAATTCCCCTAGCTTAAAAGGAATTAAATCGACATAGAAGGATCGTCCTCCTATTTCTAGTTTAAAGTCGGGGTGAATTTGATTAACCGGTATGATTTCCTGATTAGCTATCTCTACTTGTAAGGAATCTCTTAGTTGCTGGGTTTTAAGTTTCAATTTATGCGCAAAATCTCTAGATATAAAAGACTTAGTTGCCCCTGAATCAAATAAGACATTTGCACTGATTGAATTGAGAGAAAATGTACCTGCTATCACATCCGTGTCCCTCACGGCATCTTGTACTGATATATTAAAAGTCCTAGAAGTTGGTGGCCTATTTGAGGCAGCCCTGCTTGCCCCTGATGCTGCTGGTTTGTTCTTTGGGCAGTCCTTCCTCATGTGCCCTAGCTGTCCGCACTGGAAACAAGTGGTGCTTTTGTTGGTCCTAGGGACAACCGCAGTGCAGGTGTTAGAGTAGTTGCCCACTCGTCCACACTTATAATAGGTTGGCTGCTTCTGGTTGCACACTCCGGAATGTCTTTTCCCGCACGTTGCACATGTTGGCAAGGGAGGTCTAGACTGATGGGAACGGGACACTCCTGTATACTGGCCGCCCTGGCTCACACTCATGCTCATAGGTGGTTTGAATCCCATACCCCTGCTAGGTAGAGAGACTGCTCCTCGATTAAACTTGTTCGGGGGCTTTCCTCTTGCGGACCCTCCGCCCATACTGACATGTTTTCTCTTTAATCCCCCCTTCTCTTTCTCTCTCTGCATCTGATCGCTTCCAGCTTCCATAATGGTGGCCTTTTGCACCAAGGTGGCATAATCCGTAATTTCTAAAACCGCCACTTTATTCTGGATCCACTGTTTCAGCCCTTGTTGAAACCTGTTAGCTTTCTCTTCTTCGGTATCCACAAATTCTGGCACAAATCTCAACAGCACAGTAAATTTGGCCTCATAGTCAGCCACTGACATATTGTTCTGTTTCAGTTCCAAAAACTTAAGTTCCATCTGAGTTTTCATGAACTTCGGGAAGTACTTCTCCAGTAATAATTGTTTAAACCTTTCCCAGGTTACGACAGCATCAGTCTCCATGTTCTTTTTGGCTTCCCACCAATAATTGGCCTCTCCCTTTAGTAGGTAAGTAGCAAAAATAGTCTTCTGAGCCTCATTGATACTCAGAATCTTGAAAGATTTTTCAATTTCCTTGATCCAGGCCCTCGCCTCAACGGGATCAGCCGATCCGTGGAACTCTGGGGGCTTAAGGGACTTAAAGGCCCTAAAGGAATTTGCCACTGAAGTGTTGTTTCCTGGTGGTGGTTGGGGGTATTGGTTCAAATTCTGCCTAAGTAGATCCATAAACTCGCCCATGGGGTCTCCGCCCTGGTTCTCCCCTTCCTGCTCCACTTCAGTTTCTCCGCCCTCTATTTCCCCCTCAAAGTCTTCAGAGTACATGGGTTCATCCTCTGCTCCATACTGGGAATCTTCTTGCTCATTATAGTCCTGATCTTGTTCTTCACTACTTTTATGGTTTTCCTCATGTTGGTTGTGACTCTCTTGGTCAGTAGATTCACGGGGGTTAGCCCTAGTGCCCATTCGTCTTGGAGGCATTTTACTGAAAATTTGGAAAATTTTTCATTAGGTTCACTTACCTGTTTTAAAGGATTTTTTCCTTGCATAATTTGTTACATGATTGGATTTAAGATCCCACAGTTTTATATCTCATGGCAACTTAATTGAGAGCAGTAAATATGCTAATAAACTCGTGATCGCATCCCAACAAAATTGAAATAACTGAAAGGGAAACAAATATATACCAGGAACCGAAAAGGTACAACATCCGAGTTACAATGATATTTTAAAGTACAACCATCCTAACAACAACAACAAGTCAAAAGTGAAATACGCTGTCTATCTGTCTAGTCTGCAAAAAGGGAAAATAAGTACAATAAAACCATCCCTACAAAAGCCGACACTACTATGTCCGTACATGACTAGACAACTAGAGTACTGCATCACTACATCTGAAATCAGCCGCCACGACGAAACATCATCCGAACCCTCCCCATGGCGATGCGGAAAATCTCCTCGGCATCTGCTCTGGCTACCATACCATGCCCATCAGTAGGCAACTGTCGCACCCTCACCCGAGCCCTCAGCTCGATGCGGGTCACAGCCCTATACCCAACCCTATCACTGATAGTCCTCCAGCCCTGTAACCTCATCCGGGCGACTCTCTCCGCTGCTAGCTCCCTCCTAGACTCTGCCAACCTGGCATCCGCCACTGACAACTCTCTATAAAGCCCGTTCACAATCAAGTTGTGAACACATACTAGGACTCCTCCTATCGGGACATGAGGTGGGGTGCATGGCTCAGCTGGAGCTGCAGTCTCTGTCTGCTGGGGCTCTAGGGTAAGCTCCTCAAACTCATCGGGGAATGGGCTCACACGTAGTGGTGGTGGGGTAGGGGCTCTCTCCACAGGGAGGGGTGGCACTCGAAGTCTGGAACTCCCTAGTGCATCATCCACTGGCTCATCCTCATCTATAACCTGTCCAACAACAGCAGCCATGACCTGCTCAGTGGTCATATCAGTATCCTCCTCCATGGTCCTGATCTCAAATACAACCCAATAATCCTCATCCTCAGCAACTAACTCAGCGTCCTGCCCTGTCTGGATCCCCTCCGGGTCCTCCTCCCCCTCAGTCTCAACAATATCTGTATCAGCATCAACCTGGACCTCCCTAGGGTCCTCTTGCTCAAGCTCAATCACATCAGTATCAGCATCAACCTGGACCTCCTCAGGGTCCTCCTCCTCAGGCTCAGTATCCTCCTCAGGCAAGTGCTCATAGTGCGGGTCCCTAGTCCGGAACATGTCGTCATCATGCTGTCTCGCAGCTGCCTCCTTGGCCGACATGTCGCTCGCCTACACAAGACAAACTATGTTACTATCATGATACTTAAAAAGTTCCTGTAAGGGTTTTAGGTGAACCTGGAAAGGGTCCTTATTATATTAGTGAATTTATTATTATATAACGTCGCATCATCTCTTGGGAAATATAACCCTCGCTTTGATACCATCTCTGTAACACCCCCAGATCCGGGGTCCGGGATCGGGTCGTTACGGTCTCATAACTCATACATAATACTTGACTTGAGTCCAAAATCAATAAGTAGCATGCTATGACCCCACAATAATATCCACTCACACACACAGAGTTATAGTCCCAGAGATGAAATTGAAATAAGTCTTACATAAAAGGGTTTACGAATAAAAGTTATTACAATCCAAAAGGATAACATCATAAGTTTAAAAGTTTTAACGTTGATTACATTAATTATACATATAGTTAAACAGGAAATAAAAGCTATCTAACTATGCTACCTCAGCAATGGCGGCTAGCATCTCAGCGGGGATTCCGGTGGGTCTGGTAACCCGCTTGCGCAGAGTGCGCCTCACGCGAGCCATCTGTCCTAGCTGTTGTTGTGACATGATGAATAAGAAAGGGTGAGCAATAGCCCACCAATAAAATATATAACAGGACAGTGATAGTATATAACAGTTCGAAATATCATTATTTCCATATGTCATGCATTAACGAAGTTAGTGCCAGTGTAATATGAACGATGAAGTTACAAGGTAACTTAAAGCGTTTATTTTGTGAAAATATCTGCTAAGTCAAAATAAGCAAGATATTATCATTTATCATATAAAGAGGAACTTGCAAAAAAAATATTGCAATTCCAGTTATTACCATTTTTCGAAGTCCTACAACCTGAAAGAAGTCTCTTCGATATGTGTTGTAGAAGACACCGTCAACCTGAAAGAAGTCTCTTCGATACGTGTTGCAGGGAATTCCCAATTTGGGAGATGAACCAATACTGGAGTTATCACGCGCCAGCTGTCCCACTCCCTGATGATCAGTCGGGGATGGTACAGCCCAATATAGTTTACTACCGGTAGAAGGAAGAACTGATGGCTCCACTTGTAGATTGCCTTTAATAGTAACTCCCTGGCCAATGATTAGGCCTTGTGATGGACCGCGCGACTCGGCCTCTTACACACAACTCCTAGTTCGAATAAATCCATAGCATTGAAACGTAGAGTTTGTCCTCCCTTCCCCAAGTGAAATACTTGTTGATAAGACTCCACAAAGTAGTCGTATCTAATTGGAAAGGAAAACTCACCAACATTTCCCAAGCTTTTGCTTGTTAATGGATATCAACTTGTTCCAACAATTTTACCCCTCGAATGATGAGAAAGTACACAAAGACTTAATGAGTCTGTAGCAACCAAGTTGCGAATGAAAATCATATATTATGACCGGGAAGTCGACAAGATAAATAACCTTTCTCAAGTAAGGTTCCCTTATAATTTAAGAGATAGATTCGAATGAAGAATGGAATCTTGAGGACCTTTCTTAATATAATATTAATCGTATGACTCCGAAGAATTTTTAGAATGATCGAAGGTCGAAGACAATATTTGAAGAATAATAAACAACATTGAAGTTGTTTCCAAGTATTGAATAAATATTTATAGAATATTTATTGAGTCGGAAGTATTTAATGAATGAAAGAATATTTTTAATCAGAGTATTTCTCAAAATAATCCTTGAAGGAATATTAAGAAAATATTTATTGAACAAATAATTACTTAAATGAATATTAAAATAATATTCATTTAATAAATAATTTTGAAAGGAATGTTTGGAATAATATTCGTTAAGTAAATAAGACTTCAAATTAAAATTCAAAAATAATATTCATTTAATAATTAATAATTTAAATGAATATCCAAGTGATATTCATTTAATAAGCCAAACCTTAAAGGAATATTCGAGAATAATATTCCCTTAATACATGATGTTCTAAATGAATGACCGAATGATATTTATTTAATAATCGAAGATTTTACAGAAATATTTGAAATAAAATTCGATAATTGGTTCGTCTTTGAATGAATATTGAAAAATAATATTCATTGGATAGATAACGTTCAAACAAATATTTGAAGTAATGATCGTTAATTAAATAATCTCGGACGAATATTCAAATAATATTCGTCAATCAAATAATGGAAATTATTTACTTAAATATTTCCCTCGAAAGTAATTACGATATATCAAGAAGTACTGACTCCCAGTCTATATTCAACAAATAGGATTCATATGCCTTACTCTAAGGGTCTTAACAACATCCGGCTTATAATTGATATATTATCTATCTACTTATAAGCCAAAGAACAATCAGGGAACAAGTATATCAATATGACTTGAAAGTAGGCATGCATGCTATGGCATATGTATAACAGAAAGCATATATATTCATAACAACAGCCTAAAAAAAGAAAGTTGAAACTTGCCTGGTAATTGAGTACGTGTAGGGGTAGTGGTAGGGTATCCCGGGTCAGCTCGGCGATCTATAAATAGTCAAGAGATTCGAGGTTAATCGCTTAACAATTTTTAAAAAGGTTAAGTATTAACTAAAGTCGAAACATGTTTTCGAATTATCTCGTTATACCCCTTTTTAGTGTAACTCTTTTTATTACCGATACGATTCGACATTTGTTCGTCGTTAAGACATGTCATCGTACTCCCACTTAGTGTATACTTAAGTCGTATAAGTTATAAATTAGATCGATTACGAACCAAGATTATATCTCGAGTTTTATCGCTCGTTTTCTAAGTTATAACCAAAGTTATACTTTTAAGGGGTTCGTTCGCGTTTAACCTAGATTCAAACATTTTTATAAAATCGAAAAACGATCCGATTCACATGAGGTTTCCTCTCACACCTTCCTTTTTACCTCTAGTATTTAATTACCAAGATTCGCCACTGACTTACGTATTTTACGAGGGTTCAATTTTAGTTACGAATTCTCGTTTACGGTTTCGAACTACTTTTAGTAAACCGGCCGTAACTCCTAAACCGTAAGTTCGTTTAACACGTTCTTTATATAAAAAACGAAGCTTGGAACATTATCTATCCTATCATGGCAGATTACAAAGCTAGGCAGTGAGTTACATCTACTGTCCAAGTCGTTTTTCTTAAGGTTAACGAAATTTCGGCATTAAGACGGCTATAAATCGAATATCTACCAATTTCAAATCTTCCCATAAACATGGTATCCATTCCAAACAACATATACATGATTTATACACATGAACTGAGGCCAAGCAATGCGTTTTCATTCATCAAACTATTTTTAACATTTATCCAAGATCCATTCATAATCATGCTTTAATCTTAACATAACCATAACTAACTTATATAACTCAGGAACATACATAAAACTCAAAGTGGATCTAGGGTTTCAAGGACTTTATACCTTCTTGAGAGTGTTTACTAGCGAAGCTTTGTATGATCCTTAGGGGTGATTAAGCTTGCTAAATCAACCATGAAAAACAAGAAAATTCAAGGTTAGCCATAAGAAACACTATTCACCCTCACCTTTCTTATTTTTTTTGAAAATGGTAAAAGAGGAGATTTAAGCTACAATTTCTATGGTTTTACTTTTATGAAATATAGGACTTACCCTAAAAGTTTCAAGATCAATCAAGGAGTGGAAGATGGATTTTGGATTTGGAATTTCCAAAGGGGCCGAATGGAGTGAAATGGTGGAGAATGGAGTATTTGCTTGGTTGCTTGTGTTTTTTCTCATCTAAAATGAATTATTGTAATGTTTGTAGATAATATCTAGCATAAAGTGGCTTTTGATAAAGTGATTTGGTCATTGCATACATCACTTAATGGACAAGTGTTGATAAATTGTGGTGGGATGAGAGATTAGTCTTAACCAAGTGGTTTGATCTCTAAATATGCTAGTTACTTGTGTAACTAGTTACTAGATATTATCACTTGCACATGCATGTATCTTGCTTTCTCTGCTTGATTCTGTGTCCGGTTATTGCTCGTTTCGATTGATCGTTCGTAGGAATATTCCACGGATTTCTAGTTAGGGTTTACCGGGAATCTTTCTAATATTAATACTATCATTCTCCATCTTTCTTTCTAACTTTCCAATTTATATTCCTTAAATCCATTTGTTAAATACTTAAGGCTATCAGTGTCCAGGGAACTCTCGGAGAAAATAAAAGTGCGGTTTTTCAGAATCCGACAGCTTTTACATACACTTATTTTCCCACTGGATCACTAATACGAACTCGAAAATCCGTTCTGAATACTTCTATATAGTGCCGTCTCATATTATTCTTACTTCCACCAAAAATACTATTCATTCTTTATTCTTTACTTATTCTCTTAGGGTTGTACAATTGTCCGTATTATCTTTCGATCGTTCCTTAACCATTTTACGGAACCACTGGATTAATCGTTATCGATCTGGATGACATGAGAATATTCTCCTGCTTGGAATTGCCATACCTTATTCCCCTAGGAGATAGATTATTCTTACCTAAGTTGTCAATCATTAGCATTCTTCAAGACATATAAACCATAAAGTTGAATTCCATTCATTCTTTCAAAATATCAACTATTACATCGTAGCCGTAACCACTATTCATTCTTAGAACATTAAATAAATAAAAGTTTTAATTCTACCCAAAATCTGGGTTCATACAAGAGGGGTTTTAATAAGCCTTTATTGAGATGTATTTCCAGAGATGAGTGCGAGTATATCATGCGGGAGGTGCATGAAGGGATTTGTGGTAACCACTCTGGAGGAACCTCTTTGGCACACAAAATACTTCGTCAAGGGTATTATTGGCCAACTTTGCAAGGAGATGCTCACAGGTACACTCGAGCATGTGATCACTGTCAGAGGTTCGCGAAGTTGGGTGTCAACCCAGCCGTACCTCTTAAACCTCTCACTAGTCCTTGACCTTTAGCGGTTTGGGGAATAGATTTAATTGGGGAGCTTCCCAAAGGCAAAGGAGGAGTAAAATATGTGGTTGTTTCAATGAATTACTTTACAAAGTGGGCTGAGGCAGAACCTTTGGCCACAATAACTGCTGCAAAGTTGAAGGAATTTGTGTTTCGAACTATAGTTTGTATGTATGGAGTACCTTATAAGCTCATCTCAGACAATGGGAAGCAGTTTGACAGCAAGGAGATGCGAGGTTTGTGTGAGGATCTTGGAATTCAAAAGGGGTTTTCAGCTCTTTGTCATCCTCAAAGTAATGGTCAAACAGAGGCTGTGAACAAGATAATAAAACATACTCTGAAGGCCAAACTGGAGGAGCGAAAGGGAAGCTGGCCGGAAGAGCTTCCAGTGGTGTTGTGGTCCTCTAATACCACTCCAAGAACTACAACAGGTGAATCTCCGTTCACTTTGGCATATGGGTGTGAGGCAATGGTGTTTGTTGAGATAGGAGCTGGCTCATTTAGGAGGGAAAATTATAACCCTGAAGATAATGTGGTGAATCATCGCTTGTATTTGGACCTTGTTGAAGAGGTGCGCATGAATTCATAGCTGAAGCTGGCTGCATATCAGCAACGAACTCGAAAGTATTTTGATAAGAAGGTTCGAGCCCGACCTCTGAAGGTGGGTGATTTGGTCTTGAGGAGGGTGCTACCCAACATGAGGGTACCTGGTCATGGTGCGTTCGGAGCTAATTGGGGAGGACCATATCTTATAAAGACGGTTCTTTCGGAAGGTACTTATCATTTAACAGATTTGAAAGGGAAGCTGATCCCTAGGGCATGGAATGCCAAACATTTGAGGAAATATTACCAGTAGGTGCGTTTTGCAGGTAACGCTTTCAAGTAGACCTCTTTCAGGTATAGGATTAATAAAGGTAGCTTATTAGTTGTAGCTGCCATCTTAAGGACACATAGATGATTTGATTTTGTCTTGCTATGCTCGGGGGGTAGTGTATGTACACCTCACCGATAGGAAATATCATGAAATTTTGCTTCTATGAGGCCAATAAAGTTGTTGCTTTCTTTTATATATAACATGTTTTGTTTTTATATTATGCTTTGTTTCTTTATGTGCTTCGTGGTGCAAGTATGGAATGGCATGCATAAATATGTGGTTTTTAGTTCTTCATCATAGCTGTTAGTATGTTCAAGAACTAGGGGTAGTAGGTTATGCCACCTTCCTTTAGTTATTTGGATGATTTTAGGGAATAAAATTTTTTTTTTTTGGAATGTAAAATTTATTAAGGAAATTGATTTTGAAGTGGATTATGGTATGTGGGGGACTCCATGGAAAGAGGTTCTCAAAATCGATCCACCTATGAGGTTCTTCCAATATGGAAGTTGTTTGGAATTATGGTATCAGGTTCATGTGGATCCCAGGGAATCTGGGCGCATGAAGAGCCAATGGATAAGGATATATCATGTAAGAGCCAGAATGCATGCTACATGAAATGGAATAATTTATATAAAAATTTACAATGAGCTTCAGCTGTTTGAAAAGGTGAAGCTCACATACAAGAAACCTTATGTTCATACTTCTGGAAAACGGTTTTATGGATTTATTTTACAAAATAAAATAAAGTCATATGGGAACCAGAACATTGGCCATATGATAACTCTTTACATGGAAAGACTAGGTGCGAGCAAATGGGAAGCTCAACCTTATTTTGGAATTTTACACATCAGTGCGTACCGTTATTTAAGGACTATTATCAATAAGGATTTTATGATGAATGGAATGAAATATCTTAAACATGGAAAAAGGATTGGTTGAGTATTGAATTATTATGACCACCAAACGTACTAAATCATGTTAAGGGAAGCTTCATGATATACGTGTTGGAAATATGTTTTTGGTTTCGAAAACGGGAATTATCTCATGTAGTTTTAAACAACTCGACGCATTCGGATTGTTTCCTTTAATCACAAATGGACAACTTAACAGGGAGTGTTAAGATATAGAATTCATGACGAGCTAGACATTTTTATGAAGCTGATCTAATTAATCCAGCTACGAGTGAACAATTCACATCTGGGTTTAAGTATGTGCTTTGTTACTAGCATATATGTACTCAACATGGCAAATTCTGAACAATACGAGAATATATGGAAATCAAAGATGCATAAATTAAAAGGAAAACCAAAGTTATGGATTACACCTTGTGAGGCAATACGAGGAGCCAACGGCCTCATTAAATTCAAAGTTAATGGCTACCAAAGTCATTCAAAATTATTTAAAAAGTTTAAACCCACGCAGGGGTAGAACAGTTCTTCAATAATAGGAGGATTAAGGAGTAGGAGTGTCAGGGGATACCTGAGTTATTGGAGCAGAAGGAGTGGGAGTAGCCTGGTTGGAGGCATCTGTCTGAGCATCAGCTACCTCTCCCGAATGAACCTCCACCCTCCACCTCATTATCTTTAACAGCTGGTTCGACGGCACCCACCTTGGCTGCGGCAGCTTCCTTCTTTTTGATATCCTCTACTGCTTTAACAGCATCCTCACCTAGCTGGGACCAATCGAGGTCAGGAAACCTAAGGTAGGTGGATTCAATGTAGTCGTTAATGGCAGCTTTATATCCAGTACCATAGGCATCCTTCCTTTTTCCCTTCTGGACAGACCTTTCTTGAGCAAGCTTGGTATTTAGAGCTTCCATCTTTAGCTCTAGCTCATGGATCTCTTTGGCATGAGAAGAAACCAACTCTTCTTTCTCTGCATCTAGGCTGGAAACTGAGTTGGATAGCTAGTCACGTTCTTTTAACAACTTAGTTTCAGCAGATTTGAGCTTCTTGTTAGCATCAAGGTATTTTTTTCTTTTCTTCATCCTTGGCTTTGATGGATGACTTATGTTGTTTCACCTCTTCAACAGGCTTCTGGTCGCCTCTGGCTGTTTCCACAATTTTCTCACCATGTTTGAGGTAATGGAAAAGACTCTGGGCATTGGCATGAAGGGCAGCTTTTGCACCCTCAGCTAGCGACATCTTGTCCCAGGCAGCTCACTTTCTTCAGGGATCTGATTCCCTGTCATCTCAAAGAAATATTGCATATGGGGACCGAAACTTTCAATCTCTAGAGAAGATGACATTTTGGTTCTCTTGGTAGAACGGGAGCTAGGAGCACGAGCTCGCTCTGTGACAGGTGGAGGCAGTTTCCTCTTCGATGAAGTAGATGATTTTTCCAGGTGGGGAGAAGGAGCTTCGATTTTCGAAATCGGAGTGGCTGCAATAGGGGTGATCGTATCATCATCATCTTCAAACATCTCTTCGTATTTGGTCGACTTCTTAATGAAAGAAGGAATTCCTGAAGCCATGTCTGCAAGAATTAAACAATATGGATACTGGTTAGCAAGTCATAAACTACGAAATAGACAAGGAAAAACTGTTATAAAAATGTATATTAATGATATGGATGAGGTAATAAGCAGCTTCAGCTAGTTGGAGCTAGGGTACCTCTCCCAGGTATGAAATCACAACTCATGAGGTTATCACGAGTTAATAGGCTGAGGCCATTTCCCAGTCCAGCTGACAAATTCAATGCTTCCAGAGCACGTTGGAGAGTTAGACCTCTTAAAGTGGTCTTGGCAGGAATATTTGGTGAAAGATTGAAATATGTTCTTAACTGGGGGCAATCGTAACAGCAAAGAAACTGTTTGAGCCAATCGTTCATTCCTCTCTTACACCTTTTGAAGCACTGGCCTTCATGGACACTCCAGGCAGTCAAGTAAAAGAAACCTGAATTTTTTCCGGTTGGCTTTAGCTGGTGAAAATACCCTAGCTCTCGAGCAGAAAGGGTCTTATCAAATTCATTATGGTATAGAATATACATACACATCGCCATGCGATATGAGTTGATAGAGAGTTGGATAGGAGCTATGTCAAAAAATTCAAGAATCTCGGATGAAAGGGTGTAAGGGCAGAGATAACCCTAATTTGAAAAATTGAGCTAACAAAACAGCTCGAGGTAATGATTGTCCAGGCTCGAACATGTCAAACCTATGGCATCTCTCTTCGGGAGAGGGAACGACTAAGGAGCAACCTATATGGTATGATTGGGTCAGTTTCTTTAACAAGGAAGCAGTCATGGAAGTAATCAAATTCTCACAGGACAGGTTGGCAAGAGGTTTTTCCAAAGTGCTGCTTTCTAATTCATCTGTTAAAGAGTCTGTTTTGGGAAGAGCTGCAGAGATAGTATGTGAGGGGGTGGCTTTTATGGAGGAAGCTTCATCAGTAGTAAGTTCTTGAGGAAGGTTTGGTGTTGTTGATTCTAATGACATTTGTTCATCTGAAGAGGCTATGAGGATAGCAGGACGGGTGTCTTTGGTTTTATGATCAAAGAGGTTGGTACTTAAGGGATAGGTTTTTACGGGACCAAGTGATCTAATTTTTGAACGGGTCCTGGTGCTTATAGAAGAAGTCGGATTAATTTTAGAAGCTGGAGTGATAAAAGGAAGGTTGTTTGTGATTGGGAGTTCTGGGGAGTGGGCAATCTCCTCAGAGGTAGAGTGCTGGGAGCTAGCTGCAACTGATCCACCAGACATCTGCACAAAGTGAAGCAGGATGAGTAGGTGACCAGTGAGTCTTCCCGAGTGAAGTGTCTTGACAGACACGTGTGAATAAGTACATGCTAAAGGCCAGGAGCAGTGAAAAAAAACAGGTTCGCATAAATAGCTAGATGAACACAGGTACGCCCATCAAGGAACCTTAACCACTCTTTGTGAATCGGGTATTTCTACATAATGCATACATTATTTATACGGATTCAATTAAAGATAAGAATTGGTACATGCATTATAACAGCCAATAGCAATTGATTTCTGGAAAAGGGGAATCACATATGGGTTTTTACAAAAACATATAATACTGATGGGTTTACGAATATAGATAATCAGGATCCGGGTTCTAGGGTTTTGATTTCCAGAGGATATCGTGGTCATAGAAGGGGAATACTTGGTCTAATTGTGATCTAAAAAGCAAACAAACATAATATGATTATTTATGTGTGTAGATTTTGGTGTGTGTATCTAATTATGCATGTATAGGTGCGAATCGAAGGTAAATTTGAACATGTTACTAAGCAAATAGCAGTGAACATATGTAAAGAACAGAGAGCAAGAAAGGATGTCATACCTTGAAAGGGTGTGGAGGGTTTAAGTTGCTGGAACCGGAGAGTATCACCGGACTGGTTCGCCTGTTTGGAGCTTCTCGTTGGGAGATGAACTGTTTTGAGAGAGAAGAAGGTGTATGCTCGGGATAAAAGAAAAATAAAAGAGGATGGAAGGGTTTGAATATATATAAAAAGGTTGTGGCGTGTAAAAAAAGAAATATATAAAAAAAAGGAGTTATTGTTGCCTTGGAGTATGAAACGGTGGAAGCTGTGTGAATGGAGGATACGGTTTTGGAGCGGACATATGAGAGTTCCGATATGATTTCAATTAGTGGAACTTTCTTTTCTCTTTAGAATTGTTTTAGGAATCTATTTGGAAAATAACGAATTTAATTTTGAAAGAAAAGGAGTTTTTTTTAGGATCAATTGGTTGAATATAGGTTTTGTAAAAAGGGGATTTCTTTTCAAATTCTTTAATAAGTAGGAATGGTGCGGATTTTAATTAGGGGAAAACTCATGGGATTTTTTGTGTTTTGTTGTCTTAGTTGTGGCAAGTTCATTATTAAAAATACAGGATATTAGGGTGTTATGCTGGAGCTGGCTAAAAAGGCGAAGCTGAGCCTAAGAAGAGATGGCAAGGTTCCTTTTGCATTTTATGGCTTCAAGGAACCGGGGGGTAGTTGTTGTGCCCAAAATTTGTAATGGGCTTAATTTTAGGCCCATAGAAGTGGAGGCCTGTTAAGTTATTTGGTAGGCAGGTGCCATTTTGGAGGGAAGCTGCGCATGTGCCATTTTGGAGGGAAGCTACGCATGTGTACTTACAGGCTCCACCTCTGGTTGCCGAATGGATAAGGATTATCTCCTAAATTTTAGGGGATGCGAATTGAGTCTTTTTAATGGTCTATTTCATTGGAAGACACGTTCCTAGCATGATAAGTATTGAATATTTGTGATATATACATGGAGTTATTATAGGAGTGGGATTTGGGAGTTCTACTTCGAATAGGACTCAACTAGGTGGCTAGCTAAATTAGAGATAAGTAATATATCTGATTAAAACTCTCTTATTTCGTGGCTTAATCAAGAAGGAAAGGATTCCTAACCTAAAAGAACTACATTAGGGCTTGATTCCTATAAATAGGATATGTAGGCAATTAGCGAGGGGTTCGATTTTTTACTTTTTTCGATACACAAGGCACGTGTACCCTGAGTAATCACATTCTGGGCATATTTGGCCGGAGATCTTTGCCATTGATGTCCAATGACCTTGCTAATCCAGCCCTTTAAACACTAAACACCATTATCAGGTTCAGCTGTCCTGTTTTGTTACAGCTGTTCGGTTTGTTTAATTATCCGAAAACCAAGGATAATTTCTGTTATTCCAGCGAGGCTTTCTCGGGGTGTTGTGTGAAATTTTTGCACAACACTTTTCAAACATAAAATCAAGTTTTAACCACTAAAAGATAATTTTAAGAATTGGTTATGTACCTAATTATGTAAAATATCTATGAAATTAGCTACATTCAATTTTTGTGGAAAAAAAAATAATTTTTTTGATTTAGAAAGATGAAAGATCATTATCAAAAAGAAAAAAAATTGAGATATCATGACTCTGATCTCATGTTTTCAAAAGGAAAATTGCTTGTGATGGAAAAATGAATAATGTTTTGTCAGGTTTAAAAAGTAACTTCATTAGAAATTAGAAATGGGTTGGAGAACAAGTTGGGCCGTTTAAAAGCTAAAACAATGCTCCCCTAAAAAAAGCTAAAACTATACTACCAATTAAATAATTATATTTTTAATTTAACAAACACGATAAAAAAAGAATGCATTAAAATAAATAAACATGATCAAACAAAAAAAATTAAAGTTGAGAAAATTATTATAAACTAAAATTAATGCAAAATTAATTTAGACTAAAGTTTAAAATATAATTTTAAAAAAACCTTACCACAAAAAAGAGTTTAAAGAAAACCTAATTTTTAAAAAAAGTCATAAAAAATTTTACTTTCTTGTTTTACAACAAACATGTTTTTAAAATTTATACTGACAAAAGTCAACACAAATCAATAGATTAGCATTTTATTATTTTGTAAAGATTCTAGATTCGGTACTAAAGTTGTAAATAAATTAAAAACAATCCGAAAATCCAAAATAAAATAATTAATAGAGAATCTAAATATAATAAGTACAAAAAATCCTATAATAATTTAAAAGTTAAAAAAATATTAAATTTCATTAAATTTAAAGTAAATTATTAAAGAATAAAACTAAAAAAATATTCATTATCAACTTAATTAATTATTATTATAGGAAAAAGATTTGTAATGACACAAAACTTACACACAATTAATAAATAAGGATAAAATAGCAAAAAAATCATATTGAAAAATAAACCACAAATTCATTCTTTATATAAAATAAACAATTATACAAAACATACCATCAGAATTTCAGTATACAAATATAAAAGATAGTATAAACTTTCTTTAAAAAAAGTACAAATATATGGGTCACATGTATGTTAAATTACAATAAATATTCTAATAAATAGAAGAAAACACGGCAAAAAAAATATGAAACATTAAAATATATGTTAGACTAAATCTTAAAATATACAAAGTGTGTTGGTCCCGGAGTATATTGCAGAAGGGAGGTTGAATGCAATATAGATAATTCCAAATCTTTTCATCAACAACAATGATAAAGATTGTAAACTATCTATACAAGAAATGCAAACACAGGTTGTAACTCAAGATATTCTCACAAAATAAATGTTTTATTTATTTTGCAAAGTGTTGCTACAACCTCGAGAAAAGTATTTTCTCAAGTTTCGACTTCTTGAATCGATTAAAGAAAGAATGAGAGATGTTTATCTATAAAGACTAATCTTCTCTAATGTCTTTGTCACATGGGTTGTGGGGCCGCTGTCATTTTCAAGTGGCAGCTCCTCACAAATTGCACACCCATGTGACTTTCCCAAAATGCTATAAAAACAGATTATCATTAAGTATAAAGCAATCTGGGTTCTTTCTAAAACTAGCTAAAACAATTCTAGTAGATGCAAACTTGTCATACTCTTGAATTGTCGAGCTTCGTCTTGTGATCTCTCAAGCTTCTGTCGTAGTCTTGTAGGTCTGCTACAATCTTTGACAAGATGCAACAAATCTATTTCTTGAACATCTAAACTGTCACGGGTTTGACTGAGATAAATCCCCAATTCAAATATTCCATTGAGACAGTAACCTATGACGACAAGTTTGTTGTCATGAGAATGTTCCTTGGATGGCAGTATGAGTCCCCGCCAATGATGCTGTCAGGACTTTCAAACTTGCTGTCAAAGTGTGAGAATGTTGCTGTCTTTATGCTTCCGCCAATGTTGCTGTCAGATGAAACTTGCTGTCGTGACTTTGCAACATGTTGTCTTCTTGTAACCTTACTGTCAATGTTGTGACAGTAACATTTATTCTTTCTGTCTTCCTTGTGTATAACATGAGGCTTGAACAAATGTATGAACTTCTTCCAAGAGATACAATTATTACATGACAGTGGTTTATTCGATTACAAGGACACACTATGGCTGTGACAGTATGTTCTACTTAGTCTATACAAATAAAACTAAGTACTAGTTAAGTTGTCTCTAAGCTATCACACATAAATCCTAACAATCTCCCCCAATTTGTTTTTATGGACAATAACAACAAATTTACAATTAAAGCATGCTGACAACTTAACTAACATAGATCAGAATAGTTAAAACACCACGTCTGATGAATTTTAAAGAATCCAGAATACAACATTGATGTTCTAACTGCAAATCAATTACTCCTTTATGTTGAGCAAATAAGAAATTTTACTTAGCTTGACAACTAAGTACTAGTTAAGTTGTCTCTAAGCTATCACACATAAATCTTAACAATCTCCCCCAATTTGATTTTATGGACAATAACAACAAATTTACAATTAAAGCATGCTGACAACTTAACTAACATAGATCAGAATAGTTAAAACACCACGTCTGATGAATTTTAAAGAATCCAGAATACAACATTGATGTTCTAACTGCAAATCAATTACTCCTTTATGTTGAGCAAATAAGAAATTTTACTTAGCTTGATTTGAGCAGTCCTCAGCTGTCTAGATTCTTCCCTCTCTTTTGAGAGCTTCTTGTTTTGCCTTCTTGAGGTCTTCTACTAAAGCCTTTTCTTCAGGAGTTTTAGCATCATCTTCAATGTCTTTAATGTACCCATGAATCACTCGAAAAGGAAACACTTTAGCATCTTTCAGGTCAAACCAAGTTTGGAAGTCGTAGGTATATGTTCTGAACTTTAAGATGCCTTCGATGACCTTGAATCTCCTTCCAGGGAAAGCATTGAGGGATACTCTCCTTTTTCTATCTAGTTTTGGATCTTCATATCTCCTTTGGTCAAAGATAACTTCAAGTTCCCAAGCACATAGCATTTCAAGCTTGTGAGATGATCCAACAACTTTCCAGTAGAGATTCTTCAAGATACTAGTCCTCAGTTTGTGAAAACTATTTGACATAGATTTCTTCTTTTCCATCTTTAATTCTGAGAGGATCTTCCAGTACACAGGGCTGATAATCTGCTTTCTCACTGTTCATTTTTTTGACCTTCTTGCAACTTTCTTTCAGTTGAGCTTCTAGATCTTCAGCAGTTTGTTTGGCAGACTTGGGTGGTTTATCAGCATTTTTGAATTCTTCTTCAGTAGTCCTGAATGCTTCTGCTGCTTCATTTACTTCTGCAGGTGTATAAGATAACGTTCTTTCTGCTTAGTCATACTTACACGTAACCTCTAATTCATCTGAACTTATAGTCAAGTTGGCATCATCAATTTCCATTCAGTCACCATGTTTCTCATAGAATTCAACATAATATTTCTGGATGTGTTCCATGGCTGGTTTAGGGACATTGCCATGACTCACCATAAGCTCCACCATCCTTGCCAACAAAAAGAAATCAATTCTGCGTGTTACTACTTCAGATGTCATTTTGAGGCTATACCTGTCCACCACATATGATCCTTTGATCATATTGAAATCCTTGTCAACATACATCATTCTACTTTCATCTATATGCCAGATGGTGTATTTTGTTGCATGTTTCTTACTTTTATCCAAATCCAAAGAGACTGATTTCTTGTCTCTTTCAACATTTGCTTTATGACATTCGAAGTTGTTCATCATTTCTCTTTTCTGAATAACAGTCTTATCAACCACTACTCCATGTATCTTTGTCTTAGCTGCAGCCTTTGTCTTCCCCTTTGTAGGAGTTGAGCGCCAGGCTCTTGCTTTTCTTTTTGTCCTTTTAGGTTTGAATGCCTTGGCATCCTTGTCCTTGACAGCATCTTTATTCAAGCTCTTGACAGTATCTTTTTCAACTGTGTCCTTCATGACAGTATCTTCATTTAAGCTCTTGACAGTGTCTTTGTTAACAACATCCTTTTTAGCATTAAGGCAGTCAACAGCAAACCTTAAAATATTTGCTTCCAAGGCTTCAAGAATGTCTATCTCCCCTTCATCTTTAGCATCAGCATCTTTCTTGTCAGTTTTGGGAGTTTCTTCTTTTGTTTTCTCCTGAGTTTGACTTCCAACAATCTCAGCAGTTGCTTTGGCACCATTTCCAGGTTCACCAAATCCTCCACTACCATCAGGTTCATCTTTAACATCATCAAGGGTGTCATCAAATGTGTAGCTTCCACCTCTTTCACTTCTTTTGGCATTTGCTTCAGAAATTAACTTCTTTATCTGAGAGCTAAGATTCTCATCTCTCTTTACCAAAAGTTTGTGAATATCCTTGATAGCCTTGACTTTTTCTTTGGTAATTCTGGATTTGAGAATGTATCTCAGTACTATCATAACTAAGTCAATTTTCAACTTTGTTTCTCCATCCAAATGTAGAAAACCAATTTTCTTTACTCCTGCACTTGTGGTCATCCTGTAGCAAACACCATATGGATTGTCAATCACTTTTGGGAGTTTGTCTTCAATAAGCCTCTTGATCTGTGCCAACAGACTTTCATTAAAGGTTGTTGAATTGGCCTTCACTTTTGTTGCTAAGGAATTTAGTATTCTTGCTTGCAAGCTTTGCAGTAGTTGCATTGTGATGAATATTGAAATGCCAGTTTTCAGATATACATCAATTGCCCATCTTTTCTCCAAGTTAACTTTCACAGAGATACTTATTATTTTATCCTTCAGTATTGTTGACAGTTTGTTGTAAACTCCTCCTGCTTCTATGATTGAGTTATCCACCAACATACTGAATTCTTCATCCTTGTTGTTCAAAGTACTCTCCATGTGGCTAACCATCATTATTCCTGCATCATCTGGGCTGTACTTACTTCCATCAGACCAGGTGGTTCCAGTTGTCAGATTTATGTACTCAGGCATTTTATCTTTGCCTTTACCCAGTCTGTTTTGCTCTTCCTATTCTCTCCATAGTTTTTCCAGTGGAGTTTCCATGATTTCTGAAGTTGGCTCCTTAATTTTTAGAGGAGGCAGTATTAGTCTTTCAGACTTTTGAGTTTCTTATAATTGCTCCATTACTTCTTTAATTACCAATACTAGCTCACCATCCATTTCATGTTCAATAAGATCACCATCTCCAGAGGCTTTCAGTTCTTCACCAAAGTTTCTTTCTTCCTTTTCCTCTGGCTCCCCATCACTCTCTTCTCCATCTTCAACTTGTACCTGCTCTCCCTTACTTCTTGACTCCCCCTTACTTGTTGCTTACTTCTTGACTCCCCCTTGCTTGTTGCTTCCCGTTGTTTCTCCTTCTCTTCCACTTTGTCTGAGGTATTTGGATCCACCACTCTATTCTGATCTACCACTTTCTCCCTCTTAGTTAAGTTGACAGCACTAAGAGCAGTAGAGAATGATAGCAGAGTCTGTTGAATCTCAGCAAAACCAGTAGCTACCATAGTGGACAGATTGTCAATTTTAGCTTCCATAGATGCACATCTGTCCTCGAGGGATTTCAACCTTGAATCAGCTTGTTTAGAAGGACCACCAGATCTTAACCTTTTTGGAGTCAAAGGAAAAGATTGGGTCAAGGAGGCTGTGGGGATTCTCACACTCTCATTGTTTTTCTGAGTGATCTCATCACTCCTCACAGTTGAACACTCAAGGCCTAGAGCCTGTTTGTTGGGGTTTCTCTCTTTTGCACTCTGGACATGCTCAAGTCCCTCTCCTTTTGCCTGCTCATTTGGCTGCCTCTCATTTTTATGTTCACCTCTCTTTTCTTTTATCTCTCTTTTCTTTTTCACACCCTCACTCAACCTAGATGCATGGGTATGAGCAGTACTAACATGCATTGAACGAGAAGGTTTAGATTTTACCTTTTTGAAAGAGGATATTGGCACATGATCATCATCAGAAGCATCTTCAACAATGACTGTGTCTTGATCAAGCTGTATAGAGGTGACAGCATCTTTATCCAAAAGGTTACTGTCAGTAGGTGGGGTGACAGCAACTTTGGTTGTGTCCTTGACAGCAGCTGAGGCTGTGACAGCAACTTCCTAAGGGTAAGTTGCTTTCTGGAGATCAATCATGATGCTGGTTGTTTCAATATCTGGCAGAATTGCATCATGATCTAACTCAGTGTTTGAGATAGTGGTTTCCATCACACTTTAAGCAATGGGTTCTTGTGGACCACTTGATGGGGGCTCATCCATGATAGAAGATGGATGATCAAAACCTGAAGGGTTTGTACTGTCCCCTTCTCTAGGTTGTTGAGAAGAAACAATTAATGGATTAGAGAATAAAGAATGTGACGGTATAAAAGAGAGTATTGACTGTTCCACAGGGGTAACTTGTGGAACATCAATAGTAGGAGTTTGATCCTCACTGTGCTCTATCTCCATGTATGTTTCTGCAAGTGCGGGCTTCTCATGAGTGAGTTCATGAGTTTGTGCAGACTCTTTATAAGATGCCCTGGGAGACAGGCCAATTTTAATAGATACTCCTTGTTGAGAAGAAGCATCTAAGGATGTGTTTGATTCCCTTTTATCCTCCATAGCCTTTTGTGAGACTGTGGGGTGGCTGACAGTGGCTTTGGCCCTCATAGCTCTCTTCTTCTTAGGCTCAAGAGGAACCACTGTGGGTTCACTTTCACTGACATCCTTATTTGCTGCATCAAGTGCAGTTTCTCCCTCAACACTCTTAGAATTACCTTCAACACCAGTTTCCAAGGGTCTTTTCTTGGATTCTTGCAGGGCTATTTTGGTGGCTTTTGGTAGTCTAGATGGTCTGACTCGTATAAATTGAGTAGAATGGGGGTTGACTGAATTTGGGCTTAATTCAGCTTCATTATCAAGAGAGAAAATAGTATACCCAGATGGCAATGGAAAATCAAGGTTGGGCACTTAATCAACCATGTGCTGTGTAAAACATAGTGGAATATGTGCATTTAAATTCTGTGAATTGAGTGTAGTGTGTGTATTTCTTTTCAAAACATTGCACTCCATTGTGAGAGATGCATTTTCATCAATTCCACATAAAGAATTTATACACATCATAAGAAAGCGAGGATAGATATGTACCTTTTTGCCTAGGACGGATTTGAACTGTCCCATGAGAAGCTTTCCAACATCCACTTTGTACCCATGAACAAGAGAGTGAGTGAGTTTCTTGATGTAGGTAGGGATACCATTCCACCCAGAGGTCTTTGTTGAGAAAACCTTCACCATTGCATCAATAATCATGCTCCACTCTTTTCTTAGATATTTCCTGTCCATTTCTCCAGTTGGGTACCAGCTTGAAGTTCATTCTTCAAGAACAGGACCAGAATACCCAATTTTCAAGAAGAACTTCTTTAGGGTTTCATCACTTGCAAGCTCCTGGTATGATTCATTTTCTTGCAGTCCAATTCTTAGAGCTTCATTGATGCCCTTGATTGTAAGAATGTAGGTAGTGTTGTTGATTTCAAAATTTATCGACTCACTACCAGCATCTTCTTGAACGGAGGCTGTTTTCCAAAATTGTTCAAGTCTGTCTAGGTTCAAAGAAGGTGTCGAATGTCGAAGTAATAGCATGACCTAGATTGGACTTGTTCATGAAGGATACAAGTCCTTTGAAGCCTTCACCATCATCTTCAACAGTGAGGATGCCAGCAAAGTTTGTTTGAGAAGATGATTGTTTGGGAGCCATTTTTGTGCTTTGGGGTTCGAGAAAAAGATTGTTATACTTTGAGAGATTTCTGTAAGGCTTTATGTGTTAGTGTGTTTGACAATTGCTTATATGAGAGTAGCAAATGTTTTACTGAAGAGGGAAAATTAACTTTGTCTTAACCCATTAAATGTTCACGTGGTGTAGTGGGTAATTACTTTTTAGTGGTTGTAAATCGTGAAGGTAAAAATCCCAATTTCAACGGTCCACTAACTCTTGACAGTAACATGTGCGCTGGAACAAATCGTTAGTAACCTTGAGGTGGTGACAGTATGTTTCGCTTGACAGTAACATTGGCGCGAGAACATGCTGTCACCATTAAGTAATTTATAGACAATTATCTTTTTAAAAAAAATCTCATGACAGCACCTTTCCTTGTTGACAGCAAGTTGTGCAGAAATTCCAAACGTCATGGGTTTTAAATGAATTTTGTCTATTACTTAATTAAAATTACCAATTAACATTTTAATCGATTAAAGCACATACTCATTTCAGGCACACATACACACATTCACATATACACACATGCATACATGCATTAACTCAACAGATAACCAAGATAGGAGAATAAAGTAAAGAAACAAGCAACAACGCTGAAGAAGATGAAACGATGAACTTTTCATTAAAACAAATATAAAAACAATACATAAACAGTTCTTAAAAAAACATTAATTTTTATTAAGCTCAGAAAGAGCTTCCTTCAGCAGTTGTTCGACAACCAGCTTCACCTCCTCCTCCTCGGAGATCCCCAGCTGGTCAAGATAAGTCTGAAGCTTATCCAACCAGGGATCCCAGGGATCCTCAACAGCAATCTCCTCTTTCTTCTCTGGCATCTCCTCGACGTTGGAGTTCTCGAGAGTAGAGATCTCTGTAACCTTCCTCTTGCTCATTCTCTAGCGACTCTTAAGTATGTAATGAGAAACTAGGGATTTGGCCTCGGGTTCATTTTATAGCACGCTAGGAGACGCTACAGTTTCCCACACACTTCTTTTTAATAAGTATTTAACTTTAAAATAAAAGGACTGACAAATAACCCTGGTCATTTCAAATGACAAGACTAATCATCCCTGGCACGCGTGTAATTTAAGTTAAGGTCACGTGACTACTCATTACATAAGTTAAAATACGCATGTAATTTCAATTTAGCATAGTCATAGTAGACATGCTGTCAATAACAAGTAGCACATAAGACAGTAACTTCTCATGACAGCAACATTGAAGGCTACTTTCACGAGCTGCAATTTAACACCTTGAAAATGTAAAAACTAGTAAGTTAACATACCAGATTTAGCATTCCTAATTCACTTACCAACCTGTTGAAGGTTGCTTCATCCAATGGCTTTGTGAAAATATCTGCAAGTTGCTTTTCTATAGTAATGTAGAAAAGCTTCACATTTCCCTTTTCAACATGTTCCCTTATGAAATGATGCCTTATATCAATGTGCTTTGTCCTGGAATGTTGAACTTGTTACCCAGTAAAGAACAATTGTAGAAGGGGGGTTGAATACAATTGTTTAAGATTTTCGACTTAAACAGAAATGATAACACAAGTATGAATAAATAACAACTTTATTAACTCTGATATAAAACTGTTACAAACTCCCTCAAGAAATTCTTATGTTCTTGAGATCTGCTAGGTTACAAGATAACTCGTGTAAGCGATTCCATAAATGTAAAACCTAAACTGTGTTTATATACTATACACAGTTGCCCTATCAATTACAAGATATATCAAATCAATTACATACGTCTCTTAGTACATATCTTGAATGATAGTTACGTTCCTATAAATCAGGAACCGACATATCAATCTCCCTTGATTCCTGGACTGATGTATATCCTCGTGTAATCCTGATCAGCCTCCAATCCTGATGATAGCCTAATACTGACGGTGCATTACTGATGACATCAGCATCAGTATCTGATCAGTAGTCCAGATCCTGATCATCACTTGAATCAATATTTAACAATCTCCCCTAATTTGTACTTTGTGAAATAAAGCACAAATTTCTTGATTCAGTGATGTCAAAAACTCAAAACAAAATACCTCCTAGAAATCGTCAGGAACAGTTTCAGAAAGTCTTTGATAGAAAAGATTCGTCTTCAAGAAGTTAGTCAATAACTCTTCTTCCTTGCTCTCAAGAATTAGAATCAATTTCTTCTTCAGATTGTTGAGTTCTTCATCTTCCTCATTAATCTGATAAATAGCTGTCCTGAGATTTTGAATTGAGCTTCTAGGAAGATCTAAGTCACCTAGCAGTATATAAGCAAACTCCTCCCCATCTGAATTAAGAGATAATTGTTCCAAACCTAGATACTCTTCTTTAATAGCAGTACCTTTCACCATTTCAACTTCTTCACATCTTTTATTTAAATACATGGGAGTATATTTGCCATCATACCTTGTTCCTCCATCCAGAAATCTTCGTCTGATAGTTGTGTGAATCATAGAAGACCAATTGTTGTAGACTTCTCTTTCTTTAGCACTGACACTTTTATTCTTGAGCAAATAAAGAACATATTTCACTTCTTTTGCAGACTTGCACAGCAGCTCATGAATAGCCATTTTCTTTACAGTCTTGTCTTTCATGAAGTACAACAATGTCTCTATCTTCTTAGCACCAGCATGACAGTCAGCAATGATAGCAACAGCTTCAAGTTTCCAAAGATGAGCAACAGTTAACTCATCACCAATTTTATCAACTACAATATGTTGATCAGTTTGTGTTGTAAAAACAACCTCTGCATCATGAAATCCAATACCTCATCTTGTTCCAGGTTCCAAACCGTTCGAACCAGATTGCATACTTGTCCACAGTGATGGAGATTTAGCAGACTCAGCAGATTCAACTTCAGCAATCAATGAAGGTTCATCAGACTCAATTAGTGAAGGTCCAGTAATCAGTCCAATAGATTTGAAAACAATTGGTTCATTATAGTTGCACACTCTGTTCTTCCATTACTTGCTTTTCTTTTCTATTACTGGTATATAATTCTGTTGATGTTCTGGAACAAGTCTATTTCTGTCATACCATATCAACTTATCAGATTCATAAACTCTTTTCATGTAATCTCTGGTTGCCTTCCTTTCATTATCTCTTGCTTTTCCCCTGATTTCTCTTTCTTTTTCAAATCTTCTGAATCTTTCTTGATCAATCTTCAAGTTCATATCATCAACTTCTAGATTATGATATTCAACCACAATAGTAAGAATCATGACCTCAAGTTCTTTCAAGATTTCAGCTTCATCAGAATCAGGAATAGCAGGTTGAGTAGTTCCAGCAGTAATATTTTGTGCTCTCACAATAACTTTACCTCTTCTAGCTAACTGTGGTCTTTCATCAGCAGCTTCTTATAGTACATTGAATTTGTTATCTGGAATCATTTCAAGAAGTAGTTGAGTTTTCTTCCTTTTAATTTTCTGAGGATCTTCAGTTATATCCTCAATTGTGATTCCACTAGACCTTGTCTGTCTTGAACTTGTTTGAACAGACTTTCTTCCTCTGCCTCTGCTTCTACCTCCTTTTCCTCTCCCTCTACTTGCAACAGGAGCTTCTTTCTGTTTAGCAATTCCCTCAAGAATCTTCTTTTGTTCTTTTAAGATCTCTTGAGTACTTATGTCAGAATTCTCTGCAGAGATCAAAGCCAGTGACTCCCTAGCATGATGCTGTTGAACTTTAATATCATTGTGATATACAATTTTACTCTCACCTGACTTGGAAGTAATCTTCTTAAAGAGATGTGGAGCATCTTCTATCTCAGTAATAAACATATCCTCATCTTCTTCAGGAATTGTTGAAAGTGTTTGATTTTGACCAGGTGCTAGAAATTGTTCTTCAGTCAAGACTTGAGATTGTACCATTGTCCTCACTGTCCTTCTTCCAGATTTAGAAACATGAGTTGACTTCCTGGTTTGTGTTTCAGATTGACTTGTCCTTTTCACCAGCGCAGCATCAGAGGTTTCTGTTCCATGTATCTGAGCATCACCACCATCATTTCCAGAAGTATCATCATCCTTTCTTACAACTGGATCAGGTGTACATTTTGTTTTGACTACCTTCTCCCCCTTTTTTACATCAGGATCAGTCAACAAAGATAAAATCAGTTGGAGAGAAGCTTCAATATTTGTCATCCTAGCTTCAAAAGCATCCATTCGAGAATCCATCTTCTTTTCAAGTGTCTGAATGTCCTTGCTAATATTCCTAGCTTGAGAACTAGTAGTAGTCTTGCATAAATTAGAATGAACATCAGCTCGAATCGTAGCATTATCAGTTTTGAGAGAGTCAATCTCATCCTTCAAACCTTTAGCCAGAATAGTAGTCATCTTCAAATGATCTTTAAAATCAGAACCAGAGAGCTTAGAAGCTATACGTTGAGAATGAAAAAGAGCATTGTTAAAACTTATGACTGCAGTTGGCTTATTCCATTCAGTATCCCATCCGTATCTTCTCAAAGCTTGAATGTGTTCAAGAATAGTATAGATGTATTCACCCCTGGTCTTGGAATGAACTAAGCTATGTTTATGTGCAACCGTACCTTCTGTAGTTTTACTAACAGATTTCATGAACTTGCTTGATGATCCACCAGTAGAGCCTTGACTCGCTTTTAGGACTGCTCAAAGCTGAGCATTTTCAGAAGTGTCATCAGCATCATCATCTTCATCATCTGAGCTATCAATAGCATCAGGAATATGATCATCCAACTGGTCATCAGGTTTCAGTACACCTTTCAGCTATAATTACTGGCAGATGGAGCTGGTGTATCTTGAGAACCTGCATTTAGAATCGAAACAGTTCCTAAATCTCTCTTTTCTTTTAAAGTGATCTCAGCACTTCTCACTGTTTCACCCAAGTTACTGTAAATAGTAACTGCTACCTCACTAGAAGTAATTAACTTCTCACTCTTATCTACCTCTCCTTTTGCTAGTTCAGGAGACTGCCTCTCATCACTCTTTATTTTCTCTGATTGTTCACTCTCAATCTCACAAGAAAGGTTCTGGCTCAACAAATGCAAAGAAATAAGAGGTGGCTGAGAAGAGTGGACTGAAGTCATACAAATAGAGGTATCCCTTATCTCATGTCTATCTGTAATCATGCTATCAGTAGTAAAAGAAGTAGAGATAGAAGTGTTACCTGATGAAGTAGTAAAAGATTCCATTGGTCTTGATGAGAGTGATTGTACCAGAATAGGTTGAGTATCGTCAGGAATGGTATCAACAGTCTCATCATGAGCTATGCTTTCATCGGGAAGAGGGCTTGCATCAGTATTTGCTACTAATGGTTCTTGTGGAGCCAGAGGTTAAGAAGCTTCTTCAACACTTTGAGCTGAAGGTTCTTTTGTGCTTCCCTCAAAAATAGTTTCTATGTGTACAGCATCCAGTTCAGGAATCTCTAAAGCAATGTCAGAAAGCCCTTGTGTTTTAGAATCTATGCCTGCATCTTCACTTTGAGAAGATGGTTCTTGTAGGGCAGGAATGTTCTTGTCTGCACCTTCCCTTTGAAAAGGTGGTTCTTGTGGTACCATTCCTTCAACAATGTCTGCACCCACACTTTTAGTGAGTGGTTCTTGTGGGACTGGATCTGCAATAGCTGCTGAACTCCTTTGATGTTCAGGTTCTTGTGGGCTTGATCCTTTCAAAGGTGAAGTGATCCTCTGTTTCTTCTGTCTATGAAAAACCTTTGCTTCAGCTTGTCTCTTTATCTGAAGAGGTATTGGTTTATGACCAAGCTGAGCAGCAATAGCATTTACTTCATCCACAGACATCTCAATTATTCTTCTCTTTGGAGATGTAGGTGCTGGAGAATCAGAAATCTCAACAGTCTTCACAGGTGATGTATCAGGAGTAGAGATATCAGGAATGATAGATGTGTCAGGAACTGATGATTCATCAAGATTGATATCATCATTAAGATTCTGCATTTCTTCAGGAATGTAATACTGGCTCTTGTTGACTATCTTTCTTTTTTTTCTTTGGCTTTACTAGTTTAGCCAATTCATCAGTAGCAGGAACAGCAACTTCCTTTTTCTTCAAAATTATTGAGATGGTCTTATCATCATCACTATCAGAATCAGAATCCGGTTGAGAAAACTTTCTCTTCTCACCTGTTTCTTTATACACTCCATTTTCAACCAAGGACTTAGCAACCTTGGGAGCATACTTCTCCAATACCAGGACCCATTGTGCACCCCCTTGTGACTTCTGTTTAGTGAGGGTTGAAGTGGAGAAATCCTTTGATCCTGATTGTCTGCCAGACACATCAGATCTAGCTGACTTCTTTTCTTTTACAACTGATGTCTTTTGGGAGACACCAGAGATGGTTGACTGTTTAGATAAGTGTATGTATGATGTGCTTGTGATAGGAACAGAATGTGTTTGGTCCTGTCCCATAGCACTTGTGGCTGGGCCATAAAGTATAGGCAATCTCTTTTTCAAGAGAACCCAGACCTCATCAGGAATATAAGGATTTCTCTCAAAACCATTTGCCGTATCAGATTTAACCAAGGATTTGATGTTATTTTCAGAAATCTTAAAGATAGGCAAAACTGTATCATCTTCAAAATTAGCATTTGGACATAAGTGAGAAAATATCAATTGAAAAAATCTAATAAAACAGACATAACCACATTTATCTATTTTTCTCGCACTTAATGCATTCAAGATAAACACTCCATAATCAAATAAAGTGTCATAGATTAGAGAGTACCCAATTTGAACCGAAGCAGGGGGTAGTGCATCAAAGTTTGAGACTTTGTTTAGGAAGCATCTACTTATGGTGTCGAAGAAGAAATTCCATTCTTTCTTCAGCTTAGTTCTGTACAAGTCTCCAAACTTCTGTGGGTCTCCTTTGCATCCAAGACTCTTAGCAAATTCAAGAAGAGTAGTATCAGTAGTCTTTGATGGAGTTTTGCCATTTAGAGAAGGTAATTTAAGAGCTTCAACCACAATGCTAGGAGTCACATTGTATTTGACATCATTGTACATGAATGTCATAAGTGGCATTCCTGATGCTCCTTCACTAAAGACCACAGTATCCCATTCCTGCATAACTCACTTGAAGATTACTTTGACAGGTTGTGTTAAAGCATAATTGATTGGACTAGAAGCCAAAAAGTCCTGAATGATATGAAAATCATTTGGCAATTCCAGATGATTAAGAACAGCAGTATAGTTATTTGGAGCAAAAGTGATTCCATTGATAACAACCTTGCTGTTTATGAAAGGTGAAGAATCCATTACTGTTTTGGAGTGTGTGGGAATTTGAATTGTGAAACTTAGGGTTTATGTTCGCACAGTGAGAAAAAGACGATGCAATACTGATTATTTGATAATAATGAATCAATTTAGAAAACTAAATTGATTTTAGATAAACCTAATGATTTCTCAAAGACAGGTGTCAGTAATTGATTTGTGCAAAAAGAGTAATGGACCAAATTATGTGAGAGAGTGGTGATAACCGCACGTGACACGACTTACGATCTGTATCTATATGAAACAATGAATAAAACACACGCGCTCGTATTATTCAAGAAATACACTTGTGATAATGATTAAAAATATGGCAATAAAATATTTAATTTAAGAAATCAAATATCACTATCTCAAAATACATGGTACCGTTAACAAAGCGTTTCTTGACTTCGTTACTCTCCCATCTCTATTTAACACCTAGAGACTTATCCACTATCCCTTTAACCCTTCATTCTCTCCTGAAAATCAAAAACCCTTCACACAGCACACCTTACAACAATGTCAAAACTTACTATCAAGGAAAAGAATCTCCATCTCGTAGAGAAGAGAGATATCTTCAGTTATACTCGTGAAGAGTTTGATGCCTTTGACTGGAAAAGGCAACTTGAAACTTTGTGGCTGCAGATGGATGCTTGTCTTGAAGAAATCGAGAGAGAAAGACCTGCAAGAGTGATCGACATCGATGCTGCTCCTCAAGCAACATTAGCATGGCTTTCCTCTAAGGCATCCTCATCCAACTCCACCAACCATCGTTAATGAATATGTCAGCAAAAATAACCTTATCCCTTTCAACTTCCACCCAAACAAAGTGGCAAAGATGGAATCTGGGATGGCTGCTAGCAAAGGAGTGGTTTGGACTTCACTTTTTATTTTCCTGTTGAATAGATTAGTAGATAGAGAGAACAAAAAGATGTAATATTTGCATGTAATCTCTTTCTTATTATCAATGAAAACCCCTGTTTCCTTAATCTTATTCAATGTGTTCTACATTTTTTTATGTTTATGAACTGTTCTTCAAAGAATTAAATCAGAGAAGTAAACATGAAAACTAATTAAAGTAATCACATAAGTAACAAATTCATTAACAATAACCACAATTAAATCAAAGAACAGAACAATTAGGGAATACTTAAATTATACAAATTGTACTAATAATCGAATTGTTGTATCAGGATTTGATGTTTGACTAAAGTCAGGATTGACTTTTCGTCAGTATTCAACATGCATCAGGATCTGACAATCATCAGTATTTGGTCTCCCCTTGTTCTCAGAAACTTTCATAGTTTACCATTCCCAATTCATTCACCAATTTTGTAAAAGTAGCTTCAGGAAGTGACTTGGTGAATATATCAGCTAGCTGTCGATCAGTAGGAACAAAGTGGAGTTCGATTGTTCCTTCCAGTACTTGTTCTCTTATGAAACGATATCTGATACTGATATGCTTAGTAAGAGAATGCTGGACTGGATTTCCTGTCATAGCAATAGCACTTTGGTTATCACAATAAATAGGTATTTTTGAAAATGATAAACCATAATCCATTAGCTGATTTCTCATCCACATGATCTGAGCACAACAGCTTCCAGCAGCTATGTACTCAGCTTCTGCAGTTGATGTTGAGATAGACTTTTGCTTTTTACTAAACCAAGAAACTAGTCTTCCTCCAAGAAACTGACAACTGCCTGAAGTACTTTTCCTGTCTATTTTGCATCCTGCAAAATCAGCATCTAAGTAACCACATAGACTAAAGTCAGACTCTCTAGCATACCAAAGGCCAAGTGATAGAGTGCCATTCAAGTATCTGAAAATCCTTTTAACAGCAATGAGATGTGGTTCTCTGGGGTTTGCCTGAAATCTTGCACATAAACAGGTAGCGTACATGATATCTGGTCTGCTAGATGTTAGATACAAAAGTGAGCCAATCATACCTCTGTAGTTAGTTACATCTACTTCATTACCTTGATCAGGATCAAGTTTGGTAGCTGTAGCTATGGGAGTTGAAGCAGTAGCACTGTCTTGCATGTTAAACTTCTTTAACAGATTCTTTGTATACTTTGACTAATTGATAAAGATCCCATTATCAGTCTGTTTACCTTGCAGACCTAAGAAATAGCTCATTTCTCCCATCATGCTCATTTGATATCTAGACTGCATTAGCTTTGAAAACTTCTCACACAATTTGGAGTTAGTTGACCAAAAAATGATATCATCAACATAAATTTGAACTAATAACAAGTCCTTACCATGATTCAAGTAAAACAAGGTTTTGTCAATTGTACCTCTTTTGAAACCACTTTCCAGTAAGAATTGAGCTAGAGTTTCATACCAGGATCTTGGAGCTTGCTTTAGTCCATAAAGTGATTTATCCAGTCTATAGACATGATCTGGATATCTAGGATCAATGAAGCCAGGAGGTTGTTCAACATATACCTCTTCTTCCAATTCTCCATTCAGAAAAGCACTTTTAACATCCATCTGGAAAACTTTGAATTTCTTATGGGCTGCATATGCCAGAAAAATTCTGATGGCTTCTAGCCTTGCAACAGGAGCAAAATTCTCATCATAGTCTATTCCTTCATGTTGAGAGTACCCCTTTGCAACTAGCCTTGCTTTATTCCTCATAATAGTTCCATCTGAATTTGTCTTGTTTCTGAACACCCACTTTGTACCAACAATTGATCTACCCTTTGGCCTTGGTACAAGTTTCCAAACTTCATTTCTTTCGAATTCATTTAGTTCTTCTTGCATAGCTATAACCCAATCAGCATCCTTGAGTGCATCTTCAACTTTCTTAGGCTCCTCCTTTGACAGAAAGTTATTATAGAGGCATTCATTTTGTGTTGCACTTCTGGTTTTAACACCTGCATCAGGATTCCCAATAATTAAATCAGGAGTATGGCTTTTGGTCCATTTCCTTGCTGATGGTAAATCATTTCTTCAGTTGGATGCTCCCCCTGGATTGGTGTTATCTTCAAAAGAACAGGAATCATTAGAAGCTCCCCCTGAGATAGTGCTATCTCCTCCTGAAGTGCTGTCAGGATTATCACTTGAATCTGTTTCTGATGAATCTCCTCCTGATGTTTGAGTTGTATCAGTACTGATGGTATTTTGTTGTTTCTCCCCCTCAACATTTGCATTATTTGAATCATCATCAGTAACTGGTGTTTCATCAGGCATTGGTCGATCGTCAGGATCTGATGGAGTATCAGTATCTAACATTACTTCATCAGAATTCTTGGTAGCTTCATTTGCAAAGATCAAACTGTCATGTGAGTCTTCAACAATTCCTGTTATCTTCTTATCATCAAAAGAAACATTAATAGACTCCATGACTGTCCTTGTTCTTAGGTTACAGACTTTAAAGGCTCTTGTTGATGGATAGCCAATAAAGATTCCCTCATCAGCTTTAGTCTCAAACTTTCCTAGCTGTTCAGGATGAGGTCTTAGAACAAAGCACTTGCAGCCAAACACATGTAAACATTTCAGACTTGGCTTCTTCTCTTTAATCATTTGATAAGGGGTGACACCATGTCTGTTGATTAAAGTAATGTTCTGAGTATAGCATGCTGTGTTGACTGCTTCTGCCCAGAAATATGTAGGTAGTTTAGCTTCCTCCAACATTGTTCTGCCAGCTTCAATAAGAGTTCTGTTCTTCCTTTCAACTACTCCATTTTGCTGGGGTGTGCCAGGAGCAGAGAATTGTTGAACTATTCCTTTATACTTGCAGAACTCTTCCATTACTGAATTCTTGAATTCAGTTCCATTATCACTTCTTAGAATTTTGACTTTGTACTTTGTGCCAGTCTCAATGAGTCTCACATGGTCCAAAAGTATCTCAGCAGTTTCATCTTTTCTATGCAGAAAATACACCCAGGTAAATCTAGTATATTCATCAACAATGACTAGAGTATACCTTTTCTTACTGATGGACATAATGTTGATTGGTCCAAACAAGTCAAGGTGTAGCATGTGATATAGTTCATCAATTGAGGATTCAGATTTACTCTTGAATGATGTCCTTCTCTGTTTGGCCTTCTGACAAGCATCACAGAGTCCATCTGGAGTATACAACGCCTTTGGTAATCCTCTCACCAAATCTTTCTTAACCAACTCATTGATGTTGTTGAAGTTGAGATGAGAAAGCTTCTTGTGCTAATTCCAACTTTCATCTACTGTTGCTTTACTGATGAGACATGTTGAGGGACCATCAGTATTGGTGTAGACGTTGGCTTCATAAATGTTACCACGTCTTTGACCAGTTAAGACAATCCTTCCAGATGTTTTACTGATCACTTCAAAGTGAGTATCATTGAAGTTGACATGATAATCTCTATCTATGATTTGACTAACACTAAGAAGATTGTGTTTGGGTCCTCTCACCAGAGCTACTTTTTCAATGATGACATTTCCAATGATTATATTTCCATATCCCAAAGTTTGTCCAATGTTGCCATCTCCATAAGACACTGTTGGGCCAGCCTTCTCCTCAAATTCTGATAGCAAGGTTTTGTTTCCAGTCATGTGCACAGAGCATCCACTATCCATGACTAACACATTTTTCTTTTTACCCTGCAATCAGAAACACAAAGAGCTCAGTTAGAATTTTTAAGAACCCACACTTGTTGGGTTCTTTTTGCATGCAATTTAAAAATTTTAGCAGCAAAAGTCTTTTTAACAAAAGTAGTTCTTTCAGATTTAAATCCATCAGAATTTGCTTTGTCATTATCAAAATTAACAGATGCATGCTTAGTATTCAGACTCTTTGTTTTACCAGAATTTGCACTTTTATTAAACTTTGGCAACGGATCATAATGATTGTAGTACAAACTATGGTATTCTTCACATGTATAAATAGAATGCCATTTACTGCCACAGTGAAAACAAGGATTCTGTGGTTTATAAAATACTGATCTATTCCTAATGTCAGACTTAGGAACTACAGTAGCCTTCTTTTTACTCCTCCTGCAATCAATAGCCAGATGATTAGAGTTACCACAGTTGAAACACACTTTCCTTGGTGCATTTGGAATATACTTATAATTATTCTCTTTGTTTATTCCAATTTTACCATTCCTAGCAGTAGTAGTTTTCTCTTTATCTGTCACTTCACAGATTCTGTCTCTCAGTTGTTTCTTAGACAAAAGACCTATATTTTTGTTTTTGACAATTTTAGACTCAGACTTTTGTGTAGAAGTAGATCCCTTTTCTAAAGTAGATTTGGGATTTTCTGGATACACATAATTAACAGGTTTTAATTTAGTCTTTGTTTTGTCTGTAACATGTCTATAGGTTTTTGGATTTGTTGACTCATTCACCAACTCTTCATGGTTCTGTTGTTTCAGCAGTAACAACTTTACCTTTATTCTTCTTTTCGTCCTCTGGTTTATAACCTAGACCCTCTTTCCAGTTCTTATCTGTGATAATATCGTGTGTTTTGTTTCCAGAGTGTGTCCAGGTTCTGAGTTTCTCAATAGCATCATTAATTTCCTTTTCAAGTAACGTACATTTAAACTCCATTTCTAGCTTCATGTGCTTAGCCTTATCACATTCATTTTGTACTTCTTGCATAAAGAGTAACTCAGCTTTTAGATGATCATTTCTTTTAGACAATTCTGACATCTCAGATATTATTCTAGCATTTTCAAGAGATTGACTTTTAAAGCTAATATGCAGAGACTTTAAGAAATATCTTAACTCAGAAACATTATCAGTATCAAAATCAAAAACAATTTCAGGTACCTTATTTTCAGGAGCAGCAATCTCATCCACATTTGCCATTAATGCATAGTTCATCTTTTCCTCTTCAGATTCTGAGGAAGAGTCCATCCAATCCTTGCTTGATGAGATAAGAGCTTTGGTATTAGCCTTTTTGCATTTTGTTGTAAAGTGACCCATTCCATCACAGTTGTAGCATTTGACTTTTGACTTGTCAAACTTGCTGCCTTTGCTTTCATTCTTCTTGTACATGTTCTTGTCACTATTGAACTGTTTCTTCTGAGAGTTGCCTTGTCTTCTAGCCTTTCTGAACTTCATCTTCTTGAAGCCTTTGACTATTATAGCAACCATTTCCATCATGTCAGAATCAGTAGAGTCATCATCAGTATCAGTATCAGGATTGGCGTCAGGATCTGATGATGAGTCATCAGTATTGGACTCAGCTACTCTACTTCTCCTCCTTGAAACCTCCACAGCTTTTCCTTTTGATTTTGATTCAACAATTAAAGCAACACCCTTTGCTTTGTTGGTTTTCTTATTCTTCCTTTGTTGAACCTCAAGATCATGGGTTCTTAGCATCCCATAGACTTCATCAAGAGACACAACATTAAGATCATATTGATGCCTAATGATAGAGGTTTGAGTATCCCACTCCTCAGGCAAAGCTCTAAGAAACTTGGTGTTCGAGTCCTCTGGTTCATACTCTTTACCCACCAGAGATAGATTATTCAATAATGTCAGAAATCTATCATACAGATCAGTGAGGCTCTCATCAGATTTTGCATCAAACTGTTCATACTCTTGAATCAACAGAGCTCTTCTGTTCCTTTTGATTGATTCAGTACCCTGGCATTGAGTTTCCAAAGTTTCCCAGATCTCCTTAGCAGTTTTACATGCTATCACTCTGTTTGACACGACAGCATCAAGGCTATTATGAAGAATATTCTTCACCTTTGCATCTCTGAGTACTTCAGCCTTTTCCTCATGAGTCCATTCAGCCTTTGTCTTCTGAACATAGTGCTCAGGTATAGTATCTGTTCTAGCAACCAGTCTCTTAGGGATATATGGACCATTATATTTTCGATCGAGATAGTTAGGATCAGTTGCCTCCAAATACATCAACATCTTTACCCTCCATGTGGGGTATTTAGCCTTTTTGAGAACAGGGATTTTAATACTTTCATACTTGCTTGTCGACATCTTAAGATCGTTTCTGATTGTGATTATTAGTTTGCTCTGATACCAATTGTTACCCAGTAAAGAACAATTGTAGAAGGGGGGTTGAATACAATTGTTTAAGATTTTCGACTTAAATAGAAATGATAACACAAGTATGAATAAATAACAGCTTTATTAACTCTGATATAAAACTGTTACAAACTCTCTCAAGAAATTCTTATGTTCTTGAGAGCTGCTAGGTTACAAGATAACTCGTGTAAGCGATTCCATAAATGTAAAACCTAAATTGTGTTTATACACTATACACAGCTGCCATATCAATTACAAGATATATCAAATCAATTACATACGTCTCTTAGTACATATCTTGAATGATAGCTGCGTTCCTATAAATCAGGAACCGACATATCAATCTCCCCTGATTCCTGGACTGATGTATATCCTCGTGTAATCCTGATCAGCCTCCAATCATGATGATAGCCTACTACTGACGGTGCATTACTGATGACGTCAGCATCAGTATCTGATCAGTAGTCCAGATCCTGATCATCACTTGAATCAATATCTAACAGAACTGGATTGTCTGAGATGGCTATAGCACTAGTGTTATCACAGTAGATAGGAATGTTTGATAACTCTAAACCATAATCCAAAAGCTGATTCTTCATCTAAAGAATTTGAGCACAGCAACTTCCAGCTACAATATATTCAGCTTCTGCAGTTGAGGTAGATACAGAATGCTGCTTCTTGCTAAACCATGACACTAAACTTCCACCAAGAAATTGACAGCTGCCTGTTGTGCTTTTTCTTTCAATTTTGCAGCCAGCATAGTCTGAATCGGAATATACAACTAGATCAAATCCAGTGTCTTTAGGATACCAAAGGCCTAAATTTGGAGTGCCTTTCAAGTATCTAAAGATTCTTTTGATAGCAATGAAGTGTGACTCTTTTGGATCAGCTTGAAACCTTGCACAGAGACATGTAGCAAACATTATGTCTGGTCTGCTAGTAGTTAGATATAGCAGTGATCCAACCATGCCTCTATAAGTACTAGAGTCCACTTTCTTCCCTTTAGGATCTAGATCCAGTTTGGTTGCAGTAGAGATAGGTGTCTTGGCAGGTGATGCATCTTCCAAGTTGAACTTCTTGAGCAGTTCCTTGACATATTTTGCTTGACAAATGAAGATGCCATCACACTTTTGATAAATCTGCAGGCCAAGAAAGAATGATAGTTCTCCCATCATACTCATCTCATATTTGTTCCTCATAAGAGATGAAAATTTCTCACACAGCTTTTCATTTGTAGAACCAAAGATTATATCATCAACATAGATCTGTACCAGAATGATGTCCTTGCCATGATGTTTGTAGAATAGTGTTTTATCTACAACACCTCTTATAAATTGATTCTCCAACAGAAAGGTAGAGAGTGTATCATACCAAGCTCTAGGGGCTTTCTTTAAACCATAAAGTGCCTTGAACAGCTTGTAGACAAAATCACACAACTCAGAATCTTCAAATCCAGGTGGCTGTTCAACATACACTTCCTCATCTAGCCCTCCATTAAGAAAGGCAATTTTGACATCCATTTGAAATACCTTGAAATTGCAGTGTGCAACATAGGCTAGAAATATTCTGATATCTTCAAGTTTAGCAACAAGCGCAAATGTCTCATCATAATCTATTCCCTCCTGTTGATAGTATCCTTTGGCCACTAGCCTTGCTTTGTTTCTTGTCACATTTCCACTTTCATCCAACTTGTTTCTGAAGACCCATTTTGTGTCAACAACTGATTTCCCTTTAGGTCTTGGTACTAGTTTCCACATATTGTTTCTTTCAAATTGGTTGAGCTCCTCTTGCATAGCTATCACCCAATCAGAATCCAACAATGCTTCATCAATTATCTTTGGCTTAATTTGTGATAGAAAACAGGAGAACGTGCTGTCAGGAGAGACATTTCTTCTAGTCCTTACTCCAGTGGAAGGATTGCCAATGATTAAATTAGAGGTGTAATCCTTGTTCCATTTAGTGGATCTGGGCAAGCTTCTATTTTGTTCTGCTTGATCAGTTCCTTTTTGAGGAATTGACTCTTCCACATTGTTGTCTTCTCCATGTTCTTCAAGATCTCAAGAGTCACCATCAACTTCATGATTAGATGTAATTGTTTGTGACTGAGCTGGAGCTTGATTAACATCATTTGTGTTGACAGTATTTGACAGTAGTTTTCTTTCCAGTCAACAGATAGTAAGGAGTGTTCCCATGAGTCATGTTGATTAAGGTTTTGTTCTGTGTGTAACAAGCTGTGTTGATAGCTTCTACCTAGAAATATGTTGGTAATTTTGCATCATTCAACATTGTTCTTGCAGCTTCAATGAGAGTCCTGTTCTTTCTTTCTACTACACCATTTTGCTGTGGTGTCCTGGCAGCAGAGAATTGTTGAACAATTCCTTCATCTTTGCAAAAGTTTCCAAGAGTAGCATTTCTGAACTCAGTTCCATTCTCCTTAGAATTTGAACTTTTGCATTAGGAGTTCTATCAAGAACCTTGATGTGATCAATGATCTCCTGAGCAGCTTCATCCTTTGATTCTAGGAACTTTACCCAGGTGTACCTAGAATATTCATCAACCATGACTAAGGCATGTCTCTTTCTTGCTAATGATTGCAAATTAACTGGTCCAAAGAGATCCATATGAATCAGTTTGTGTGATTCAGTGTTGGTGTTTAGTTGCTTTGACTTGTGCACAGATCTTCTCAATTTTCCCATTTGACAGCCCTCACACAATTCTTCTTGACAGAATTCTTGTTGAGGTAGTCCTCTCACTAGCTCCTTCTTCATTAGTATATTCATGGTCTTGAAATTGAGGTGGGAGAGCTTCTTGTGCCAAAGCATGCTATCACCAACTGTTGCCTTACAGTAGAAACAGTAAACCTTGTCTCTCTTAGCAGAGTTTAAGTCTACCACAAACAAGCTTCCTTTTCTGACTCCTTTCAGAGAAAGGCTTCCATCCTTCTTGTGATAGATATTGCAGACCATCATATCAAAATCAACCTTAAATCCTCTATCACTGAATTGGTTGACACTGAGCAGGTTGTGCTTCAATCCATCCACAAGAGCAATATCTTCAATGACAACATTTCCAATTACCAAACAACCATATCCCACAGTGTAACCTTTGCTGTTGTCTCCAAAAGTTATGATTGGGCCAGCTTTCTCAAAATAATGTGATAGCAGGGCTTTATCACCTATCATGTGTCTAGAGCATCCGCTATCGATGATCCACATGACTTGTTTCTTTTTCTTGCCCTGCAAAATAGATGATATTTAATTTGCATCTGGTACCCAATCCTTGTTGGGTCCTGCAGTTACAACATCACATTTTATACCATCATTAATCACATTTGAATCAACACTTGAATCATCCTGTTTGACTTCTCTTTCTACCCACTCAGTTTTAGAATAAGTGGAAGCTTCCTTTTTGTCAACATTGGCAGGCTCAAAAGTCTCAACAGTTTGCATATAGGAGCATGTTTGAATAGACAAAATAGGCAGATTAAAACATGTACTCATGGCAGTGATTTTGCATGGCATGCAGTCAATGTTACTACAAACATTCATTGTTCTTTGCATAATGGGAGTTTTGTGTAAGTTACCTTTAACCTTGGTTGCATTAACCTTGTTCTCATTTGGTTTCTTACAAACATGTATTAAGTGTTGGGAGGATCCACAATTATTGTAAAGCTTCCTAAGGGCATTCTTGACATAAGCATAGCCATTTTTCTTATCAATTCCTAACTTGCCATTCCTATTCTAAGGCTTGTAAGCATCTTTGTTGATAGTATGTCCTGAAGTTGCTGTCGAGTTACCTTTGACAGTACCTTTCATACCTGCTGTCTTGACAGTAGATTTGGAAGTTGCTGTCCTAGGTACTCTCTTGACAGTATCTTTGAAAGTTTCTGTCTTATCCTTGTTGACAGCTTCTTTAGAACATTCTGTCTGATTACTTGGTAAAGTTTCTGTTATGGGGATTTTGACAGTTTCTTTCCTTTCAGTAGATGTGTTGTCAATACACTTATCTTCATCACGAAGCTCTTGTTTGATGAGTAAGATATTCTCATCAAAATCAGCTTGAACAGTTTTGAAAATGGGTTTACAAACTCTCTTGAGAATATGAGGTTTGACAGCATCACCATCTGAACAATCATCAATCACAGTTGCCTTACCAGGCCTCCTACCATAGTCGAAACCTATTCCAACCTTTTGGTTCTCAGTGTGATTCTCATGATATTCCTGAACTAATTTAGAAGAATTTCTAAAGGCCTTAAGCTTAAATTCATTTTCAGCAATTTGATTTCTTAGGAATTCTTCTATCTCCTTAGCACAGATAATATCATTTTTTAGTCTATCATTTTCTTGAGCTAGTGAATCTAATGGACTGGTTTTAAGCAAGAGCATTTCGTTCTCAGATTTGAGTGTTTCATTCTGTTCAGTTAACTTAACAATTTCTTCATTAGCATAGTATAAATGATAAGTGGATTTTATATCCACTTGGAATGCTTCGTATCGACTTAAATTGATTATTTGGACTCAAGTATGTGGTGTGTTTAATGTGTTTTCGTTGAGTTTTACAGAACTAAGAGTTGGAGGTTAAATTGTGTAAATTTCGGATTTTCCGGGTAGGTTGCGCAGTCTACACTATTTTGGCCATATCTGGAGTTCTAGAAGTCCGAATTCAGCGATCTTATAGCTCACGCGAAGACAACAAAATTTTCTACAACCTTGGGTAGTATTCTGGGCACAGGCAGTGCGGGGAACAGACTGCTGGGCGCAGCCAGCGCGCGCGTAAAATTCTGCCAGATTGCTGATTCACTGTTTGGGCCATATCTTGTGTTCTACAAGTCCGTTTTGGACGATCTTACTGTCCACGCGAAGATAACGAGATTCTCTATCATTCTAAAGTGGTTCAGAGGTCCAATTACGACTGGAACGACTCAGAAAGTTTGAAGAAAAGTCAGCTACGAATTTTCCTTCAAAACCGAATCAGTTTAGGAAACGTATTATGTGCCGAACTGCAGAAATTCAACTTTAACAAGGAAATTGCTATAATTCCTACTTCTAATAAGTATGGTAATTGCTCTGGGCGGCTAGAACATTCCAGAATCAGATCTACACATGGAATTTGCAAATCTATTCTCATTCAAGAACGGAAATTGCCATACTCCTATTCCAACTCTAAAACGGCAATTGCTTGATGGAGAGGCAAATTGAGGCTATAAATACACATCTTGGGGGACAGAAAAAACATCATGACATATCAATTACTTAGGTTTATTTGTATATTTTCATACTTTATTTTTATCATGGTTTCACTTGATCCCATGATGACGAGAGGTTCAATTACGAACTAATCGTTGTCATGGGATTCTAACGGATTTATTTATGGAGCTTTAATATTTTGATGCTTTAAAGATCTGTGTGTGATGTATATTTGATATCCTTGTATGGTTATTCTTAATGCTTTTAGATGCGTAGCTAACATCTAAATTGAATTGTTAATCTCTTGCGAAACGAGAGTGGATCTTGAGATTTAGAACTTGTCATGCTAGCATAGGATAGGTTGATGTTTTAACATCATGATTTGTAGCGTAAATAGAGATATTATGCTGCCCTATGTGATTAATATGGATAACTTGTGCTTAAACCGTTATATTTTCAAATTCTATAGAGATATAGGGTCTAAACATAATTGGTGTCTATTCATCTTCTATCTCTTTTGTGGATGTATGAGTAGTTTGGTGTTAGTATACCGAGAGGTAGCTTATACTTGTTTCGTGTTGTCCGATCAGTTATCATAACCATTGCATACAGTGATTAAAGGCGTCAGATCTAAGCAAAGTATTTAATGAAGTTAGGATTCCATGGTTCATCTTAGCATTAGTATTTCGATTTTATTTCTCGTTAGTTAATTAATTCTTAGTTTGTTAATTTGTTTCTTAGTTAATTTAGATAATTACAAACCCAAATTTGATACTTGTCTAAGCAATTGAAATTGATCATACATTGTTGCTTGAGCATATTTACATAGAAATAGCCAGTCTCTGTGGGAACGAACTTAACTTATCGAATATTACTTGTGACCACGTGCACTTGCGTGATTTTGTGTTAACAATAAACTAACATGAATGTTAAACATCTCAGCACTTAATTCTTCAATAGTTTGCTTATACTCAGTTTTAGACATATCAAGTACAATGAGAGATGGTACCTGATTTGAGGAGCTTGATGCTTCATCATCAGATCTAGCCATGAGAGCTAGATTTATAAATTCTTCTTATTCCTCATCATCAGAGTCATCCCAGCATTTTCCTTCAGCCACATAGGCTCTTCCTTGATTTCTTTTAAACTGACTTCCAGATCCTTTCTCCATTCTTTGATTCTATTTTGGCCTTCTGCACTCTATGGCAAAATGACCTAGCTCATTGCATTTGTAACATCTAAACTTTGACCTATCCACCATTCATGTCTTGTATCCTCCTCTTGTGGCACCACCAGCAGCTTTTGAAGAGTTTCCCTTGTTGAACTTAGATGCCTGACCCTGTGGCTTATATGGCTTATCTCTTTTGAACTTTATATTTTTAAATCTTTTAGCCATATATGCCATGGTTGGATTATTCATTCTTTCAATCTCTTCTAATGAATAGAAGTCTTCATCTTCAACATCATTGAGCTGTAGAACCACTTTCTCCTCATCATCCAACACCTCCTCAATCTTCAGAGATGGCACTTGTGTTAGTTGTGAACTTTGTGAGGGTTCACTTGGTAGAGAAACAAGTGGCTCTTGAGCTACAAGGGCACCGGACATGTTTCCCATCTTTCCTTTGGCTCCAGTTTGAATAGCTCTCTTTTGAAAGAGTTCAAGTTCATATGACTTAAGTACACCATAAAGACATAAAGAGTCTCAAGAGAAACATTATTCAAGTTTCTCCCTTCTCTTATGGCAGTGTTTTTGTGTTCAAGGTGCTCAGGAAGAGTGAGCAGAAACTTGACATTAATCTCCTTTTTGTCATAGAACTTTCCATGAATTTGTAACTCAGCTATTAGCTTACTGAATCTTTCAAACATGTGAGTGAGTTCTACCAGGCTTGGCCATAAAAGCTTCATATTGTGATACAAGAATTTGTCTTTGGCTTTCTCTGACCTCTTCACTTCCTTCACATAGCAACTCTATCTTGTTCCACATCTCTTTAGCAGATGAGCATCCCATAACATTTCCACACATGGCTTTATCCAGTGTGAGAGAGTAAGCAAGATGAGTTGTAAGTAGTCATCCAAGGCTACCTTTTCTTTCTCAGACTCTGTGTATTCTGAGGGTCTCTTAGCAACCCAGTGAGCTGGAATTACTTCACCATTCACAGTGGCAGCAACTACTTCTTTCTTCAGAATGATGGGGCCATTCTCAAGAATTCCCAAATACAGTGGATGTGCAGCTTTGATAAATAACAAGATTTTTCTTTTCCAAAAATTGTAGTTCTCTTTATCAAATACTGGAATTTTGATACCACTTGACTTCTATATACTCGTCATGATCTCAAATTAGTATATCAATCTGTGCACTCTGATACCAGTTGTTGGTCCCGGAGTATATTGCAAAAGGGGGGTTGAATGCAATATAGATAATTCCAAATCTTTACCTCAACAACAATGATAAAGATTGTAAACTATTTATACAAGAAATGCAAACAAAAGTAGTAACTCAAGATATTCTCACAAAATAAATGTTTTATTTATTTTGCAAAGTGTTGCTACAACCTCGAGAAAAAGTATTTTCTCAAGTTTCGACTTCTTGAATCGATTACAGAAAGAATGAGAGATGTTTCTCTATAAATACTAATCTTCTCTAACGTCTCTGTCACATGGGTTGTGGAGTCGCTGTCATTTTCAAGTGGCAGCTCCTCACAAATTGCACACCCATGTGACTTTCCCAAAATGCTATAAAAATAGATTATCATTAAGCATAAAGCAATCTGGGTTCTTTCTAAAACTATCTAAAACAATTCTAGTAGATGCAGACTTGTCATACTCTTGAATTGTCGAGCTTCGTCTTGTGATCTCTCAAGCTTCTATCGTAGTCTTGCAGGTCTGCTACAATCTTTGACAAGATGCAGCAAATCTGTTTCTTGAACATCTAAACTGTCACGGGTTTGACTGAGATAAATCCCTAATTCAAATATCCCATTGAGACAGTAACCTTTGACGCCAAGTTTGCTGTCATGAGAATGTTCCTTGGATGACAGTATGAGTCCCCGTCAATAATACTGTCAGGACTTTCAAACTTGCTGTCAAAGTATGAGAATGTTGTTGTCTTCATGCTTCCGCCAATGTTGCTGTCAAATCAAACTTGCTGTCGTGACTTTGCAACATGTTGTCTTCTTGTAACCTTACTGTCAATGTTGTGACAGTAACATTTATTCTTTCTGTCTTCCTTATGTATAACTTGAGGCTTGAACAAATGTACGAACTTCTTCCAAGAGATACAATTATTACATGATAGTGGTTTATTCGATTACAAGGACACACTATGGCTGTGACAGTATGTTCTACTTAGTCTATACAAATAAAACTAAGTACTAGTTAAGTTGTCTCTAAGCTATCACACATAAATCCTAACAAAGTGTTTTAAGAAAAATATTATTTTAATAAAAATCATTAAAGATTCTATTTTTAGGTTTGACAAAAATATGTTTCTAATATTAACAAACAAGGATAAAATAACAAAAAATCATAATTAAAAATAAGTCGTAAATTCATTTTTTATATATAATAAACAAGTAAACAAAGTATATTATCAAAATTTCAATTCAAAAAATAATTTTTTAAAAAACAAGAATGTACATTTAATTACAAAACAAAGAAGAAGTTTTTAAGAAAATATATGGTAAAATAAGATAATAAAAAAGTAGTCAAAAAACATGTAATAATGACACCAAAATTAAGATCTAAATTTAGAAAACTAAAATTAACAATAAACTTTAATATAATGCACTTAAAACAAATATATAATGACACAAAAACATAAAAAGATAGTACAAACTTTCTTTAAAAAAAGTTCACAATTACATAATCACATATACATATATAAAGAATAGTTAAACCAATAAATTTCACATGTCTAAAGTATATTATATATATTCTAATAAAATTGAAGAATACACACCAAAAAATATGAAATATATGTTAGGCTAAAACTTAAAATATTTTTTATAAAAAAAATCTTTTACCAAATAAAAGTGCTTTAAGAAAAAATTATTTTAATAAAAATCATTAAAAATTTTATTTTTAGGTTTGACAATAAATATGTTTCTAAAATTTAAATTAAAAAAATGTGAACACAAATCAACAAATAAACAAATCCTTACTTTGCAAAGAAAAAATTTAAATTAAAAAAAAAGTGAACACAAATCAATAAATGAACATATTTTAAATTAGAAAGCAATCTAAACACCCACAGATTAAATTTATATTAATGTCTAAATATAATACAACATTAAAATCCCTAAGATTACTCTAAAAAAACACATAATAAACACCACAAATGGCAAAGATATAAAATTAACATGAAAAAATAATCAATATTCAAAAAATAAATTAATACAACATATATTTCCAAAAAAAGTTAAAAAAAAATGGCTTTAAAAACTATAAAAACACTCTAACAAAATATCTAAAAATTTTAAGATAACCACTAAATTACATAATCAAAAAGATAAAAAAATAATAATAAATTGTTACACGAATATAGTACCTACATGTTTCAAGTATATTATATGTAATCTTATGAAATAAAAAGAAATCAAAAATAAAATTATAATTTCACTCTGCGGCTTAGCTGTTTTGAGAGTCGACTACCACAATTAGGGTTCTAGCCGCCACTTCTCCATCTTCTATATATCGTCCATATCTTCATCCCTCTCATCGATTAAGCCCCTTCGTTCTTTCATCCTCTCTTCTATTTACCAGTTTTCAATAAAATCGAGATCTAATCCTTTTTGGGTGAGATCTTGTTGAGTACCTTGTTATCAAGGTTATTAGTAGTGCCCATATTTTTGGGATGTTACTGTGTTATGTCTTTATGTTTATGTGTGTCTTGTTACGAGTTTTGATAGTTTTTCTGAGAAGGATTTATATGATATTTTGGGAGATCCGTAAGACACGCATCGAATCTGGGACGGTGGTGGATATCGCAAGGGCTCACCTTTCACAACAAAAAATTGTTCATATTTTGGGGGCATATGTTGCTCCAATATCAGTTTGGGCTACGGATGGTGCTTATGTGAAGGTCAATTGCGATGCTACTAGTTTAATAATTGATGTCAATTGCGATGCTACTAGTTTAATAACTGATGTAGGTTCGATTGCTCGAGGTGTCATTGTAATACTTTTTTGATTAAAGAATTTAGATATTCTATGTGTTAAGTGATATGAAAAAAAAACGGCTATTTGTTTAGCTCGTTTTTGTTTCACAATCAGGTTGTAGTTGACAATTCGGGGGTTTGTCCCGGTTGGATTCCGATGTTTGAATATTAATAAAATCTTCTTATTCGTCAAATAAAAAAAGAAATCAAAAATAATTATGAAATACTAAAAAAAAATGTTAGCCTAAATTCTGAAATATAAATTATAGAAAAACCATTTACAAGAGAAAAAATAAATGTATACTTATAAACCATATAACATATGTATTATTATCATTAAAACTAAAAACAAATTATTCAAAATGCTATAAAATTAAGTTTTCAAGAAAAAAATTATAATCAAATTTGTACTACAAAATTTAACAAAGTTACCCGTATAAAGCTAGTATCTATAATATAACATTAAAAACATACCACTTCACCAGCGCTGTTAAAAATGTACGTTTAATATAAAATAAAATACGAATTAAGTCATAATTGTATTTGTAACAAATTTTCATCTGTACATATTCTTAAATAATACTATAACTAGCGTAAAAGCCCGTGCAAGGCACGGGCCTTCATTTTAACACACAATTTTTATGATATTTTTACAAACATTTATAACTTTGCTACAAAAGTTATGGAAAGAAAATTTATAAAAAATTGTAAAAATTTACATTCAAATTTATTTTTTAACAAAGGAAAACACTACACCAATTTTGAATTTAAGGATGCAAGTTGTTTAAAGAAACTAAGATTAATATTATAAAAATATTCTCCTCTACATCCTCCTATTACAAGTGCAAGTTTCTTATCAAAAACATTTCAAGCTCCTGAGATTCTACAAGAAAGAGGCAGCTAGCTCTTGCAATCTATATGTAAGGGATGATATACATGACCTACATCACAAAGGAAAAAAAACTCATGTAATTTATTTATACTTGATAATCTTAAATCATATTATAAGATATAACATAATAAGATGCGAAACAAATTGTGCCAACAAAAAAAGTATTGTTGTCTTGCAAAAAATCTATAAAATAACATATCGAAATTCGGAATATATGTACACATAGTACAATTGGAATCTGGAAATGTATACACCTTGCATCACCTCTTTTACCGAATATCCGAGGCCTTGGTACATTGAATCAGTAACACCGTCACTCATTCAAAATAGCTACAAAATTCAACCCAGAACAATACCTACCAAATTCCATCGGGCAGCTCTTAGTTTGAGGTGAAAAATTAAAGCATCTTCTTTTAGGGGAAAAAATAAAGCATCTAAATATCATGTACTTTAATATTTTTGGAGATTAAGTGTACCAATTTTTTGGACCCGAAAGAGATGGTATGTTCCAAACAGTATTATGTACTTGCAACCTGCAAAGCATTACAGCGAGCATGTCAATTGCACCAAACATAACCATCCAAGTCCAAGAAATATATATATATAAGCAGTATTTGCCTAAATAAATCAAACATCCCAGCTCTTGATGCCTATCTCATTTTGTTTTAATTAATACCAATATAAAATTTATAGACCTAGCCAGGTATGAAATGTTTGGCATAGTATTTTACTTGGCCAAATATTTGGCTTCCACTTGCCTACAAAGATCCTACATACATTAAAAAACAAAGATTAAGTTGTTACAGTGAACTTTGTTGAAGTACTTAAATATCAACTAATAACGTGAAAAATATTTGTTCACTTAACGACCAAGTATAAGCTTCTTTAGTAGTGCACTCATCTTGAGATGCTGGGTTTGACATTTGAGAGAACCATATTAAGATATTTCTACATTATATTGGTTCGTGAACTTGATGCCTATATACATATATATATATATATATATATATATATATATATATATTAATATAGGGAGGAAGGGGGAGACTTTATTGAATATGATATAGCCACAAAACTTCTTTATGTAGGCATAATAGCCTACAATAGCTCGAAAATAAAATAGAGATCAAAAATCAAAATAACACCATGACAAGATTGGTTTTAGAAGCCACTAAAAAGAAAGATTCAATTACTATGCAATGCCAAATGAAAAAATAAAAGACAAGGATGTTCCACCAGACCTTGACTACTCAATTACAGTTGTGCAAGTTTCATGTTCATGAGGCCAAGGCTTCTTAAAATGTTGAAGCGATTATTTGTGTCCCTGCAAGAGTAGCCATACAACATATACGGGAGTTAGGTTATGTGTAGAAGAGTAAAAATCACACACTTATACAACAACATATATTCGTGCATTATTAGGAAGATAACATTTTTAAAAAATGCAGGAAATACTCCTGGTGGACAAAAACCATTTATCTATTATTTTCTTACGCTCAACCCGGAAATCCAGATCTTCTTACGTGTCTCTTCCAAAGGATTTATGTGTACAAAAATTTATCTAAACAAAGTTCAGAATTCTTTCATTAAGTTTTTTAAAAAAAAACAAAATCAAAAACATAATGTTCACAATAACAGGCCAGGTCTATAAATTTTATATTGGTCCTCCATGTGATATCTATAAAAATAAGACTTGTATATCAGCATGGCACATGAAATAGTATTGCCCACCTGTTCCCGACCTTAAAAGAGGTTATATGCTATCAGTATAGACATTTTCATCCATCTTTTTCCTATCAATCCTAGGATTTTCTACACTTGCATTAATAAACCCGTGTAAATTTTGAGGGTGTTATGCATAGTATAGATTATCTAGATTGGATTTGACACCAAAATGATCCAAAAGTATCCACTAAACTCCTTTCCTTGATATCTGATCGGAGAATGAAGGTCTTGTGCCTTAGTGACAAGCCCCATTTATCATATGTAAAATACCGTTGATTCTTCACATATTCGGGCAATGTTTGAACATGGAATCTAGCTAACTTTACTTAAAGGAATTTTGTTCCTAAAAGGACTTGAGACTGCAAATAATAGTTGTTAGATTTAAAATAGTGCGAATGAAGGCCCTATCATATATACCTGTGTGATAAATACCCTTCGAGGTTATTGCAGACATTTTGTTTGAGGTGAACTTAAAGAATTGAAGGTTATTTAATATCTTAGGTTAAAAATAGATTTAATTCAGAGTTCGTACTGTGGTAAGGTAATCACTCTTGGCACTCTAAACTAACAACAAACATCATCAGCTCTTGCTTCTGGCTCTTGTTTTTGTTAGTTGGTAATTTCTCCCAAAACTTGAAATCTGATTGTTCCATTTGTATTTCGCAATGACAAGTTCTATCAAAATCTGATTCAATTTGGATTTTGCTTCCACATAATTTCCCTCTCCACCTTGTAAATATAGCTTCATTCCCCTCATGTACATTTTACTATTTATTTCGCTTGCCAATTTTGATTGGTTCCAATAGCATCATCATCTTTTGCACTCAGCCTTCTTTTTTGCGCTTCTAAAAAAATCATTTAAGTAGCTTCTCAAATCTCACGTGTGTTTTACGTGCCTAAAAATAAATTTTCGAACAAAAAATATTCTATGGCATAGAAAGCAGACCATAGTAGTTACATACTTTGTCACGCCATGTAACCTATGCAGTTACATGTTGTATTGGGCTTGTTTTAATTGTCATGTGGAAAAAACAAATATTCGTTTAAGATATAGTAGATCATAACCTAGTTTGGTGTATAGGAATTTCAAGGCTCCTAACGAACTATTGAAATTTGATTGTAGAATCCTGCAACCTAAATCATTGTTACCCTAGAACAAAAAAATCAGCAACAACATCTAGATTCGAGATGCTAAGTAAACTAAGAGTTAGCATATGTTTAAGGGCGGAGGGAACATGCAAAAAGTATTCTTTACTTTAGTGTACCTTATGGTCACGACCAGGTAATACTAAACTTGTAGGTAAAGTAGTTTCACAGGGTATTGGAATAGAAATTATAAAAAAATTAAAAACTTTTAAATTTACAAAGGGTCTCCTTTCTGTGATAGACCATAGGACTTTATCCTGTAAATATTGGTATTTAAACTTGTCATAAAAGATTGATAGATACATATAGACATTTCTGAAAAATATGTGTAACAAAATTCTATTAGGGCTCAACTTTGAGTACACCCTAAGATATACAAAGCCCGTCGAAAAATCCACATTTCAATGCAATAAGAAATTAAAATTGCAAAGATACAATCTTTATATCACAAAATCAACAAAACACAATCATATTGATGATTGAAAAAGCAAACAATCTATTCCCGAAAAAAGAACCAAAACAAATTGGGTATCTAATTAATGAAAAACAAGTATGACAATCTAGACAAGCTAAGAAGTAATTAAATGGGAGAAAAATACAAAAAACTGGAATTAAACATACATATTATTTTTTCTCGACTAAAATGTATCATCTTTTCTATTTTTTTCTAATTAAATTCCCTTTTTTCTAGAAATATCACCGGCAACATTAAGTTCTCATTTTCTAAAAACTATGAGCAATTTTATTTAGTAAAATGACATAATTAAATTATAATTATTATAAGCTAATCAATTACCTTTTTCACATAAATCATGTCATTTTTTTTAATTTTCCCATTTTCTTTCTATTTTCTTTAACTAAAATCTTTCTTTTTCCAATTATATAAAGGGCATTTCTATTTAATAAAATAAACTAATAATATTTTAATATTAATAATTTAATGATTACCTTTTTCAGCTAAAATGTATCATCTTTTCTCTATTTTCTAACTAAAATCCTTCTTTTAATAGAAATATCACGGACAACATTAATTTCTCCTTTTCTAAAAATATTACATGCAATTGTATTTAGTAAAATAACGTAATTAAATTATAATTACTATAAACTAATCAATTACATTTTTAACCTAGAACATGTTACCTTTTTAATTTTTTCTAACTAAATCCTATATTTTTCTAATCATATCACGGGCATCAATATATATATATAAAGGAGGATAGCGGGAGTTTAGGTGGCGCTCTAAGATCGTCTCAATCTATTTTTTTAATTTTCTAGAATTTTAGAATATTAAACACTAATAAATATAAAAATATCAATTAACATATTAGAAGTAGAATAGGTGTTCGAATTTATAAAGGAGAAGGGTTCGAATTTATAGGGAAGACATATGATTAGAAGTTCTATTGGAAGTATAATAAGTATTTATATGGCATACGATTAAAAGTTCTATTGGAAGTAGAATAGGAGTTCGAATTTATAGAGAATAAGAGTTCGAATTTATAGAATAAATATATAAATAAACGTCCTACTAGAAGTAGAATAGGTGTTTGAATATATAGAGCAGACATATAATTAAATATTTTATAGAAAGTATGATCTTCTTAAATTATTTATTTTTTATATAAGTTAATTATACTTATATTAGGAAAATTTATTCATAAATCCAATACTATTGTCATAAAAAAAAGTCACCTTATTTAAAAAGAAAAGAATTGATGTGTTAACATAATAAAATAATAATCTCATGCAAGAATCCTAAATAAATACAGGAGTATCTATAATATAAAGAGAAAATAAGATGTGTTTTCATTTTCTAAAACTCCAAAAATTTTAGAAAGTCTAGAGAAAGTATAAATTGGAATTCACTCTATTTTTTAGGTTTTGATTTTAAGGAAAAAATTGTTGTGTAAGATAAGTATCATCAATAATATGTAATGAAGTTGGAATTTCGATCCCAAACGAGAGCGGCTCAAAATATGTTTAACGGGAAGACGGCTCATTATAAAAGATTGTACTAGCTATTAAAATACCATATTGATGTTATAAATTTTATTTTATTTTTAGGATTTGATTTTTATGGATAAAAATTATCATACAAGTAATATATGTAAAAGTTAGGTTTTTGGTCTTAACGAGAGAGCGGATCAATAGTAATAACCGTATTTAACAAGAAAGCGGTTCATTAAATAAGACCGTATAAAAATTGTTTCAATATATAATACATAAAATAAAATTTTTTTTATTGGAAGTAGAATACGAGGACGATGGAGACGTCATATACGATTTTTTTAAAATTATACATTTTTTTTCCTAAAAATCCTTTATTTTAACTTTTTTATACAAGTTTATCTATAATATACAGAAAATATAAGATGTATTTTCATCATTTAAAATTCCATAAATATTAGAAAGTTTAAAGAATATAAAAATTGGAATTTACTCTCTTTATATAGTGAAGTTAGAATTTCGGTTTCAAATAAGAGCGGCGCGAAACGTATTTAACGGGAATACGGCTCGCTAGAAAAGATTGTATTAGCTATTAGAATTTGATACTGTAGTCAAATTTTTTTTTTTTTACGGTTCGATTTTATGGATAAAAAATATTATATAAGTCTTTATAATATATGTTAAAAAGTTGGGATTTCGGTTTTAACGAGAGAGCGGCTCAATCGAAAGAATCGTATTTAACAAGAAATTGATTCATTAGAGAAGATTATTTAATTATAAAAATTTAATATTAATATTATAATATAACATAAATGTATTGAATTTTTTAAAAAATAAAAATTGTAATGCCGCCGCGAAGCGCGGCTTTATCAACTAGTTCTATTTAATAAAATAAAATAATAATTTTATAATTGCCGATACTTAACTGATTACCTTTTTCAGCTAAAACCTATCATCTTTTTTATATTTTTTCTAACTAAAATCCCTCCATTTCTAGAAATATTACGGATAACAATTCCTAAATTATTATCAAATCATCTCATATAAAAATGTAAGCTTCCAAAATTCTTGTTTTAAAAAGTTAATTTAAATAATTGAAAAAATTCATATAATATTAAAATACAAAAAATCCGTGCATCGCACGGGTTTTATGCTAGTAAGATATAGTAATAGATGTTAAAGAGTTTCAAAATCTTATTTAAATCTTGTTAAAAAAAATTTAACTAGGTAATGAGTTTCAAAAAAAAAATGAAAGAAAAAAACTAGGTATCAATTAACTAAATGTAGAAAGGAATGAAGGACAAAGTAAAGGGCCTTGTTTCAACCCGGCCCAAAACTGTAAAACCATCTAGTCTGACGTTGGGCCCAAACAGCTATGAGTCTCTTGTCATAAACCACCCCACATCTCTCCTCTGTCAAAACAAAACTCACAGCTAAGAACAACAAACATTGAAGCATCAAACAAGTAAGTCACTCTGATCCCATCTATACATACACACCCATTATATGTAAATTCATTTATTTCTCAATTTGAATTTTCATTTTTTACATCAATTCAATTTAATTTCATATAATTGTTTAAATCTCATGTCAAATCTGTTACGTAAGCCCAATTAATCCCCAATTTAAATACCACAAACCCTAGATGAAAACTTGTTGATTAGATTTATAATTATAAGATCTGATACAACTTAGAAGTGTATTTTTATATGTGATTTAGATTTGGATTTGGATCAAGAATTAGGTTGACAATGTCGTGTTTAGCTCTTTCGTTACAACCAACTAATGGATCCGATATCTTGCTTCAAACCCGAGAGTGGTTTCCGCCTGCGAGAGCTCTCGTTGCGTTATCTGCTTTTCGACAGACACGATTTGCATTTGCAGCTGGAAAACATAATTCAGCTGAGGATGGGGATACGTCGTTAGGCGATGATCCCCTTGCTGCTTCTAGTGGTCAGGTTATTGTTGGTGTCGAGAGTCGGTATAGGGTTATTTATCGGTTGGTTAATTCCATTTACGTGTTGGGGATCACCACGGTTGATGATGATTGTGTGAATAATGTGTTTGAGTGTATTAGTATTGTTAATCAGGCTGTGAGTGTTGTGGTCACTGCATGTCGGGGAGTTGATGTTACGCCGGAGAAGTTGAGTAGGAAGTATGCGGAGGTTTATATGGCGTTGGATATTGTTTTGAGGGGGGTTAGTAATATTAGGCTTGCGGCGATGTTGGCGTCGCTTCATGGGGATAATCTTTCAAAAATGGTGCATTCGGCGGTGAATACGGAGAGTAGGATTAGAGGAGCTGATAGTTGGGGGAATGTTGAGATCTATTCTATTGAGCATGAGGCCAGTGTGCAGTCATTTTCGAAGGCTAGTTTTGAATTGCCTGCGGAGACGTTGGAGGCTGGTGATGAGGTTGCGTCGACACTTGTCATAACTGCACAGGGTGAGACAGATCAGAAGGAGAAAGTTGAAGAGGAAGAAGAGGAGAAGGATCCGTTTGCTGCGAGTGAAAAGCTTAATAAGCCTGAGGAACTTGTTGGAGGGTTTAAAAAGGATAAGGAACAGAGTTCTGACTTGTCAAAAGCATTGGCGGGTCTTGATGTTACCACTTTACCACCACCTGCAGCCACACAATCAACACACATTGGGGTTGAAGGATTTGAAGGGGAATACGGTGGTATAGAGTTTAGTCACGATACTTCCACATTACCAGAAGATTTTGAAGGTCTCAATCAAGCTTGGGGTGGTGGTTTGGACGCATCAGAGTTTGTTGGTCCAAAGAAAGTCCCAAAGTCTCAGGGTCTTGGTGGCCTTGAATTGTTGCATACCAGTGAGGCACCAAAAGCTGCTGCTGATGGTGCTGCCGCTCCGCTAGAAGATGTTTTGGTCACAAAAAGTGAAATGAAGGGTCCTGAAATGTATATATCAGAGGAGATTAGTGCTGAATTTAGGGAATCTCTACTTGCTAGAGTTGGTTTGATGGGCACGGTCTACCTCAAAACAGTTCCCCCAAAGCAATCCGATGATAAGGAAACTGAGTTTTCCTTCAGGGTTGATGGTACAAGTGGTGTGAAGAGATTTGTTATGCAAAACTCTCGTATTAGTAGCCTTGGAAATGGTCTGTTCCATGTGAGGACTGCACCTTCTACTGATCCTATACCTATTTTGAAGTATAGTCTTCTACCTCAGTCGACTCCACTGCCTTTGCGGACTCGCTTAATCATGCGTCACAGTGGGACCCTACTTTCTATGATGATTCAGTATGTATCCAATCCAGATCTGCCTGCCCCACTTAAAGATGTTACATTTACTCTGAAACTACCAATTGACCCAAGACTGTTGAAGGTTGCACCAAAAGCCATGTTAAATAGATCAGAGAAAGAGCTGAAATGGCATATTGCGGAGATTCCTCTAAAGGGTGAGCCTGGAAGATTGAGAGCTAGGATGCCTGTGGATTCTAGTTCAGAAGATGAAGTGGATGTAATTGACGTAGTGGGATATGTAAGATTTTCTTATCAAGGCACTAGATCATTGTCTGGGATTTCTCTGCAGCCCACATCTGAGGGTAGCAAAGATTTTTATGAGGTTGAGCACAGGTATGAAAGTGGCGAATATATATGCAACTAATGACGTCTTTTCTTGGTTAATTTGTGTGTCAATTTGCTTTTATTCAATTGGAGTAAGATGCTTATGAAGCATCCTTTGAATTGTAGTCTGTAATATTGATCTTTTAAATTACTGTGAGTTGCATTTCTTTTTCTGTAAACCCTTAGTTCTCCTGTTGAATATAGTTTGTTTTGAATTCTTTCCTGCCTCTCGCGCGATATTTTTTTTTTCTTTGACTTTTTGTTCTGTCATTCTTCTAATCCCCTGTTTTCCGGTTGGCTTTAATAAAATTTAGTGGCGTTCAAATTTTTTTGGCATATTTCAGAGAAAATGATATTGTATATATTGAAGGACTAGCAGTCTTGGCTACTAAGAAAATGAAATGGATCTAATAAATATGGTGATTAATGATTATACATTTGTAACATTTTTTTTAGTCAGCATTGCTTCCGCTTGATAAAAGCTGCCTATTTTCATTTTGATTTTGATTTTCATTTAGTAGCACTAGCACTAGATAACATATAGATCTGGACGCGGGGGAAGCTAATTTAGGTCTGTTGAAGGAAATTCCTCAGAATCACCTTAAGATTCAATATCACAAGTCATACATTTCAGAAGGTTCTAGAAGTAGTTTATGCTTGGATTTGATAGTTTTGAATATATCTGAAGTGTAACATTAGCTTGTTAGATATTGGTAAGTTTATTGTGTTGTAATATGCAAAAAATATGGTTTCTACTGGTGCAGAAGTTAGGACGGTCTACAGTGGGTAAAAGTTTGACTGTATATTAACCATATAGAGACTAGAGTAAAGGAAATTATAACAGGAGTATAAATTTGCTGTAGCTTACCTTAATACATGTATTATCAGATTTTCTCATTATATTCATGATTATACCCTATTTCATTAACTTGATATTCGTGTTTGGCGTGATGGTCAAGTGTCTACTTGTTATAGCTAGGTTATGTGTTGAAACCCTTGAAACAGCCTCTCAACGAAGTTAAGCCGTGTACATTAAGATTTTTGTCCGACCCAATGTGGGAGCCCTGTGCATTAGAGATCCTTGATCAGTATTTGTCTCAAGGGTAGTGATTTAGCTGGATTTGTCTTATGGTAAGTAAACTCTCCAGCTAAATTGAAGCTCTTATCAGTATTCGTCTCAAGGGTAGTGATTCAGCTGGATTTTACCGTGTTCCAGCTACCTCTTTAATTCTTAGAGACACCATAACTGTATCAAAAAAGAAGGTTGTCGCTACTGATATCAAGGAATGAGCGGAAAATTTAACTGGATGTCAAAAAAGTTAAAGTATAGAAGTAGTGGGCTAGTTATAAATTTATCGGAATTATGAGGAGCCCAGGTTTTGTAGTCCAGACACAGGATGTATCTTATAAATTTTCTGTGCATAACCACACAGCTTAACGCAAGATATTACTTTAAAGTAATATGCAAGTGAAACTTCAGTGTTTGTCCCGTAGAGACTTAAGAGTAAAAGTAGAAAAATTGCATTTTAAAATGCATATGAATATGAATACTATGCGGGCCTGAACTTTGTCTTTGTAACTGCTAGTTGTGTACAAACGAAAAAATTAAACGTATGATAAAATTATAAATTATTAAATACTCTGCGGGCCTCATCTTCTTTGAACAAACCATCAGCCTATATGATCCATCTGTCGGGAGCCTCGTGATTATCATTAATTACTCTCATGGCCCCCACAAATTAGATGTGAGCACTGCATCACTAAGGAAAATGCTCTGCTGCTCTACGCTATCTTGATCTTCAATTATTAAACTTGCGGCACGCAAGCAGGCGACGCTGCTACGTTAATACTAGCATCGTCTCTACAGCTCAAAACTTTAAGCACTTCCCACGAAGTTTTCCTGTTAGCAGGAGCTTTTTTATCAACCTTGATGCCCGGAAAAAGGGACTTTGATGGCGTGCGATGAATCTGGCGGCTTTTGATATCTTGGAGATCCATCTCAGTAGGAAACTTTACAATCCCGAACATTAAGATATACCACCTAGGTTTTGGAATCTTAGTACTACTGCCATCAGATTTTGATGAACTGCGGCTGTTGTTTCGATAAGAATCTGGTGAATCTGAGCTCATGCTTGTGTTTCTACTTAGTTTTTGACTGTCAAGGGACCTACTGTTTCTCATCTTCATTTTGGAGCTGTTGGATTGGCAACCACTGGTCTTTAACTCTGGTAATGACTCCGACCGACAGCGCCGGCCATATAAGTTTCGAGATAAATGATCTTGCTCTTTGAAAGGTACGAGCTTACCGCAATTGATGATATCTTCTGCATGGGACATGATAGAATTAGGGTAGCTCGAAAACTCGAAATTCTCAGTTTTCTCTGCTGGTGATGGGAGATCTTGACATGTGCACAACCGATCTGCTGTTTCATGCGGATCACGTTCGTCGGAAGTTAAGGGGAAGTCACTAAGAGATATCGTTTCTTCATATTCGTCTTCATTTTCTTGATCTTGGTAACGGGAGTTGTAGTAGTCCATTTCTATGGATGAAGAAGACAGGGAGACGGAGGAAAAAATTGATATATAGAGATATATCCTTTCAAGTTTTGTCGTGCTACATGTGGATTGCTATACAATTATACATTTACAGACGGCACAGCGTTTATATAGTAATACTCTGACTTCAACAACGGAAAGAGATAGGTAATAGGAGAATTGTGACAATTGGTGGACCAGTGTCCTGTTAATTTAACCGTCAAGGGAATAAAACCCTTATGCTACCTTTTTATATTTTTCCCCTCAATGCATTAAATTTTTTTAAAGTATACAAAGAATAGCATCATTTCGTCTAAAAAAAAGTGATTTGCGAAAATTATTTAATTTCCTCATAAAATTTGTCAAATTTAGTATTCGAGTCATTTATACAATGAATATATATTAAATTTTCAATTCTTTGTTTTTTATTAACTTGATTTCAAAAACTTCAAACATATCTGTTTTGATTAATATGAGCAATTTTAAAAGAGTCTCTGGTGCGATATAATTGTCACAACAATAACAGAGAGCTGGATGGTTGAAAAAAAAAAAGGAATGAGCAGGATGGCTTATAATCACAGGGAAGGGACAAACATGATTTGACAATTACATAACAACAGATGAAGATGAAATCTCCGTAACAAAATCATAGATTAAATAATCAAGGACAGTATAGGCGTATAGCTACGTAAATAAACAACTGTGCATGCATAATCGTTTAAGTAAGTTGATCCATAATAAACGATTGGTACTAACTATTTGTTCATTATAATTTTTCACGAATGAAAAAGAATCCTATCATTTAATCTCTGCACATAATTATTTTATCTCAGAAGCACTCGAAATTAAGTTATCACGTAGTATTGAACAACTCCTCCATCCTTTCAAACTTACACTCCCTACCAGAAAACAGAAGAGGGGTAGAGTAATTTTAGAACAAATTCTAAAGCTGGGTAGAGTAATATTTTAGAATTCAAATGAAAGAGATGCCTTGTTGGTGGTGGTGTTGTAGACAGAAATGATTTTTATATTTATAGTTTCTTGTTGTATTTCTTTGTCCTTGGCTTCTTGATGAAGAGAGAAACAAGAAATTAGTATTGAAAAACAAAACCAAAGCACATGAACATACATACAGATATGTATAAGGAGTACTCCTTCTAGAAAAATTAGAGACCTGTAATTGGTAATTAAATATAGTTGAAAACATTTAGTTTAGATCGGAGACAAACAACGTTTGCTTTTACGTAAGTAGTTGAAAACAAATAGTTCGGCTAAGCAAAGTGGATATTTTAGGGTTAAGGAAGTTCGTTAGATCGTGTATAGTTTAGATTAGGTTAATGGATTAGATTCGATCTGGTCCTAAGTCTTGATCCGATTCAGTTGATTCGGTCTAAGTCATGATAATAAGTGAATATGAATTGTATAAACTAGAATACGATCCGATAATAATTTGATTCGATAAAGATTTGATATATAATGAATTGGATATGAATTTTAATTTATTCAATCCGATAAAAATCTGATCCGACAAATATATGATATATAATAAATTGGATATGGATTTTAATTTATTCAATCCGATAAAAATCCGATCATTTTATTTATATAATTTTAATATAATATATAAGAAAAATTTAACTATATATAATCAAATTAATTTCTATCAAGTATGACCAAACTACCCGATTTTCCAATTTTCTCTAACCAAAATACATGTATTCAATTTGTTCCGTCCTTTTTACACACGGACTGCGCATACTACACAAGCGTAGACGAGATACGCATTTGGAGAATGCGTATCCGCTACTGTTCACCATTCTTCTCGTTTCACAGCTCTCTTGTTCTCAAATCTCTCACCGGCGAACTGTAGTGTCATCTCGTCGCCTCCCCCTCCCATCGACGTCTCTCATTCTCCTCCCTCTTTTAGCACATAAAAACAATCACCACATCTGTTTCTCTATTTCCCCCAATCTCTTTACCAAGATCTGGTCCTGTAGGGCATGTAAATGAAGACTGAATAACCAATCGAAAATAAAAATTGAAAGTTAGGGTTGTTTTGGGGATTTCTAAATCCGACATTAGAAAATAAAAATCGATGGTATAGGATTGTAGAGAATTCAATTACGAGTCGAGTCGATTGATATATAATATGTAACTTGAAAATGACGGTATGGTGTTGAACTGGACGTTGCCGGAATTTTGACGATAATCGTCCCAAAATCGCCTCCCTCGTCTCTCATCGATTGTAGAGAGACGATGAACGGTGGACGAATACGCATCTTTAAGATGTGTATCCGCCAATACGTAAGTTGAAATTGTGTATTCAGGCACTATTCATCAAGGTCAGATTTAATTTTACAAAATATATGCATACTACCCATGCGTATACCTTATATGCATCAACATTATGCGAACTTAAAAGGTATTTAGGACGGTCCGTGTTGGGTGCGGGCATTTTGGTATACCATCTTTAAAATATGGCTAATTAGGGATTTCTAGCTACTTATTTGGGATTTATTAATTAATTTCTCATTCAATTATTTTCTTCATCTTTCATGTGCACTATAATATCATTAAATTTTTATATTATGTATACATCATTATATCATTAGATTCAAATTAATGAATATATAAGTTGGAAGAAGTTATTTTCATACATACCTTCAAATTTGTTTTTCACAATTCTCAAACTTTTCATTAATAATTATGAAATTTAAAAGTTCTCTAATTTTCTAAATATGATATATGATAATTTGTTCATATTTCTTTATTTGATTGTTATATTCATGTTAATAGTTATAATATATATACAAATGACATACACTTAAATTCAAATTTGATCATTAAATTGTGAATATTATGTTTTAGGATTTGTTTTGCTATTTTAAAGATTTTTGTTTGATTTTATTTTATTATTTCATCATATGTTTTATTAAATTTTTATTTTTATTTTAAATTTAAATGGATTTAGAGATCCGATCCGATAATCCAAAATTCTAATGGATTGGATATGGATCATGTTAATTATTCGATAACGATTTGATCCGAATCTGAATCGACAAATTCAAATGAATATGACTTTAGTTAAATTCGATCCAAATCTGATCCGTTAACAAGCCTAGACTCTGGATCTTGTGAACTGTGAAGTAAAGTAGATTTTGTCTTAGATTCCTGTCCGAATACTCTTTGATCAAATTCCGCGTTTTAGAGAAGACTAATATTTTGTTTGAACTTCATTTCTTAAAGAAATGAAGAATTTTTCTTTTATAAATGAAATTATAAAAGACTAATTATAAAAGAAATTTCTTTTAAACAAAAAAATCGTAATTTGTGCTATTTCAAGGTCACTGTTTATTCTCTGCTATTTTTTTTTTCACAAATACCATGGGTAAAGATTTCATATTCTCATTCTATAAATTCTGATGCACTTTTTCTTTGTTAGGAATGCACTTGAGCATGTCTCGACTATATTTCATTTGGTACCAAGTTTTTTTTATAATCCTAAAGAAAAATAATAATATTATTGTCTCCAATTTTATCGTTTTTCGTTGTATTGATATTTTGAGATAAAAAATAATTTTGGCTATTTCGATTTATTTTATTTATTTTAACTAAGTGATAAAATTTATTTTTCGAGCATCATGAATGACAAATTTTAATTAAGAATAAAAATTTATTATATTTTCCTTTAATTCTTTTTAATATTTCGTCTTCATGATCGCATATGTCTCAGATATTAGATCTAAATATTGTGATAATTTGATTAAATTCCAATTTTTTTTTAAAAAAATGAGTCAATACCTGATATCTATGATTCTATCCAAAATAATATAAGCAATTTCAATATAAAATAAATCGAAATATATTAATTTAAATGCAACAACTTAAGAATTCGACAAATTCATAATAAACCCCCAAACATTATAATTTATTGATGTAATTATTAGTAATACATCATTTGAAATATTGAAAAGTTTATCCCACTTTCTTAACGTGGAAGTGAGATGTTATTCATAGACATTTTTTAAATCTTAAAGACTACCTCGATCATTGGTCTCTTTCAAGATTGTTACTTTTCGATTGCTACAATGTAATTCGTTGTACAAAATATATATTAATTAATGAGTAGTAAACCTCAACTAATTCTAAATTTCTCGAATGAAATATATGATCAACCAATATTTATCGAATTTAAAAAAGAACCAAAAAAGATAGTTCGATTCTCTTATTTTGATTTCTCGAATCCAGAAATCCATAAACCGGGATTTGGATGCATATAGATACAAATAGTCCATGATGTTAACTAAACACAATAACTAATACAAAAATAAATAACACAAAATAAAAATTCTTACTCAAGATTCAATAAATATAAAAATAATGGAAAAAATAAATCATTTTCTTACTCAAAATGAAGTGATTGTATTTAACAATATTAAGTTTGAGAGAGTAAGAATTATGGAGACCTAGACCTTGTTGCGCCAGTAGTCAATAGAGACCTCCCTATCATAGTAATGTGGGATCATAGTATAACAATGAATGTATAGGTTGGTTGAAAAAAAAAAATAAAATTCATATTCAATTCATTAAAATCAAATTGACGATTTTTTTATCTAATTAAAAATTCGATTGTAATAATTCAATTAAAATGATCAAAATCAAAATTGATTTGAGTCGATTTGATCGATTTCGTCAATTTATATACAACTTGTACAAAGTCATATGCATAAAGAAATTGTTATTGGCTTAATCACAGTCGGACATCGCTAAGGGCTTGTTTGAATAGGGGGTTAGGAAGGGCTGTGCTGGGCTAGGTTGGGGTGGGGTGGGGTGGGGTGGGGTGGGGTGGGCTGGGCTGGGCTGGGCTGCGCTTTAAAAAATCACGTTTGGAATTTTTTTTTTTTACAGAGATTGGGTTGTTGGATGTTTATAGTGAGTTAATGTAACATTAAGAACAAGTACTTAAAATTTTATTTTATTGTTGTTAATGTAGATGGACAAAGATGGTAGAAGGAAAAAGTTTAAGAAGATGGGAATTCATGCGTCGATACTAGTAGCATGTGCAATTATGAATCAACGAAGAAATGATATTATTAACCATTATTTGACAGTTGATAGCAAAAAAGTTAGAAGTGAAATGTTGACTCATTTGTTTTTGAATTTGTGGAAAATGTTAACTGAACATGGAGGTCTTCGACTAACAACAAGAGTAACTGTCGAGGAACAAGAGTAACTGTCGAGGAACAAGTAGTCAAATCTCTTTACTTGTTAGGACATAATGTCACCATTTGTGAGTTCTCGATATTTTTTTGTCGTTCTGGTGATACAGTATGTCATCGCTTCCATAATGTACTTAATGAAATCATAGCATTGGAGGATAAATTTCTTATTCAGCTAGACGGATCTCAAGTCCCTTCGAAGATAATCAATAATGCTAGGTGTTATCCATATTGTAAAGTAAATGCTGTATCACTAAAAATTAGGTTAAAGTTTTTGTGTTATGAATTGAATGATGTTCTAATTACAAATTTTATGTCAAGACTGTATCGGTGCAATAGATGGTACCCATGTTCATCTAAAAATTTCATTTATTGAAGCTCCTAAATTTCGTGGGAGGAAGGATTATCCTACCCAAAATGTGTTAGCAGCTTGTACATTTGACTTGAAGTTATCATATGTTTTGGCTGGATGGGAAGGAACTGCGTCAGACTCAAGAATTAACAAAAAGTGCATTAACTAGGAACCATTGTCTCAAAATCCCAGAAGGCATTTATAGTTATATCTTGTTCTTTTTAATGTGACCAGAAATAGGATTTATATTAATTTCAAGGAAGATTTTTTATTTCAAGGAAGATTTTTTATTTTGAGATGTTGTTTCATCCTTTCATGCTTTGGTGTCCCAGTGACATAAACTATGATTAATCTTTAAAAATTTGTCAAGAACTAGACAGTGTATGTTGAAGTAGCTTTTAAATGAGACATTAAGCAGACTTTCTTCTCCGTCTTCACTCCTCGCATATATAATTGCACCATCTGAAATCCCTTGCCTGTAAAGAGAGAACATAATTTGAATTGCCTTTTTTCTTGATTATTGATCTAGCAAGTTTTAAGCATACTTGCTAGTTGCTAGATTGTTTATCACGGGATTTATTTAATTTGTATTATATCACAAGCAAGTTTTAAGCATACTTGCTAGTTGCTAGATTGTTTGTCACGGGATTTGTTTAATTTGTATTATATCACAGTAATTTATGTTTTTCGAATACACCCACAGATTGAGTTTCTGTCCGCTGTATACTCTGATTATAAACGTCTATGATATTGTAATATTGTGAAACTGTATATAGTAAAAACTTCTATTTTTACTTACAACCATGCTTCTATTTTTTTGTTTAGGGAAGTACTATCTTGTGGATGCTAGATTTATGTTAAAAAGTGTACTTATTACGCCTTATAAAAATGTTCGTTATCACTTAAAGGAGTACTCTGGAAATTCACCAAGAAATGCACATGAATTGTTTAACCGTAGACATTCTTCTTTGCGTAACGCGATAGAACGTGCATTTGGTGTACTAATCATAGCAAGTGGAATTGAACCAAACTATAGAATGAAAACACAAAACCTAATTGTCTTATCTTGTTTTATTCTACACAATTACCTGATTAACAAAGATCCTGACCATGTGATACTTGCTGAGGTTAATTGAGAAATTGAAAATGATGGTACAGAAGGAAAACTATTTTAACATAGAGATGAATACGAAGATACTCAAAGAGAAGAGATTATTAGAGATTCTATAGCAGCTAAAATGTGGCGAATTATTCTTTATAATTTCAACACCACAAGTCCCCACCAATCTGATTAACTAGTGAGTTTTTTTATTGAATTCATTGTTTAGCCTTCTTTATTGTTTACTTAATCAGTGATATGTTGAATATTTGTGATTTAGCATTTAGTCTAAAAATGTATGCAATCTTGTTAACAAAAAATATATCCTTCTGATTATAAATGATGAGCCCAACTGATATGATAGTTTGTGATATATAGCCTTATGATATAGATTATGTATTCTACCTTATGGATGTTACATATATTTGGGTATTATAATTACAAGTAAACATGGTAATCTTAAAGGGACATATTTTACTGTCTTAAGTTTAAGTTTTAATTTAAGGAATGAATCATGTCTCTGCCTACCTTTTCTTATAAACAGAGTCGACATCTAAAGTAAATATAACAAGAAATGAATCTTGTTCTGCAATGTGTAAAAAATTAAAAAAATTTATCTCATTATTTGAAAAATCCATATTTTTTAATGTCAGTTATACATTATTGAAGCCAATTCTCCATTTAAATAAGGAATTCAATCTTCCTTCTAAAAAAGATAAGGGTTCAACCCTCCCTTACTTAACTCATACATTCAAATAAGATAAAAATTTAACCCTTTACAATCTAACCCAATCCAATTTAACTCAACTTAGCTCTTTCCTTTTCAATTCCTAAACTAAACAGGACCTAAGTGATCAACAACTCCTTTGGTTTGCAAAGTGAAGAAGTAATTTTATATGTACTTAAAAAGATGTCAAGAATCAAGACAGTCAATATACTCCATCATACCAATTTCATTGTACAAAAGTTTGGGTTAACAAGAAAATCTTATGATAGTAGTAGCATGTTTATCAAAAGAGAAAAAGGAACCTGAGATATATTTCAGGTAACTTTTCTGAGATATGAATAAAATCCTTTAAAATTTATTGGACTCGCAGGGCTAATTAATAAAATTTTAAACAAATCTTGATTTTACAAAATTGCCAAGCCCATATTTACATATAAAATACATATATCTCAGGAAATTTTCCCTACTCTCTTATCAAAATGTATCACGGAAGGATTACTATGAAATGATATTCTGACTATTTTAAAAAAATTAGTGAAAATTTCTAAAGTAGGAATTTTCTTGCTCAAATACATGCATTTCTGATTTCCTAATAATTCTTTTATCTAAATATCAATTGAATTTGGTAAAGTACTAAATATTCTTGTAAAATATTCTAAATTCTCTAATTTTTTCAAAATCCTGATAGGGTGAAATATATAAGAAAAAAAAAAGGATCCTGAGATTGATTTTAGGGAACTTTTCCTGAAATACTTAAAAAATATACTTTAAATTTGATTGGGCCCGAAGGACTAATTAATAAAATTTTAATTTTATAAAAAGGTTCCCCATATTTACATATAAATACCATGTATCTCAGGAACTTACACATCTCAAGTTCCCTAATCTCAAGTATACAATATACATACTACTAATTGTACTTTTTATTGTTTTCGGTAAGGAATCGTCAATTATAATTCGAAACATTTTTCCTAATAATATTACAGTGACCTCGTATGACCAGGGTCAAAAACTAAAAGTTCTAACGCCCATCAACTCGTACATAATCTCAGTACGACTTTTTCGGATAATAAACTATATTTTATTTTATTCAAAAGTTAAACTTTGTAAACATTTAAGCGTTTCAGTTACAGAAAGAAATATTAAAGGGGTTGAGTTGGCGCAATGGTAAGTGCCCAATTCGTGAATCGTGAGGTTACGGGTTCGACTCCTGCCAGGGGTCAAAACCGGAAACAATCTCTCTACCTTTGTGTAGGGGAGATACATCTCAGATTCCCTATCTTTATGTATATATTTCTAATCCCTATCCTTATGTATATATTTGTAAAAGAAGAATATCCAATATTTTCGTAAAATACATCTCAGATTCCTCATGTATATATATTCCTAAAAGAAGAATATCCAACATTTTCGTAAAAAAATACATGAGCCTGTTTCAGAAAATGAACTGACTTTTTAACCTTTTTAAGGCCCAATAATATTTTACACCATCATTATCACTAAAAGCCCACAAAAAGTCTTCGCCGGACGGTTGAGTAGCTACGACTACAAATCTCAGATTACTTTTAACTCTATCTCTCTCTCGCCCAAAATAAAATAAATAAAATTCATTTTCAATGGCTGGTGAGAGCTTAGCCACGTCACTACCGGAGACGCTCCTCGAGAATCGTGACCTGTTAATGCTTCTCACCACCTCAATCGCCGTTTTGATTGGATGCGCTGTCGTTTTGGTGTGGCGCAGATCGAGTCTGCGATCGGTTAAATCAGTTGAGCCGCCTAAACTGATTGTACCTAAACTTGATATTGAAGATGAAGTTGATGACGGTAAAAAGAAAGTTACCGTCTTTTTCGGCACTCAAACTGGTACTGCTGAAGGCTTTGCTAAGGTAAATATCTTAATTATTTATTTATTTAATATAATTTATGTATTTTTGTGTTTTTTGTATTGGTTAATTACTGCTTGTTGAATTTGATATGATTAGAGTGTTTGTTACTTTTCGAGATTTTCGATTATTCGATGATTATGTGTGTGTGGATGTGAAGGTCAACTACGTGATATGATTGGATTAATCGTTGTTGATTTTGGTTAGGCTTTTGCGGAGGAGGCGAGAGCGAGATACGAGAAGGCGAAATTCAGAGTCATTGATTTAGTGAGTTTTTCGTTTTTTGTTCGTTTCGATTTGATTTGTGCGTTTTGGATTGAGGTTCCGTGGTTCTGATTGAATGTGTGGAATGAATTGGTAGGATGATTATGCAGCTGAGGATGAGGAGTACGAGGCGAAATTTAAGAAGGAATCTTTTGCGTTTTTTTTCTTAGCTACGTGAGTTAACTGCGTTTGGATTTTGGTTGGATTGTATTAGTACTACGTGGGGCGATTGTGGCGTTTATAGATTTTGAGTATTTTGTGTTGATGTTGTAGATATGGTGATGGTGAGCCAACGGACAATGCAGCTAGATTCTATAAGTGGTTCTCAGAGGTACATTATGAACGATCAAGTAGTTTTAGTAAAGAAAGTGCAATGCTAAGTATATTCAGGACTCGTTTAATGATCATTTTGGTTTACAACAGGGAGAAGAGAGAGGAGAATGGTTGAAGAATCTTCAGTATGGAGTGTTTGGCCTTGGCAATAGGCAGTATGAACATTTTAACAAGGTTCGGTGGTGTATATGCCTTCTTATCTTCTACTATAAATTACCGTGGACTTGTGCATTGGCCAAGGTTCAAGAGAGAACCCTCTTAAAAAGAAAACCGAGAGAACCACTTTAAAACATTAATTTTAAATTCGAAAAAAATTATAAATATTTTTATATCCTTACCGTGCTTCCAAAAAATCAATTACAAACAATAATTTGTTTGTAAATATAAAAAAAAAATATGTTAAATTTCTGGAATCTGTTTTTGAATCTCATAAATTTTGTGAATCTGTTTTTGAATCTCAGTGATTTTTTTGAAATTGTATATTCCATTTCAATATTTAAGTAATGATTCAAATATTGATTTTAAAAATTATATAATGACGATTAAAATGTGTTATTACAATGTTTTTGTGAAAATAAATTTAAAAATATTTTGAATCTAGTTTTGAATCTCAGGGTTCTCTGGTTCCCTTTTTTTTTAAGGGAGTTCTCCTTGGAACCTTACTCCTTGTGCATTTACTCATTTGTTTGTTAGTTTTTGTGACCTATACTTTGTTGAACTCTATTTTGATCTTTTTCCTTGCACATATAGATCGCGAAAGTTGTCGATGATGGTCTTGCAGAACAGGGTATGCATACTTCCTATTGTACTATACATTTGTGTAATTGCATTTTTTGCTTTGATATTTTTTTTTGCTCCATTATTGTGATACCAAGCTACTAATTGGAAAACAATCACAAAGGAAGAAATTACGTGGCTCAAATACTCATTATACTGATGGTTATATTTAAAAGTAAAAGAACTAGTCTGATGTAAATTCCAAGCAGTTGCTATATCTTGTAAAATTGTGCTTATTTGTTCTTACTTCTTATATACGTGTTTTAAGATTTTTTTGCCTTCTTATTACTTTACTTGTTCTACAAAAAAAAAAGAGAAAGAAGCCAAACTACTGAATATTATATTGTGTTTCAAGGTTGGAAGAACTTAAATCCTGACATCTATTTTCTTGCTGTCTAATGAACTGTATAAGCTTGTTTTTGCTATATATATGTACAATGTAGTACAAAATCTAGATGTTATTTGGGTGCTTCCTTCAGTAAAAATGTATATGCACTTTTGAGGTTCATCTTATCCTTTTTTTAATATTATTAGATGGAGTTGAAATACTGGATCTTGATTAATAACTTAATAACTGATTAAGATTGAAGGGTGCTTTGTACATGTCTATTACGCGGTGTATACCTAGCAGGGGGACACTTTTCAAAACTTTTAGCTGCTTTAATATTTTCCCTTTAATTCTATCTATTTTAATCTTCTTCTTTCTGTTTTTGAGATTTTTTTTTACCGTGTTGTATTATCATCTACATGATATTTAATCAGGATTATTTTAAGGGGGTAAAATATATTGGGCTAAAGTATATTCAATTTGGGGTATTCTAGAAATACAGTTAGTCATTTATTTGCATTTTTGTTTGATCCAGCCTACTTGAAAAAGCATCTTTAGTGGAAGCATAATTTCACCATGCAATCGTTCAGTTTCGTTACAAATTTTGCTAAAAATGTTTCTAAGCATATCTGATCTATCCCATTATTTGCAGGAGCCAAGCGTATCGTCCAAGTGGGTATGGGGGATGATGATCAATGCATTGAAGATGACTTCACTGCATGGTATGACCTAATAAGATACTTCATTTTGAACTCATGATATACTGTCTTGTTTTCCTTGTAAACTAACAGAAGGGATGGTTTTTAACTTGGTAAATCTCTGGAAGGGCTGAAGCTCTGTATGCTGTCAGAAGTAAACTTGTTTAATAGAATAATTGTCACCTCTGGGAGTTTTTCAAAAGCTCCAATGCTCTGTACCTTGAACGCTTTAAATCTGTCTATATGAATTAAGTACACTTCTGACTGGGTTTTTAAATTTACAGTGAAAAATCTTTGTTGGGCGAGTATTTCGGTCAAATGAGGAGCGAGATTACGTTAATTCAAATCAGTTTATTATTATATCAGCTTGTTAATATAAGTTATTAGTGTGCAGTTGTTAATTCATTTAAGCTTGTTAATTTAAATTATTGGTTTGCAGTGGTATGTTTTCCCAAAAAAAATCATATGTTCATATTTTTTGGCAAGTTTCACTGTCTTATATTAAATATATTATAAATAGTGTGTAGTATCTATTTAATAAATTAAATTTAAAGGAACATCATTAATAACACATATCTCTTATTTATTACCTTCTACGCTATACATCTGTCTAAACATTTTTGAATTTCACTCAGAACCATGACTAAACAACATTTACTTCTTGTAAGAAGTTCATAAATAGCCACCATGTGATTTGGTGTGCTAAAACATTCTGCGTTGATTGATTCATTTTTATAGTAGGCCCCCCATATTATTGTCTATTTATCACGTTTAACTCGTGTAATGTAGGCGGGAATTGGTCTGGCCTGAATTGGATAAATTGCTTCTGGATGAGGATGACACATCTGCTGCAACACCTTACACGGCTGCTGTTTTGGAATATCGGGTTGTGGTTTATGACCAACTTGATACAGCTAAGCTGGATCGGAGTTTAAGTACCCAAAATGGTCATGCAGTCTACGATGCTCAACATCCGTGCAGGTATTCTATATCAGATTTGATTTCTTTTTTTCTAGCATCTTATATGCTTATCTCTGGATGTTATTGTTGCTTCTGCTTAAAGGTCTAGCGTAGCTGCAAAGAAAGAGCTTCATAAACCTGCATCTGATCGTTCCTGCATTCACTTGGAGTTTGACATTTCACACACTGGGCTTGCGTAAGTAGCTACATATTGTTTTTTGATTGTTCTGGTGTCTCTTTAGAGTTTAGAGTATATTAGCTGATGAATTTTGTTTTATTGTGAATCTGGTGTTGGTCATTAATTATTGGTATTTGTTGGGTTGCTGCTCAGATATGAAACTGGTGACCACGTCGGGGTCTACTGTGAGAATCTGGTCGAAATTGTTGAGGAGGCTGAAAAGCTATTAGGCTTGTCACCAAATACTTACTTCTCTGTCCACACTGACAATGAAGATGGAACACCACTTACTGGGGGCTCTCTGCCACCTCCCTTTCCGCCATGCACTGTGAGAAGTGCACTGGCAAAATATGCAGATCTTTTGAGCTCTCCAAAGAAGGTAGGTTCTCTTTTTGTAACAGTTCATTTCATATTTAGCTCTCCATGTGAACCTAGAACCGAATAATTGGTTGATGGTATTTGTTTCCAGTCTGCCTTACTTGCTCTGGCGGCACATGCTTCTGATCCTACTGAAGCTGACCGATTAAGATTCCTAGCATCTCCTGCTGGAAAGGTTCAAGTTCCTTCCATTTATATCTCTGAAGATGAATTGTGTTCCTATGTTATCTCCATCAACAGTTAATATCTTGTTTTTGCAGGATGAGTATGCACAATGGGTAGTTGCTAGCCATAGAAGCCTTCTTGAAGTCTTGGCTGAATTTCCATCAGCCAAACCCCCACTCGGGGTATTCTTCGCATCAGTTGCACCACGCTTGCAGCCCAGATACTATTCTATCTCTTCTTCACCAAGGTAGATAATCAGATAAAATAATGCTCATGCTCTAGAGACTCACATTTCTCATAATTTTCCTCTTTCGGTATAAGATACTATATAAATTTGAACCCATGACCCTTGATGGATATATTTCTCATCTTGATTTTATTAGCAAGTATAAGAGATCGTCGAAAATCTTGGGTAAGTTGTTGTTGATTTGATAATAGCAGGATCAGAACGTTACGGGGTTCCAAACAATTTGTATCAGATGTGCATTAGAAACCTGTTTATAGCCCTGCTCTTTTCAGATGTATTTAAATAATTTATCTGCATGTATTTATGCTAGGTAGTGTACAAGTGGATATGCAGTGTAACTTTTTACTTTTAATTTAATACTTTTTTGAACTTTTTACTTTTATGTATGTAATTTTATTTTATTTTTTTATGTAGGATGGTACCATCGAGGATTCATGTTACTTGTGCTTTAGTTTATGAGAAAACACCTACGGGACGAATTCACAAAGGAGTGTGTTCAACTTGGATGAAGGTATCATTCTTAACTTGTGAGAAGCGAAGTAATAATAATACCTTGAAACATGATTTAAGAAATTTGGGCTTTGACAAATAACATGATTGCTTTAAATTCATAGATAGTGCATTTACTATTTATTTAGAATTTGTAACATAGTGTCCATTATTAATTTTTGATGTTAGATGTTTGGTGATATGTTTGTTTTTTTTTTTTATTAAATATTTTTAATCTTTAATAGGATTAATATCAAATAATACATCGTAGGATCCTAATTTGGTCATTTTGATTTAAAATTGTGTTCATTTCTATATAACAGAAATGAATTTTCCTTTCTACATGCGTTAGTGTTTAACTGTTTATTATGACTAGGTCTTGTGATATAGAACACATGTACCGACCATTACAACCTTGCTCATGTAAATTCTATCCTGTATTTTTCCAGAATGCTGTTTCTTTGGAGGAAAGCCATGATTGCAGTTGGGCACCCATTTTTGTTAGACAATCCAACTTTAAGCTTCCTTCTGATACAAAAGTCCCCATCATTATGATTGGCCCTGGAACTGGATTAGCTCCATTCAGGGGTTTCCTGCAGGTCTGATATGAAGAAGACATTTTAATCTTTGATCCTTTAATTTGCTTATTGTTCAGCAGATTTATATGAAACACATTCTGTTTATTCAGGAAAGGCAAGCTCTGAAAGATGCTGGAGAAGAGCTGGGAACTGCTGTATTATACTTTGGGTGCAGGAATAGAAATTTGGCAAGTGATCCAATTATCAAAGCCCTGGGTTATTTTGTTGTCCGCTGATCAAAATTTTTAGAAAATGAAAATTTTAATCATTTTTTTCTTTTTATATGTAGGATTTTATTTATGAGGATGAGCTAAACAACTTTGTCGAAAGTGGTGCAATCTCTGAGCTAATCGTGGCTTTCTCACGTGAGGGTCCCACTAAGGAGTATGTGCAACATAAGATGTTGCAGAAAGTACGGAGTGGTTTTCCCTTGCACAGTTAATTTAACATCTGTCCAAGTACTTCTACATTCTGAGCTTTCTTTTTTGTTATATTGGTCAGGCATCAGAGATTTGGAACTTGATTTCTGAGGGAGCATATATTTATGTCTGCGGTGATGCAAAAGGCATGGCCAGGGATGTCCATCGTATGCTTCACACAATTGCACAGGAGCAGGTATATATATGTGTGTGTGTGTGTGTGCGTGCTATTGTGGCATTAAAAATCTGCCTGGTGCATTTTTTAATTCTACCCAGTCTGCATGCTTGATGAGTGCCTCCTAGAGGAAAAAAGAAAGGCCAGGAAATTATATATATTTGTTGTTGGAGATGAAACTTGTAGCTTCGAACTTTTACAAGGTTATAAGTATCTGGGATTGCTGGAGTTGGAGAAATTCTTTAAATTATCATGCTGATGATCTATTTCCAAATTATCATGTAGAATATAGGATTAACCAATCAGCTGCACAAATTTAATTTTCAGGGAGCTCTAGACAGCAGTAAGGCGGAGAGCTGGGTTAAGAATCTTCAAATGACTGGGAGGTATCTCCGTGATGTATGGTAATTGTTCTTCTAGTGCAGCCGACCTTGGTTATATATAGGAGAATATAGTAAATAAGTATATGATGCTATACTTTCCTTAGCCCAGCTTATTGAGGGATGAAAAGATATGGGATGTACACGGTTATTGTGCTTTTCCTGCTGGCAACCCTGATGTAGGGGGTGCATATTGTCATCCCAAATCCCTTTATATATATTCTTTGGTTTTTCATTTGTGGGATTTTATGGTTCATGCAAGTCTTATATGAACTATAATATTAGGGAAAGACCCCGCTGCTCATATTTGTACTATTAGATGATTGTAGAATTTTTGTCGAAATAGTATATGAAACAAAATCGATCTGATTATCATATTTGTATTTTGCTATAGATTCAATGTTCCTGCTAAAAAATTTCATGCACCAGTTTTTGTTCATTATAGAAATTCTTATCTGTCGGGTTTGGAAGGATCAGAATATCAGATGCACTATGCAGCAATTTTTCCTTGACTTTGTGTTTATTAGTCGCATGAAGACCTTAGAGAACCAACGTTCTATTCGCTGTATTAGTAAGAATAAAATTTTGGTTGTGAAGTTTTGTTATGGAGCGCGCCACTATCCAGCCAGGTACGATCAGTCATGTCCCATTCTCAGCAGTTGTACTTCATTGTGGCCGTCTTTGGCTTTGAGAAAGCCCGGGCTCCATAAGTACCAAGTAAACTTTATGTTCCTTAGCAGAATACATCGAGGTGCAGCACCAAGTTACCACAAGAAATACTCCCATCATCATCTTTTACTGTTGGCATATTCCATTTGGTACCATTGTTATTTTGGCTTTTCCAAATGGTACAACCCAATGTTTTTGGCTTCAAATGGTACCACTAAACTTTTGACTTCAAGCATCAACTACCACTCTGTTAAACAAACATTAATCATATTGTTAAGTACAATTAAACGAGTTTTAAACAAAGTACAATTAAAACAGTCTTAAACAGTGTTGTGAAAATTGCGATTAATCGCGCGATTAATTGCGCTTCGCGATTAGGCGAAGGTTCTGCAAGTTGCGTATGAGCGATTTAGTGCGATTATGAAATTAGCTAAAAATCACTGTTGACTCGCGCTTACTCGCAAAAATTGCAAAAAATCGCAAAAAGCGCAAAAACTCGCACTATATTTAAAAAGACTGAAATACCCTTATATCGTACTAGGCCCTTGACAAGAAACATGAATACCTCAAAATCAATTGAAAGAGCTTCTTCTTCTTCAACTCTTCAAGACGGGGAGGAAGAAAGAGAATTCGAGGGACCCGAGATTGAGCTAAATGATTTTGAAGCATTTGACTTGCTAAATGTCATAGATGATATTTCCACTAAGCTTGAGACTTTTTATTATGTTTATTTCCACTAAGTTGGAGACTTATTATTATGTTTTAACTTTTACTTAACGTACCATTCTACTGTGAAAAATGATAACTAACATTTTTAGAAGTAATTATGTATAAATACAGATAATTACTTAAATAATTTCATTTTTGGCAAAAAAATCGTGCGATTAATCGCGCTTCGCGAGTCGCGCTTCAAAATTGGAACTTGCGCTTTTTTTTATTTTTCGCATTTCACAACACTGATCTTAAACAAAAATTCCTGTTTCCAAAGACAATGAAAACAATTACCAACATAACCAAAATAACAACCAGGTTTCAACAGTTTTATAGCAGCAAACAACCAAAACAGAATCATTGCAAAAGGTTTTAGGAATCAAACTAAAAGCAAAAACAGGATTCAGAAACATAATTTAGCAATAGAGAGTATCAAAATTGAGGTTGGGACTGGGATGCCGGAAACTGAGAAACATTGATTTCAGATGATTGTGATGTATTATTTGAATTGGCATTATCCTTCACATTCAGTGAAATATCCTCCCTTCTTCCTGATCATAATCGGCCACACTCTTTTCTTTTTCTTACGATCTCCTATAGTTCAAAACTGTCTTATATGACTTGGCTTCATAACTGTCCCAACCCAAATGCTAATCACTTCCTTCTGATTTTACCTCTCAAATATGGTCATCAAATCCTTATCCATGTTTAAAGGATGATGCTTCATGTTTAACACATACTGAAATGTAGGATAGTGAAAATTCAATTTCAGACCTTGCCTTTTTGCTACATCTTCATACTCTAAAACTACATCTAACAATGAAATCACATCTACTACAACCGTAAGAATAACATGTTCACCCCTCCACTCTATCTTCAATTTTTTCTCAACATCAACATATGCACAGTTTTACACAGATTATAGACATATATACTCAGATAAATACACCCATTGCATAATAGACATATAAACATACATACAAAGACAGAACCCAAAGTGTACACATAAATATACACACATACATATAAATATACATTGCATAAACCCTAACTTAAGGACGATATGTAAGTTAGATATAGAGTGCAGGCATTCGAATTCATACCTTTCGTAGAGAGCAGCTTCGAATTTAGAAGTACGAGAAGAAGAATCGCGCCCAATTAATTGTTATCGCCCAAATTCGCCCTAATTTTCTGTGTTCTGCGTATTTTGCCTATTTGAAATGGTAATATCCGACTAATTACCCGTTTAATTGGTTTAATTAGTATTTTATCTAATTTTCATTTTATTTAATTGTTAAATTAATAACGTTTGTATAACGTTTTTAAAATGGAGTGCTATTGGATGGTTGAAGTCAAAAGTTTAGTGGTATCATTTACAAGTCAAAAACATTGAGTGGTATCATTTAGAAAAACCAAAAGTACAATGGTACCAAATGGAATATCCCTTTACTTTTTCATCTTTAAAGTTGCATATATTAAGAAAATGCTTGTTATATAATTTTGGGAAATTCTCAATGGTACACTCGTAGAATTGACTTTTTTCGATGATATGCAAAATATTTTTGACTTCTCAGTGGTACCATCGTAGTATTAACTCGTTCCCAATCATACCATTTCCGTCAACAAACGTTAGTCAAACGTTTATTCATGCAATTATGACCATATAAAAACAAGGAAAATTTTCAATACTCATAAAATTTATTTTTCTCGATGGTACGTAAAATGTTTTTGACTTCTTAGTGGTACCATTGTAGTATTAACTCATTTTCAACCATACCATTTCCGTCAAACAAACGTTAGTCAAACATTTATTCTTGCAATTATGACCATGTAAACAGCTAAAAATGACAAAACTAATAGCCAAATTAGAATAATAACAATGTCATAATATATATAGAATCAATCTAATGCAAAACCATCCATAAGCATCCAACGTACTGATATTGTGACAATAACATGATACCAAAAAAATATCAGTTGCTACAATTTCATACCAAAATACTACCAATTATGACACAATTTCATATCGAATTGTACCATTATATAGCATAAAGTTCATCAAAAAGTCAATCTAAACCTAAATTATGAACCGACTAAACTTGGGTTTGAGACTTAGATGTAGCAAATTGTGAGATATTGATTTCAGAAGCTTGTGATGCATTTTTCCCTATCTTCAATTTTTTTTCCTTTTTGTGCTCCACTTGTGGAGGTATCATCAAGATCATCTAAAGCAAGGAGGTCATCATGTACTAACGTTTGTTAACAAAAGTGGTATGGTTGGGAACGAATGAATACTACGATGACACCACTGAAAAGTCAAAAATATTTTGCGTATCATCGAGAAAAGCTAATTATATGAGTATACCATTAAGAATTTTCTTCATTTTTATATGGTCATAATTGCATGAATTAATGTTTCACTTACGTTGGAAATATTGGAAATGACAAAATATAGGAATAATCTGGAGGATTAATTCAAAATTTGTTTTGGAAGTAGAAATAGAATTGTATTAAGGGACAAAATTTGTTATATAAAGAGACAGGTAAAAGAGAATTTGAAAGGAATTAGAGTAACCTCCGAGGGGGAGAGGTGGTTTTTTCTTTTCTAAATTTTCTATTTAACAGTACCTCCATTATATATTTTCATCCAAATTCAAAGAAAATAAAATAAAATATTGCGTCTTAGCATGTTTCTTGTTTACTTAAATATATATGTAACAAGTCAAATCGAACGAGTAATATAGAAAATTTATTCTTTACAATAATTTAAGTGAAACTCAATTTCATATTTTAACTTTTGGACTTAAGTCTACGCACATACCTGCTGTAAGGACGGGAAAAAAGTGAGAAAAAATAACATACAGTAAGACCTCGTTAAATTAATACTCGATAAATTAATAATCTCTAAATTAATAATTTTCTCCGGTCTCAACTTGGGCCAGTTCAAAAAATGGTCAATTTTGATAAGATAATAAGATAATAATTTTTTTTGAAAAACCCTATATAAATATACGATCCCAATAATATTATAAATTAATAAATCCTTTATAATCATAAAAATTTATGTATTACACTATTAACCCTATTATAAAATATGATTTTAGGGTTCATAAAATTTGAATCTATAGGAAACTCATCCTTAACCCTTTTTGTTGCATCCAAAAGTTTGAATGTAGTGTTTTCGTAAAGCATGAAAAAGTCATTAATCAATGTTTTTGATATCTTAAGTGTTTCTTTACGTGCAAAAGATCCAAAAAATATTGTTTTATCTTTGATATCATCTAAATATACTTGAATCTTTACTTTGAATAATTGAATTTGTAAAACAATGTATAAATTAATTGAATTAAGTATAAAACATAAATTGTAAAATTCATTCGATTTAAATGTATATAATTGGAAATTAATTTTCTTTGGGGTTAATTGACTATTTCATAACTGAACTCGTGCTCAACTTGCAGTTGGGTAATCGAACTCAAAAAACTTGCATTAACATTATCAGACTAATTAAAACTTACAATCTCATAACTAAACTATTAAAAGCTTGCACGACCGTAGATGGTGGATTGGGTTTTCGTCAGATTCACGATTTTAATATCGCTTTATTAGGAAAGCAAGGGTGGAGGCTAATTCAATATCCGGATAGTCTGGTAGGGAGGCTTTATAAGGCTAGATACTATCCTCGGAGTTCTTTTCTAAATGCTTCAGTTGGTAGTAGTCCGAGCTACATTTGGCGTAGCATTATGGAAGCTCAAAACCTGTTACGAAGAGGTCTGGGATGTAGGGTCGGTGATGGGAGAAGTATTAATATTTTGACAGACCCTTGGTTACCTAATGAGCAAGACCCTTATGTGCATACTAATAACGAAGCTATTGAAGGTCAGATGGTTTCTTCCTTGTTAGAAGTTGAGCACTTTCGATGGGATGTTGAGCTGATAAATGATATTTTTGTTTCTCGGGATAGAAATTTGATCCTCACCATTCCTATTCAGAATCACGCTACAGACTCATGGTATTGGCGTAAGGATAATTTCGGGCACTATACAGTGAAGTCAGCCTATAATCTAATGCAAGAATCTCGAGGCAATGTTGGCTCTAGTAACAATTCGGGATTTTGGAGGAGACTGTGGAATCTAAAGATACCAGGAAAAGTAAAACACTTCTTATGGAGTGCTTCAACAGGATGCTTACCAACGAAGGATCAGTTGCGTGTAAAAAGGGTGATGGTGAATGAGCTATGTCCAGTATGTAATGTAGCTCCTGAGACTACTTGTCATACTCTAACTACATGCTTGTTCGCGGTAGAATGCTTTCTCAAGTTGGGTAAAATAGTCTCTGTTACGACTACGAATCTGTTCTCTGATTGGTTAGAGGCGGCTTTTTCACAGTACACGGGTATGGATATTCAACTAATAGCTATGTTGTGCTGGGCTCTCTGGAAATGTAGAAACGAAATTGTTTGGAATCAACGAGGTATGGAAGTTACAGATGTAGTGATGTTGGCAAAAACTATGCTTAATCAATGGTTAAGTGCTCAAGACAAATTCTTCAGTCCATCTCTTAGTCATATGACACAAGAAGATGGGGTAGAGCACTGGTGCGTTCCAGATGTTAATATGATTAAGATCAACACCGATGCTGCTATATTTGATTCTTCACAGTGCTTCAGTTATTCTATGGTCGCAAGGAATCATGCTGGTGAGTTAGTAGAGGCATTTTCCAAATGTTCTCAGGGGTGTATAAAACCAGAGGAGGCCGAAGCAATAGGAATTCGAGAGGCGTTGAGCTGGATAAAAAGGAAAAGATGGAGCAATGTCCTTGTGGAAACAGATTGCTTAGTTTCTGTCCAGGCTATTCGAAGTAAGACAGTCATGCTATCTTACTTTGGGAGGATTATAGAGGAGTGTAGGTCTACTCTTTTAGAGTTGAAAGATAGTAATGTATCTTTGAGGTTCGTTAAACGTTCTGCAAACAATGTGGCTCACTATATAGCGAGACATACTAGTTTCATAGCTGAGCGTAATTGGAGGGTGGACGAAGTTCCCTCTGGTCTTATGGATGTAATGTCGGAAGATTTGCATTATTAATGAAGTTTCCTTTCCGTGTCAAAAAAAAAAAAAAAAGCTTGCACGACCGTTAACTTTTGTTGACTTTTAACGGAGATCCGTTAATTTTGGACAAATCAGCTACCACATAGATTTTTCTCTCTCTTCATATTTAACAAATCAGCTGCCACATAGACTTATATGAATATCCTTAATAAAAGATAATAATTTGTAAAGATAATAATTTATATGAATAGTCTAAATAAAAGATAATCATTTAATTAATTTTTAATAGCCTAAATAATATATATCCTAATAGCCTAAATAATATACTGTATATCCATACCTACCCACCCAACACTCCCCGTATCTACGCACCCAAACCCCCCCGCCCCGGTTGTCTCTCTTCTCTTTCGGCTGAACACCCCTCCTGTTCTTCACCTGCAACAAAGATTAAACCCACTTTTCTATACGTTTTTGTGGACCAAATTCAGAATTCGAGTAATCAAAACGAAGCTCTCAACATCCTCTATCTATACCCACCAACAGATCAAGCTTTTAAACTTCTCGAGTTTTGAGGTATAATCGAAATTTTCGATTTGGCTCATGGTTAATGTTTTTAATTTCGTAGAGTTGTAAATCGGGTAGTGTTAGAGTACATATAATTTAATCAGATTTTAATGGACTTATTTTATTCTCACCGGAATTCTTAAATTGACCGGAAATTCTTTTCCTGTAATTGTTTGGACAAGTTTTTTGTATGTATGTGTAAATCCATGTATGTATGGTGATATAAAATATTTGTAGATTTTTCTGGGTAAATTCTTTTGTCGCCGGATTGTTCGTGTTTTGACCGGATTTTTGATATAATTTCGATGGAAAAAGTTGTGAGATTGTATGGATTAAATAGAGGTCAAATTGATTGTTTTTGGGTTATGTTGGTGTTATCAGTTTTTTGTGGTGGTTTTGCCGGATTTTTCTCCGTTGGTCGAAATTTGGAAATCTTTACTGAATTCTGGTGAGTGTACTTCATTGTTCTTGATTGTTCTTCATTTGTGTGTGTCTAAGTGTGTGTGTGATTTTTTTAGTTATTAATTTGTATTTTTTGTGATATTTATTTTGGGAGAGAGAAAATGATGTATATATGTTTCGTAATCTCTGAACCAGCTTGCCACGTCAGTTTTTCGTCACTCCTGTTAAATGAGTTAATGGCAGTTATGTTTTTGCAAGTTTTATTTACTTTGATGAGTTGATTGCAAGATTTTTGAGTTCGATTATATAATTGTAAGTTGAGCACGAGTTGAGTTAAGGAATATCCGGTTAACCCATTTTCTTTGATGTCAAAATCCTTTATAAATTAATAATTATTAATTTATCGATTAATTAATACCTCTCTAAATTAATAAAATTTTCCGGTCCCGATTATATTAATTTATAGAGGTTTTACTGTAATTGACACTCCGTCCATCCCGAAATATTTTTCTCTTTTGATTGCTATTTTTAGGTACCTAGCACTAATTTTTTTAATTTTTGGGTACCAATTTGGGATACCTAACATTACCCTTTTTCTAATTTCATAATTGCTATTTATATCTAGATTTAATGCAAATTTTGAAAAAATATTCAAATTTATCCTTTTACTTTTATCATTTCCGTTACAACTCTATTCCATTTGTAAATTAGTGCAATAAATAAGAATAAGACTTGAAAAATATTATTCAACTAATTTTTTAAGAGTATTTACAAAAAATATTAGGTTTAAAGTTTCTCTTTGTAAAAATACCATCTCCTTTAATTCTTTGCATATTTACTATCTTATACTTTCTTAATTGCAAAAATACTATCTTTTGTATTCAGTTGCATATGTGGTTGCATATGCAACTTTTTTAACCATTTTTTAAGAAAACTTTTTTTAAAAATTTATTCGGATGAACAGTAACCTGCCACGTGGCACCACGTGGCAGGTTACTGTTCATCGATTTTTTTTAAGATGGTGTGATTTTGGTGGATTTGGGTTGCATGGCCCCGCCAGGGACCATATTCAACTGAATGCAACCACATGCAACTTTTTTTTTTAAGTTGGGGGTGATTTTGGTGGACTTGGTTTGCAAGGCCCCGCTTGGGACAATATTCAACTCAATGCAACTGAAAAACGAAAGTTGCATTCTGTTGCATGTAGTTGCATTCAGTTGCATAAGAAAGTTCAATTTTTCAGTTGTAATTTTCGACCTCTTTTTATATATATATATATATATATATATATATATATATATATATATATATATATATATATATATATATATATATATATATATCTGTGTGTGTGTGTGTGTGTGTGTCATTGCTCCATAAAGTACACTCTTATATAAAGAACAATAAAGAACACTATTAAATCATTTATTCCAATAGATCCAATGGCCCCGCCAGGGGCACCCAATACAAAAAAAATCTTATTTTTTTAATCCTTTTTCCATGTAGCAAAAAAAAAATCACTGTTCACTGACGACGTCAGCAGTGACGTCATCATGAATAGTGATTTGTTTTTCTGCTGAATGGATAGAGGGTAAAAAAATAAGAACTTTTTGTATTGGGTGTCATGACGGAACTCTTAGATTAGATTAAATATAAGTGTTATAATGGTGTTCTTTATTATTCTTCATATAAGGTGTTCTTCATGGAGTGCAACTCATATATATATATATATATATATATATATATATATATATATATATATATATATATATATATCTCAAAAAAGAGGTCGAAAATGACAACTGAAAAATGGAACTTGCAATCAGAAATTCAGTAGCATGTGGTTGCATTCAGTTGCATATGCAACCACATGGAACTAACCTTTTACGCATTTGAAATTTGAATTTTCTTATGCGGCTTAGCCGCCTTTATATACAACTGGAAGTTGGGTCAAAAAAAAGAAAATTCCACTTTCGTTTTTCAGTTGCATGTGGTTGCATTCAGTTGCGTAAGAAAGTTCCATTTTTCAGTTGTCATTTTCGACCCCTTTCTTGAAATATATATATATATATATATATATATATATATATATATATATATATATATATATATATATATATATATATATATATATATTTCGTTTTTCAGTTGCATGTGGTTGCATTCAGTTAAATAAGGTCCCTGACGGGACCCTGCAACCCAAATGCACCAAAATCACCCCACCTTAAAAAAAAGAAGTAAAAAAAGTTGCATATGCAACTGAATACAAAAGATAGTATTTTTGCAAATAAGAAAATATTTTTGCAAGTAAGATAGTATTTTTGCAAATAGCTATTCTTAACAAAAGTAAATGTGCAAAAATTTACTTTTATCAATTTATTTTTCAAAAAAGCCCTTTTTTTATATGCATACTTTTTTCTAAAATATTAGTAATATATAACGGAAGGAATAAATGTTAGAATCGTATGTTAATAATTATCAATAAAATAAAAAAGCTCCAGAATAAAGATGTGTCATGGAGACACGGACCATCTGTGCGTCCCCAGACAACTCATTTTTGCATTAGTTTTTGTTTTTGGAACCCCATTTTTACTTTAGTTCAAATGTTCAATGCACCTTTTTCTTGACCAGCTCCTTTTCGTTTGTACCAAAGCAAACCGCATACCCATTTCACGACAGCATTCATGGCCCAGCTATTTTTTGGTTTTTCCTAAGCCCAAAATATCTGCAATCGCGAGTAGAGCTGGCCAAACGGGCGGTTCAGCCCAGCCCGTTCGTGAATAATTCGTGAAAAAAACCGTTCAGCCCGTTACAGTGCATTTGCGTGCTGCAGCACGTTCGACCCGCTACAGTGCACGAGCCCAAAATCTCTGAACCGCAACACGTTCGGCCCGGCACGTAACAGCCCGTGTGCGGTTAAAAAGCACGGCACGGCACGTTAAAAAAGCACGGCACGTTAAAAAAACATATGCTCTAAAATTTAATATAAAAGCTAGTGTCATTAAAAAAACAGGTCAACTTGATGACTCAAAAGTAGATCAAATATAATAAGTTAATAACAAAAGATCATGCACTGACTTTATAAAGTTGATCACACCCTGCTTGTATTTTTTTTTTTTTTTTGCTAAATGGCTTTTGCCTTTTGTATTATTTTATTACCATTTTTAATTGAAAAGCACGTTCACAGTCATTGAAAAGCACAGCACGTTGGCACGCCAACGGTCACTGGGTCTGGTCTGGGTACTGCTCTCTCTGCACTGTACTTCCAAGTTCCAACGGCTCCTGCAACGGCTAGTTCCAACTCCAACGGCTCTAACTCTAACCTCTATAAATAGCACGCCACACCACTTCAAAACCTCACTGCATTCTTAATCTCTCTATCTCTATTCTTAATCTCTCTGCACTGGTCTCTCACTCTCTCTGTTCTTAGTATCTGTTCTTAGTCTCTGTCCGGCGAGCTTTCAATTTCCGGCTAACTTTATACAAATCCGGCAACACTAAAAATGGAAGATGCAAGGGGAACATTATCTTCTCAAGGTTCAAGCCAAATACCTTCCTCTTCCTCCATGCCACCACCATCACGTGTCGAAGCCGGTAAGTTTATTTTTGATTCGTATTTTTGGTTTATAAATTTTTTTTATTCGTATTTTTGGTTTAAAAAAAAAATTCATGATTCGTTTTTTTAAAAAACTTGTTTACTTTGTTTTTTGATTTGAAAATTCGAAAATTCGAATTTTTTCCCAAAGATTCATGATTCGTATTTTTGGTTTACTTTGTATTTATGTTCCGTATTTTCGTTTGGTAAATTTTGTATATTTTAAACATTCGTACTTTTATTTTGTGTAAATTAATCGTTTTTAATTTTCCTTTTAGGTTCTTCTTCGACGAGCAGAAATTCGTATGTTTGGAATTATTTTAATAGAGTACCGGCGCCGACGGAACAAGATCCCACCGAAGCGAAATGTTATTGTTTATTATGTATACAAGCTAATCGACAACAAAAACCATTTTTACATCGGAAGGGAAGCGGCACGGGTACACTTGATCGACCAAAATGCTAAAACTAGTTATTGATATATACAATGCTAAAACTCAAATTTCTATGCCACCTAAAAGTAGTAGTAGTAGTAGTAGTAGTGGTAGTAGATTTAATAAAACAATTGCATCGATATTAACTAACAAAAGACCAAAATGTCTGATTTCCGAATCTAGTACTAATATTCCCACTACTGCTTTTAGTATGCTACATGAATTTTTTTCGTATCATTATGAGTTAAATGATGAGTTCAATATATTAACATGGTGGAAAAACCATGAGTTACAATTTCCGATTTTAGCAAAAATTGCAAAAGATATTTTAGTAATCCCTGCTTCTACAATTGCATCCGAATCCGCTTTTAGTGCGGGTAGAAGAGTTAGACGAGAAGAGATCAAGTCTTGCACCCGATTCAATAAAAATATGTGTTTGCAAAAAAGATTGGGATCAAGCCGAAAAAAGACAACAAGGAAAAAAAACGGATGATTCGGACGAAGAAGACGATCCGTGGATGATAATGGATACTTCATCGGAATCCGGTGCCGAACAAGGAGAAGACTAGTGTGTAGAATTTGTATTATGTTGTATTTTTAGATTTATTTTAGATTTTAGAATTTATTTGTTTGTAGTTTTGTAAACATGTTTAATGCGGTTTGTTCCGTTTTTTTTAGAGGAGTCCTCTCACACCATTTGTAAAATATTTTTTAATTAATAAAATTTAATAGAGGTACCGTCCTCTTTCCCGCTTTTTATTTCAATATAATTGTATTATTTGTATTTTCTTAAAAATTCGAAAGATTTTAATATGAAATAAAATTAGATGAAAAAAGTTACAAATTCGAAACATTTTAATTCGAAACGTTTCATATTTTGAGAATATTAAAAGTAAATATTAAATATTAAATTACTGAATTTATAATAATCTAATGTAATCTACATATATTTCACTAAAAACTAATTCCCATTTGAATTATTTAAGGTCCACTCGTGACAATTAAAGAATTAAAGAGACAGTCAAAAAGTGTAAATGTAATAATAAGAAGCATGGTATTTAATAGTAAAGAAATAACAAAACAGGAAGTAAACATGATGATTAAAAGCACGTTCATTCACGGGTTGTAAAAGCACGCCAAAAACACGCCAGAAGCTTGTTAAAAAAATTTGAATTTTCTATAAAAAAAAAAGAAAAAAAGCTCGCCAAACCCGCGTGCCATTCACGGAAGGACCGGCACGGCACGTCCAAACCATGCGTGCGTGCCCGTGCCTGGTTTCATTCAGCACGGCACATGGCCAGCCCGGCACGGCACGCACGGCTGGCCACCTCTAATAGCGAGCGACCCAAATCCCATGTTTTAAGATGAGGTTACTGGAGGACCATATGGCCAATATCGAATGTGTATATGTAAATTTGTATTTGGTATACAGTATACTTTTACTGTGTTAATTGACTAAGTATAACTTTGGTCGCATTATCAGCTACAAATGTTTAGTCAAGTAGGAAAACGCGAATAGCAAAGGAAGAAAGTGTAACTTTTAATTCATATCCACTTCTCTTCTGTTAACACTTAACATATAATTAAAAACTTTTTTTGTTTTCATTAAAAAAAATATTGAGCACCAGGAAAAAAACAAACAAGCTTCCTTTACCAGCAAATTACTACCTCTACGGTTAATTAGCAGTTATCACAGATAGCTGAACATAGAAAACTAGAAGCAACTTGGTACATATGCGGGTCTTTCTCAGTTTCTTGTGCCAACTTAATAGCTTCAGTTTGCCATGAAACTAAATAGTAGAATGTAGCTACTTTGATCGTTGCATACTATTTTAACTATCAGTCATTGCAAAGATCTAGTCTTAATTATGATCCACTAAGAGTGTAATAAATTAAAATTTTACATGTAAGTCTTCTGATACTTGATCGGGCCACACGTATATTCAGTTCATGTCAATCCTGATTGACAATGTACATGGCATCCAACGAGTTATCCAGCCTGATCAATTCATACCCTAGAAGATGAGCACTCATATTAATGCATCACGTGAAAAAAAAAACACAAGCTTCTTACATACTAATTATATTCATGTGACACTCGTACTTGAGTCAAAGCTAATAGATAACAACATAGCTCGATGACTTTCAATAATAATGAAGTCACGTGAATATGAGATTTATTCAGTAAATAAGACCCGAGTCAAAACTACAAAATGAAACACAAAAAAAGAAAGGGAAAAATGAAGGATGTGCGAAGCTGCAGGATAATTAAATTATATACCTCGGCAGGTGATGAAATGATTGTATCCCTTTCCGATTCAAGAAGCCCACTTAGTCTTCTGCATACATGTAAATAATTTATTTTAAGATTTTATAGGAGTAAAAAAGAATAAAGTCGATAAGCAAACAGATATACCTTGGCCTCTCAGACTTGGCATGTTTAGACATAATGGATGCCTGTTTTTAAATCCAATATTAGTTGTCAACATTTATCAAGTATTGCGGAGAGAAAAACCAATGGAATGACAAAATAAACATTGTAATAAAATCATAATCAATCAAACTGCAACTGGCAAGCAGTATCTGCTTATGCTGTGCCGTTTCTGTCCTTCACAAAACATCTCCATACACACCCAATGACCCAAATGATCTTTACTTACCTTTACGGATAAATATGTCCCTCATGAGGCTAGATATAGGGAAATTGTTTATGATAATATCAACACGCTAATAATAAACAGACAGTAGAGACAAAGTCTTGCATATGAAAAGTTCTGGAGAATTTTCTTCCATGTAGTTGTTTAATGTCCGAGTTTAACTCTTGACAGGTCAAAAATCTTCTTCACTCTTGATGCACTTAAAGAATACAAGGGTTAGATGTCTAATCGTTGTTATATGTCCAAGTTCAACTCGCCGTAAAATGTGTTTTATCCATAAACAGGCCACAGTAATAATAAAATGTGGCACTCTAAAGAAAAACAAAATGCGTAATTTACTTCTAAGAGCTACATATACTGATATACTTGCAGTAAAACCCCACATTATCTACTATAGTTGGACAGGAAACAGACTTCCAAAATATAAAGTAAAACTGACACTCGGACAGAAACTTTTCCTGGAGCAGCAACCAATTTTTGCACACAGTTCTCAGTAGTAACACATAAATAGCAACAACTTTAAAGAGATCCCCGAGAGACATTGCAGATATTGAGATACTCAGTAATCAATCCAATACCTAATACAGTACATGAAAGAAACTAATCGGGAAAGATGAACCTTTCATGCTTAAAACTAAACAAGTCTAGCTTATATATATCCTTTTTCTCATTACTCAATTTAAAATCAAATAAAAATCAATTTGCGCATCCAATGAAAGCGTAGCAAGCAATTACTGTGTACCTGCTCTTGAATAATACTCCTGGCCTCAACAAGTTGGGCTTCCAGTTCAAGCTCTCTCTCAGTCGCTTCAGAGGTCACATCAGCTTGTTTTTGTGCATCTTGTAGTTCAACCATGCGTTCCTAAATACAGCAAAAAAAAAAAAAAAAAGAGGAGATAAGCTTCCCCGTCAACATGACCATGCCCAAAGAAAATGCATCAAAATACATCAAACCTTTATGAAGGCAATTTTAGCACGCAGACTTTCTTCTATTTGATCTCTTCCCATGTGAAAAGGCAGGTCAAAAACATCCTGCATAGTATGAATTATCAAATTTAACTTCTTGGCCTGACAACCACAAGTAAAAAAAACACTCAGTTGCAATCTTGTAATACTGTATAATACCGTTTTCCCACCCAATGGTGAATGTGAAGAATCTGAGTCTAGCCTCTCAGTGACAGGCAAAGATTGCTTGGAGGACCCATTTGGAGCATTTAGAAAGTCACGCATGTCCCCCTATATAACATACAAGTGGATTTTCACACAAAATTCCAGAGATGATGTATGCAAAGCATCAGTTACATGTTAAAGTGTGAATGGCATGAACCAAGTTGTAGATGGCTTGCATTTCTGTCAAATATTATATCCCTACTCCCCACCCCTCATGTGAATTGCACATGGTTCCTTTTTTAATGTCTGAAACTTTTTGGCCAAATACAAAAGCTACATACAATAAGAAAACCTCCCTTGACACATATGGGATATCGTCAGCAGATAACAGAACCTGTTGCTTTAACACAACTTTGAACATATAGAAAAAATTTTTAAGGGTATAACAAGCCTGGTTGGTGCATTCAACATGTTTTAATATACTCCAGACGTCTACAGAAACTTATTAAGCTTATCGACAGCTCTACTAGGAACCAATAATTTAATGTCGACCGACTTGCACAGTGGTTCGTCATTGATAAAAAGAATACCAAACAGCAGACACTGCCATCAATTTTAATTGGACGTGTTAAAAAACAAAAAAAAGAATCATAAATGATTGTTACATCATATAAACAATGACCAATTAACAATTTTGTGGGAAATATCACCTGCATTGACCGTAATAATGCCCTCAAATCAGCGTTCTCAGCAACTAATTCCTGATTTTTGGACTCGTAAGCATCCACCTGATAACAATTAGTGGGAATGGTCATGGAAAGAAGACCAGGACACTATTAAACCCCAATATCTAAAATAAACTCCATACAATTTTCTTATAAAAGTCGGTGTCAGCTTTCTTTCCATTCCATGTTCCACGTTGCCGCCCTTCTTTCTGTTCAAAATATGTAAAGACAAATTTTAATAAACTAAATTTTCAATTAGGATTGTTTAAATAGCAACCCATTACCTGAAGTAGATTCATTATTTCCATGCCTGATCTACTAGATTCCTTCTTTTTCTCCATTACTACTTGGTTCAACCTTTCCTGCAACGTGATACATTTCATATTATATTACTAATTTACCTATCAGCTACTACTATAATTATAATGTAACACCAATTCCACATACACAAGCAAAGAAATCCTACCTGCAGCTTCACGTACTCTTTCTCCTTCTTCTTCATTTCATGGATTTGCTGAGTTCTCGCTTGCTTTAAAACAATTATATGTTATTAGTGTGTGACAGAATTAGAACTGGTAAATGGTAATGGGTACACAGCTAAAACATAGTCTAACCTGATTACCAATGACCATTCGCTGAAATTCATCTCTCTCCTGTTGCAACTTATCAATTTGGGCCTTAAAAGCTGATGCAGCTTTAGCTTCCTGATCATTGTTATTGATGCATCATAAAATACACACAAGCCAGTACAAGTTTGCATCTCATACAATAGTCATCTCAAATCAGTAAAACCAAGTGTGTAGTGTATCTAACCGTTCTAGTAATAGTTGCTATCTCTCTATCCTTAGCAGACAACTGCGCTTCCAGCCTCTCTATTTTAGCCTCAAATCTTGATATGTCTGACATAAGTCTGTAAAATAACACATGGACTGATGGTTAGAAATTTGAACACACACTATAATACAATGTAGAGCTTAATTTGTAAAAAACGTTCATTTACATACATGGTTTCTCCCACGACATACAATTACTCAGTTGAGAGGATTATTCTAAGGAATTATTTTACCTGTACTCTCTCTGTATTTAATTTTATCCACTTAACAAAATTAAAATAGAAAGTAATTTCCAACTTTTAACCATTAAATATCATCCTAAAAGAAATTCTCGCAAAAAGAATTGACATTTGTCACTAATATCACAACATCTGTACCTTATTCTACATCTAATCAACGAAATATAGACATTTATATGACATCCATACATAATTCAGCATTTAATCAACGAAATAAACACGAAAATGTTACAGTACATCAAAATGTGACTACTGCATCGAAATTAAAATACCGTTGTCTCTGCTCATTAGCAGACTCTCTAAACTCAATATCGCGCTGTCTCTGCTGCAACAGTGTGTACACACAGTTACAAGTACGTGCAATCGAGACCTAATCAAAACAAAAAACCAACACAATTCAATTCAATTATCACAATGTCAGTCAACAAATACACTTTCTAGTCAATAATTTCTACAAAATTAAATAAAAATCGAGACACATCACCGGATCAGTTGCGAAAAGATCGAGAGAAGCCGGGAAGCCGAAAGTAACGAGTGTTTGGTTCAAGTACTTGGTGCAGTGATCCAAGTTTCCAACATTTGCAAAATTTTGGTCACTAAACAATAATATCACAAAATTTATTTAAAATTAGCAATGGAAAATTAAATTAAATGAAAACCTAGAAATGTAGTGTACAGTTGTGTTACCTCATTTCGAAATCGACTACTCCGATTACTCCAATTTGATTAGATGAGAGTGTGTGTGTGTGTGTGAGAGAGAGAGAGAGAGAGAGAGAGAGAGAGAGAGAGAGAGAGAGAGAGAGTTTGTTAAGGGAAAGGGAGAATCTAGTGGGGGGATATAGATCTGGGGGAAATTTAAAAATTGAAAATTATAGGGGGGATTAAGAATTGTGTTGCCGGCTAATTGGTAATCAACTCTGATCAGTCGTGTCGTGTCAAGTCTAATGTTTGGACTGTTTGGGTTACTTCAACTTTGAAGCCCATATTTAGTTTATTGATGTCTGGGTTTCTAGTGTTTGGGTTAGGTTTGTGAATTTGAATGACATGGGTTAGACCCTTTGTACTATTGGGTTGCTAGAGATGTTTGATATTTTAGGGTTTACTAGATTACCTTAAACTTTTTCTTTTTCTTTTCTAAGGTAAATGAGGTCGGCATTTTGTGACTAATTTATAAAAAAATACAGTAAAATATACAATCATAAGAAAAATCTCAAGTCCAAGAATAACATAAATAAAATATACCATCTTTGTTATACTGTAGCTTAAAAATACACTAAATACGGTATCTAATATTCTAACGAGACCTGGTAATTCAAATAATTGGGTCGATTTCGGATTGAATCACCGTTCGATTATTATATATTTGACTAGAGTTCGGATCGGATTCGGTTGGATCTAATTAAAATCGGATAAAATTTGAATTAAAATGGGATGAAATTCAGTTCGAATCAGAATTAGTTTTGGATCGTTACTCATTCGCTTTTTAAATTTATGAGATTTTAAAAAGTATCTTACTTTTGAAAAAAAAAAAATCTTGTAAAAAACATGTAATTATCCAAAAAAAAAAAGATGATTAAATAATTATGAAATATTTGACATAAATTGTTTTAAATATGCATTTTGCTTATAAATGAGTAAATATTGAATGAAATGTACGTTAATGTATATAGGCTATTAGTTATAACCCGTTAAATTAAAACAAATACTTAATTTATCATTTTTTTTAAATAGGATCTAAGTCGGATCTAGTATTTCGGGTCATATTCAGTTCGAATACTTTATTATTCAATTTTGATCGATTTCAAATTATAATCAAGTCTAATATTTCAAATTATTTTTGATTAAATTTTTGGATCGAATATTGTTCGAATCTGATCAAATTAATTTTCAGATAATTATCAAAATTTTCAATTCAAATATAAATTGAATTCGATTCCATATATTTCAGTTTGGCTTTTCGAATCCAGAACCATTTTTATCTGATCTACCTCATCTTGGCATCAAAAATCTATTGTTGAATTTCTTATAATCTTAACTTTCGACCAAGTAAAGACCTTTATAAAGATCTAAAGCAATTAACACATTCAAATGGATTAAGAGGACACAGATAAGACCTTTTTTGCAACTAAAATACACCGTTAAGAGCTATGAAACATTACAAATGAATCCATTCTTGGCATTTTTCATCAGCTGAAACAACTTCTTTGTCACCAGTAGTTAAGGATAGTACAAATTACCAAGTCTAGGAGAAATTCGAACTTCTAATCTAAACGTATTAGATTAGGACCTCATCAGTCGTTAAATAACATCCTTGTATTTGTGTTTGAACAATTTTTTATGTGGGTAAATTGTTAAATTTACCAATAATTGTATTTGTGAAATTTCAAACAAGTTGAACAGAATTTACTTAATTTAACAATATATTTGCAGTCAAATTTAACTATTGAATCTAGCTAGCTAGCATTACTTATGTAGCGTAAAGAAACTCGATCACTTGGAAGGTAGTAAGTCATCCTTGCTTTACATACACAAAAAGAGCTAGTTTTAAGTGACCCTAAAGAAAGGTTACAATAATATCCAACTAAAGCTGGCTACAAACCAAGTAAAACTAAAAATGCTACAGAGTAAAGATACAACCAAATCTTTATAAATTACTCAATACTTCTATAGCTCTATTAGCAGGTTCCACAATATATATACGTATTTATTTTACAAAATCAAAGTCAAAACATCCTCCCTCGCCGTCCAGACCAAAACAATATCAAGCTAAGTCAAGCCTAACCACATGATCATTTGCCGTTGATAATGGTGCTTTTGTTAATCGTTTGTCTATATAATTAATTTAGTCATTTCTTATGTTGATTATGTACGTGGTTACCACTAGTTAATCTCGTTTATATAAGGGCACCATGCACTCCCCCGGTCTTTAAGTCAAGTTCCTGATTGTCTTACAGATCCTCCTAACACCAAGCCCAAAATTCTTTTAGACTATTTATGCATTACATAATCGATCTCGAATTGTCGATAGCTATATGTTGTGTTAAATATGTACGAGAATGAAGGAGATTCGGCAAGTGTAGTACTAAAAATCGACGAGATTAAAATTCAGTCGAGCAGATTTTTAAGTCGAGAATCATCAGTGGGACAATCTTCACGTATCTATCACCGGAGTGCTGAAGGGGTTCCTTTTAACTGGGAAACACAGCCAGGGACGCCCAAGAATCCTCGTCGAGAAGAAGTTATTCCACCGCCAACTCCTCCACCAGGGGCTCAAAGTTTTTTCCCATCAATAAAACATTGTGCAGATCATTTATCTAAACAAGATTCTAATCATGCAATGCACAGATTATGGTTCTGGAGAAAACACTGGAGAAAGCAACAAACGCACAAGGACTTTGGAAGGAAATATCATGCAGGGCAAGTATTAAGTTCTAATCTCAAGTCGAAAAAATATGATGATCAGTTTGCTGATTTCGGTGGGGAATTTGGAGGCTGGGTTGATGATTCGTCGATTTCGGAATCAAAATCTTCGTCTTCCTCGAACGGTTCCATGCACCAATCAAGTAGTGATGATCATGGGGTACATAAACCATTTGGTTGTAGTCCGTGGAACATGACCGGGATCATGGTTCGCGTTGTGAAACGGGATTGATTTTTAGGTGCATTTACCTGATTGTTGGTATATTACTCGATGCATGACATGAATATTTTAATAGGTTATTTTTAAAAAACTAGTCATGTACTTAAAAAAAAACTTGTCATGTTCATCCGACTTCCTCCGGTCACTAATGAATTTGATAACTGATTTAAACCTGCTTTAGGTTCGACTTCTCGAATTAAAACCCAGATATAATGTAAGCGAGAATGGAGTTACAACTTACATTAGACTTTTCAATAACATTAAATATTTGTATATAACAACATTTAGTATTAAATTTAAATTAACATGTCGTTGGCAGCAATCAAACCTTTAACCTTTCAACATAACATCTTTTAGTATTAATGTTAAATATACCGCCGCCCCGCCGCTCCGCCGCACCGCCGCGCGTCGCCCGCCGTCCCTCCGCTTTGCTTGCTTGGATTGCTTGTTTTAGTTGATCTATGTTTAATTCGGATCTAAGGTTTCTAAGCCTTTTCCGATTGTAAGATCAATTTGTTTTTTATTGTCTCACTTTTGTGTGAGTTTGTTATTGTCTCACCGCTTGTTTGTGTGAGTTTGCTTTTCTCTCACTGTTTGTGTGAGTTTTGGTGCTGAATTATATTATCTTGGAGGCTTGTACGGATAATATGGATAAACACTTTGATGAAGTGTTAGTGTGTTACACACTTAGGTCTGCGAATATTGTAGCTCATTGCTTAGCGAGGGCGACATATTCTATGTCAGGTCTTTCGGAGTGGAATGTTTCTGCTCGAGATTGTATCATCTGTAACCTTGAGATATTTTAATGCAAGTACGATTTTATAAAAAAAAAAAAAATATTCTTAACGGGATTCGAGTCATAAACCTCTGTATATGACAACTTTTAATATTGTATCTAACGGTTATTATCTATTTTAATTGAAGATCTAACGGTTGTAAATGACTATATGGGATAACAAAAATTGAGGGATAATAAAAATGAAATTAATCAAACAACAAAATATACTCACTTTTACTTATTATAGTATAGTATAGATAGTATAGATGTCTATGCTTAATGCTTTGACTCTACAAATGAACATTCATACCTAATCCGTCATCTAAAGGAACTGGGTGAGTAAACACATATTTTTATGGAATTTGTATATAAACACTCTCTAGTTATTGTCCTCCTGCTCTGTTCGCATTGATCAGACTATTTTTCTTCTCGATTTTGTTCGCATTGTTCCTTTGAGTATAATTAGTTTTTTAATAAATCGCACGGTAGTTATTAATTTTAATTTTTTAATTCATAATATAAATATTGTGATAATAATTTTAAGACTTATAATTTGTATTTTATATTTGGTAGGTTGTTGATAGGCTCATTCCAATGTTTGGGTGTTATTGGTGTGTTTTTTATATAGTTTCTTGAAGGTCTTTTTGTCTCTTGGTGGATGTTTTGTTTTCGTGGTACAGTTTCGTATATTTGCTTTTGATTAACGAAAGATTTTGATTGTAAAAAAATACTTGTTTATTATTTCTTTTTTTTCTACATATAATAGGATATAATAATACATTATTTAATTATGTAGTTCGTAAGATTCGAACCCTTGACCTATGGTAGTACTCGATTATTATCACTTTTACTCTTACTAGCTTATAACTCGTGCAACGCACGACTCCTTTTTTAATATTTATAATTTTATTAATTTTTTAAAATTTTATGTGTTATTAAGTTACATATCAAATTGTTATTAAAGTTGAAATATATAAGATTTTACACGTTCAATTAAATATCTGTACCCTATCTTGAATTCTTTAAATTTGATTTGGACGATTACCGCCCACGTGAAATTAACAAAATAATCTTTAATTTAGTGAAGGTTTAATAAATTTTTTCTAATTAAATCTACACAGAAACAAAGAAGATAAAAAATTGATGATTTTTTACGCTGAAAATTCTATTTGATTTATGAATTTTACTTATAATTTGTTTTAATCATCAAAAGACCCTTGTAATTATTTGAAGATACTTCTACTAACAACCAAATACAAATTTAATAATAAGTGTAAGAGGGATTTTGTCCAAAACTTTGATAATCGGTAGTTTGGTCCTTTGTATGACAAAGATCTTAAAATAAATAGATGAAAATCGTTGGATCTAGCATAAAAAAATATTTTATATTTTAATATGTTATAAACTAAAAAGTGTATTTATATTGTAATACAAAAATGTACATGTCAATGATTTAAATCATATATAATTAGGTTTTTCCTACGTTGAATAGCATTATCAATGTAAGACTTCTACATTGATTTATATTAATGTAAAAATTCGTAATTATATTTTCTCTTGAGATTATGAGTATTTCCTTTTGGATAATAAATATTAAATCATCAATAAATTAAGAATAATTTTATGTGGTTCGCGTGCTGAAGGTAGTGTTTTTCGTAGTATATTATCTCTTACAATCTAGAAGTGTGGAAAATGGGGGGTTTTGAGTTTGGTTAAGGTGTTTTATCAAACACCTTGAACACAAGAAATAAATTGCTATAAAAATACAACTAAATGAATGGCAATCACCCAATTTTATCAACACAACAACACAATGAGTAAATTAGCAAGATATAAGGTTATTTGACCCAAGGATAATGGCAACTCAAGCACTTCAACCCAACAAGCAAGCAAAATATTATATCCAACTCTACCTAACCAAGATAATTGGTGAAGCACACAATCACTTATTTCTCTTCTATTATAAACACTAATTTAGTGAAGCATATAAATTAGCTCTCTTGACAATAGCAACCAATAATGAAGCACTATCAATTTAACCAAGTCAAAAAATTTAAACAAAGAGAGGCTAGGACAAACCCAAGGATGAGGAGCTCAACCTAGGTATTTGCACTTGAATTTTGAGGATTTAGGTAAACAAAACCTTGTGCTACTACAATGAATGTACTAACAATTACGGATTAGCACAAACAATTAGCAATTGAATTCACAAGAGAAGCAAATTGAAGCAACTTACAATTCTCCAAGCAAAATCATAAACAATACAACTCAAGAATTCAAGATAGAGTAAAATAGATCTTACTTAAAATGAAATGGGTTTTGATACAAGAGATCCTCCTTGAGCCAAATTATGGAGTTAGTTACTCATAATCAATGCTAGATTATGAGTAATTGATGCTTCTCTCTACTCTACTAACCCTAATTGAATGGACCTTGAAGAGGCTAGGTTGGATATGAAGAAGTTAGATGTTAGGTTTAGCCATGAAGATGTTATGTTTACTTCTCATTTAATACACAGCAGGGGTCGTACGGTCTGTCGAACGGCCGTACAGCTGCCCGTACAGAAAATCTGCTCCTTTGAACGGCCTGTCGAACGGCCGTACATCAGCCCGTACGAGATAAAATCTTCAAGATAATACATTGAACACCTCACGACATCGCGAGCTTTCATCTTCTAACTTCCCTCTTGAAAATCTTCGCTTTCAAGCCCAAAATGAGTCATCTTTTCAACAATTAGCACGTGGAACTGAAAGATGAAAAACATAGTTAATATCGATAAAACAACATTCGAAACGAACAAAAATGCAAGAGAATAAAAGACAAAACGTGTATAAAATACACGTTATCAAATCTTCCCCCACTTAAACTTTGCTAGTCCCGAGCAAACTAAAATTAACATAACCATATACTCCTAACTAATACCACTTCCGTAGGTGATCACGGTTGCATTTGGCATATGCAACAAGCCCTTGGAACCCCTAGGTAGCCCTAGTGGACGAGTGAGGTCTCGTGAGGGTTTATAGATGATGTACCCACAAAATCACAAAAACCACTAATAAACAAGAAACTAACAATACCTACTAATTAAACTAACTACTACACTCACATGTCCGAATCATCTACTTGTAACTAAAATCAAACATATAGAGCTATTCACCTTGTCATCCACTATAACGATCTAACAACCAATTCAAGAATCAAGATAACATACCTTGTGCAAAATGTAACCATGACATTAAAGATAGAATGATTGCACTTCAATCGTGAACACTAGACAAGATTATCACAAAGCATACATGGCTTCGCATTAAGAAGATGAAATTGTAATGTGAAAAATCTCACATCTCTCAATTATGTATCACACAAGTATGGGCTAGAGATTTCACTCAACTCCCTAAATGCATGCGCTCTACTTGACCTTGCATGTTCACCTAAATTCCGGATTGCACCAAAAACAAGGAATTCATAAAATGGGTTGTAATGAGGCTTGGGTGAAGGTGTGAAAATTTAAGTTCAAGGAAGGTGTAAAAGTCTCGCTAGTTGAGTCAAAATGACGCTTGCTCGCTTCATCCACCAAATTCTCAAACTAAGGAATGTCTTCACTCATTTACAATTACAAAACACAACCACATTTACCAAGAAAATTGAATCAAAATAATGTACAAAGATTTATTGCTTTTTTCTTTTTTTTTACATCCCCTTTATTATTATTTTTTTTTAGCAAAGGGGATGCATAACATATATAAATACTACAAAGAACTTTGAACCACATCTAGATATACACATCAAACTAGTTCCCACTTACAATAAACAGAATTCTTCCTCTTCACAACTTCTCCAAATTCACATGCTCAACAATCAATTCTTTCCAAGACTCAACTAGCTCAACTAGGTCGAGAGTGAAGCATTTGGCTATGACTCATGTATAAAAGGGAAAGTGACGAAGAAAAACATGATATAAGCTTCAAAGGGTTAACTAGGGATTATTCTCATGGTTCACAAGCTAAAATGGCCAAAAAGGTTATCCTAAAAAGAATTTCCTTATTATGGTGCATCCATGAATGAAGGTTTAATGCAAGCCCTAGAGCAACAAACACACATAAAGATGGAGCAACACACAAGCAAAAGAATCATCGTTCAAGGCCTCACAAGGTTTAAGTTGTAATAACATCTTCTCGATTTGATTCCATGCATTCTAAGAGATAATCGTCATGTTCACAATTTAATTACAAACAAGCTAGACTTTTCATGTCGTTTCAAGTGTGTGTGTGCAATAAGATGCATCAAACTTATAGATTCACATCAAATTGATAATGCTAGACACGTAATAGGAGAAAACAAGGCTACAAGCTCACAATGTCATAAACTTCACAAACAAGTAAACTCGCTCATGACTAAACTTATTTGTAAATTAGACAAGACGGACATCAAACGAAACAAAAAATAGTAATAATATTAGTTACGTACTACACAACAAAACCGAACAAAAGCAATCCTTCCCCCACTTAAAACATGGCATGTCCTCATGCATGACAAATAAAAACAAAGTAGAGATATGAGTGAAAGAGAACTCCCCTAAAAATAAATAACAAGGACCGGAAACACCACTCATATTTACCAAAATCCAACTCCGAAATTGCATGTCAAGAATTGAACTAATGCCGAGCACCACAATCAACTCAACAAAATAACCGACAAGCCAAAATCCAACACCCCTCAAAGCCCTGCAATACACTAATTAAGGAAATAGAAATAATAAAAACATTTATTTTTGTTTTTTTTAAATAAAATAAAATAACTAACCAATTAATAAAAAAAATAAAATAAAAAATAAAATAAAAATCAAATTTAAAACTGAAATAATAATAAAAGCAAAAATCAAATTTAAAACTAAACTAAAATAAAATAAAATAACTAAGTAATTAATAATAAAATAAAAAAATCAAATTTTAAAACTAAAATAATAATAAAATCAAAAATCAAATTTAAAACTAAAACTAAAATAAAATAATTACTTAGTTTTAGAAAATTAAAAACTAAAATCAAAATTAAAAAGAATTAAATTTTGGTTTTTGATTTTTTTTTAAAATAAATAAATAAATAAATCACTAACCAATTAATTACAATATCAAAAATCAAAATTTAAAGCAAATTTAAAATTAATTCTTAAATTTATAAAAATTGTTTAGTTTAAAAAAATTAAAAACTTAAAATCAAAATTAAAAATGAAAGAAATAGTGAATAAAAATAAATAAAATAAAATAAAGGAAAATAAAAAGAACTAACTAATTAATAATAAAATCAAAAATCAAAATAAAGTAAATCTAAATTAATTTCTGAATTTATAAAAAAATTTAAGTTTAGAAAATTAAAATTGAAAATCAAAATTAAAAAAATGAATAAAAAGAAATAAAAAATACAAAACAAAAAATACAAAACAAAAAACAAAAAAAAACTAAACTAAACTAAAAAAAAGAAAAACAGGGAACGGGGCTGTGAAGTGGGGGGTGCGGCTGTGAAAAAAAACGGGGGGGGGGGGGTGAAGTGGTGGGATGTGAAGTGGAGAAGGAACTGGGGTGAAGAGGGTGAGAGGAGATGGTGAGAAAAAGTGTTGGTGGGTGGAATCTGGGTGTTGTGCGTGGTTTGCCGGTAGATGAAGAAAAAGAAAAGCAGCGGAGGGAGGACATGTGGATTGCGGGGGAATGGAGAGTGGAGACGAACGGAGGAAGCGCGGTGGACGGGGGTGGGTGGTGTTTGGACGGGAAAGGTGGAGAAAATGAGTGAATGGCGGTGGAGTGGTGTAGTAGATGCAGAGGGAGATAAGGGAAATTGAGGCTCTGTTTTGTATTTGTCTCCCTTTTTTTTTTCAAAGCTGCACAGCCCGTGCAAGAGGTGGGTAAAATTTTTTTGGACCCCCTCAATTGCACTACAACTTGGACAGACGCCAAAAAAATTTGCACGGTCTGTTGAACGGCTTGCACCCCGTACAGTAGCCTGTACAGTTACAAAATTTTACAAAAACTATTTTTTTTTCCTTTTTCTTTGTACAGAAAATTTCCACAAATCCTTGAATGCTTGAATAAAATACTAATTCCTGAAAACATGAAACAAACAAATCAAGGCACGAGTGGAATAAACATAAAAATTATAAAAACTATAATTAACGATACTAAATATTATTGAGCGGGACATTATTATTACAAAAATTTTCTTTTTGTTTTTTTTTAAAACTCTATTATAAAATTCATTAGTCACACCACAAAAATACATAATATTTTTTTTTTGGGGTTATTTTCTTAGAATTATAATAGATGAAAAATGGAATCCCCACTCACTAATATTTAGATCAATCCTAAAACCTACAAATTGGAGGTTGTTTGCCTCCATTTGTTTAATCATCTCCTCTAATGATGATGAGGAAGATGAAGAAGACCCTTGATGGTCTTGGGAATTATATTGCGGATCATAGCATCGATTTTCAAGAGCAAATTGGAGGTTGTTTGCCGCCATTTGTTTCATCATCTCCTCTAATGATGATAAGGAAGATGAAGAAGACCCTTGATGGTCTTGGGAATTATAATGCGGATCATAACATTGATTTTCAAAAGCATATGAATAATCGATGCTAGGAGGGTAAGGAGCATAGCATGAGTTTGTAGAATATAAAGAATTCACCTGATACGCATTAAAATTCTGAAAAGAATTAAAATCTTGATATCGTTCTTGATGAAAGGTGAAATCTTGAGTGTTATTCCAACCAAAATAGTTATCCATCGTCTCCTAAAAGAGTTAGTTCATGTCTATATCCAATAAACATGAAGACACACCAATAACAAAAAAAAACAAAGAAAGAAAGAAAAAATTATATACAAAGATAAAATTTAAAATATAAGAAACAATTAACTCAAAATTAATATTTTTGCCTTTCCCAGCAGCGGCGCCAATTTGAAGGTAGTGTTTTTCGTAGTTCGTTCACGGGGAAGGACTATCAATATTGTTTTCAAGTATATTATCTCTTACAATCTAGAAGTGTGGAAAATGGGGGGTTTTGAGTTTGGTTAAGGTGTTTTATCAAACACCTTGAACACAAGAAATAAATTGCTATAAAAATACAACTAAATGAATGGCAATCACCCAATTTTACCAACACAACAACACAATGAGTAAATTAGCAAGATATAGGGTTATTTGACCCAAGGATAATGGCAACTCAAGCACTTCAACCCAACAAGCAAGCAAAATATTATATCCAACTCTACCTAACCAAGATAATTGGTGAAGCACACAATCACTTATTTCTCTTCTATTATAATCACTAATTTAGTGAAGCACATAAATTAGCTCTCTTGATAATAGCAACCAATAATGAAGCACTATCAATTTAACCAAGTCAAGGAATTTAAACAAAGAGAGACTAGGACAAACCCAAGGATGAGGAGCTCAACCTAGGTATTTGCACTTGAATTTTGAGGATTTAGGTAAACTAAACCTTGTGCTACTACAATGAATGTACTAACAATTACGGATTAGCACAAACAATTAGCAATTGAATTCACAAGAGAAGCAAATTGAAGCAACTTACAATTCTCCAAGCAAAATCATAAACAATACAACTCAAGAATTCAAGATAGAGTGAAATAGATCTTACTTAAAATGAAATGGGTTTAGATACAAGAGATCCTCCTTGAGCCAAATTAGGAAGTTAGTTACTCATAATCAATGCTAGATTATGAGTAATTGATGTTTCTCTCTACTCTACTAACCCTAATTGAATGGACCTTGAAGAGGCTAGGTTGGGTATGAAGAAGTTAGATGTTAGGTTTAGCCATGAAGATGTTATGTTTACTTCTCATTTAATACACAGCAGGGGTCGTACGGTCTGTCGAACGGCCGTACAGCTGCCCGTACAGAAAATCTGCTCCTTTGAACGGCCTGTCGAACGGCCGTACATCAGCCCGTACGAGATAAAATCTTCAAGATAATACATTGAACACCTCCCGACATCGCGAGCTTTCATCTTCTAACTTCCTTCTTAAATAATCTTCGCTTTCAAGCCCAAAATGAGTCATCTTTTCAACAATTAGCACGTGGCACTGAAAGATGAAAAATATAGTTAATATCGATAAAAAAACATTCGAAACGAACAAAAATGCAAGAGAATAAAAGACAAAACGTGTATAAAATACACGTTATCACGTGCATTGTAAAATCATCCAAATCTGATTTCTAAATTTCAAGATAAAGCCCAAATAGTATATATATGATTTTTTTAAATGCTAATAAAAAATAAATAAAATTTGTTAGGTCCGATAAGATTGTAGAAGGGGGGGTTGAATACAATCTTTACCTTTTTTTCGAAATTTGTCCTTTAAATTAAATTTGATAAAGACAAATTTATCTGCGGAATTATTTAACACAATTTTTCAAGTTGAATATAACTGTATATTAACTTGATGTGGTGTTACAAAATCAGTATAACAACTTATCAAGATGTTAATAACTAATTAGAAAATTCGACATGAACTTTTCTAATTTAGTTAATAATAATCAAGATAAGAACTAGGAAACTTAATTCGCTAGTAGTACAAGAATCACAAATAAGCAATTCTATCGGATAGAATATCACAAAGATGAAGAACTTGATTTTCTGGGAATTGTTTAAGCTTTGGTGTTCTTGGTGTTCTTGAGAGAGAGAATTCTGGTCTTGATGATATGTTTTCTGCTGTGTTTTCTCCGTTATGACTTAATCTGGTATGTTCTGATCTTTTATATCAACAACAGGTCTTGCTGGCTTTCTGTAGGATATTTAATTGCTCCAGCATGACTTAAACAGCTTCCAAGACTCGATTTTCCTTCAATAAGACTTACACAAACCTCCATTAAGACCTAAAATGTGTCGGTAAGACTTACCAGAATTTCGGTAAGACTTATAACAGCTGGCATAGGTCAGTAGGACTTAAATCAGGTCGGTAAGACTTAATCCTGAAAAGGCTTCTGTCAGTAAGACTTAAATTAAGTCTTACCGAATTTTACCTCCTTCAAGACTTAATCAACTTGCTTTCTTTAAGTCTTATTGATCCATTTAATTAGTTAATGTTTTAACTAATTCATATTTAATTGATACAATAATTAATTTAATTAATAAATTAATTCTAACAGAATTAATTCATTTAATTAAATCAACTAAATTAATTTATATCAATTATAAATGAATTTAATTAAATCAATAAATAATTAATTTAATTCTTACAAACCACTAAAGGTAGTAAAGAATTACCACTGATTTGTGTTGACGTTCGATGTACTGTCTGGTTCATGAACGACTAACTTCAATGACGCTTCTTCACTTTTGACTTTAGGTTGTGGTTTATTTCTTCTCTCAATTCTCTTGTACTGTAACTGATCTTCAAACTATCACTCGAAAAATCTCTATCACTGTTCAAATGAATCCATTAACTTCAATGCTGTACTGGGGCTTGATCAGATAACTGAATCGTCTTCCAGTGTATGACATCAAAACTATAGATTGACTTTTCTTCTTTCTTCTGACAGATAATACTTCTTGAGATTCCTGTGACAGTTCATATGTATATTTACTTATTACAATTTGGTTTAAGTTGATTAGGATCCTCTAACTACAAATAGGCTGAGTCATATGCCTTTCAATCTCCCCCTATTTGTTTGTTTAGACAATAACAAGCAAATTCCTAGAGGATACCTCAACTAATCCAACTTAACCAAATGAAAGATAAAACTTTAAATACTAAGTAAATATAAAAAAAATTCTGGTTTATATTTAACATTTGCCAGATTCAAACATGAAAGATAAATACAAGATAGATGATCCTCTAGACTGATCATATGATATAAATTCCTATCAAGATTTATCTAGGCTCTAAAGATATAACACGTAGAGCAAATCTTTATCTTCAATTGTCTTCCCTTCTGAATTCTCCTTCTTCTGGCTCATCTGTGACTTGAAGTTTCATATGTAGATCAGAATCAACAAGACGTTCTCTTTTAGACGACAATCCTTGAGGTAAGACTAAAGGAATTCCAAGCTTCTTTCTAAGTTCACCTTGAAATTTCTTGTAATCTTTTATGTTCGTTTGTGCATAGGAACGAATGTGATCTGCAGCTATTACCTTTTCTTCAGTCAAGTATCCATGATTTCTGAGCAAATAATTCTTCAGATTCTTTCTCAGCTTGTTGAGCTTCAAATTCAGATATCACTGGTCCTTCATCTTCCCAGTGACTAAGATCAGGTTCAGGAAGTTCTTCACCTTGATCAGGGAATTCAAGATCAGCAAAAACATCGAAGTTATCCGGTTCACCCGTGTAATAATAACCTGTGTTCTTGTCTTGAATATCTTCTTCAGTTTGTTCAACTACTTTCTTCCTCTTATCTTCACCTTGGTCAGATTTACCAGATTTATCAGATTTACCTTCTCCTCCCTCTCTTTCTTTAGATTTATCTTGTGACCCCTTTGATTTCTCCCCCTTAGTTGAGGAATCCTTTACAGACTTATCAGTTGCTCCAGCTTCAGGATCCTGTTCATCATCATCACCACCCTCACTTGTAAAGAATTCAATTTCTTCATTTGTAGGTTTGCGACTTTGACTTACAAGATTAAACAAATGTCTTAACCCTTTAGCTTGGTGTGCATTTTGCTTTTCGATCTGGTCCAGACGAGAATCAGTAGATTCTTGATTGTGCTGTACCTCTGACTGTAGATTATCAACTTTCAAGGAAATCTCAGAAATCAACATGTCTTGAGCAACAGTAATATCTCCAGAGTCATCAAGTGCCTTTTCATGAGAGAGTTCGAGAGATTCTATCTTTTTGGTGAATGATGTCTTTAAGTAGTTTATGTCCTTCTTCATTACAGCAAGCTGACTGTTGACAGAGGTGGATGTAGAAGATCGCTCACCCACTTGTTCTCTAAGGATTTCTGTTTCAGCCTTGCTGACTGCAAGTTCTTTCTCCAAAGCAGTTATCTTTTCTAATAATGAGAGAGTGTATGTGTCAGTGTGTGCGCTCACCTGACGTTCACTTTGAGATCCACTCACCTGAAGTGCATGTGTTTCACTCAATTTTATGGTATTCCTCACATCACTCCTCTCAGATTCCTTAGCTGCTTCGAGATTTGTACCTGCATGTAAAATCACCCTAGCCTCCTCTGGGAAGGTCAGTGGTGGTGCAATGGGAGTTCGTAAATCCCTATCCTTAATCAAATCTACTTGAACATTTGAAATTGTTGACTGAATTGCTTCAGTAGTAGATTGATCAAGTTGCCTTCCACCTTCTCCAGTCGAAACTGCGAGTGGAAAATCCCTTGAGGGAGCCAGGAGTGTTTGTCCTGGGAGGGGAGATGATGGTTCTATTAAAGTTGGCTGAGAACCAAGATTTCCCTCTAAAGCCTGTGAAGACTCTTCTACCGTAACTATGGTAGGCACTGTCACATTTTCTACGTGCTCTCCTTGCAGTGTGTCCTGAGACTCATTTAAAGGTATGTCTTCCCCCATTGTGAGTAATAGGGAAGGTGTGCTTGACTCACTACAAGGTGCCACGGCCCTATGGCGAATTTCAATAAAATCATCCTGTTGAGAAGATGATTCTAGTAACTGTGTAACGGCCATATCAATTTCCATATCCTGTTGGGAGGATACAGACGGGCTTACAGTTGCCTCAGGTTGAGTTTTACTTTTCTTTTCTAGAGGCAGAGCTGTGGGTTCACTCATACTGCCACTACTAATTCGACTTCTTTTTACTTGCAATTTCTTTCTGGAGTGAAAAGATATGAGTTTTGGTGGTTGAGTGTTTGGCTCTACGACCTTGGTTAGAGGTTGTGGTACTACAACCCCTTGGTCAGACCTACCAACCACTTGGGTTCCAGAAATAGATTGAGAAGTAGTAGTTTGAGGAACAGAAGCTGATTCTGCAACAGTCTCTGATAAGATAGGTTGATCCAAGTCAGGTTCAGGGACAGATGCAGTTTCTTGCACTGGATGTTCAACAGCAAGAGCAGCTGGTTGAGGAACAATTTGCTGAGCAGGTTCAACTTGTTGATTGCCTTGATTTTCATTATCAACAAGTATGTTTTCCACTGGTGGTTCAGGATTTTGTTCTGGTTGTTCAGGTTCTGGTACAGGTTCAATAACAGGTAGTTGTATATAATTTGACATGTATTGGGTGACAACTACAGGTATGTTTGTGAATTTTGGCTTGTTGCTGTACTCAGTGAACAGTCTGGTAGTAGGTTTACCTGACGCCAGTGACTCTCCATTCAGAAATTGGGCTTGGTTTTCTAGTTCCACAAGATGATTAAAAATCAATGATAAGAATCTTGGATAATAACATGAAACTTTATGTCCATTATCAAAATTCTTCTTTGCATTAATGATCCTTCTAACCATCGGAACACACAGTAGTCTGCCAATATTAATCATTCGGTTGTGTGCAATTGCATATCCAATATGCTGCAAGAAAGATGGTAATACCCCGAAGTTCCCTTTTGTAGTGTTGGCAAAGACTCTACCTAGTGTGTCAAACAGATAATCCCATTCCTGAACGAAGTTCTTTTTATTCCAGACAATTTGATCAGGACTGTCTTGATAGAATACACCATTTAAAAAATTTATCATTTCTTGATCTGATGGTAATTCTTCGAAATTATCAGTTGGAAAATTTAAGACCGTATTTATTGTATTTTCATTCACTGTGTACTGATTATCTCCCACAGAGAAGACAAAAGATCTGTTATCATTAGAAATGACAGCAGTAGTACACATGATTCGCAAAGGTTCAATTTTCAGAGGAGCATCCAATCTCAAAGCATTGCGAACCAGTGAATTTTCATTTAAAAACCGAATCCACGGTCGAAAACGTTCAACTGAACATTTTTCTGGATCAAAATAACCGATTAAATTATGTTTAATAATTTCAAATCGATCAGCCATTTTAATCAAGATTTAATTTCCTTGAAAAATTCAGATTTAACAAATTTTTAATTTAAAATTTAATTTTTCGAATTAATAATTAATTAAAAATTCGAAATAATTAAAAGTTCTTCAAAAAATCTGAAAAATTCACACAATGATCTCCTTACACACACAAACACACATGTACTTTTAGTTTTTCAAGAATCAAGCCCAGATTTCCAGAAAAACAGATCTAAGAACCGATTTTTCGAAAATAAAATCCTTCAAAACTCGAACAAAATCGAAATTTTAAACCACCAAACTGAAGAGAATCGAACAGGGAATCGTTGATTGTGTTTGGTTAGTGATTTCAGTCGAAAATCAAGACAAAATTTGGGCATGAACGGTTTGTATATATGTGTGTGTATGTAAGTATCTTTGTTGTTCTATAAGACTTAACTTGATAGAAATGTTAATAAGACTTAAAAACAACTAACTCTCATATATATACAAGTAGGCCGAGTAAGACTTAAACTAGCATTAAGACATAAACTAGCATTAAGACATAACTGTTATTTATATATATTCATATTTACTTAACTCGATTATGACTTAACTTAAAACTATTAAGACATAACTAATATGACTTAAATAAGACTCGAATAAGACTTAATATAAACAAGACATAACTGACTGTTATGATTAAGACTTAAAAATAACTCGAATAAGACTAAACTAACAACTCGCTAAGACTTATTTACAAATACATGAATATGACTTAACCTTACAAAACTCAGTAAGACTTAACCTAAGTCGAAATTCGAGATAGACTTAACCTAAGTCGAAATTCGAGATAGACTTAATCCTAAGTCGAAATTCGAGATAGACTTAACTAAATTTAACCTAAGTCGAAATTCGAGATAGACTTGACCCAAGTCGAAATTCGAGATAGACTTAATCCTAAGTCGAAATTCGAGATAGACTTAATCTAAGTCGAAATTCTAGATAGACTTAATCTAAGTCGAAATTCGAGATAGACTTAATCCTAAGTCTAAGTCATACCGAATTTCTCTAAGTCATATTGAGAGTTTTAACTAATTTTAAGTCATAATTACTTTAAACAAACATTAAAAACACTAAAAAATATACAATTAACTTATAAAAATAATAAAAATATTATATAAAATTAAACAAATAATAAAAAATAATTAGACATACCATATGCTAACCTATTAACACAAACAAAGCAATATTAACAGGACAAACATTACAAAACATATGATAAATTAATTACTAAAATAGAAATAAATATCTACAATTATTCTAAAAATACAGAAGTATGAAGTATTAAATAATATGAATAAACAAAGTGAAAAATAATTAAACAAACAAGAAAATCAGATGGTAAAATAATTATACAAGTGATTTCAAACAACAACTATTCACAGAATAATCACTTGTAAAATCATTAAAGATCAAATTTCAGATATTAATTACTAGGACTATTTAACATACCCAATTCACTAACAATTCTAGTGAATGAGGATTCATTAAGCGACTTAGTAAAAATATCTGAAGTTTGATCTCCAGATCCTACAAATAGTAGTTCCACTGTACCATTCATTACATGCTCTCTTATAAAATGATACCTTATGTCAATGTGCTTTGTCCTTGAGTGCTGCACAGGATTGCTTGCGATTGCTATGGCACTTGTATTATCACATAAAATAGGAATATTTTCCAATACAATGCCATAGTCCATTAATTGATTCCTTATCCATAAGATCTGAGCACAACAGCTTCCAGCAGCTATATATTCAGCTTCGGCTGTAGAGTTGGAAACTGTTTGCTGTTTCTTACTGAACCAGGATACCAACCTTCCACCTAGGTATTGACAACTCCCAGATGTACTTTTCCTGTCTACAACACTTCCTGCATAGTCAGAATCTGTATATCCAATTAATGTAAAACCAGATTCATTAGGGTACCAGATGCCTAAATTAGGCGTACCCTTTAGATATCTTAAGATTCTTTTGACAGCAGTGAGATGGATTTCTTTAGGGTTCGCTTGGAACCTTGCACACAAGCATGTGGCAAACATTATATCTGGTCTACTAGCAGTTAGGTAAAGCAATGAACCAATCATACCTCTATAGCCTGTGATATCTACCTTGGCAGAACTTTCACATAAACCAATTTTGACAGCTATAGTTGATGGTGTCTTTGCTGATGAGCACTCCTCCATGTGATATTTCTTGAGGAGCTCCTTGATGTACTTAGATTGACAAATAAATATTCCATCTTGTCTCTGACTTATTTGTAATCCAAGAAAGAATTTCAGTTCTCCCATCATACTCATTTCAAACCTACCCTGCATTAACTTAGAAAACTTCTTGCACAGAAGCTCATTAGTAGACCCAAATATAATATCATCCACATAGACTTGGACTAGTATTATATCATTCTTATGTCTTTTAGTGAAGAGCGTTTTGTCTATGACACCTCTTATAAAACCATTTTCTAATAGAAATTCAGAAAGAGTGTCATACCATTTTCTTGGGGCTTGCTTAAGACCATAGATAGCTTTGTAAAGAAAGTAGACATAGTCCAGGTGATCTTGATCTTCAAAACCAGGAGGCTGTTCTACATACACTTCTTCATCTAGCTTACCATTCAGAAAGGCACTCTTGACATCCATTTGATAAACTTTGAAACTTGAATAGGATGCATATGCCAAGAATATTCTGATGGCCTCAAGTCTTGCCACTGGAGCATAGGTCTCGTCATAATCAATGCCTTCAACTTGAGAATAACCTTTAGCTACCAGTCATGCTTTGTTTCTTATCACAGTGCCATCTTCATCTAGTTTGTTTCTGAATACCCATCTTGTGTCCACCACTTTTCTATCTTTAGGTCTGGGTACCAGCTTCCATACTTCTAGTTGCTTAAATTGATTGAGTTCATCTTGCATAGCAATCACCCAATCAGGATCAGATAGAGCTTCTTCTACTTTCTTAGGTTCCATGACAGACAGAAACCCAGAATAGTTACATTGATTCTGATAAGCTCTTCTTGTTTTCACACCAACATCTGGATCACCAAGAATCAGCTCAAAAGGATGAGCTCTATTCCAAACAGTTTGTCTGGGAAGAATTGATCTTGACGATTCACCTTGATCTTCAGTATGATGTTGAGTATGACTTGTTGACCCTTCATTATCTCCCCCTGAGTTGTTGCCAGTTTGACTTGTTGATGGTTCAAGAGTATCAGTGGTGTCTTGAAAATTATCATTGTTTTCACCAGCATCACCTTGATCATTATCACCAACATTTGGATTATTATTATCAGCAACAACGTCAGGTTGATTGTCATCCTCTGAATCTGAGTCTGACATATCATCAAACTTAATCTTTTCAGATGGATCTTCATTTTGGATATTTGGGAGTTTTGTGTCATCAAATGTAACATTGACACTTTCCAAAGTTTTCTGTTGATCAATAAGATACACCTTGTAGGCTCTTCTAGTATAACCAATAAATATTGCTTCATGTGCTTTTTCTTCAAATTTACCACCTTGATCATCTCCTTCTTTCAGCACAAAGCATTTTGTCCCAAATACATGGAAGTACTTGAGAGTTGGTTTCTTATCATGTAGAGCTTCATATGGTGTCTTCATTAAGTCTTTATTGATAAGTGTTCGATTCTGGGTATAGCATGCAGTGTTGACAGCTTCAGCCCAAAAGCTCAATGGAAGCCTTGATTCACTTAGCATTGTACGTGCAGCTTCAATCAAGGTTCTATTCTTTCTTTCAACTACCCCATTTTGTTGAGGAGTTCTGGGAGCCGAGTACTGTCTAGTTATACCCTTTTCAATGCAAAAGTCATTCAGAACTGCATTCTTGAACTCAGTTCCGTTGTCTGACCTTATAGCCCTTACTGGACGATTAGAATCCAGCTCAATTAACTTAATGTGATCAACTACCAGTTGTGGAGTTTCATCTTTTGAGTTCAGAAATAGTACCCATGTGAATTTTGAGAAATCATCAACAATCACTAGAGCATATCTTTTCCTTGACATAGACATCACACTAACTGGACCAAACAAATCCATATGGAGAAGTTGTAATGGTTCAGTTATTGATGATATGTTAGTGCTCCTGTGAGTTGCCCTTTTTAACTTCCCTTTTTGACAAGCATCACATAGACATTCCTGAGTAAATTCAATTGAAGGTAAACCTCTCACCAACTCTCTTTTCACTAGAGAATTCATTGTTTTGAAGTTTAGGTGAGAAAGTCTCTTGTGCCATAACCAACTTTCATCAGTGGATGCCTTTGAATAAAAACATCTAATTTCTTCTGAGCTTCCAGAGTTCATATTGGCTATGTACAAGTTTCCTTTTCTTACTCCAGTCAACTGTGGCCTTTCATTTCTCTTGTGTGATATTAGACAATTCTTCTTGTTGAAATGAACTTCATAACCTTTGTCACAGAATTGACTAATACTGAGCAAATTGTGCTCAAGGCCGTTCACATAAGAGACATCTTCAACGATAACATTTCCAGCTTCTAATCTACCTTATCCATCAGTTTTACCTTTGCTGTTATCTCCAAAAGTAACAACTGGGCCGGCCTTCTCCACCACATTTGTCAGCAGGGCTTTATCTCCGGTCATATGCCTTGAACATCCACTGTCCAGAATCCACATGACTCGATCAACCTGTTTCAAACCCTGCAATGACAAATTGGTTAGACTTTCTTCGGAACCCAAATTTGATTGGGTCCGGAATACTTAAAGAATTGACCTTTATCAGGTAAAGCAACACTTTTTATCTTAACAACATTTTCTACAGGTACTGGACATTTAACCCTGCAAACAGCTTTACCTTGTTTTGGTTTTAGCTTGGGTAACCATGTCTTTACCAAATCCTGAGAAGGACTTTTTGGAGTCCTAATCTTAGAATTAGGTGATGTTACAGTCCTGGATCTAACATATTTATTTCTGCTCATTTGATGTCTAGGAGCATTCTTATTAACACATGCATGATTACCGTTAAAGTAAGCAGACATTATATTAAAAGCACAAGACATGCAATTAACAGCATCACATTTCTTATGAGCAGAATCAATAACAGGAATAGCATGCATGGTAGATTTGTTATTGCATTTATTCATGTTGTTACTTCTGCTACTAGTTTTCAATGAACTAGTAGACTCACCAACTCTTTCTGCTTTTACAAACACAGTCTTACTATCTTTATCATTTTTAACAACTTGATTACTTTTTAAGACTACGCCATTAGCTACATCCTCAATGCGCATCTCCTCCTTAATGATTAAAGATGTTGTATCCAAAGGTTCTGCTATGGATTTCTTAAAGAGTGGATTACTAACACTCTTAAGCACTAATGGTATACCCCTATCTACAGCACTGACACGATTAGGGGTAATAATGCTTTTTCGACCAACAGCCTCATTATAGTCAAACCCAATTCCTAAGGTTTGATTTATAGTTTGTTGGTTAAACAACTCTTTAGCTACTTTACATGAATTAGAAGTAGCATTAGCCCTTATTTCTAGCTCGGCTATTGTATCACGTTGTTGAGCCACTATCACCGCTAAGGATCTCTCAATTTCTTTTAGAATTCTTATTTCTGATTTTTGTTTATCATGGCAATTTTGTACATCATGCAATTCTGATAATTGATTACTAAGATCTGTAATTACCAAATTTAGTCTTTCAATCTCTCTATTAGCATTACCTAGTGTATCACTAAGTTGATAGATATATTGACTATCAGTACATGATACCTCAGATGAAGTACCACTGGAGTTATCAGATTTTGCCATCAGGGCAAGATTGCCATATTCTTCATCTTCAGAGTCTGTATCATCCCAACTCTTTCCAGCAGCCACATAGGCTCTACCTGTCTTCTTCTTCTCAGATCCAAAGTCTTTTCTTTGGTTTTGTTTTGGCTTCTGACATTCAGTAGCGAAATGTCCAAGTTCATTACAGTTGTAGCATCTAATTTTACTTCTTTCAACTGTTCCAGTTTTGTAACTTCCTCTGTTACTTGAGGATGAAGAACCTCCTCTCTGGAACCTATTATTGTTAGATTTGTACCTGAACTTGGGATTCTTCCTGAATCTGAAGTTGCTGAATTTCCTTACCAACAAAGCCATGGACTCATCTTCGAACTGATCTAGCTCTTCTAACGAATAGAAGTCACCTTCATCTGGACTAGCATTCGTTTGACCAACTTCAACTTCAAGCTTACCACTGTCAACTTTACAAGGTTGGATAACCTTATCTTCAACTTCCTGTTTGTTCTCAACAATAAGAGCTGTAGAAGTATTAGCAACTCTTCCTTTTCCATAAATCTCCTTTTGTTGAGATTGTTCCAGTTCATAGGTTTTTAAAACACCAAAGAGTCTTTCTACAGTTATTTCACTTAGATTCCTTGACTCTCTGATAGATGTAATTCTATGTTCTAGATGAACAGGCATTGACAGTAGAAATTTTCTGTTGATCTCTTTCTGAGTGTAGTACTTGCCATGCATCTGTAAATTGTTGACAAGTTTGTTATATCTTTCAAACACATCTTGAATACTTTCATTGTATGCTGATCGAAAGTGTTCATACTCAGATGTCAGAATTTCTAGTCGATTCTCCCTAACTTCCTCTGTTCCTTCATTCACAGTTTCAATGGTTTCCCACATTTGCTTTGCAGTTTTGCAGTTAATCACATGACTGTACATTACAGAGTCTAGAGAGTCTATTAAGATCAGTCTCAAATTAATGTCAAGTGCAGCTTCCTCTCTTTCAGCAAGAGTGTAATCAGAAGAGTCTTTGTATACATACCTTGCAGGGGTAATAACTATTCCATCAGTAACAACTTCAGGAATTACTCCAAAAGGTATTATTGGTCCTTCTGATAAGACTTTCATGTATTTAGGATTTGCAACCTCAAGGAACATTAACATTTTGTTCTTCCACATATCATAACTATTTTTGTCATATATGGGTATTTTCACAGTTCCAACTTTAGAAGACATGATGAATTTTTTAAGAGAGTTAAAAAATTCGGGGATGATTTTTAATCGAGTGAAATGGGATCGTTGATTTGTGTATCAATCAATCGGCTCTGATACCAATTGTTAGGTCCGATAAGATTGTAGAAGGGGGGTTGAATACAATCTTTACCTTTTTATCGAAATTTGTCCTTTAAATTAAATTTGATAAAGACAAATTTATTTGCGGAATTATTTAACACAATTTTTCAAGTTGAATATAACTGTATATTAACTTGATGTGGTGTTACAAAATCAGTATAACAACTTATCAAGATGTTAATAACTAATTAGAAAATTCGACATGAACTTTTCTAATTTAGTTAATAATAATCAAGATAAGAACTAGGAAACTTAATTCGCTAGTAGTGCAAGAATCACAAATAAGCAAGTTCTATCGGATAGAATATCACAAAGATGAAGAACTTGATTTTCTGGGAATTGTTTAAGCTTTGGTGTTCTTGGTGTTCTTGAGAGAGAGAATTCTGGTCTTGATGATATTTTTTCTGCTGTGTTTTCTCCGTTATGACTTAATCTGGTCTGTTCTGATCTTTTATATCAACAACAGGTCTTGCTGGCTTTCTGTAGGATATTTAATTGCTCCAGCATGACTTAAACAGCTTCCAAGACTTGATTTTCCTTCAATAAGACTTACACAAACCTCCATTAAGACATAAAATGTGTCGGTAAGACTTACCAGAATTTCGGTAAGACTTATAACAGCTGGCATAGGTCGGTAGGACTTAAATCAGGTCGGTAAGACTTAATCCTGAAAAGGCTTCTGTCAGTAAGACTTAAATTAAGTCTTACCGAATTTTACCTCCTTCAAGACTTAATCAACTTGCTTTCTTTAAGTCTTATTGATCCATTTAATTAGTTAATGTTTTAACTAATTCATATTTAATTGATACAATAATTAATTTAATTAATAAATTAATTCTAACAGAATTAATTCATTTAATTAAATCAACTAAATTAATTTATATCAATTATAAATGAATTTAATTAAATCAATAAATAATTAATTTAATTCTTACAAACCACTAAAGGTAGTAAAGAATTACCACTGATTTGTGTTGACGTTCGATGTACTGTCTGGTTCATGAACGACTAACTTCAATGACGCTTCTTCACTTTTGACTTTAGGTTGTGGTTTATTTCTTCTCTCAATTCTCTTGTACTGTAACTGATCTTCAAACTATCACTCGAAAAATCTCTATCACTGTTCAAATGAATCCATTAACTTCAATGCTGTACTGGGGCTTGATCAGATAACTGAATCGTCTTCCAGTGTATGACATCAAAACTATAGATTGACTTTTCTTCTTTCTTCTGACAGATAATACTTCTTGAGATTCCTGTGACAGTTCATATGTATATTTACTTATTACAATTTGGTTTAAGTTGATTAGGATCCTCTAACTACAAATAGGCTGAGTCATATGCCTTTCAATCTCCCCCTATTTGTTTGTTTAGACAATAACAAGCAAATTCCTAGAGGATACCTCAACTAATCCAACTTAACCAAATGAAAGATAAAACTTTAAATACTAAGTAAATATAAAAAAAATTCTGGTTTATATTTAACATTTGCCAGATTCAAACATGAAAGATAAATACAAGATAGATGATCCTCTAGACTGATCATATGATATAAATTCCTATCAAGATTTATCTAGGCTCTAAAGATATAACACGTAGAGCAAATCTTTATCTTCAATTGTCTTCCCTTCTGAATTCTCCTTCTTCTGGCTCATCTGTGACTTGAAGTTTCATATGTAGATCAGAATCAACAAGACGTTCTCTTTTAGACGACAATCCTTGAGGTAAGACTAAAGGAATTCCAAGCTTCTTTCTAAGTTCACCTTGAAATTTCTTGTAATCTTTTATGTTCGTTTGTGCATAGGAACGAATGTGATCTGCAGCTATTACCTTTTCTTCAGTCAAGTATCCATGATTTCTGAGCAAATAATTCTTCAGATTCTTTCTCAGCTTGTTGAGCTTCAAATTCAGATATCACTGGTCCTTCATCTTCCCAGTGACTAAGATCAGGTTCAGGAAGTTCTTCACCTTGATCAGGGAATTCAAGATCAGCAAAAACATCGAAGTTATCCGGTTCACCCGTGTAATAATAACCTGTGTTCTTGTCTTGAATATCTTCTTCAGTTTGTTCAACTACTTTCTTCCTCTTATCTTCACCTTGGTCAGATTTACCAGATTTATCAGATTTACCTTCTCCTCCCTCTCTTTCTTTAGATTTATCTTGTGACCCCTTTGATTTCTCCCCCTTAGTTGAGGAATCCTTTACAGACTTATCAGTTGCTCCAGCTTCAGGATCCTGTTCATCATCATCACCACCCTCACTTGTAAAGAATTCAATTTCTTCATTTGTAGGTTTGCGACTTTGACTTACAAGATTAAACAAATGTCTTAACCCTTTAGCTTGGTGTGCATTTTGCTTTTCGATCTGGTCCAGACGAGAATCAGTAGATTCTTGATTGTGCTGTACCTCTGACTGTAGATTATCAACTTTCAAGGAAATCTCAGAAATCAACATGTCTTGAGCAACAGTAATATCTCCAGAGTCATCAAGTGCCTTTTCATGAGAGAGTTCGAGAGATTCTATCTTTTTGGTGAATGATGTCTTTAAGTAGTTTATGTCCTTCTTCATTACAGCAAGCTGACTGTTGACAGAGGTGGATGTAGAAGATCGCTCACCCACTTGTTCTCTAAGGATTTCTGTTTCAGCCTTGCTGACTGCAAGTTCTTTCTCCAAAGCAGTTATCTTTTCTAATAATGAGAGAGTGTATGTGTCAGTGTGTGCGCTCACCTGACGTTCACTTTGAGATCCACTCACCTGAAGTGCATGTGTTTCACTCAATTTTATGGTATTCCTCACATCACTCCTCTCAGATTCCTTAGCTGCTTCGAGATTTGTACCTGCATGTAAAATCACCCTAGCCTCCTCTGGGAAGGTCAGTGGTGGTGCAATGGGAGTTCGTAAATCCCTATCCTTAATCAAATCTACTTGAACATTTGAAATTGTTGACTGAATTGCTTCAGTAGTAGATTGATCAAGTTGCCTTCCACCTTCTCCAGTCGAAACTGCGAGTGGAAAATCCCTTGAGGGAGCCAGGAGTGTTTGTCCTGGGAGGGGAGATGATGGTTCTATTAAAGTTGGCTGAGAACCAAGATTTCCCTCTAAAGCCTGTGAAGACTCTTCTACCGTAACTATGGTAGGCACTGTCACATTTTCTACGTGCTCTCCTTGCAGTGTGTCCTGAGACTCATTTAAAGGTATGTCTTCCCCCATTATGAGTAATAGGGAAGGTGTGCTTGACTCACTACAAGGTGCCACGGCCCTATGACGAATTTCAATAAAATCATCCTGTTGAGAAGATGATTCTAGTAACTGTGTAACGGCCATATCAATTTCCATATCCTTCCATAGCATAGAAGAATGATGTATAATAAGGATGATAAGAGTGATATGGAAATACCTCCGTTGATATTAAATACCTCCCTAAGCAAGATAGTTGCTCCTCTCCTAAAGTACTAGCACGAGCTAATAGCAAAAGCAAAGCTAGTAGCCAGCCGCTGCTATCTCTTCCTATATAGCATAGCTTAATTTAATTAATTAATTAAATTAATTAATTTAATTAATTATAAATTAATTAAATTAATTTATAATTGATATAAATTAATTTAATTAATTTAATTAATAAATTAATTCTAACAGAATTAATTCATTTAATTAAATCAACTAAGTTAATTTATATCAATTATAAATGAATTTAATTAAATCAATAAATAATTAATTTAATTCTTACAAACCACTAAAGGTAGTAAAGAATTACCACTGATTTGTGTTGACGTTCGATGTACTGTCTGGTTCATGAACGACTAACCTCAATGACGCTTCTTCACTTTTGACTTTAGGTTGTGGTTTATTTCTTCTCTCAATTCTCTTGTACTGTAACTGATCTTCAAACTATCACTCGAAAAATCTCTGTCACTGTTCAAATGAATCCATTAACTTCAATGCTGTACTGGGGCTTGATCAGATAACTGAATCGTCTTCCAGTGTATGACATCAAAACTATAGATTGACTTTTCTTCTTTCTTCTGACAGATAATACTTCTTGAGATTCCTGTGACAGTTCATATGTATATTTACTTATTACAATTTGGTTTAAGTTGATTAGGATCCTCTAACTACAAATAGGCTGAGTCATATGCCTTTCAAAATTCAATTCTAATACAATATTTTTTAAATATATCCTTTTCAAATTATAATTTTCTTTTTAAAATTAATTTTAATACAACATTTATTAATTATATCATTTTTAGATTATAATTTTAGTTTTAAAATTCACTTCTAATAATAAAATACATTATTACACCCACTACTTCACTCTACTTTTTCAACACTTTACACTATTACACCCACTACTTCACTTATTTTAACAATAAAGTCACTATTACACCCACTATTTCATTTATTTTAACCATATTACACCCACTATTAAGAGCAAGTCTAAGAGTGCCTTAAAATAATGTCTTAAGTTTAAATATATGGCATTTAATAAAAAGTAATGATCCAACAGTGTCCTAAAAATGCCTTAAAATGCTAGGACATGTATCACCTGCCTTAAAAATAAGGTTGTCCTAGGCAATCCTCAATTCACTTTTAATAATAAAAAAATATTTTCCCTCCACTTTCTTTTCCCACTTTTCCCCCCTTCCCTCCATTTTTTTTACCACTAAACTAGGAAGCGTCACTTGCTCTTGTCACAATCCCACTTCAGGATTCTACTTCCAATTGAAATCAAATGATGGAATTTCCAAATATCTCAACTTTCCATGACTTATCGCTACCAGCTGCTCAAAAACATCAATCTCAGGTATGGGTTTATCAAATTTTCAGTTTTATTCTATATTTTGATTTGTTAACATGATGCTATCTTTTATTCAAGCCTTCTTTGATTAGAAATTGCAAATTTTCTCAAATAATCTGTTATGGTACTTGCGAGTTGCGACTGTGGGAACTAAACTTAACTAGTAACTTCTCTGACTTGTGACTTACAATGTTATGTGCTACCTTGGTACTGTATTTCTGGTTTACTTTTTTTTTTCTTGGTTGCAATATTTCTGGTTTACTCGATGTTGCTCTAGTAACTCCTCACATGAGTTGGCATTGCAAACTCCTCATAAACAAGAAGTATGGTACCATGTGGTAAACAAGAAATTGTTTTTCTATAGCGAATGTGTTGGTAGGTCGAGTCTGGATGTGAAAGAGATCATAAGAAACTAGAAGACAGGCCTTATGGTACTTGCGAGTTGCGACTGAGATGGGATTTATTGCATAACAATTTCTACAAAATTTAAAGCAGCTTACATCAGTGATGTGTGACATTTTTCTGTTGTAACAATTACTTTTTAGGTAAATTTCGAGACAGCTTCTAGTGAGAAAGTGTCTTCCTTTATGGATATTCTTAATTCAGAATTTTCTGCTTATGAGGAGTTGGCAACGCCAACTCAGAATTCTTGTTTCTCACAATGTCTCGATGAAGAAAAAAGTGTAGACGGGACAAAGTTACAAGGTTTTTTTTCACAAAATTCAAATGAAAAAAGTCAACGAACAAAAAATTTTACAAAACAAGATGATGAATTGCTTATTTCAGCATGGCAAAACATTTCACTGGATCCAATTACGGGTGCTGATCAAACAAATGGAACTTACTGGCAAAGAGTGCATAACTATTTTATGACACACAAAGACTTCCAATCCAACCGTAATTCATCTTCTTTAAGGCACCGCTGGTCTGTGATTCAACTTGCTGTCAACAAATTCCAAGGATTTTATAATCAAGTTGATGGACGAAGTGGGTACTCAGAAATTGATAAGGTAATCTTCATTCTTTTGCTTATTTTTTTGTGGTTAACAATTTGGTTTATATTGTTGATAGTAATTAAATAATTGTGTATAATTAAATAGATAGCATGTGCAAAGGAGATGTACAAGAAAGTTTGTAAAGCTAATTTCTGTCTAGAGCATTGTTGGAATCTGTTAAGACACTTGCTTAAATGGAATAATGATTTTGCTACAAAAAAACCAAAAACTCGGAAGGAAACCCCCATGATTTCTTCCCCATCAGATTGTGTGATGTTAGAGAGCTCAGAATTTGAAAGGCCTGTTGGAAGAGAGGCCGCTAAAGAATTACAAAATAAAAGAAAGAGACCAGGAAATGAAGATAAAGACGGAGTTGCAATTCTAGAGCAGATAAGGGCTGATCAACTCGAATCTAGGAAACAGAGAAATGAACATCTAAAGGAGATTATACAATTAGCAAAAGAGAGTCGTGAACGTGAAAAAAGAAGAGAAGCCAAAGAACAAGATGAAATTGATGCAAAAATAATGGCACTGGATACAAGTTCTATGGGGATTATTGAAGCTGAGTATTTCAACTTGAGAAAACAAGAAATTATTGACAGAAAGCGTGCAGAATTTTCTCAATAAACTATTTGTTCTTCATCTGGTGATAATGACTATTATTAATGTTTTGATTATTATTTTGTGCTGAATATAGTGGGTATTAGCAATGTGGTACATAATATTTGTGTCTTTTCAAGATTAATAGGGCTAGCAGTTGAAATTTTTAGTAATGCATTTTTTATTTTTGTGTAATATCTTAAATATTGTTGGTTGGCTTGTTTTGGTTGTTAGATTTCTTGAATAATATGTTAGAAATGTGTATTTTATACACGTTTTGTCTTTTATTCTCTTGCATTTTTGTTCGTTTCGAATGTAGTTTTATCGATATTAATTATGTTTTTCATCTTTTAGTGCCTCATGCTTAATTGTTGAAAAGATGGATTATTTTGGGCTTGAAAGCGAAGATTAATTAAGAGGGAAGTTAGAAGATGCAAGCTTGCGATGCCGGGAGGTGTTTAATGTATTATCTTGAAGATTTTCTCCCGCACGGGCTGCTGTACGGCCGTTCGACAGGCCGTTCAAAGGAGCAGTTTTTATGTACGGGTTGCTGTACGGCCGTTCAACAGGCCGTACAACACCTGCTGTGTATTAAAACAAGTGAACCAAACATAAAAACATATCTCTTATCTTAACTTAACTTCCTCTTTATCATATCTAGAGCTTTCAATCAGGGTTAGTAGAGTAGAGAGGAGAATATATTGCTCATAATCTAGCATTTATTATGAGTAACTAACTCCATTTATTTGGCTCAAGGAGGGATTCTTGTACTAAACCCATTTCATTTTAAGTAAGATTTGTTTTAACTCTATCTTGAATGCTTGTGATGTATTGCTTATGATTTTGCGTGGAGATTTGTAAGTTGCTTCACCTTACTCTTCTTGTATCTTCAATTGCTAATTGTTTGTTCTAATACGTAATCGTTAGTTTATTCATTATAGTAGCACAAGATTTAGTGTACCTAAATCCACAAGATTCAAGTGCAAATACCTAGGTTGAGCTTCTCATCCTTGGGTTTGTCCTAGCCTCTCTTTGTTTAATTCCTTGACTTGGTTAAATTGATAGTGCTTCATTATTGGTTGCTAATGTCAAGAGAGCTAATTTATGTGCTTCACTAAATTAGTGTTTTTAGAAGAGAAATAAGTAATTGTGTGCTTCACCAATTATCTTGGTTAGGTAGAGTTGGATATATTTTGCTTGTTGTTGAGTTGAAGTGCTTGAGTTTCCATTATCCTTGGGTCAAATATCTCTATATCTTGCTTATTCACTCATTGTGTTGGTAAATTGGGATGAATGCCATTAACATAGTTCTATTTCTATAGCAATTTATTTATCGTTTGCAAGGTGTTTGATAAAACACCTCAACAAACTCAAAACCCCCCCATTTTCCACACTTCTAGATTGTAAGAGATAATCTACCTGAAATCAATATTGAGAGTCCTTCCTTATGAACGAACTTAAGAAAAATACTACCTTCAAAATGGCGCCGCTGCCGGGGAAGGCAACAATATTAATTTTGAGTTTATTGTTTCTTATATTTTAGATTTTATCTTTGTATATAATTTCTTCTTTCTTTCTTCGTTTTTTTATTGGTGTGTCTACATGTTTATCGGATATAGACATGAACTAACTCTTTCAGGAGATAATGGAGAATTATTTTGGTTGGAATAACGCTCAAGATTTCACCCACGATCAAGAACGATATCAAGATTTTAATTCTTTTCAGAATTTAAATGCGTATCAGGTGAACTCTTTATATTCTACAAACTCAAGCTATGCTCCTTACCCTCCTAGCATCGATTATTCATATGCTTTTGAAAATCAATGTTATGATCCGCAATATAATTCCCAAGACCATCAAGTGTCTTCTTCATCTTCCTTATCATCATTAGAGGAGATGATGAAACAAATGGCGGCGAACAACCTCCAATTTGCTTTTGAAAATCGATGCTATGATCCGTAATATAATTCCCAAGACCATCAAGGGTCTTCTTCATCTTCCTTATCATCATTAGAGGAGATGATGAAAAAAATGGCTGCAAACAACCTCCAATTTCAAGACATCATTTCTCAAAGCATATCCAACTTGGAAAAGAAAATGAGTCAACTAGCTGAAACCGTGAATCGATTAGAGGAGGTCAATTCTCCTACTAATCACGATTCTTGTTTTGTAATTGATGAAAATGTTGTGCATGATGAATTTGCTTGTTTACTTGACGATTGCCCTAGGCTTAATGATGATGAACTGGATGTAGTTGAGGATCTACCAAATTTAGGAAATACCTTTGAGCTTAATGAATTGGTAGATGAGATAAAAGTTGATGAATGTCCGATTAAAATTGAGGAAGAATTAAAGGTTGATGAAATTGAAATTTCTGCTTGGGTATATAAGGATCCAATTTGGGAACATTTTTTGAGTCGTACTTGTAAAGATTACTCTGACAATTTTTCTAGCTACTTTGATTTTTCAAAGTCTCTTGAAGATGTGAAGATCGTAAAAATATTTTGGGAAATTCTCATTGGTGCCCTTCTGGAATTGGCTTTTCCGGATGGTGCCATTTCATATTTTGGTCTTACGAGTGGCACCCCTAAAGTAAGTGATTACACTAATTATACCCTTTTGTTAATGAAAACGTTAATGAAACGTTAAATTACTATTATTTTTGGGAAATTCTCATTGGTGCCCTTCTAGAATTGGCTTTTCCGAATGGTGCCGTTTCATTACTTGTTTTAATTCCGCAAATCAGTTTAAGTTTTGAAAAACGGACACAGTTGTATTCAACCCCCCTTCTACAACTATGTCGGACCTAACAGATCAACTACAACATCCATCAGTTTCCCTCTTGTGTTCTTCGTGATTCTTCAGCAACATAACATATTTTGCTCCGTGATTGTAGCAAAACTCCAAAACATTGTTATATCAATTTCTCCCTATAACATCTGGCGCTAGAAGGGGGGTTGAATACAACTATGTCCATTTTTCAAAACTTAAAACTGATTTGCGGAATTAAAACAAATAATGAAATGGCACAATCCGGAAAAGACAATTCTAGAAGGGCACCAATGAGAATTTCCCAAAATATAATAGTAATTTAACGTTTTATTAACGTTTTCATTAACAGAAGAGTATAATAATTGTAATCACTTACTTTAGGGGTGCCACTCGTAAGACCAAAATATGAAATGGCACCATCCGGAAAAGCCAATTCCAGAAGGCCACCAATGAGAATTTCCCAAATATTTTTATATTTTTATGGGTCAAAGGTATATTTGCACACCTTATTTCTATTATTGATTCGTAGGTATGTGCATTTATTTGCTTTTTCACCTCACTAGTTATAATACTTGTATAATAAGTCGAGTCAGCGACAATAAACAAAGCGCTTTTTGGGAGGCAACCCAAGGTACGCATGTATTTTTATATTTTTATGTGTGTGTTAGATTTTATTCCTCGCTTGCATTTATGTATGGTGTTTTGCATATTGATCTAAATATTAATAAGTGGTATTTTCTTTTTCATTTATTTTATTTCATAAGAGAATAACCAAAAAAAATGTTAATTAATTGTTATGTATTTTTGTGGTGTGGCTAGTGAATTTTATAATAGAGTTTTTAAAAAAAACACAAAAAAAATTGTAATAATAATGTCCCGCTCAATAATATTTAGTGTCGTTAATTATAGTTCTATAATTTTTAAATTTGTTCCACTCGTGCCTTGATGTGTTTGTTTCATGTTTTCAGGAATTAGTATTTTATTCAACAAGACAAATAAAAAAGCAGCTCATTTTATTCCTCCCTTCTCCTATCCTACACCAGCTCTCTTCCTCTCCATTTTCTCACCACTGCAATAACACAGATCACCGATGGCTCACCAACGTTATGCTTCTTCCGGCCAACAACACAAACTGCCTAGCCACCGTTCGTCCAACCCGTCCACCATCTCCCCACCACTGCACTCACCACATCTCCTTCAACCATCTCTCAACGACCAACAGCTTCCCACCTCCCTCCATCTCATCTTCCCCTGTCTTCAACTATTCCTCCTCTTTCCCGTTAACACCACCACAGCCACTGCACTCCTACCGCCCAGTTCAATCCCACTACCAAACCGCTTCAACCTTCCATTCGCCAAAACACCACAGCAGCACCACATCTATTCCCTCATACACCAGTTGCCACACCATTTCACCAACCCCTTCTCCCTCGCGCCTCAGTTCACCCCCGTCTGCAACCCACTATCTCCCCTCCACTCCAGCCCTCCTTTCTCCTTTTCCATTCACCAACAACAACCATTCCTCTGTTCTCCCATATTTAACAGCCCCCTTCTTCCAATCAACAATCCTCTCGCACCATCCCCTCTCCTCTCCTTTCTCCCTTTGCCACCAGCCTCCCTTTTCCTTCTCCACTCTCCACCACCGTACTCCGTCATTCTCAATCGAACTTCTTCTCCAACACCCCTCCATTCACCGTCTTCTATAGCCGCCGAGCTTCTCCACCCCAGCTTCTTCATTCTCCGGCTCCGTTCAACCCACCTCTTCGCCGTCCGCCATTCACCGCCGCCTCCTTCTACAACCCACCATCAAAATTCGCCTCTACCATCCAGCCCATTCTCCTCCGCTTTCTCCATTCTCCGACACCAACATTCTTCTTTCGTCCTCTTTCCTCCAACCCACCATCACTGCACCTTCCCATTTTCCCCGACCCACTACACCAATCACTAACTCCTCTGTTAATCCTTTCACCCCCTCTGTTTTTCACTAACAAACCCCCCCTGTTTCCAACAATAACGCAACCCCCTTTCCTTTTTTCTTTTATTTTATTGTTTTATTTTCTTTCTATTTTATTTTGATTTGCTTTGTTTTATTTTTCTTTTTATCCACTTATTTATTTTTGATTTTGATTTTCAGTTTTATTTTTTTTAAACTAGATAATAAATATAACTTCAAGAATCAATTTTATTTTATTATTAATTTGATTTTTATTTTAAAATTTGATTTTTTGATTTTATTATTAATTCACTTTGATTTTTGATTTTATTATTAATTACTTAGTTATTTTATTTTATTTTAGTTTTAGTTTTAAATTTGATTTTTTCTTTTATTATTATTTCAGTTTTAAATTTGATTTGATTTTTATTGTATTGTATTTTATTATTTTATTTTTTTAACTGGTTAGTTATTTTATTTTATTTTATTTTTTAAAAAAACAAAAACCAAAATATTAATTATTTATATATTCTTGAGGGGTGTGGTTTTGGCTTGTCGATTATTGTAGTTGAATTGCATGTGGTGTGTGGTGATAGTTCAATTCTTGGCGTGCAATTTCCGAGTTGGATTTTGGCAAATATGAGTGGTGCTCCCGGTCCTTGTTATTTATTTTTAGAGGAGTTCTCTTTCACTCATATCTCTACTTCATTTTATTTGTCATGCATGAGGACATGCCATGTTTTAAGTGGGGGAAGGATTGTTTATGTTAATCCTTGTATAGTATGCGTAGCTAGTATTAGTAATCTATTTTATTTCATTTGATGTCCGTTTCGTTTGCATTTGGGAATAAGTTTAGTCATATGTTTACTTGTTTGTAAAATTTAAGACATTGGGAGCTTGTAGTCTTGTTTTCTTCATATTTCATGCCTAGCATTACCAATTTGATGTGAATCTATAAGTTTGATGCACCTTTTTGCGCGCGCACACACACACACACACACACTTAAAATGGCATGAAAAGTCTAGATTATTGTAATTAAATTGTAAACATGACGATTATTTCTTAGAATGCATAGAATCAAATCGAGAAGATGTTATTACAACTTAAACCTTGTGAGGCCTTGAACGATGATTCTTTTGCTTGTGTGTTGCTCCCTCTTTATATGTGTTTGTTGCTTTAGGGCTTGCATTAAACCTTCATTCATGGACGCACTATAATAAGGAAATTCTATTTAGGATAACCTTTTTGACCTTTTTAGCTTGTGAACCATGAAAATAATCCCTAGTTACCCCTTTGAAGCTTATATCCATATTTTTCTTCGTCACTTTCTCCTTTTATACATGAGTCAAAGCCAAATACTTCACTCTCGACCTAGTTGAGCTAGTTTAGTCTTGGAAAGAATTGATTGATGAGCATGTGAATTTGGAGAAGTTGTGAAGAGGAAGGATTCTAATTATTGTAAGTGGGAACTAGTTTGATGTGTATATCTAGATGTGGTTCAAAGTTCTTTGTAGTATTTATTTATGTTATGCATTCCCTTTGCTAAAAAAATAATAATAAAGGGGATGTAAAAAAAAGAAAAAGATAAAAAAGAAGAGAAATAAAAAAAAAGCAATAAATCTTTGTACTTTATTTTGTTTCAATTTTCTTGGTAAATGTGGTTGTGTTTTGTAATTGTAAATGACTGAAGACATTCTTTAGTTTGAGAATTTGGTGGATGAAGCGAGCAAGCGTCATTTTGACTCAACTAGCGAGACTTTTACACCTTCCTTGAACTTAAATTTTCACACCTTCACCGAAGCCTCGTTACAACCCATTTTATGAATTCCTTGTTTTTGGTGCAATCCGGAATTTAGGTGAACATGCAAGGTTAAGTAGAGCGCATGCATTTAGACTTAGAGTTGAGTGAAATCTCTAGCCCATACTTGTGTGATGCATAATTAAGAGATGTGAGATTTTTCACCATACAAATTTCATCTTCTTAATGCGAAGCCATGTATGCTTTGTGATAATCTTGTCTAGTGTTCACGATTGAAGTGCATGCATTCTATCTTTAATGTCTTGGTTACATCTTGCACAAGGTGTGTTATCTTGATTCTTGAATTGGTTGTTAGCTCGTTATAGTGGATGACAAGGTGAATAGCTCTATATGTTTGATTTTAGTTACAAGTAGACGACTCGAACATTTGAGTGTAGTAGTTAGTTTAATTAGTACGTATTGTTAGTTTCTTGTTTATTAGTGGTTTTTGTGATTTTGTGGGTACATCAGCTATAAACCCTAACGAGATCTCACTCGTCCACTAGGGCTACCTAGGGGTTCCAAGGGCTTGTTGCATATGCCAAATGCAACCGTCATCACCTACGGAAGTGGTACTTATGGTTATGTTAATTTTAGTTTGCTCGGGACTAGCAAAGTTTAAGTGGGGGAAGATTTGATAATGTGTATTTTATACACATTTTGTCTTTTATTCTCTTGCATTTTTGTTCGTTTCGAATGTAGTTTTATCGATATTAATTATATTTTTTCATCTTTCAGTGCCTTATGCTTAATTGTTGAAAAGATGGATTTTTTTGGGCTTTAAAGCGAAGATTATTCAAGAGGGAAGTTAGAAGATGCAAGCTCGTGATGCCGGGAGGTGTTTAATGTATTATATTGAAGATTTTCTCCCGCATGGGCTGCTGTACGGCCGTTCGACAGGCCGTTCAAAGGAGCAGTTTTTCTGTACGGGTTGCTGTACGGCCGTTCAACAGGCCGTACAACACCTGCTGTGTATCAAAACAAGTGAACCAAACATAAAAACATATCTCTTATCTTAACTTAACTTCCGCTTTATCATATCTAGAGCTTTCAATCAGGCTTAGTAGAGTAGAGAGGAGAATATATTGCTCATAATCTAGCATTGATTATGAGTAACTAACTCTATTTATTTGGCTCAAGGAGGGATTCTTACCCATTTCATTTTAAGTAAGATTTGTTTTAACTCTATCTTGAATGCTTGTGATATATTGCTTATGATTTTGCGTGGAGATTTGTAAGTTGCTTCACCTTACTCTTCTTGTATCTTCAATTGCTAATTGTTTGTTCTAATACGTAATCGTTAGTTCATTCATTATAGTAGCACAAGATTTAGTGTACCTAAATCCACAAGATTCAAGTGCAAATACCTAGGTTGAGCTTCTCATCCTTGGGTTTGTCCTAGCCTCTCTTTGTTTAATTCCTTGACTTGGTTAAATTGATAGTGCTTCATTATTGGTTGCTAATGTCAAGAGAGCTAATTTATGTGCTTCACTAAATTAGTGTTTTTAGAAGAGAAATAAGTAATTGTGTGCTTCACCAATTATCTTGGTTAGGTAGAGTTGGATATATTTTGTTTGTTGTTGGGTTGAAGTGCTTGATTTTGCATTATCCTTGGGTCAAATATCTCTATATCTTGCTTATTCACTCATTGTGTTTGTAAATTGGGATGATTGCCATTAACATAGTTCTATTTCAATAGAAATTTATTTATCGTATGCAAGGTGTTTGATAAAACACCTCAACAAACTCAAAACCACCCATTTTCCACACTTCTAGATTGTAAGAGATAATCTACTTGAAATCAATATTGAGAGTCCTTCCCTGTGAACGAACTTATGAAAAATACTACCTTCAATTATCAATTGTATATAGCAAGTGGTTTATATGTCATATTACAGTGAGACTAAGTTGTGATAAATCTATTCTTTTTCAGTCCCTAACTCACAGATATCCCAATAAATACAACACTTACAACAAACAACTATACCTTCTCATCTCTTCTTTTATTATTTTTATTGACACCTCAAAATCTTTGCTTATAGATTCACCACTTTCATGCAGGAAACTTCTTTGCTTATATATTGCTTCAACTATAATAACAATGGGAGGCACGATTTGATTGGGTAGATGGGCCTCTGGCATCATTATTTGCTTTAGGATTTTTGTTGTATGCTGTACTAACAATAAAAAGGAGTACAAGATTACAATAAAAGAACACAAAGAAAAGAACACTAACAATATAAACCAAAGGAGTACAAGATTAAATAGTATTCCTATTCATTCATAACCCTGCAAAATACCATTTATGATTCTGCATCAAAAAATCCATAAAACAGAGATGTGATTTGCTGTAGATTTCTGATCAAGCATATAACATATCAATCATATGCTACTGGTGCAGAGGTATTTAGCATAAATTAAATGGTACTACAGTAATACTTAGAAAAATAAATCAAACTCAAATTAAATAGCTTTTTTGGAAAATATCCAGTATGATTACAAGCAATGCATATTTTGGGACATAATTGTCTAACCACCATATTTTTGCCACAAATGCTCCACAGATCATTTTGAAGCTGAATATGAGCACTTTTATCTCTAATTCGATGATGAAATTCCATGAACTCCTTCATTGTATTTGTGTTCACGGGATATTTGAATAGATGGCGTTTCATCATATGTCTCGTAATCATAATCTATATCTTGCAAATCTCTTTCATTTTCGATAATCATATTATGCATTATTATACATGTTAAAATGATGTATTTAAGTGTCTCAATGTCCCAAAACCGAGCAGGTCCACGCACAATAGCAAATCTAGCTTGAAGAACTCCAAAAGCTCGTTCAACATCTTTTCTAGCCGACTCTTGCATTTGAGCAAAATGTTTTCTTTTATTCCCTTGGGGAGCAGAAATAGTCTTCACAAAAGTTGGATAGGGAGGATATATTCCATCAGCTAGGTAGTATCCCATATCATATGTGTGGCCATTAATGGTATAATTAACTTTGGGTGCTCAACCTTCTGCCCATTCGGAAAATAAGTTGGATCGATCCAACACATTGATATCATTTAGTGATCCGGGTAACCCGAAATAAGCGTGCCACAACCACAAATCATGTGAAGCAATAGCTTCAAGGACAATAGTTGGCTCATGATAACGGCCCGAAAAAGTCCCATGCCATGCCGTTGGACAATTCTTAGCATTCTGGGAAATCCTCGTTGTTCAGCCACATTCATTAACCTTTGAATGTCTGCATTATTTGGGCTTCTTCAATATTGCTCACCAAATATTTGGACAATTGCTATAACAAATTTCCTAACACTTTCGATGGCTGTGATTTTACCAATACGAATGTAATCATCAACAGCATCTGCGGACACTGCATATGCAATAATTCTCATTGCAGCGGTTATTTTTTGAAGTGATAATAGTCCTGGGACTCCAGCGGCATTATATCTTTGCACAAAGTATGGATCATGAGATTCAATGGCGGCTTGAATTCGTAAGAATAAATTTCTTCGCATACGAAATCTCCTACGAAAAATATAATCAGGATACGTAGGATTGTCAGTAAAATAATCCTGAAAGATACATTGATGACCTAGTGATCTATTACGATTGATGGTTCGATCATCGATGATTGAGAACTGACCCAACATAACGAATTGGGTTATGCATATGCTGATTTGATTGTACATAGATAGACACATCAGTCTCCATTTCCTCATCCTCCTCCTCTTCTTCGTGAATCAAATATTTTATTACATCCTGGGGATCCATCCGGAGATTCCAAATGTTATACGATTTGATTTGATACAAACTGATTTGATTTTATAGAAATTGATATGATTTGATTTCAATTATATAGATACAAATATTTAACCTAGTGAAAGAGTCGTTTGCAGTATATTGTAGGTAGGTAGTTTAAATTCAAATACAATTACAATTCAAATATATTATTATTTTAATAATAGGGAATGTGGATAAGGATTGTTGTTGGAGACATGTTTCAAAGTAATGTCCTAAGTTATTAGGACACTATAATTTATAACATTTATAATGCAGCTATTAAGACACTCTTGGACTAATATAAACAACAATGTAAAACAATGTAAAGAAAGCACAGGGACAGAGGGATTATGAATTTTTTTAATACTTATAAAAAAATAAATAAAATTCGATTCTAATGTAATCTTTTTTAATTATATCATTTTCAGATTATAATTTTATTTTTTACATTTATAAGGCAGCTCTTAGTATTTTAAAATAATATATATGTTTGTTTAAATTTTCTAAAGGACCGTTGTTCTTGACATCTTTTTTTTCTTTCATCTTGTGTACGGTGTAAGTGCTAGTTATTGTTCTTTATTTAGGACTCCTCTTGTTTTATGAGTTTGAACTTCTGTCCTAACTCTTACGTGTTTTCGTCTACTTAAATTATTATTTAATTATTATTATTATATAATAATATAATATAAATGTATAAAAAGAATTTATTATTATTATTATATCAAACGGTTTTCATTAATCTATTTTAAAATCCAATGGTTGATATTGAGTGGACCAAATAACTGACCAAATAAGTGACCAAACTAACAACCAACCAAATAGAGGTTATTTTGCTTATAATATTATAGTATAGATATAATATAAATGTATAAAAAGAATTTATTATTATTATTATTATTATTATTATTATTATTATTATTATTATTATTATTATTATTATTATTATTATTATTATTATTATATCCAACGATTTTCATTAATCTATTTTAAAATCCATGGTTGATATTGAGTGTACCAAATAAGTGACCAAACTACCAACCAATCAAATAAAGGTTGTTTTGCTTATAATATTATAGTATAGATAGATAAGGATATAATTATATAATAGGTTATAATTTGATTTTTTACAAATTAATCGAATTTCGAATACATCGTGTAGGATAAATAATTTCGTAAGTTTGTTGGTGAAATTTAATCTTCTGCCGATTCATCTATTATATATGCTAGTTTATATTCCGTGTGATACATGATCTTTTTTTAAAAATAATATAATATTTTCTTATAATAAAATTAAATTTTTATCTAATTTTTTAGTTTTATAATTAATTTAATTTTTATTTAATATATAGTAGTCACAAATCCATGTATTGTTTAGAATTAATAATATAAATTCCTAAATTTAATTTGTTGTTTACAGGATTCAAAACTTGGGTATTTATTAAATTAGCACAAATATAGAATATTCCTTAGTGTTAGATCTAACACTTCTTATCGACTTACTAAAAAATCTAACGGTCACTATTGTTTGCATGGTTGAACCATTGAACCAAAATACGAACAATTATCCACTAGTTTGTTTAATATAGTTTATAGATAATACACCCACAAGAGATAAAATTCATTGACATTTAATTCCATTTAAATGGTGAGATATTTTAATAAAATTTATTATAAATATTGAACCAAATGATATATGTTTATAATAAAATTTACTATAATTATTATTTGAGATATGAACACTATATTTATTAAATAGTTAGATTAATTATATAATTGTGTCCAAATTACGAAATTAAGAATTAGATTATGAATACGATTTAAATAATCATTGTATTAGTTAGTTTAATTATGTTAACAAAACATGATATTGTTAAAAAAATATACAATTTTTATCGTTGGAATCTGAAGACCAAAAACTGAACCAAATTTATTAAACTTAATCGAATTAAAGAGGATTGTGTAACAAAATAATATATAAAGTTATCGATCATTATACGAAAAAGATTAAAATTTTAAATGAATAAAACTCGACAACGATAAAAATAATATTTGGCAACGTTAGTACAAAATTTTATGCACATCAATGTAAAATAACTCGTGCCTTGCAGGAGTTGTTATACTTTTACAATATAAATTAATAATATAGAATATGCGCTCTACTTATTCATATTCATAAATGAAAGGCATATGACTCAGCCTATTTGTAGTTAGAGGATCCTAATCAACTTAAACCAAATTGTAATAAGTAAATATACATATGAACTGTCACAGGAATCTCAAGAAGTATTATCTGTCAGAAGAAAGAAGAAAAGTCAATCTATAGTTTTGATGTCGTACACTGGAAGACGATTCAGTTATCTGATCAAGCCCCAGTATAGCATTGAAGTGAATGGATTCATTTGAACAGTGACAGAGATTTTTCGAGTGATAGTTTGAATGTCAGTTACAGTACAAGAGAATTGAGAGAAGTAATAAACCACAACCTAAAGTCAAAAGTGAAGAAGCATCATTGAAGTTAGTCGTTCATGAACCAGACAGTACATCGAACGTCAACACAAGTCAGTGGTAATTCTTTACTATCTTCAGTGGTTTGTAAGAATTAAATTAATTATTTATTGATTTAGTTAAATTCATTTATAATTGATATAAATCATTTAGTTGATTTAATTAAATGAATTAATTCTAGAAGAATTAATTTATTTATTAAATTAATTATTGTATCAATTAAATATGAATTGGTTAATCATTAATTAATTAAATGGATCAATATGACTTAAAGAAAGAAGGTTGGATTATGTCTTAGTGAAGCTAAATTCGGTATGACCTAAATTATATCATACCGACAGAATTCAAGATTATGTCATACCGACAGAATTCAAGATTATGTCTTACCGAGCTATGAAGATTATGTCTTACCGAGACAGAATTCATGATTAAGTCATACCGACCTCCTGCCAGCTGTTTTAAGTCATACCGAACTTTTATTAAGTCATACCGACCAGGTTTATGTCTTAATGGAGGTTTGTGCAAGTCTTAATGAAGAAAAATTAAGTCTTGGAAGCAGTTTAAGTCATGCTGGAGCAGTTAAATATCCTACAGAAAGCTAGCAAGACTTATGACTGATACAAAAGAACAGAACACAACAGATTAAGTCATAACCAAGAAACAGAGCAGAAAATATAATATCCAGCAGAACAGAATTCTCTCTCAAGAACACCAAGAGCACCAAAGCTTAAACAATTCCCAGAAATTCAAGTTCTTCATCTTTGTAATATTCTATCCGCTAGAACTTGTCTATTTATGATTCTTGTACTACTAGCGAATTAAGTTTCCTAGTTCTTATCTTGATTATTATTAACTAAATTAGAAAAGTTCATGTCGAATTTTCTAATTAGTTATTAACATCTTGATAAGTTGTTATACTGATTTTGTAACACCACATCAAGTTAATATACAGTTATATTCAACTTGAAAAATTGTGTTAAATAATTCCGCACAAATTTGTCTTTGCTAAAATATTATCTAACAGACAAATTTCGATAAAAAGGTAAAGATTGTATTCAACCCCCCCTTCTACAATCTTATCGGACCTAACAATTGGTATCAGAGCCGATTGATTGATACACAAATCAAAGATCCCATTTTACTCGATTAAAAATCATCCCCGAATTTTTTAACTCTCTTAAAAAATTCATCATGTCTTCTAAAGTTGGAACTGTGAAAATTCCCATATATGACAAAAACAGTTATGATATGTGGAAGAACAAAATGTTAATGTTCCTCGAGGTTGCAAATCCTAAATACATGAAAGTATTATCAGAAGGACCAATAATACCTTTTGGATTAATTCCTAAAGTTGTTACTGATGGAAAAGTTGTTGCCCCTGCAAGGTTTGTACACAAAGATTCTTTTTAATACACTCTTGTTGAAAGAGAGGAAGCTGGACTTGACATTAATTTAAGACTGATCTTAATAGATTCTCTAGACTCTGTAATGTACAGTCATGTGATTAACTGCAAGACTGCAAAGCAAATGTGGGAAACCATTGAAACTGTGAATGAAGGAACAGAGGAAGTTAGGGAGAATCGACTAGAAATTCTGACATCTGAGTATGAACACTTTCGATCAGCATCCAAGAAAGTATTCAAGATGTGTTTGAAAGATATAACAAACTTGTCAACAATTTACAGATGCATGGCAAGTACTACACTTAGAAAGAGATCAGCAAAAAATTTCTACTGTCAATGCCTGTTCATCTAGAACATAGGATTACAGCTATCAGAGAGTTGAGGAATCTAAGTGAAATTACTGTAGAAAGACTCTTTGGCGTTTTAAAAACCTATGAACTGGAACAATCTCAACAAAAGGAGATTTATGGAAAAGGAAGAGTTGCTAATACTTCTACAGCTCTTATTGTTGAGAACAAACAGGAAGTGGAAGATAAGGTTATTTAATCTTGTAGTGTTGACAGTGGCAAGCTTGAAGTTGAAGTTGGTCAAACGAATGCTAGTCCAGATGAAGGAGACTTCTATTCGTTAAAAGAGCTAGATCAGTTGGAAGATGAGTCCATGGCTTTGTTGGTAAGGAAATTCAGCAACTTCAGATTCAGGAAGAATCCCAAGTTCAGGTACAAATCTAACTATAACAGGTTCCAAAGAGGAGGTTCTTCATCCTCAAGTAACAGAGGAGGTTACAAAACTGGAACAGTTGAAAGAAGTAAAATTAGATGCTACAACTGTAATGAACTTGGACATTTCGCTACTGAATGTCCGAAGCCAAAACAAAACCAAAGAAAAGACTTTGGATCTGAGAAGAAGAAGACAGGTAAAGCCTATGTGGCTGCTGGAAAGAGTTGGTATGATACAGACTCTGAAGAAGAAGAGTATGGCAATCTTGTCCTGATGGCAAAATCTGATAACTCCAGTGGTACTTCATCTGAGGTATCATGTTCTGAAAGTCAATATATTTATCAACTTAGTGATTCACTAGGTTATGCAAATAGAGAGATTGAAAGGATCAATTTGTTAAATACAGATCTTAGAAATCAATTATCAGAATTACACGATGTACAAAATTGCCATGATAAACAAAAATCAGAAATAAGAATTCTAAAAGAACTTGAGAGGTCTCCAGCGTTGATAGTGGTTCAACAACGTGAGACAATAGCTGAGCTAGAAATAAAGGTTAGTGCTACTTCTAATTCATGTAAAGTGGCTAAAGAATTGTTTAACCAACAAGCTATTAATCAAACCGTAGGAATTGGGTTTGATTATAATGAAGCTATTGGACGAAAATGCATTATTACCCCTAATCGTGTCAGTGCTGTAGAAAGGGGTATACCAATAGTGCTTAAGGGTGTTAGTAACCCACTCTTTAAGACATCCATAGCAGAACCTTTGGATACAACATCTTTAATCATTAAGGAAGTGATGCGCATTGAGGATTTAGCTAATGGCGTAGTCTTAGAAAGTAATCAAGTTGTTAAAAATGATGAAGATAGAAAGTCTGTGTTTAAGAAAACAGAAAGAGTTGGTGAGTCTACTAGTTCCTTGAAAACTAGTAGTAGAAGTAAACATGAATAAATGCAACAACATATCTACCATGCATGCTATTCCTGTTATTGATACTGCTCATAAGAAATGCAATGTTGTTAATTGCATGTCTTGTGCTTTTAATATAATGTCTGCTTACTTTAACAGTAATCATGCATGTGTTGATAAGAATGTTCCTAGACAGCATATGAGCAGAAATAAACATGTTAGATCCAGGACTGTAACACCACCTAATTCTAAGACTAGGACTCCAAGTCCTTCTCAGAATATGGTAAAAACATGGTTACCCAAGCTGAAACCAAAACAAGTTAAAGCTGTTTACAGAGTTAAATGTCCAGTACCTGAAGAAAATGTTGTTAAAATAAAAAGTGTTGCTTTGCCTGATAAAGGCCAATTCTTTAAGTACTCCGGACCCAATCAAATTTGGGTTCCGAAGAAAGTCTAACCAATTTGTCATTGCAGGGTTTAAAACAGGTTGAACGAGTCATGTGGATTCTGGACAGTGGATGTTCAAGGCATATGACCGGAGATAGAGCCCTGCTGACAAATGTGGTGGAGAAGGCCGACCCAGTCGTTACCTTTGGAGATAACAGCAAAGGTAAAACTGATGGATATGGCAGATTAGAAGCTGGAAATGTTATCGTTGAAGATGTCTCTTTTTGTGAACGGCCTTGAGCACAATTTGCTCAGTATTAGTCAATTCTGTGACAGAGGTTATGAAGTTCATTTCAACAGGAAGAATTGTCTAATATCACACAAGAGAAATGAAAGGCCGCAGTTGACTGGAGTAAGAAAAGGAAACTTGTACATAGCCAATATGAACTCTGGAAGCACAGAAGAAATTAGATGTTTTTATTCAAAGGCATCCACTGATGAAAGTTGGTTATGGCACAAGAGACTTTCTCACCTAAACTTCAAAACAATGAATTCTCTAGTGAAAAGAGAGTTGGTGAGAGGTTTACCTTCAATTGAATTTACTCAGGAATGTCTATGTGATGCTTGTCAAAAAGGGAAGTTAAAAAGGGCAACTCACAGGAGCATTAACACATCATAAATAACTGAACCATTACAACTTCTCCATATGGATTTGTTTGGTCCAGTTAGTGTGATGTCCATGTCAAGAAAAAGATATGCTCTAGTGATTGTTGATGATTTCTCAAAATTCACATGGGTACTATTTCTGAACTCAAAAGATGAAACTCCACAACTGGTAGTTGATCACATTAAGTTAATTGAGCTGGACTCTAATCGTCCAGTAAGAGCTATAAGGTCAAACAACGGAACTGAATTCAAGAATGCAGTTCTGAATGACTTTTGCACTGAAAAGGGTATAACTAGATAGTACTCGGCTCCCAGAACTCCTCAGCAAAATGGGGTAGTTGAAAGAAAGAATAGAACCTTGATTGAAGCTGCACGTACTATGCTAAGTGAATCAAGGCTTCCATTGAGCTTTTGGGCTGAAGCTGTCAACACTTCATGCTATACCCAGAATCGAACACTTATCAATAAAGACTTAATGAAGACACCATATGAAGCTCTACATGACAAGAAACCAACTCTCAAGTACTTCCATGTATTTGGGACAAAATGCTTTGTGCTGAAAGAAGGAGATGATCAAGGTGGTAAATTTGAAGAAAAAGCACATGAAGCAATATTTATTGGTTATACTAGAAGAGCCTACAAGGTGTATCTTATTGATCAACAGAAAACTTTGGAAAGTGTCAATGTTACATTTGATGACACAAAACTCCCAAATATCCAAAATGAAGATCCATCTGAAAAGCTTAAGTTTGATGACATGTCAGACTCAGATTCAGATGATGACAATCAACCTGACGTTGTTGCTGATAATAATAATCCAAATGTTGGTGGTAATGATCAAGGTGATGCTGGTGAAAACAATGATAATTTTCAAGACACCACTGATACTCTTGAACCATCAATAAGTCAAACTGGCAACAACTCAGGGGGAGATAATGAAGGGTCATCAAGTCATACTCAACATCATACTGAAGATCAAGGCGAATCATCAAGATCAATTCTTCCCAGACAAACTGTTTGGAATAGAGCTCATCCTTTTGAGCTGATTCTTGGTGATCCAGATGTTGGTGTGAAAACAAGAAGAGCTTATCAGAATCAATGTAACTATTCTGGGTTCCTGTCTGTCATGGAACCTAAGAAAGTAGAAGAAGCTCTATTTGATCCTGATTGGGTGATTGCTATGCAAGATGAACTCAATCAATTTAAGCAACTAGAAGTATGGAAGCTGGTACCCAGACCTAAAGATAGAAAAGTGGTGGACACAAGATGGGTATTCAGAAACAAACTAGATGAAGATGGCACTGTGATAAGAAACAAAGCAAGACTGGTAGCTAAAGGTTATTCTTAAGCTGAAGGCATTGATTATGACGAGACCTATGCTCCAGTGGCAAGACTTGAGGCCATCAGAATATTCTTGGCATTTGTATCCTATTCAAGATTCAAAGTTTATCAAATGGATGTTAAGAGTGCCTTTCTGAATGGTAAGCTAGATGAAGAAGTGTATATAGAACAGCCCCCTGGTTTTGAAGATCAAGATCATCTGGACTATGTCTACTTTCTTTTCAAAGCTATCTATGGTCTTAAGGAAGCCCCAAGAAAATGGTATGACACTCTCTCTGAATTTCTATTAGAAAATGGTTTTATAAGAGGTGTCATAGACAAAACGCTCTTCACTAAAAGACATAAGAATGATATAATACTAGTCCAAGTCTATGTGGACTATATTATATTTGGGTCTACTAATGAGCTTCTATGCAAGAAGTGTTCTAAGTTAATGCAGGGTAGGTTTGAAATGAGCATGATGGGAGAACTGAAATTCTTTCTTGGATTACAAATAAGTCAGAGACAAGATGGAATATTTATTTGTCAATCTAAGTACATCAAGGAGCTCCTCAAGAAATATCACATGGAGGAGTGCTCATCAGCAAAGACACCATCAACTATAGCTGTCAAAATTGGTTTATGTGAAAGTTCTGCCAAGGTAGATATCACAGGCTATAGAGGTATGATTGGCTCATTGCTTTACCTAACTGCTAGTAGACCAGATATAATGTTTGCCACATGCTTGTGTGCAAGGTTCCAAGCGAACCCTAAAGAAATCCATCTCACTGCTGTCAAAAGAATCTTAAGATATCTAAAGGGTACGCCTAATTTAGGCATCTGGTACCCTAATGAATCTGGTTTTACATTAATTGGATATACAGATTCTGACTATGCAGGAAGTGTTGTAGACAGGAAAAGTACATCTGGAAGTTGTCAATACCTAGGTGGAAGATTGGTATCCTGGTTCAGTAAGAAATAGCAAACAGTTTCCAACTCTACAACCGAAGCTGAATATATAGATGCTGGAAGCTGTTGTGCTCAGATCTTATGGATTAGAAATCAATTAATGGACTATGGCATTGTATTGGAAAATATCCCTATTTTATGTGATAATACAAGTGCCATAGCAATCGCCAGCAATCCTGTGCAGCACTCAAGGACAAAGCACATTGACATAAGGTATCATTTTATAAGAGAGCATGTAATGAATGGTACAGTGCAACTACTATTTGTAGGCTCTGGAGATCAAACTGCAGATATTTTTACTAAGTCGCTTAATGAATCCTCATTCACTAAAATTGTTAGTGAATTGGGTATGTTAAACAGTCCTAGTAATTAATACTGTTAATATCTGAAATTTGATCTTTAATAATTTTGCAAGTGATTATTCTGTGAATATTTGTTGTTTAAAATCACTTGTATAATTATTTTACCAACTGATTTTCTTGCTTGTTTAGTTATTTTTCACTCTTTTTATTCATATTATTTAATACTTCATATTTCTGTATTTTTAGAATATTTGTAGATATTTATTTCTATTTTAACAATTAATTTATCATATGTTTTGTAGTGTTTGTCCTGTTAATATTGCTTTGTTTTCGTTAATAGGATAGCATATGATATTTATAATTATTTTATTATTTGTTTAATTTTCTATAATATTTTTATTATTTTTTTAAGTTAATTGTATATTTTTGTGTGTTTATTTGAATTATTTGTATATATTTTAATTTATTTTAATAAGTATATGTCTTAAATTAAATCAGAATAATAATAGGTCTTATTAATAAGTCTATTATATTTAATAAGTCTTAATTATGTTAAGTCTTATTAGAATAATTCTGTTTTTAATTTTTGGTCTTATTCGAATTTTTTAGTTAAAGTCTTGTTTATATATTATTCTAAGTCTTATTAGAATATTAAGCTTAAGTCTTAATTAGTTTAGGTCTTATTAGTATAAAAAAAAATTCCGTATGACTTAATTAGGTTAAGTCTTATTGGTCGGTTTTTTAACTTATGTCTTAGCGAGTTTAATTTAAGTCTTATTCAATTTAGGTCTTAACGAGTGTAACTTAAGTCTTATTCAGTGTTTTAAGACATGTAAAGTTTAAGTCTTATTTTTAATTTTAAGTCTTAATCAATTAGTACATATATAGTAGTTAGTAGTTTTCAGTCATTTTAGTTTAAGTCTTTCTCTCAAGTTAAGTCTTACAGAACTATTGTGATACATACATATACACACGCGTATACACAGAATTCATGCCCAAATTTTGTCTTGATTCTTGACTGAAATCACTAACCAAGCACAATCAACGATTCCTTGTTCAATTCTCGTCAGTTTGATTGCTTAAAAACGTGATTTGGTTCGGATTTTGAAGGTTTTTGTTTTCGAAAAATCATTTATTACGATCTGATTTTCTGAAAAACTGGTTTCGATTCTTGCAAAACTAAAAATATACTTGTGTTTGTGTGTATACAAGGATCATTGTGTGAATTTTTCAGAATTTTTGGAGAAATTTTAATTATTTCGAATTTTTAATTAATTATTAATTCGAAAAATTAATTTTTAAATCATAATTTTGTAAAATCTGAAATTTTCAAAGAAATTAAATCTTGATTAAAATGGCTGATCGATTTGAAATTATTAAACATAATTTAATCGGTTATTTTGATCCAGAAAAATGTTCAGTTAAACGTTTTCGACCGTGGATTCGATTTTTAAATGAAAATTCACTGGTTCGCACTGCTTTGAGCTTAGATGCTCCATTGAAAATTGAACCTTTGCGAATCATGTGTACTACTGCTGTCATTTCTAATGATAACAGATCATTTGTCTTCTCTGTAGGAGACAATCGGTACACAGTGAATGAAAATACAATAAATACGGTCTTAAATTTTCCAACTGACAATTTCGAAGAGTTACCATCAGATCAAGAATTGATAAATTTTTTGAATGGTATATTCTATCAAGACAGTCCTGATCAAACTATCTCGAATAAAAAGAACTTCGTTCAGGAATGGGACTATCTGTTTGACACATTAGCTAGAGTCTTTGCCAATTCTACTAAAGGGAACTTCGGGGTATTACCATCCTTCTTGCAGCATATTGGATATGCAGTTGCACACAACCGAAGAATTAATATTGGTAGACTACTGTGTGTTCCGATGGTTAGAAGAATCATTAATGCAAAGAGGAATTTTGATAATGGACAAAAAGTTTCATGCTATTATCCAAGATTCCTGTCATTGATTTTTAATCATCTAGTGGAACTAGAAAACCAAGCCCAATTCCTGAATGGAGAATCACTGGCGTCAGGTAAACCTACTACCAGATTGTTCACTGAGTACAGCAACAAGCCTAAATTCACAAACATACCTGTAGTTGTCACCCAATACATGTCAAACTATATACAACTACCTGTCATTGAACCTGTACCAGAACCTGAACAACCTGAACAAAACCCTAAACCACCAGTGGATAACATACTTGTTGAACATGAAGATCAAGGAAATCAACAAGTTGAACCTGCTCAGCAAATTGTTCCTCAGCCACCTGCACTTGTTATTGAACATCCAATGGAAGAAACTGCATCTGTCCCTGAACCTGAATTAAATCAACCAATCTTATCAGAGACTATCGCAGAATCAGCTGACCAGGTATTGTCTTTTGTTCCTCAAACTATTTCTACTTCTCAATCTATTTCTGGAACCCAAGTGGTTGATAGGGCTGACCAAGGGATTGTAAGACCGCAATCTCTAACCCCGGTCATAGAGCCAAACACTGAATCTACATCACTTAAAACCTTTCACTCCAGAAAGAAAATTCCTTTTCAAAGAGCAAAGAAAAGAAGAAATATAATGAGTGAACCCACAGCTCTGCCTCTACAAAAGAAAAGTAGAACTGATTCAGAGGCAACTGTAAGCCCATCCGTATCTTCCCAACAAGATATGGACGTTGATATGGCCATTCAACAGTTACTAGGATCATCCTCTCAACAGGATGATACTATTGAAATTCGCCATAGGGCCATGGCATCCTGTAATGTGTCAGGCACAACCTCTTTGTTATTACTAAAAATGGGAGAACAGATAGGTTATGATGAAAATAGGGACACATTGACAGGAGAGCACATAGAGTCTGAAACAGTGCCTACCATAGTTACGGTAGAAGAGTCTTCACAGACTTCTAAGGGAAATCTTGGTTCCTTGACAACTTTAATGGAACCATCATCTCCCCTCCTAGGAGAAACATTCCTAGATCCCTCAAGGGAGTTTCCACTCGCAGTTTCGGCTGAAGAAAGTGGAAGGCAACTTGATCAATCTACTACTGAAGCAATTCAGATTACAAATCCAAATGTACAAGTGGAATTGATTGATGATAGGGATTTGCGAACTCCCATTGCACCACCACTGACCTTCCCAGAGGAGGCTAGGGTGATTTTAACTGCAGGTACTGCTTCGGGAAAAGATAAGGAAATTGAGAGGAGTGATGTGAGGATTACCACAAAATCGAGTGATACACATGCACATCAGGTGAGTGAAATTCAGAGTGAAACTCAGGTGAGTGCACACACAGACACATACACTCTCTCATTGTTACAAAAAATACAAGATCTGGAAAGGGAACTGGAAGCAAGTAAAGCTGAATCTAAATTACTTCGAGCACAAGTGGATAAACAGTCTTCTCCATCCACCTCTATTGATAATCAGCTTACTTCTATAAAGGGTGACATCAATAACTTGAAGACATTCTTCACCAATAAAATCAAAACTCTCGAACTTTCTCATGAAAAAGCTCTTGATGATTCTGGTGAAGTCACGGTGGCACAAGATAAAATTATTGCTGAAATCTCCAACAAGGTTGGCAATCTACAGGAAGAAGTTCATGAAAATCAGCGTTCTACTGATTTGCGACTAGATCAAATTGAGAAGCAAAATGAACATCAAGCTAAAGGATTAAGGCATTTATTTCATCTGATCAGTCAGAATCGCACACCAACTACTGAAGAAAGAGAATTCTTTGCAAGAACAGATGGTGATGATGATGAACGAGATCCTGAAGCTGGTGCAACTGATAAATCTGTAGAGGATTCCTCAACTAAGGGGGAGAAATCACAACAGGCACAGAAATCACAAGGTGGTGAGAAATGACAAGGAGAGAAAGGAGGTAAATCTGAGAAAGGACAAGGAGAGAAAAAAGGTAAATCTGATAAATCAGATACAGACAGTGAAGACAGGAGGAATAAGGGGAAGAAGAAAGTTGTTGCAGATGATGATCAAGTCATGGATGAACCAGGTAATCTTGATGTTTTTGATGACTTTGATTTTTCTGATGAAGGTGAGAAATTACCTGAACCAGATTTAAGTCACTGGGAAGAAGAACTAGTGATATCTGAATTTGAAGCTCAACAAGCAGAGAAAGAATCTGAAGAATTATTTGCTCAGAGGGAATTATTTGCTCAGAGGGAAGCTAATTTGCTGATGAGAGAAGAAAAGCTTCAAAAGTCATTAGAGCAAATTGCACGAAATGAAGAACTTCAGAAAGCTGAACAGCAAGCATTACAACGATTACGTGCTATAAATGTTGAGAAGAGAAAGACATATATCAGAATAAAGAGCGGTGACAAATGGGAACGTGCTCAAAAAGCAATTGATTCACCTCACAGTTCTGATTATGAAGATCGTCGTCTTGGAGAAATTCTCGAGGAATTCAAACTGGCAAATCCAATTCATGATATGTATATAAGGGCCTTAAAGGTAGAAGTCATCAGGATAACTACTGCATTTGAACCCAAATCTGATGAGCTGGTAATATTTATGGATTGTCATAAAGTTGGAACTTTCAGAGTATCTATTCAGTTCTTTTATGACAGATCGCTGACAGAGATTTGGGTACTTAGGCCTAAGGTGAGAACATCTTCTGAGCTAGGTGTGTTGTTACATGAGAAGTTCAAAGAATTTGCTGAAAGAGCTGGACCAGAAGTGATTAAGGATCCTCCACAAGTAAAATTTCTTAAGGGAGAGGTACTTCATTCAATCAATCTTCAGACAGATGAGTTATATGAACATCATGCAAAACACTTGGTATATGCTGAATATGCTCACAGAAATCATGGATTCTTGACTGAAGAAAAGGTAATAGCTGCAGATCACATTCGATCCTATGCACAAACGAATATAAAAGATTACAAGAAATTTCAAGGTGAACTGAGAAAGAAGCTTGGAATTCCTTTAGTCTTACCTCAAGGATTGTCATCAAGAAGAGAGCGTCTTGTTGATTCTGATTTACACATGAAACTTCAAGTCACAGATGAGCCAGAAGAAGGAGAATTCAGAAGGGAAGACAACTGAAGAAAAAGAATTGCTCTACATGTTATATCTTTAGAGCTTAGATAAATCTTGATAGGAATTTGTATCATATGATCAGTCTAGATGATCATCTATCTTGTATTTATCTTTCATGTTTGAATCTGGCAAATGTTAAATATAAACCAGAACTTTTTTTTTCATATTTACTTAGTATTTAAAGTTTTATCTTTCATTTGGTTAAGTTGGATTAGTTGAGGTATCCTCTAGGAATTTGCTTGTTATTGTCTAACAAACAAATAGGGGGAGATTGAAAGGCATATGACTCAGCCTATTTGTAGTTAGAGGATCCTAATCAACTTAAACCAAATTGTAATAAGTAAATATACATATGAACTGTCACAGGAATCTCAAGAAGTATTATCTGTCAGAAGAAAGAAGAAAAGTCAATCTATAGTTTTGATGTCGTACACTGGAAGACGATTCAGTTATCTTATCAAGCCCCAGTATAGCATTGAAGTGAATGGATTCATTTGAACAGTGACAGAGATTTTTCGAGTGATAGTTTGAATGTCAGTTACAGTACAAGAGAATTGAGAGAAGTAATAAACCACAACCTAAAGTCAAAAGTGAAGAAGCATCATTGAAGTTAGTCGTTCATGAACCAGACAGTACATCGAACGTCAACACAAGTCAGTGGTAATTCTTTACTATCTTCAGTGGTTTGTAAGAATTAAATTAATTATTTATTGATTTAATTAAATTCATTTATAATTGATATAAATCATTTAGTTGATTTAATTAAATGAATTAATTCTAGAAGAATTAATTTATTTATTAAATTAATTATTGTATCAATTAAATATGAATTGGTTAATCATTAATTAATTAAATGGATCAATATGACTTAAAGAAAGAAGGTTGGATTATGTCTTGGTGAAGCTAAATTCGGTATGACCTAAATTATGTCATACCGACAGAATTCAAGATTATGTCATACCGACAGAATTCAAGATTATGTCTTACCGAGCTATGAAGATTATGTCTTACCGAGACAGAATTCATGATTAAGTCATACCGACCTCCTGCCAGCTGTTTTAAGTCATACCGAACTTTTATTAAGTCATACCGACCAGGTTTATGTCTTAATGGAGGTTTGTGTAAGTCTTAATGAAGAAAAATTAAGTCTTGGAAGCAGTTTAAGTCATGCTGGAGCAGTTAAATATCCTACAGAAAGCTAGCAAGACTTATGACTGATACAAAAGAACAGAACACAGCAGATTAAGTCATAACCAAGAAACATAGCAGAAAATATAATATCCAGCAGAACAGAATTCTCTCTCAAGAACACCAAGAACACCAAAGCTTAAACAATTTCCAGAAATTCAAGTTCTTCATCTTTGTAATATTCTATCCGCTAGAACTTGTCTATTTGTGATTCTTGTACTACTAGCGAATTAAGTTTCCTAGTTCTTATCTTGATTATTATTAACTAAATTAGAAAAGTTCATGTCGAATTTTCTAATTAGTTATTAACATCTTGATAAGTTGTTATACTGATTTTGTAACACCACATCAAGTTAATATACAGTTATATTCAACTTGAAAAATTGTGTTAAATAATTCCGCACAAATTTGTCTTTGCTAAAATATTATCTAACGGACAAATTTTGATAAAAATGTAAAGATTGTATTCAACCCCCCCTTCTACAATCTTATCGGACCTAACAATAAATTATTTAAATTTGCATTAAATATTTATTTATCTTTTAAGATTGATTCTATCAACAATGGCAGTTACCATCATCATCGGGTAGTTACTTTGGCATTGTTGTAAAATTCTGTTGTTAACAAAATATCACGCAAGTATACGTGGTCACAAGTAATATAGATAAAATCGAGTTCGTTCCGCAGAGATCTGGTATAGGTTTTAATTCAGTAAATGTACTTATGCAACAATGTATGGTTTTAATTCACTGCTAAGACAAATAACAATTGAGGTTTTTAATTATATAAATTATACTAAAAGCATAATATTAAACTAAGAATTAAATTAACTAATGAGAATTAAAATCGAATTACTTGTAAGAGAATAAACATGGGATCCTAACTTCATTATCTTCTTCACTTTGAGTCGAGGCCTTTAATCAATACCTGTGATGGTTTTGATATCTAATCGGATAACACGAAACAAGTAAAAGCTACCTCTCGGTATACTAATACCAAACTACGCATGCATCCACAAAAGAGATAGAAGATGGGTAGACACCAATTATGTTTAGACCCTATATCTCTATAGAATTTGAAAACATAAAGGTTTAAGCACAAGTTATCCACTTAGATCACATAGGGTAGCATAATATCTCTATTTACGCCACAAATCATGATGTTAAAACATCAACATATCCTATGCTAGCATGGCAAGTTCTAAATCTCAAGTTCCACTCTCGTTTTGCAAGAGATTAATAAATTAGATGTTCGCGACGCATCTAAATACATGAAACACAACCTTACGAGGATATCAAAAATTCACCACACATAAATCTTTAAAGCATACAAACTACTAAGCTACATAGATAAATCCATTAGAATCCCATGACAACGATTAGTTCATAATTGAACCGTTCGTCATCATGGGATCTGATGAAACCATGATATAAAACAAGATATGAATGAAAGAAGTGATAATATTATATAAATAAAGAGTTAAGAAAACAAATCTAGAATCCAGAATAACACAAAAGATGAAGTAGATCTAGATCTGTTGCTTGTCACCGAGCTTTGAACCTTCTCTCCTTTTCTCCGTTGCAGATCTAAGTTATGATACAATAATAAAAACCATCACATGTATTGATATAGGCCTAGATATCTTGCCCAGCAAGAAAAACAACTTACAATACAATTAGAAATAGGTTTGGATACCAAAAATACAACTAGAATTCGAAATAGGGTCAAAACGGACATTTTCAGGATTTTCTGTCGGACCTACGTGCCCCATGCGCACTCTACGCGCTCCAGGCGCATACTTCTGCTGTTTCACGCGCTCCAGGCGCATGGTTACGCGCTCCAGGCGCGTAAACTTCCTACCGAAACTGATTTTCCTCCATTTTCTTCGTTTTTGAGCCGTTTTCTTCTGTTCTTTTTGCCATTGCTTCCATAGTCAATTAACTTTACTTGGAACCATCATAAAATCTCAGTGCTTGACTCCAAAATTCATTCCATTTGCATAAATCAACTTCAAATTTGACGGAAATGACAACCCTGATCGACATTCTTGCAAACCTGCACATTTAAACAAAACACATCAAAAATACCAAAAACTTAAGTCCAAGTACACCAATTCAAGCCGATATGGAACGTTCCAAGTGGATATAAAATCCACTTATCGTCTGTCTTTTGGGTAAGTATTCTCCTTTCTCAACCTTATAGAGATCAGCAACAACAATCGAAGCATAGCATGGGCAAATATGTTTCGAATTCAAGTGCTTCGATAGACAATCGTAAATATTCTCATCCCTGCTCCTACCACTACTTGCAACAACACGCTAAACAAACGCACACTCAACACATTCATGATACAATAACCGTCACATAATGGATTTCATCACCACTAGTGATCCCTGACTCAACACTAGCACCACACACTCACCGATCTCTTTTATCCACCATTTATAACATATTTAACAAAAATCATATCCTATCTCTATATTTCTTTAGTCCGCACTAATATATATATATATATATATATGTGTGTGTGTGTGTGTGTGTGTGTGTGTGTGTGTGTGTCTTTGTGTGTGTACGTATAACAATACCGAAATGCGAACGATCGGAAATGGTTTCAAAACAAAAGTATTATATCAGGGGTTATTCAAATTAACGGTTAATTTCGTCGAATGTGTCATGGATATTCAATGATAAAATTTTGGGTATTTGGATTGTGTTAACGAAAGCAATATATACAAGTCCAGGAGGTAAGTCCCATCTTAAAAAAAGTCATGGGCTCATATAATTTTTGTTAATCACACGACATGAGATATTCGTGCAAATAGATCATAATGATATATATTTTAGAAAAAAAAACATTTTATGAAATATAATTTTACACTTATATATCCAAACTAGCGTAAATGCCCGTGGAAAGCACGGGCACTAAATTAATTTCTTTTCCGAAATTGTATATATTGAAATAATAATGTAATTAAAAAAATGATAAACGATAAGATTTCGATCTATCGAATATTTTTATAGTTATTTTGTAATAATGCATACCAATTTTTTGAACCAAATATTTTATAATTTGATTAGATTTCATAAAATTTGGATAAATATTCATATGATAATAATCACATGAATACTTATAATTGTTAAATTATTAATTTAGCCTTCAATTACGTGAAATGCTTTATCAAATTGAACCTTTGAGTATGATATAAACAATTATCTTACTAAAATTGTCCGTTTATAATAGAGACGTATGTAAACCCATTGATTTTGTTTTAAAAAATTGATTGTATGTGTAAGACTATATTTTGAGACATATTAAAAATATCTTAATATTGAATAAAAGTCATCCTTATTTTTGTCTCAATCATTTTTTCTAAACATATACATTTATGCACTTTTAAACTTAAGTATTTAGTTTTAGTCTATTATTTATTACAGTATATAGAAGTTCAATAAACATTTGGGTAAATTGAATTTTTTTGTATATTATAATTTGAATTATTTTAACTCAATTTTAAAATTTTCTAAATATTTCAATTGATGTAAAATATGACAACTTTTATAACCCGTGCATGTATATGAAATTTAGTATCAAATCTTTTGATTTTATCATATATTGATCTAATATATGTTATAACTCAACAATTATTTATTATAATATATATTATATTGATCAATGTATTCTATAAAAATTCATATGTACCATGCTTTATAGTCGAGTTATAATCTAAATGATCATTTTAAATAATTATTGTACTTTTAAATTATTTATGATTCAAAAAATTATATTTTTTTTATTTAACTTGAATATTAATTATATTATTATTTTTACATATAACATAGATCATCTTTTAAGAGTTTTAATCTTTTAAACATTATTTCAATTATTTTTTGTATATGTTTAAATATTTACGTTTTTAGATCAATCATCTATACTAATGTATAATAAACAAATTATGGGATAATTGGAAGTTTGGTTGTTTGGTTTAACCAACCATTAAAAGAATAGTAACCATTAGATATTTAGTAAGTAGATGATAACCGTTAGATCTAATAATAATAAATATTTTATATTTAAATTTTTCTTCTTAAGATTCAAGGTTCGAATCCCGTCAACAACAAATTTACATTAAGATTTTATATTATTAGTTTTAAACAATACATGTCATTTATTAAATAACTATGATTATTACTATTGATTTTATTAATTAATATTACAAAGTTAAATTATATCAATAATAAATTATTATACTCTATTTTGTTTAATCATATAATTTTAAAGATATTTAAAAATAACCCGTGTTTTGCACGGGTTATAAGCTAGTATATTTAAATCGTTGAAAGTCTAAATAGTGGGTCGACCAAAACCCTCTAATATGACTCACGTATTTAAAATTTATATAAGTAAAAGTTATCGGATGCAATTATTAATTACGTATGATTTGTTAACTAAAATTTACATATTTCTTAAAACCAAATCCTATTTTTTTATTTATATAATTTAATATCTACATGAGGACGTATGTAAATATATCATTTTTATTTTTGGACTTGGTTACGTTACGCATAATCTATTTTTTTCTATATCAATTATTTAAAATGACAAAAGAGAATGGTAAAGTATGCTCAGTCGATTAATTTTTTTTTTAAAAAAAAAATTATCTATCCAATATTTTAAAAATAATATGAACCAACATTTTATTTATTCAAAAAAAATGATGAGACAAAAAGAGAAGATAGATTGTTTTTCTTATAGGATTTTTAAACAAAATTTAGAATCAACTGTTCAGTTAAGGCATGAGTTTGAGAGTAGAGGTTTAGTGCTTCAAATCCCGACACAAGCATAATTTCATTATTTTTTACATAGTTATGAAAGGATGACATTTTTGTAATATTTTAAAAATAGGGATAACATTGTAATTTCACACCTATTAAAATGATAAATTTTGCCATTGTGTTAAAGTTTAATATAGTAATAGATTTTAAGATGATATGATTAATTTATAAATTAAATCATTTTTTATAATCTTTTTAACCAAAATTTCAATAAACTATTAATGCTATATTTACATGTTATACAAAAACAATTCTAAAAATGACCCGTGCCTCGCATGGCTTATTATGCTAACTAGCTTCAATACCCGTGCATGGCACGGGATTGTTCTAGTTTACGATTAGTTATAATCATTTTTGTTGTTATTTTATAGTTAATTTTAGTTAATCTCGTTGTGATGATAAATATTATTCAATTTGTTATTTTCTTTCTTTTTTAAGTAATATTTGATCTGTTCCTTTCTCGAGATCTCTTATTTTTATAATGGTTTTCAGATGATCTTTCGAATGTTCTAATATATATTGTTATAGTTGTTTTTGTCGTTGGACTTTATGTCTACTGATAGTTGATCTGTTGTGACGATGAATATTCTTCAATTCATCACATTCTTTATTTGTTATCTTATGTAACTTTTGGTATGCTCCTTTCTCTCAAGATTTCGTATTTTTATAATAGTTTTCAGATGATTCCTCTATTGTTCTATTTTACGGTTTTCATAGTTGTTTTTGTTATTAGATTTTATGATTAATGTTACTTGATTCCGTTGTGACAATGATCATTCTTTGATTTGTCACATTCTTGTAATGTTTGATTTGCTACTTTCTTGAGATCTCGTATTTTTGTAATAGTTTTCAGATGATCCCTCTAGTTTTCTTCTTTTTCAAATTTTATTGTATATATACCCATTACATAAAATAACGGAAATGAGATAAGAAAATATGAAAAGAAAAAAGAAATCATTTATAGAATTATAATATAAACGAAATATCTTAAATTGAGGGTATAAAGTGAACTATATAAACTATTTAATAACACTTAGTTTGTAAACTAACGTTATTATTTTGATATCAATATGTTAATGCTGTTAGATTAGTTAACTTATAACGAGGTGTCACAGAGTTCAATGGATCAATATAAAAAATGAAAGTGCAGCTTATTTTTCAACTCTTATAAAATATATTAAAAGATAATAAGAAATTAGTTATTAATTATACTTTTATTATAAAGCATCAATCAGTATTAATCAGTGTTCTAAAAATTTTGAAATTTTTGAGAAATTCCCGATTAACTTTTAAAAAATATTTTACTCACTATGAATTACTTTTGAATAGTATATTTTATTACAAATAAATTTAATATATCAAATACTATTGTAATACGAAAATACATCTGATTATTACTTCAGCTACCCATATTGAGAATTTAATAAATTAGACTGATTATCGAATTTTATGAGTATTTATTTATATTTTGTTACAAATTCGATTAATTTGTCAAATACTTTATTACTAAAATAAATCTGATTATTATTCTGGCTAATTCCTGATTTTTTGCTTAAATTTCTGATCGAGAACCCAATAGATTAGTCCTGATTCTCGAATTTTACGAGTATATGTATAATTATTATTCATCGTTTAGTATACTCATATACTAATGCATCAAAAAAATTTAATCTGAATATATGCATGCATATAAATACAGTAATAAATTACGAAAATTAATGTGTCGCATTGTTTCTCAAATTTGTCCTGTGTCGAAGATTCTCATTTTTGTAATAGCTTTCGGGTGAGCTTTTTAATTTTATTTTTCTTAAACAAAAAATTTCTCAAGTACTTGGAATCAAGTATTTTATTATATTTAAAATTGCTGAATAATAAATACCTAGAGTATGACACAAGAGTTAAGAAAATATGTGAAATTTTAATCATTCATATGAAATAAAATAACAAGTTATTAATATAGTAGACATGTGAATTTAAGTATATAAAGAGACATAAAATAACAAAAAGACAATCAATAAAAATAGCATGAGAAATGAAACATTCATTACATCTTGAACAAAGAAAAATAAAATTAATAAATTAAAACATTGAGTGATATAGATAACGAATTCTACTTTTTAACAAATTACACATGTGGCTCAATGGTTATGGTGCGAAATTTAAGTTTAGTTGAATTGATATGTCATGGGTTCGATCCTTTACATTGCCTAAATGTTCTAATTTTTTTCATAACATTTTCTTATAAGGGACTCAATAGTAAAATTAAAATATATTAGAGGGCAAAAACATAAATTACATTGAATAAAATGTGACATGTTGTGCTATTATATATATAGTAGATAGTAGATAGTAGATTAATATTTATTTTTTAATTTAAAAGTAAATAATATTTTGTGTACAGAAATAATACACAGTATTTTTTTAACTTATTAAAATTACTACTAAAGATTTTATACTATTTCTTATTAGGGCTGAAAATAAGTTCGAGTAACTCAGGTTCAAATTCGATTCGTTAAAAATGAATATTATTTGTATTCGTACAATAAATAAGTGAATTAGAATCTTATTTTATTATTCGAACGAATGTCGAATCGAATCTCACTATTTCAGTATTCGTTAATTTTTATATACAATAGCTCGATGTTTATTAAACGTATTCGATTAAAATTCGTAAGTTATATATATATTATATATTGTATATAACATATATATTAAAGTTGTGTTCTTCAAATTAACATATTTTAATATTTTGTAAATAACTATTCCAATATTCTTAATATTTTAAAATTATTTTGAACGAATTCAAATTCGAATATTTAAAAACGAGTAGTTCGGTATTCAATCAACTTAAACCGAATTAAATATGAACATTCATATTCGAATTCGAATCAAAATTGAGCAAAATATAAACATATTAATTCAAATTCGAACTAAATCCAAACAAAATATATCCTATATATAATAAGCGTAAGAGAGATAATAGAGTAATACTACCATAGGTCTCGAGTTCGATTCTCACGAGCAACATACTAAATTATAATATATAATATTTTGTTATAGAGAAAACTGGACCTGAGGTTGTCCTCAGGGTTCACAGGGAAGAATCCTAAGGTTAAAAAATTTTGTTCCTATAAAACAAGGGGCCCTGCAGGGATAATTTTGTAAATATAAATTTTTTTACATTAATTTACATATATACTCTTAAATTTATATTGTAAATCTTTTAACCTTAGGAAAGAATTCTGAGGACAACCTCAGGCACATCAAGCCCTTTTTTATATCCAACATATAACATATAAAGAAACATTATTCAAATTACTCCTGTAGTCCGATTCTCATGAATATAACATATTTCAAGTTCTAAAAGTACTATTAAAGTTTAAGATTGGATTCATAAATAAAACAAGAAGTATAATGAGTATTACTGGCTCTGAAGATATAGAATTCATATGTAAATTAACATATTTTGGTTATGTTATTCGTTTAGGTTGAGTTCTTTATTTATTTTTTTAGGATTCTATCATAGTTAATTTACCTGTTGCATATATATTAGGTTGTCACGTATTGGTATATTGAGTTGTCATGCATTAGTTGAGTTGTAGCCTGCAATTTAAATTAGGGTTTTTCATGAGAATGAAGAGTTGATAACATATTTTAATGGATCATGGGAGCATGGTCTATGGATAAAGTTGAAGTTTGTGGCTACTAATTATTAAAAAGAATGCACTTTTTGGTTTACCTTAAAATAAGTAACTTATAACTTAAATTGATAAGTATCATATAACTGATAAGTAAATCAGAATTTATAAGTTAATAGAGTATTTGGTAAATCAGAAATTATAAGTCAATAGAGTGTTTGGTAAATCAGAACTTATAAGTTAACTTTTTTAAATATTTTCAAAATATTTGTTTTTTAATATATATATAAGTGGATATCAATGGATAGATCTCGATGAGTAGAGAAATTTGATATGTACATATCAATTTTCTAATGAACGAATTAAAAGATATATGATTTTGAAGATTTGAAGGATATTATATATTATGTGTATCGAGAAATAAGAATAAGTTGAAAGTTGAATGTTAGGATTTCTTAACATTCAACTTATCCCATATAAGTTTAATAAATGGAATTTCTCTTATTTTGGCAAATAGACTAAGAAAATGGGGAACGGGCTTTCTGTTAGACAATATGTGAAAATAGTACAAAATAGTATATCGTGCGTGTGTGAATAACAGAATAATAAAAACGAATAAAAGAGGAGACAAGAACGTAAAACCCGAGTCCAGTGCGTGACTGTCTCCTTAAAGCGTATTTGCCCTCACCGTATGTGCGAGCGAAACGCCTCCCAGGATAAAACGGATTGCAGTGAGGCTATAATAGCGTCACTCTCAGCGAGCTTGAAACGAGCAAGAATATCACCGAAGGAAGAAGAGGCTGTGTAGAGGATGTGTTTTTCGAATGAATAATCCTAGACCCTAAGGGGGGTATTTATAGGATAGACAAGACTTGTTCGCTACACAACTGCCTAACTTAATTAAACGCGTTAATTAAGATAAGACTGTAACGAAAATATCATGATAAAACTTGTGCGCTACTCAATTACCCCAATTAAAAAGTCGGTGGTAATTTTCCTTTATTAATTAACCGCGTTAATTAATTAAGGTAAGGCGGTGGCAAAAAATTCGTTATAAAAACGGAATTGATTTTACCACAATTAATTCCAAATTCGAATTAATTTAGTCAAATCTTTAAGCCCAAACCCACTGGAAATAATAATTAGCAAAACTAGTCCGGGATTATTCGGCCCAATTTTCTGCTACATTCGTGTCCGCAGGCCGCACACGCGGAAAGCCCAAAGGCTTGCGAAGCCTCGAAATCCCACAATTTGCACACCCCCCTGCGCGCCCGCGTAGGAGATGGTGCAACACTTAACCAACACAAGTGAACACTCCTCTTGTGTTGTACTATATAAAGCAAAGGAAACTCCTTTTCCTTTGCTATGTGGGACTTCAAACTTAACAACAAAATTTCCACTCTTAAGGGACCAACTTTGAGTAATCATAACTCATCCATCCCTTAGTCGTTTTGAGTGTTTAAATATGCATTGGAAAGCTCTCGCGGAGGAGAACACTCTCCAAGCATGACTTGTTGCAAACACGCACACAAGGCACACTCAAATCGTAGCTCAAAATGACTCGACAATGTGGGTCTAAAACCCACATTTTCTAACAATCCCCCACATGGATGAGATTGATATCGTAGTAGCACACACCAGACAGACAGACACGGAATTTGATGTGGTGATAATTCTTCGATCAGATATAGCATACGATAGGTAGAGGTTTGCTCCTTGAACCTTCGATTGAGTAAGCATACCGACCTTACTGGTAGACAGTGGAGGTTTGCTCTTTGAACTGTTCGACCGTTTGTGTAAGCGATGATATACTTATCACTATATCCTTTCTGACTCGTTCAGCTCTCATGATTATGTCCATTTTGGCCATGGAACATCGTCCTGGTTCTGCAGGAGTTTCTAAAGAGTTGTGCCTCGCAACTCTCCTTTGAAGCGGCCCCACTTCTCTCCCACATAGGTGATCTTTATACTTATAGAGTAACCCGCGTTTACTCAACTGAATTCCATGCGTTCTAACCTTGAACTCCATGTATTCACCGAAAGATCATTAAAAGCTCGAAAGCTTACCCTCGTACCTTACGGGTCTCACTGTTTCTCATCATAGGAACAGGCCAGGGGTTACCCCCACAGTGATTTGGTCATCATGATTTAGTTGGCCCATTGAACCAAGTTCTTGGGACCTCCAGTCAGCAATGGTTGGGTGTCCACCATGACGCCGTTAAGCAATAGGCTTAAGGCCCATTCCTCTCGATGATTTGTCAACCAGTTCTCTTGATAACCATTTGGTTAGCGGATCCGCAATATTATCCTTTGACGGTATAAAGTCAATAGTGATAATTCCGGTTGACATTAACTGTCTAATGGAACTATGTCGTCGTCGTATATGACGGGACTTTCCATTATACATTGTGCTCTGTGCTCTGCCAATAGCAGACTGACTATCACAATGCAGTCCTATTGCAGTCACAGGCTTTTGCCATCTTGGAACATCCTCCAAAAATTGGCGTAAATATTCTGCCTCTTGTGCGCATTTATCTAATGCCACAAACTCAGCTTCCATTGTGGACTGAGTTATAACCGTTTGTTTAGAGGATTTCCATGACACTGCTGCTCCAGCTAGTGTAAACACATAACCACTCGTAGACTTTAGTGCCTTCTTGCTAGATATCCAGTTTGCGTCAGTATAGCCTTCTAGTACTGCTGGATAACTACCATAATGCAAACCATAGTCTCGAGTTCCCCTCAAGTACTTTAGTACTCGTATGATCGCTTTCCAGTGATCAGCTCCCGGATTACTCGTAAATCTACTCAACTTGCTAATTGAATATGCAATGTCTGGTCTTGTACAACTCATAAGGTACATCAGACTTCCAATTATCCGTGAATATTCCAACTGCGAGACTCCTACACCTTTATTCTTGGATAGATGTAAAGTCAAATCCACAAGTGTTCTCGCTGTCTCAACATCATCCTTGAGAAATTTCTCAAGGATCTTGTCAACATAATGTGGTTGACTTAAGGCAAGACCCTCCGAGGTTCTAGAAATTTGAATTCCCAGAATTACATTTGTTAGACCCATGTCTTTCATGTCAAATCTTGCCTTTAACATGTCCTTAGTAGATTTGATCACCTTATCATTGCTACCGGCAATAAGTAGATCATCTACGTACAAAGTCATCATAACATATCCGTTTTCGTTATCCTTGTAGTAGGCGCAACTATCACATTCATTGATCTTGAAACCACTGGCTAACACAACCTCATCAAATTTCTCATGCCATTTCATAGGCGCTTGCTTCAAGCCATACAGTGATTTCACCAATCTACAAACTTTTCTTTCTTGTCCAGGGACAACAAACCCGTCAGGTTGTTCCATATAGATTTCCTCATCTATATCCCCATTTAGAAAAGCTGTCTTCACATCCATTTGATGTACAGTCAACTTTCGCATTGCAGCGATAGCAAACATCATCCTTATAGATGTTATTCTCGATACTGGAGAATATGTATCAAAGTAATCAAGACCATGTTGCTGCTTGTATCCTTTGATTACAAGTCTGGCCTTGTACTTATCGATGGTCCCATCAGGTTTCAACTTCTTTTTGAAAACCCACTTGCTACCTAGTGTTTTACTACCGGCTGGTAAGTCCACTAACTCCCAAGTATGATTCTGTAAGATAGAATCTACTTCACTTTTGATGGCCTCTTTCCACATAGGTCCATCAGGTGATGTTACCGCTTCCCTATAGGTTTTCGGATCACCTTCTTCGAGCAAATAAGTCAGAAACTCTGACCCATAGGATTTCTCCTTCCTTTGTCTTTTGCTCCTTCTCACTACCCCCACATTTTCATCTTCACTTTCATCATTCTCATTGTCGTCTACTATAGACTCATGAGGTCGTTTAGACGTCGTAGGGTGTTCGACTCCAGGATTACAAGGAAATACATTCTCAAAGAATAACGCATTCCTTGACTCCATAATCGTATTCTTTTAAATCTCAGGAATTTTCGATTCATATACAAGAAACCGATATGCAGTACTATGTCGTGGATATCCGATGAAGATACAATCCACAATCTTTGGACCAATCTTCACCTTCTTAGGTGCAGGGATCAGTACCTTTGCAAGGCACCCCCACACTTTCAGATTTTGGTAACTTGGTTTCTTTTCCTTCCACATCTCATAAGGACTTTCATCCTTATTCTTGCGAATCATCATATTTAAAATATGAGTTGCACTTAAGATGGCTTCCCCCCACATCGACTGCGGAAGTCCAGAGCTTAACAACATCGCATTCATCATCTCCTTGAGAGTGCGATTCTTCCTCTCAGCCACTCCATTAGACTGAGGGGAATATGGTGCAGTGACCTTATGGATTATACCATGTTGTGAACAGAATTCCCCAAAAGGTTCAACATATTCACCTCCACGATCACTTCGTATCGTTTTGATTTTCTCATTTTGTTGTGTCTCAACTTCTTCCTTATAGATTTTAAATTTATCTATAGCTTCGTCTTTGCTTTTAAGCAAATATACATAACAGTATTTTGTACAATCATCTATGAATGTAATAAAATACTTGTTTCCTCCTCTAGTTGGAGCAAATTTTAAATCACATATGTCGCTATGTATTAGGTCTAGCATCTTGGTGTTTCTTTGCACATGTTTAAACGATGCTCTTGTTAATTTTGCCTCAACACAAGTTTCACACTTATGTTTTGAATCAATATTCAATTTTGGTATGTAATCTTTTGCACTTAAACGTCGTAAAGTGTCAAAATTAACATGTCCTAATCTAGCATGCCATAAATTAGGAGACTCAAGCAAGTAAGCAGAAGAATTCTTTATTTCATTATTGTCCTTAACGGACATCACATTGAGCTTAAAAAGCCCATCGGTTACATAACCCTTGCCTACAAACATACCATTCTTAGACAAAATAACTTTATCTGACTCTATTACAATACGAAAGCCATGCTTATTCAACAAGGAACCAGACACAAGGTTCTTGTGAATATCAGGCACATAAAGTACATTCTTCAAAGTCATAACCTTCCCAGAAGTCATCTTCAGAATCACCGTGCCTTCCCCTTCAATGGTAGAAGTTGCTGAATTCCCCATGTAAAGCTTCTCACCAGCATCAGAAGCTTTGAGGCTAGAGAAAACCGCCTTGTCCGAACAAACATGCCTTGTAGCTCCCGTATCAATCCACCATTCCCTCGGATTAAAGCCAACTAGGTTCACCTCAGAGACCGTAGCACAGAGGTCTATGTCACCCATCTCCTTAGAGATATCATCGACCATGTTTGCTTCCTTCTTCTTGTTGGGCTTCTTAGGCTTCCTACACTCAGAAGACCTATGACCCACTTTGTCGCAGTTAAAGCACTTCCCTTGAAACTTCGTCTTTGAAATTCCTCCCTTAGGTGCCAACTTTGCCCCTTTACCAGAATTGTTCTTCTTGGGCTTATGTTCCACCATGTTTGCCTTTTCAGTGGCAACATTCATCTTCTTCTCGGATCCCCTGTTGTCTTCTTCAATACGAAGTTTAACGATCAGATCCTCCATAGTCATCTCCTTTCGCTTATGCTTAAGGTAATTCTTGAAATCTTTCCATCCAGGTGGCAGCTTCTCAATCACAGCAGCAACTTGGAAAGACTCACTTATGATCATCCCTTCAGCATGAATATCATGGATGATCACTTGCAGTTCTTGCACCTGACTGACCACAGTCTTAGAATCCGCCATCTTATAATCAAGAAAGCGGCCAACAATCCACTTCTTAGCCCCAGCATCCTCGGTTTTGTACTAATGGTCAAGTGACTCCCATAAGACCTTAGATGTTGGCTTTGTACTGTACACGTTATATAACGAGTCAGCCAAACCATTTAGCACGTAATTCCGACAAATATAATCGGCGTGCTTCCAAGCATCAACAGCATAAACTGCTTGCGTGTTACTCTCAGCAGTGAGCAACGGTGGATCCTCCCTGAGGTAGCGATCCATATTCAACGTGGTCAGATAGAACAGCATCTTTTGCTGCCAGCGTTTGAAGTTCGTACCATTGAACTTCTCAGGTTTCTCAGCATGTGCAGCAGGCACTGTAGAACCGTAGGCACAACAGGTGCAACATGTGTGGTAGCCACTCCAGATGGTGGTACTACCGTCGATCCAACCGGAACACTAAACTGTCCAATGACAGTATGTCCCACAGGCACATGTCCCGAAGGCACATGTCCAACCGGCGTTGCACCCACATCAGATGTTATAATCTGTGCAATAGGGTTTAACGGCGGCTGGTGATCCCCATCAGATGTTACAATCTGTGCGTTGGGATCAACCACCTTGTTCGTGTTGTTCATAGTTTGATTCTCCATTGATTCTGTCACTCAAACAAACAATTAAATACGTAAGTACAGATCACAGATATAAAAAAAATAAAATAAAATAAAAATACGCTTTAAGATTGTTAGACAATCTGTGAAAATAGTACAAAATAGTATATCGTGCGTGTGTGAATAACAGAATAATAAAAACGAATAAAAGAGGAGACAAGAACGTAAAAACCCGAGTCCAGTGCGTGACTGTCTCCTTAAAGCGTATTTGCCCTCACCGTATGTGCGAGCGAAACGCCTCCCAGGATAAAACGGATTGCAGTGAGGCTATAATAGCGTCACTCTCAGCGAGCTTGAAACGAGCAAGAATATCACCGAAGGAAGAAGAGGATGTGTTTTTCGAATGAATAATCCTAGACCCTAAGGGGGGTATTTATAGGATAGACAAGACTTGTTCGCTACACAACTACCTAACTTAATTAAACGCGTTAATTAAGATAAGACTGTAACGAAAAGATAATGATAAAACTTGTGCGCTACTCAATTACCCCAATTAAAAAGTCGGTGGTAATTTTCCTTTATTAATTAACCGCGTTAATTAATTAAGGTAAGGCAGTGGCAAAAAATTCGTTATAAAAACAGAATTGATTTTACCACAATTAATTCCAAATTCGAATTAATTTAGTCAAATCTTTAAGGCCAAACCCAGTGGAAATAATAATTAGCAAAACTAGTCCGGGATTATTCGGCCCAATTTTCTGCTACATTCGTGTCCGCAGGTCGCACACGCAGAAAGCCCAAAGGCTTGCGAAGCCTCGAAATCCCACAATTTGCACCCCCCCTGCGCGCCCGCGTAGGAGATGGTGCAACACTTAACCAACACAAGTGAACACTCCTCTTGTGTTGTACTATATAAAGCAAAGGAAACTCCTTTTCCTTTGCTATGTGGGACTTCAAACTTAACAACAAAATTTCTACTCTTAAGGGACCAACTTTGAGTAATCATAACTCATCCATCCCTTAGTCGTTTTGAGTGTTTAAATATGCATTGGAAAGCTCTCGCGGAGGAGAACACTCTCCAAGCATGACTTGTTGCAAACACGCACACAAGGCACACTCAAATCGGAGCTTAAAATGACTCGACAATGTGGGTCTAAAACCCACATTTTCTAACACTTTCATCATATAAGCCGACTTATATGATTATATGATGAGCCAAACACCCACTAAACATCCTTGGCCCAGATATTTCATTACTCGCGTTTTACATACTTGATGTTGCAACTTGCAACTTATAATTGTACGCAGGAATTCTTTAAATCAATTTATTTATACCATTATTTCTTAATTTATACTTATTTATATTTGTCTATTTGTACTATACTAATATTTTTGTTTGATTGTGCTTTTGATACAATATTGTATAACAAGCATTAAATTCTAAAGCGCATTACAATTATTAAGATGTGATACTAAAGAATAAAGAATATGTTATTATATAAATTAAGGGTTTGAATTTCGTTAATAACATGTTATAATTAAATATTTACACATGATTCAAATAGTATCCGGTATATTATATTATATTATATTATATATAGTATTATATTATTTCTAGTAATTTATTTTTCTACTAATAAAAAATTATATATTAAAATATAATTAAAATAGTATTAAAAAATTTGCACGGGTTTTAAGTTATTATTATTAGTATATAATAAGAATATGGAGAATATTTGGTTGGCGGTGCTACCGTGAAAATAATAAGGACTGTTGGATTGAAGACAAATTTAACGGTCAAGATTATGTCATATTTATAAAATTTATAACCTAATTAAATTTATAAAGTTAAACAGAGGATGTACAAAGTGAGTGCATAACGGACACATTATAAGAAGCTGAGAAGGAAAACGAGACATGATTTGCATACACAAGAATTCTATCGCAACAATAAATTTATTTTATCAACCTTACAATTTACCCATTAAACACAATGAATTTGGAAAGGAATATGTAGAGAGATGGAGAATAAAACTTATCTGAAAAACTTCAAGTTAATTTATTCTAAAATAATTATATACAATATCCAGTAGAAAGTTACTTTTTTTGAAATAAAGATAGAAGAGTAAAATTATTATTCCGAAAAAAAAATGTATTTATATATTTTTTTGTAACAATAAATGTTTATGGGAAATTTAACATTCATTATGTTGTAAAAATAAATTACTTATTTCAGAAAAAAGTACATATTTACGTATTTTGTTCTAAAATAAGTAATTTATGTCTGAAATATAAGGTAAGCCAAATGGGGCATAAACCAAAAACAAAAAAAAAAATCCAAGTTAACTTAATCTTAAATAATTACATACAATATCCTATATAAAAATTATTTTTTTGAAATAAAGTCAAAGAGTGAAATTAATATTCTACATTAATATTCTACATTAAAGTTTATATAATGTTTATAAAGTTTTTATGTTGTTAGTATTCTACATTAGAATCATATTTTATGTTTTTAATTTTTTTTATAATTTATTGATGAAATTCTATGAGGAAATCATTGGTTCTCTGTGAGATTTTATATAGGAGGTTATCTCCGAAATAATGACCTATTTTTTTATATATTAAACAAAAAAAATAATGACCTATTTTTTTATATATTAAACAAAAATTAGAACAACAGCAGCAAGAATATTAGTTTTTTTAAAGAAAATTGAAACACAAAAAATTATCAAATATAAAAATATATATATAAAAAGTGGGTGAAATCCCCAAATACCCACATTTTCAAACTAGCTAACCAAAATACCTATGAGCTTTCGCCCAAAATATCCACCATATACGCAAGTCCAACATGCGTAGTGGGTTAAATGTCAAATTGATCACTGAAGTGGAGGCCATATATCACTTTACTCACTGATTTCAACGGGATCTCATTTGAATCATTTAAGTCATAATAAATATCAAACATATACATTTAAATATGTGAACGAGAATTAAAATAATTTTTTGTTAAGTTCAATACATTTTTCTTCAATGTCACCATAACCAAATGAAAAGTCATGGTTCTAATATTTTAGATAATATATTTAATTTTTTTAAAATTTATTTACTATTTATATTTAATTTTCTAATTATTTTCTTTGATTTAATTAAAAATAAATAGTAAATAGATTTTAAAAATTTTAAATATATTATCTAAAATATTAGAACCCGTGACTTCTCATTTGGTTAAGGTGGTATTGAAGAAAAATGTATAGAACTTAACAAAAAATTATTTTAATTCTCGATCACATATATAGGTATCTGTTTGATATTTATTATGACTTAAGTGATTCAAATGAGACCCCGTTGAAATCAGTGAGTAAAGTGATATATGGCCACCACTTCAATGACCAATTTGATATTTAACCCCATGCGTAGTCTTCCTTTTTTTTTAAGAATCAAGCCACGCAAAGCTAACATGCGTATTTCTTTTCTTTTTTTCTTTTTTAAAAATTGAGCACGCATTTATGCTACGTGTAGTCTCCCAATAGCATGTGGAGTTTGTGTATTCTTTATTATTTTTTTTAATTATGCAATAGGCTACGCATGGTTGCGCATGCAGATTTGAGTTTTGTTTTTTTTTTTTTTTACTTTAAAAGCTATACGCATGTATTATTTGCGTGATTCATTATTTTTTATAAAAAATATAAATATATACGCATGTGCCACTTGCGTGGCCTTCATAAAAAATAGGGTGTTTATATGCGCATGTTGTACATGCGTATTCGACAGGTATTTTTGGCGGAGCTTTCCGTCTATAGGTATTTTGGGCAGTGAGTTCTCAAAAATGGTATAATTTGATCCTTTTTTCTATAAAAAATCGTGCTACGGGTTCTAAAGTATCCGTGCATTGCACGGAATTCAAGCCAAATCAAATTATACTATTACTCACACATAATCGATCCGTTTTCACCTCAATTTCTTATACAGAAATAATTATTTTTTATGTGCTAGTCACGAGTCACATGGGCTTTGCGGCTTCTGTCCTCCTTGGACGTAATTGGACCAAAATCTGACTTTACTTGGCTGTTGGGTTTACATGTAACTTTGCATTTTTACCAAAATCTTTTGCCTGCAAAGAAAAATGACAGAGATAGAACTTTTTTCTTAAATGCCGATGTATCTTTGGTAAATTTTTAATTATATTTTTTTATTTCATTTATTTTGATCTCATTTGATTTTGTTAAATAAATTCATCAAATTTTGATCTTAAATTATAATTTAACTTCTCACAAATTTTCAAATTTAAAATTAAATTTTATAATACGATAAGTGTACTTTATGATAATAATTTTAAAAAAAATTATAATTATCATATAATATAAGTAATTTTTGATATAAAATTGATGAATTTATCAAAATTTGACCAAAATGATAAAATAAATGAAATAAAGTAAGTAAAACAAGATCTCGAATGCATTTATGTGCATTCATAAATGAAAAAATATCGTGTATATTGTATAATATTATTTGATAAAAATTTTGTAATTCCACTTATCTAGGTTCTTCGTCTTCATATTCTCAAGAGCCGCGTCCTTTGTTTGTCTCAAGTTAGTCGTCGAGGGGCTTCCGACGGTTTTTTCGGTGGAAAGTCCCAATCACTTAATTTTTTTTTATTTTCTTTGATTTCCTTTCAGTAAAATTCAATTTTTGGGTGTTTGTGTGTCTCTCCCTTTGGAGTGTGTCTCTCCTTTTAGGGATGGCAACGGGTCGGGTCGGGTCGGGTTTTTCAATATCCAGATCCAGACCCGATTTTTTTGATAGGATCCGGACCCAAAAAATACCCGAAACCTAAGACCCGGATCCAACGGATTTCGGATCGGATTGGATTTTACCCGAAACCCGAATGTTTGAATTTTACCCGAGATCCGAGACCCGAACCCGAACCCGAATTACTAAAATATTATAATTAAAAGAAAAATTAATTATTTAACTATTAATTGTAAATATTAATAATAAAATGATATAAAAAACAATAATTAGATTAAGTGCATGCAAATATTAATAATGAAATGATACAATAATTAGTGAAATGTATGTAAATTATGTAATATGTATCATGGTTATAAAATTAAGTAAGATATTAATATATTGAATAATTCATTATATATATATATATATACATATATATATATATATACATATATATATATATATATATATATATATGTATATATATATCGGGTTTTTAATCGGGTTTCGGGTTTGGATCGGATTTCGGGTTTTGGGTCGGGTATCAGATCGGGACACCTAAGATCCAAATCCAGATCCAAACTCTTTCGGGTCCAAAAATAAGATCCAAATCCAAATCCAAAAAATCAGGTTTGGGTAGACCCAAACGGATCGGATCGGATCAGGTATCCATCGGGTCGGGTATTTCTGCCATCCCTACTCCTTTTGGAGTGTTTTGATATGTCTTTGTCTTATGTTTGTTTTCGTTCGATGGTGGATCTGTTGAAAATGATTTTACGGATGTTTATGGGGATTTGGAAAGCCCGCATCAAAGCTGGTACGGTGGTGATTATTGCAAGAGCTCACCTGTCACAACCCAAGATTGTTCATCCTTTGAGGGTTCTCACTTTCGGCATGTCTATAGCTGGTATCCGGCATGTAGATAGCTAGGGTGTCGTTTCTCTAACATCAATTTATGCAATTGGGGCTTCTGAATGCTGGGCTAACAATGGTTTTTATGTGATAAGGTCAATTGTGATGTTGCTGTTTTCAGGGATGTCGGCGCAGTTTGAATCGTTCGGGATGTCTTCATTTTTTTAGCTTTAAGAACTTTTCGGTTCAATGTATTAAACGATCAGGAAACAAATCACCTAATTATTTTTAAAATGTTATTTGTTTTCTCAACCTGGTTGTATCGGCAGTCGGGGGTTTGTCTCGGCTGTAATATATTCTATTAAATGAAACTTGCTTTATTTTTGTGGCAAAAAAAAATTGTAATTCCTAACACAATAATTACATATGCAAAAGCTGGCCCGGCCCCGGCCCCGGCCCCGGCTCTGGCCCTGGCCCTGCTTTTATTCTATAACACTATCTTTATCAATTTATTCAGTTCTACCATCTACGAGTCTATAACAATGGTTTTTATGTGATAAGGTCAATTGTGATGTTGCTGTTTTCAGGGATGTCGGCGCAGTTTGAATCGTTCGGGATGCCTTCATTTTTTTTAGCTTTAAGAACTTTTCGGTTCAATGTATTAAACGATCAGGAAACAAATCACCTAATTGTTTTTAAAATGTTATTTGTTTTCTCAACCTGGTTGTATCGGCAGTCGGGGGTTTGTCTCGGCTATAATATATTCTATTGAATGAAACTTGCTTTATTTTTGTGGCAAAAAAAAATTGTAATTCCTAACACAATAATTACATATGCAAAAGCTGGCCCAGCCCCGGCCCTGCTTTTATTCTATAACACTATCTTTATCAATTTATTCAGTTCTACCATCTACGAGTCTATGTACGGTCTAAGAGCATCTTCGAGAAATTCCTATATTAACTTTTGAAAATAATGTAAATAAATAGTTCTTAACAAGTTATTACATTGGTTTATGTGTTAAACTCCAACAATCCTGTTTATATTAGTTTTTTACTTATAAAATATTTATAAATCAATCCCATTATAACTAAAAGCTGTGCAAGAATTGATGAACATGAATAATTTATTATTAAAATATAAGTTAAGAGCTACTAGTGACTCTTAGAGCATCTCCAATAGGGGTTGCCAAGAGGTTGCTAAGTCCTATGTGGCAAGGCACCTTTGGTTGCCCACTTATTGGAGTATCAATGTTTCCAACCAAAGTTGCCCAAAGTTGGCAACTTCCAAATTTAGTTAAAACACATACAACTCTCCAAAAATGTATTTAACTTTAACTTTTTTTATATCTCCCATATTTTTTAATGTAATTATAAGATAATATAAAATTTATGTATGAGACCACATTGACAACTTTTAAAGTTGCCAATTATTGGAGTAAATTTGTAACAAAAATTGCCAACAATGAGATGGAGGAGAGAAGAAATAAAAAAGTAATATATGTGATGATGTGGTAGAAGTTGGCAACTATGTTGGCAACTTCTATTGGAGATGCTCTTAGAAGTGATGAGAGAGAAGAGGCTCTTAGTGTTTTTAAGAGCCACTAAGAATCCCTTAGAGCAATATTTCCATTCCATTTCTTTATTTTTTGAGTTAAGAGCCCAAGTAGAGAGTCTTTTGGAAATGCTCTAACCACACCTTTAAGAAAAATGATTTATAGATCAACTGTTCATATAACCCCTCCTTTTTTTTTTTTTTTTTTTGTCAGGCATATAACTCCTCCTTTGTTTGCGCATGTACCAGCAAACAACGTATACGAACATGTTCAGAGAATAATATTTACACATATTTAGGAAATGATTCATATATATAAAGTGGCTTTTACGTGGAACACTCAGGGCAACCTGCTTTCACGGTTTGATAAAAAATGTAAATTACATACACATTGTTTCACGAAAAAATCAAAGGCCACAAGAAAATAGAGAAATTGACACTTTGCACCCAATATGTTTGTCACTTTTGTTAAAATGGTCCTATACTTTAAATTGTGGCACTTTGCATCCCTGATCTTATAATTTCGCTTCAATTTGTACTTTTTCCGTTAATAATTATTAACTTCGTTAATTTTGAATTTTTTTTAAAACATTTGGTAGGGGTATTTTCAGTATTTAGAATATTATTTTTCAAAAAAAATGAAAAAAAATCAGAAAATTATATTTGTTTTATAAAAAATATTTTCTGTGTTTAAAAATATATATGGTTTATTAAAATTCAAAAACAAAAAATATTTGTTGTTGAAGTCACATGTTTTCTGTTTTTAAAATTTAAAATATAATTTATATAACTATATAAAAACCATATATTTTTTCTGAATATTTAAATATAATTTTCTAATTTTTTTAGAAAATATTCAGAAAATATAATTTCTAAATACCGAAAATTATTTTCTATTTTTGAATTTTAAAAAAAACCATATATAATTTCTAAATACCGAAAAACATAATTCATTTTTGAATTTTTTTTCAAAAAGAATTATATAATTTTTCCGCAAAAATATTTTTTTTAAGCAATATATTTTTTAAAAACCGAAAAATATTTCTTTTAAAACAAATAATTTTCTGATTTTTTTTTCATTTTTTCTGAAAAACAATTTTCTAAATACCGAAAATACACCTGTCAATTTTTGAAAAAAATTCAAACTTAACGGAGTTAATAATTATTAACGGAAAAAGTGCAAATCGAAGCGAAATTATAAGATCAGGGATGCAAAGTGCCACAATTTAAAGTATAGGACCATTTTGACAAAAGTGACAAACATAATTGGTGCAAAGTGTCAATTTCTCCGAGAAAATATCATGTTTCCTCGTACAAGGAGTAATTGTTCCATGTCGTTTCTGTTCATTACATAAGATAAATTATTAATTTACATCTAATCTATAAAACCAAATATAGTCATGAGTGATCTTGTTGTATTCGTATTTGTTAGTACTTTAATACAGTGAAGTTTTTATATTTAATACTAATACGAAATTAAAGATATTAATGATTGATATGGGCTAAAAGTAAGCCATAAAGACACATTTAATGTGACATTAATTAGACCCAGTATGGTCCAAATGTGGGGCCCATTTATGGGGCCCAAAAGCCTTAATTAAATATTAATTTCGTAATTAATATTAAGGGAGAAAAACAGCTCATCAATAGGAGTCAGATAAGGATACAATATCATGATGAGTAGCCACCAAGGCACACAGTCATACAAGGAAACAAACTCCTACAAGGAAGAAGTCTAGAACCTTTCTCAAGGCGGTGGCTTGCCCACCAAGTCCCCGATGGGTTCGCACTTGAGTATGCCTTGAAGTTGGACTTCCAAACAGCCTACAGCGAGGCAGAGTATGAAGTTCTAATAGCCGGCCTTGGATTGACAATGGCCCTGAGGGTCAAGAACCATAAAGTCTGTGGAGACTCAAAGCTGGTAGTCTCACAAGTCAATGGAGAGTTTGAGGCTAGAGAAAAGAATATGGCCAAGTACTTGAGGATTGTGAAAGTTGCGATAGCCTAGTTGGATGAGTGCCGCGTTGAGTATCTCCCAAGGGAGGAAAATAAAAAGGCCGATGCCTTCTCTCAGTATGCTTCTTCAAAGGTCGAGACCCATTCTGAATGCGTCTACTTCCAAGTTCTGATATCCCCTACAATTAATTCAAACTTATTTCTCTTGTCGGAATAGGAGGATGCTGGATAGATACTATCAAAGCACACCTTGAGAATGGCTGGTTGCCAAACGATGCCACGGAGGCACAGAAGCTAGCTGTAAGGAGCTAAAAGCTCAAAGAGGCCACGTTCCATCCAAATGAAGGCCCTTATTTCGATCATAGCCCCGAGGGCATCACCAAGAACTAAAATTTTGGCTTGATTCTTGATATTCATCAAGGTACGCAGGCATCTTGTGAAGGCAGATTCAGCCACGAACACGAGAGCAGCCATTAAAGCTCGAAGCTCACCAGCCCCTTAGCATTAAATACACACAAATCCTAGCCGCAATTCAATAACCTAAGTTTTATTCCACAACATTTGGCGCCGTCTGTGGGACGACAACATCAACCATGATGAACACACGAAGAACACCGGTGACTATACACACCACCACTAGCACTTCTGTTTGTTCTATACCTGTGACTACGGAACAAGGGTCTGTACCCCTTAAACAAATATCCAGATTTCGGGTTCTTAACCCCAAGGACGAATCTCCAAAATTACGGAAACACATGTCGAGGGATCGCAGCCCATAGGGATGAATCCCTTTCAAATGGTTGTTGCCCTTCTGGGATACGGCCTACCCCCATGTAGCACAGACCTCCACCACTGTGATTCTCGCAAGAACGAATATAGCCTACGGGCTACCTATCTACCCCTCAAACGCATGAGGCATGGGAGGAAGTGGTCATGCGTATTGAGTGCACAACCCATATAAACCCCGATCCATCACAGGCCTAGGCCTGTCTATGAAGGAGGGTATGAAGATTATTATGAACCCTATACCGAGGATTCATCATCTAAGGATGATCGAGATCGAGCCCCGAGGAAGAGGCGTGCAGACAAGGAACCCACTGTTGGGCGTATCCGAGAAACTTCGGGCAGAGTGCCAAGAATGACATAAGATAAGGTTATGGCTCATAAAGCCGAGATCCAAAAGTTGAAACAAGACTTGGAGAAGGAACAACACAAGTAAAATTGCCCTCCTACGTTAAGAATAGGAGAGATTCCCTTTGTCAATTTGGAGAGGCCTTCAAAGATGCATAGAAGGACTGGGTCCCAAGGACAGAGATCCCAATGGCTAAGTCCAATGATTCAATTCAACCAGGAGATCGGAATGATCCTGCCCCTCCTTTTATTGAGAAAGTGAAGAATGCCCACACCTATCATTGTTCAAGAACTGAACCCTCTTGGAATGAGGATTTAAACGAGACTCCAAGGAGTTGAGAAAGAAAGATTCTAAAGGCACGGATCCCAATCCTAGGCATGATTTTGCCCTTAATCGCTAAGAGACTAGCATAATCTCTACCACGGTATATTCATGACTAACGACTCCCCTAGAGACGCGTCTCCAAGGGGTGATCCATCAAGGGGTGACCCAAAATCCACGAATTCAAAGAGCGAATCCCCAATTGCATATGTGGTCTCACCTCTGGCTAATGAAACACAAGGAGCACAGATTGCCACCACCGTCATGCTAATCCCAGTAACTCAAAACCCCGTTTATGGGTTGTCACTGTTCCCAATTGCTGATGGAACCATCGATCTACTCATGAGAAGTATGTGCCTCAATAAGGCTTGGTCCTCTTGTTGGAGGAAACCAAAGTTTATCCGGATCATACACCAAAGATGACTTCTCGTCTGAAGAAGATAAAGAAGAGGACGTTCGTTCTAGTAAGAGAGTAGCAGAGGCAAGGACGCCCACAGACAAAGGAGAGAATCCCTGTGGTGAATTTGGATGAAACCCCGAGAAGGGATAGAAGGACAGAGGTCCCTCTAACTGAAGTACTAAGGATGGCTACCCCTAGGCCAAGGGCTGCAGACCTGGTGTTGCTCGGAAAACCCAATAAATCCTATACCCCTGTTTACTGAGAAGGTGATGAGAGCTCATATCTCAAGAAAGTTTAAGATGCCTACCATTAAGGCTTATGATGGAATGGGTGATCCCGCTAATCACGTGAGAACTTTTTCAAATGCACTTCTTCTGCAATCATTAAGTGATGCTCTTAAGTGTAGGGCTTTTCTCCAAACCTTATCCGGGATGGCTCAGCGTTAGTACAGCTGTCTTCCCCCAAACTCTATCTGCTCTTTTGAGGAGCTAAGCGATGCTTTCATCAGCCAGTTCATTAGTGAGGGAATCCACGAGAAACGTTCTGCTTCTCTTATGAACGTAGTGCAAGGGAAGAATGAAAACTTGAGGGATTAAATCAATAGATTCACCAATGAGACATTGGGTACCTCTGATCAAGAGAACAAGATAGCCATGGTGGCCTTACAGCATAGAACGACCAACGTCTATTTTAAGATGTCGTTAGCCAAGCATCCCCAGAGGACATGGCTGAGCTCCAACCAAGAGCAAGCAAGTATATTAAGGTTGAAGACGGCATGAGGAAAGATACTTCTGTTACTAGCAATTGGAATAACGACAACTCTAAGAAGAGAAGGGCAGAGCAAGAGTATGATGCTAGGGACAAGTATCCCCGAACTAACGAAGACTCTGACTCTCCCCCTACGAACAACCAAGGACCCAGGTTCACTGAGTATGCAAGGCCTAGAACACCAATGAAGGAGTCATGATTTTTTCAGAACCTATATTGTTGATGATTCATCATCCACTAATGAAAATAACAATCTCAGATGGAGAACCAGGCAAGGAGCTCGAAGGAGGGTCAGGGCCTTCTCAGCCCCGTAGATCCAAAGGATTGGCTCCCAAGACTCCAGGAGGGAGGATACTCGCTCATGAAGCGCATATCCAAAAATTGAAGAAAAACTTGGAGATATAACAGGATAGGCAACCCCCAAGGGCTAGGATCCCCTATTTTATTAACGCGAGTGATACCCCTAGGAGGAGAAGGGTCGATTCACATAGGGTTGATCCCGATGGCTCGATGCCTCTAAGTGATCGTGACGATCCAACCTTGTCCTTCACTAACGAGATAATGAATGCTCATATCTCATGGAAATTCAAGACACCCACTACCAAGGTGTGTGATGGGGAGGAGATCCTACTAGTCATGTGAGGACATCCTCCAATGCACTAATAATTTTAACGTATGATTGACGCAATCAAGTATAGGGCATTCCCTCAAACCCTGGGGGGCATGACACAACGATGGTATATTCGGTTGCCCCCGAACTCAATCAGCTCCTTTAAAGGACTAAGAAGGGCATTTACGCCCCGTTCGTTGATGGAAAGTTCATGATAAATGTTTTACATCCCCATGGATGTGGAACAAGGAAAGAATGAATCCTTGAGGGATTACATGAAGCGAATCACCAAGGAAGCCTTGAAGGTCTCGAACCTGGATGATAGAGTAGCCATCAAGGTAAAGGAAAGTGTAAGGGAAGCCTCAACTCCTGCTGGAGGCAATGGAGGTAATAACAAGAAGCGAAGGTGGTCACGAGTAGAATTTTAAGGATAGGTATCCTCGAATAAGTAAAAACTCTGACTCTACCTGGAAGAAGAGAAATTAAGGACCGCGGTTCACCAGCTATGCTTCCAAATCCTGATGGACATTGAGAAACACAGGAATCTCTGATGGCCGAAGCCACTAAGGGTTAATCCCAGGAAGAGAAACAAGAACAAATATTTTCAGTTCCATAAGGATGTGGGAAATAAATTTCACGATTGTAGACAGCTGAAACACAAGATCAAGTTTCTGATCCGAAGAACCAGGTTGTATAAGTTCACCAAGGATGGTCAATAGGGTAACCTAAGGCAGGATTATGAAGTAGAAGATTATAAAAGGAAGGATGGCGATCAAGAACGCAATCCATAGCCCCGGGGGGCCGGTGATAAACACGATTTCTGAAGGCCCAATAGTGGTCGAGAATGCAAAGTGCTCTCGTAAAGCTTATGCTCAAGAAGTTATGCACATTATAGGAGAAGCTCCATAACAAGCAAATACCAAAATTACAATTGCCTTTGATAATTCTGACTTGGAAGGGGAGAAGTGCCTCCATGATGACCCGTTGGTCATAACACCTGTGATAGGCAACTCGTAAGTAAAAGGAGTCTTGATAGACAATGGAACATCACTGGATATCCCGTTTCATGATGCATTCTCGAAGATGGGATACAACGATTCTCAATTGACCCCTTCCAACATGCCTGTCTATGGGTTCGATAGATTTGAGTCAAGAGTTAAAGAAACTATTCGGCTATCCATGATAATAGGACGAGAGCCTAGGGAGGCTACTCATATGTCGAACCTTTTGCTGGTTAAAGCAACTTCCACTTACAAAGTTATCCTTGGGAGGACAGGTTTGCTTGCCTTTAAGGCGGTTGCCTCAAGATAAGACCTGATGATTAAATTTCCTACATGGAATGGAGTTGATGAAGAGAAGGGAGATCAAACAATAACCAAGAGTTATTATCCAGCCACTTTGAGGCCATATGGAGTTGAGGGGCAGGACCTCCCAATTGTAGACATGGATGTCCAAGAAGATGATAAACGAAGAGGAAAACCCGATGAGGACTTGGTTTCCACTCCCATAGTTTTCGAAGAACCTGAAAAGTTACCCACATAGGGCATTGCTGAATGAACCCTTGAAGGGCAAATTGTGTGTGTTCCTACATGAGAACGGTGTTGTGTTTTCCTGGACAGTAGATGAAGAAATAGAAGAAAAGAAACTTTGTTCCCAAAGGCAGGAAAGCCAATGGAGAATAAAGGATGAGTATAGACTTCGTTGGTATGAATCCCCATGCACTCGCTGACTTCGTGGTTGAATACACCATTGACAACAAAGAATTCGGGGGGCAGGAGGTAGTACCCCGGGAGGGCAAAGGATTAGAGGAGGAGAATCCAGAAGCGGTACTTAAGGAGTATTGGATGCTCTATTTTGATGGGGCATCAAAAACAAAAACCAGTGGTGCAGGTTTAGTTCTGCAAAGCCCCGATGGGTTCGCACTTGAGTATGCCTTGAAGTTGGACTTCCAAACAGCCTACAGCGAGGCAGAGTATGAAGCTCTGATAGCCGGCCTTGGATTGACAAGAGCCCTGAGGGTCAAGAACCTGAAAGTCTTTGGAGACTCAAAGCTTGTATTCTCACAAGTCAATGGAGAGTTTGAGGCTAGAGAAAAGAATATGGCCAAGTACTTGAGGATTGTGAAAGCTGCGATAGCCCAATCGATGAGTGCCCCATTGTGTATCTCCAAAGTAGGGCTGTAAACGAACCGAGCTGTTCGCGAACAAGCTCAAGCTCGAGCTCGGCTCGTTAAGAGCTCGGTTCGGTTCGTTCGGTAAGCTAGCCGAGCTCGAACACAAAAATCTGTTCGTTAACGAAACTAGCTCGAGCCGAGCTATTTACTTGTGCGGCTCGAGCTCGGCTCGAGCTCGACTCGAGATCGTTCGGCTCGAGCTCGGCTCGTTAAAGCTCGAAAAAATTGTAAAATTTTTATTTTATTTTTTATCTCCAACCAAATTAATTTTTATTTTTTGAAAATTTGGGAATATCACTAAATTAGATATATCTTGACATTCGTACATTGGATCATCTAAAAATATTTTTTAAAAAATAGAAACAACAATCCGTGACAAAGCACTAGTTAGTAGTACTAGTTAGAACAGTAGTGATCTACTAAGATCTCTAATCAAATTTAGTTTTTATTTTCTGAAAATTTGGGAATATCACTAAATTAGATATATCTTGACATCCGTACGGTTGCCGTCGAGAAATATTTTTAGAAAAATAGAAACAACAATCCGTGACAAAGCACTAGTTACTAGTACTAGTTAGAATAGTAGTGATCTACTAAGATCTCCAACCAAATTAATTGTTCGCAAACAGCTTGAGCTCGGCTCGGCTCGAGGCTATTCGTGAACAACTCTAGTTTGGATCGGTTCGGTCAAAGCTTGGTTCGTTAAGAAAATCGCTCGGTTCGTTAAGATCAAAGCTCGGCTCGGTTCGTTAAGGTCAAAGCTCGGCTCGATTCGGTCAAAGCTCGGCTTGGCTCGTTTGTTTACAGCCCTACTCCAAAGGGAGGAAAATACAAAGGCCGATGCCTTCTCTCAGTATGCTTCTTCAAAGGTCAAGACCCATTTTGAAAGCATCTACTTCCAAGTTTTGATAACCCCTACAATTAATTCTAAGCTTATTGCTCCTGTCGGAATAGGAGGATGCTGGATAGATCCTATCAAAGCACACCTTTGAAAATACACACCTAGATGGGAGGGGTGAATAGGTGTTATGACTAACAATGATCAAATAAAAATTCTGCCTGAAAAGTTATCCTGGCAGCTAGCTGGATGCAACAGATTAAGAAATAAGAAGCTAGCTGAGTTATGCAGTGCAGTAAATATAAAGTGGAGAAAGTAAAGAACACCACGAATTTTAGCTAGGTTCGACCCCTAATTTTCTATGGTCTACATCCTAGTCCCTTACCAACGTGGTAAGAGAATATATTATTGATCACAAATAAACCAATTACAAGATCCAATAATATATCACCCAGTTTACTGATAACAGCTTGCTGGAATGAACTTTTCCCTTGAGTAAAACAACTCCCTTGAACCTCAAAGCCTCTCTAACAGCCTTGCTCCCTTGAACACTCTGAATTCCTTGAAGTCCTCCTTCTTGAATTCTTCTAGTTCCTTGAACAACCAGTTGAATAGGCCAATGAGTTCCCCTTGAGCACAATACTCCTTGATCACCAAGATCCCCTTGCTGTTATGCAGTGAAACCAATTTCCAGTTTGTTGATACCAGCTTGCTGAAACAATGTTTCTGAACTTGCTCTCTAAGTACTATACTACTTCCCGTAGCACAAACTTCTCTAGCTTCTAGTTCACCAAACCCGTGTTTCCCAAGACTACTATCCAACAAATATAATTACAACTTTAACAAAGATTGAATTGATTGATATTACAACTCAACTATGAACTCTCTAATATATCAATATCGTATATAATACTAGAGCTCGTTTGTAGGATTTGAAAGATGGTGCAAAGTTGTTTCTTGAGTGTTCTTGAATATAACTTGAAGGTTCTGCGTGTGTAAGCTGCTAAGAAACACAACCATACAAGTATATATATATATATATATATATATATATATATATATATATATATATATATATATATATATATATATAGTGAAGCAAAAGAGATTAGATTGGTTAACAAAAATGCAACGGTCTTGAATCACACTTCTCACATTCATTTTTGTTGGTTAAAAGCAAATCTCTAACATTCATAATCGTGCAGGAACACAGCTTTAAGAAAGAATCATTGTGAAGTAAATGATTCTCAATTTGCATGCTTAAAAGATAAGCACATGGGATGTTTTTAGTGGAGCATTAAAATAATAAAAGGTTTCTTTAACAAGTGGGAGTTGTCTAAAGAGATTCCTTTAAGAAATGAGTGTTCTAATATATATAATACCATATTAGATATATTAGACAACCCATACAACCCTTTTATTCTATTTATTTTTTGAGTACCGAACTCTCTGTTTGTATTCTGGACTGTCTGCCAGCTTGCTGCCTGCTTGCTGTGTTATAGCAAACCTGAAGTGCCAGCTAGCTGAGATACTATGTTTTGCTCAGAATTAATATAAGTAAAAATCCTGCAAAACAATATTAGTCCAGTACATATATCCAGCATGTTAACATCTTTGTATATAGCATAACTTATATGTCCTGCAAAATAGAATTAGAAATATACACAAGAAGCTTGCTATAATATACCATTACAAGCGTACCAGCTTGCTAACTATGTTATCATCAAAACTAAGATTTTGATGATTACATATTAACTTGAGATTGAGCTAAAACTCCCCCTCAATCAAAGCATCCTGCAAAATAAAGTTTGATAGCAGGCTAATATATATTATGTAACAAGCAATCAGCTTGCTGCATTGTGTGATCATCAAAACCAATATGGTTTCAATCTCCCCCTTTTTGATGATTACACACCAATATTCAGGAGTTAATTACTCCCCCTGAATTTATGCTTCCCCTGCAAAAGGATTATCAATCTATACAAGCAACTATGCAAAATCGCATGGCATCGCATAAACATTTAGCATTAAACTATATGATCCCAGCAAAGTACATGAAGTAAAGAGTTATAAGAATAAATATCAACTCCCCCTAAATCACACATACTTTTAATCCTGAATTTTCTCCCCCTTATTCATCAAAAAGAATATCCACATGTTATCCTTCAATAGAAAATTTCAAATACCTTAAATTAATTAACCCCCAAGAAACATTCAGCACATAAAGCAAATAAGTGGACTAAATTTCACAAAACAATAAAATACATAGCAAATATATATATGCAAAGAAAATAGTAACACATAAAAGTGTACCAGGCATCCATAGCAGCTAGCTGGCTAGACATTACACATGCCTAATTCGCGACGAAGAACAATGAAACGCTCCTCGACTAGTGGCTTTGTGAAGATGTCAACTAGATGGTACTATGTCCTTACAAAGATCAGCTCAATTTTTCCCTTTGAAACATTGTCTCTTAAGAAATGATGTCGAACGTCGATATGCTTTGTTCTTGAGTGATTCACTGGATTCTTTGATATGTTGATAGTGCTTGTATTGTCACAATAAATGGGGACCTTGCCACATTTAATTCCAAAATCTCAGAGTGTTTGAATCATCCATAGCATTTGAGAGCAATAACTTCCCGCTGCTAAATACTCCCCTTCAGCTGTGGATAATGCAACAGAAGTTTGCTTCTTGCTTTGCCAAGATACTAAACTCTGTCCTAAAAATGCACAAACACCACTTGTACTCTTCCGATCAGTTTGACAACCTGCATAATCTGTATCACTATACCCAACAAGATCAAATGTATTTGTGATGGGATAAAATAATCCAAGAGTAGTAGTTCCACTTAAATATTTGAAAATTCTTTTAATAACATCCAAGTGAGACTCTTTAGGTTGAGCTTGAAACCTAGCACAAACACATACACTATACATAATATCAGGTCTAGAGGCTGTAAGATATAATAAACTACCAATCATACCTCTATACTTTCGAACATCTACATCTTCACCTCGTTCATCTGCAGCCAGCTTGCTGGCAGAACTCATAGATGTAGATTTTGTCTTGATATTCTCATATCCAAACTTCTTTATCAAGTTCTTGATGTACTTGGACTGATGTACATATATTCCATCTTGAGTTTGCTTGATTTGGAGCCCCAAGAAGTAATTGAGCTCACCCATCATACTCATGTCAAACTCACTATGCATACACTAGAAAAACCACTTGCACATATTATCATTAGTTGATCCAAAGATAATATCATCCACATATATTTGCACAACTAGAATATCACTACCAGTAAGTTTAATAAACAATGTAGGATCGATTTTACCTCGAATGAAGCCATTCTTTATCAAAAACATACTTAACCTTTCATACCAAGATCTAGGAGCTTGCCATAATCCATATAATGCTTTCTTCAACTTGAAAACATATTTAGGAAATTGATCACTCTCAAATCCAGGAGGTTGCTTGACATATACTTCTTCTTTCAAGTAGCCATTAAGAAATGCACTTTTTACGTCCATTTGATGTAGCTTGAATTTCTTGAAGCATGCAAATGAGAGTAACATCCTTATTGACTCTAGCCTTGCAACCGGGGCATAAGTTTCATCAAAATCGATTCCTTCTTGTTGATTATATCCTTGTGCAATAAGCCTTGCTTTGTTTCTAGTGACCGTTCATTCTTCATCAACTTTGTTCTTGAAAACCCATTTGGTACCAATGATTGAAGCATCTTTAGGTGGCTCTACAAGTTCCCAAACATCACATCTTTCAAATTGATTAAGTTCTTCTTGCATTGCCATGATCCAATTCTCATCTTTTAGTGCTTCATTGACATTCTTTGGTTCCTCTTGAGCTAGGAAGGCAGCAAATGTACAAAAGTTAGCTTGACTTCTCCTTGTCTTGATGCCTTCTGATTTATCACCAATAATCACTCTGGAGGATGGTTCTTTACTGTCCTTGTTGACTTAGGAAAATTGTGATGAGCTATGACTTCTTCTTCATTGACTTTAATTCTTTTAGATGGTGGGGAGGCTTCATCTCCATTATAGATCTTTTCTTGTGATCTCCGACCTCTAGGATCTTCTAAGGTGAGCTTTGACATTTTATCACATGTTTCATCTTCTGGAGGAGAGATTTCAGCTTGATTATCATTAGCTGAACTTGATTCAGTTTCTACTGCAGCTCGTTGGGTTGCTGCATTTTCTGAATCGGCTTCATTGGCAGCTCGCTGAGTTGCTGTATTCTCTGAATCTGATTCATTGGCAGCTCGCTGAGTTGCTATATTTTCTGAGCCTGCTTCTTTGTCAGCTTGCTGAGTTGCTATATTTGACCTTGGCCGCTCGCTGGCATAGTCTGAACCTGCAATTTCTTCCTCATCTCTTGACAGATCAACATTAGATTCTTTAAATGAAACATCAATTGACTCTTCAACACTACGTTTAGAGATATTATAAACTCTATATGCACGACTTGTTAAAGAATAACCCAAAAATATTGCTTCATAAGATTTAGCATCAAATTTACCATCTCTATCAATAGATTTGAGTACAAAGCACCTGGAACCAAAGACCTTGAAGTAGCCTATGTTTGGCTTCTTGTTCTTTAGCAATTCATATGGAGTCTTATTGAGAATAGGCCTGATTAGTACTCTGTTAAGAACGTAGATAGCCGTGTTGACTGCTTCTGCCCAGAAACTCCTTGGCAGCTTGCTCTCTTGCAACAAAGTCCTAGCTGTTTCCTGTAAAGACATGTTCTTTCTTTTCACAACTCCATTTTGTTGTGGGGTTCTTGGAGCAGAGAATTCATGAGAAATGCCTCTATCTTCACAATATGAAATAAAATCCTTTTGGAATTCACCACCTCGATCACTCCTTATACTTACAAGTCTTATCTTAAACTTGTTCTCAAGCAACTTAATTAGCTTCTCAAATTCACTGAAAGCACAATCTTTAGTACGAAGAAACAATACCCATGTATATCTAGAATAATCATCTATGATAACAAATGCATATTGTTTTCCCCCAATGCTTTTATATGCTTCCGGACCAAATAAATCTAAATGAAGAAGCTCTAATGGTTTAGAAGTTGATACCACATTCTTTGACTTATGTGGAGTCCTGATTTGTTTGCCTAATTGGCAAGCCGAACAAGTTTCCTTCTTGACATACTTCAATTTGGGCAGTCCTCTAACTAGCTTCTTTGAAGACAGCTTGCTGAGTAAGTCCATATGAGCATATCCGAGCCTTCTATGCCAAATTTCTGGATTTGTATCAACTGCAGCTAGACAACAAGATGAATCCTGCATTTCAAAGTCCAAAATATATATATTTCCTTCCCTTCTAGCAACTAGGGGGACTTTGTTAGTGCCAACATTAATAGTACACTTCTCTTTATCAAAATGAACAGAGTGTCCATCCTCATATAACTGACTTACACTAAGCAAATTATATTTAAGACCTTGAACATATTGTACTTTATCAATAGAGATGACACTATTACCAATTTTTCCTTTTCCAAGAATTTGGAGTGTTTTGCTATCACCAATGGTGACACTTCCACCCTTTTTCTTATTGAGAGTAAGGAACTGAGATTTATCACCACTCATATGTCTTGTGCATCCACTATCCAAAATCCATTGTTTTGATCTCACTTTGACAACAAGACATACCTACAAAACAAATAAAGAGCCAACTCAACGTTTTGGTACCCATACTTGCTTGGGTCCATAATGGTTAGTTGATAGAACATATAGAACATTTAAATCAGATTTCTTGATCCACATTTGGACCACTTTAGAAGCTGTATTTCTTGTTCCAGCTGTTCTGTCAGCTAGCTGCTTGTGAGTTGTCTGTCTGTTCCAGCTAGCTGGATAGGCATTCTGAACTTTGCAATGATTTGCCAAATGACCTTTATTTCCACATTTGTGGCAGATTCTCCATGGCATGGCATAGTCATAAGGGATTCCATGTTTACCATCATACTTTAGATGTGATGTTGAAGCCATTCCAACTTCTTCTCTTTCGATTGGAACTTTTGGATATCTCATCATTGTTTTGAGTGTATATTCTCCTTGAACGATTTTTCCCATTCCTTTCTGGATATTCTTGATTCAGTTTCCAACTCTTTGATTCTTTCAGCTTGTTGAGATATTTCCATTGAGCATGATTCCCTTGGATTAAATGCTTTTAAAACTGCATCTTGAGCATCTATCTCTACTCTCAGCTCGCTGAGTTCCTTCATGAGAGCATCATTTCTTTTGATAAGCACTTTGTTTATCCCTTTAAGCTGGGATACTTTAGCTTTAAGAACAGCAATGATTTGAGCATGGTTATTTGTTGGAGTCTTCTCGCCCATAAGATCAGAAATGATCTCTCTAAGTTGAGTATTCTTCTTTTCTAGTTCATTATTCTTATTCTTTAACTCCATGAACTCCACAACTGATATATTTCTATGTTCTTGCATGGTTAGTGATTCCAAAATATTATTTTCAGAAGATGTATTAAAGTGAAACGAGTTTACCCAACTAGATTCCACATCCAAGTCCGAATCTTCGCTTTCTACAAGAATGTCTTCTGTGTTTCCTCGAACCATATCATTGTCAATGCCAACCAATGCATAATTGATCATCTCTTCACTTGAGTATTCACTGGAATTAGATTCTTCATCACTCCATGTCATTTGAGCTTTACATTCCTTTTTATCCGTTGAGGCAGCTTGCTGCTTGTGACAATCAGTTTGCTGTTTTGGATTGACACATACTTTTTCTAATTTTGTTGAAGCTTGATAATGCATTTTTAAGGTATCCCATATCTCCTTTGCTGTTACACACGAAGAGACCTTGCCAACATCAGAATCTGAAAGACCACAAATTAGTGTGTACTTGGCATTTCCATTATAGCTTGCTTTTATCAATTCTTCCTCGGTAAAATCATCAACATCTTTTGGCTTTCCATTTTCATCCATAAAGGTAAATGGACCATCTTTAACAACCAACCATTCAAGTGGATTTCTGCTCAGAATCACCTTCATCCTTAGTCTCCATAAATCTTAATTTTCTGTACCAACGAGAAGTGGTGGCATGTTCGATGATTCTCCCTCTACATAAATGTGTGCCATAGGATCTGTACTTTCCTGTTACAGAAATGTTAGTACACCAAGCTCAGATACCAAATGAAAATACACACCTAGAGGGGAGGGGTGAATAGGTGTTATGACTAACATTGATCAAATAAAAATTCTGCCTGAAAAGTTATTCTGGTAGCTAGCTCGATGCAACAGATTAACAAATAAGCAGCTAGCTGAGTTATGCAGTGCAGTAAATATAAAGTGCAGAAAGTAAAGAACACCACGAATTTTAGCTAGGTTCGACCCCTAATCTTCTATGGTCTACGTCCTAGTCCCTTACCAACGTGGTAAGAGAATATATTATTGATCACAAATAAACCAATTACAAGATCCAATAATATATCACCCAGTTTACTGATAACAGCTTGCTGGAATGAACTTTTCCCTTGAGTAAAACAACTCCCTTGAACCTCAAAGCCTCTCTAACAGCCTTGCTCCCTTGAACACTCTGAATTCCTTGAAGTCCTCCTTCTTGAATTCTTCTAGTTCCTTGAACAACCTGTTGAATAGGCCAATGAGTTCCCCTTGAGCCTTGATCACCAAGATCCCCTTGCTGTTATGCAGTGAAACCAATTTCCAGTTTGTTGATACCAGCTTGCTGAAACAATGTTTCTGAACTTGCTCTCTAAGTACTATACTACTTCCCGTAGCACAAACTTCTCTAGCTTCTAGTTCACCAAACCCGTGTTTCCCAAGACTACTATCCAACAAATATAATTACAACTTTAACAAAGATTGAATTGATTGATATTACAACTCAACTATGAACTCTCTAATATATCAATATCGTATATAATACTAGAGCTCGTTTGTAGGATTTGAAAGATGGTGCAAAGTTGTTTCTTGAGTGTTCTTGAATATAGCTTGAAGGTTCTGCGTGTGTAAGCTGCTAAGAAACACAACCATACAAGTATATATATATATATATATATATATATATATATATAGTGAAGCAAAAGAGATTAGATTGGTTAACAAAAATGCAACGGTCTTGAATCACACTTCTCACATTCATTTTTGTTGGTTAAAAGCAAATCTCTAACATTCATAATCGTGCAGGAACACAGCTTTAAGAAAGAATCATTGTGAAGTAAATGATTCTCAATTTGCATGCTTAAAAGATAAGCACATGGGATGTTTTTAGTAGAGCATTAAAATAATAAAAGGTTTCTTTAACAAGTGGGAGTTGTCTAAAAAGATTCCTTTAAGAAATGAGTGCTCTAATATATATAATACCATATTAGATATATTAGACAGCCCATACAACCCTTTTATTCTATTTATTCTTTAAGTACCGAACTCTCTGTTTTTATTCTGGACTGTCTTCCAACTTGCTGCCTGCTTGCTGTGTTATAGCAAACCTGAAGTGCTAGCTAGCTGAGATACTATGTTTTGCTCAGAATTAATATAAGTAAAAATCCTGCAAAACAATATTAGTCCAGTACATATATCCAGCATGTTAACATCTTTGTATATAGCATAACTTATATGTCCTGCAAAATAGAATTAGAAATATACACAAGAAGCTTGCTATAATATACCATTACAAGCGTACCAGCTTGTTAACTATGTTATCATCAAAACTAAGATTTTGATGATTACATATTAACTTGAGATTTAGCTAAAACTCCCCTCAATCAAAGCATCCTGCAAAATAAAGTTTGATAGCAGACTAATATATATTATGTAACAAGCAATCAGCTTGCTGCATTGTGTCATCATCAAAACCAATATGGTTTTAACCTTGAGAATCTGGTTGCCAAACGATGCCACGGAGGCACGGAAGCTAGCTGTAAGGAGCTAAAGGCTCAAAGAGGCCACGTTCCATCCAAATGAAGGCTCTTATTTCGATCAGAATCCTGGTCTAAGGGGTCAGGATTCCTAATCGAAAATCCTTTCGACCAAGAATCCGGGAAGGTGAGCGTGAGAGCTGCCCTAGTGGTAGGGGTCAAAGCGTTGATCCAATGAGGTCACTGGTTCGAACCTCACCCCCAACTTAGCAAAAAAAAAAAGAAGCCGGGAAGGCCCTTATTTCGATTAGAATCCTGGTCTAAGGGGTCATGATTCCTAATCGAAAATCCTTTCGACCAAGAAGCCGGGAAGGTGAGCGTGAGAGCTGCCCCAGTGGTAGGAGTAAAAGCGTTGATCCAATGAGGTCATTGGTTCGAACTCACCCCCAACTTAACAAAAAAAAAAGAAGCCAGGAAGGTCCTTATTTCGATCAGAATCCTGGTCTAAGGGGTCAGAAATCATGATCAAAATCCTGATCTAAAATACCACGAATCCGGGTACAAAAAAAGAGGTATATGATGAAAATTTATGTGCCTAGAGTCATGAATGACCTCAATTCAGGACGAATTTCGTAGATTTGGGAGCCAATAGGACCAAAAATACGATCTTAAATTACGAAAATATTAGGGATGATGACCCCTCTAAAATTACAAATATGTTGTTATTTACAATAATATATAAAAATTATTATTATTATTGTTAAAAATAATAATCATAAAATCCGGGTCGGACTTTATTCGAATGAAATTTTATCCAAGCGGGACACCTCCGATTTGGGGATTGAAATTATCCGAGATTCGGACAAAAGAAATATTATTATTGAATAATAATATTCAATATATATATATATATATATATATATATATATATATATATTCATTCGACCAAAATCCTGGTCGAAAAAGACCAGGATCCTGATCGAAAAAAGCTTCGACCAGCAGCCAATTGAACCCTTATTTTGACCAGCCTTGATCGAAGGGTGTGAAAAAGAAAAAAAAAGAAAGAAAGAAAAAAATGAGAAGAAATGAAAAAAAAGAAAAAGAAAAGGGGTTCGATCTAAATCCTGCTCGAATCGAACAGGAATCATGGTCGAAAAAATGTTCGCCCAGACTGCTCAAAACACGCTTATTTCGACCACAAACCTGGTCGAAATCGACCAGGTTAATATTTTTGGCATAAGTGCAGCTTGGTACCAGATGTTACGAAAAGTTTACAGAAAACTTCCTGCGCTTTACAGCCTGACAAAAGGAGCTTTCAAGTTTTGAATTTGACAAAAATGCCCCTGAACTTTATGAGTTGGCAAAAAAATCCTGGAAAATTACGAATTATTCCCAATAACATGAATGTTTGCACATTTTCGATTTAAATATTCGAATTATTTTCAAGAAATTGTCCGATGACAACAAAAATTACAAATTTCGTAGGATTGAGATTCCATAAATTATCTTAAGTCTCGTATAAGACCATATAATTCGTGAATGACATATTTAAATTGTCAAGAATGATCCAAAAAATACCTGTGGGTACATAAAAATTCCTAAATTATTAGGAAAAATTAAGAAAAATACCTGTGGTTACATAAAAATTCCTAAATTATTAGGAAAAATTAAGAAAAATACCTGTGGGTACATAAAAATTCTTAAATTATTAGGAAAATACCCGTGGGTGCAAGAAAAATCCTAAAATATTAGGAATAACTGAAATAAATACCTGTGGGTACATGAAAATTTCTCAAATATTAGGAAAAGTACAAAAAAATATGAGGAAAATTATAGAAATATTTTCTTGACAAATTGAGCAATAATTTATGCTAATAATGCATAAAAGCTCTATGAAAGTGCCAAAATTGCTAAAAGCAAGCACAAGTTAAATCCTCGAATAAGGCAAATCGTCGTAATTGTGTAGGTCGCTCCACACTTTACAATCAAGACGATACTCGTGAAACACTAGTGTACGAAGATAAACCCCGGCCCGAGTCTCGAGAAAGGCAGTTAAAACTTCAAGGAAAACCTGATCAGTTTTCCTAGAAGTTGGTGGACAAATGATATGGGCTAAAAGTAAGCCCTAAAGACATATTTAATGTGACATTAATTAGACCCAGTATGGTCCAAATGTGGGGCCCATTTACGGGGCCCAAAAGCCCTTATTAAATATTAATTTCGTAATTAATATTAAGGGAGAAAAATAGCTCAGCAATAGGAGTCAGATAAGGATACAATATCATGATGAGTAGCCACCAAGGCACATAGTCATACAAGGAAACAGACTCCTACAAGGAAGGAGTCTAGAACCTTCCTCAAGGCAGTGGCTTGCCCACCAAGTCTCCAAATCCTACCATAATTCTAAGGCTCCCGCAACCTATATAAGGGTCTGACCCCTCATTCTCAGAACAACGTTTTTGGGCAGAGCTCAATACGTCACTTACGTTTTTGCTTAATCCTCGAATAAGGACATACAAGCCACTACATCGTTGGTGTGCCCCCGCCACCATAGCCCCGAGGGCGAACACCAAGAACTACGTTGGCTTGATTCTCTAGCAATACAGAGATACGCAGGCACTCTGTGAGGACCGATCAGTCTCGAACAAGAAAACAGCCATTAAAGCTCGAAGCTCACCAGTCCCTTAGCATTAAATATACACAAACCCTAACTGCAATTCGATAGCCTAGTTTATTCCACAACAATGATCAAAAGTGTGCGTTGGCAAACGTATCCAGTCCAAACAGGAAAAACAATAAGAGACGGAGGGAGTATCAATTGAGAAGACGCCAACGGAGCAATAATAATGAAGATTTCTTGTCAGGCTGGCAAAATCAGACCCGACTCATCAACCCAACACGAATTCGACCCGCAAAGTACGAATTTGGGTTAGAATTTTCGAGTTCGGGTTGGTTTCGGGTTGACCCGAAAAAATCGGGTCATTTTCGGGTTACCCGAAACTGACCCGAATGTATGTATATATAGTATAAAATGTTATATATTATAAAATATACAAATATTTATCTTATTTATGAATTATCTATTGTTTAAATTAATAAATATTTTATTTTAATATAATTATAAATTAATTTATAAGATTAAAATAGTATTTATTTACTTATTTACTCTTTAAAATATGTATTTATTAATGAATTATAATTATTTCGGGTTACTCATGTGTAGCCCAGATCGGGTTCGGGTTGGATATTTTGACCCACTAAAATTTCAGTTCGGGTTCGGGTTGGATCAAATTTCTAACCCGAGTCTGTCAACCCGATCCGAACCCGACCCATAAACCGAAATCGCTAGCCCTATTTCTTGATCTTTTCACCGGATAGCATCAAAGGGTACTAGCATGCTTACTCATTTTATCTCTCTTTCTTGCTTTATCTTGAAAAAATCAAATTAAACACGTAAACAATATCGAAGTAAATATTATAGATTCTTGATTAATAAAATTTCGGTGATTAATATTAATTTTTTTGAATAATTAGGCTTATAGCCTTACAATTGAGTATTTGTTCTAAGAAATTCTCGGGTGAGCCAGAGTCGAACCCATGATCTAGGACAACTGAAGATAAACCCTTATTTGTACGCAAATTTGAAGAATTATTAACGATGAGTAAGGATCGCATAATATCTATCAAATGATATTTTCGTGTCAAGATATTAAGACCAGGACCTCGATATCATGGAAAAAATGTGTTCCATTCAAGCGGATAAAATAAGTAATTTATAACAATCATTAATGTCGATTAAAATTCTACTTCATTTGTGAATTTAATAAGTATGTACTATTAGATTTTCATCTAGTAGAAGGTACGCATTCCTATATTTTTGAATTTAATTACAGTTCTAGTTATTTTGTCCTGATTTGACTTTCTTGGTCAAAATGATAAAATTTTGACCTTAAATAATAATTTAATTATTTATGTTTTCATAAATTTAAAAGTTGGATATTTTAATATGATAATTGTACCTTGTGATAGTAATTTTAAAAAAAATTATAATTGTCATATAATATAAGTAATTCTCATTATAAAATTAGTCAAATTGACCAAAATTTGATTAAAGCGATAAAATAAATGGGATGGAGAAAGCATAATTTTATGTGTAATTGTGTTGATTGATTATTTATGTGTCAATATTTATCATTCACTAAATCGGGAATCTTTACAAAAACCTTATCATTATTCTAAAAAAGTAGGGACTGAAGTATTCTACTTCCATTTATATATTTTATTATAAAAATATTGTTTGGAAGAGAAGAAATAAAATTGGATAGGATTCCGAATTGTGTTGTGAACAAGCAAGTATTTTTCCATTCTTCATTCTTTGATTGTATATACTATATATGGGCATGCCAACACAATTCTCCACCCTTACCAAAATGTAACCGCCCCTTAAATTATCAATAAAGATTTGTAAGTTACAGTTATAAATGAAATTAATCACTCAATCAAATCAACATTTGTAACTCCCATATAATAAATGTATTTTATTCTTTTATTATATTTACTTTTCATTTATTTCATTTGACAAAATATAGTCAAATATAACATCTCCCACTTTGACATTTTTGTCAAATATTATCCGTGACTCCCACCTTTTCCAAGGTCTATATAAATCAAAATTATTTAAATACAAATTTTCACTGCTCGTCAAAACTTTGCAAATTATGCATTCCTAATATTCATAAAAAATGACATGTGTCAAATATTTTCTATTTCGTCAAACCAACACATTTGATAAACATTCACAAGAATACCTCTTGTCAAAATATCTCCAATATCACCACAAAAAAAATGATCTACCGAAATTGAATTTAATTCCAGGCACATCTGCCTAATATACCAATTTGTGGTACAACATTCCTTTCAAGTACTTGATCATGATCTTCCTTACAACCTCTCACTTGGCTAAACAAAAATTGCTTTACTATCCACTCACAAGGATAACTACATATGCCAAGTCAAGTCAATCGATCACACAACCTATAATATATCGAACTTCCGACTACTTGCACATATAATACATTTAGTGGTTCCATTTTCATATTTATCATTCCCCATTACCAATACGGTTAGCGCCGGACTGCAATTCTGCATCCACAAAATGATTAAGCATTTCACTCGTATACCTTTCTGGTTCAGACTAACATTGTGTTCCCGAATCAATGAAAGAAAAGAATAGAAAATGGGTTATTTTCTTTTCTCTCTAAATCTTTCCAAAAATGGGAAGAAGATGTTGAAGACAAATATATAAGGATTTTCTTTCCAAATCTTTAGAGATATTTTCTTTTCTTTCAACAAATATCTTTTGGGAACAAGCTGAAGAAATCAAAACTTTAACTTTCTTTTCTTTTATTTTCAAAAAAGTTTATGGAACACAGTGTAAATATTCAAAATATTTAATTCTCTGAACTTATCAGATTTCACTAATATTCTCAACCTTCCCACTAAGTTCCAACTTAGTTTTTTGAGCATTCCTTTATTAATTACTGGCAGCAATATATCATTAACATATACTGATAATATTGTAAACAAACTCCCACTTTTCAAAATACAGACACTATTGTCTAATTCATTCTCGGAAAAATTTTCTCGATTTCTGCGTAAAACCTTTCGCAATTGAACATACTTTTAGACACATTTTTCTCACATTTCCCTTTCAAAAATCCATATACAACCTATGAATTTTCTATATTGGGGTTCATCACACAATTCCCACACTTAATTCTTTCAAATTGACTCAAAATCATTTTACACGATTTCCCTCTGATAATTCAAATTCTTGCGATCTGATCGCTTTTATACAAGTAGTCGGATCATCAGGATCCCTTACATCCATATGTACCAAAAACAAAATAATGCACTATTATATTCAATGCCAATATTCAAAAAAACATCATTGTCATAATCACATAAATGACAACTAAAAGTCTTGTATCCTCAAATACAGTTTCTTTTTCCTCGAAATATTTCTGAAAATAGCTTTCCTATTTTCAATCATTTAACAATTTTTCGATCCTTCCCACTTCTAGGCGGGTGTCAATGATCTTTCCCTTTTCAAGGCACTTGTCCTTATTTATTTCTTGAGTTCCTCTAACTCAGTTAAATAGATTACTTGTCACCAAACTTATGCTATATATTTTGAGCATCACTAAAAATTGAGTTTCATTCATTCTTTTATATTTTCCAAACCAAAAATATATAACCAAAATATTATTATTTTCTATGCTCAATTTTCGAGCATTACTAGGAATTTCCTCTAGTACAGTATCATCTTTTCAACGATAATTTACAATTCACACCTAATTATTATTACATATTTTATACTATCTTTAAACAATAATTTTCTGATTGTCTTAAAACAATCTATATTCTAAATTTTTCGGCTCCAAATAAATAAAAATACAAAACACAATTATTTTGACACATTTTCTTTTCCTTGCCGCTCTCCATTCTGAGAACCACACCATTTTTTTTGAACACATTGTCGTCTATTTAAACGAAGAATTTCAAATTGTACTTCAACAATTTATTTGTTATTTACTGGCTCCATTCAATATTCTTGGAGCTATTCAAATTATTTCAGAATAATTTATATTCTATATTCCTTGACAACATAATTTAACCAATTGTTTTCTCAAGTATCACAAAAAAAATGCTACCAACTCGATAATCATTAATTGCGATATAAAAAAAATAATAATTAGAGCTTGCAAAAAAATGAGGCACAAAAATATATACAAAAGATATGGATTAAAGATAAAGAATAAACAAAAACTAGACAAGTATGATGTTCTAACACAAAATAAGTAGATAATCAAGCACATAATAAGAATAAGGATTGACAATAAAAAAAATATCCAAAAAAATAAATATAAATACAACCCTATAAATATTCACTCAAACATGTGTGTGTAATATACAAAAACACAATGCCATAAACAATTAACCTAATTACGAGACATGAGTTTTAATAGGACAAAAATTACACGCAACAGAAATGAATGTATGTAAAATGACACTAAATAAAGAAAAAAAATATATTAATCATAAAATTAGAAATCTACTCATGACCCATTACATAATAAAAAAAATAAATTAAGCACAGAAACATGTAACACACAAAATGGATGGCAATAAGAAATAGACATTAGTCAACAAAGTGCTCTAAAAATTAACCAATAAAAGAACCCAACCGTGTCCATGGACATGTGATGAAGAACTTATCTGGAACCTGAAACTCTGAAAATATAAACTATACACAAGGGGATCATATTAGGCAAAAATAAACAATATAGAAACTAGTGGGATAAGCAACGACATTGTTACGACGTGATTTCTGCCGGATTCCAGTTCGGTCGGACCTGCAATGAAGAAGAATGCGAGGGTTTGGCCCCCCGATTCACCTCCGGTGTGAGAATCAGTTAGTCGGTTTTGGTAAGGTATTTTGAACGTAGAGAGCTGGTGTCCTGTATGTAGAACTGTCTATGAATGAATAATCAAACCTGAATTAACCTTATTCTCTTTGTTCCTGTCGGTTACCGAAGTGTGGGTGAGGTGGAGAACGTGTCCCACGTTCTTAGGATCGCACAACTATACGACCGTTGTCTCAAGACAGACCGGATGAATGTGGGCTTCCATTCGGATTCGAGGTGATGGGCCTTCGGTCCGGGCCGCTAAGGAAGTGGGCCTCCAACATGTCCCTGGGCTTCGTTCGGAGCGATCCTCAGGACGAAGGCCAAAGCCTAGGCCCATCTTCGGAATACAATCCTCAGACATCTCATTCGGATAAGGATGGTGATGGACAAGGTCGAGACGTCTCCTGGGAAGTCGTGTCCCTTTATGGCTGACAGTTGTCTGTTCTCGAGATGCACGCCTCAATCCCAGCCGTTGAATTCGAAACGCCAATTGTCCAAACGTTGCGTCTCTTCTAGTTAAACCCCCAGTTTCTTTTTTTCCTCTTTTACGCACATCCCATTTCTTAAATTTCAAAGCAAAAACTCTTCCCGGAAAATTTTTAGTGACAATTGGAATCGTCATTTCATCACCAGAAACTCCCGATTCTCCGATTCCGGTCGAAGTTTACATTCAAGAAATCTATCCCCACGAACTCGACCTTATTAGAAATCTTCAAATCAGTAAGTTTCCATAGCCTCTTTCCCTTTTCAATTAACTGCGTACTTGTAGCATCTTCATTCGTGTTTTCTTTGTTGTTGCTACCCTGCATTTTATGTCTAAATGCGTGTATGTATCTGTATGTATATATGCAAAATTACATGTGCCTTTTAAGTAGAATACACGCACGCTTATGATGCTTTGTACTTTCAATTTCTACTATTCCGCCCTTGCATGACCTTATCCTGGAATTTTGGGACTTGCCTGGAAGTTGTCTGGGCAAGAACATCCTTCGGGATCTTCAAACCTCGAGAGCTCTCTTCGGACTGTCCCGATCCCTCACTTATAGCTTTTAGGCCCTCTTTAATTTACTTCGCCCTAGGCTTTAGGATGCCCCCGACCGATCCTGGCCTGCTGTATTCGGGCTTTTCTTTTTTCTATTTTTTCTTTCTTGTCCGAGTACAAGGCTAACGTCTCTTCATTTCTGAATGCAGGGACATGGATCGGTCAACCGGAGATGCCGGTCCCTCGGAGGCTTCGCCCTTCAGCGATCGAGAACTGTATCCGGCCGCTAATCTTCGGTCGAAGCTGACCGATGAAAATATTGAGCACTTCTCGACCAAATACGTCGTAAAGAAACACGCCTGGCACTTCTTTACTCCAAGGAAGAAGGATCGGATTTGTCACAATCACGAAGTTCCTCCGATTTACGGAGGAGGTCGAGCTACGGGCATATCAGAAGCTATATTCAAATGCGGCTTTCGGCTGCCCATGCTACATATCCTCAAGAGTATACTGAAGCAGACGAGAATCTCCATTGGACAACTAGACCCGAACAGCTTCTTTCACATAAATGCCTTTCAGGCCCAATGTCTAGCATTGAAAATTGTCCCAAGGATAGCTCTATTCTGGCATCATTATGAGCTTCACCGGAACTCGAAGAGCCGTGGTTTCTATTCCATTGCCCGTCGGACTGGTAGGGCCGATTGGGCTCAGACGAACGCGAGCAACAAAGAAGCTCACGCCAAGTGGGTATTAGTTTTGGGTCTGAGGATTGAAAAGTTCGGCACTTGGCGAGAGGTCGACCCATCGAAATTTAAATATCCAGAACTCCTAGAGGCAGACAAACATGATTATCATCTTCTGGATGAACTTAAGATGGATAAGGTGCCTTTAACTGACAGTCGGAATAACGACTGGTTAATCGGCCTCTGGGTAGTGGTAACATCCTTTTGTTTTGTCTCGTTAATCCTGCACTCTCGTACTGCATATTTTTCCTTGTGACTCATATTTGACTTGTCTTGTTTTGTGCAGTGGCTTCTCGTGCGGAAATCTTGGAGCGCAAACGAAAGAAGGCGATCGCAGCTGCTGCTGCTGCTACGGCTGATGCCGATGCTTTCATTCAGGCGATCGATGGAGCAGAGGAGTCAGCTTCCGGTCAGAGGGATTTGAGTTTGGTCCCCATTCCACCTGCTTCTTCTCCTCCCCGGGAGTTGGAGTCAAGGGAAACATATCTGATCACTTCGACCGACTCAAGGAAGAGAGGTCGATCAGGTGAGACTGAGTTGAAGGTGGACGCTCCTCAGTGGGGAGTTCTGGATACTGACAAAATCATTGCTCCAGCTCCGACTTCATCTACGGTTGTAGGTCCCGACCTTTTCCAGGGTCTTGTTCTCCTAGCCGACCGACCGATATTTGCCGAGGTGAACGACCTTGAGGCTTGTACGGAGATGTTGGCTCTTCTCTCCATGGTAAGCTTTCTTCCTCCATACTATTTATTTATTTACCTTCAGCTTTTGACTTTTCCCCTTCTTTATTTTCAGGGTGTTTCCTGGTCTGCTATAGTCACCGAACGGGTGGAGGGAATGCAGTCTAAGCTGAAAGAAGTGATCAGCTGGAAGTTCGGGCGATCAAGGCCGATGAGGGCCTTCGGAACTCCGCCAATGAGCTGGAGAGGATCACTGGTCAAGCTAACGCTCTGAAGACCGAGAATGATGCCTTGAAGGCGAAGCTGGACGAGTTGGACACCTTGAAGAAGCGTGTCGACTGGAGAAATCAGCAGCTCAAGGCTACAAGGAAGAATGTTCGGAAGCTGCAGAAGAAACTCGATCTGACCGAGGAGAGGTGTTACCATATGGGATATGATGATGCCATGGTGAAGGCTAATTCCCTTGGTTTCGATCACACTCAGATGATTGACGTTGAGATGGGTATGACGGATCTAGTCGGCAGGGAAAAATCTGATAAGCCCCTGGTAGTCTCCTCGGGCGAAGACGAGCCTCTTTCCGATTAATTCCCTTGCATTTTGAATCCTTCTGTTTTGATGGCCTTTGTGCCTTGTACTGTTTAACATTGCCTTCGGGGTTTAAATTTGCGTCTTCGGGCTTGTAATGTTTAACTCTGCCTTCGGGATTAATATCCTTGCCTTCAGACTATTTAAATTTGCCTTAGCGTAATTTCTTGTCTATTTTTATGCATCTTTGGTATCTAGTTACCTTCGCATAATTTTCGTTTTTATGCGTCTTTGGTATAACTCTACCTTAGCATAATTATTCTTACTTTTTATGCGTCTTCGGCTTTATTTTGCCTTAGCATAATTACTTTTAATCCAATGCATCTTCGGCTTCAGCCTAGCATATTGCATTTTAGGTTGTAACCTAGCTGCCCCCCAGTATTTAAGGGGTTTTGTAAATGATTAAGGTCCCATTCGGTCGGTTATTAGGAACCAAATTTCATTCGGTCGGCCCCAAATTTGGATCCGTTAAGCCTATGCAAAGCGCTTGGGAACTAATACAAGTTAAAGGGCACATGTTTATTCAGTCTGCCCCAAACATGGGTCCGTTAAGCTTAATATCGTGTACTTAACCTTTTGGCTATAAATGTACTTAGCAGCAGATAAAAATGGAGCAAACAATCTTTCATTAATCATGCAACAACTCTTACATTATTTTGGATTACAGATTGATGCTTACTTAGGGAATTTAAAATGAACTTGCATGAAACAAAGTACTGAATTAAAAAGCTGTAAAATGCATCCAGTGGGCTTACTGGTAAAAACGACGAAGGCGAGCGGCATGCCATGTGTTCTTAATCGGGCTGCCATCCGAATGAGCCAATTTGTAGGTGCCCGACCGGACCACTTCGGTCACCACGTAGGGACCTTCCCAGTTAGGCATAAGCTTTCCTTGCTTGGCCGGCATAGAAGTCACCAATTCCCGAAGAACCAGATCCCCTACTTGGAAAGATCTCTTCTTAACCCCAGAATCATAGTACTGTGCTGCTTGGAGCTGATATCGGACATTACTTTGATGTGCTGCTTCTCTTTCTTCTTCTATTAAGTCCACATTTGCTCGCAGTCCGAAATCATTTGTCTCTAAATTAAAAACTTGGGTGCGGTAAGATTCAAGACCAACTTCGGCCGACATCAGTGCATCGGAACCGAAAGCAAGCCTAAAAGGTGTCTCTCCGATTGATGACCTCGGAGTTGTTCGGTAGGCCCAAAGAACATATGGCAACTCTTCCGCCCAGAGTCCCTTAGCTTCTCCTAATCACTTCTCGATTCCATCGAAGATGATCTTGTTTGCTGCTTCGATCGCCCCATTACCCTGCGGGTGACCGACTGAGCTGAACTTTTGCTGGATTCCAAATTTGGCTAAGAACTTCCTGAATTTGCTTCCAATGAATTGGGTCCCATTGTCTGAAACACACACCATCGGGATCCCGAACCTCAAGATGACCTGCTACAACATAAAATTTTTTGCTGCTTCTTCCGTGATGGCCGAAAGTGACCTAGCTTTTACCCACTTTGTCATGTAGTCTATGGCAACTATACAATATTTGGCCTGCTTTATACTGTTTGGCAGGATGCCCACAATGTCCACTACCCACATGGCAAAAGGGATAGGACTGAGTACCGAAGTCATCTCTTCAGGCGGTTGTTTTGGAACAGTACTGAACAACTGCATTGTTTACACTTCTTTGCATATTCGGTGGCGTCTTCCATTAAGGTCGGCCAAAAGAATCCCTGCCTTAATATTTTGAAGGCCAGAGATCGTCCTGCTAGATGTTCTCCACGAATACCTTCATGAACCGTTTCCAAGGTAAGCTTTTGTTCTTTCGGGTCAAGGCATCGAAGTAGTGGTTGAGTGGCTGCTCTTCTGAATAGTCGGCCTCCCACAAGGGTATAGCTGGTTGATCAGTATTTTACTTTCTGAGCTTCTTTCTTGTCCAGCGGCAAAGTGCCTTTTTCTAGAAATGTCCTGATCGGTGTCATCCAGTTGACGCCCTAATGGATTTCCATGCATTGCTTCTTCTCAATAGAAGGGGTCTTGACTTCGGTCAGGTAAATCGACCATTGGAGATTCTGGGTCTCGGCCGAAGCTAGCCTTGACAGTGTATCCGCTCTACTGTTATTTTCTCTTGCTATTTGACTTAGCTCAAAAGACTCAAAAATCATAATGCTTTCACGTACCTTTGCTGCATAGGCCTTCGTACGGGGGTCCTTCAATCCATACTCCCTAGTAAATTGTTTGGCCACCAACATTGAGTCGCTGAATGCCCTCAGATGTTTTACCTCTAAGTTTCTTGCCAAGTCAGTAGTGCCTCATACTCGGCCTCATTGTTGGTTAAAGAAAAAGCGAATCTGATGGCTTGGCATATCTTGAACCAGTCCGGGCTGCTCAAAATTAAACCTGCCCCACATTTTGAGCCTGCAACCGACCCATCCACAAAGAGTTTCCATTTTCCTGGCGAACGAATGAGTTGCTCTTCGGGAGCAAGGTCTTTCGGGCCGGAAAAAGAACATTCTACCATGAAGTCGGCCAGGGTTTGTACCTTAATTACAGTTCTTGGGATAAATTCTAAATCAAATTCCCCTAACTCAATTGACCAGGCAACCAATCTACCCGAAGCCTCAGGCCTTTGCAAAATCTTCTTTAAGGGCTGATCAGTAATTACCTATATCGTTCTTCCTTGAAAGTAGTGGCGTAGCTTCCTCGCCGCCATGATTAGTCCGTATACAAATTTCTCTACATTGGGATACCTTGTTTCTGCATCCTTTAGTATGTGAGAGAAGTAGAACACTGGATATTGGTTCCCTTCATGTTCCTTAACCAGAACAGCCCCGAGTGTTCGGTCGTTCACCGCCAAATACAACTGCAATGTTTCGTTCGGGCCTGGTCTCATTAGGAGTGGGGTTTTTACCAGATACCCTTTGACTTCTTCAAATGCCTTTGGCAACTTGGTCCCCACTCAAAATTCTTTGACCCCCGAAGCACTTCAAAGAAAGGTAGGGCTTTTTCAGCTGACCTTTATATGAACCTCCTTAGAGCTGTCAGTCGCCCGGTCAACTTCTGTATGTCCCTTATTGTTTTCGGTGCCTCCATGTCAACGACTGCCTTGATTTTCTCTGGGTTCACCTCAATTCCTCGGGCACTGACCATATATCCCAGAAATTTTTCACTGTTTACCCCGAATGTACACTTGTTCGGGTTGATCCTCATATTGTTCCTCCTGAGTGTTTCAAAACACTCCCTTAAATCATCAGCATGATCCCTGAAAAGGGACTTTACAATCATGTCGTCCACGTAACATTCCATATTCCGTCCGATCTGGGCTTTGAACACTTTATTGATCATCTTCTGGAATGTTTCCTCGGCGTTCTTCAAGCCGAAGGGCATCTTAATATAAGCATAAGTGTCGTTCGGTGTGATGAATGATGTCTTTGGTATGTCCTCGGCATTCATGGCGATCTGGTGGTATCCCGAGAAAGCGTCCAGAAAGCTGAGTATTTCATGCCCTGAGGTTGCATCTATCAGCTGGTCAATGTTCGGCAAGGGATAGTGATCCTTTGGACAATGTTTGTTCAAGTAATTATAGTCTAAACACATCCTCCACTTGCCGTTGGACTTTTTGACAACAACCACGTTCGCCAACCAATCTGGGTAATCGATTTCCTCAATGAACTTCGCTTCCAGTAACTTCTCCACTTCGGCTTGAATAACCTTCTGCCTTTCCATGGCAAAGTTTCTCTTTTTCTGTTTTACAGGCTGGGCATCGGGCTTTACATTGAGATAGTGCTTTACCACCGATGGATCTAACCCGGCATATCTTCGAGATTCCATGAAAATACATAATGAAACTCCCTAATGACCTCAATAACTTTCCTCTTTAGTTCTGGCTCCATACTCTTGCCTATTTGGATCATTTTTCCCGACTGACCCACGTACAACTCAACTTCCTCAGTTTCGGCAGCTGGCTCGGCAATTGGGCTAGACAAATCAGCCCCAAACTTTTCTAATTCAATGTTCAGCAGTTGATGGCTGCCCCCGGCTTCATTTTCATTTCGTTTTCTTTTACCAGCTTCAGTCATTTCCACATCTCGGTCTTTCCCTAGATCTTCCAACATAATAATTCGTGCGGCCTTCTGGTCACCTCTCATCTCTCCAACCCCATGCTCGGTAGGGAACTTCAACTTTAGATGAGGTATAGATGACACATCCTGAAAAAGAGATAAGGCTGGCCTGCCCAAAATGCCATTGTACGGACTGTGACACGGACCACGTAGAACTTAGCTTCTTTAGCAACCGTGTACGGTGCTTTCCCCCACACAACTGACAGTGTGATTGTTCTTTCAATCGGTACGGGCTGATTTCCGAAGCCATAAAGTGGTACCTCGTGGCACGGCTCCAGCTGTTCGCCCCCAAGCTTCATTTTACAATATGTCCGGTGATACAGAATATTAACCGAACTACCTTCATCGACCAGCACTTTCTAAATCTTGTTCTCCCCAATGACGGGGTTGATAACAAGTGGGTCTTCGTGCGGCCATATCACATCCTCAAAATCATCCTCCGTAAAGGAGATAGGTAATGGCTTCTTAGCTGCACTCGACTGATGTAGGCTGTAAATTTGTCTAGCATACTTCTTTCTGGCTGTCTTGCTGTCTCGATCCAGAATGGTTCCTCCGGATATCGTTCTAACTTCACCTCTATACTTTTCTGACCCTTCAGCATCCCTATCATCTCTTTTCTTCTCCTTTGAACTGAGCTTATCCTTCAAATCTCCCACAAATTGGGTTAATTCTCTATCTTTGATCATTTTTTTTATCAGCTTTTTTAGGTGATAGCATTCATCAGTATTATGACCCTTATCCCGATGATAGTCACAATACTTATTCTCGTTCCTTCTGTTTTTAGGGGTCTTTAGCCTGGCCGGGCGAACGAACCCAGGCTTACCCTTTATCTCGTGGAGAATCTTCGAGATAGGCGTGTTAAGTGGTATGAACATAGTACCATCTCTATCTCTTCTTCGTTCGGCCCCCTTATCAGGCCTTGTGTCATTCAGTCTACTTTTAACATCACCACGACCCCTTCGGTCGTCCCTCCTATCATCCTTTCTATCATATCTATCATTTTTCTTGTTATCCTTATACCCCCCAATTGATTCTAATTTCCTTCTAATTGCTTCACCCCGCAGATAAATATTATTCAGGTTCTTAGGAGGTACATCATAAAGAGAGGACCGAAGTTTCTTACCTTTAATGGGGTCGAGACCTGCGGCCAAGAATCCTGCTGCCTTCACTCTGTCTAGATTGGTGACTATCCCAGCCTCTTCTTTAAACCTCGCCCGGTAGTCCCCCAACTCTTCATTCGGTCTCTGTCTATAGTGAATCAGGGCCTCCGTGTCTTTCTCTCTTCGGCACAGATGTGAGTAGTGCCTCAAGAATTACTTCTTAATCTGCTCGTATGAGCCAATCGACCTGGGCCTGAGCGACCGATACCACATTGACGCCGGCCCTTTGAGATAGGTCTTGAACATCTTGCATAGCATCACATCTCAGTGCCCCATACCAGTCATGAGCGATTCATACTTCTCACAGTGGTCTTCGGGGTCACCCTTCCCATTAAACTCATACATCTTCGGGAACTATCTTCCCGGAGGTTGTCGAAACTACTCAACGTCTTCAGTTACCACTGGTTCATGGCTACTCTTTCTTTCTCCGAACATGACTTTTTCAAGCCTTCGGATTCTATCATCAGTATGAGGACCTTCGTCCTCGGAATCGGAGGAATAGACCACCTTCGATCGGGTTCTCCTAGAGTTCGATTCAGAGTTCCCTGACTCGTCTTCATCGTCTGTAGTCCTCTTCTACCTTCGATCCTCGGGCTTCGTGTCTTCGGCCTCTAGGGCCTCGCGGAGTGCCTTCTCTTGTAATTCAATCTCCTCCCTCTGCAGCTTTAGGGCTTCTAGCCTCAACCTATCGGCCTCTCTCTTCTTTGCCAGGCGTTCGGCTTCCCTATTTCTCTTTTCTTTATCCATTTCCTTCCGCTTCCCCTTGGCCTTTTGTTGCTCTCGCCATTTCATGAGCATCTCTCGTTGTTCTTCGGGAGATGGTATATCCCCTTCTTCATCAAAAGTCATCAGCCTTGGGGTGATAGGAGTTGTCCTCGGGATGACAAGAGGAGTGGTGCAGCTGTCTCCAGCCACGGTGTTGCCATCGATTACGGGCGTTTCTTCAATCGTCATAACTTTTATTAAATCTCAACACAAACGTATCTCTACGTTCCCACAGACGGCGCCAAATGTTACGACGTGATTTTCGCCGGATTCCGGTTCGGTCGGACCTGCAATGAAGAAGAATGCGATGGGATCGCATTCCTATCTAAGCGAGGATGGGGTCGCTAAATAAAATTGACGGTATGGGATCGCAGTTACAAGGGATCGCATCGCATGCAATTAAAGTTATCTAATTATGCAATTACAATGAAGAACAACAATTTAAATATGAAGGAAGAATGAAGACTTACGTTTTCTTGAAGAATGTTGCAGAAAATCTGAGAAAAGTTGGGGTCGCTGGTCTTAGAGCCTGAAAATTTTCGTTAGTCGGTTTTGGTAAGGTATTTTGAATGTAGAGAGCTTGTGTCCTGTGTGTAGAACTGTCTATGAATGAATAATCAAACCTGAATTAACCTTATTCTCTTTGTTTCTGTCGGTTACCGAAGTGTGGGCGAGGTGGAGAACGTGTCCCACGTTCTTAGGATCGCACAACTATACGACCGTTGTCTTAAGACGGACCGGATGAATGTGGGCTTCCATTCGGAGTTGGGGTGCGGGGCCTTCAGTCCGGCCCGCTAAGGAAGTGGGCCTCCAACAGACATAAATAAAAAAAAACTAGTAAGAGAAAACACAAGTTAAGATATATAGGAAGAGAACAACTTAGAATGGTGTACGGTTAGACGACTGGACACAATGGTGGTTCCATGCAATGGCGCAGTTGGACATGTGATGAAGAATACCAGATATAAGAATGCAGCAGGATTAAAGATAAAGATCATAAGAATCGTCTAAGTTCTGATACCAATGAAGTATTCTACTTACATATATATTTTATTATATATTGTTTGGAAGAGAAGCAATAAAATTGGAGAGGGTTCCGAATTGTGTTCTGAACAAACAAGTATTTTTCCATGCTTCATTCTTTGATTCTATACACTATATATGGGCATGCCAATACAATTCTCCATCCTTACCAAAATGTAACCGTCCCTTAAATTATCAATAAAGATTTGTAAGTTACAGTTATAAATGAAATTAATCACTCAATCGAATCAACATTTGTAACTCCCATATAATAAATGTATTTTATTCTTTTATTATATTTACTTTTCATTTATTTCATTTGACAAAATATAATCAAATATAACTGGGACATGGTCCATAACATCTTACCCTTCCCTAATATGCTCTAAGTGGATATACCAGGTACACATGATTTCATTTGATTTATTTATTTATTTATATAAAGTCGAGGCTTAAATTTCTAAAAAAAAATTGTAAGACACGGAGGAAATATCTATTACAAATATTTCTTTTGCTAACCTTCTAGTTCTGTTACAAAGATTGTAGAGGAAATTCTGACAAAAAAAAAAATTATAGAGGAAATAGTAGCCAAACAAAAAAAATATACAGAGGAAATTAAACGAAATTATGCGGGTTAGGGTATAAAAACGTTAAAATGTATTCAGTTCTGATTATGTTTAACTAGTGTTCTAAAAATTGTACAATTTTTCAAAAATTGCCGATAAAGCATCGATAAATTGTTAAAATATATTTGATCAATTTAATTTTTAAAATCCGATTTATCGCTATGAAATATTTTTAAAAGGTATATCTACTAATATATATATATATAAAGGAGGATACGCGGGAGTTTAGGTGGCGCTCTAAGATCGTCTCAATCCATTTTTCTAATATTTCTAGAGTTTTGCATTTTTTAATATTAATAATTATAAAAATTCTACTATATAAGAAGTAGAAAAGGTATTTGAATGTATAAAGGAGAAGAAGAGTTCGAATTTAAAAGAAATATTAACAACTAGAATCTAAGCTAATTAGTAGGAAATTTATTTGAATTTACAGAATAGTTCGAATTTATACGGAAGATATATAACTAAAACTTTAGTTAACATTTTCTAAATTTAATAATCTTCTAATGTAAATCTAAATTCAAAATACTATATAAATCTATTTTCATCGTGGAAGAACAATACATTTGCATCACTGCATGTCTTTTTTTTTTTTTTGTAATTTGAATTTTCAATTTCATATATATATATTTTTTTTGAAAACAAAACAAACTTTTATTACTTCGAAACCACCTCATACATCAGAGTCTCCAACATAAACGACGGAGGAGACTGAAAAACATTGTGGCAATCCAGCATACAAGGTGCCTTAGCTAACAAATGAGCACACTTGTTGGCCTGCCTTTTAGCAAAAGAAATAGCAACATCAGGTCTAGCATCAAGAATAGAACGACATTCAACTAGTACATTCCCTACTTCCAGATTGTAAACGACTCTCTTCTTCAACGCATTTACAGTAAGTAATGAATCCGTTTCAATATCCACATTGATCATTTGCAGCGACTGGATCCAACTAATCGCTTCAAACACTCCCCTTACTTCAGCTTCATATATATTTGGTCTTAAAAATTTTATTATCAAGTTTGCGAGAATGACAATTGCTAACGCATGTTTTTGGTTTGTCTAGGTGTAACACGACTCAAATTATGAATGATTTAATGGTCAAATTACTGGAGTCTGGAGATGTTAAGCGTTGATACGATATGTCAACACAATATTAATATTACACAACTATCTATAGAGACTACAGACAGTAGCCAGCAGGATATTACAATTTTATTTAAATCTTATACTTTTCAACTGATTAATCATCTTTAAAATGAAAAATTAACTCCAAATTTCTCAAAATGTACTTGTTCTTTTAAACCTTACTACATGCTACTTTATTCATGTTTTTCGAGTCTTAAATATATTATACGTTTTATATTGTGTATAATTTTATTGAGAACAAAACTAATTGGTAGTTCTTTTTGTTTGACAGGAAATTTTAATTCGTTGCTAGCAACATATAACAAATAAAGTTTTTCGGAACGATGGATTTCAAGAAATTGACTGACACGTGAGAGAGGAGGATACGCGGGATATGTGATATCTAATATCGACTTAATCTATTTTTTTGTAATTTATTAGAATTTTAGAATTTTAAATATTAATAAATAAAAAGATATTTTTTAACATATTAGAAGTAGAGTTGGTGTTCGAATTTATAGGAAATGCGTATAATTAAAAGTTTTATTGGAGTGTTATTGGTATTCGAATTTATAAACGAGAATAATTCTAATTTTAAGTAAGACATATAATTAAAAGTTCTAACGGAAGTAGTATTGGTGTTCGAACTTATAAATGAGAAAATTTTGAATTTATAAGGAATGCATATAATTAAAAGTTTTATTGGAAATAGAATAGATATTTGTACATTTAATTAAAAGTTCTATTGAAGATGGAATATGTATTCGAATGTATAAAGGTGAAAAGTTCAAATATAATTAAAAGTCCTATTGAAAATAGAATACGTGTTTGATTATGTAGAGGAAAAGAGTTCGAATTTACAGAAAAGATGTACACTCAAAAGTTTTATTAGAAGTAGAATACGATGGCAAGTTCTATAAAGTAGAATATGTGTTTGTAAGGCATATAATTAAATGTTCTATTAGAAGTAGAAGAGGTGTTCAAATTTAAAAGTAAAATATTTCAAATTTATAAAATTAAAATATAATTAAAAGTTCTGTTAGAAGTAGAGACAATCTTCTAAAGCTAATTATCTTATTTCTTAAAATTCTTTATTTTAATTTTTTTCTACAAGTTAAATTTAGTTGCATTAGGAAAATATATCTATAAATCTAATAGTATTCATATACCGAATAATTTTCACTTTTAAAAATAATAAGAGATTTTATGTTATCACAATAGAAGGACGTTACCCTGAGGGAACTATAAATTTTCTCTTTTGATATGCATTTGATTCATAGAAAAATGAAAATTTGAAAGCCATGCAAATTTACGGGAAATGAGAAATTCAAAATTATACGTAAACATATAACTAAAAATTATTTTTAACATATTCAAGTTAGAAAAAGAATTCAAATTCATTGAAAATGATATCAATATTTTTTTTCGATCACCTTATCATTGTATCTTTTCTTTATTAATATATCATACTATATATATTTGTGTATATATATAATAGAATCTTTAAGCGGGATCCTCTAAAAATTATACTATATAATTTTTTTTATTTGATCGAAAATTTTATATAAAAGATAAAATTTACTCTATTTATTTGTTTAATATTTAGATAAGAAAATAAATACAAGCGATTCTGTAATATATAGTGAAGTTAAGATATATTTTCATTTTCTAAATTTCATACATATTAGAAAATTTAAAAAAAGTAAAAATTGAAATTCACTCTCATTCTAGGTTTTAATTTTAAGGAGAAAAGTTATTGTATAAGATAAGTATCAATAACATATGATGAAGTTAGAACTTCGATACCAAACAAGAGCGACTCGAAACGTGTTAAATGAGAATACGGCTCACTAGAAAAAATCGTATTAACCGTTAGAAATTGATGTTGATGGTATAAATTTTATTTTACTTTTAAGTTCGATCTTATTAATTAAAATTATATTACAAGTGTTCATAATTTATGATAAAGTTCAATTTCGGTTTTAACGAGAGAGCAATTTTATAGAAAGAATCGTATTTAACGAGAGAGCGACTTATTAGCGAATACCGTGTTACCTGTTAAAATTTAATATTAAAGATAAAAAATATGATAAATATATATAATTTTTTTAAAAAAAAAGTTTATAACGCCGCCACGAAGTGCGGGTTTTATAATACAACTATTCATAATATATGTTATAATACAACTATTCGTAATATATGTTAAAGTAGGATTTGGATTTTAACGAGAGAGCGGCTTTATTGGAAAAATCATGTTTGACGAGGGATTAGTTTTTTTAGAAAGAATTGTGTTAATTGTTAAGATATGATATTTATGTTATAATATAAGACAAATATATATATATTTTAAATAAGTTACAAAATCGCAGCCGCGAAGCGCGGCTTTTTCAACTAGTTATATTATAAATTAAATTAATTTATTAAATATTATAAAAATATTGAAATTTATTCTAATTTATCTTTCAAATAAATTCCGATTTACCAATAAATCGTTATTAAATATTTATATCAATTTATCCAATTTTCAAAATCTACACCAATACGCATTTTTCCTATTCAATCCCTACACAACAACATATCGTATCACATTATTTTAAATAATTAAATATATTAACATATAATATAAGATCCATATAAGACCTCCGTCTAACACCTTAAGATTTTAGAAGAGTTGGTTACTTTAACATGGTATCAGAGCTCAGGTACGCAGAGGTCCCAGGTTCAAGTCTCTGTGACCCCCAATATTCTCAATATTTAATATCGACACGAAGGTAAGTTATGCTCCAAATATGAGCGCTCGTGATCCACTCTTCGACCCACTCTTCGACCCATAAATGGGCTTTCGAGTGAGGGGGAGTATTAACATATAATATAAGATCCATATAAGATCTCCCTAGATCTCCCTCTAACATCTTAAGGTTTTAGATGAGTTGGTTACTTTAACAATTTTTCTAATGTGTGCCCCAGGGCACATGCTAAAAATTCGTGCCCGCTTAGTTGTCAAGTTTTGATTGGTGAAAATTTCATTAATAATGATGGACCCGCCCTACATGTGTTAACACTAAATCACGCAAGCGTACGTGGTCACAAGTAATATATGAATAAGTCGAGTTCGTTCCCACAGAGATCTGGTTATGGTTTTAATTCAGTTATTGTACCTATGCAACAATGTATGGTTATTACTCACTGCTAAGACAAATAACAAATTGGGTTTAATTAACTAAATTAACTAGAAAGTAAATTAACAACTAAGAATTAACTAACTAACAAGAATTGGAATCGAATTACTTCTGCAAGAGAAAACATGGGATCCTAACTTCATTAAATACTTCACTTAGAGCTGACGCCTTTAATCACTATATGCAATGGTTATGATATCTGATCGGACAACACGAAACAAGTATACGCTACTTCTCAGTATACGAATACCAAACTAAACATACATCCACAAAAGAGATAGAAGATGAATAGACACCAATTATGCTTAGACCCTATATATCTATAGAATTTGAAAACATAACGGTTGAAGAACAAGTTATCCATTAAGATCACACAGGGCAATATAAGTATTTTCATCTCATACTACGAATCATGTTGATAAACAATCATGAACCTATGCTAGCATGGCAAGTTCTAAATCTCAAGATCCACTTTCACTTCACAAGAGATTAACAAATTAGATGTTAGCTACGCATCTAGCAATTAAGCACAACCATACGAGGATATCAGATATACATCACACACAGATCTTTAAAGCAATCAAGATACTAAAGCTCCATAAATAAATCCGTTAGAATCCCATGACAACGATTAGTTCATAATCGAACCTCTCGTCATCATGGGATCTGATGAAACCATGATAAAAACAAAGTATGAAAAGATACAAATAAATCTAAGTAATTGATATATAATGGTTCTCTCCTAATGATACAAATTACAAGGGTTGGATGTGTTTATATAGGCTCTAGAAGTCTTGTCCACCAAGCAATTGCCTTTTTAGAGTTGGAATAGAAGATTGTCAATTTCCGTTCTTGAATGAGAATAGAATTGCAAATTCCATGTATAGATCTGATTCTGGAATGTTCTAGCCGCCCAAAGCAATTACCATACTTATTAGAAGTAGGAATTATAGCAATTTCCTTGTCAAAGTTGAATTTCTGCAGCTCGGCACATAATACGTTTCCTAAACTGATTCGGTTTTGAAGGAAAATTCGTAGCTGACTTTTCTTCAATATTTCTGGAACGTTCCAATCATAATTGGACCTCTGTACCACCTTAGAATGATAGAGAATCTCGTTAGCTTCGCGTGGACTGCTTACGGGCCTAAAACGGACTTGTAGAACTCAAGATATGGCCAAAACAGTAATTTTCAAGATTTTCCGCGCGCAACCTGCGCCCAGCAGTCTGTTTGTCGCGCAGCCTGCGCCAACCACGCGCAACCTGCCCGTGCAACACCTGTCCCATATTGTAGAAAATCTCCCAAGCTTCGCGTGGGCAGTAAGATCGCTGAAAACGGACTTCTAGAACTCCAAATATGTCCAAAACAGTGTAGACTGCGCAACCGTCTCAGAAATCCGAATTTCAATCAATTAATTCTCCAAAAACGATAGAAGCATCCACCTTAATCAACATTCTCGTAAATCTGCACAACTAAGCAAAACACATCAAAACTACAACAAACTTGAGCCCAAGACAATCAATTTAAGCCGATATGGAACGCTCCAAGTGGATATAAATCCACTTATCACACCCCCAAACTTAAACCGATGCTTGTCCTCAAGCATAAACAATTACAACTAACTAATTAGTACCACTTCCGTAGGTGATCACGGTTGCATTTGGCATATGCAACAAGCCCTTTAAACCCCTAGGCAGCCCTAGTGGACGAGTAAGGTCTCGTGAGGGCCTATAGCGAATGTACCCACAAAATCCATCTAACTAAACAATGCAAAAACAATGCAATGCATGAATGCAACTAATATGAAAATGCAACGATCCCCTTTAAACTAACCAAAACCAACTAGCAAGCAAATACCTCAAAGAATACAACTAAATCCAAATAGAGCTCGACTAAGTCCCCGTATACTAACAATACATTAACAGAAACGTGCGTGTGTGCGATACTCATCAGAAATACTCCCAACACTAGGTCAAAAATCATACATATTCTTCGCCAAGACAATCACAGGTTTATAAATAGAATAGACTGTAGACACTTCATAACCTAGGAACACCTCCATCCTTATTCAAGTTAGACAGGAATTCATGCTTTATTAACGACAAACAACTATATAGAACACAAACAAACATGCTTATTTGACCGTGCAATGAATGAGACCCCTAAAGGCTTATACAATAATACCCATGTAGCGAGTGTTAGGTCAGCAATCCCAAACCACAAGGGCTTTAGGTTACCAGGACTAAGTCCCCTCAGACTTAATTACTCGAGTATTAAAGAGCTCACTCGTGGCCAATTATGCAACTACACATTCACACAACTTTTTTTTTCTTTTTTTTTTCTTTTTTTTTCTCTTTTCTCTTTTTTTTTATGTATGCAATCTGGAATGAGAATTCTCAATTCCAACCCTAGACTACTCATAAAAATATGAGCCGGCTACTAGCCATTTGACATCTAGCCATTATTGACAAATATTTACAACTAGCATGAAATTCCTATTTTCCCCCAAACTTAGACTTTAGTGATCCTAAATTCCTACGCCATCAAGGGAATAACGAAAATTCTAAATATAAACAAGTGATTAAATCTCAAAACATCCAAACAAGCATGACCCTAACCTAGCCCCAAAGCACCCAATGAGACTGTGTAATTAGTTTTGTTTCTGAAGCATGCAAGTTAATTTCATAGAAACTATAAATCAACCCTCTACTCATCATTACCACACTCAATTAGACACCTACATACCAATCAGAATTAGCTCGTTCTAAGGGATCATGAAAAATGCATACCATGAAAATGCAACTAAAATGAACTCACATGATATACGAACAAAAATAACAGAATGTCCTACATGAAACAAACGTAGATAACAAAAACATAAATGCATAATTTACTAATACTAATATGCAAAGCATGAAATCCTACATGAACACGATGACTAACAATCACATATATATACACTACTTATCCTTCAAACCACCCCCAAACTTAAAATATTCAATGTCCTCATTGAATGGAAGTAAATACGAGGGATAGTAGAAAACATACCAGTATACAACAATGCTTGGGTTGCCTCCCAAGAAGCGCTTCTTTAACGTCAATAGCTTGACGTTACTTCCAAGCCTCCATTAAGGATGATAATAGTTGGCCTGGTCTCCTCTTCGTGAGACTTCATCGTCATCACGGTGGCACACTTTCTGCCCCTTCTCCTCGCTTGTCCTATTCGTGTAACAACTATGTCCTTTTCCAATGCCTTCATCTATTGATCCAAAATCTGTCAATTTGTAGAACAACACACATTCGCGGGCTTCGCTTGAATATAATGGAGGAGGATAAATGTAAGTTACTGAAGCCTTTGGTTCCTCAAAGAGAACTTCCTCCATTGGCTTTAATGCACTACCTCCATCTTTACACTCTGAGACAAGTAGAAGATCTGCATCTTTCCCATGTTCTTCAGCCTCTTGGTACGCACATACCAATTCTTGAAATTTGTGCAGCTCATCAGTGTTTGTCCCATATAGTGCCCTTTCCAAATCATCCACCATCCTAACATGATCAAATTCCTCACATGGCTTGTGAACGCTCACCTCACCTTGGAATTTGTCGTCTTCAATTAAGCATGCAGTACCTTGCTCCAAGTCACTGTTATTTTCTGGAATTGCCTCTGGTGTGAATTGCTGATTCTCTTGTTCCAAGGCACTCCTAACCTGAGCAACAATTGTTTCCAAAGATTTGATAGATGCCTCGTTACTCTTTACACGCATCCTAATCTCCTCTAGAGTCTCTTGTTCCAGTGATCTCACAGCTTGAGCAACTAGTGTCTCCACGGATTTTAAAGACTCCTCGTTACTCTTTACAAGACTCCTAAGCTCCTCCATAGCATCAACCTCATCTGATTGAAAAGTAGGAGTAGGTTGCTGATGTTGAAACTCTTCATTACCAAAGAAATATGACCTATCTGGAACATCTTGCTGGTACTGTTGAGGATGGTATTGAAAATATGGTTGTTCCTCATAACTGACATATGGATCAACTCCTTCGTAGTAACAATATTGTGATGGATCATGAATGCCCAAACACTGCTCACATTGATAAGGCATGGATGTACTCGAATATGCCCACCATGGCAACTCCTGACCTGCCATCTTCAACTACTCAAGTACCTGAAACACACCGAACTAAACAAGATAGGTAAGAACTAATCCGAGTCAGTGAACTCTAACGACCACTATTGACAAGCACATAAACCAAAAATAAAACACCGATGATCCCCGGCAGCGGCGCCAAAAACTTGTTAACACTAAATCACGCAAGCGTACGTGGTCACAAGTAATATATGAATAAGTCGAGTTCGTTCCCACAGAGATCTGGTTATGGTTTAATTCAGTTATTGTACCTATGCAACAATGTATGGTTATTACTCACTGCTAAGACAAATAACAAATTGGGTTTAATTAACTAAATTAACTAGAAAGTAAATTAACAACTAAGAATTAACTAACTAACAAGAATTGGAATCGAATTACTTCTGCAAGAGAAAACATGGGATCCTAACTTCATTAAATACTTCACTTAGATCTGACGCCTTTAATCACTATATGCAATGGTTATGATATCTGATCGGACAACACGAAACAAGTATACGCTACTTCTCAGTATACGAATACCAAACTAAACATACATCCACAAAAGAGATAGAAGATGAATAGACACCAATTATGCTTAGACCCTATATATCTATAGAATTTGAAAACATAACGGTTGAAGAACAAGTTATCCATTAAGATCACACAGGGCAATATAAGTATTTTCATCTCATACTACGAATCATGTTGATAAACAATCATGAACCTATGCTAGCATGGCAAGTTCTAAATCTCAAGATCCACTTTCACTTCACAAGAGATTAACAAATTAGATGTTAGCTACGCATCTAGCAATTAAGCACAACCATACGAGGATATCAGATATACATCACACACAGATCTTTAAAGCAATCAAGATACTAAAGCTCCATAAATAAATCCGTTAGAATCCCATGACAACGATTAGTTCATAATCGAACCTCTCGTCATCATGGGATCTGATGAAACCATGATAAAAACAAAGTATGAAAAGATACAAATAAATCTAAGTAATTGATATATAATGGTTCTCTCCTAATGATACAAATTACAAGGGTTGGATGTGTTTATATAGGCTCTAGAAGTCTTGTCCACCAAGCAATTGCCTTTTTAGAGTTGGAATAGAAGATTGGCAATTTCCGTTCTTGAATGAGAATAGAATTGCAAATTCCATGTATAGATCTGATTCTGGAATGTTCTAGCCGCCCAAAGCAATTACCATACTTATTAGAAGTAGGAATTATAGCAATTTCCTTGTCAAAGTTGAATTTCTGCAGCTCGGCACATAATACGTTTCCTAAACTGATTCGGTTTTGAAGGAAAATTCGTAGCTGACTTTTCTTCAATATTTCTGGAACGTTCCAATCATAATTGGACCTCTGTACCACCTTAGAATGATAGAGAATCTCGTTAGCTTCGCGTGGACTGCTTACGGGCCTAAAACGGACTTGTAGAACTCAAGATATGGCCAAAACAGTAATTTTCAAGATTTTCCGCGCGCAACCTGCGCCCAGCAGTCTGTTTGTCGCGCAGCCTGCGCCAACCACGCGCAACCTGCCCGTGCAACACCTGTCCCATATTGTAGAAAATCTCCCAAGCTTCGCGTGGGCAGTAAGATCGCTGAAAACGGACTTCTAGAACTCCAAATATGTCCAAAACAGTGTAGACTGCGCAACCGTCTCAGAAATCCGAATTTCAATCAATTAATTCTCCAAAAACGATAGAAGCATCCACCTTAATCAACATTCTCGTAAATCTGCACAACTAAGCAAAACACATCAAAACTACAACAAACTTGAGCCCAAGACAATCAATTTAAGCCGATATGGAACGCTCCAAGTGGATATAAATCCACTTATCAACATGCACAAAAATTTTCACCAATCAAAATTTTCCAACTCATCAAACACGAATTGTTAGCATGTGCCCTTGGATACACATGACAAATCCATTAAATAATAGCAATAAGATTTATGTTAAATTAAATGCATATATCCTGTCGACGGTCAAACATTAACGTGACAGGTTTTCAAACATACCTGTCCCTGACTCCGTTCTAAAAACTTTGCACGTGTTCATAATTTGGCCATGAGAAATAACGTACGGGAGCTATGATATACTCCTATGTAATTAATTTTTTTTTCCTTTTTTTGACAACTCCTATGTAATTAAGTTGATAATTAGGGTCCAAATCATAAGTTAATTTGGTTGATAAAACGTAAGATGTGACAGAATTATACTTGTATATAAATATATTCTTTTACTAACTTTATAAAATTAAATTATTTAACATATATATTTGTGACAAACTGACATGTATAAAGCGTAATATGCTTCCAAAAAAGAAATGCAATCACCAAATCCAGTAAGAAAACATACTTTTTACACCTGCTAAAGGTAAAGTAAAGCAAAAGTTAAAAAAATTTATGGTCAAACATTCTTATCCGTTTCCGAAATGAGATAACTATCCCAGTGACTGAATCGATATGCTCCAAATTATTCACCTACTTAAGTACTTGTTTAAGCACCAAAAATGTACTTACACTTGCACATAACGTGTATGCCGCACATGTCTCTCAAAAGAAATTTCATAATTTTTATAATAAAAGAACGGTTTTTTTAGTGTGTGTTTAAGGATACATACTAAGAATTTGTGCTCGTTTAGTTATCAATTTTTCATTGTTATAAATTTTATTAATAATAGAACTCTTGTATGTACAAAAATCTCTACTAATCAAAAAATTTTCAACACATAAAATACTAATTTTTAGCAAGTGTCCTTGGACACACTAGACAAATCCATAAAAGAATGCCAACCTACATATGTTTTATAAACTTAAATCTAACAATGTCTAAGTCGATGTCATAAACCAGTCTCTAATAATTAAATGAAAGGTTTTTCAAGTGTGTACACAAGAAGATGAGTTGTGAAATTTTAATTATCTTTTATTTATTAATGATATTAGACCTTTTTATATGTACAAAAAAAATTTACTAATAAAAAAGTAGCCATCCCATAGAAGTGAAATGAAAATAAATGACTAATATGTATCCTTGAAAATAGAAAGATTCTTAAATGAATTACAAGGAACATGAATTGAGTCGAGCGAAAATCCATTAATGGGCAACACCAATCAAGTCAAGGTCACAAGAGATACCACAATCCACTCCTAATATATATAATTATTATTATTTTTTTGGAACCCGCAGCCGCTACCTTTCGGATGCGCTCTGGGTAAACCCATGGGCTCACGCAATAGCCTGCAAACCACGTGATCCAAGGCAAACCGCACAAGTGCGACAGGCTCTGCCCCAGGATGGCATAATCACAAATCCGCCTCCCATGGGAGTCGAACCTGTGACCAAGAGGTGAGATGGTCTCTCTTTAACCAACTGAGACAACCCTTGCGGGCCCTAATATATTATTTTCTCCATCCCATTCATTTGTTTACATTTTTGAAAGAGTGTCTCATACTATTTTAAGGTGCATATAAAATATAGTTTCGTAACTTATTTTTACAATTTTATAATTTTGAATAACAGTAGAAAGTTTATATTTTTATTCGAAAAGAGAAAAAATTAAAAATAAGTTATAAAACTTATAGTTTATATACATTTTAGAATGCGTGCCGAACATTTTCGTAAATAATCGATTGGGACCGAGGGAGTATTATCGAAGATGTGAATCGAACTTACAACCTCTTGATTAGCAAAGGAGGGACACAACGGTTGACAAACGATTTTTGTAACATTTTACATTGTAATAAATGCTTATAGTATATAATAATAAAAGACTTTTAAATGTAGGCTTATATTGTTTTGTATCATACCAAATTATAATAGCGAAATTATCAAAAATATCATATTTTCTAAATGTTTTTTTTATGATTTTATATCTTTTGAAAATATTTGTAAAAATATCTTCTGCAATCAAATGCAACATATTTTTATATATTACTGGAAATTAAAATTTGATTTTGGTTGTATTTGAGATTGGTTTTGGTTGCATTCGATTCAATCGATGCAACTTGTTAAAGCAACTTATTATGCAAATAAATATAATTTCAATTTTTAAATTTTAAAATTACATTTCTGATTGATTTTGGTTGATGTCGATTGTAAATATGATTTCAAAAGTTGCATAATGTATTTTTGCAAATATTTATAAAAATTGATATTTTTGTAAAATATATTTTTTATAAATTTTTTTTTGCAAAAAAGCTTCTGAACTTGAATATTTATGAAAAATCCCATTATAATATAATAAGTAGTAATATTTATTTGATGTAAACTAATATAATATAATACTTATTAACAATATTAACACTCGTTTGCTGTATAATCGAGTGAGACAAATGTTATAAATATTACATGTCAATTTAAGTAGGAAAAAATATATTCCGGAATTACTTCCAAAAATTACCTAAACTTATTGATTTTTTATTATAGAAAAATTGATAACATTTTTACAATTATATATATGATCACTTATATAGTTATATTTATATAAAAAATCTTTAAAATCTTATATACTTCCTGAGATAAAGATTACCAAAGGAACATGACAACTTGAAGAGGCTATTTGGGGTAGATTAAATAACCCCAATTCATTTTCCGTGACTTGTGTTCAGTGTTCTAGAAATCGCTTGACGGTCCAGGGCGATCGGGTATCGCCTAGCGATTAATCGGGTAGGCGGGGATTAATCCGACGGATTAATCGGAGTATTAATCGGTTGTATTTAAATATTATTTTTAATTTTTTTATTTATTAAATATTTTTACCAAATATTTTTGCCGATTTTTGAATTCATCAACATATTTTGCTTATTTTTGCCGGTTTTTTGCCAATTTTTGATTGTCTAGGCCGATTTTTGACCGTCTAGGCCGATTTTTAACCACCTAGACCGATTTTTTGCCGATTTTTGATCCATTTATACAAAAAAACGTTTTTTTAACCGCCTAGACCCGAGTAAGAACATTTTGGGGGCGCCTAGGCGCCACCTAGACCGATTTTTACAACACTGCTTGTGTTTGTGTATATTTATATTCTTTAGTTTAAAGTTAATTTTGGTTTGAAAAAATTAAGTATTTTTGAGGTACTTTATTGAACTTATTTTTTTCTCATATTAATTTTTTATATATTTGAGTAACCTTTTAACTCGTATTATATATTTTGCATATATTTATATTTTATATTTTTATATTATATTTAGATAATATATATTTTTTATTTTCTTAATTAATTTTTTATATAATAAATTTATTTTATGTAAAATTAATCAAACAGATATAATCAGTTTAAAGTTAAAATTATCATTTTTCAATTAAAATAAATAGGTTACACTTTTAAATTATAAGTGACATTTTTTAAGTTAAATAAAACCGCCTCTAAGTAGCATGTTATACCGATAATGGAAAGACCACACCTTCACATGGCCATATCTTGTCTAACTTAAAAAAAAGCATTAGTTTACTGGCAACTTGGAGTAGATTCTACAAATCCAGTGACTCTCTTTACCTACCACATCGGCGACAATTCTTGAATTAAATATATTTAAGTAAAATGTAAGTACTAATTTATGCATGTAACATATGATTTGTTCATTCTAGAGCTGACACGTGGTTACATTCGTCACACGTGTAAGAAACTTGGTTCGCACCCATGTGAGTGTCATTATTTAATTTAATCTTTTGACTCCATGCCCCCCTTCTGCAACCGCCATGTTACGATGATGGTCATGCATAGTTGCATACAGCATACATGCATTAGAAGAGCCCCTCTAAATTCGTAATGATTTAGGATTTGCGAAAGTGAAAAAGGGGGTTAAATGTTTTTCTTACATCCGATATTTCTCGGTGAACCATAGTTCATTCTTTAACTTTATGTAATGTTTTTACGAAATGTTGAAAATTCGAATTTTGTTAGATGAAATGTATGTTTTAAACTTCTTTATATCTTTTACGATTTTTTTAGTGTGTCTAAGGATACATGCTAAAAATTTGTGCTCGTTTAGTTGTCAAATTTTAATTAATAAAAATTTCATTAATAATGATAGATCTCGCTAAATGCACAAAAATCTTCATCAATTAAAAATTTCAACTAAACAAACACGAATTATTATTATATACCCGTGGACACACACTAAATAAATTCTATCTTTTATATGCTTCTTTTTAGTAACTTAAAGGAGTATTATTTCATTACATTTCTGAATCCGAATGCATCATTAATTTGTAAAAAGAATGACACGTCTGACCCTCACCATGTCACGGGGTTTCCCGTTTTTCCTGATTGCTTCCTGCTAACCAAACAGATGTACACCATTGATGTCACTTTTCTCTCCCTAACAAACTTCGTATGTGTTCCATTTATGGAAAGCGGTCAAATATTCCATGCTGTTCCATATTAGTACATGATGCTGAACAATTTTTCATATTGACACTTTTTTGCTGTTGTCAGTTTTACTTATCCACATGGGACATATGTTCCTTTTGAATTTTCTAAACATTGGATTATCAAAGATCAATTGTAATGTTATTGTTTTCAGGAATGATGTAGATTTGATTTTTTGGGAAATTTTTATTTTTAATTTTAGTTTAGAAAATGTTTCGTATCTATATATTATATTCTGTTTGTTAAGTGATTAGCTAATTAAGTAATTTGAGTTTGGAGTATTTTTAGAACTTTTATTTCAAGATATTTTCTTAAAATTCGAAAGTTACAATATTTGACCCAAATTCGATTCGATTGTGGTTCGGGCTATCAACGGGTGGGAGCGACAAGAGAGAGGGAAACCGCCTATAGGTCGGATGATATGGTTGCACTCGGTTGTTTTGCATGCTCAGCATTTACACACATACATCGCTACAACACGCTACAATTTTAAAATACTCCTTCCGTTCCGTCTCCTTTGACATGACGCTTCAAATTATTTATGCATTTTAATGTATTCAATTTGAGATATTTGTAAATAATATTTTTTCAAATTTTTTACTTTATATAAAATATAAATCTTATATTTTAATACCAAACAAAAAAATTTAAAAAATATTATTTATAAGAATTTATCTAGTGTGTGCCGAAGGGCACGTGCTAAGAATCCGTATTTGATGAGTTGGAAAATTTTGATTGGTGGAAATTTTTGTGCATGCAGGGATCCATCATTATTAATGAATTTTTATCAATCAAAATTTGACAACTAAATAAGAACGAATTATTAGCATTTACGTTTGGACACACTTTACAAAAATTGTATTTATAAATATCTCAATCAAATATATTAAAATATGTAAAAAAAACTAGTAAATCATTTAAAATGAAACCGAGAAAGTACCCGACAAATGCACTTCATACATGCAGCACATACACATACAAACAATTAATAATACACATTTATAACACATCTCACAGGTCGACTGGTCACCAATTCTCAAAGTAAAACCTCGAAAACCGTGCTATAATTAAACCCTCCCTCCCCCCTCCTCTCTTCTTCTTTCATCCTGCACCTTACCAGCAACAAACAACAAACAGCAGCACTTGATTACTATTTTCTTACCATTTCAGTACTTGGTCATCTTTCCCAAATCTCTCTCATATTAGAATACAACTGGCAACGCAGTTTCCCCAAAAAAGAAAAAAGAGATCCTCTTATTGTAGTCTTCACGCATATCGAAAACCAAATGGATTCTTCAATATCATCTCATGAAAATTATCATCATCATATTGACAGTGATGAATATCAATATCAAAATGAAACTTGGCTTGGCTTCTCTCTTTTTCAATCATTCCCTGGTGATCCCCAAAGTAAACAAAAACTCTGTTCTTTTTTATTTTACGTGCACTTTTTATTATTATTTACTATTTTGGTATAAATTAAAACTTTAAGTTTATGGTGATTTAGGTGTTATGAATGGAGGTGAACAAGATGGTGAAAGTGCAGACTTGTCCATGCTCACTTTAGGTAGTCCGAAGCTTGAGGATTTTCTAGGCGGTGGAGCTGATGATGACTCCGGCACACAAACCGTGTTTCCACGCAGTAACAAAGCACGAAAAACCGATAACGCGGCCAGTTCACCCGGTGAATCGCAGAAGCAACTAGTGGTTGCGAAAGCACAAGATCAGCCTTCTGCTAAAAAGGCCATTGAATCCTTTGGCCAACGAACTTCCATTTATAGAGGCGTTACTAGGTATCTAAATATCATCACTACATCCATATTTATGTATTATTACATCCGTAAAGTGGCAGAACCAGCAAGGGCCTACACGGTTGCACTGAAAATATAGTGAAAATTTTATTAGTAAATGTTTTGGTCCGCGTCAATTTAAATAGTGAAAATTTTATTAGTAAATGTTTTGGTCCGCGTCAATTTAAATCCTGGTTCCGCCACTGCATATGTATATTTATGTGTGTGTATATGCTAAGTTGATATATTTATGTGTGTGTATATGCTAAGTTGGTGATACATATGATGGTAATATTTTTCAGGCATAGATGGACGGGTAGATATGAAGCTCATTTGTGGGATAATAGTTGCAGAAGAGAAGGCCAAAGTCGAAAAGGAAGACAAGGTATTTTTTTTTTAGGGTTCTTGCAGGGCTAACATGCACCTGTCAACTTAATAAATTTTAATACTGCACCGTATGGTTAGATTGCAGAAGTGCAGGAATAATATTAGTAATTAATAAGATTTTGGATATCTAGCTAGAATGATTGGCTACATTGAAGGTCTTAAACTACCAGGTTTTCGAAAACCACAGGCGCCTCTTTCTAGTAATTTCAGCGGTGTCTGCGTGACCATGCGCCTGTGCTACCTTGTTAGATATGTAATTATATTAATTTTTAGTAATTTATCTTCTCTAATATTCGTGCATTATGTTGCATGTACCTGATGTCGCGATGGATTGGCTATTATTTTTTGATCAGTTTATCTTGGTAAGTTTGGTTTAAATCACGAGATTGTTAAAGATATGCGATAAATGATATTGATTTAAACTAATTCCGGGTTCAAGGTTTGTGTGCTAATTTCTTTTACTAATTATATGTGTGTATAGGCGGTTATGACAAAGAAGAACGAGCAGCTAGAGCTTATGATCTTGCTGCCCTCAAGTATTGGGGTCCTACAACCACCACGAACTTTCCGGTAAATGGAAGATCTATTTTAATCATCTACCGCTCACAAATTTTAAGTTATAACATTTGATGTATTGTTTGTATTATATCTTGAAGGTAAGTAGCCATGAGAAGGAACTGGAAGAAATGAAGCATATGACCAGACAAGAATTTGTTGCTTCCCTCAGAAGGTTATATATCTTATACCATCCACCTTTCAATTCTTTAATCCTTTATGTTTATCGTTCTTTTTAGGATCGCTTTTACTTTTTTATTAGGCTGTGTTGTATATGTATCATCGTAATTTTCAACTAATATATATAGTTTGTCGAACTTTTGTGTTGCAGGAAAAGTAGTGGTTTTTCTAGAGGCGCTTCAATGTATAGAGGAGTCACCAGGTTCTACCCACAGCACAAAACATGCATAACTCATGAAACACTAAATTAAATTTAGTAAGATATTTATATATATTTGTCCGATCTTGTTCTAGGCATCATCAGCATGGGCGTTGGCAAGCAAGAATCGGAAGAGTTGCCGGCAACAAAGATCTATACCTCGGAACTTTCAGTGAGTTAAACCCTGTATATTTGTTGCCCCAAATATACAAGGTTTGATGTTTGATATAATTGAATTAAACAATGTGGCTCTTGCTTGATTACCTTAACTGATAATGCATAACAAATATATAATCAAGGTTGATTGCCTAGGCCAATGTTAATTCCGCGCATTTTGGGTATATTGTTATCCGTTTAGCTACCATGTGATTACGTTCGGTTACTTAAAAAGAGTATCTTTATTTTGATGACTCATGCCCGGAGAAGCTGCCACGCTATTTGTAAATGTGACACCTTTTGAAACTCATGTGATGACTAGCTAGAAAATGAGTTTGGGAGGGAGACCACCAAAATAAAGAATCATAATTTTGTTGCATTAGACCGGTCATAGCACATGATACTTTATGCTTTACGTACTTCACATTCCACAATGGGTGGGTGGTACTCATTTTAAGTACGAATTGCATTAACTGTTTTCTTTCTCATTGTGTTGTATCGCACTTGATATAATTGTTATCAAATTACAAATAGAGCTAAGAAAATATGAGTGTGTAAGAAAATACAAAGATTTACTTGGTACCTCAAGTTTTTATGGAGGCACATATTTATCATATGATTTATTTTTCCTGAAAAAGGTATATGTAGTTGCGTACACATAGGCTCATGTTCCCCTGTTGACCTACTTTTTCGGCTGCACCTCACTTTGGAAATCTTCTCATTGTTGGCATTTTAAATCTTCCATACTGTATATTATTTGTTAAAATTGATATTTGGTCCTAATAGGTACACAGGAAGAAGCTGCCGAGGCTTATGACATCGCAGCAATCAAGTTTAGAGGGGTGAATGCCGTCACCAACTTTGACATGAGCCGATACGATGTAAACAGCATTGCCACCAGCAATCTTCCTGTAGGTGGCACAACCACCAAATCGAAGACTAAAGCGTCATCTTCGAACCCATCTAATTCCCTTAAAAGCGCAAGCCGTAATCAAAGCGATCAACTAGAGCACTGTGATCTTTTAAAGTCATCCTCGTCAATAACATTTGGTTTGCAACCAGTAAAACAAGACACGTCTGATTACTGGCCTGTGATTGCATACAACCAGCAGAGTTACAACACTACTGTCACTGAAGGACTTTACCAGCAAAGCTCAACATTCAGCATGCAGTTCTCTTCTACAATGATGAACGAGAATATAAACACTGATGCAGGGTACTTCAGTACAAATAGCCTGCCGCAAAGCAGTGTCGATGGAGGTGCATCAAGCTCTATTTCATTCGCCACGCCAATGGATTTGAATATGAATAATCTGCAGCAGCAAAGCAGCGTCGATGGTGGTGCTTCAAGCTCCATTTCATTTGCCACGCCCGTTGATTTGAATAGCAATATTAACGGCAATAGTACCACGTATTATGGAGGAATGTCTAGTGGTGGTTTCGGGAACTGGAATGTTTCGTTCCAATCTGCAAGACCAAGTAACTTATCAGTGTACCAGAGTCCTATATTTGGCATGGAATGATCTTTTAATCATGGCCGAGTTTCGAAAGAGATTGAATTGGCGGGGCGGACTAACAATAACAACCAAGTAGAAGCAAGGCACTTTGACGTTTTGTTCGTTAGCAAGCAGGTGCATGGCGAAGTACACTAACTATTTCTAGTTGATATAGTATATATCTTTCGTTGTTTTTTATCCTTATCAGACGCGGAGATTTGTTATGGTATACTAGGAAAGAAAATCGTTGTGTTGTATTCCCTCCGTCTCATATTACTTTTCCTGTTTGGAACGACACGTTTGCCAACTCATACTTTTGATTGTTAATATTTTTAATTTCGTAATAGTATTAAATATAAAAATTTCACAATATTAAATTACTAACAAATACGAATCCAACAAGATTATTCATGACTATATTTGGTCAATTAGGTATAAATTAATAATTAATTTCATGTAATAAATAGAACCGATATTTTAATTCAGCAAGATTATTCATGACTACATTTGATCAATTAGATATAAATTAATAATTTATTTCATGTAATAAATAGAACCGATCTTTCAAAGGAGGGTCTCATTTTGAGACAGAGCGGAGCGAGTGGTCATTTTCAGTTGGTCCTCCTCCACTGTTGTAAGTAGTACTTTATTCCCTCAGTTTCAATTGCTATATATATATATTCTTATATATAGAAGTACGTAGTATTTTTGGTATGAAAACAAAGGACTCATCTTTTTACGTATCACAGAAAGTTTTTGCGATACGGTTACGATATGCTGAAATAAACATCTACCGCTGGCCCGTAAAGTAATACTCTCAATTTCATTAAATTTGGTTAAGAAAATTGTTATTTCTTTTATTCCACTCATTTCTTTACATGTTTTCAGTACTATTTGGCACGCATTTTGAGGTATATATAAAATATAGTTTCATAATTTATTTTTAAATAAAAATTTAAACATTTAATTTTTGTTCAGAAAAAAAAATTAAAAAAAAATTATGAAATTATATTTTTTAGGAGTAGAATGCATGTTAGGTTCTTGTCCTCTAATATAGACAATTCAGGAGGACAGATGGACTATCTTATAAAATTGGTTTACAAACCGTTTTTCAAAAGTTACGTGACAGATTGTAGATTGTGATTTGTTGTAACAAAATTAAATGGAAGTGGATCCTTTGAATTTACGTTAGCAAAGACTAATCATATTGTAGTAAAAGTAGTGTCAAGTGGGTAAAGCCAGCAACCGAACCTCCTGTGTCACCGACTGTATCAATGCAGAAAATTTGAAAATTGAAAGATGAATGCCACGACTTCATCAACTCACGGAAACAAAAAACAAGCCACCCCTATTGTTTCTAACCTGCAATCTTATACATATAAGTGTATGATATAAAACTGAGAAACGGAAATGCAAGACACCAGAGTTTGCTCGTCCAAAGACTTGCGTTTTTCATTATACTCCAAGTACTTAAATAGAGCTATTACAAGGATAAGAGAAATAGAAGACTCCTACTCAACTACTATCACTACACTCGATCCTATCAACTGCAACTACACTCGATCCTAGATAACTCAGATGCAACAAACTAGTCTGCCACACGACCAGTTCAATGCACACCTACCAGACAAATCACATTGTCGATTTATTCGAAAAACAAATAACAGAAATAGATAATAAAAGCTGTTAACAAATATCAGATTAAGACCAATAATCTCCCCCCTAATCTGAAATTTGTTTGTCCAGATTCTTTACTCCCACAAAACTACGCATCCTTTCAAACTTTACTATCACCAAAGCCTTTGTCAGAATATCTGCCCTCTGCCCTTCGCTGCCAATGAGCTTAATTATAATCTCTCCACGTTCCACACATTGTCTAATAAAATGGTATCGAATGTCAATATGTTTGCTGCGCCCATGGAATACCGGATTCTTGGCCAAATCTATAGCTGACTTGTTATCGATGTAGATGATCACAGGTCCTATCTGTTCACCAGTAATCTGCCCCAATACATTCCGAAGCCATATACCTTGGCACGCCGTTGCAGTAGCTGCCATAAACTCTGCTTCACACGAAGAGAGTGCCACACACCTTTGTTTCTGGGAGACCCAAGTAATCATGCTTTCATTGAGATAGTACACCATTCCTCCAGTGCTTTTCCTATCATCCACCTGACCTGCTAAGTCACTGTCTGAGAACCCTGTTAACAAGTGATTTCCAGTCCCTTTAGAGTACACTAGGCCATAATGAACTGTGCCTTTTATGTACCTAAGTATGCGCTTGACAGCTTCCATGTGCAAGACTGTAGGCCTCTCCATATACCTGCTTACAATTCCTACAGAATAAGAAATATCCGGTCTAGTGTGCACGAGATACCTCAAACATCCAACAAGGCTTTTGTAGTCTGTAGCATTTACCATCTTCCCATATTCATCTCTACTGATCTGGATGCTTGGATCCATTGGATACTTCGAAGAATTGCAGCTTGCCATCCCAGCCTTTTCAAGAACTTTTCTTGCGTACCCGGCCTGCTTAAGCTCAATGAAGCCATCACCCTGTTGAACTTCAATGCCCAGATAGTAGCATAATTCACCCAAGTCTGTCATTTCGAAAATTTCACTCATTTGCTTCTTAAATTCTTTTATAACAGAAATATTTGAGCCCATAATCAGAAGGTCGTCCACATAAACGCCAACAATCAAGACATTATCATCTTCCCTTCTTGTATAAACAACATGTTCATATGGGCATCGAACAAAACCGAGATTCTCAAGGCATTTATTCAACTTCGCGTACCAAGCACGTGGTGCTTGTCTCAGGCCATACAAAGCTTTGGCCAATTTATAAACAAAATGCTCTTTTCCCTTTTTTTCAAAACCTTCCGGCTGACACACGTACACTTCTTCATGTATTTCACCATTTAAAAATGCCGTCTTCACATCTAGGTGATGCACTCTCCAACCATTTTTAGCAGACAAGGCCAACAAGAGACGAACAGTTTCGATTCGCGTCACAGGGGCGAATATCTCGTCAAAATCAACCCCTTGTTCTTGGACATAACCCTTTGCGACGAGTCTCGCCTTATACTTGACTATGTTGCCATCTGCATCTCTTTTAATTTTATAGATCCATCTCAAGCCAATTGCCTTGTGCCCCTTAGGAAGTTCAGTCAGTTGCCATGTATTGTTCTTCTCTATCGACTCCAATTCTCTGGACATTGCTAGCTTCCATTCACTCACCTCAGCAGCTTGTTTGTAACATGTAGGTTCCTCAACTCCCATTAAAAGCAATTCCTCATCCACATCAACAGGATCTGTATTGTTATAGATATCTACCAGAGATCTAAATTTTCTGGGTGGCTCACTATCATCGTAGTTGTCACTGCTAATGTGAGTAGCAGGTGGAGTTTGCACTCGACTTGAACTTTGAACACTAACATGACTTTGAACACTAGTTTCGACATCAGTCTCGTAATCACTAGTTTCAATGTCACCCTCGTTGTCTGTCTCATGTGTGTTTCTTTCTCTGCTTACTTCAGGAACCGAAAACCAGTTGTCACAAACTTTTACCCTTTCCTGATCATTCCACACCCACCTTTTATCTTCTTCAAATATCACGTCCCTACTTACACAGACACGATTCTTCACAAGGTCATAAAGACGATATGCCTTGGTCCCTGGTTCCTTACCCAGATTCACAACCTTCATGCTTCTGTCATCTAACTTTCCCACTTGACAAGCTGGCACTTTCATGTGTGCAATGCATCCAAACACACGCACATGTCCAATGTCTGGCTTCATCCCAAACCAAGCCTCATAGGGAGTTTGACTAGATAATGCCCTTGTAGGTAACCTGTTTAGAAGATAAATGGCATGTCTGATCGCCTCACCTCACAGCTTCGAAGGCAAATTTTCTTCTTTCAGACAACTTCGGGCCATTTCTACCACAGTTCGGTTTCGCCTTTCCACAACCCCATTCTGTTGGGGTGTGTAAGGTGCAGTGTAGTGTCTCACGATCCCATTTTCTTCACAGTACGAGTTAAAATCTTTTGAACAGAACTCCCCTCCACGGTCACTTCTAAAAACTTGTACTTTCTTCCCTGGTTTATTCTCTACCATAGCACAAAAACTTTTGAATACATTCAAGGCCTCATCCTTGCTCTTCAATAGATATGCCCACATGTACCTACTGTAATCATCAACAAGCAGGAAGAAGTACTTGTTTCCAGCCGCTGTATCAGGTGAGATAGGACCACATAAGTCACCATGTACTAGTTCTAAGACATGTGTCGCTCTGAAGCTACTTTGAGGTGGGAATTGTTTTCTTATCTGCTTTCCCATCAAGCATCCTTCACAGACTTTATCATTATGAACTACCTTTGGTAGACCTTTCACCATACATTCTTTCGGCATCAACTCTATAGCTTTGTAATTCACATGTCCAAGTCGTCGATGCCATAGACAAGTCACTTCATCTGAACTCGACATTAAACACCTTGACTCAGCAGTCTCCAGTAGTATCTTATATAGTCTATTTGGTGACTTCTTCACCTTCATGAGTAACCTTTCACTTTTATCAAACACCCACAAGTACTCCCCCTTTAGAATTACTTTGTTTCCACTTTCAGACATTTGACCTAAACTGATAATATTACTACAGAGATTGGGGATATAATATACCTCTTGTAAGACACGTTCCTCCCCGTTCTTGCACTTGAGGATGATTGAGCCCTTTCCCTCAATTTTCACAGTCGAGCCATCTCCAAATCGTACCAAACCAGTGATTTTTTCATTCAGTTCTGAGAATTTGGACTTGCAGCCTGTCATATGGTTGCTTGCCCCATTATCCAGGTACCAAAGGTTTGATTCTACACGGCTTTTGTCACCATCTGTCAAAATAGAAGGCACCACCAGTTTCTCATTCAACAACATCGTGTCTCCTTCTTCTCTATCACACTTTGCCAACAGTAATGCTGGTTCTTCATCCTCCACCTGAGCCAAATTTGCCTCTTGTCTTTGTTCTCTATTTTTCTTTGGCTTACGACACTCGACTGCATAGTGTCCATATATGCCACAATTGTAGCATTGAATTCTACTTTTGTCTTGACCTCCCCTTCTTCTTTGACCATTATTATGAGTCTTATTTGTTCGTCTCTGCCACTCCTCCCTGGTAAGTAACAGTTTCTTTTCTCCACTTTCTTTCTTCAACCATTCTTCTTCTGTGAGAAGCAATTGTCCTCCTCCTGCAACAGCTTTGCCAACAGCTTTGCCTTTCACTCTTTCTTCATGAGCTTTCAGAGACCCAATAGCCTCTTCCACTGTCATCTTATCCAGGTCTCCAAATTATTCCATAGTGGAGGTGATTTGCAGAAATTTTTCTGGCACTGCTCGTAATAGTTTTATCACCACATACGATTCAGTCACCTCTTCTCCTAAGGCTCGTATATTGGTTACAAGCCCATTAAGCTTCATGCAAAAATCATCAATCACATCACTTTCTTCCATTCTAAGTGATTCAAACTCAGCCTTCATCGACTGTACTCTAGCATTTTTAACACGGTCAGCTCCTTGACACATCGTTTTGAGCGTATCCCATGCCTCCTTAGCCGTCTTCTTCGCAGCAAGAGAGAGTAACCACTCTTCTGGTATACCTTGGTATATCATGGCCAAGGCTACCTTATCCGTTCTCTCATCAGTCACCGCCTTGGGATCACTTGTCTCTACAGCATCCCACACCCCATGCGCCTGCATGAATACTCTCATTTTCATCGCCCACGCCGTATAGTTCTCTTTTGTCAGCGTTGGGTAATTCAAACCAAACGAACCACCTTTCGTTTTGCTCGACTCTGGTGTTGTCATCTTAGACATGTACTTTGGCATTCACCTTCGTACCAAGCTCTGATACCAACTATTGTTTCTAACCTGCAATCTTATACATATAAGTGTATGATATAAAACTGAGAAACGGAAATGCAAGACACCAGAGTTTGCTCGTCCAAAGACTTGCGTTTTTCATTATACTCCAAGTACTTAAATAGAGCTATTACAAGGATAAGAGAAATAGAAGACTCCTACTCAACTACTATCACTACACTCGATCCTATCAACTGCAACTACACTCGATCCTAGATAACTCAGCTGCAACAAACTAGTCTTCCACACGACCAGTTCAATGCACACCTACCAGACAAATCACATTGTCGATTTATTCGAAAAACAAATAACAGAAATAGATAATAAAAGCTGTTAACAAATATCAGATTAAGACCAATAACCCCTAGGGTCAAGTGGCGACGGAAGCAGGATTTAGTCTGCACGAGGGCCTGCATCATAGGTTAGAAATCATGTCAAGAGGATATGCCCGCTTTTTTTGTTATGATTGAATTCTTAGGGAGTGGAGCTGATATCAAAAGTGGTGATATAGCTTATGAGCATGCAGGTATTATATGGTTTTTTATAAAGAGGATTTTGATACAACTAGCAAGGTACAATTGTAGTAAGCATTACTGTATCCAATCATGTTACCCAATATGGTGTTTCATGCTTGTGTTTTCACTATATATTTCAAAAATATGCATCGTGTTGTTTGCTCATTCTCCTAATCTTATGTTTTAGTGGCCATTTGTTATTATTAGTTTTACTTGTTAATTTGTTTGAGGTTTTGATTTCATTTTACTAGTCAAGAACCAGATCTTTTGATTTTATGATTTGCATGTTTCATTAAACAAACGTAATTTATGGAATTCACAATCACAATTTGTGTGTAATTATATGTTGATCCGCCCCATTATATTTAAGTAGTGTTGACTAACCATTGACGACTTGGCATTTGAATTTGTTATCTTATTGTTATTGATTGGCGGATGTCTGAGTAAATTTGGGCGCTTTATTATTATTACAAATTTTTTTAGCATATTTTAATTTGTTAAAGTTTACTTACTTATTAGCTGCTAAAATGTTCGATATCTCTTATTTTTATCTTATTTTTTTCTGGATTCATTTGTTAAAATCTTTTCATGATTTTTTAAGATTATATATGTAGGATAATCCTTATAGACTAATATCATATTTACGTCTCATTTAATTTCATTGCATTATTTGGTAATCTCGGTAGACAGATTTGAGAATGTTTATTTTATAAACTTCAAGTTCAGTGCTTGAATTGTGCTTTGACTACTTATTTAGATCTTAAGTCTTGGATGATTTGTATATATTTTCGTTAATTATTGCATTAAATTAGCTATTAGTGTATTTGATTGGCACATTTAATTTTAATTACAAATTTTGAATATTAATTAATTTAGTCACGATATTCATTTGTCGGTTACATAGTTTGGATCATTTTATAATTTAATTGGTTGGTTTAATTAATTTTCAGTTATAGGTTTTAAATGGCATATTTATTTTCTAATTTTTACTTGAATTGCACTTTCAGTTACTATTTAATTAATTCTTGCTTTCTGTACTGAGGCTTTGAATATTTTGTGGGCTAATTGATTGTTCGTTTAATTTTGATTTGATTTTTATTTTGAAAAGTTTTAAATAGTACGATTGTACTATTTTATATGATTTTTGTACCATTTTATATGGTTTTTGTACCTTTGAGGGTGTGCCATATATTGTGGCTTTTTGGATCAATTTTGGGTTATTTTGATGTCGTCTATTTGACGAGTTGGATCATTATTGATGATTATTGTTTTGTCATATTTATAATAGACAATTATTAATTATAAATATAGAATCATAAAATAATATTTTATTTTATTTTGATACTGAATTTCATGTCTAACCAAAGGGACCCCCTTTGGTTAGGAATGAACAAATTTTTTCAAAATTTATACAAGTTTTAGTATATGTAATACTATGTTTTTTTGGTATTATTAATATATTATGTTTTTGGGTATTATTAATATATGAGTTTTATATAGTTTTTATATTTTATTATATTTTTGGCTAAATTATTTTTGTTCATATATTATGTTGAATTTATAAAATATTTGATAAAGAAATTTTGGGGACTAATTTTCGTTTGTCGATTTTTCCCCTTTTCGCAGGGCGATTGGACATTTTGGATTAAGTATGCTACAAAGCTACAAAGGCAGAGGTGATGACCTGCAGTAATGGAGTAGTCAAGATGAAAAAGAAAATAAAGCAAGTATGCAGGAATAACCATTGGCAACGGGGACTCACAGAAGCAACAATTAGTTCTGATTATTTTTTGGAAAATTTGTAAAACGATGTACTTATATAGTTTGAGGGTACTCTTTTTCCCCCTTGAGTTTTTTCCCACGGGGTTTTGCTCTTGAGGGTTTTAACGAGGCCTTTCTATTGTGGGGTTCTTCTTTTCAGACTTGAAGGTTTTATTGTCTAAACGTCCGGAGGCAACATGCGTGCTTTTCAGTTAGATGATGAATTTTCTTGAATGAATAAATCCCCTTGTATGATTATTGTATTTCGGTACAATTTATGAATAAGAAATTCACCGTGGCTAATTGGCCATTTTCAAAAAAAAAAAAAAATGTTTCATATTGGACTAGCCTTTAGGGGTGGTTTCAGATTTTCTGTGGCCTAAATTCAAAGGAAAACTTGAGCTCTTTTTAAATATTAATTAAAAAAAAATATTATTTTACAAAAAAATTATTGTTATATTAAAATTTCAACTCTTTTTCAACAAAAAATGATATAGTTAGAATATTATTTTTTTATATTTTTTCAAATAATTCGAAAAAGTAGGTATAAATTCTCTCTAAAAATTTGATATTGTAATTAATTCTAAGTTGTTAATTTTTTTTTATCTAAAACGCGACAAAAAATTTATCAAAGTAAAATAGAGTAAAAAAAAAAATTAACATTTGAATATTTGATTTGTATTGAATCAAGTGTTAGAAGTGAATAAAATTGAAAATTAAAATCATTAAAATTATTAAAATAATATATAATAAATATCCAAAAATGATAACATGTAGATATACATTTTGAGATCTTTATGATCGGGAGTTCTGTTCTAAAAAATGACGATTAATTGGGATTAATCACCGATTAATCGATGTTTAGTGCCTCTTCAAATCGGGATTAGTTGGAATTAATCGGAATTAGTCGGTATTAATTGCTGATTAATCGCTGTTCGGTGCCTCTGTCGATTATGATCGGGAGGCCAAAAGCAATTGTTTTACTTGACAGTTGAGCCACCCGCTGACAGCACTCATACATGTGCATTAGCATCTCTTAAACTGAACTTGACTAAGAACCTTTTAAACTGAAATTGATTAAGAACCTCGTTACTTCATGGATTCTAAAATGGACTTTGTTAACAAACTATTCTTATCATACAGTTTATCTGCTGGAAGATCTTGAAATTATTGCAGGGACTAGGAAAAGTTTCCACACAATTTTTTTTTTTTAGTTTTTTTAAGTCTTTGATGGAAATAGTCTTTTTTAGACGTAAATAGGAGTTGTTGAACATATATTATTTGGCTACGCTTGGATAGCTCCAGTTTGGTTAGCATGTTCCCTTTCTCTACGGTCATCTATAGGCAGTTCAATTAATGTATTTTCTTTGTTTCATTCTATTATTGCTCAAGCTCCTTCAAAAAATTTTGCTCGACATATATTGGCAGCTTTTGCTTTTATCAGTGGGGAGAAACGCACACATATGTGAAAATATGCCAATCAATCCTAACCTTACTCATAGTCTCAGTCTGTCCTTTTCTTGTGAATTTTCATCCCTTTTCTGCCTTCCTTCTGTTGATCCTCCCAACCCCACAACAAACTCACAGCGATGGTCTCCCCCTCCTGCACAATATGTGAAGTATAATTATGATGGAAGTTTCAAGGATATAAAAGCTTCAGTTGGTATTTTATGTTGGAATAATCTTGGAACCATGATTGATGGTCACGATAGCTTAGTCAAAGCCCATGTTCCGTTACATGCCGAGCTTCTTGCTATTCATGGAACTTGCAACCTTGCTTATCAAAGGAAATCTTACTCGATTTTCATTGAATCAGACTCACTCATGGCTATCTTGCTTGCTTCTTCTGACAAAACTTCACCGTGACATGTTAGTGCAATTATTGATGATATAAGAGTTTTTGCAAATTGGATAGCTAAAAAAGCTTATTCTTATGCACTGCTAAGACAATTAACAATATTAAGTTTTTTTACTAACTATAATTAACTAAGATACAAATTAACAAACTAAAAATTACTAACTACTTATATGCGAGAAAAACATGGAATCCTAACTTCATTAAATACTTCGCTTAGATCTGACGCCTTTAGTCACTATGTGCAATGGTTATGATATCTGATCGGACAACACGAAACAAGTACACGCTACCTCTTAGTATACGTATACCAAACTAAACATACATCCACAAAAGAGATAGAAGATGAATAGACACCAATTATGCTTAGACCCTATATGTCTATAGAATTTGAAAACATAACGGTTGAAGAACAAGTTATCCACATAGATCACATAGGGTAGCATCATATCTCTATGTATGCCACAAATCATGATAATAATATCAACTTATCCTATGCTAGCATGACAAGTTCTAAATCTCAAGATCCACTTTCACTTCACAAGAGATTAACAAATTAGATGTTAGCTACGCATCTAAAAATTAAGCATAACCATACGAGGATATCAAATATACATCACACACAGATCTTTAAAGCATCAAGATACTAAGCTCCATAAATAAATCCGTTAGAATCCCATGACAACGATTAGTTCATAATTGAACCTCTCGTCATCATGGGATCTGATGAAACAATGATAGAAGACAAGATATGAAAGAAAGTAATAATATTAATAAAACAAGAGTTGAGAAAACAAATCTATGATACAAAAGATGAAGTAGATCTAGATCCGTTGCTTGTCATGAGCGTTGAATCCTTCTCTCCTTTTCTCCCTTGCAGATCTAAGCTATATTATGTACAAGATATCTAATTGTCTAATTCCTAATTCTCTAATTGTCTAATTTACAAAGGGTTGGATGTGTTTATATAGGAACTCCAAGTCTTGCCCAGCAAGAAAATACAAAAACAGAATTATAATAGAATTTCTGCAAGATACGTTTCCTAAATTGATTCTGTTTTTAAGGAAAATTCGTGGCTGACTTTTCTTCAGATTTTCTGGAACGTTCCCAACGTAATTGGACCTCTGGACTACCTTATAATGATAGAGAATCTCGTTATCTTCGCGTGGACTGCTTACGGGCCTCAAACGGACTTCTAGAACTCAAGATATGGCCACAACAGTGTAGACTGCGCAACCCTTCTCAGAAATTCGAATTTTAATCAATTAATTCCCCAAAAATTATTGTTGTGGAACAAAAACTAGGTTATGATTATTGCGGCTAGGGTTTGTGTATTTAATGTTAGGGTTCGTGAGCTTCGTGCTTCAATGGCTGCTTCTGTGTTTGAGACTTAAACGGTCCTCACAGAATGCCTACGTATCTCTGTAATTAGAGAATCAAGCCAATAAAACGTAGTTCTGAGGTGAGGGGTCAGGCCCTTTATATAGGCTGAGGAGCCTTAGAATTATGGTAGGAATAGGAGACTTGGTAGACAAGTCTTTGAGGAAGCTTCTAGATCTATTCCTTGTAGGAATCAGTTTCCATATTGAATTGGATGCCTTGGTGGCTAAGTCTTGTAGAGATAATGTCCTTATCTGACACTTATTGCTGAGCTGTTTATTACCCCTAATATTAATTACGAAATTAATATTAAAGATAGGTCTTTGGACCCTGTTGGTGGGCCCCACGTTCGGACCATACCGGGTTTAATTAATGCAACACTAAATGTGTCTTTAGGGCTTATTTTTAGCCCATATCATTTGCCCCCCAACTTCTAGGAAAACTGATCAGGTTTTCCTTGAAGTTTTAACGGTCCTTTCCAAGACTCGGGTCAGGGTTCATCTTTATACACTAGTGTTTCACGAGTATTGTCTTTATGTAAAGCGTGGAGCGACCGACGCGTTTACGACAATGTTAATTCGATGCTAATCGACATTAATCAGCCTTAACGACATTTAAACAATGTTTAAACGACGTTGAACGGCATAAAACGGCACTAAACGGTACTAACTAGCCTTAAACGACACTTAAACAACGTTTAAGTGACGCCAACCGGCATTAAACGACACTGAACGGTGCTTATCGGCACTAACGGTGCTATCGGTACTAACAAGCTTTGAACGACACTTAAACAATGTTAAGCGACTCTAAACGGCGCTAATCGGTGCTAAACGGCACTAGCGGGGGTCCGGGGGCGGCAGCCCCCGGGCGGGGTCCAAGGGGCGGCAGCCCCTGGCGGGGTCCAAGGGGCAGAGCCCCTGGCGGGGTCCAAGGGCTAGTACTATTCAGAAATTATCATTTCGACTCAAATTTCTGAATTTTAATCACAAAATTCGAGCTCAATTTCAAGCTCAAATTGTCTCCAGGTCGAAGCCAATTTTCTTGTTTCCTAGGTCATTTTCGACCTCGAAATTTCGAGCTCAATTTCGAGCTCAAATGGGGGCCAGGTCGTGGCTATTTTTCTTGTTTCCTAGGTCATTTTCGACCTGGAATTTTCGAGGAGAAAGTATGTATTTTCGAGCTCAATTTCGAGCTCAAATGGGGGCCAGGTCGTGGCTGTTTTACAGGTCTTTCAGTTCATTTTCGACCTGGAAATTTCGAGCTCAAATAATGTATCTTCGAGCTCATTTTCGAGCTCAAATGGGGGCCAGGTCGTGGCTATTTTTCTTACTTTTCAGTTCAAATTCGACCTGGAAATTTCGAGCTCAAATAATGTATCTTCGAGCTCATTTTCGAGCTCAAATGGGGGCCAGGTCGTGGCTATTTTTCTTACTTTTCAGTTCAAATTCGACCTGAGATTTGCGATCTCAAGCCATGTTATAACGACCTCGATTTTTCAAGGTTACTTACGACCTCAGATTGATTTCTCCAAGTCGCCTTGTCGAGCTCGTAATTGTACTAAAAAACGAGATCGATTGTCACGACCTCGTGCTTCCTTTTGGTAACTCCAAGTCTTATTATGGACTTTAACGGGCCCTGTCTTTTAATTTTCATGGGCTGGGCCTAGATTTTCACATCGTTTGGGCCTACAACACTTTTTAAGTTTTGGTTGGGCCTTTATCACGGGTCAAAATGACCTTAAATCAAAACCTTAATTAGGTTTATCAATCTTGATTGGGCCTAGACAGGCCTTGATCCTTTTTTAATTATTTTAGCTGGACTTGGGCCTTTGTTGGGCCTTTTAGAGCCCAATTTGTGTTGATGGCCCATAAGAATTTCCAATAGGTTACAGCCGGTTGACATTCTCTCTAACCGGTTGAGATGCCCTAGATTTTTGTCTATATAAAGGCCAAGGCTTTCATTTTCACTTTCATCACAAAAGTTTCTAAAAAACTCTCTCAAAAGTTCCAAAGTTCTTTAAGAACTTTCCTTTGAAGCTTTGAAGACTGCTCAAGGATTTCTGAAAACTTTCCAGAAATTTCCCAGTTGTTGTTGAAGATTCGAAGAATACTCAAGGTATTTTCCAGAATTTCTAGTTTTATAGTTTAAAGATCACCCTTTTTCTGGGTTTGTTCTTCAATTCCTTTGAAGATTTGAAGATTGTTCTAACAATTTCTTCATCCTTTGCAGATTTCCTTTGAAGATCACAACTTTTCTTTGAAGATTTAGAAAAATGGCTGAAGATCGTGCTTCACTTCGCTTCCAGAAAATGCAAGGAGCCTCCAAAAGAGGTATCATTATTCGTTCTCCCTTCATGAGTTTACAAGATATGATTTTAAATCGTAAAGAAGATTTTCCATCCTTGTCACACCTTGATTCCTTTAATCATAGTAACACCTTTCACGATGTAGAGAAAATCACTGATTATAACAAGATGTATAAAATAGAACCACCCTATAGACTTGTCCCAGCTGACCCTGGGGATCGATCTTGCCATTGGCGCCCCAATGCACTTTGTGTTTATAGGGGTGCCATTGTTGCAGGAGTTCGATTTCCCTTTCATGAGTTTATTCCTAGGCTCTTAGCAGATGTAGGAATTAACCCTTGCCAACTTCCCCCCAACTCTTGGAGGGTGATCAATTGCTTCATGGTCCTTTGCCTCAAGAACAATTTCCCCCTTTCTGTAGCTCTCTTTAGGAAAATTTTTCAATTTAAGAATTCTGCTGAGTCTACTCCGGGTTGGGTATACATTAGTCATCGTTCTTCCACTCCTCCAATCTTCCACCCCCAATCTATCCCTGACTCCAACCCAAAATGGAAGAAGGAGTTCATGTATTTAATATGGGAAGGTGGAGATTGGGGCAGCATTTTCCGTAGTACCTTTGGTAAGGTCGTAGATGGCAGTGCCAATGATATTGAGCTCAACGAGGAAGAGACCCAGGCCTACAAAGAGCTCATCAAAGATAATTATGCTACTATGGCTTGGGATCTCCTGGATGAGTTCCAGCTTAAGTCTTTGGGACTTTCCCGGGTGGCCAATAAGGGTAAATTTTCTTTCTTTCTGTATTCTTTTACCTGAATATTATTGTCTCATACCCATTATTTGTCTTTTATCTTGTAACTACAGCTGCAGCCTTTATCAACAAGACTAATGAGCCTGAAGATGGAGATACTGCTAGACTGAAGAGGGCTCGTTCAGGGAAGGATCCTCGAGCCCCAACTGCCACGGATGCCTACTTGAGGCCTCATGTAGCCGATGTTGAAGAGGCAGATGGTTCTTCCAGGAGCGCTTGGCGCCCAAACTGGGGTATTAGGAAGAAGGATTCCATCGTTGGAGATAGCAGGCATGCCATAGATTGGTCCTATCATTCCATAACTCCTGGTGACTTCAAAGATTATGTATCCGGCTCCACTCTTGAAGGAGCCGAAAGTGCTGGATCTCAGGCTTTTGCTGCTGTAAGCTCCTTACTTCCTTCTTTCTTATGTACTTGTCTGCTATTTGAATCGTGGTTCTAACTTTACCTTTTGTAGGCTAATGCCAACTTCCAGGGGGCCATATTCCAGGCTAAGACTTGGCGTTCAAACTATGAGACTGAAAAGGCAAAGAATGATAAGTCTGAGGATGAACTGGCCTCTGTCAGGGCTACTTTAGAGAGGAGGGAGAAAGAGCTTTTAGAGTCTCAGGCCGAAAATGTCCTTCTTAGGAAGGGCAAGGACGACCTGATTGATGACTACCTTGCCTCCCAGGAGTATGTGGGCTTCATGGAGAAGCATGACGACTCTCTATTCCCTTATCAGTTTACTCAGGGATGGGACGGAGCTCTTGCTGAGGTTACTAGGAGATTTCCTGGTATCCTTAACGTTTCAGATTTCCCTAGCCCTCATGCTCCTATGGCCTTGGCAGTGCAGGATGTCCAGGAGGAGGACCAGGAGGATGATGAGAGGATTCCGGAGCCAGAGCCCTCTGCTCATTTTGGCGGAGATGGAGAGGATGAGCACACTGGAGATACTCAGTAGTTGCTATTTTTATATATCTATTTACGTACTTTGCCTTCGGGCATGACTCTGTTCTTTTGTTAACTTATTTTGATAAGCTAATCGTTTATGTATTCTGCCTTCGGGCATAACTTTTTAATTCGTAATCCATTGTCCTTGATGTTTCTCAACTTAGTCATGTTTGCATGTGTAGTCTAGCATTTTATGCATATATGTCAATAAGTAATGCTCATAACTTATGCGAAAATGTAGAATAGTCTTATTTGTACGGAGAAATGGGCACAGCCCTTACATAGATACTCTACTTCTTCTATCTTAAGTTTAAAAACTTGGAATGGTTTCATCGACCTTATTTCTACTTCTATTACATAGGCAAAAAGCTAAGTCCTTTTCAGGAGAGCTTAAACATAGTAAACCTTGAGGTTCAATGCATGCCAAGTCCGGGGCACCTCAACCCCGTCCAAGGTTTCCAGTTTGTAAGACCCTCGCCCTAACGTCTTCTTGACTCGATACGGCCCTTCCCAATTCGGGGCTAGTTTTCCCTTCTGACCAACTCCCGAGGCTTCTACTTTCCTTAGCACCAAGTCACCTTGTCGAAAGAATCTCTCTTTAACCCTTTGATTGTAGTGGAAGGATGCTCTCTTCTGATGTTCTGCGTTCCGGGCGTTTGCTTCATCCCTAACCTCATCAATTAGGTCTAGTGCAAGTCTCATGCCTTCCTCATTGGTTTCTTGCTCAAATGCTTCAACTCGAGGTGACGCCTGCATGATCTCCAGGGGCACAACTGCCTCAGCTCCATAAGCTAGTAAGAATGGGGTCGCTCACTTTACAAGTGGTACGATATGCCCAAAGTATAGGCAGTAACTCGTCCACCCAATTGTTTCTTGAGCGTTCGACCCTTTTCTTCAGTCCATCAAGGATTATACGATTGGCTTCCTCGGCTTGTCCATTAGCTTGAGGATGAGCTACTGAGGTAAAGCGAAGCTCAATAGCATTTTCCTCACAATATTTCTTGAACTCTTCATTGTTAAACTGCGTCCCATTGTCCGTTACAAGGATTCGTGGGATTCCATACCTACAAATTATGTTCTCCCAAAAGAACTGGGCAACTTGCTTGGTGGTTATCTTGGCCAGGGGTTTAGCCTCAATCCACTTGGTGAAATAGTCAATAGCCACTATCAGAAACTTCCTTTGTGCCGAGGCTACTGGGAATGGACCAAGGATATCCATCCCCCACATTGCAAATGGAATAGGAGAATTGATTGAGGTTAACATTTCGGGCGGCTGCCTTACAATTGGAGCATGCTTCTGGCATCTCTCACACTTCTTGACATAGTCCTGCGCATCAGCTAGCATCTCTGGCCAGTAGAATCCCAGACGGGTAATCTTGTGAGCTAGGGACCTGCCCCCCAAGTGTTGCCCACAGATTCCTTCGTGAACTTCCTTCAATGCTTCCTTTGCCTCTTGGGGCCTTAAACACTTCAGATATGGGATGACAAACGATCTTTTGTAAAGGAGGCCCTCAATCAAGGCATATCTCAACGCTCTTACAGACAGCTTCCGTGCCTCCAAGGCATTGTCTGGGAGCCATCCAGTTTCTAGGTGAGCTTTAATAGGATCTATCCAACAGCTTCCAACATCAATCGGTGCTATCAACTTAGAGTTGACGGTCGGGGCCTTAAAGACTTGAAAGTAAACACTTCCTGCATAATTCTCTATCTCAGAAGAAGCGAACTTAGATAGGGCATCGGCCTTAACGTTCTCTTCCCTAGGGATGTGCTCCACATAGCACTCTTCAAACTGAGTCATAACAGCTTTCACGACTCTGAGGTATTTTGCCATAGTTTCATCCTTGGCCTCAAACTCACCATTCACTTGCGAAACTACCAATCTTGAATCTCCACATACTTTGAGATTTTTGACTCTCATGATTTTGGCTAAGCCTAAACCGGCTATCAAGGCTTCATACTCAGCTTCATTGTTGGTTGTTGGAAAGTCCAACTTCAAAGCATATTCAACTGTGAACCCATCGGGGCTTTGCAAAACTAAACCTGCACCACTCGACTTCGTTTTCGATGCTCCATCAAAATAGAGCACCCAATACTCCTTCAGATCAGGTACAAGTTTTTCATCTTTATTCTCACTTCCTTGGTTGGGTATTATCTCTTGCCCCCCGACTTCTTGGTTGCTAATGGTACATTCAACCACGAAGTCAACCAATGCCTGAGCCTTGATGGCTGTCCGAGGTCTGTATGTTATGTCAAATTCTCCGAGCTCAATTGCCCATTTGATCAATCTTCCGCTTGCTTTGGGGCTGCGCAAGATGCTTCTCAACTGTTGGTCGGTCAAGACTTCAATCTTATGTGCCTGGAAATATGGTCGCAACTTCCTCGAGGCAGTAACTAACGCCAAAGCAAACTTCTCAATGGGAGAGTAATTCAACTCCGCCCCATGCAATACCTTGCTCACATAGTATATGGGTTTCTGAACCTTTTTCTCTTCTCTAACAAGAACAGCACTCAACGCTTGTTCAGATACTGCCAGGTACAAATAAAGAGTCTCCCCAGGACTAGGTTTAGCCAACAACGGGGCTTCAGTCATGTATTTCTTCAATTGCTCAAAGGCCTCTTGGCTTTCTGTGGTCCACTCAAAATTTTTTACCTTCCTCAATGTTTGGAAGAAAGGCAGACACTTGTCTCCGGACTTGGAGATGAATCTTCCTAGAGCCGCAACTCGGCCAGTTAGTTTCTGTACATCTCGTATAGAGCGTGGTGATTCCATGTCCAAGATTGCTTTGATCTTATCAGGGTTGGCCTCTATGCCTCTCTTCGAGACCATCAATCCCAAAAATTTTCCTGATCCAACACCAAAAGCACACTTGGCTGGATTCAACATCATCTTGTGGTGCCTCAACACTTCGAATGCCTCTCTGAGGTGCTCGATATGGTCAGCCTTGAGTAGGCTCTTGACTAACATGTCATCAACATAGACCTCCATGGTTTTTCCAATTAGATGAGCAAATATCTTATTCACCAATCGTTGATAGGTAGCTCCTGCATTCTTGAGACCGAAAGCCATAACAAGATAACAGAAAACACCAAAATCAGTAATGAAAGATACCTTTGGGATGTCATCCTTGTGCATCTTAATTTGGTTGTAACCACTGAAACCATCCATAAAACTCAACATCTCGTGTCCGGCTGTGGCATCTATTAGGGTGTCAATCCTTGGTAGAGGGAAACAATCCTTTGGGCATGCATCATTTAGGTCAGTGAAGTCTATACACATCCTCCACTTCCTATTCGCTTTTTTGACCATCACCGGGTTTGCTAACCATTCGGGAAACTGAATCTCTTCAATAAAACCAGCTTCCAAGAGCTTATCTACTTCTTGCTTTATGGCCTCTTGCCTTTCCGGAGCAAAGTTTCTCTTCTTTTGCATTATTGTCTTCCTATTAGGATCAACATTCAATCTATGAGTTATAAGTTGGGGATCAATCCCTGGCATATCAGCTGCTGTCCAAGCGAAAACGTCGCTATTCCTTTGTAAGAACTCTATCAACTTGCCCTTCAGGGGTTCTTTCAAAGAGGCTCCAATATAAGTTACCTTCTCAGGGTCGCCTAGCTCCAGAGGGATAGGTATTAAGTCCTCTGCTGGCTTTCCTCGGTGTTCATCATTACCACGGACATCCATGTCTTCAATCGGGAGTACCTGCCCCCCGACTCCATCAGCTCTCAAAGCAGCCACGTAGCAACTCCTGGCCATTTTCTGATCTCCTTTATGTTCCCCAACACCATTCCTGGTTGGAAATTTGACCTTCATGTGATAAGTAGAGGCAACAGCCTTGAATGCATGAAGTCCGGTCCTCCCTAAGATTGCATTGTACGTTGAGGCAGCCTTAATTACTAAAAAGTTCAGCATCTGGGTGGCTTCCTTAGGTTCTTGCCCTATTGTCATGGGCAGCTGAATGGTCCCTTCAACCTTGGACTCAACTCCATTAAATCCGTAGATCGGCATGTTAGTCGGGGTTAGTTGAGAGTCAGTATACCCCATCCTCACAAAAGCATCATGAAACAAGATATCGACAGAAGCTCCATTGTCTATCAGGACCCGCTTCACTTCCGAGTTTCCAATTACAGGAGTTATGACCAACGGGTCGTCATGGGGGAATTTCACCCCTTCAAGGTCTGAATCATCAAAACCAATCACTGCCTCAGTCTTAGCACGCTTCGGGGCTTCTCCTGTGATGTGCATCACTTCTCTGGCATAAGCCTTTCGAGAGTTTCGGGTAGTGCCGGCTGCTGTTGGTCCTCCCCAAATCATATTGATTACCGGCCCTCGAGGCTGTGGGTTACGATCGCGATCGTTATCCCTCCTATCATTGTCTCTTCTATCATAATCCCTTCTCTGGGTTCCACGGTCTTCACCCTTGGTGAACTTGTTTAACTTTCCCTTCCGGATTAAAAATTCAATTTCATCCTTTAACTGCCTACAGTCATCTGTGTCATGTCCCACATCCTTATGGAACCTACAATACAGATCTTTGTTTCTCTTTTCGGGGTCACCCCTGAGCGGTTTAGGCCAGCGAAAGTCCTTATCCTTCTCAATGTCCAACAAAATTTGGCTCCTAGGAGCGTTCAACCTTGCATAATCAGAAAATCTTGGCCCAAAACCCTTCTTGGGTGATGACTCGGAGTCCTTGCCAGTCCGGGGATACTTGTCCCTGGCGTCGTACTCTTGCTCTGACTTTCTTTTCTTTGAATCATTAGATCCCTTGCCATTACCTCCCGTGGTTTCTTTCTTAATGCTGTCCTCAGCCTTAATATATTTATCGGCTCTTCTCTGGAGCTCGGCCATGTTCTCAGGAGGGTGTTTTGCCAAAGACCTTTTGAAGAAGAGGTCAGTGGTTCCATGTTCCAGGGCTACCATGGCCACCTTATTTTCCAGATCGGTGATATTCAACGTCTCTTTGGTGAATCGCTTGAGATAATCCCTTAAGTTCTCATTCTTTCCCTGCACCACATACATAAGAGATGCAGAACTTTTCTCATGGATTCTCCCACTGATGAATTGGCTGATAAAGGCAGCGCTCAATTCCTTAAAGGAGCCGATCGAGTTTGCAGGCAGACGGCTATACCATCTTTGAGCCATGCCAGACAGAGTTTGAGGGAACGCCCTACACTTTAAGGCATCACTAGCAGACTGCAGCAGCAGTGCGTTCGAGAAAGTTCTGACATGGTTTGCGGGATCGCCCGTTCCATCATAGGCCTTAATTGTCGGCATCTTAAACTTCCTAGAAATATGAGCATTCATCACCTCCTCAGTAAACGGGGGTGTTGGATCATCAGGATCTCCAAGTGGCATGAGATCCTTGGGGTTACTCCTGGGGGTTTCCACCCTCATAGATTCTCTTGCTGGGACATCAGCCCTCTTCTGTCTTCTTGAGGACCTCTCCAAATCTATAACGGGAATCCTTCCTGAGATTGGAGGAGGTCGAGTCAGACTCTGTCTTGCCTGTTCCCTTGCTATATCATCCTTTAGCCTTTGGATCTCAGCCTCATGAGCCTTAATCCTCTCCTCAACCGTTTGTGGAGGTCCATCATGGATTCTTCGTGTTCTTCTTAGAGGTTCCTTGCTAGCACGTCGCCTCCTCGGGGCTTCATCTCGATCATCATCCTCAGATGATGAATCATCAGTATAGGGACCAGAGTAATCATCATATTCTCGATCCCGGATCTGTAAGGCGTGTCCGCTTGGTCCAGGTTCCCTTCGTCGAGGGGGGTAGTTAGGCAGCCCATACATAGGGTTGGTGTTCAAAGGGAGATCCGTAGTATGGATCTGTACCCCCGTGCGATCAACGTTACCAAGAGGAGAAACCACCATCTGGAGAGGGTTAGTTTCTTGGCCTTGATGGACAATCACTGAATGGGTCCCCTCTACATGGGGAGTCGTCCCTGGGGGCTGAGTGGGCAGAGGTTGAATGACCGTCCCTGTTGATGGGAGTATTTGTCCTTCCTCAGTGACGATGAGCGGATCAGAAGTGGCTGGTGCAACAGAGTTAAGGGGCACGGCCTCGGTTGATGTTGTCCTTCGTGTTTGGACCATGGTTGATGTTGTCTTCCCACAGACGGCGCCAAATGTTGTGGAACAAAAACTAGGTTATGATTATTGCGGCTAGGGTTTGTGTATTTAATGTTAGGGTTCGTGAGCTTCGTGCTTCAATGGCTGCTTCTGTGTTTGAGACTTAAACGGTCCTCACAGAATGCCTACGTATCTCTGTAATTAGAGAATCAAGCCAATAAAACGTAGTTCTGAGGTGAGGGGTCAGGCCCTTTATATAGGCTGAGGAGCCTTAGAATTATGGTAGGAATAGGAGACTTGGTAGACAAGTCTTTGAGGAAGCTTCTAGATCTATTCCTTGTAGGAATCAGTTTCCATATTGAATTGGATGCCTTGGTGGCTAAGTCTTGTAGAGATAATGTCCTTATCTGACACTTATTGCTGAGCTGTTTATTACCCCTAATATTAATTACGAAATTAATATTAAAGATAGGTCTTTGGACCCTGTTGGTGGGCCCCACGTTCGGACCATACCGGGTTTAATTAATGCAACACTAAATGTGTCTTTAGGGCTTATTTTTAGCCCATATCAATTATAGAAGCATCCACCTTTGTCAACATTCTCGTAATTCTGCACAACTAAGCAAAACACATCAAAACTACAATAAACTTGAGTCCAAGACAATTAATTTAAGCCGAATTAAAGCGATCCAAGTGGATATAAATCCACTTATCATAATTATATTCAATCTCCAATAAAAATGAATCTGAAAATTATTGGATTCCGAATATACACTAAGTCGTTTAAAATTAATTATTTAAGCAAAATGAAGATTCTCTAACATATTATCAACTTCATCAACTCCATAAAGGCCTCTTATTTTTTTCCCTACCGAATTACACTGTCAACATAATTTTTATAATAAAAATTTATAAATATTAAATAAAATGTTATTCAAAGCCGACACCCATCTCATAACATACATGCGCGATTAATTGATTAGTATTAGTATAAGAATGTGTTTAGTTAGAATATTAATTTATTCCAACACAATATAATGAAACAACGAATGTATTACTTTTTCATTGATTTAATTATTAAAGAAAAAGGTTGGATTGGTTCAATTTAATCGAGTTGATCATACCCCATGTTTCATGTGTAAAAGTAAATTATATAATATTACTTGTATTTTAAATTGTAGATGTTAATTGAAAATTTTATATATTTCCGTAACTTATCAGGATTCTCACGGTCACTAATTACGAATTTATCGAAAAGTTAAAATCGATTATTTATTATTGCCAAAAAAAATGCAATGATTTTGAATAAGGATTAGAAATGAACAATATAAATAATTTTAGTTTATCATTTTAACTTGAAATAATTGTACTTTTATATGGATAATTAATATTTTATATTAATATAATAACTAAAATGTTCTAATAAAGAAATAATAATAACTAAAATATTTTATATAGATAATTATAATAATTATTGGCTAAAATTTTGTTTTAAGTATAAAATAAAATGTATTTAATATAAGTTAAATAGGTACAATTAATGACTAATTATAATCGTATTAAATGCAAGGAAATTATTTAATAAAAAAAATCAAAAATGTGAAAAATCAAGGAAAATTTTTTGAAGCTTCAGAGTGAAAGCCTTTTCAATCTCCGGCTATTATAATATATGTAGATTGGTATTTTAAAATTTTCCTAAAAAAGTGATTTAAAACAGTTTGTATGAATTATTAGTTGGAATAATACTCTAATTATATATCAAAAAGTTTAATAATCTTAGAAATATCATAATATGAAAAGTAGCAAATACAATATTAAATAGAACTAAATAACGTTTTGAAAGCCGACATCCCTCTCATAACATATATGTTCAATAATAGCATAAGAATTTATATAATTAGAATATTAAATTATTTTAACACAATATAATGAAACAATATGTGTATATAACATTTTTATCGAATTAATTGCGCAATAAAATGATTGAGTTTATTATGTTAAAAATAAAAAATCTGTCAATATTATTTTGTACAAATTCTAGATTTTAACCCAAAGATTATACTTCTATAACTTATAACGGTTTCCACAATTATTGATAAAATATTGTTCGAGAAGTTAAGATCGTTTGTCCTACAATCGTTCAAAAACAGTTTGCAAAAATCTTCAACATGTAATAAAAAATGACGTAATGTGAACAATTTTAAGTCGTTAATTTACATGAAAATAATCTTAGTTTTATACATATAACTAATATTTTAAATTTGAATAATAATTATAATGCTCAAATAAAATCTGTTAATCTTTTATATAAATAACATGACGTAAATTTAATATATATATATATATATAGAGTTGCACTCCATAGCAAACACCGTATATAGCAAACAATAAAGAACACCTCATATCTAATATAATTTAAGAGTTCCGTCATAGCACCCAATACAAAAAGTTATTATTTTTTTACCCTTTAGCAAGCCAGAAATTTTTTTTTTTTGAAAATTTACTGTTCACCTGATGACGTCATGATGACATCATCACGTGAACAGTAATTTTCATTTTTTTTTTGTAGACTTGATAGAGGGTAAAAAAATAATAACTTTTTGTATTGGGTGCCCCTGGCGGGGCCAAAGGATCTAATAGATCTAAGGTGTTCTATGTTGTTTGTTATATAAGAGTGTTCTGTATGGAGCAAAGGCCTATATATATATATATATATATATATATATATATATATATATATATATATATATATATTCATAATTGTAATTAATGATTATTAAGATGTCATTAAGATGTCATTAAGATGCTACTTAATGCAAGAAAAAATTAAATAAAAAAAACAAAAAAGTGAAAATTTAAGAAAAATATTTTAAACGATTCTGGTGCATTTCCGATCTTCTAGCATTATAGGCTAGCGTTCAAATAGAAACCAACCTTAGAATAGAAACTAGAAACCTACACTAAATAAATTATATTTCATTTATTTTAATGGCCCCGCTAGGGGCACCTTCACAAAAAACGTTTAAAATTCTTGGCTCTATTCAACAAAAATATAAAAAAAAAACAAAAAAATTTTAAAAAAAAGTTACTGTTCACGTGCCACGTCATCACGTGAACAGTAACTTTTTTTAATTTTTTTTTTTGTTTTCTTATATTTTTGTTGAATAGAGACAATAATTTTAAACGTTTTTTATATTGGAGTACCCCTAATTTGGTCATTAGATTAGCTTGAAATATTTAATTTAGATTTAGTTTCTAGTTTATATTTTAAGTTAATTTCTATTAGAACAAGACCCATAATATATAGATGCATCTGATAAACACCCGAGCATGGCCTCTGTACTTATCCATCATTCCATTTTAAGATAGCACCTGGTACACACAGTACACAGATCCTCCATCAATTAGCAAACCAAATCATAATCTTTTGGGGATAATACTAAAACTAAAGCTAGTTGGATTAAAATTATGATTTTTTTTTCAAGCCCCACCCTAATTGAGAAAAAGGAGTATCAGAATATTACTTCTATTACATCAGGTTAAACACACTGTACATTCTTTCAAATTGAATTTGTGGTGTCCTTTTACAACAAATCCACAACTCCATCTTCACCTCTTTCTTTTAGTTGTCATCTTTCATTCTTTTTTACATGAACATCTTATTTCTTTTTCAAAATAGAGATCGTGTATTCATCAGAAAATGAATATATATTTGAGGATGAATTTTTTAATGTTGGTGTATATTGGTTGAAAGTATATATATATAAACGTATAATACATGTATAATTATGCAAGTACTTGCCACATAATAATGAATAATTGATTTTCTTTAAAAATAAGTTGAGTTGTGATACGTAGAAGTGAAATATGCATGGGGATGTAGTTTCACCTGATACAAGCAAAGGTAACCTGGTATTCCTTTTTCTCACCCTAATTTTGATTAGAAAGTCAGAATCTGTCATCCTCATTTAAATATGGTTATTCCAAGAATGCGAACTAAGTATCAATTTACATGCCTTTTCAAAAAAAAAAAGTATCAATTTACATGCACTTCACGACTAACAAATTAACATAACTTTAAAAGGACTAATCTCAAAATTCCATCGGCTATAGCCTATGTGTGTTTGGAACACGGTTGACGATTCTTTATACTCCCTTCGTTTCAATATATTCTTTTTGACAATAATTTTAAGGTACTTTGATTGCATAATTAAAAATGGTATTTTTAAAAATTTCTTTTTTTAATAAAAATATTGAATTAATATTTTTATTTAGAAAAAAAATAAGTAATAACATTTTTAAGTATGTGGTCAAACCATCTTAAAGTTCGTGTCAAATAGTAACGAAGCAGATATTAAAAAACAGAAAGGGTATATCACAATTTATTAACATATGCTATTCAAATTCATAGTACACCTCGAACACTAGCTATATATTGTGCATGTTCTAAATTGTATAAGCATCAAAATCTTTCCTGTTTTATTTTTATACTATCCATTTACATCGATGGAAGTCCCGTCCCCCTTCTCTATCATATTTTCGCTCCTCATAATAATTGTCCTGTTCAAGTTGGTTATGAAATCAAAACGAAAGACCAAATCTTTTCTTCCTCCAGGGCCATTGAAACTGCCAATCCTGGGAAACTTACTCCAACTGGCTGGCAAAATTCCGCATCTTGGTCTCAGAGAATTAGCAGCAAAATATGGACCTCTGATGCACTTACAACTCGGTGAAATCTCCGCAGTTGTTGTTTCAAATCCAAGAGTTGCCAAAGAAGTGCTTAGAACTCATGATCTTCGCTTCGCGGACAGGCCAGAACTTTTAGTAGGCACAATTATTTTTGCCAACTGTCGTGACATAATCTTGGCTCTCTATGGTGATTACTGGAGACAGATGCGAAAATTTTGTGCAATCGAACTCTTAAGTTCACATAAAGTAAGATCTTTTCGTGGTATTCGCGAGGACGAGACGTGGCAACTCATTCAGTCCATCAAATCATCCTCAGGATCACCAGTTAATATGAGTACCAAGTTTTGTGAACTGACGAATGCCATAACTTGTAGATCCGCAATTGGAGAAAAATGCAAGTACCAAGATGAACTTATAGAGCTAATTGAAGAAACCGCTAACTATGCTTCAGGTTTTTTCATGGCGGATTTGTTTCCTTCTGTAAAATTTCTTCCCTGGCTTACTGGGATGAAGCCTGCATTAAAGAGGATAAGGGGAAAGATTGATGTTATCTTTGATTACATTATCAAGGAGCGGACAGAAAGGTTGAATACGAGGAAAGAAGGAACCGAAGGGGAATATTTGATTGATATTCTTTTGAAAATCAACGAGAGTCAGCGCCTTGAATTTCCCATATCTTCCGGTGACATCCAAGGCATCGTTTTGGTAAGTTTTATGTTACCAGATGGTCATGTATCTTTTCATAAATAGCCGCAGATGAATGTTTGTTTATAATTTTATCTGGCATGTATATGCAGAATGTGTTTTTGGCTGGAACTGAAACATCTTCGGCAGTACTAGAATGGGCAATGTCAGAACTGATGAAACATCCCAGAGTAATGAAAAAGGTGCAATCTGAAATTCGAGAGGCAGTGAAAGGAAAAGAAAGAGTAGAAGAAACAGATATACAAAAAATGTGTTACTTTAAACTTGTGATCAAAGAAACTTTACGTTTACATGCACCAGTTCCACTACTAATTCCAAGGGAATGTAGAGAAGAATGTGAGGTTGGTGGATACACTATTCCTGTTGGAACCAAAGTTATTATAAATGCGTGGGCGATTGGAAGAGATCCCGAATCTTGGTTTGATTCTGAAAGTTTTATACCAGAAAGATTTGAGAACAGTTCAATTGATTATGCTGGAGCTGATTTTGAGTATATTCCTTTTGGTGCTGGCCGGAGAATGTGTGCTGGAATCTCATTTGGTGTAGCTACTGTGGAGCTTCCTCTAGCTCAACTACTTTATAGTTTTGACTGGAAGCTTCCTAATGAAATGGAGCCAGAAGATTTGGACATGGATGAGAGAAATGCATCAACATCCAAGAGAGAGAATAATCTTTATGTACTAGCCGTTGATTATTCAGTCGAAGCTGGGAATCAAGAATAGAAAAGTAATGCAATCTTGTCTGGAGAATCATGTACTACTGTACTAGGGCTCCAGATAAATGTTGATGTTTGTTTAATTTAATAAATTGTACAAGGTTACGATGGTTCCAATGGAAGGAATATTTTTATTTCATATATGATTCCAATTTTCGATCATTGTATAAATTTGAGCTTCAAGTTAGTCAACGTTGCGTAGTTGGATTGCTATGCTAATGGATCTTCAGAGAATTGCACATTACTATAACATTGAATTTTGAAATGTTTAAAAACCATACGGTCCGCAGAAGAAATAAACAGCCACGAGGATTATATAAAAAAATGAACTAGCAAACACGAAAGATTACGTCAAGTTGCCTATATTACTCCTATTACATCAGGTTAAACACACTGTACATTCTTTCAAATTGAATTTGAGGTGTCCTTTTACAACAAATCCACAACTCCATCTTCACCTCTTTCTTTTAGTTGTCATCTTTCATTCTTTTTTACATGAACATCTTATTTCTTTTTCAAAATAGAGATCGTGTATTCATCAGAAAATGAATATATATTTGAGGATGAATTTTTTAATGTTGGTGTTGAAAGTATATATATAAACGTATAATACATGTATAATTATGCAAGTACTTGCCACATAATAAATGAATAATTGATTTTCTTTAAAAATAAGTTGAGTTGTGATACGTAGAAGTGAAATATGCATGGGGATGTAGTTTCACCTGATACAAGCAAAGGTAACCTGGTATTCCTTTTTCTCACCCTAATTTTGATTAGAAAGTCAGAATCTGTCATCCTCATTTAAAAATGGTTATTCCAAGAATGCGAACTAAGTATCAATTTACATGCACTTCACGACTAACTAATTAACATAATTTTAAAAGGACTAATCTCGCTTTCACTTGATAACAACTGGTGTGGTATTTTGAGAGTCGACCGGTCGACCCCCGCCGCCCCCCTCCCCCCCTTCCCCCCTCCCCGTCGCCTCCGCCGCCGCCCCCCGCCGTTTAGTGCCGTTTATCGCCGTTTAGCGTCGTTTAACATCGTTTAAACGTCGTTTAAGGCTGTTTAGCACCGTTTAGTGTCGTTTAGTGCCGTTTAGCACCGTTCAATGCTACTGGCACAATATAACGTCGTTGTAAACGCGTCGGTCGCTCCACGCTTTACGTCAAAACGATATCAAAGATCAACCCTGACTCGAGTCTCGAATTAGACAAGTAGAACTTCAAGGAAAACCTGATCAATTTTCCTAAAAGTTGGGGGGCAAATGATATGGGCTGAAAATAAGTCCTAAAGACACATTTAATCTGGCATTAATTAGGCCAAGAATGGTCCAAACGTGGGGCCCACCAGCTGGGCCCAAAACCCCAATTATAATATTAATTTCGTAATTAATATTGGGGGAAATAACAGCTCAGCAATAAGAGTTGGATAAGGATATTATTTCCACCAGACTTATCCACCAAGGCATCCAATTCAATATGGAAACTGATTCCTACAAGGAATAGATCTAGAACCTTCCTCAAAGACTTTTCTACCAAGTCTCTGACTCCTATCATAATTCTAAGGCTCCTGCAGCCTATTTAAAGGGTCAGAGCCCTCATCTCAGAACTAACGTTTTTGGGCAGAGCTCAATACGTCACTTACGTTTTGGCTTAATCCTCGAATAAGGACATGCAAGCCACTGCGTCCTAGGTGAGCTCTCGCCTCTATAGCCTCGAGGGCACCATCACCTAGAACTACGTTTTCTTGGCTTGATTCTCTAATAAAGAGATACGTAGGCATTCTGTGAGGACCGTTTAGTCTCGAACGCAGAAGCAGCCATTAAAGCTCGAAGCTCAACCACTCTAGCATTAATTACAAATCGTAAACTAGTTTTTATTCCACAACATTTGGCGCCGTCTGTGGGAAGACAACATCAACCATGGTTCAAACACGAAGAACAACATCGACTGAGGCCATACCCCTTAGCTCTGATCCACCTACCATCTCTGATCCGCTCATCACCGCTGAAGAAGGACAATTGCCCCCACCAACAGGGACGGTCATTCAACCTCTAACCTCTCAACCCTCAGGGACGATTCCCCATGTTGAGGGAACTTTACCTGTGACTATCCCTCAAAGCCAAGAAACTAACCCTCTTCAGATGGTGGTTTCTCCTCTTGATAGCGCTGGTCGTACGCTGCCTCCGGGGGTACAGATCCACACCACGGATCTCCCTTTGAATACCAACCCGATGTATGGGCTACCTAATTATCCCCCTCAACACAGGGAACCTGGACCGAGCGGTCATGCCTTACAGATCCGAGATCGATAGTACGATGATTACTCTGGTCCCTATACTGATGATTCAACGTCTGAGGATGACAACGATGATCGTGATGAAGCCCCGAGGAGGCGACGTGCTAGTAAAGAACCTCGAAGGAGGTCCCAAAGAATCCATGATGGACCTCCACAAACGGCCGAGGAAAGGATTAAGGCTCATGAAGCTGAGATCCAAAGGCTGAAGGATGATATTGCTAGAGAGCAAGCAAGGCGAAGTCTGATTCAACCTCCTCCAGTTACAGGGAGGATTCCCATTATAAATCTGGAGAGGCCCTCAAGGAGACAACGAAGGGCCGAAGCCCCAACTGAAAAATCGACAAGGGTGGAGACCCCCAAAAGTAACCCTAGGGATCTGATGCCCCTTGGGGATCCTGATGATCCTACACCTCCGTTCACTGAAGAGGTAATGAATGCTCGCATCTCAAAGAAGTTTAAGATGCCAACAATCAAGACTTATGATGGAACGGGTGATCCCGCAAATCATGTAAGAACGTTTTCAAACGCACTGCTGCTGCAGCCTGCAAGTGATGTGTAACACCCCCAGATCCGGGGTCAGGGATCTGGTGGTTACGGTCTTACATCCATTCATAATACTTGACTTGAGTCCACAATAAACAAATCACATGCTGTGACCCCACAATAATATCCACTCACACACACAACAGTTATAGTCCCAGAGATGAAATTGAAACAAGTCCATAATATCAGAGTTTACGAATAAAAGTTATTACAAGCCAAATGATATGTTTAAAGGTTTTGCCGTTGATTAACGTTAATGTTACATATAAATAGACTGATAAACAAAAGCTGCCTATCTATGCTACCTCAGCAATGGCAGCAAGGACATCAGCGGTAGTCCTCGAACGGCTGTAACCTGCTTGCGCCTAGTGCGCCTGGCGTGGGCCATCTGTCCTAGCTGTTGTTGTGACATAATATGAACAAAGCAAGGGTGAGCGAAAGCCCACCAACAATAATATAACTGAACAGTGATACATATATACAGTAGTTCAAAATATCCTTTGAAATCATATGCCATGCCTTAATGAAGTTATTGCCAGTATAATATAAAGGATGAAGTTACCAGGTAACTCAAAGTATTTGTTTGTAGATATATCTGCTACATCAAAAGTAAGCGAGATATTCTCATTGCCATTAAAAGAGGAACTTGCATGAAAAGATTGCAATTCCAGTTATGAACACTTTTCCAGCTCTGCCAACAATAATCATATTGCAGGAAATAAATAAGTTTGGATGATGAACCAATAATGGAGTATTCACCGCGCCCGCTGTTCCAATCTTGATGATCAGTCGAGATCGTACAGCTCAAATTAGATTTACTACCGGTAGAAGGAAGAACTGACGGCTTTACTTGTATACCGCCTTACTAGCTCTCCCCGGCCAACGGTTGGGCCAAAGGGGATGGACCGGCGCTACTCGGCCTCTTACACGACTCCTAGTTCAAATAGAATTCATGTATCTGAATGTAACGTTCGTCCCCCTTTCCCCAAGTATAATACTTGTTGATAAGACTCCACAAAGTAGTCGTATCTAGTTGGAAAGGAAAATTCACCAATAACTTCCAAGCTATTGCTTGGTAACGAATATCAACTTGTTCCAACCATCTTACCCCTCGAAAGATGAGAAGGTAAACAACGACTTAATAAGTCAATAGCACCCGAGTTGCGAGTGAAGAGAATACTTTATGACCGGGAAGTCGACAAGATAAATATCATTTTCCAAGTAAGGTTCCCTTATTATTAGGGAGATAGACTCAAAGAAGAATGATGTCTGAGAACCTTTCTTGATATAGGATTAATAATAATATGACTCCGAAATATTTTCCGTAATAATCGAAGAAGATAAACCTTATCGAGGTTATTCTAAGTATGGAATAAATATTCAGAGAATATTTATTGAATTAAAATATTTTACAGAATATTTAGGAATATGAAAGAATATCTTTAATCAGAGTATTTCTCAAATAATCCTTGAAGAAATATCGAGAGAATATTTATTGCATAATTAAATATTCAAATGAATATTCAAAATAATATTCATTAATTAATAAGACCTGAAAGGAATATTTAAAATATTTAAATAATATTCGATGATTAAATAGAACCCTGGATGAATATTCAAAATAATATTCATAATTAATTAGGAATTTAAATGAATATCGAAAAAGTAATATTCATTTAATGAATAATATTCTAAATGAATATCAAGTAATATTCATTTAGTAATCCAAGCTTTAAAGGAATATTCGAGATAAGACTCGATAAATAAATCAAGCTTCAGATGAATATTAAAATAATATTCATCAGGTAATTACTATCTTAAATGAATATTCAAAAGTAATATTCATTTAATGAATAATATTCTAAATGAATATCCAAATAATATTCATTTAGTAGTCCAACCTTTAGAAGAATATTCGAAATAATAATCGATAAATAATTCGACTCTGAATGAATATTAAAAATATTATTCGTCGAATAGTTACGTTCAAATAATTATTTGAAGTAAGGATCGTTAAATAAATAATCTCGAACGAATATTCAAATAATATTCGTCGCCCGAATAATGGAAAATATTTACTTAGATATTTTCTTTCGAGGTAATCTCGATATGTCAAGAAATATTGACTCCCGGTCTATATTTGATGAATACGATGTATACACCCTTCTCTGAGGGTCTTACAATAACCGGCTTATAATTGATACGATAGCTATCTAATTTATAAGCCAATAACAATCAGGGAACAAGCATAATGATATAACTTAAAGTAGGCATGCATGCTATGGCATATTATAACAGAAAACATACATATATATTCAATCACAACAACAGCCTAAAAGAAGGGAATTGAAACTTGCCTGATAGTCGAGTACGGTAAGGGGTAGTGGTAGCGGGTCCCGGGTCAGCTTGGTGATCTATAAATAGCCAAGGCATTCGGGATTAATCACTTAACATCTCAAAAGTTAAGTTATACTTAAATCGAAACACGTTCTCGAGTTATCTCGTTATACCCCTTTTAGTGGATTCCTTTTATCATCGATCCGACCCGACATTCGTTCGTTAATACGACATGTCACTGTACTTACACTTGGGACATACTTAAGTCATACAAGTTCTAAAGTCGATCGTTACGAATCAATATTATACTCCGAGTTTTATCGCCCGTTTTCTAAGTGTTTTACCGAAGTTATAACCAAGCGGGTTTTTAGGGGTTCGTTCGCGTTTAACTTCGATTCCAACATTTTTATAAAATCGGAAAACGATCCGTTTGACATGTGGTTTTCTTTCATACCTTCCTTATGACCTCTAGTATTTATTTACCAAGATTCGCCACAGAGTAACATGTTTTACAAGGGTTCAATTGAAGTTACGAACTTTTACTTACGGTTTCGAACCAATTTTTGTAATTTGACCATAACTCCTAAACCGTAAGTCAGAATGTTTCGATTCTCGCGCCAAAACGATCTATGACTCGAGATCTACAAGGACCAGTCACAATATTACCAAGGTCAGGAACTTATATTAACTGCCATGCTTGGTTTTTTTAAGTGTTAACAAAAATTCGGCATTACGACGGCTATAAATCGGACGTTCTAAAAATCGTAACAACACAACCAAGCCACACCGGGCATCAACACAATTCATAAACATGATTCTCATCTCAAGAAACCCTAGAACCACTGATCTTAACCTCAAAATCATCATGCTTCTTAAATCACATAACTAACTACATAATCATGCTTATAATCACCACTATAATCATACGAAGCTAAAACCATCAAAAACATATATAAATCTCAAATCAAATGCTAGGGTTTCAAGAGGTCCACCTTCCTTGGAGTATGTTCTAGCCTCACTAAGCTTTGTATGATCCTTGAGTGGCCTTAAGCTAGCTAAATCAACCATAGGAATCAAAGAAAACAAGATTAGTTCTTGAAAGTTACTATTCACCCTAAATTTGTAAAAATCATAGAAAATTGAAAAATAAGAATTTAGCTCTCAAATTTTTACCACATCTTGGGCTCTTCATAAACTTTGTTTTGAGTCCTAGATCATCAGATATGAAGCTTCCTAGCTAGGGTTTTGAGCCCTCTTTTTCTGCTGGACAGAAACTGGGCAGATTTGTTTCCCCAACTTTGAGCATGGATTTGACTAGGCTATACTATTTTGTTGGCCATGAAATTTTGAGAGAATATTACCCATGGAGTGGAGAGGCTATGGTTAAAATTTGGTGATTTTATCATGGATAGAAATGGAGATATGAATTTTTCTTTAAACTTTGTTTCTGCTGGCAGTTTGTGTTCTTGGTTGTTTTCTTTTCTTTTGCCTTGTTTTGTTTGGCTTGAACTCATCTAATCTTGCATGATACACTTGGTTTTGATAATATCTTGTATAAAGCACCTTTATTAAAGGTGTGATGTATTGGATGATGAAATTGGAGAGACATGTGTTGATTTTTGTGTGGTAAGATGGTAAAGAGTGCTAAGTACTTGGTTTAATCTCTAAGTGTTCTAGTTCCTTGCTAACTAGTTGGTCCCTAGATATTTTCCTTACTTGCACATGCATGCCTTTGTTCTCTGCTTGCTCCTTTGTCCGGTTATTGCTCGTTTCGATTGATCGTTCGTAGGAATATTTCACGGATTTCTAATTAGGGCTTACCGGGAATCTTCTTAATATTAATAATATCATTCTCCATCTTTCTTACTAACTTTCGAATTTATATTCCTTAAATCCCTTCGTTAAATTCTTAAGTCTATCAGTGTCCAGGGAACTCTCGGAGAAAATAAAAGTGCAGTTTTTCAGAATCCGACAGCTTTTACATACACTTATTTTCCCCCTGGATCACTAATACGAACTCGGAAATCCGTTCCGAATACTTATATATCGCGTCGTCTAACAATATTCCTATGTCCACCAAAATCACTATTCATCCATTTTTCTTTACTTATCCTCTTAGGGTTGTACAATTGTCCCTGATCTCTTTTCGATCGTTTCTTAACCTTTTTACGGACCCACTGGACCAATAACAGATATCGATTTGGATGACATAAGAATAATCTTCTCCTTTAGAATTATCAAATCTCAATTCCCTAGGAGATAGATAATTCTTATCTAAAGTGTCAACCAATAGTATTCTTGAAGACATAAAAACATTTGAATCCAAATCTATTCCTTCCATTCATTATCACAATCGTTACATCGTAGTCGTAATCACTATTCACCATTACCTCAGTACATAATAAAAAGTTTTAATTATATCCAAAATTTGGGGTTCTTACAGTCTCCCCTCCTTAAAAGGATTCCGTCCCGGAATCAGGTAGGAAGCAAAGAGTCGTTTGCCTATCGTTCACTTTTTAGCTTCCCGGTCAATTCTTAGTCATTCTACCATTTCTCAGCACATCTTCTAGTGCTACACTCCATACTTTATCCTTTTTCCATCAACGTTGCTACTTTTCCTACAACACACTATCCGGGTTATACTCTTACTCAGTCTTATCCTTATTGATATCCGCAGTGGCTTTGGTATTACTATCGTGTTGCGAATTCGAAGATAACCTCGCTCGCACTGTGCATTTCTCGATCGCTTTAATCTTCGCAATCTCGATCAATATCGAGAAGTGGAAAGATTTATTGAGAGATCACTATGATCAATTGAACATTTGTTATATTGCATAGCTAGTACAGAAGGGGGCCAGCCATTAGTACTTGACAAGCAATTAAACAAGTTATGGTATTCCACTTAGACTTCTATCACATAGACAGATAGTCACGTAGCAGTACCTCCCCTCCTTAAAGGGTTGTTCTTCTCAATTCATAAAGAAGATGAATAAGAGAGAAGAAAAGAAAAGAATTCTAAAGGATTATAGAAAGTTTTCATGATTGTAAAATATCATACTCAGAATTTACCTCTGAACTATAGAGGTTCATTAAGGAAGAAATTAATCATAATTATATCCAATACTATTTGATCGTAACCTCACGTGTCAACATATCTTGCTGCTTTGTCCACTATTCTCTGGACCTGTACCCTGGTTCCACCTTAGCAACACTTACTTTTGGAAAATCTTTGAACCTTTCAGGTTAAATCTTAGTTTCTCGCTTGACACCATTGTTACTGACATTCCATGTCACGCTACTAGCTTTTTCATATCTATAATATTAACACTATCAGGTTGTCATCCCGAGAATTCATCGGAAAACCCATTTATTAATCCATTCCTAACATTCCTTGCTTCATATTTTGTAGTTGCTTTCCCCGTCTTTTCTTTATCAATCACATCCTTCTTATTATCTGATTCTTATTTACTTTTGTTATTTACTTCCACCTTCATCTCTTTATTGAGACATCTTTTGCACTTGGCACCTCCTTATTGGTATCCTGTCACATGTACTCTATAATCATCACATTATTTCAAATTTAAAACTTCCGAAATGAATCTGGCCGCTTTCTTTAGCTTAGATCCAATATAATCTACTTCTGTCAACTTGTTTCTCATCACTTATTCTTTTCTACCCGCGGTTTTTCACAGGTTGTCTTTCGTAAGTCAGACCAGGTCGTACACCTACCTGCTCGCACTCTTATCATCTGTTGAGCATTTGCATTTTACTGGTGTAGCTTTGCCACATGAAACACGTTACTACCATGCTATAAGCTTTGGGGGTAAAATTGGCTCGAATGCCACCTTCTGAACACTTTTAAACTCTCAGGTGGCCTAATAAATCTCGGGCTCAACTGCCCTTCTCTCTAAGTCTCATTAATTCTTTCCACGGGAATACATTTAGCATCATGAATCATCTACCTCATATTCTCTATCGTGTTTGTGCAGAAGTACACTAACACAAACTTGCTTGTCATTCATCAACATGCCACTTAGCTCATTAATAACAACACTTTCTTTATCTTTACGTTGTCATCTACTTTCTTAGAAGAATCACCATCGATTGTTGTTTACGTAATGCGTTAATAGCTAACCTTACGGGTTACAAATCCTTTAGGGAGACAAAGTAATCACTATTCCTTATCCCTAAGGAACACTTCCTGAACTTAATGTAGATATTACATGAAGTAGATAAAATTGCAGAAGAGTTTCAAGCATCGCAGCTAGGTCCGGTTGATGAAACTATCACTCATGCAGCTTCCATAAAAGACTGGAAACTTAACGGTTTACTTCGTCAATTTTGTATCATGGTCCTGGTTTGCCTCAAAACGGGACCTTCTAGGGTACGTCATATGCTTAAGACTCCATCAGGAATCGAATCTTTACTTAAACTATTATTACCTTCGATCCTTGCACAATCATCAAAAGGAATGTAAATTCCTCCACTCCGATATGACCTTCAAGGTCTTTCCAAATATCATTTTGTTTCTTCGGTATGAACATTTGTAATTATTCCTTTATACTTAGACTATCGGCCACCTCATTGGCCTTTCCTGATAATAATAATTCCTTGTAATCCATGTTTTCTGGATACATTCCAACTCAAATTTTTCTACCTCATTCCCATCACTGTTGGGTGAAAGCATTCTCCCTTAAGCTCTGCTGAAGGAGAAAATATATCTATCAGTCTTCTTTTTTTTTTTCCCATAAGTCATTGCTTCCACCTACCCGTGGGAACTTTATCACGTTTATTCCCACTCCTACTTAGGATACTTCTTTTCTTAGTTCTTTCCTTATCTTAGGATAATCTCAACCTTTATAGGTTCAATCCATACTTTCTCAGGGTTTCATACATGCATCATCTGGTATATTGCTACTGTGTCTTACATTCTCTTCCAAACTTCTAGTTGGAAACTCAGAATATTAACTTTTTCTTGTAAGGTTTCTTAGGTCGTCCTCATCATTCCTCCTGTATTTTCTAGGTACAGGGTATATCAAAACGTCATTGATCAATACTCTAATAATTCTATCTATGTTCTTTCCAGAACTCTTTTTAATAATCCTTACCGGTCATTGTTGCCTTAGCAAGTCCAACTCATATCATTTGAATTCATAATGTCGTTATTAGGGTTAATGCCATCCCTTGTGCATTCCCTAGGGTTTGTCTTAATTTATGGATATCCTATCCTTAATTCAACTGCCAAGGAATTCTTGCGTCCTGTACTTGGCAATCAAATCATGTATCCTTAATAAGGGTCTCTTCTCAATCATTCTCATTTGATAATCGATCGGTGGCTTAATGCTAACATCTTCTTTCAGATAGTTGTCAGCCTATTTGACCTTCCAAAAGACAACGTATGTCTATCTGCTCTCTTACAGAACTTGGTACTGGTAGCAAGGATGTTCTGGGAGATATTGGTCGAGTCGAGTTCAACGTGAATCTCTTAGTACTTATCGTTCTTCTCAAAGGTAATTGCCTTAGACGAAATTTCTATAGCATACTGATCCATCTCTGACCATTTCTATACTCTCTTCATAAACCTTCGTTGTTTACTTTCCTTAGTCATAATATATTCATGGTATTTATGATACCCTAACACCATACATCTCAAGTCATTATACTTCCATTTTTTTTTTCGTAATCTTGGACGATCATATACACATGAATCACTTTAGTACGGGGGACCCCATTCCAAAAGTCTAGTAAATTCCCAATCCAAACATGGGTTGCAAAGGGTTCAGTAGAAGATTCCTACAATCTCATTAATATTTCCGTCATATCAGAAGCCCTTGCAGTCGGTACTTACTTAGAAGCAACCCTGCTTTGTCCTTTCATTGCTGGTCTAGTCACTTGATAGTCCTTTGTGACTTGGCCTCAACTGGCCACACTAAAATAAAAATATATGATTTTAGGGATTGGCTAATAGCATTACTTTTCTAGCAATTGCTGGCAAAGTGCCTTCTTCTTTGATACCTTTCTACCTTTCCAAAACTTTACTTCATATAAGTCTTAATCGGCTACTCAGCGCCGTCTCCGGTAACCTTTCCTCTATTTTTATCTTTTCAACTATTCTTATCACTCCCACGTGCCACACAAGCTTACCATTCATGGCATAACAGCCTTTTCACTTAAGTCAATCCCGGAGTTTCTCAGTCCGGCTGGTTTCTTACTTACATTTCCTGTTTTCGTCCAATCTCACTTCATCATTGTATTTCTACAATCAATCGCGATAACCAGGGTCTGTCCACCAACCCATATAGCGGTTACTTTACCCAATTCACGGGGTTCGCCCCAGTTTCTACTCTCTTCCATGATGTTCTGTGATAATCAGAAAGACAAGGTTTGCCAAAATTCGTTGAAATTCTTCCCAGAATTAGGGAAATTTTGGTCAATCTATCCATCGACTGGTAACACTAAGGAGACCAGTTTCGAAACCTGAAGAATAGTTCTATGAACCTCCTAGTAGGTAGAACCGTAAGCAGTCATAATTAACGAAATAATCGTCATCGGGTTGGAAATTTAACCCCTGGAGAGGAACCAATTATATATATCCCTTAGAAGGGAATCAACAGTTTTAAACTGAAACTTGTCGCAACGTCCTGATGCCTATACGTCCTGATACCCATACGTCCTGATATTCAATATTACCAAATGTCAATCTACCTGACTACTAGTCTCAGAAGGAACATTACCGTCGGAGTTGGTTATCCCCCAAAATTGGCACTACTAAGGCCATCTGATCTGGTGGACCGTGTTGTTCGAATGCATTCGCAAGTACTTTGTCGTGCTGCACAAGCATACATCATAATCCTTTATGCGAAGCGTCGTTGGAAGCACAAAGTCTCCTTTTTCCATTAAGCAATGCCAACTCTTGGTCATTACCAATTTCATCTTTTAGCTCCAGGAAGATTTTCTCACATTTTTCTCTTTAACTGCTGATCGTATTACTGGATCCATTATAATTCCGCGTCGGAGTAAACTTAAGGTAACTACTATAATCCATTCAAAGAAAGAAAGAATTTAATATTCCTCTGAGTCACATGCATCTAACGTTTCTGGTTCATCATTTCACTGAGTTAAATTAACCCTATACTTAGTCTCTGACAATAGTCTCATTACGAGTTCATCTTGACTCACTGGTCTTATCTTCCGGTAGGTTCTGAGATCATTGTCTTGCTTACTACTTCCTTATATAACTTTATCCAATCATGCTGTCACTTCCCAATGTTTTCACTTTCTAACTGATTCATTCATAAAATGGACATTTTCCTGAATAAAACAACTTCATCAACCTCAATTTCGTTCCATAAATTACAACCTATGACATCTGCCTTCTCATGGCGAATTATTACTAACAATATTCATACTTATTCTTTTATCAAATAATATGGCACTTACTGCCTTCTCAACTATTCCTAGGGACTCTGCTCCTCGCCTTATATCGATGCCTTTGATAATCATACATCCTTCTAGCACTCTTTTCGTTAATATGAAAGTCTCTAATGATTCTCATCTATTCCCGTATAAGATCTCAAGTAATTCTTCCAATCCGTCTTACTTGCTGGTACTACCTCCAGTAGTCCAGCCACGAATCCAACATGAATCTTCAGTTCTCTTGCTAATAGCTTAGTTCTTTATGCCCACTTTTCTAAGCTCTATACCTTAATCATCTCAGTCTTTCTGGCTATAGCCCTCATTCCTCGAGGGTAAGCTCCTTATCCTAACAAGATTTTCCTTATCTGCTGGAACCTCTTCCGGGTCTCCAGTAGGGTACTCTATTGAATTTACCCGCTGATCTTCAGCATATAATAAATCATCATCGCGCTGCTGCTCGTATGCCTCAAGGTCTGTTGCCTTACTTGTCGATGCGATATCGAGCTAAGTTACTATCATGATACTTAAGAGTTCCCATAAGGGTTTTATACGTCATCACTACCTTAAGTAGTCCGACTATGAACTTGGCAAGAGTTCTTATTATCTTAGTGAATTTATTGTTTTAACGTCGCCTCATCTCTGGGGTTTATAACGTACGCTCTGATACCACTTCTATAACACCCCCAGATCCGGGGTCAGGGATCTGGTGGTTACGGTCTTACATCCATTCATAATACTTGACTTGAGTCCACAATAAACAAATCACATGCTGTGACCCCACAATAATATCCACTCACACACACAACAGTTATAGTCCCAGAGATGAAATTGAAACAAGTCCATAATATCAGAGTTTACGAATAAAAGTTATTACAAGCCAAATGATATGTTTAAAGGTTTTGCCGTTGATTAACGTTAATGTTACATATAAATAGACTGATAAACAAAAGCTGCCTATCTATGCTACCTCAGCAATGGCAGCAAGGACATCAGCGGTAGTCCTCGAACGGCTGTAACCTGCTTGCGCCTAGTGCGCCTGGCGTGGGCCATCTGTCCTAGCTGTTGTTGTGACATAATATGAACAAAGCAAGGGTGAGCGAAAGCCCACCAACAATAATATAACTGAACAGTGATACATATATACAGTAGTTCAAAATATCCTTTGAAATCATATGCCATGCCTTAATGAAGTTATTGCCAGTATAATATAAAGGATGAAGTTACCAGGTAACTCAAAGTATTTGTTTGTAGATATATCTGCTACATCAAAAGTAAGCGAGATATTCTCATTGCCATTAAAAGAGGAACTTGCATGAAAAGATTGCAATTCCAGTTATGAACACTTTTCCAGCTCTGCCAACAATAATCATATTGCAGGAAATAAATAAGTTTGGATGATGAACCAATAATGGAGTATTCACCGCGCCCGCTGTTCCAATCTTGATGATCAGTCGAGATCGTACAGCTCAAATTAGATTTACTACCGGTAGAAGGAAGAACTGACGGCTTTACTTGTATACCGCCTTACTAGCTCTCCCCGGCCAACGGTTGGGCCAAAGGGGATGGACCGGCGCTACTCGGCCTCTTACACGACTCCTAGTTCAAATAGAATTCATGTATCTGAATGTAACGTTCGTCCCCCTTTCCCCAAGTATAATACTTGTTGATAAGACTCCACAAAGTAGTCGTATCTAGTTGGAAAGGAAAATTCACCAATAACTTCCAAGCTATTGCTTGGTAACGAATATCAACTTGTTCCAACCATCTTACCCCTCGAAAGATGAGAAGGTAAACAACGACTTAATAAGTCAATAGCACCCGAGTTGCGAGTGAAGAGAATACTTTATGACCGGGAAGTCGACAAGATAAATATCATTTTCCAAGTAAGGTTCCCTTATTATTAGGGAGATAGACTCAAAGAAGAATGATGTCTGAGAACCTTTCTTGATATAGGATTAATAATAATATGACTCCGAAATATTTTCCGTAATAATCGAAGAAGATAAACCTTATCGAGGTTATTCTAAGTATGGAATAAATATTCAGAGAATATTTATTGAATTAAAATATTTTACAGAATATTTAGGAATATGAAAGAATATCTTTAATCAGAGTATTTCTCAAATAATCCTTGAAGAAATATCGAGAGAATATTTATTGCATAATTAAATATTCAAATGAATATTCAAAATAATATTCATTAATTAATAAGACCTGAAAGGAATATTTAAAATATTTAAATAATATTCGATGATTAAATAGAACCCTGGATGAATATTCAAAATAATATTCATAATTAATTAGGAATTTAAATGAATATCGAAAAAGTAATATTCATTTAATGAATAATATTCTAAATGAATATCAAGTAATATTCATTTAGTAATCCAAGCTTTAAAGGAATATTCGAGATAAGACTCGATAAATAAATCAAGCTTCAGATGAATATTAAAATAATATTCATCAGGTAATTACTATCTTAAATGAATATTCAAAAGTAATATTCATTTAATGAATAATATTCTAAATGAATATCCAAATAATATTCATTTAGTAGTCCAACCTTTAGAAGAATATTCGAAATAATAATCGATAAATAATTCGACTCTGAATGAATATTAAAAATATTATTCGTCGAATAGTTACGTTCAAATAATTATTTGAAGTAAGGATCGTTAAATAAATAATCTCGAATGAATATTCAAATAATATTCGTCGCCCGAATAATGGAAAATATTTACTTAGATATTTTCTTTCGAGGTAATCTCGATATGTCAAGAAATATTGACTCCCGGTCTATATTTGATGAATACGATGTATACACCCTTCTCTGAGGGTCTTACAATAACCGGCTTATAATTGATACGATAGCTATCTAATTTATAAGCCAATAACAATCAGGGAACAAGCATAATGATATAACTTAAAGTAGGCATGCATGCTATGGCATATTATAACAGAAAACATACATATATATTCAATCACAACAACAGCCTAAAAGAAGGGAATTGAAACTTGCCTGATAGTCGAGTACGGTAAGGGGTAGTGGTAGCGGGTCCCGGGTCAGCTTGGTGATCTATAAATAGCCAAGGCATTCGGGATTAATCACTTAACATCTCAAAAGTTAAGTTATACTTAAATCGAAACACGTTCTCGAGTTATCTCGTTATACCCCTTTTAGTGGATTCCTTTTATCATCGATCCGACCCGACATTCGTTCGTTAATACGACATGTCACTGTACTTACACTTGGGACATACTTAAGTCATACAAGTTCTAAAGTCGATCGTTACGAATCAATATTATACTCCGAGTTTTATCGCCCGTTTTCTAAGTGTTTTACCGAAGTTATAACCAAGCGGGTTTTTAGGGGTTCGTTCGCGTTTAACTTCGATTCCAACATTTTTATAAAATCGGAAAACGATCCGTTTGACATGTGGTTTTCTTTCATACCTTCCTTATGACCTCTAGTATTTATTTACCAAGATTCGCCACAGAGTAACATGCTTTACAAGGGTTCAATTGAAGTTACGAACTTTTACTTACGGTTCCGAACCAATTTTTGTAATTTGACCATAACTCCTAAACCGTAAGTCAGAATGTTTCGATTCTCGCGCCAAAACGATCTATGACTCGAGATCTACAAGGACCAGTCACAATATTACCAAGGTCAGGAACTTATATTAACTGCCATGCTTGGTTTTTTTAAGTGTTAACAAAAATTCGGCATTACGACGGCTATAAATCGGACGTTCTAAAAATCGTAACAACACAACCAAGCCACACCGGGCATCAACACAATTCATAAACATGATTCTCATCTCAAAAAACCCTAGAACCACTGATCTTAACCTCAAAATCATCATGCTTCTTAAATCACATAACTAACTACATAATCATGCTTATAATCACCACTATAATCATACGAAGCTAAAACCATCAAAAACATATATAAATCTCAAATCAAATGCTAGGGTTTCAAGAGGTCCACCTTCCTTGGAGTATGTTCTAGCCTCACTAAGCTTTGTATGATCCTTGAGTGGCCTTAAGCTAGCTAAATCAACCATAGGAATCAAAGAAAACAAGATTAGTTCTTGAAAGTTACTATTCACCCTAAATTTGTAAAAATCATAGAAAATTGAAAAATAAGAATTTAGCTCTCAAATTTTTACCACATCTTGGGCTCTTCATAAACTTTGTTTTGAGTCCTAGATCATCAGATATGAAGCTTCCTAGCTAGGGTTTTGAGCCCTCTTTTTCTGCTGGACAGAAACTGGGCAGATTTGTTTCCCCAACTTTGAGCATGGATTTGACTAGGCTATACTATTTTGTTGGCCATGAAATTTTGAGAGAATATTACCCATGGAGTGGAGAGGCTATGGTTAAAATTTGGTGATTTTATCATGGATAGAAATGGAGATATGAATTTTTCTTTAAACTTTGTTTCTGCTGGCAGTTTGTGTTCTTGGTTGTTTTCTTTTCTTTTGCCTTGTTTTGTTTGGCTTGAACTCATCTAATCTTGCATGATACACTTGGTTTTGATAATATCTTGTATAAAGCACCTTTATTAAAGGTGTGATGTATTGGATGATGAAATTGGAGAGACATGTGTTGATTTTTGTGTGGTAAGATGGTAAAGAGTGCTAAGTACTTGGTTTAATCTCTAAGTGTTCTAGTTCCTTGCTAACTAGTTGGTCCCTAGATATTTTCCTTACTTGCACATGCATGCCTTTGTTCTCTGCTTGCTCCTTTGTCCGGTTATTGCTCGTTTCGATTGATCGTTCGTAGGAATATTTCACGGATTTCTAATTAGGGCTTACCGGGAATCTTCTTAATATTAATAATATCATTCTCCATCTTTCTTACTAACTTTCGAATTTATATTCCTTAAATCCCTTCGTTAAATTCTTAAGTCTATCAGTGTCCAGGGAACTCTCGGAGAAAATAAAAGTGCAGTTTTTCAGAATCCGACAGCTTTTACATACACTTATTTTCCCCCTGGATCACTAATACGAACTCGGAAATCCGTTCCGAATACTTATATATCGCGTCGTCTAACAATATTCCTATGTCCACCAAAATCACTATTCATCCATTTTTCTTTACTTATCCTCTTAGGGTTGTACAATTGTCCCTGATCTCTTTTCGATCGTTTCTTAACCTTTTTACGGACCCACTGGACCAATAACAGATATCGATTTGGATGACATAAGAATAATCTTCTCCTTTAGAATTATCAAATCTCAATTCCCTAGGAGATAGATAATTATTATCTAAAGTGTCAACCAATAGTATTCTTGAAGACATAAAAACATTTGAATCCAAATCTATTCCTTCCATTCATTATCACAATCGTTACATCGTAGTCGTAATCACTATTCACCATTACCTCAGTACATAATAAAAAGTTTTAATTATATCCAAAATTTGGGGTTCTTACATGATGCCCTGAAGTGTAGGGCGTTCCCTCAAACCCTGTCGGGCATGGCACAAAGGTGGGATAGTCGCTTGCCTGCAAACTTGATTGGATCTTTTAAGGAGTTAAGCGCTGCTTTCATCAGCCAATTCATTAGTGGGAGAGTTCATGAGAAGAGCTCCGCATCCCTTATGTACGTGGTACAAGGGAAGAACGAAAATTTGAGAGATTATTTCAAGCGATTCACAAAGGAGACGCTGAATATTACCGACCTGGAGAACAAGGTAGCCATAGTGGCCCTGGAACACGGAACCACTGATCCATTCTTTAAAAGATCATTGGCAAAGCACCCCCCTGAGAATATGGCCGAACTTCAACGAAGAGTTGACAAGTATATTAAAGCTGAGGACAACATGAAAAAGGAGGTTGTAGTGGGTAATGGCAAGGGCACCAATGACTCAAAGGAACGGAAGCAAGAACAAGAGTATGATGCTAGGGACAAGTATCCCCGGACTAGCAAGTATTCTGATTCACCCCCGAAGAAGAATTTGGGACCAAGATTTAACGACTATGCGAGACTGAATGCTCCTAGGAGTCAGATCTTGTTACATATCGAGAAAGACAAAGATTTTCGATGGCCGAAGCCACTTAGGGGTGATCCCGCAAAGAGAAACAACGATCAGTACTGTAGATTCAACCGCGATGTGTGGCATGATATAGATGATTGTAGGCAGTTGAAGGATGAGATTGAATTCTTGATCCGAAAAGGAAAGCTGAACAAGTTCACTAAGGGTGATGATCGTGGAACTCAAAAAGGGATTATGATAGAAGAGACAATGATAGAAGGGATGATGATCGAGATCGAGATCGTAACCCACAGCCCCGAGGGCCAGTTATTAACATGATTTGGGGAGGCCCGACAGCGGCCGGTACAACCCGAAACTCTCGGAAGGCGTATGCCAGAGAAGTGATGCACATCGTGGGAGAAGCCCCGAAGCGTGCCAGGACTGAGATAGCTATTGGTTTTGATGACTCAGATCTCGAAGGGGTGAAGTTTCCCCATGACGACCCGTTGGTCATAACCCCTGTGATTGGGAACTTGGAAGTGAAGCGGGTCTTGATAGACAATGGAGCTTCTGTTGATATTTTGTTTCATGTCGCATTTATAAAGATGGGGTACACCGACTCTCAGTTGACCCCAACCAACATGCCAATTTATGGATTTAATGGAGTAGAATCCAAAGTTGAAGGGACTATTCAGTTGCCTATAACTATTGGACAGGAGCCCAAGGAGGCCATTCAGATGTTGAACTTCTTGGTAATCAAAGCGGTTTCAACGTACAACGCTACTCTCGGAAGGACTGAACTTCATGCATTCAGGGCTGTTGCCTCAACGTATCATATGAAGATCAAGTTCCTAACCAGGAATGGCGTTAGAGAACATAAAGGTGATCAAAAGATGGCACAAAGCTGTTATGTAGCCTAGTTAAGGCCTAATAGAGTCGGGAGGCAAGTCCTGCCAATTGAAGACATGGATGTCCGCAGAAGAAAGGAACACCAAAAAAGCCAGCAGAGGACATCACACAGAAGCCTTGGACAGCCATTGAGGCTAAGGCGTTAATTGACTTTGTGGTTGAATGTACCATTGGCAACCAAGAAGTCGGGGGGCAGGAGGTAGTACCCCAAGCAGGAAGTGAACTTCAGAATAAGAATGATGATACCAGAAGGAATGGTGGACGCTCTATTTTGATGAAGCATCAAAAACAAAATCAAGTGATGCAGCCCTAGTCTTGCAATGCCCCGATGGGCTCAAGTTATCCTAGTAGGACTTAGCTTCATCTAGTAGAAGCAGAAATAAGGTTCATTGAAACCATTGCAGAGCATGTTTGCTCCGAGTAGGATAATAGTACACTGTCACCCGATGACGGCAAGTCAAGGATGAACGAGTACCGAAAATAAAAAAATAACGAATGGAAGACAAAAGAATGCATAGGTGAAGATCCCGAAGGGTCAAAGCCATGAAAGGCCGAGGATGTTAAGGACTAGCTACTCTTCAATACTTATTAAGGACCTGGATTAAGGATCCAAGGATGAAGGCCAATAGATAGCCTTAAGCAAGGATTAAGAAGTTCAAGCAAGCTCTCGTCTCATAAGTTTAAAAGGCAAGAAGCCAACGGGATTGCATTTATCGAAATCTATATCGAGGAATCAACCCCGAATCCTAGGTTGAAGAACAGAAGCTGTTAGCCATGAAGGCCAAGGTTAGTTATGAAGGCCAAACTTGAGGGGGGGTCATGAACCTCCAATTAAGATCCAAAGGTTGAAACTTCATGTTGACTTGAAACCAATATGTAACTTTGAAAACCTCCTAGAGAAGGTTCAAGACCTCGTGGGGCTAACCCGAAACCCCCTGGCCTTGGACCAGCAGCTCTTATAGATATGTCGATGATTGAGATTGAAAACCCTTGATTTCAAACTTTGGCGACCAAGACAAACATTGAAGCCATGACGGCCAAGCGAGCTGAGAAGTTACTTATATGGGAGCATCTTTGAAAGAACCCCTGAAGGGCAAGTTGATAGCATTCTTGTAAGAAAATAGTGATGCGTTTGCTTGGACTGCAGCTGACATGCCAGGGATTGATCCCCAACTCATAACTCACAAGTTGAATGTTGATCCTGGGAGGAAGACAATAAAGTAGAAGAAGAGAAATTTTGCTCCTGAAAGGTAGGAGGCCATTAAACAAGAAGTTGACAAGATCTTAGAGGCTGGGTTTATTGAAGAAATTCAGTTTCCCGAATGGTTAGCAAACCCTGTGATGGTCAAGAAAGCGAATGGGAAGTGGAGGATGTGTATAGACTTCACTGATTTGAATGATGCATGTCCAAAGGATTGTTTTCCCCTGCCAATGATAGACATGTTGATAGATGCCACAGCTGGACATGAGATGTTGAGCTTCATGGATGGGTTCAACGGCTACAATCAGATTAAGATGCACAAGGATGACATCCCTAAGGTATCTTTCATAACTGACTTTGGTGTTTTCTGCTATATTGTTATGGCTTTTGGTCTAAAGAATGCAGGAGCTACTTACCAACGATTGGTGAATAAGATATTCGCCCATCTGATTGGAAAAACCATGGAGGTCTATGTTGATGACATGTTAGTCAAGAGCCTGTTCAAGGCAGACCACATTAAGCACCTCAGAGAGGCATTCGAAGTGCTGAGGCACCACAAAATGATGTTGAATCCAGCCAAGTGTGCCTTTGGCGTTGGATCAGGCAAATTTTTGGGTCTGATGGTTTCGAAGAGAGGCATAGAGGCCAACTCTAACAAGATCAAGGCGATCTTAGACATGGAGCCACCACGCTCTATAAGAGATGTGCAGAAGTTAACAGGCCGGGTAGCGGCTTTAGGAAGATTCATCTCCAAGTCTGGTGACAAATGCTTGCCTTTCTTTCAAGCATTGAAGAAGGTGAAAAATTTTGAGTGGACCCTTGAGAGCCAAGAGGCCTTTGAACAACTGAAGAAGTACATGGTTGAAGCCCCGTTGCTGGCTAAACCTAGTCCCGGGGAGACTCTTTATCTATACCTGGCGGTATCTGAGCAAGCGTTGAGCGCCGTTCTCATTCGAGAAGAAAAGAAGGTCCAGAAACCTATCTATTATGTGAGCAAGGTGTTGCACGGGGCTGAGCTGAATTACTCTCCCATTGAGAAGTTCGCCTTGGCTTTGATAACAGCCTCGAGGAAGTTACGCCCGTACTTCCAGGCACATAAGATTGAAGTCCTGACGGACCAACAGTTGAGAAACATATTGCATAGCCCAAAGGCTAATGGAAGGCTAATCAAGTGGGCAATCGAACTTGGATAATTTGACATCACGTATAAGCCTCGAACAGCCATTAAGGCTCAGGCATTGGCTGACTTCGTGGTTGAATGCACCATTAGCAACCAAGAAGTCGGGGGGCAGGAGATAATAACAACCCCTGAGAAGCAAGATAAAGATGAAGAACTTGAACCTTATCAGAAGGAATATTGGGTGCTCTATTTTGATGGAGCATCAAAAACAAAATCTAGTGGCGCAGTTTTAGTGTTGCAAAGCCCCGATGGGTTCATAGTTGAATATGCTTTGAAGTTGGACTTTCCTACTACCAACAATGAAGCTGAATATGAGGCATTGATAGCTGGCTTAGGCTAGGCAAGAATCATGAGGGTCAAGAATCTCAAGGTCTGGGGAGACTCAAGGCTTGTAGTATCACAAGTGAATGGCGAGTTTGAGGCCAAGGATGAAACCATGGCAAAATATCTAAGGATCGTGAAGGGTGTTATGACCCAATTTGAGGAATGCTATGTGGAGCACATCCCAAGAGAGGAAAACGTTAAGGCTGATGCCTTGTCCAAATTCGCTTCCTCTGAAATAGAGAATTACGCAGGGAGTGTTTACTTCCAGGGCTTGAAGGCCCCGTCCATCAACTCTAAGTTGATAGCACCAATTAATCTAGGAAGCTGTTGGATGGATCCCATCAAAGCTCACCATGAAACTGGATGGCTTCCTGACGATGCCTTGGAGGCACGAAAGTTGTCAGTAAGAGCATTGAGATACGCCTTGATCGAAGGCATTCTCTACAAGAGATCGTTTGTCATCCCATACCTGAAGTGTTTAAGGCCCCATGAGGCAAGAGAAGCGCTAGAAGAAGTTCATGGAGGGATCTATGGACAACACTTGGGGGGCAGAGCCCTAGCTCACAAGATCACTCGTCTAGGATTCTATTAGCCAGAGATGTTGGCTGATGCAAAAGATTATGTTAAGAGATGTGAGAGGTGCCAAAAGCACGCTCCGATTGTAAGGCAGCCGCCTGAGATGTTGACCTCAATCAGATCCCCTATTCCGTTTGCAATGTGGGGAATGGATATACTTGTTCCCTTTCCCGTGGCATCTGCACAAAGAAAGTTTTTGATAGTAGCTATCGACTACTTCACTAGGTGAATTGGGGCTAAACCCCTAGCCAAGATAACCACCAAGAAAGTTGCCCAGTTCTTTTGGGAGAACGTGATCTGTAGATATGGAATCCCGTGAATCCTTGTGACGGATAATGGGACGCAATTCAACAATGAAGAATTCAAGAAGTACTGTGAGGAAAATGCTATTGATCTTCATTTTACTTCAGTAGCACACCTGCAAGCTAATGGACAGGCAGAGATAGCCAATCGGATAATCCTTGATGGACTGGAGAAAAGGGTCGAACGCTCAAGAAACACTTGGGTGGATGAGTTACTGCCTATACTTTTGGCATATCGAACCACTTGCAAAGTGACAACTAGAGCGACCCCGTTTTTTGTTGGCTTATAGAGCCGAGGCAGTTGTGCCCCTAGAGATCATGCATGCATCACCTCGAGTTGAGGCATATGAGCAAGAGACTAATGAAGAAGGCATGAGGCTTACGCTAGGCTTAATTGATGATGTTAGGGACGAAGCAAATGCCCGGAATGCAGAGCATCAGAAGAGAGCATCCTTCCACTACAACCGAAGGGTTAAGGAAAGGTTCTTTCGGCAAGGCGAACTGGTTCTAAGGAAGATAGAAGCTTCTGGAATTGGTCAGAAGGGAAAGCTAGCCCCTAATTGGGAAGGGCCGTATCGAGTCAAGAAGACGCTAGGACGAAGATCCTACAAGTTGGAGACCTTGGATGGGAACGAGGCCATCCATCGTTTATAGATAAAAAAAAAGAACAGAAATTATCCGCGTTATACAGAAAGAATTGTTATAATTCATACAAGCCGGAGAAGAAACAGCTGATATATTTGCTGAAGTCACGAAACGGACGACCTTCGAATGGATGTTTGCACTTAAGAAGATAAGCAACGAGTTTAGTCTTAAACACAAGGTTAGTAGTGCTAATCCTGAATTAAGGTGTAATGCCGATAGAAGTCACGGGTGACCACAATACTAAATTAGAGATCGAGACCCAGCTTCTGAATCCCTAGGATCGAGATCCAGCTTCTGGATCCTTGAAAGTCACGGGTGACCAAAATACTAAATTAGAGATCGAGATCCAGCTTCTGAATCCCTAGGATCGAGATCCAGCTTCTAGATCCTTGGTCGACCACCTCCCGGCCGACTACGAAGGATTCGGGCCGTTTGGCCGATCACCTCCCGGCCGACCACGAAGGAATCAGGCTGTTAGAGATCGAGATCCAGCTTCTGAATCCCTAGGATCGAGATCCAGCTTCTGGATCCTTGAAAGTCACGGGTGACCAAAATACTAAATTAGAGATCGAGATCCAGCTTCTGAATCCCTAGGATCGAGATCCAGCTTCTGGATCCTTGAAAGTTACGGGTGACCAAAATACTAAATTAGAGATCGAGATCCAGCTTCTGAATCCCTAGGATCGAGATCCAGCTTCTGGATCCTTGAAAGTCACGGGTGACCAAAATACTAAATTAGAGATCGAGATCCAGCTTCTAGATCCCTAGGATCGAGATCCAGCTTCTGGATCCTTGAAAGTCACGGATGACCAAAATACTAAATTAGAGATCAAGATCGAGCTTCTGGATCCCTATGATCGAGATCCAGCTTCTGGATCCTTGGCCGACCACCTCCCGGACGACCATGAAGGATTCGGGCCGTTTGGCCGACCACCTCCCGGCCGACCACGAAGGAATCAGGCCGTTCGGCCGACCACCTTCCAGCCGACCATGGTGTGGCCGACCATGGTGGCTTGGACCCCCCTAGCCGACCAGCCTCTGGCCGATCACCTTGGATCAAGGCCCCTCGGCCGACCAGGTGCTAGCCGACCACGAGCTAGCCCTCGATCCGGCCGATCGCGGGTTAGTTCGTGGTCCTGAATCTTGATTTTTCAGCAAATCTCGGGTAGTTTCTGGACCTAAATCTCAATTTTTTCGGATGGTTTTCAGAGCACCGTTTAGTGTCGTTTAGTGCCGTTTAGCACCGTTTATCGCCGTTTAGCGTCGTTTAACATCGTTTAAACGTCGTTTAAGGCTGTTTAGCACCGTTTAGTGTCGTATTAGTGCCGTTTAGTACCGTTTATCGTCGGTTAGCGTCGTTTAACATCGTTTAAACGTCGTTTAAGGCTGTTTAGCACCGTTTAGTGTCGTATTAGTGTCGTTTAGTACCGTTTATCGCCGTTTAGCGTCGTTTAACATCGTTTAAACGTCGTTTAAGGCTGTTTAGCACCGTTTAGTGTCGTATTAGTGCCGTTTAGTACCGTTTATCGCCGTTTAGCGTCGTTTAACATCGTTTAAACGTCGTTTAAGGCTGTTTAGCACCGTTTAGTGTCGTTTAGTGCCGTTTAGCGCCGTTTATCGCCGTTTAGCGCCGTTTAACATCGTTTAAACGTCGTTTAAGGCTGTTTAGCACCGTTTAGTGTCGTTTAGTGCCGTTTAACGCCGTTTATCGCCGTTTAGCATCGTTTAACATCGTTTAAACGTCGTTTAAGGCTGTTAAGCACCGTTTAGTGTCGTTTAGTGCCGTTTAGTGCCGTTTATCGCCGTTTAGCGTCGTTTAACATCGTTTAAACGTCGTTTAAGGCTGTTTAGCACCGTTTAGTGTCGTTTAGTGCCGTTTAGCACCGTTCAATGCTACTGGCACAATCTAACGTCGTTGTAAACGCGTCGGTCGCTCCACGCTTTACGTCAAAACGATATCAAAGATCAACCCTGACTCGAGTCTCGAATTAGACAAGTAGAACTTCAAGGAAAACCTGATCAATTTTCCTAAAAGTTGGGGGGCAAATGATATGGGCTGAAAATAAGTCCTAAAGACACATTTAATCTGGCATTAATTAGGCCAAGAATGGTCCAAACGTGGGGCCCACCAGCTGGGCCCAAAACCCCAATTATAATATTAATTTCGTAATTAATATTGGGGGAAATAAACAGCTCAGCAATAAGAGTTGGATAAGGATATTATTTCCACCAGACTTATCCACCAAGGCATCCATTTCAATATGGAAACTGATTCCTACAAGGAATAGATCTAGAACCTTCCTCAAAGACTTTTCTACCAAGTCTCTGACTCCTACCATAATTCTAAGGCTCCTGCAGCCTATTTAAAGGGTCAGAGCCCTCATCTCAGAACTAACGTTTTTGGGCAGAGCTCAATACGTCACTTACGTTTTGGCTTAATCCTCGAATAAGGACATGCAAGCCACTGCGTCCTAGGTGAGCTCTCACCTCTATAGCCTCGAGGGCACCATCACCTAGAACTACGTTTTCTTGGCTTGATTCTCTAATAAAGAGATACGTAGGCATTCTGTGAGGACCGTTTAGTCTCGAACGCAGAAGCAGCCATTAAAGCTCGAAGCTCAACCACTCTAGCATTTATTATTAATCTTTTATAGGTACTTTTAAATATTAACTAAAGGAGTCCTAAGTTTTATTTAATACTATATTCCTGATTTTTTATTAATTAAAGGAGTCCTAAGTTCTATTTGATACTATATTCATGACTTTTATTACAATTTTTAGTTAATAAACTTATAGTATATAATTTCATTATTAAATTAAATTATTATATAATATTACAATTTTAATTCATTAAATTAATTAATATTTAGCGTACATGGCATACCATTTAAAGGGGTTTTTGCTTTTAATAAAGAGTATAGATTCAATATAAACAGTTCGCAATCTTAGATTAACCATTCAAATTATGAGAATGATGATCATGACTATTTAGCCGAGTAGTTAGGACCAGGCCTGCAAGTTGGAACTTAAAGATCCAACAGAAACCATAATTTTGATCCATCACTATCAAATTACCCAGATGTATTCTACAAATTCAAGTACAGCAAAGGGATGTTTAGAGAGAAGTTGGTCAAGGAATGGTAAGCTTGTTCTAAGCAGCACAGCTTAGAGTGCCTGGACAAATTTTACCAAGTGTACATCTTAAATCAAGTGCTGCTAGATTTGGCAAAAAGTGACTTTCACCTGGTGCAGAAGTTGTATCTTAAATGAATTATTTAAGATCAGACATCTGATAAAACTTTTGTTAGAGAGGAATGGAAGAACAAGTGTTTCAGTCTCGTATACATAAATAACTAATTATTTCTTTCAAAGATTTCAATCAAACTAATTAATTTGTAGTAAACCTTCTATGCATTATAATCGTCACTGCCAGTGTACATTATAATTCGTAGTAAATATAAATATGAAATAATTATATTTTGTGTTCTATAGATGGCATATCCGTAGTTTGGATCAGCTGCCAGTGTACATGAGACATTGTTGTCGATCTTTTGCAGAAATATTGCTGAAGCGAAAGCAGAGACTGCAAAGGCAGGAAGGCCATCATACGGCATTGGTTATGCAGTAAATACTGTTAAGTGTCCTAAATCGAGTAACTTGGCACCCTTTTGATTTCCAGTTGTTACGATTTAAAAAGTTGACAAGAGCACATCTCCACGAAATGGTGTCATGTCCAACATTAGAAGGCTACATGAGTGTTGCACTCGGCATTCAAAATGTTATCAGTCTCAAGTTTCGTGCTGATGGGTAATGTGGCAACTAGAGAATAATTTGATTGGGAAACTAATAGATTTAGAGATGAAAAACTGTAAAACAAAGTTATAGAGAGAGAGAGAGAGAGAGAGATGAAATGTGAAATTCTGTTATGGAAGTAAAACTTAGTTCATAGTTTATTACATCAAGTCTATTTATAGACCATACTTAAACCAATGAGTAAAGTCCAGAAAGTAATATACAGGCCCAATAGTAAACTAAGCCCCCGTATACAGTTTATCAAGCTATTCTGTATTTGTGACTTAATAGCTTTGATAATTCCAGCTTTATATTGCAGCTTTCCTCCATTCTGCAGCAATACATTGTTCACTTTTGCTTCAACATTAGTAACATCCTTATTATTTCCAATATTCCCCCCCACAAGGTGGAGTTACACAAGGATTGTGTAAACCCAACTTGGAGCATATAAACCAATGAGCTGTTCCTCCAAGAGCCTTAGTAAGAATGTCAACCAGCTGAAATCTGGAAGCAATTTTCTGTAGAAGAATGCCTTTATTCTGCACTTTCTCTCTAACAAAATGACAATCTAACTCAATGTGTTTGGTCCTGCCATGTTGAACTGGATTAAGTGCAATTTCAATGACAGCCTGATTATCACAAAAAATTGAGACAGGATAATCAATATACACATTAAGATCAGACAACAAAGCTTTCAACCACATAACTTCAGTAGTAATGGTAGCAAATGCTCTATATTCAGCTTCTGCTGTACTAAGAGAAGTAACAGTTTGTTTCTTGGCCTGCCAAGAGATAAGAGAATTGCCAAGAAACAGACAATAACCAGTAACAGATCTACCAGTAGAAGTACATCCTCCCCAATCACTATCACAATACCCTTTTAATACCAAAGAATTGTTTTCAGGAAAGAACAGGCTAAGACCAGCTGTGCATTTCAAATACCTCAAGACTCTGAAAACTGTAGACAAATGCTTCTCTCTGGGAGCTTGCATATATTGACTTAACAAATGTACTGTATAGTTGATGTCAGGCCAGGTAAAAGTTAAGTACAACATTTTACCAACCAGACTTCTGTAAAGAGAAGGATTATTGATAAGCTCTCCAGACCTCTCATCATTATACAACTTGATATGCTGATCCAAAGGTATAGACAATGGTTTAGAATCTAGAAGATTGGTTGCAGCTAACATATCCAAAATAAACTTCTTTTGGCTGATGACAAGACCATCTGCATTCCTAGAGATTTCCAATCCTAGATAATATTTTGCTTCACCTAAATCCTTAATACTAAAAGTAGTATGCAAGGCAGATTTTAATTTGGTAATGTAGTCATGATCATTTCCTGTCAAAAGGATATCATCCACATAAACTACAGCAACCACAAAAGTTGAGCCTTCTTTATAGATGAATAAAGAGTAATTTGCTAAGGATTGTTGAAAACCATAATCAACCAAAAAATCTGACAATTTAGTGTTCCATTCTCTTGATGCTTGTCTAAGCCCATAGATAGACTTAATCAATTTGCATACTAAATGAGAACAACCAGCTAGATTATAACCCAAAGGAATGTTCATACACACTTCTTCATGTAAATCACCATGCAAGAAAGCATTGTTGATGTCTAACTGAAAAATCTTCCAACCTTTTGAAGCTGCTACTGCCATAACTGCTTTAACAGTGACACCCTTAGCTACTGGTGCAAAAGTCTCATGAAAATCCACACCTTCCTTCTGAGTATATCCCTTAGCCACTAAACGGGCTTTGTATCTTTCTATCTCCCCATTAGCATGATACTTGATTCTATAAACCCACCTACAACCTATAGTTTGTTTTCCAGGAGGTAGAGGTACAAGAATCCAAGTATTATTGGATTCTAAAGCTTCTAGTTCTTTGTTCATGGCTGAAATCCAGTTAGAATCAAGAGAAGCCTGAGCAAAATTCTTAGGTTCTGTATTTTTAGCAACAGTTGCTAGAAACACTGCATGAGAAGGAGTATAAGAATGTGAAGAAGTATAATCAGTGACTGGATATTTCACCACTGTAGATGCCTGAGAAGAAGATGATGGAATTGAATATTCATTCCACCAAACTGGTCTTTTACTTTCCCTAGTAGACCTTCTTATAACTGGAAAAGAAGTATTAGAATCTTGATGTAAATTTGTTAAAGTATCAATATCTGGTGGAGAAGATATCCAATCATCAGTGTCAGTATTCACAGACTCTTGATGTTGATTTGGACTATCTATGAAGTCAAATTGATCAGAAATGGTAGTAAAAACTGGATCAGAATCAGAAGAATGATTTGAATTTTGAATGTGAAGATTCTTAGACAAAGAACTAGAATTCAACCATTCTTGATTAAAGACAGGATCAGCAGCAGTAGAAGTATGAGTGTCATTCAGAAAAGGAAAGACTGTCTCATGAAAAATGACATGTCTGGAAACAAAAATCTGCTTATTATCCAAGTTTAATAACTTGTACCCTTTATGATCCATAGGATACCCAACAAACACACATCTAATAGCTCTAGAATCAAACTTGTCATTTTCATGAATAGAAGCATAGCAAAGACATCCAAAAACCTTGAGATGAGAATAATCTAGAGCTTCTTTGTATAAGCATTCAAAAGGGGTTTTATGATCCAAAACAGGGCTAGGAAGTCTGTTTATAATGTATGTGGCAGCTAAGATACATTCCCCCCAATACTTAATTGGTAATCCTGACTGAAATCTCAAAGATCTAGCAATATTCAAGATTTGTCTGTGTTTTCTTTCTACCCTGCCATTCTGTGCTGGAGTATTTACACAAGAAGCCTGTTGACACACTCCTTTATCAAGCAAATAGGAGATGAAGACTTGATTGAAGAATTCTGTCCCATGATCACTTTGAAAAGTTTTGACAGAAGCATGAAAAACATTCTCAACATAAGAGAAAAATCTAAACAATTGAACCCTGACATGTTGTTTAGTTGGTAGCAAATATGTCCAAACAGCCCTAGAGTGATCATCCACTATAGTGAGAAAAAATTTACACCCACCTTGAGTTTCATGAGAATAGGGTCCCCAAAGATCAACACGAATCAACTCAAAAGGTGTAAGGGCATGACATAGACTGTTGTCAAAAGGAAGTTTGGTTTGTTTGGATATGGGACAAACAGGACAAGCTTTGAGATTATCATTATCCAAAAAAGGTTGAACACAAGAAATTTTGTGTAAAACAGGTGTAGAAGCATGTCCTAATCTCATGTGCCACAAAGCACTAAGATACTGTTTTGTATGTACAGTATTAATCACTGCCTTTTCAATACCATTTACTGGAGTACCAGGAATATCTAATTGATATAAGCCATTGACTAGGGTTCCTGTAGCTAAAACTTTATTGTGACTAGTGGACAAGAAAACACATTGTGTTGGTGAAAAATTCACTGTTCCAACAGATGTTTTAATCCACTTTGAAACTGACAACAAGTTATAACTAAACTTAGGTACAACCAACACATCAACCAGTTTCAAATTTACTCCTGGAAAGTCCATTTGTCTAGCTTGAGTAACAATAAAATGTGATCCATCAGGTAAAACCACATTAACAGGTTTAGGCAATAATTGCACATTGGTTAAAAAATCCACAGAACAACACATATGATCTGTGGCTCCTGTATCTATCAGCCAAGTACATCTAGAAGAATCTGAACAGACAAGATTCAAGCTAGAAATGACCATACCTGCTATGTGATCCTCAGGACTCTTCATGATTTTATCATTGCCTGTGTCCACAAACATTTGCATCATTTGAGTAAGTTGATTGATTTGTTGCTGCATTTGAGAAATATAAGTTCATGGTGAAGAACAAGTACTCTTAGAAACCACATTATTGGCTGTGGTAGGCAAATTCCTGAAACCACCAGCACTCTGTCCAGTCCCATTAGAAATAGTCTTCTCTTTCTTTTTCCAACCTGGTGGATAACCAATGAGTTTGTAGCAGTTCTCTCTAGTGTGACCTGTGAAATTACAGAAAGTGCATTTGATCACTGGTTTGATGTTACTTCCAGTCCCATTAGTTGTGCCTCATGGTGCCTTTTGTTGAAAACTAGATCTTTTAACCGCAGCAGCTACATTTGTGTCTGAAATAGTCTGAGATGAATTGACTATAGTGTTTGAAACACCACTGGAAAAACACTGTCTGGCTTTCTCATCTTGTTTCACATAGGCATATGCTTGAGAAAGAGATGGTAGAGGTGTCATTATAAGAATTTGTCCCCTCACAGTAGCATTAATATCATGTAAGCCCATCAGAAATTGTAACAGTTTTCTATTTTGATCTCTTTCAATCTGTAACTTGTGTGCTCCACACTTGATATATCCTGTGTCCATTAACACTAGAAAACCTTTCCTGCAATTCAGTCCACACTTCTGCTGCTGAAGTGAGAAAATTGAGACTATCACTGATGTCATCTGCTACAGCATTCAATATCCAAGTAATGATCAAATCATTCACTCGTTCCCACTGTGCATACAACTCAGAATCTACCTCTGGTTTGACATTAGAACCATTAACTATGCCAAATTTGTTTCGTGCACTAAGAGCTATCTGTATAGAACGACTCCAAGGTGCATAATTCTCAGGACCTATAAGCTTCTTAGAAATAAGAACTAATCCTGGATGATCAGTAGGATGAAGAGCAAGAGGATGTGAAACCGTGTCTAAAATACGAGCATCCAATTCAGGTAAAGATTTAGGTCCTGAACATTGAGCTTTAGGAGTAGACACAGAAATCACAACATCCGATTCATTATTAACACTATGATTATTGTTCTGAACATTAGGATTAGTGTTCTGAACAGCATTTGCATAACTTCGATTCATCATGGCTGAATAGGAACAAATCTAGGGTTTTACGACCATCAATTGACCAGAAAAATCGAAGAAAGTCGAAAACTTCTACAAACTCTCAATTTGCAGTAAGGAATCAATTATCAAATCTATACATACAATTGATCTCAAGCAATGTATGTATATTCTAGCAAAACACGAAAAAAGACGAAGAACAACGTGAACTGAAACGAAAATTGCAAAGACGAAGAAATGAAAACGTAATTGAAACTCAATTACCAGAGAAGAACGATGAACAAGAGTACAAACGCCATGAAAGCGAGCTTAGAATCGTGTAATTCAGTCACGTCTTACTCTGATACCATAATAGATTTAGAGATGAAAAACTGTAAAACAAAGTTATAGAGAGAGAGAGAGAGAGAGAGAGAGAGAGAGAGAGAGAGAGAGAGAGAGGAAATGTAAAATTCTATTATGGAAGTAAAACTTAGTTCATAGTTTGTTACATCAAGTCTATTTATAGACCAGTACTTAAACCAATGAGTAAAGTCCAGAAAGTAATATACAGGCCCAATAGTAAACTAAGCCCATATACAGTTTATCAAGCTATTCTGTATTTGTGACTTAATAGCCTTAATAATTCCAGCTTTATATTGCAGCTTTCCTCCGTTCTGCAGCAATACATTGTTCACTTTTGCTTCAACATTAGTGACATCCTTATTATTTCCAATAGAAACTTTTTTATTCAATTGAATCCTAAGGTTTGGACTTCCAAATTCATTGATTTTTAATATTAGATCCAGACAAGTTGTTCATCAAATTCAAATTAAGCTGCCTTATTATTATTGAGGAATGGCTATATAAGCCAACAATCCAGATCTTAACTTACTTTATCATGCTAAATAGTTAAGTAACTTCTAGATATAAAACAAACACAGCTGGTAATATCCAGATACAAATATTAAGCAATCAGAAGATCGACAACCAATGCAACTTGATCTGTGGAATCAACATCCACTACCATGATACTGGAATAGGATCTAATAGAATGGAGGTTATCATATCTTTTGTCGCAGTTGATGAATGCGTGTATCCATCATATCCATCATAAAGAAGATTAATCACACATGCCAAATTAAAAACTCTTGTGAGCATTGGCATCGGGGCTGCTATTGGATGCAGGCATTCTTGATTCATGTCCTTCCACGCATTTTTAATGCGTTTCTGCAGTGCATCATAAGCAGTATCTTTATCAACATTATGTTGTTCCATGAAACATTCAACAGCTGACGGTATGTGTGGTCTCTGCTTCTCAAACTGCAATTAAAACCATAAATGTACAAGAGAAACAATGCTATTTTGCAGTTATTTCTCATAAAAGAGAAAGATGTTCGTATGAAACAAGGTTCCTTTTGCTTTAATTTAACCAAAAACAAAAAAAAAACAAAAATGATTTCCTTTCGTAGTAAATCAATGCCAAGCCCGCGGCAAGCATTAATTTGCATATCTAACCTCATGTCCCACGATGTCGTCACTGAGTCTGCAAATAACAGATGAAGCCCTAACAATTAAGGGATCTTTGGACATCCATTCAAATGATTCTGTAGTTGCCACATCACCCATCAGCACGAAACTTGAGACCGATAACATTTTGAATGCCCCAGTTACAAGTGCAACACTCATGTACTCTTCAAATGTCGGAAAGTAATTGACTTGACACCATTCAGCTTCTTGGAGGTACGCTCTTGACAACCTTTTGTACTGAAAATAAATAACAAGTGTTAAAATTTCAATAAGGATCATGAAATTAAAAGGGTACTCAGTTGCTCGATTTAAGATACTTTACAGCATTTAGTGCATAACCAATGCCGTATGATGGCCTTCCGGCCTTTGCAATCTCTGCTTTCGCTTCAGCAAAAACATCCAGTAGAGGCTGATAACAGTGTCTCATGTACTCCGGCAGCTGATCTATGCTACTGATATCCCATCTATAGAACACGATACTATAATTATTTCACAAACAATTATTATGTATAGAAGTTTTACTAAAAATTTGGTCGGACCGAAATTAATGGAAAGGTTATTTGATTTTTTTTATAAATACTGAAACACTTGTTCTTCCATCGGGCTCTAAGTTAAAAGTTTTCTAAAATGTCATGATCTATGAACTAAGTTCCACTCTTCCATAATTATGTAGATAATATATACCCTACAAATGCATAGAAACTTCATTCGAGTCATCTATTTGTTAAGGCACTCAAATTGCCTTACTTTTCGACTGCATCAGTGAATTGACGAGCTTCTTCAATGGTTCCATGGACATCATACAAGTCATCAACCATGGATGATAAAGAAATTAATTTGGCAAGAAACATTCGGGCTGTGGCGTAACGTGGCTCAAAGTACACCCCCGTTGCCCAAAAGTAGCTTTCCACCAATCTATCTCTTGCGAATGGAAGTTTATTTGCAAAGTCCAAATCCTTCCACCACCTGAAATTTGTATCTCTCCAATAAATATTATTAATAATATTCCTTATAGGCAATACCTAAGTCTTCAATTTCAACATATTAATATACCTTGTAATGTGACCTAGCTCCTTTTGATGCAACTTCTGCACCAGGTTAAAGTCACATTTAGCCAAATTTAGCAGCACTTGATTATGTCTATGAAATTTGGGGTATATGGAAATGTAGTGCCTTGCCACAAGCCTATTTAAACTTTTCCGAAGGGGATACTTTAGTGCACGAGCAACAAGATCTCCTAAAGGACTGCTTAAGTTGGAATTCATATGTTGCTTAAGGTGAGAGGTAGTGAAATCTAGAGCATCATCTAGTACATCTTCTCCATGCACTCGAAGATGTGCTGCTTCGAACAAGCTTAGCATTCCTTTCACGTCCTTAACCAAGTTCTCTTTGAACTTCCCATTGCTGTCCTTGAATTTGTGGAATACATCTGGCACACACAGATGTAAATATGCACATTTAAAATGATATTTTAGTTCATAGTCCTGGATGCAACATTTTGTCGTTAAGTTTTATAGATAAAGTATATGCACACACGTCTAAGTTTTAAAACAATATTGGCATAGCTAAAATGTTGCATCTGATATAGAAGCTGAAATTCTCATCCTGGACTCAAGTTAATGACTAACGTGTTAATTACCGTGTAATTATTCAGTTCTTATGTTGTAAAGATAGCTAGATGATTACCAGAAGAAACATTATGTCCCTGCTGTCTAAGTAACCGAAAACATAGAGCAACATCATGTAGGTCATCATCAGTTTTGCTGCCATAATATTCATGACACCTATCCTTCATCTGCTGTAATAATGTGTCGATCTCAGCTTCAAAGTGGTACAACAACCCCAGCCTTTGAATATCATCAATTAAGCTGATCAACTCTTGTTGAGATCTATCCCCTGCAATTAGCATCTTCTTTACTTCTTGTTTTAGCAGCTGATGATGTTCTTCCTCTTCGTGATCAAGATCAGTTTTCTAGTTACACAAGTTTGTTAGTACACTAGGAGTACGTACATAATGTATGGATACTTATAATTAACATTATATTGAAATCAAACAAATATACCACAACAGATGAATCACTGTCCGGGAGGAATTTGTTTCCCCAGATACTAGGATGATAAGGTGCTGATTTTCGAGTAATCTCTGGCACAACATTTGGAGGAGAGCTGGAAGTAAAGTGATCAAACAGAGCCATTTCTAGTTGCAGCAAGATTTAATCGAAGAGAGCAAGAAGATACTATTTTTATTGGATACAGATATTCAATAATGTGCTTGGTTGGAACCATGAATTTATAGTGTTTTTTAACAGCTGACATTTTTGGACATTAGGGCATGGTAAATAATATTAAAAAAATTGACATTAAAGCAAATGCATCTGATAAACACCAGAAGCATGGCCTCTGTACTTATCCATCATTCCATTTTAAGATAGCACCTGGTACACACAGTACACAGATCCTCCATCAGCACCAAATCATAATCTTTTGGGGATAATACTAAAATTAAAGCTAGTTGGATTAAAATTATGATTTTTTTTTTTCAAGCCCCACCCTAATGGAGAAAAAGGAGTATCAGACTATTACTACTATTACATCAGGTTAAACACACTGTACATTCTTTCAAATTGAATTTGTGGTGTCCTTTTACAACAAATCCACAACTCCATCTTCACCTCTTTTTTACATGAACATCTTATTTCTTTTTCAAAATAGAGATCGTGTATTCATCAGAAAATGAATATATATTTGAGGATGAATTTTTTAATGTTGGTGTATATTGGTTGAAAGTATATATACATCTTCAAGGATGCACTCTTTCCTTAGCCCCTAAAATAAGGATTATTAATAATATAGGAAATCAAAATGATATTTCACTCCAATGATAATCCCTATATAGATACCCTATATTTTAAAAGTTTAATTTTTAAAATTTAAAAATTTGAAATTTAAATAAACCAACCAATGGGAAGGGGAGCAGATGACGTGGAGAAAGATAGGGGCTGATATTTGGATCCTCACATGTAGGGATCTATTTTCTCTTCCCTAAAATATATTGGGAAGGGGAGAAATGATTGAAGAGTGTTTTTTGGAAGAAAATTCCTAAAATTGGTAAGGGGTGTGCATCCTTGGAGATGTATAATTATGCAAGTACTTGCCACATAATAAATGAATAATTGATTTTCTTTAAAAATAAGTTGAGTTGTGATACGTAGAAGTGAAATATGCATAGGGATGTAGTTTCACCTAATACAAGCAAAGGTAACCTGGTATTCCTTTTTCTCACCCTAATTTTGATTAGAAAGTCAGAATCTGTCATCCTCATTTAAAAATGGTTATTCCAAGAATGCGAACTAAGTATCAATTTACATGCACTTCACGACTAACTAATTAACATAACTTTAAAAGGACTAATCTCAAAATTCCATCGGCTATAGCCTATGTGTGTTTGGAACACGGTTGACGATTCTTTATATTCCCTCCGTTTCAATATATCCTTTTTGACACTAATTTTAAGGTATTTTGATTGAATAATTAAAAATGTTATTTTTAAAAATTTCTTATTTTAAATAAAAATGTTGAATCAATATTTTTATTTAGAAAAATAAAAATAACATTTTTAAGTATGTGGTCAAACCACCTTAAAGTTCGTGTCAAATAGTAACGAAATAGATATTAAAAAAACATAAGGAGTATATCACAATTTTTTTTTTTTTTTTTTTGACAAAGAGTATATCACAATTTATTATTAACATGCATGCTAAAATGCATTCACTACATGCAACACCTAATTAACCTCACTTGCTTACAAAAACGTGAAGATCACACTCCTTGTAATGAAATCGGGACAAAGGACGGTTCAATTTGAAGAGGGCAGTAATTTAGCGCCATAATGGATCGGAATTTTTCTCTTAATGACTTGCGATCAAAACTTTAAAATTTGTCCATTAAAATTTTGGTGAGTATAAGATTAAATTTGGTGATCAAGGACAATGTTACCGAAATCACTTATTAGATTAAATTGATTGAAATATTGTTTTGCGATTGAGATATATCGAAATGATAAATTGAAGATTTATCGAAATGATAAATCGAAAATAAATTGATTATATTTTAATAATATATTAATGATATATATAAGATTAGCTCATAATTATTTATATACAAATAATCAAATATATGTACATATTTAAATTTTAAATTAAATTATTTTTGTTCAATAAAATCGTAATTAACTCATTATTTATCATAAAATAAACTAATATATTAATATTATATTAGTATATGAGTACATGACACATAGGGCTGCAAACGAACCGAGTCGAGTCGAGTTTTTCCTTAACGAGTTCGAGTTCGAGTTTTTCTTAACGAGTTCGAGCAAAACTCGATAAGCTTATCGAGCAGATTTCTTTGATCGAACTCGAGTTCGTTAACAATCGAGTCGAGTCGAGTAGTTCACGAGCATTTCGAGTCGAGTCGAGTCGAGTCGATCTCGAGTTCGAGTAGTTCACGAGTTTGTTAGTTTTTTTTTTCCCATTCTTTGGGCTTATTTTTATATTTCTCGACGATCCAACCGTACGGATGTCAAAATAAATCTAATTTAGTGATATTCCCAATTTTTCAAAAAATAAAAAATTAATTTGGTTCGAGATCTTAGTAGATCATTAATATTCTAACTAGTACTAGTAACTAGTGCATTGTCACGAATTGTTTTTTATATATTTTTAAAGTATTTCTCGACGATCCAACCGTACGGATGTCAAAATATATCTAATTTAGTGATATTCCCAAATTTTCAAAAAATAAAAATTTAATTTGGTTCGAGATCTTAGTAGATCACTACTATTCTAACTAGTACTATTAACTAGTGCTTTGTCACGGATTGTTGTTTCTATATTTTTTAAAATATTTCTCGACGATCCAACCGTACGGATGTCACGATATATCTAATTTAGTGATATTCCCAAATTTTCAAAAAATAAAATTTTAATTTGGTTTGGGATCTTAGTTGATCACTACTATTCTAACTAGTACTAGTAACTAGTGCTTTGTCACGGATTGTTTCTATATTTTTTAATATATTTTTCGATGATTCAACCGTACGGATGTCAAGATATATCTAATTTAGTGATATTCCAAAATTTTCGAAAAATAAAAAATTAATTTGGTTCGAGATCTTAGTAGATCACTACTATTCTAACTAAAACTAGTAACTAGTGCTTTGTCACGAATTGTTGATTCTATTTTTTAAAAAAATATTTCTCGACGATCCAACCATACGGATGTCAAGATATATCTAATTTAGTGATATTCCCAAATTTTCAAAAAATAAAATTAATTTGGTTGGAGATAAAAAAATAAAAATAAATTTTTTGATTTTTTTCGAGCTTTAACGAGTCGAGTCGAGCCAAGTCGAGTCGAGTCGAGTTCGAGCCCATATCGAGTCGAGTCGAGTCGAACACTCAAAAAACTCGACTCGACTCGATAACCTTAACGATCAATTTTTTTTGTTCGAGCTCGAGCTCGTTATCTTATCGAGTCGAGTCGAGTCGAGCCTAACGAGTAGCTCGGTTCGTTTGCAGCCCTAATGACACACGGTTCAAGTATATCGGGGTACAACTGTCTATGGGTCGGATTCGGATCGGATTACCCTAAATTCATATCCGAATCTGCTAAAAATTTTCGGATTCGGATCGGATCAGGGGTCGGATATTTTTTAGGTCGATCCATATCCGATCCGTTCAGATTTCGGGTTACGGATCGGACCTCCGACCCATTCAATAAATTTTAAAAATATAATTTTTTTTAGTAAAAAAATAGTATTTTAAAATTTTTTAACGAAATAAAAATTAAATTTATGACATATACATTGACAAATCCAAATTTATATTCCAAAATAATAGTGTTTATAAAAAATTATATATCATATATGTTTTACATATATATATATATATAATATATATATATATATATATATATATATTATATTACATAAATATATAAAATATATAATAAATACAATATATTCGGATCGGATTGTTATCGGATCGGATCAAACAAAATCCATATCCGTTCCTTATCGGATCAGATCATTAACGGATCAGATTTTTTTTAGAAAGATCCATACCCGCTAATTTAGCTACGGATCGGATCGGATATCCGATTCATTTACAGGCCTATATCGGGGGGTTGGTTTGTAAAATGGTAGGTGGGGGCTCTCGAAATGCGTGTCATCTCCTCATGTGCCTCCCCTGACCCCTCGCCTTGTTCTTCCTTCTTCCTTGTGTAGTGATAAGTGTATATTTTTGCATATTTTTATTACATATTTGTTGCTTGAACTCGTATTTTAATAATTTATTTTGTTGCGTTTCAAGAAATTCGTGAATAAATAAAGAAATGGCAAAATAAAGAAATAAAAAGCAAGGAAGGGAAAAGAGAAGGAAAAAGGACTTAAATGAAAAAAGGAAAAAGAATTAGGAGCTTGGAGGAAAGGGAATCTTTCAAGACAAATGGAAGGTGGAGATCATCCCAACACACTAAATAAGTGTATGGCCACGATCCATTCAACAAAGCTTAAGGAGGAAGGAAACAATTGGATGGTTAGGATTTCTCCATCACATTAAAAGGTGTATGGTGGAGATTCACCCAACACCCCCCTTAACCCTAAATCTTATCCTATAAATACCCTTTTACCCCCCTTGTATTTAACAACTTAGATTTTAGGGTAGCTTTAATTTCTTGTTTTGTAGTTTCAATTCTTGTAAACACTCTCTTTTATTTTAATGCAATTTCATTTCCTTTAATTTCTCATCTTGCTCTTTCGTTATATTGCCTTACCTTCGTTATTTTCGTAAATCCGTTTAGTGGACAAAGTAGCGAAAAGGTAACCACTATGGGTTGAAAATAACGAATTTAATTTCTTGTTCTTAGTTGTTAATTTTAATTTTGCCCCTTTAAATTTCCATTTTATTGTGGGCCATTTTAATTCCAAATCCTCGTTTTAGTGTAATATCAATTTCGTAGTTAATTTCTTTATTTTCGAGTTTTATAAAAAAAATATTAATTTTCAGTTTTTATTTACCTGTTTGTAAATTGCTAATTCGAAGCCTTTAGTTATTCAGCTCTGTTTTTTCACAATTCATATTTGTTTTCTTCGTTACTAGCACCTCACCTGTTTTCCTTTCGTTTTCAAAACAAAACCCAGCACATTTCTTTTTATTCCTTCTTCTTTGATTAAAACACCAACTCCCATGTTCCCTTTGATACCAACAAACCCAGCCTCCTACTTTGATTTCCCAGTTTTTTTCCCTTTCTTTTAGCTGCAAACCTCAACCCCTCATCTCCTTTTCCTTCGCTCTAAATCCATTTCCGGTTTTTTTTAGTTTAATTTCGTTCTTATCATTGAGAAATTATACTGAATCATGGTTTGCTGTTTGTTGAATTTGACTTATGAGTTCCTGTTTAGAATTACTGGGTTAGCAGGTTTTGGTATGCTGAGTTTGTAGGACTTGCCGAGTCGACTCAGCTAACCGAGTTCTTAATTTTGTTTTCTGAGTTCTTGGGTCATTGTTTTCGTTCATTATGGCTGTGTGATTTTGTCGTGCTCTTGAGTCGCTGTGTTATTCGATTTAGTGTTGTTAGGTTTTGCGTCGGGTTTGTTTGCGAGTTTTTGCGAGTTGACTCGTTACTGAGTCGAGTTTTGCTGTTCAGTGAGTCCATTTCGTGAGTTTGGTCATTTTGTGTACTGTTTGAGTTTTCATTAGTTCTTGTTTCGTTTGTAATGAGTTAGTTGTGTTATAGTTTTTCAAATTCTAGGTGTTGAGTTCGTTTCAATGAGTCGACTGGGTTGAATTGTCGTTTTCTGTTTATTTTCTGAGTTTTGTTGGTCTCAATATTTTTTCCCCTGTCATTTTCTCGTGTTGGTTCTTTTGTTGAATTATGAGTTTAGGGCGAGTTAAATTTCCAAATAAGTTATGTCGAATTTTTCTTAAAATTTTCTGTTAATAAAATGCATTCTTTTTAGAAAAAAAAATAATTTTTTTTCCAACTTATTTTGTTAGGTTAAATAGAATAAATTTTATAATTATTTTTAAAAAAATTAGTTTAAATGTTCGTTTTAGGAATTAATTAGTATAAAACGGAATTTTCCAAAACCAAATTGTTGTAATCCGATTAAATTAAAATTTAAGGCTCGCGAAAATATTAGTCTCCGTGGATCGATACCTAAAATATTTCAACGATTGAATCGTGCGCTTGCGATTTAAAATTGTTATTTATTTTAGCACATCATGTATATGCCAATAAAGGGTTGGTGCAGTGGTTGAGATCTTGGCTTCTCTAAGAGATGTCAAGAGTTCGACTCTTGGCGTGTGCGTGCATTTAACTGCATGTGCGTGTATTGAACTATTAAAAAAACATACATACGTATATATATTTATGTATATCTTACTTCTCCATCCTACAAACTCTCCTTAATATGATTGGATTACAAGTTACACTTCACCCGATTTCTCCTTAGTTTGACCGATTTTGAATGAATTTAACTAATTTATCAAAAAACAATTTTTTCGGGGATTTCATGAAAATAGATCGGTTATACACCGATTACCGATAAGTCGGCCAATTTATCAGACAAATTGCAGATTTTTCCAACCATGATCTAGGATATTTTGTGATTTGTAAGTGATGAGCGATAGGTGTGTGGTGGTTTCAACTTTTGGTTTTTAATATAAAATACATATAAATGTTAATGAAGAGAAAAATTCTATGCAGACCATCATTTCATTGGAGATCTTGGAGATCATATACATTTTTCATTCAAAACATTACAAAAATTATTATTTTGCAAAGCGTGTTACATGAAAATCACTATTTCATTAAAAATCATAAAAATCATGTATGTTCGGCAAGCAAAAATGTTTTGCAAACAAAACATGATTTGCAGAAAAATTCGTTTTACAATATTTTGTTAGCAAAATATGCATGATTTTCAAGATTTTCAGGATTTTCAGTGATTTATTGATATACGTTGAACATGTTTTGTAAAATAACTCATTTTACAATGTTTTACTCGCTGAACATATATGGTCTTCAGAATTTTCGATGAAACATTGGATTCCATAGAATCTAACTCTGTTAATCAAATATTCTAATAGACTTAGACAAAAGGGTTTTTATAATTTTATTGTATGAAAATTGATAACATATCTTTGATAAATTTACCAAACACATTTTGAAATTAGACTATATATGTTCTCGAGTTTCAAAATTAAGAGAAGTTAAAAAAAGAGAAAAGTATTGTTAAAATTGTTTTTAGTAATCGTGTTCTAAATTTTTTTAGGAGAAAAGAAAAGAAGCAAAGAAAAAAAATTAAAATTTTCTTAAAAACCATTTTTCCTCATCTTTGAGATGATTGTAAATGATCCTCCTACATTATCTTTTTCATATTTTCATTTATATACTTTTTTTTCAAAATTTTCTCTTTTCTCTGAATAAAAATTGGGAACTCGTGAGAGATCCCAATCTAATTTTTGATAACTCCTCATTTTTCATGTTTTATTCTTTTTTATTCTCTTCCCTCCTTAAAATCTTGGAAGCACACCGTTAAAACATCACCAAAGACAATAACCATAATGGTAGGTTAATAAAATTTAAAATAGGAAATGATTAAAATTTATAAATTTGGATGAAGGAAGCTATAATACCTAAGAAGTATTGTAGCCAAGAAAAATGTCACATGGAGTGATGTAGTTTGCAAAAAACATTCCAAGTGCAGAAATTAATGTAGATGCTAATCTGGACCCGAGTGAAATGATTTCTTACAATGCTGATGGTTCAGTCAATATCAAACCACCTCGTTTATATCTCATCTATGCCTATAAACAGTGGGAATCTATCCTACTTGGACACTTCATTGGAGGCAGTTTTGCTTTCAAATTTGTCAAGGAACAGACATTTAAGTTATGGAAAAACAGGGGTCTATCACGAGTGTATTACAGTTCGAAGGGCTATTTTACCTTTAGATTTAATCATGTTCATGAGAAAGAAGCTGTTCTAAGCCTGAATTCAGTGTCTATTGGTGGTAAAACCATGTATTTGCAGCCTTGTATGGAAGGTTCGAAATTTAAAATAATGTGGTAACGAAGGTTCCTTGTTGGATTAAACTGGTTGATGTTCCTTACTCATATTGGAGTCGAGAGGGTCTTGCTTCTATAGCAAAAGGTGTGGGCAAACCTTTAAAGTTTGATAGGGCCACAACTTGATTTCAGCCTTTGAAACATGCTGGAATACAAGTGAAGCTTGAGTATGGAGGCCCAAGACCGGATTTTGCTTGGGTAGTTGTGGTTTGCAGTGGAGTTGATGAGCGTGAAAAGGTGGAAATCTTATACCCTCAATTACCTTACTCGTGCAGCCTATGCAAGGCTTTTGGCAAGGTGTTTAAACAATCCAGAGGCTGTTAAGGCAAACAGAAATGTGAAGACTAAATCTGTGCCATTACAGCGAAGAAAAGGTGACACTGCTGCAACTGCTGAAACTCATAAAACTCACGAAACTTCGAATACAGGGGAGGCCTTTGTTCCACAGGAAAGACTCTTTGAAACTCAATGAATGGTTCCATATATTGTTGGACAATTTGTTGGATGTGATATGGCTATAGACGAGGACCAAATTTTAAATGAAGAAAAGGGCACTGCAAATAATACTGTAGATATGGAGGATGGAGACAAGCTAGACGAATTTGACCAAAATGTGAATCTAGAAGACTCTGTTGCGAGAAATACTAACAACCTTGGTATGTCACAGGATATTTGTCCTGCTTTACCTCTTAACACCTTGCCTCCCAACTCTATAGCAGATCACAACCCTTTTGTTATGCTTAATTCCTTGAAAGCTGGTGAAATTCTAATTATTCCTGACAAGTCACCAAGCAAACGTAAGAGAAGATAGAATAAATCATTGCAGATATCTCCTCATCATACTGAGCCCAATGAGAATCATAACAGTAGTGAAGAAAAAGAACACTCTGAGCTACCTATTAAAAGAAGCTTGAGGCTAGCAAGCAAACTAGCCACTCCCCTTTGTAAATGAATTTCGCAGTTTGCAATGTGAAGGGCTTGAATAAGAGTCCTCACCAAGAGGAGGTAATCAATTTTATTTCCGTCAATAAAATTTCTATTATGGGTTTAGTTGAAACTAAAGTTAGTGTTGATAATTAAACTGTTATCTCGAAGATTATTAAAAAAATTGGAAATGGATCTTTAACTATGAGGAGCATCATTATGGGCGAGTTTGGGTTGGCTAGGATCCTACTATCTGGGTTGTTCATGCTCACGCAAAATCTTCTCAGCAGATCACTTGTTTTGTGACTTTTTTTGGAAAAGCATATTTCTTTTTGTGCCACCTTTGTGTATGCCTTGAATAAACCCCATCAACGGGAGCCTCTTTGGAGGGAGCTTGTGAGCCTTGGTCAAACTATAACTATTAAATGGTGACTTCAATTGTATTTTGGCCATGAATGAAGTAAAAGGGGGACATGAACACTGGATGTCAGGTATGCAATCTTTTCTGGATTGTGCCTCCAACTCTACTTTGAGACATATCAAAATGGTGGGGCCTCTTTTCACATTGATAAATAAAAGAGCTTCTTCTCTTATTCATAAACGTCTTGATCTTATGCTTGGTAATAAAGAGTGGTTCAACCTCTTTAGTAAAGCTTTTGTCATGGTCAAAAATAGGGGAATTATGGATCATTGTCCTCTTATCTATTCCGTTCCTATGCAACTTGAGAAGATCACTAAACCTTTTCAATTCTTTAACTTTATGACTGAAATTGAAGGCTTCATGGCTACTATTTCGAAGGCTTCGGAAAGTCAATGGTATGGAGATCCTATGGCAATTTTGGTTCGTAAATTACAAGAAGTCATGCGCGCCTTAACGGTTCTGAATAAGAATCATGGTAATGTGCATAATAATGTTTCTATGGACCGTGGTGCTCTCTCTGAAGTGCAAGATAATTTACTTGCTGACCATAAGAATCCTAGCTTGCTCTAGTTGGAATCTCAGATGTCTCTTAACCACAAAAATGCTCTGCTCGAGGAAGAACGCCTTCTTCTTCAGAAATCTAGGGTGAAGTGGCTTATTGTGAGGGATGGGAACACTGGCTTCTTCTTTAATAAAACAAAGGCAAATTGGAATACCAATAAAATTTTGGATTTTAATAATAGAAATGGTGATTTAGTCTTGGGGCATAGGAGTGTTTCTAAAGTGGCAGTTGATTTCTTTTCCAGCACTCTAGGCACTTCTCATGAACTTGAACCGTGTAATTTTGATAGCTTGAATTATGCCTCCATCTCTCCTGCCCAAGCTCTCTTGCTTGAAGCCCCTGTTACAGAGGAGCTTATTTTGGCCACTCTGAAAGTCATCAAAAAGAACAAGGCCCCGGACGGTTTTTCAATCGAGTTCTTTCTGGATGCCTGGGATGTTGTTGGAAACACTTTTTGTGAGGCAGTCAAGAGCTTCTTCATAACTGCCTCGCTGCACAAACCCATAAATGCCACTAGTATTGCTTTGATCCCAAAGGTTAAAACCCCCTCCACTATGCAAGAGTTTCGTCCTATTTCTTTGTGCTCCATCACTTACAAATGTATTGCTAAAATTTTGGCAGCTCGCCTAAAAAATGTCTTGCCAAGCATTATTAAATTTTCATAATTGGCTTTTATCCCAGGGCGAAGCATTTCGGATAACATTCTCATGGCACAAGAATTATTTCGAAACTATCATAGGAACTCAGGTTCTTCGCATTGTGCTTTAAAGCTAGATCTCCACAAAGCTTTTGATTCTATAAATTGGGATTTTATTATGGGTGCTCTCAAGAAATTAAATTTCCCAAAGATCTTCATGCAATGGATTTATATGTGCATATCTACCCCAACATTTTCTGTCAAGGTGAATGGCTCTATGTGTGGGTCCTTTGAAGGTAAGAAGGGTCTTCGACAAGGGGATCCCATTTTCCCTATCTCTTCTCCATTGCCATAAATATTCCATCTTCTATGCTTGCCAAATCCCCTCAGAATTTTAAGTATCATTGGAAATGCAAAGATTTACAGCTAACCCATCTTTTTTATGCGGATGATGTTTTATTGTTCTAAAGTGGGGATCAAGCTTCTGTCACTCACCTCATGGATTGTGTCTCGAGGTTCTTCGCTGCTAGTGGTTTATTCCCAAACATTGCTAAGAGCACTGTATTTTTTGGAAGCTGCACTAACGATCTCATTGTCTGGTTTGATACTCTGTATCTCATTGCTCATGGAGAGCTTCCAGTTCGGTTTTTAGGGGTGCCTCTTATTTCATCAAAGCTGAGCTTCAACGACTGCATTCCATTGCTTGACAAGATTGCTGCTAGAATTTCCTGTTGGACCTCCTTACTCCTATCCTTGGCTAGGCGTGTGCAACTAATTAGATCGGTTCTGTTTGCCATTCAAGCTTTTTGGATCAATCACTTCATGCTTCCTATCTCGGTGCATAAAAGGCTACAAACTCTTTTTACTCGTTTCTTATGGAAAGGTGATATTAATTCTAAAGAAAGAGCAAAAGTTAGCTGGGATAAAGTTTGTTCCCCTCAGCAAGAAGGTGGCCTCGATTTTAAAAGTATAGAAATCTGAAATCAAGCTCAGATGCTCTCACATCTCTGTAAATTGTCAACAAAAGTAAAGTTTTGTGGCCTTTCTGGGTAAATACTACATCTTTAAAGAGGCATCTGAAAGGCATATGACATGGCCTATTTGTAGTTCGAGGACTCAACTCAACTTAAGCTTAGATTGTAATAAGTAAATAACTTTAACTGTCACATGAATCTCAGGAGGTACTATCTGTCAGAAGAAAAACCCTAAAGTCAATCTATAGTTTTAATGTTTTACACTGGAAGAAGCTCAGATTGCTGATCAAGCCTCAGTATAGCATCAAAGAAGTGGATTTATTTCTAAGACAGAGATTTCTAGAGTGACAGGTTCAGACAGAATACAGTGAAGTACAAGAAGGAGAAAGAAATGAGAAGAAAAATGAATCACATTTTTAATGTGAAAATTAAAGGACAGTCATTGAAGTTAGTCGTTCATGAACCAGACCGTGCATGGAACGTCAACAAAATATTCAGTGGTATTCCTTTATTACTTTCAGTGATTCAGAAAAGAATTAAGACAATCCAAAGATATATAATTATTCTTCTTTAATTAATTTAAATCAAGTAGTCAATTTAATTAATAAATTAATTCATCGGGAATTAATTCATTAATTAAATTAATTATTAAATTAATTAAATATGAATAATTATTATTTAAGTAAGGTTAAATTAAAATGATTATTTATTAATCAGTTTAATGTAAATCTGAAAAAATGAACTAGCAAGACAATCTGAGATTGTCTTGCCGATTGTCTTGAAGAAGAAATCAGAGAAGCAAGACAATCAGAGATTGTCTTACTGATTGTCTTGGTGATGATTAATTCTGAATAGCTTTAAAAAAGAAGAATAAAAATCTGATTTGATTGTCTTGACAGTTCAAATCAGATTGTCTTGATAATGATCAAAAAGAAAAAGCTTCAGACAGAATGATAATTTTTGATAAAGCAAGACAAAGATCTCAGAATTTGATTGTCTTGCCGATTGTCTTGGAAGAACCTGATTGTCTTGACGATTGTATTGCCTGTTGTCTTGGCAGTACAAAATTGGTTGTCTTGGAAGAATAGATTGTATTGCCTATTGTCTTGACAGTTATATTTGAAGATAAAGAGGCAGAAAATGTTATAAATGAAGACACAGACGACAGAAGACAAAACAGAGAGATATATTACATTCAACAAAGGCAGTTTACTCTCTTCTCTTTCATCAAGAACACAAGGAGCAGAAAAATTCATAGAAAATCAAGTTCATCTTATTTTTAATATCTGATCCGATAGAACTTGTTTACTTGATACTCTTGTACTATTAGCGAGTTTTTACTCCTAATCTATATCTTGATTTTTATTAACAAATCTAGAAAAATTCATGTCGAATTTTCTAATTTGTTTTTATTAACTAGATATAAATTTTGTACTGTATTTGGAACAAACCCCTCAAGTTAATATAATTTTATATTCAACTTGAATTTTGTTTCATTTAATTCCGCTCAAATTTGTCAAAATATAAATTAAATTATCCGGACAAATTTCGATTAAACAGTACTGTTTGTATTCAACCCCCCCTTCTACAGACATATTGGACCTAACAATTGGTATCAGAGCCTATTGATTGATACACAAATCAAGATCCTAATTTTATTCCGTCAAAAATCTATCTCGAATTTTTAACTCACTTAAAAATTCATCATGTCTTCAAAAAGCATTGTTAAGATTCCCATGTTTAACAAGGACAATTATTCAATGTGGAAAAATAAAATGGAGTTGTTTCTTGATGTCGCAAATTCTAAATATTTGGGTGTTCTATTGAACGGACCTATAATTCCAAAAGAATATGTATCTGAATCTATTGTTGGAGGAATTGTTGTAACACCTGCATCATCTATTCCAAAGCCTGCTGCTTCTTTTACTCCTGATGAAAAAGAGGACGCAGGACTAGATAAGAATTTGAGACTTATTCTAATAGATTCCCTGGATGCTGTGATGTACAGTCATGTGATAAATTGTAAAACTGCAAAACACATGTGGGAAACTATTGAGACTATCAATGAAGGAACTGATGAAGTCAGGGAAAACAGACTTCAGATTTTAACCTCTGAGTATGAACACTTTAGAGCTGGCCTTAATGAAGGTATTCAGGAAGTGTTTGAAAGGTATAACAAAATAATCAACAACTTGCAAGTTCATGGCAAGCAATATACACAGAAGGAGATTAATATGAAGTTTTTGTTGACTATGCCCACTCATCTTGAACATAGGATTACAGCCATCAGAGAATCAAGAGATTTGAATAAGATTTCTCTTGAAAGGTTGTTTGGTGTTCTAAAAACCTATGAACTGGAACAAGTACAGCAGAGGGAGGTCTCTGGTAAAGGAAGAGTGCCAAGTTCATCTACAGCTCTTGTAGTTGAGGCACCTAAGGAAGTGGAAGCTAAGGTTGTTCTACCTTACAGCTCAAACAAGGAAAAGACTGAAGTAGAGCTTGGTCAGACACCACCTATTCAGGATAGTGGAGACTTTTACTCAATGGAAGAGCTAGATCAACTGGAAGATGAATCCCTGGCATTAATGGTAAGGCAATTTGGCAACTTCAGATTCAGAAGAAATCCAAAGTACAGGTTCAAGTCTAATAACAGATTCCAGAGAGGAGGTTCTTCTTCCTCTAGTAACAGGGGAGGATACAAAACTGGAGCTGTTGACAGAAGCAAGATTCGTTGCTTCAACTGTAATGAATTGGGGCACTATGCCACTGAATGTCAGAAACCCAAGCAAACTCAAAGAAGAGATTTTGCTGCTGAGAAGAAGAAACCTGGAAAAGCCTATGTTGCGGCTGATAAGAGTTGGGATGACACGGACAGCGAAGATGAAGAATATGGAAATTTTGCGTTGGTGGCAAATGATGAAGCATCTGATCATCACAACAAACCGGTAATTGTTACTGACACTGATTTGATTCGTAGTCTATACAATTCCTTAGATAATGCACAGGCTGGATATAATAGACTAGATCTACTAAGCACTAAACTTGGAAATGAAGTGTCAGAATTGAAAAAGGTGCATATTAATCAAGATCAACAAAAAGATGAAATAACAATGCTTTATAAAAAGGAGAAAGCTATTCTAGAAGTTGTAGGCAAACAAATGGCTAGAATTACTGAACTTGAAACACAGGTCAGGGCTTGTTATAATTCTGTTAAAGTTTCCAAAGAGTTTTTTAACAATCAAGTTGTAGAACGAACAACAGGTATAGGGTATGGTTACAATGAAGCTGTTGGATCGTTGGGCATAAATGCCCCTAACCCTGTTAGTGCTAAAGAAAGGGGAATACCACATGTGCTCAAAAATTTTAAAGAACCTCTATTTAAAAAATCTGATGCTGGACCACCAGATATTCTTTCTATGGTTATCCAAGAAGAAATGAGAAATGAGGATAGTGCAAATGGCACAGTCTTTGTTAAGGATAAATGTGTTAAGGATAAATCTGTTAAGAACGCTAATCCAAAGAATGTTTCATCCAAGAAAGATGTCACAGTCTTTGTTAAGGCTAAATCAGTTGAGGAGACTAATACAACGAATGTTTCAACCAAGAAAGATGTACCTAAAGTGCCAGTCAAAGTTGTTGAATCAGCTAGTTCTTCTAAGACTGGATTAGGTGGTAATAAGTTGAAACAGAAAAATACCATGCCTATAATTGATTCTAATCATAAAGCATTTGGTGTTATCAATTGTATGTCTTGTGCTTTTAACAGTATGCGTGCTTATTTTAATGGTAGTTATGCATGTGTTAAACAGACTGCTCCTCGACAGCACATGAATAGGAACAATAATGTTCGATCAAAGACTGCTTTTCCTCCTCAAGTTAGGAGAGAGACATTTGTACCTAAGACTAAACAAAAGGTTACCAAGAATGTTTACCAGGTCAAATGTCCAGTCAATGACACAAGTGTTATTGCTGCTAGAGAAACATGGATACCCAAGATATAACAAAAGATTTTCAAATCTGTTTATAAGGTTAAATGTTTATTGACTAAAGATGTTAAAATTAAAAATGTTGTTTTGCCTGATAAAGGTCAGTACTTTAAATCCGCAGGACCCAATCAAATTTGACTCCCGAAGAAGGTTTAATCCATTTGTCATTGCAGGGTATTGAACAGGTTGAACGAGTAACCTGGATCTTGGACAGTGGATGTTCAAGGCATATGACTGGAGACAGAACCCTGCTGACAAATGTGGTGGAGAAGGCCGGCCCAGTAGTTACCTTTGGAGATAACAGCAAAGGTAGAACTGATGGATATGGCAGACTTGAAGCTGGAAATGTTATCATTGAAGAAGTGTCCTTTGTAAAAGGACTTGAGCATAATTTGCTCAGCATCAGTCAATTCTGTGACAAGGGATTTGAAGTCCACTTTAACAAAAAGAATTGTCTGATTTCACACAAAAGAAGTGAACAACCATCTCTGACGGGAGTCAGAAAAGGAAACTTGTATGTAGCCAACATGAACACTAGAAGCACTCAAGAAATCAATTGCTTCTATTCTAAAGCATCCACAGATGAAAGCTGGCTATGGCACAAGAAACTTTCTCACCTGAATTTCAAAACAATGAATTATTTGGTTAAGAGGGAAATGGTGAGAGGTTTACCCCCTATGGAATTCACACAGGAAGGACTATGTGATGCTTGTCAAAAAGGCAAGCTAAAAAGGGCAACTCACAAAAGCACTGATATATCTTCAATAACTGATCCTTTACAGTTACTTCACATGGATCTATTTGGTCCAGTGAATGTGATGTCTATGTCAAAGAAAAGATATGCTCTTGTGATTGTTGATGATTTTTCAAAGTACACATGGGTTTTGTTCCTGAATTCTAAAGATGAGACTCCACAACTGGTGATTGATCACATCAAGTTAATTGAGTTGGATTCCAAGTATCCAGTGAGGGCTATAAGGTCAGACAATGGAACTGAATTCAAGAATGCAGTTCTGAATGACTTTTGTACTGAAAAAGGTATAACCAGACAATACTCAGCTCCAAGAACTCCTCAGCAAAATGGGGTAGTTGAAAGAAAGAATAGAACCTTGATTGAAGCTGCACGTGCTATGTTAAGTGAATCAAGGCTTCCATTATATTTTTGGGCTGAAGTTGTCAACACTGCTTGCTATACTCAGAATCGAACTCTTATCAACAAAGACTTGATGAAAACACCCTAAGAAGCCATGAATGAAAAGAAACCAACACTCAAATACTTTCATGTATTTGGAGCAAAATGCTTTGTACTTAAAGAAGGAGACGATCAAGGTGGAAAATTTGAAGCCAAAGCACATGAAGCAATTTTTGTTGGTTATAAAAGAAGAGCTTATAAGGTGTATTTGATTGAACATCAGAAGATGATGGAAAGTGTCAATGTAACCTTTGATGACACTAAACTCCCTAGTATCCAAACTGAAGATTCATCTGAAAAGCTATCTTTTGAAGATATGAAAGATCTAGATTCAGATGATGATAGTCCACCTGATTTTTTTGCTGATGCTAATGACAATAATGTCAATGATGAGTTCAATCAGAATAATGGTGGTGATAATAATGATAATATTGAAAACATCACTCATACTTCTGAACACTCATCTAATCATCCTGGAAACAACTCAGGGGGAGTTAGTGAAGGATCAACAAGTCATACTCAACAACACAATTCAAATCAAGGGGAATCATCAAGAATTAATCTACCCAGACAAACTGTTTGGAATAGAACTCATCCTTTTGAGTTAATTATTGGTGATCCAGATGTTGGAGTAAAGACTAGAAGAGCTTCTCAGAATCAATGCAATTATTCAGGGTTTCTATCTGAAATGGAACCTAAGAAAACTGAAGAAGCTCTTTCTGATCCTGATTGGGTGATTGCTATGCAAGATGAACTCAATCAATTCAAACAACAAGAATTATGGAAGCTGGTACCCAGACCTTCAAATAGAACAGTGGTTGGCACTAGATGGGTATTCAGAAACAAACTTGATGAAGATGGCACAGTCACAAGAAATAAAGCAAGACTGGTAGCAAAGGGTTATTCACAAGCTGAATGCATTGACTATGATGAAACCTATGCTCCAGTGGCAAGACTTGAGGCCATTAGAATATTCTTGGCATTCGCAGCATTCTCAAACTTTAAAGTTTATCAAATGGATGTAAAGAGTGCTTTTCTAAATGGTAAGCTGGATGAAGAGGTCTATGTAGAACAACCCCTGGCTTTGAAGATCCAGATCTATTGGACTATGTCTACTTCCTTTTCAAGGCTATCTATGGCCTCAAGCAAGCACCAAGAAAATGGTATGACACCCTTTCTGAATTTTTACTTGAAAATGGCTTTGTTAGAGGTGTCATAGACAAAACTCTCTTCACTAAGAAACATAAAAATGATACAATACTAGTCCAAGTCTATGTGGACGATATAATATTTGGGTCTACTAATGATCTTTTGTGCAAGAAATTTACTAAGTTAATGCAGGGTAAATTTGAAATGAGCATGATGGGAGAACTGAAATTCTTTCTTGGATTGCAAATAAGTCAAAGGACAGATGGAATACTTATCTGTCAATCCAAGTATATCAAAGAGCTCCTCAAGAAATATCAAATGGAGGACTCATCTTCAGCTAAGACACCATCATCTACAGCTGTCAAGTTTGAAGCTTGTGAAAATTCTGCCAAGGTAGATGTCACAAGTTACAGAGGTATGATAGGCTCATTACTTTACCTTACTGCAAGTAGACCAGATATTATGTATGCTACATGCTTGTGTGCAAGGTTCCAAGCGGATCCTAGATATGTTCATCTCATTGCTGTAAAACGAATCTTAAGATATCTTAAGGGTACACCTAATCTAGGTATCTGGTACCCTAAAGAATCTAGTTTAAATCTTGTTGGATACACAGATTCAGATTATGCAGGAAGTGTTGTAGATAGAAAAAGCACCTCTGGGAGTTGTCAATTCCTAGGTGGCAGGCTAGTTTCCTGGTACAGCAAGAAACAACAAACAGTTTCCAACTCAACAGCTGAAGCTGAATACATAGCTGCTGGAAGCTGTTGTGCACAAATCTTGTGGATTAGGAATCAGCTGAAAGACTATGGTTTTGTATTAACAAAAATTCCAATTTTGTGTGATAATACAAATGCCATAGCAATCTCCAACAATCCTGTGCAGCATTCGAGGACCAAGCACATAGACATCAGGTATCATTTTATAAGAGAGCATGTCATGAATGGTACTGTGGAATTGTTATTTGTACCCACAGAAGAACAAACAACAGATATTTTTACTAAGTCTCTTGACGAATCCACATTCACCAAAACTGTTGGTGAATTGGGTATGTTAAACAGTCCTAGTAATTAAGCTGGTTAATATCTGAGGTTTATTCTTTAATAATTTGCAAGTGATTTTGTTATTATTTTTAAATTTTAATCACTTGCATAATTATTTTATCAACTTTTTATTGCTTGTAATTGCTAAAAATCTTTGTCAACATGTTAATAATAACTTCTTTATTACTTCTTGTGTTTTGGAATATTTGTGATATTTTAATGAATCATATTCTCTCTTTAAATAATTTTCTATTAGAAAGTTATTTATTAGAAAATATTTAGATTCATTAATTTGTTATAAATGTTCTTGTAAATATATTTAATATTTTATTAAATGTTTTGTAGTGTTTGTCCTTTTGTTATTTATATTTGTTATCGTAAAAAATTAATCCATGTGTTTACTAAATATTTATTTATAGTAATTTTAATAATAAATAAGAGTGTATTTTAATTGGATTAATTATGCACATTAATTTGTATTTTATTAGTATAAATAAGCAGATTAATCGATTGTCTTGTTTGTCATTATAATATCAAGACAATCGCCAAGACAATTCACAGATTGTCTTGGCAGGTTATTTTGTTAATTATAAAATATTTTTCAGATTATTTGTTTTATTTTATTTTGTTTTACTCAAGACAAACGATTGTCTTGATAGTTTTGAACTACCAAGACAATCGGCAAGACAATCACTTGATTGTCTTGGAGTGTCAATTCAGTTTAAAAAAAATAATTATTTTCGTTTTCTTTTATATATCAGTATAGTAAACGATTGTCTTGATAGTTTTTGAACTACCAAGACAATCAACCAATTGTCTTGTAGTGTTATTCTATACTTAAACAAAAAAAAACAGAAAAACAGCAAGACAATTATCACAGCTCTCTCTCTCATGTATTTACACAGAGCACAGTCGACCTATATACACGATACACACGAATTTTTCAACGAAACTCTGCTCAAATTTATTCAACAAAACTGAAAACTAAGAACAGATTCGATTAGATCATTCAATTTCCTTTCTATTGAACCGAATATCTACGAATTTCGTTAAGGTTTTGAAAAATCAATTTTTCAAAAGTTTCTTCAATCGGGTTTTCTTTGTTTTGATTATTTTAGATTTTTTCTTTGAAATCTAAAAATAGATTGAGACTCCCAGTGATCAGGAGAACATCATACTAATTTTTGGGATTTTTCTGACAACTTTGAATTAATTCAAATTTTTAATTAATTTTAATTAATTAATAATTCTGAAAATTTTCGAATTGTTTTAATCTTCCTGAAATTGAAGTGTGTTTTTGTGTTAAAAAAATGGCTGATAATTTTGAGATAATGAAGCATAATTTGGTTGGGTATTTTAATCCGAACGATTGTCCCTATGATCGATTTAAGCCTTGGATACAGTTTTTAAATGACGATTCAATTATCCGAACTGCTATTTCGATGGAAGCCCCAATTAAAATAGGACCACTGAGATTGATTTGCACAGAAGCTGTGGTGTCTGAAGATTTGACCTCATTCTCTTTTGATTTTGATGGTACACACCACGTTGTGACGGAATCAACCCTTACTACTGTATTGGGCCTCCCGGTGGATAATTTTGATCCATTTCCAACCAGTGAACAACTCTATCAATTCTTCAGTGATATTAATTATCGTGGAGTAATTGATATGAACAACCTGAGCAAAAGGAACCTGGTTCAACAACGGGATGCATTTTTCGACACGATCTCCAAGGTATTTGCTAATACAGCCAGAGGTAACTTTCATTTACTCACCTCTATGTTACAAACTATTGGTTATGCTGTTGCTAACAACCGTAGAATCAATATTGGTAATCTACTTTGGAATACTATTGTTGGTAGAATTGTTAAGGCCAGAAGGGATTTTGATGAGGGTAATAAAGTTTTATGTTATTATCCTAGATTCTTAACTTTGATATTTAATCATCTTGTTCCTGTTGGTCAACAAGCAATTTTTAGGAATGACAACCCTATGGTATCATGTAGGCAAACCAAGAAAATATTCACTAGCCTTGATACACATAGAAAATTGATAAATGTGCCAGTGTATGTTACACCATATTTGTCTACCTTCATAAATCTACCTGTCATTCCTCGACTTGTAAATGCACCTGAACCTGAACCTGAAAATGTACCTGTCCCTGAACTTCAACCTCAAATGGAACAATCCATTCCTTCAGGTACAGCTACTGCATCAACGGAGCAGGTATTGCCTTCTATCTCTCAAACTATTTCTGGAGCCCAAGTGGCTGATAGGTTAGACCAAGAGGTTGTAGAACCACAGCCTCTATCCCAGGTCTTAGAGCCAAACACTGTGTCTACTCAAATCTCTAAACCTAAATCCAGAACCAAACAGTTAGCTAAAAAGGCTGTTAGAAGAAGTGATAATGTGAGTGATCCCACAGCTCTGCCTCCACCAAAGAAGAGAAGAAACCTACTACTTGAGGCATCTGTTAGCCCATCCATTTCCTCCCAAAAGGACTTGGACATTGAAATGGCCGATGAACTGTTACTAATTTCATCCTCTCAACAGGATGAAATTATTGAAATTTGCCAAAGGGTCGTGGCACCTTGTACAGAGTCAAGCACACCTCTATTACTCACAATGGGGGAAAACATTACCTTAGAATCTGATGTTGTTAAGGACACTGAGCAAGGAGTGCACGATAGGATTGTTACAGAAACAGTGCCTACCATTGTTACGGTTGAAGAGCCTTCACAGGCTTCAGAGGGAAATCTTGACTCTCTGCCAGTTATAATAGAGTCATCATCTCCCCTCCCAGGAGGAACATTCCTGGCTCCCTCAAGGGATTCTTCACTCACAGATTTATCTGGAGAAAGTGAAGGGCAACTTGGTCATCCTATCACTGAAGAAATTCAGTTATCAAATCCAAATGAATTAATAGAGATGACTGAGGATTGGGAATTACGAACTCCCATTGCACCACCACTGACCTCTCCAGAAGAGGCTAGGGTGATTTCTTTTGCAGGTACAACTCAAGGAAAGGAGCTAGTGTTGAGTGATGTGAGGACCACCTTAAATATGAGTGAAACACATGCACGAAAGGAGAGTGACATATCCTTGAGTGAACATCAGGTGAGCACACACACTGACACAAACACTTTGTCTCTTATGGCTCAAATAAAAGATCTACAAAAGAAATTGATGGAAACTGAGGCTGAAAAACAATTTTTCAAAGCACAAGTGGATGAACGGTCTTCTTCTTCCACCTCTGTCAACAATCAGCTCATGATTATTCGTGACAATGTTCAGAACATCAAGACTACACTCACTCCAGCAATCAATACATTGATACAATCCAACTCTCAGGCATCTACAGAAAGAACAGATATTCTAAATGCTATTGACAGACTCTCTAATAGGGTGGATGAACTTCAAGTGGAAATGCATGTAACTGCTCAATCATATTCAACAACCTTTGCGAAGCTTGAAGAAAAGTATGATTACATGTTTGAAGGACTTGATCATCTATACAACATTGTTAAACCTACTCATCATATCACACCAGAACAAAGAGCATATTTTGAAGACTATGATGGTGATAATGAAGGGGATAATGATGAAAATAGAGAGCTTGACAGTCAAAGAAAGTCTGTAGAGGATTCCTCAACTAAGGGGGAGAAGTCTGAGAAGTCTACAAAGGGAAAAGAAAAAGCTGCTCATGATCAGGATGTTTCAGATTTTGATTTCGATCTCAAGAATAGTAATTCTGAGGTACAGCAATTAAATGATATTGAAGAAGATCTTTCAAACTGGCAAGATGATCCTGAATTTGAGAAGGAACTTCAAGAGGAGAAAGATGATCGTCAGATGAGACAAGCTAAGCTTGAGAAGACCAGACAGGTAGTGGATAAAAGATTGAAGCTGAAGCAAGCTGAAGATGCAGAGAAACAAAAGCTACATGCAATCAGTGTACAAGAAAGAAAAAGAGATATTCAGTTGAAGATTGGTCCAAAGTGGGAGAGAGCAAGAGAAATTTTTGATTCTATTCAAAACACTGCTAATGATGATGAACGTTTTCTCCAACTACTTCAACAGTTTCAAGAGACCAATCCAAATTACTTGCAATATATGGATGCATTGATGCTGGAAATCTCGAGGATAGTAGCTGGGTTTAACAGATGTACAGATCAACTGATAATTCAGATTGACTCTCGTACAATGGGTTCTCTCTATGTGTCACTTCAAATCTTTCAGAGAAGCTTGATTGAACTGTGGATTATGTCCCTAAAGGTAAAAAGGTTTTCTGAACTGAATATTTTACTTCATGAAAGACTTTTGGAGTTTGCTCAAAGGAATAGTCCACAAGTTATTCAAACTCCACATCATGTTAAGTTTCTCAAGGGTAATACACAACATTCTTGCTTCCTTGATTCTAAGTCGATGAAATTATATACTGCATCTCATCTGGTCTGGTTAGAACATATGCTGAGGACTACAGGATTCGAAGATAAAGAAAGTATCTTTGTTGCTGACATTATTCGATCATATGCTTTAACTGGCTTTGAAAAGAAATATTACATGCTTCGGAATCGGCTATGGGGCAACCTTGGAATTTTGCCTAAGAAACCTAAAGGCCTTGTGTCAGATTATGAACGTGTACTTGACAAAGATTTGATCAAAACCTTGGATGATCAAGAACGATTTGACACAGAGAATATCAGAAGATTTCTAGAACAAGAAGATGAAGTTGAACCTGGAGAGATAAGGGATGAAGATACTTCAAAGTGAAGATCAGCTCTACATGTGATATCTTTAAGGCTTAGATAGGACAAGATAGAAAATTGTATTATATGATCAGTCTAGAGGATCATCTATCTTGTATTTATCTTTTATGTTTGAGTCTGGACAATGTTAAATATAAACCAGAACCTTTCTTTTATTTACTTTGTATTTAAAGTTTTATCTTTTACTAAGTTAAGTTGAGTTAGTTGAGTAATCCTCTAGGTATTTGCTTGTTATCTTCTAACAAACAAATAGGGGGAGATTGAAAGGCATATGACACAGCCTATTTGTAGTTCGAGGACTCAACTCAACTTAAGCTTAGATTGTAATAAGTAAATAACTTTAACTTGCTGATCAAGCCTCAGTATAGCATCAAAGAAGTGGATTTATTTCTAAGACAGAGATTTCTAGAGTGACAGGTTCAGACAGAATACAGTGAAGTACAAGAAGGAGAAAGAAATGAGAAGAAAAATGAATCACATTTTTAATGTGAAAATTAAGGGACAGTCATTGAAGTTAGTCGTTCATGAACCAGACCGTGCATGGAACGTCAACAAAATATTCAGTGGTATTCCTTTATTACTTTCAGTGATTCAGAAAAGAATTAAGACAATCCAAAGATATATAATTATTCTTCTTTAATTAATTTAAATCAAGTAGTCAATTTAATTAATAAATTAATTCATCGGGAATTAATTCATTAATTAAATTAATTATTAAATTAATTAAATATGAATAATTATTATTTAAGTAAGGTTAAATTAAAATGATTATTTATTAATCAGTTTAATGTAAATCTGAAAAAATGAACTAGCAAGACAATCTGAGATTGTCTTGCCGATTGTCTTGAAGAAGAAATCAGTGAATCAAGACAATCAGAGATTGTCTTGCCGATTGTCTTGGTGATGATTAATTCTGAATAGCTTTAAAAAAGAAGAATAAAAATCTGATTTAATTGTCTTGACGATTGTCTTGACAGTTCAAATCAGATTGTCTTGATAATGATCAAAAAGAAAAAGCTTCAGACAGAATGATAATTTTGGATAAAACAAGACAAAGATCTCAGAATTTGATTGTCTTGCCGATTGTCTTGGAAGAACCTGATTGTCTTGACGATTGTATTGCCTGTTGTCTTGGCAGTACAAAATTGGTTGTCTTGGAAGAATAGATTGTATTGCCTATTGTCTTGACAGTTATATTTGAAGATAAAGAGGCAGAAAATGTTATAAATGAAGACACAGACGACAGAAGACAAAACAGATAGAAATATTACATTCAACCAAGGCAGTTTACTCTCTTCTCTTTCATCAAAAACACAAGGAGTAGAAAAATTCATAGAAAATCAAGTTCATCTTATTTTTAATATCTGATCCGATAGAACTTGTTTACTTGATACTCTTGTACTATTAGCGAGTTTTTACTCCTAATCTATATCTTGATTTTTATTAACAAATCTAGAAAAATTCATGTCGAATTTTCTAATTTGTTTTTATTAACTAGATATAAATTCTGTACTGTATTTGGAACAAACCCCTCAAGTTAATATAATTTTATATTCAACTTGAATTTTGTTTCATTTAATTCCGCTCAAGTCAAAATATAAATTAAATTATCCTGACAAATTTCGATTAAACAGTACTGTTTGTATTCAATCCCCCCTTCTACAAACATATTGGACCTAACAGCATCACTTCTGGACTATGCATATGCCTACAGATTGTTCGTGGATTTTGAGAAATGTCCTCAAGCTTCGACCCATGGCTTCCCAATTTCTTTCTTTTAAAATTGGGAATGGTCATGGGACATCGCTTTGGTTTGACCCGAGGTGGAATTCGAGTTGCTTAGCCTCCACTAAATAAGATACTATTATTGCTCAATCAGGACTTTCGCATGATGCTTCTGTGCACTCTCTCATTTACATTGGAGAATGGGTTTTGCCTCATCCCTTGGCTAGATATCATCATCTGGATCCCGGCTTGATATCTTGGCTTCAACAATTTGATTTCCCAGAATATAACCTTAATTCTCATGATGTCGTTTGCTAGGCTGACTTGCCCATTGGAAAGGTTAGAATTTGGGATATCTGGAACTCTAGTCGATGGCATTATCCTCAGGTCCCTTGGTTTGAGTTTGTTTGGCATCGTTTTAAGATTCTTAGATACGTTCACCACGAATGGTTGCTCTTTGCCGGCTCCCCACTGCAAGCAGACTTATTTCTTTTGGGTTAGATTTTCCTCCTTTCTGTCACTTCTGTGTGGGTGGCACTGAATCTGACTCTCACTTGTTTGTAACCTGCCCGTATAGTAACTTTGTTCTTGGAAAGCTAGCTGGCATGTTGAAGGTCCACATATTTGGTCAAACATGGCTTGAACAGATCTCTGCTTGGGGCTCTCACACAGACCATATTCATAGGGATGTTACTTTGCTCACGGCTAAGATCTTTTCTTATCATATGTGGAGAGAACGCAATGCCCGTTTACATAATTTGGCCCCAATAAAATTATCTCTGGCATCATGGTAGACTTGAAGACTAAACTTTGAAACATGCAAATTTAGACTTGTATAGGTGGATCTTCATTTGATTTTGCTCGTAGTTTGGGTTATACCCCTCTTTTGTTCTTTCTATATGCAATCTAGTCCTTGTTAAGTTAGATTGTTAGTAGATAGGTCTCTCTTGGTTTTGGCTTTAGAGCAAGGGTAAACCCCTGTAAATTCTTTATTTTTAAATATTATGCTTTTAGCAAAAAAAAAAAAAAGAATGAAGCTACAATAAAGTTAACTATGATCCTGACTGAATTTAATTTTTATTGAGATAAATACTTAAATATGGTTAATAGAACATCTTGTCTATATTTTTTTTTTTTTTGAATAAATAGAGTTATATGCCTTATATTTGTTCTAAAGAAATTTCGGTTTGAGCAAGAATCGAACCCAGAATTTGGGATAACAAAAGATAAACTTTTAAACACTTGAATTATCTCATGCCTTAAAATGCTAATTCTTTTTATAAATTATTTATAACACGCATCATGTAAATATTATAATTAAGGACACTGTCCTCTCATAAGTGCATCCAAACATAAAATAAGCTATAAATAAAAATTTACATATTAAATATTTATCATTTAAGAACTCCAAAAGATAAGCAACTTTTTTTTCCAAAATAACTCAAACGGACACATAATCTTATTTTCTTAGTTATTCATTGCCTATTAATTAAGGCACCATTTGTCCCCCTTATAAGTAGTTATAAGTTACTTCTTTCAAAAAAATTCATATTTATATACTTTTTTTTAGAAAAAAATGTGTAAGAGCATCTCCAATGCTACACATCTGTTAGCTAAACTTGATGACATGGCACAATTTTTAGATGATATCTATATTTTTTCTTCTCCAACCATACTTCTTGTTAGGTAAAATTTTAGATAATCATTTTGACATCCTCTATATTTGGAGGACATCTATAATATATAGATAATATCTATAATTCATTATCTCCACTTATATCGTAACACATCATCGATCTTAATTACTTACATATATTTATATTATTAAAATAATAATAAAATACTATTTTTAAAATATAGCTAATCATTATAGCTAATACCATTGGAGTAAAACATCTTACAGTTCAGTAAATTTTTAGATAATCATTATATAGCTAATAATTTTAGCTATTACCATTGGAGATGCTCTAAGGGGAGTTTAATATTCGTTATCTTACAAAAATAAGTTACTTATTTCAGAAAAAGTACATATTTACGTACTTTTTTCCAAACTAAGTAACTTATTTCTGAAAAATAAATTTCCCAAACGGGACCTAAGTTAGTGATAATAACTTATATTATGTGCGATCACATATTTGTCCAAATGTATTTACCGTTTACTAATATTAAAAAATATAAATGTTTTAATTTTTTTCAAGGAAATATATATTTAAAATAATGGGTTTTGCTTAGGTGAGAACCCCTAATTAAAATGAGAACTGAGATCTAATCTCAGCCCTCCATTTTATATATCTATTTTTAATCACAGCCACATATTCTAACCTCCTCTCTCACGTGTCATCACTTCATCTACCCATTTCTTTTCTTCATCTCCCTCATTCATACACACATCAATACAACACATATACACACACGCACTACACCCCCACCCCTGCACCTGCACCCACCCCCACCAAACAACCTCCACCCATCTGCCTGCTCCATCTCTGCCATCATCCCCGACGTCATCCCCTTCCACCACCGAAAATTCGTTAATAACCTCTTTGCATCCACGTCATTCACCCACGGCAACCTCACTCCCACCGGAAACCGCCTGCCGCCGCCACCCACTCCTGCCCCCTCTCTTTCCCTCTTCTTTCTCCACCGACCACCATCAGTTTCCACTGTCACCACCGCCATTCAATTCATACGCACAAATCCAAAACAACGGAAACACAAATAACAATAACCGGTTTTCATACAATTCGAGTTTCGAAGCCATTAGAGGTGATTAATTCGCAATAAAATGAGTTAGTAAACTGTAAACAAGCTCCGATCTGTAAAATTAGGAGAAAAAATGAGTTAGTAAATTGCAAATCTAATGAAAAAGTGTAGATGGTGATATTCTGGTAATTTTAAGTGTGTATCCAGTGATTGTATAAAATTGGAGGTGTAGATGGTAATTGTTGTGGTGCTGGTGTAGTGATCTTGTTGTTGGCAGTTTTTCATTTTTCGATGGCGATTTTTCATTTTCTGGTGGTGATTTTTTGTTTACAGGTGGTCGGAGTGGTATTTTTGTGTTTCTGGTGGTGATTTCTGGTTTGGCGGTGGTGATTTTATGTTTGCCGGTGGTGATTTTTGTGTTTCTGGTGGTGATTTCTGGTTTGGCGGTGGTGATTTTATGTTTGCCGGTGGTGATTTTCTGGTGGTCGCCGAAGGTGGTGGTGGTTGCCGGTGGTGGTGGTGGTTGAATTAGAAAAAAGATAATAAAATCCCAAATATTAAATATTAAATGAATGGTAAAAGATGAATATAATGTATTTAAATGGGTGGATAGGATTAGATCTCATATCTCACAATAGTGGGAGTTCTCATTTGAGCAAGATCCTATATATAATTACTAATTTTATGATTTTTCTTATTACATATATTTTTTATACAAACATGAGCATATAGTAAACGAAACGGAAAGTACACAACTTAGATTTAGATCACCCTTAAATTTGGTGTCATGTTTTTGTTTATCTTTCAGGTATATGATAGACACGAAATCAATGTATTTAAATTTAAATATTTTTAATAGATATTTATATATTTAGAGTTGCATTCTAATAATAACATCATATATAAAGAACAATAAAGAACACCATCATAAAATTTTATTTTTCATAAAAATTGATTTGATAAGATTAGAATCACAATATTTAATAATAATAAAGCTTAACATATCGAATTTAACGTAGTATCTCATCTAAATTTATAAATCAAAAATTATATAGAATCCAGGGTAGAATCTTGTATACATATTTGTAACAATGAAATTACGTATAATCATTTTATATTTAAACCAAACTTTTTGCTAAATTCTATTTTTATACGTAAGAAACCTTTTTTGGTGTGAAAATTAGAATCCAAAAGCAATTTTATATAAGATTTTATGGTGTTCTTAATTATTCTTTATATAATAGTATTTTTCATTGAGCAACGACTTATATATTTATTTATAAATGTATCCATATTTTCATAAAATTGTATGTAAATATCTTGTAATGTATATATTTAACATATATAAATTGTATGTAAAGGTAAGACAACCCCAACATTTGAATATCGTCAATTAAGCTAATTAGCTCTTGTTGACATCTGTCCCATGCAGTTAGCATCTTCTTCACTTCTTGTTTTAACAGCTGAAGATGTTCTTCCGCTTTGTGATCAAGATCAGTTTTCTAGTTACAAAGTGTTAACGGAGGAAATTGGTGATAACAAATTTGCGAAGGGTTGCTAAAATTACGGTGATGATTGTTGATGGCATTCTGTGGTGATTGGTAGTGTTTAAGTATTTGGGGGTGGCTAAAATTGTATGGAATTAGGATTTTGCTCTCAAGGATATATTTTCGCTCTTTATCGCAAAAGGTCGCATCTCCCATACAATGTGCCTACGCATCCTATTTATAGGGATCAAATCGAACGTACTTTTTGGGGAGTAAGAAACCTAAATGGGCGAGGTTACTGGCCCCTTGAGGCCCCATGAGTTGTGCCACCACCTTAGATGCAATCAGTCTGCCCAACTATTTCTTAGGAGCGTGAAGATTGTATTGATCCGACATTCCCGAAATTAAAATTACCTTATTTCACTTGTCGACCCGAAAAGATAGCCTTTTGATGCCAACCTGTATGATCTCACTAATGGGCGAAGCTATTCTTCAAAATAGTTATCACTTATCCTCAGCTGGTCCTCAATCCAATCCGAGCTGTGCATTTCCTTTAGCATTTCTGGAGCCTTAAGTGGGTGAGGTTATTGAATTGGACGAGGCTCAACTAGGCAAGGTTGCCAAGATGGGCAAAGATACTTCCTGTATGCTGCTCTATAGTCTATCTTCATGTTGTATTTTTCAAATTAGGTGAGGCTTGTCATCTAGGCGAGGTCCAACTGGGTGAGGTTGCAGTATGCTTTAATCGTCTTGTTCCTTCCTTGTGTGCTTCTCAGTAATTAGTGTATATTCTTTTTCTTCAGAAGTGCGCGAGGTACCTCATTTGGGCGAGGCCTCGTGATGGATCAATATGTGAGTATATGGTAACTCCCTATTCATGAATGCAAAATTATCTTCAACAGTAAGTGTTCATCGCCTTTGATAGTGGGCGGGATTGGAAAATCTTTGCAGGTAGATTTTGCCCATAACAACTACCCCCTAGTCTCTGATTTCGATTTTAATTTGATTGAAGAGACTATTACCTTCACTTGATCAAGACCACCTATAATGTTGTCAAAAATGATCTTCACTAATATCATTTTAGTTGGATTGTGCAGGTTCTTGGAATTGGGAGAAGACAATCATATGGTATCCTTTCCAGTGCTTGGATATATCAAGAACATTTTATTTTTAAAAATTTCACAAGTTTCTAAGGCAAAGTCATGATTACTGTCGTCTATCATTTCTCGAACATGATTATCCAATACCCAGTGAAAGGTTGCCACCTGTCGGCGGCGTTTTGTTTTTTAAAGTAAAAAGAAGTGAAAATGAAAAAAAGAGGAAAGAGGGTTTATATAGGAAGGCAAAGGTGTAACCACCAGGGCAGGTAGATTTTGCCCATAACAACTACCCCCTAGTCTCTGATTTCGATTTTAATTTGATTGAAGAGACTAATACCTTCACTTGATCAAGACCACCTATAATGTTGTCAAAAATGATCTTCACTAATATCATTTTAGCTGGATTGTGTAGGTTCTTGGAATTGGGCGAAGATAATCATATGGCATCCTTTCCAGTGATTGGATATATCAAGAACATTTTGTTTTTAAAATTTCAAAAGTTTTTAAGGCAAAGTCATGATTACCGTCGTCTGTCATTTCTCAAATGTGATTATCCAAGACCAAGTGAAAGGTTGCCACCTGTCGTGGTGGTTGCACCTTTGCCTTCCTATATAAACCCTCTTTCCTCTTTTTTTCATTTTCACTTCTTTTTACTTTAAAAAACAAAACGCCGCCGACTCGCTTTTTCTTTTATTCAATCGTCGACTTTCGATCATCAGGAATTCTTCACAAAACTCCATGTATGTAACCTTTCTAACAAATACTTGTGTTTCTTTGCTGTTAGTTGTGGTTTCAACTTGGATTTTGTGTTTGTATATATACGTAAACGTGTATACGTACATGCATGACTCTTCGTTTTATCAAATATTTTATCAGGCACAATGTTTCATTGCGTCAGATCAACCTGGAACACTAATATAATTTTAATAGATAAAATTTACTAATTTCCCATACATCCTTGAATAATTATAGAGATTAAAAACCAATGCTGAATAGGACTGCGTTGGCTTAATCTCTATAAATATAGAGTACGCAGGCATCTTGAAAAAGGATCTAACACGTCTAACAAGTCGAGACACCTTTCAAGTGCAGTTCCTGTTAACTCGAATAACTTGTAGAAGGGGGGGGTTGAATACAATTTATATAATCGTGTCTGATTTTTGCTTGATTAGATGAAAAAGAACAAACGAATGAATCAAACTTTGTTTGTATTAAAATAAATCAAATACAAACTCTACCAAAGGTGTACAATACCTTTAGCAGCTGCTGTCAATACAAATCTCTCTCTCTCTGTTTGTTTCGAACTATCGAATACAAACCATATACAGAGCTTCACACGATATGCACTCTAAAATTCACAATTCGCTCTTTTTACAATAATATAGAGAGAGTATTTATAATGCTACCTATCAACTAATAACAGAATTATAATCTATCTATGACAATGTTCTGCCATCCAATTGATAGTTTCCAACAATAGAGAATTCGTTTCCTTCACGATATCTTCTTGCTTGTTTTTCAAAACAACGATCCTATTTTATAGCACTTGCCAGTTTCTGTAGCATCCATAATGACATCATCAGTAACACGACTGATATCAGGATTTCCTATTGCATCAGGATCTGATCATCCCATCAGTATTTGATCAGGATCTAACTTGCTGTATCAGGATCTGCTCTTAGTTCCTGAAATGTAGTCTCTGACGCACTGTTCCTGACTAACCTCTACAGATTACTGTCTAACACATATATCCTATACAAAGTGCTAAATCCTTTATAAGATCAGGATATACAAGAAGTATTAGCAAATTCTATTCTCAACATCACAACTTATGAATTATTCCTAACAATCTCCCCCTATTTATGCTTTAGAATGTGAAGCATAAATCTAAGTTGTGGATGTCAAAACATATAACAATACAACCAGAATAGAATTTTTGAATTTAAGATCATGAAGTTAAGTACCTCCTTCTTCAGATGTAGACATGTATCTAGTACTTAGAAGAAAGAATTCAACTATTTGATGCTTCTTTTCCTTTACCACTTCCATGATGAAATTTACCAACTCTGTCACCCTTAATTCTGCTCCCAATCTTTTTATCTCCCACAGTCTGTTGTTGTTGTTTCTGAATTGTCTGTATCTCCCCCTTTTTGACATCAGCAACATTAATTCCAAGAGATTCAGTAACAGAACAAATGAGATTCATCAGAACTGCTTGATTGTCCATAATAGTGACTTGGTTTTCTTCAAGAATTTGAAGTCTCGATTGAATATCACTTTGAGATTTCTGAATGTTTCGAAGAATTTCAGAATTGACTTCAATGTTGGAAGTGCTTGTTGTATCTTCAGATTCAGATGCAGAAAGAACCTTATCTTCAAGTCTTGTAGAAGAAGTTGCCTGAATAGAATGATATTCAAGTAATAATACTTGAGTAGAAGTACAAACATCTTCATCTTTCTGATCTGGAGCTGAAGTATGATCATCCGGTCCTTCACCAGTATTCTGTGTACCAACATCTACATAACCTGACTCATCCTTAAATTGATCAGATACTGTTGATGTCTCAATTCTAGCTAATATTGGAAGTACATACAAAGGAATACTAGGATCATTAGAAATATTTTCTGGTACTGGTTGAGTAGAAGTTTGTCTTAGCCTTTCACCTCTTTTGTTGATGATTCCTGCAAGCCTTACTTTCTGTTTCTGAGCTTTAACTTCTGGCTTTGCATTTTGATGTGCTAAGTCATTCTTCTCATACATCTTGATAAAAGAATAAGTACCAGCATCCATACCAAGATTTTCAGACCAAGATTTAGGAAAAACCTTATCCCAGAAATCAAACGATGGTGGTTTCCTAACTTTTTCTCCCTCACTATGGAGTTGATCATCCATACCCTCATTCTCATTTTGACTATCTAAAGTCAACACTCTTTCTACCTCCCCTTTTGCCTGGTCAGGAGCCAGCCTCTCTATGTGTGGATCTATGTCCATCTTTTCAAGTGTATCACTCAAATTTGGATAAGTGCTCTCATGACATACAGAAAAATAGGGGTTAGAAGAAGTTTTTATACCTGAACTCACATGGAGAGAGGGTTCCTCATATGGCATGGGGCTTGAGGTTTTCTCCAAGGAGTGAGCTGCTATAGTCTCTGAACCCTTACAAACATCTACTTTCTTTCCAGAAACTACAGGCTCTAGTATACCACTTTCAGGTTTTACACCAGACTCTGATGTCTTCAGTAATACTTCATTAGACACCATAGCTAGTTTGTCACCGTCTTTAAGTGTTGGTTTCTGAGACACACCCTCAAGGTGGATAGACTCTGAAAGAACAATATTGGTTTGATCTTCAGAAAAATCAATCAAAGTCATTCCTCCCATATCATAGGGTTTCTCACTTGCAATTTCAGTCATCACAGAAGACCTTTCAGCATCATCAATCACAGTTCCTGAGTCATCCAACCTCTGACTAGATGGTTCTTGTGTTGCAGTGACTGTGATATGATCTATTCTACTATTCACCACCGGTGCAATAGTATCTTCTGTTGACTGCTTCCCTCTAACAACTACCTCCTCTTGTTCACCTTGAGCTGAAGCATCTTCAACAATGACATCCTTGTCAAATAGATATGCATGAAGTGATTGAAGTGCAACATGCTTAGGAAGTCCAAATTTCTTATGTAATTCCTTTCTGACTGATACATAGAGTATGTCTTCATTAAATCAAGTCTTTGATGTAACAGTCCATATTCTTCAGGAAATGAAAGTTTAGGAACTCTTTTAGTTAGATAATCTAGAACAGGCCCGGAAAGCTTCACTTGTAGAGAAATAAGTTCCATAGCCAGTCTGTATGTCAATGTAGTTTCCCATGAAGAATCAAGATCCAGATCTCTCTTGTCAGATACTGATTTGGATATAGCCTTATTTGTAGAGACCTGCATAATGTTAGCTGGACTTGACACTATGTGTGTAGGTGACAAATGAATCTTTCTCCTTGTTCTCCTAGTATAGTGAGCAACAGATTTGTCTTGAGAAGACTCAAGAGGTGTAGACACAGAAGTGATCTTGGGATGAGATCTTTTTTCAATAGACACAGTCTTTTGAGAGACAGTATCCAGTAACTGTTTTCCCTTTTTAAGAACTACAGCCTTTTGGGAGACTGCAGCCTGGCTGTGACTAGATGTTCCATCTCTTTGTCCTAGCTTAGAAAGTTGAATTGCAGCCTTCAATTCTGCTCTTTCAGCAAGAGATATATTATCATCATCTTCACTAGAACTACTACTTGAAATGACAAATCTTCTCTTCCTTACAACTGATGTCTTTTGAGAAACACCAGAGGTTGGCTTCTTTGAAACAATAGGCTGTGGATCAAAATTTGGTTCTAGACTTGTTCCAGAGACTGTAATGTTTTTGGCTACTTGGGTAGACACAGGGGGGTTCTCCTCCAATTGAGATTCCTGAGTCATTTTACCACCAAAGAAAGAAGAATTATAGATAGTAGGAAGATGAGTGCTTAGAAGTACCTGAACATGATTTGGATAGTGTAATGCAGGTATTTCATCTAGATTCTTTTTACTGTCCTTCTTTGTAATGTCAGAGAAAATTCTCTTTTGCTGTACATAAGAAGAAACACAATATTTTCTACCAAACCTAGCTTCAACATCAGGAATGAAATGGTTAATAAACAGTTGCATGAATCTGTGATAATAAACCATATTCCTGTCATGATCTTTTGACCCAAGTTTAATACACATCTGATTTAAGATAATGTGACCAAAATTAATTACTCTGTTATAAAGCAAGCCATTGCAATATGTGATGTAACAGCAGTAATTTGTTGAAAAGAACTGCATTTACCAGTAAAATATTTAGCAATTTGATCAAAGAAGAAAGACCATTCTTTCCTAAGAAAAGATCTATTTAACTGGCTCATGTTATCTAGAGGTCCATCATAACCAAATTTAGATAACATAGTTCTCACATCATCATCAGATGGTACATTCTCAAAATTCGTACTAACAGGTAAGCGAAGTACTGAATTAACAACAGATTCAGTAAGATCAAATAAGTCTTGTCCTAAGTGTAGAACAATCTTACCTGATTGACTCTGAGTAGAGTCAACTACCTCAGCATTCTCCCAAGCTTGTGAAACAACTACTTGATTAATTTGTGGAGATGTTTTCAAGGCATAGCTTAATGGTCCTTTCGCCATAAAGTCCATTATCGGGTGAAAATCAGTTGACACCCCTTCCTTGTTAGTGATAGTTGCAACATGATTGTGCATCATAAAATCAAAGTCACCAAACTTGAAAGCTACTGATTTGGGTAGTCTTCTTTGAGTTGCCATTTTGATCTGAAAAGAACTTAAGAAATCTTTGAAATTGATTAGTGATTTTGAGAACTCGAGAGTGTTTTTGCTTTAGAGAATGAAATTAGAGAAAGCAATTACACGATTAGAGTGTCAAAATAATTATATTTCAAAAATCCTTCAGACCCATTATCCCACGTTGACACGTAGGTTGACAGGTGTCAGTCCCTGAAAAATGCAGTTACCTATGACTTTTGGAAAATAAAATCCAAAAATAATTTCAAGTAAATAAGTCAAGGTAAAATCAAGATAAAAATCAATACTGATCAGCTTCCTTTTCCTGATGTGATCTTCTCATCAGGATAATCACACGATTCAATGTGATTTCTGAATAAAAATAAATATTAATCCTGATGTGAACACACTTGTATTCCTGATCAATATCATCCTGATTCCAGAGACTAAATGAAGTTTCCACATGGCATTTTCTTTTACCTGTAAAAGAAATAAATAAAATCTGAACAAAATCAATTGGTTAAATTCATTCAATATTTCTTGAAAATACAAGAAATATAGTCACACATAATTATGATTGTCTGCATTGATATTTCCCAAACGATTGTTCAGCTTCTCATGTCTTTCTATAAAAGAAACCGACGTCTTATGCCATTCTCCAAAACCTTTTCATTCTTTTCTCTTTCCATCATGACTTCCAACCCAAATCTTCATATGAACCCTAGCTTTTGGTTCATTACCACAGAGAAGTTCTTTACTCTTGATGATCAGGAGCAAGTAAACTATCTCTTAGAAAAGATGACTTTTCTCATTGAGTCCGATATGGTTGGTCTTAACCCAGATAATTTCCACGAATCTCCTCTAAAACATCTACCAGTTGGATACAATCCTCCTCTAATCTCTTCACACCTTGAGGATGAAGAATTTGGTGAAGAGTCTGAGGTTGATCTTGATGAAGATGCTATTCATCTTCTTCAATAAGCATGAAGATGAGTCAGCTGCTTTCATTCAAGTCGCCCAGACAAGAAATCCAATCTTGAGATGCTCCTTGTCCTGAAGTCGATTGTTGAGGATTGAAGCAGTAACAGCTTTAGACAATAATAGAATTATCAGTAATAGTTAGACAAAAAGAAGAATTATATTTCATTTTCATGTATGTAATGTTTTTTATTAATGAAAATACAAGTTTTCTTAATATCTACTTGTCTATCGTTGTTTATTGACTGACATGAATAATGATATAAATTATCAGTATGCATGTAATAAAACTTGCTAACATAGACTTAACAAAACTCAGAATTGAACCACTAAATAACATGAACTTCAGAATTTGAAACAGTAAGACACACAAATTTCGCAATCCTGATACTGACGATACAATCCTGATGTCAATACTGATGACGTCAGCATACTGATAACAATCCTGATCCTGATGTTTTATTAATAAGTCTATCATACTGAAATTTATCAAGATAAAATGTTACAGCTTAAGCATTTAACAATCAATTATAGATCGTGACAAAATATCAAGTCTATAAGCTGAAACAACATACCTTGCTACTTATGCAGATGTTAAAGGTCTAAAAATTTAACATTCCTAACTCACTAACCAATCTAATGAATGTAGCCTCATCAAGTGGTTTAGTTAGAATATCTGCAAGCTATTTGTCAGTAGGAACAAAATGAAGTTCCACAGTACCATTTTCAATATGTTCTCTAATAAAATGATACCTGACATCAATGTGCTTAGTCCTTGAGTGTTGAACTGGATTTTTTGCAATTTTGATAGCAATAGTATTATCACAAAACATAGGAATATTACTAAGTGTCATACCATAATCCATCAACTGATTTCTTATCCAAAGGACTTGAGCACAACAACTGCCTGCTGCAATGTATTCAGCTTCTGCAGTTGAGGTTGAAACTGATTGCTGCTTTTTGCTTGCCCAAGAAATCAATCTGTTTCCCAAGAATTGACATGTACCTGTAGTGCTTTTCCTGTCTATTTTACACCCTGCATAATCAGAGTCTGAATAGCCAAATAGGGAGAAATCAGATTCTCTAGGATACCACAAACCAAGATTTGGAGTTCCCTTGAGATATCTAAAAATTCTCTTCACAGCAATTAAATGAGATTCCTTAGGATCACTTTGGAATCTAGCACATAAACAGATAGAGAACATTATATCTGGTCTACTTGCAGTTAGATATAACAGTGAACCTATCATGCCTCTATAGCTAGTGTTATCAACACTCTTTCCCTTAGAATCAGAATCTAGCTTAGTGGCTGTTACTATGGGTGTCTTTGCAATTGCACAATTTTGAAAGTCAAACCTTTTTAAAAGTTCTTTGATATACTTTGACTGATTAATGAAAATACCAGTCTCAGTCTGTTTGACCTGCAAGCCTAAAAAGTAATTTAGTTCACCCATCATGCTCATCTGATACTTAGACTGCATAAGCTTGCTAAACTTAGCACATAGCTTTTCATTAGTAGAACCAAATATAATATCATCAACATAAACTTGAACTAAAAGCAAATCACCTTTTATCTTTCTAAAGAATAGAGTTTTGTCAATTGTACCTCTTGTGAAGCCATTTTCAAGAAGAAATTTAGACAAAGTCTCATACCATGCTCTTGGTGCCTGCTTTAGTCCATAGAGTGCCTTGTCAAGTTTGTAGACATGATTTGGAAACTTTGGATCAACAAAACCAGGTGGTTGTTCCACATACACTTCCTCATCAAGCTTTCCATTAAGAAAAGCACTCTTTACATCCATCTGGTATACCTTGAATTTTGAATGAGTTGCAAATGCAAGAAACATTCTGATTGCTTCCAATCTTTCTACAGGTGCAAAGGTTTCATCATAGTCAATTCCTTCTTCCTGAGAATAACCCTTGGCCACCAATCTTGATTTGTTTCTTACAATCATACCAGATTCATCTAGCTTGTTTCTAAAAACCCATTTAGCACCAACAATATATCTATCTTTAGGTCTTGGTACCAGTTTCCAAACTTTGTTCCTCTCAAACTCATTCAATTCTTCCTGCATTGCTATTACCCAATCAGGATCCTGTAAGGCTTCTTCAACCTTCTTAGGTTCATTCTTTGAGAGAAAACAACTATACAAGCATTCATTTTGAATTGATCTTCTAGTTCGAACGCCACTATTTGGATCACCAATAATCAAATCTTCAGTATGATCCCTTGTCCATTTTCTAACAGGTGGTAGATTGCTCCTGCTAGACTCTCCCCCTAAGTTAGTGGTATTTCTTGTAGAAGAGTGTTCATTTCCTTCAAAAGCCCCCCCTTGATCAGTAGAATCAGTGGATTCAATACTGTTGCTAGTTTCTGATCTTCCTTCATTAGACTCTGAAGGATTAGTTCCTGATGAAGTAGACTCTGAAAGACTAGTCTGATCCTGACCAGTACTGTGTTCTCCTTGATTGAATTGCTCCCCCTTAACAGTAGCATTCCTTTGAGAAGAAATAGAGATTTCCTCTGGAGAACCTTCATCATCATTGGAGAGAATCTCAGAATACTTAAGATTTTCAAATTCCAGATTGTCATGGCTTTCATTAGTTTGAAAAATTCCAAACTTCTTATCATCAAATGCAACATGAATTGATTCCATAACAATGTGAGTTCTGAGATTGTATACGTTGAAGGCCTTTGATGCTGAATATCCTAGAAAGATTGCTTCATCCGATTTGGCTTCAAATTTTCCAAGTTGTTCTGGATGAACTTTCAGGACATAGCATTTGCATCCAAAGATGTGAAAGTATTCCACACTTGGTTTCTTTCCTTTGATCATCTCATAGGGAGTCTTACCATGAGCATTTACCAAGGTACAGTTGTGAGTGAAACATGCAGTGTTTATAGCTTCTGCCTAGAAATAGGTTGGAAGCTTTGCATCTGCAAGCATGGTTCTTGCTGCCTCTATGAGAGTTCTGTTCTTTCTTTCTACTACACCATTCTGCTGAGGTGTTCTAGGTACAAAAAACTGTTGAGTAATTCCATTGTCTGCACAATACTCCTCCATTGTAGAATTCTTAAATTCTGTACCATTGTCACTTCTGAGCACTTTGACCTTGTACTCAGAGCTATTTTGAATATTCTTGACAAGTTCAATGATTTGCTAAGGAGCTTCATCCTTGTTGTGTAGAAAGAATACCCATGTGAACCTTTTGTAATCATCCACGATAACTAGAGCATATCTTTTCTTGTTGATAGACATAATGTTTACTAGACCAAATAAATCAAGATGCAGCATGTGAAATGGTTCAGTAATTGAATTTTCTGTCTTGCTCTTGAAAGTGGTTCTTCTTTGTTTTCCAAGCTGACAAGCATCACAAAGTCCATCTTGCACATAATTTGCCTGAGGTAGGCCTCTCACCAGATGATGCTTAACAAGTTGATTAAGCTTCTTGAAGTTGAGATGTGAGAGCTTCTTGTGCCAGTTCCAGCTTTCATCATTTGATGCCTTGCTGTAAAGACATATGACAGTTCCTTTAGATGTGTCACTCAAGCTGGCTTCATATATGTTACCATATCTCTGACCAGTCAAAACAATGTCTCCATTCTACATATTCAAGATTTTGCATCCTTTACTGTCAAAGATTGATTGGTAACCCTTATCACCCAGTTGACTTATGCTTAAAAGTGTGTGTTTCAAGCCTTCAACCAGTGCTACATTTTCTATGATGACATTCCCCAAAATAATTGAGCCATATCCCAGAGTTTCTCCTTTGTTGCCATCTCCAAAGGATATTATTGGGCCAGCTTTCCTCTCAAACTTTGTAAGTAGGGACTTCTTTCCAGTCATATGTCCAGAGCATCCACTATCCAAGATAATTGAATGCTTCTTTCCAGTGCCCTGCAAACAAAAAGTAGCTAGTTAGAATTTTTTAGGACCCAACTTTGATTGGATCCTTTCTTACTAACTTTTGAATCAACAGGCTTTGAAGATTTTGCTTTTGATTTACCTGTTGCAGAGTCAACCTTAGACTTTGATTTCACAAACTGTTTGTGACTAGGAGTTTCAGATTTCAGAGAATAATAGTCATAATACAGTTCATGATATTCCTTACACATATAAATGGAATGAAGTAAACTACCACAATGATAACAGGGTTCTTGTGGCTGATATTGAATTCTCTGAGTCTTGGGGAATCTGGACTTAGTTTTCCAAGAAGGTTTTGATTGCAGTCTAGGGCCAAATGATTATGATTTCCACATTTATAGCATTTCTTCCTAGGTGCATCAGGTACATTCTTGTAATTATTCTCTTTGTTAATACCTTCTTTTCCATTCCTATTTCTTCTGATCTTGCTAGACTCTGAAATACTTTCTAGTCGCTATTTCAACTGAGACTTAGACAGAAAACCTATGTTGACATTCTTAAGTTTTTCTAACACTCTTTCATCTGAACTGCTATTGTTAATTCTTTTGTGACAACTGGGGTACCTTTAGAATCAACAAATTTAACATGTTTAGGTTCATAAACTATCTTCTTACCTTCAGACTTAGATGTGCTAGCTTCAATTTTACTATTATCATTGACAATAGCTACCGTATCTTCTTGCCTAGCCTTATCAAAACCTAAACCATTAACTTTACCAAGAATTTGATTTTCAATGATTTCTTGAGTCTTTTTACCAGAATTGTTAATGGTTTTAATCACATCTCTCTCTTCCTCTAGTTCTTTTCTGACATAGTCATAAGCCTCAAGAATAACACTATAATCATGCTTAGCTTTATCGGAACTTAACCTATATTCTTCCATTTGAATTAACTCAGATTCAAGAAAATTATTTCTACTAACTAATTCATCATTCTTAGCCTTAAGTTCATCTTTTTCACTAGAAAGAATTTCGAAATTAGTCATAAGATTTTTAAACTCAACATGAATAGATCTAATATCATTAGAATCTAAGCTATCAAATGAATCAAGAGAGTGAAGTGATACCTTAACAGAAGATGAAGAAGTTTTCTTTGGAGATCCAGGCTTGTCTGAAGCACTTGCCATCAATGCAATGTTGTCATAATCCAATTCATCTTCAAAATCACTGGAGTCTGCCCAATCCTTCTGTGTGACCATGAGTGCATTACCCTTCCCTGAATTCTTAGGCTTCTTGCACTCACTAGCAAAGTGTCCAAGCTCACTGCAGTTAAAGCACTTGATTTTGGCCTTATCAAGCTTGATAATTGTACTTTTGCCTTTATCACTCTTCTTCTCCTCTTTCTTCTGAAAAGTGCCATTGCTAAATCTTCTCCTGTTGAATCTTCCTTTCTTGAAAGCTTTAGCAAACATAGCAAAGAGTTCTTGCATCTCTGATTCAGAATCATTATCTTCAGAGTCTATATCTGTAGTCTCTGACTCAGAACTTTCTTTGCTCTTCTTCTTCCTCAAGTCTCTTTCAGTAGATTCAGACTTTTCTTCTGGAAGCTTCTTTGATTCAGATTGAACAGTGAGTGCAACAGTTTTCATCTTTCCTTCACTCCTGCTCTTTTTCTGCTGCCTGTCAAGTTCATAAGCTCTCAATTTTCCATAAACTACTTCTAATGATATTTCATCCAGATCATTAGCTTCCTCAATTGCAGATATCTTCTCATTGTAGAAATCAGGAAGAGCTTTCATGAACTTCGTATTCATATCCTCCAAGTCATAATATTTACCATGCATGGCGATCTCATTGATGAGTTTAGTAAATTTATCAAAGGTGTCAGTAAGTGACTCACCAGACTTGGATTCAAAGTACTCATACTGTTGTATGAGAAGTGTCCTCATATTCTTCCTGACAGGTTTTGTTCCTTCATAGTGAACCTTTAGATTGTCCCATATCTCCTTAGCAGTCTTACAAGAGAGAACATAGTTAGTGAGAACAGAATCAAGACTGTTTAACTCGAATAACTTGTAGAAGGGGGGGTTGAATACAAGTTATATAATCGTGTCTGATTTTTGCTTGATTAGATGAACAAGAACAAACGAATGAATCAAACTTTGTTTGTATTAAAATAAATCAAATACAAACTCTACCAAAGGTGTACAATACCTTTAGCAGCTGCTGTCAATACAAATCTCTCTCTCTCTCTGTTTGTTTCGAACTATCGAATACAAACCATATACAGAGCTTCACACGATATGCACTCTAAAATTCACAATTCGCTCTTTTTACAATAATATAGAGAGAGTATTTATAATGCTACCTATCAACTAATAACAGAATTATAATCTATCTATGACAATGTTCTGCCGTCCAATTGATAGTTTCCATCAATAGAGAATTCGTTTCCTTCACGATATCTTCTTGCTTGTTTTTCAAAACAACGATCCTGTTTTATAGCACTTGCCAGTTTCTGTAGCATCAATAATGACATCATCAGTAACACGAGTGATATCAGGATTTCCAATTGCATCAGGATCTGATCATCCCATCAGTATTTGATCAGGATCTGCTCTTAGTTCCTGAAATGTAGTCTCTGACGCACTGTTCCTGACTAACCTTTACAGATTACTGTCTAACACATATATCCTATACAAAGTGCTAAATCCTTTATAAGATCAGGATATACAAGAAGTATTAGCAAAATTCTATTCTCAACATCACAACTTATGAATTATTCCTAACAGTTCCAAATATCCTAAATCCCAAATTCTCCTATTTCATGATTTCTTTATTTCAACAATTTACGAAATTTATTTCATGAATTTTGGAGGCTTACATTATTATATGAGATGATTTGATAATAATTATACAAATGTTATCCGTGATATTTCTAGAAATGGAAGGATTTTAGTTAGAAAATAGAAAGATGATAGGTTTTAGTTGAAAAAGGTAATAGATTAATTATTGGTAATTATAAAATTATTATTTTTATTAAATAGAATGCATGTGATATGATTAGAAAAAGATAGGATTTAGTTAGAGAAAATTAAAAAGGAAACATGTTATAGGTGAAAAATATAATTGATTAGTTTATAGAAATTATAATTTAATTAACTTATTTACTAAATACAATTGCACGAAATATTTTTAGAAAAGGAGAAATTAATATTGTCCGTGATATTTCTATTAAAATAAGGATTTTAGTTAAAAAAATATAGAAAAGATGATACGTTTTAGTTGAAAAAGGTAATCGGTTAATTATTAATATTAAAATATTATTATTTTATTTTATTAAATAAAACCTCCCTTAATATAATTGGAAAAAGAGAGATTTTAGTTAGAGAAAATAGAAAGGTAACGTGAAAATTAAAAAAATGACATGATTTATGTGAAAAAGGTAATTGATTAGCTTATATAATTATAATTTAATTATGTCATCTATACTATTATATAAAAGCCAAAACATTGAAAGTTTTGGTACTGAGTGAATTTACTTATTTACCCTTCATTATAAAGAAAAATAAATACACCTAAAATAAATAATAATATAATCTAATTAATGGTAATTATTCGAGATATTAACTTTTATAAACACCTAAAAACATCAATCGTATCATATCTTTCCATCATTAGTATTTCCTTTCGAATTAAAACACGTTATAATTAATGGTATTAGTCGATTGCCTTTTTCACATTTAATTTTAGTTGTAGATATTATCTTTTATAAACACATAAAAAGATCAGTCGTATCATATCTTTCAATCATTAATATTTTCTTTATAAATAAAACACGTTACCTTTTTAATTTACAACAAATCTTACAGTAATTAATATATACCCGAAAATATCACAGCATATTTCTCAATTATTAATAAAATATATTAAAAATAGAATACGTTGTTTATAATAAGGAAACATTAGTATAATTTATAAACATGAGCATGTTAAGTTATATTAAATTAAAATTAAAAAAATATTAAAATAATGATTATATGAAAACATAATTATAATATTAAATAAAATTTATAATATATTATAAGAAACCCATGCATTGCACGGGTTATAAGCTAGTTTTACTAAATAAAATTCTCATAGTATTTAGAAAATGAGAAATTAATGTTGCCCGTGATATTTCTAGAAAAAAAGGGAGTTTAATTAGAAAAAATAAAAAAGAAGATACGTTTTAGCTGAAAAGGTAATCGATTAATTATTAGTATTATAATATTATTATTTTATTAAATAGAAACATCTGTGATATAATTGGAAAAAGAGAGATTTTAATAAGAGAAAAGAAAAAAGGTACCGTCTTTTAGTTGAAAAAGGTAACCGTTCATGATATAATTGGAAAAAAAGAGATGTTAATTAGAGAAAAAAGAAAAGGTAACGTGTTTTGGGTGAAAAAGTAATTGATTAGTTAATAATAATTATAATATAATTATGTTATTTTATTAAACAAAACTACTCGTACTATTTTTTTAAAAAAAGAGATATTTTAGTTATATAAAATGTGAAAGATATTCTATTTTACTTGAAAAAGGAAATTGTTTAGTTATTGAAAAATAGAAAAGGTAATATGTCTAACTTGAAAAAGGAAATTGATTAATAAAGGAGAAATTTTAGTTAGATAAAATATAAAGGGATATTATATTTTATCAGAAAAAGGAAATTATTTAGTTTTTGAAAAAGAGAAAAGATAATATGTTTAACCTCAAGAAATTTATTAGTTAGTAGAAAAGGTAATATGTCTAACCTGAAAAAGGAAATTGATTAATAAAAGAGAAATTTTAGTTAGATAAAATATAAAAGGATATTGTATTTTAGGAAATTAGTTAGTTAGATAAAATATAAAGGGATATTATATTTTATCAGAAAAAGGAAATTATTTAGTTTTTGAAAAAGAGAAAAGATAATAAGTTTAAGCTCAAGAAGGAAATTGATTAGTTAGAAATTGATTAGTTAGTAGAAAAGGTAATATGTCTAACCTGAAAAAAGAAATTGATTAATAAAGTAGAAATTTTAGTTAGATAAAATATAAAAGGATATTGTATTTTAAGAAATTAGTTAGTTCTTGAAAAATAGAAAGATAATATGTTTAAACTCAAGAAGGAAATTGATTAATTAGTTTATCTGTAATTAAGTAAGGGTAAATAAGTAAAATCAACAGGTACCGTACCGACCAACTGACCGACCGACTGACTAACCAAACTTTTAATGTTTCGGCTTTTATATAATAGTATAGATATTAGTTATGAGTTTGTTCATTAATTGTGTTCATGAATAAATCTTAAATATACTATATATATTAATTATATTCTAAATAATTAGCAAAAAAAAGTTATATTACTAAATTTATTATTGTGATATTATTTATTTTTATTTAGTAAAAGAAATTATTCACTAAAACTATAATAAATATAAAATTATATTATTTATCATAACAATATGGCATATAATATATTCCAAAAAAATGATCAAACGTGTATATTATTTATTAATTTGTTCACAAACTATTAATGAATTAAATTAATATATCGATTTATTGTATCACGAACCTATTTACCAAATTCATTGACGAATCTATTAACGAACACATTAATTAAACTTGTTCACGAATTATGGAAATGAATTTTATTATGATCAAACTCAACTCATTTATAAATTGATTTATAAAATCATTTTCAAAATTAACTTATTCACGAGTCAAATTGAATTCAAAAGAATTTTTCGGATTGACTATCAAATCGTTTACAAATGTATCGATTCATTTATAATCATAATTCTTGTTCTTGTGGCAAAGAACCAAGAAAAAGTCAACATGTATAATCTTCAACGATTGCTATAATCATTTTATCGGTACCGGTCACTGAAAGTGAAGTTCCTCCTCGAATAGTTTATAAATATTAGAGACGAATCGAATTTTTGTTCCCGTGGAACAATAACCTTTTTATTGAATTGAAATTTCTAATGGGTGGAAAAAAAGAAATTGAAATTAAAGTTTGTAAGACTTTCCATTGGTTGAAACAAATTCTATATTAGACTTTAAGTCAATTTCTAATTTATTACACACATTTTTTAATTCAAAAGAAAAAGTAATTTTAAACCCGGCTTTTAAGACGTAGCCAAATACTCCAAAATTCTCCAAAATGGATTAGTAAAGAAAAATGCTAGAGAATCAAAAAAGTGTCTAAAAAAATTCTCTAAAATGCCATTTGTTTGCTTTTATTTGGTTATAGAAATAATAATGGAATGTGACCCTCCTGCATTCACATCAACCATTACTCATTAGTAAAAGATGGAATGCTAAAGAAAAGGAAAAGAGTGCATGTACAAAATAAATGTGCATAAAAACGGATGGTCGATTAACAAAAGAAATTAATGTATGAAAGTTAGTGCCATGCCATGTATGTATATGAGTGGGTACAAAAACAAACAAATTTAAGATGACATGCAACCTCTTTTGCCCCTCATAATAATACTCTTACTTACAGAAGCATCATATATATCTTGTATCTATATCATCCTCTACTATTTTATCATCCTATGGCCTATTTCTTTCTTTTATCTTCCCCATGACTTTTCTCTCTACACTCTCTCCTCAAATCTCTCTCATTCTCTCCCAAGAAAGAGAGAAATAAAGAATCATCAGAGTGCCCTTTTGGTTGTTTCAGGTCCCTGAATAGGCAAAAAGGTTAAATTTTTATTCATGGAATCTTGATTAACAGTAATAGATTTATAACCCCCTGTTAAAATATACAATTACTTAAAATATATCTATTATTTGATTCTTTTCATGCCCATCTTCTATGTGTTTTCTCAGATTTATTATGTGTGATTTCTTTTGGTAATGTAGTGAAAGACTGGTGGAGTGGTTAATTTATTACTGTTAATATCAATGGATGCTGCTTCTATTGAGGGTAAGTGTTTTACCCTTTTAATTTTATTCTATTTCTGGCTTGTTTATTATGATGTTTGCTTATTCCAAGATTTTTTAGGTAGTTTCAAGATGATGTTTTTATGTGATTTTAGTGTTATGTGACTGATTCTTGATGATGGGTTGCAGTTTTTTGATAGATCTGTTGACTTCTTATGTATTAAGTTGAGATTGTCAAGATTTGGATCATTGTATATATGGATAGTGTAATGATACAAATGGTTTAATTGTTTTCTATATGTGTTATTGTTTTGTCAATGTCTTGCTTGGTATATGCCTAATTGGTTTGTGTTGATCGATTTTGAGCTTATCACCTTCGTTGGTCGATTTTGAGCTGATACATATTGTGTATTGTTTATTTTGTATCAGAATGTATAGGGTTTTATTGGTGTCTGGTGGATAACAGCCACTCAGCGTATAAAGTTTGTCATGAACTATTGTGTTGATTGACTTGATGGGAAATGCCAGCTGTCATTAGTTTCTCTGTTTTCCTATATGATTTAACAGGATGCTAGTTGTGTGTATTATTAAGCATGTATTAATTGATGATTAGTGTTTATTATTTGTGTTTTTACTTAAATGTTAGTAGCAGTATTGTTGACTTTTGAAGAAGCTCTCACCTAATGCAATGATTAATTTGTCACCCCTTGGCAAGAAGTGAGCCAATATTAGGGAAGATATATTTTGATATACAACAGCTGACCTACTTTCATGAAAATGATCTACATTGTGTTTGACTATGTCTGGTTTTGTTGGACGTCCTCATCATTTCAAGTCTATCATGCATCCATCTCTACTGGTTGCTTGTACACATTGAATTTGAGGTTTCCAGTTACATGTATATACTTCACAAGCAAAATAAATCTTAAAACTGATTCGTGAAACTGTCGTTGTTCGGAAAATGAAACCGTCGCATTCTGTGATGACTACTTTACTTACCATAAGACTGGTTATGGTTTGGTCAATAATAGAATAACGTAGCAAAGTTTGTCTAGTGAAGCATTAGGTAAAACAAAAATTCATGCTAGTTGAATTGTAATGCACTTACCATATTATCCTGTCAAACTAAGATTCTTCTTAGACCATGTTTGTTATATGGGATTATCTTCCTTATTTATACTGCCTATCATATATTGTATCCCTTAGTTACCCTATGGGAGTTTGTCTAGTGTAGCATTAGGTAAAACAAAAATTCTACTAAAATTCGTGCTAGTTGAATTGTAATGCACTTGCTATATTATCTTCTCGAACGAAGATTCTTGTTAGACCATGTTTGTTATATGGGATTATCTTCCTTATTTATTCTACCTTTCTCGTATATTGTATCCCTTAGTTACCCTATGGGTTAAATTTTAATTAACTTTTAATTACATTTACACGGGATTGTAGTAGCTAGTGGGAGGGTGTAATAAAATAATCCCCGTAATGAACTAGAAAGGGAGCAAAACTTGATCATGTAAATATTCTAGGAATTATGTGATACAATAATGGTGAAGGGATTGTAGTCCTTGCAACCCTAAGAAGCTTGTAGTGGTTGTGTAGCACATACACATATTTGACAAACATAATATAAAATATAAGTATTTGTAGATGATGTTCTGTATGATAAAACATGTTAACAAAACTAAAACTTACTGTTTTTGTTCTGGTTTTTTGATTGGTTTCGTGGTTTTTATTTTGGTATATGAGAGAGAAAAGAGGATATGCTCATCACATTTAAGATAAGATATGGAAATTTATCATAATCATAGGTAATTTAAGTAATAAGTATCCCGTGTCCGGTGCGAGGAGTCTAGTGTCCGAGTATCCGACACGGGGATATGTTGGTCCCCTAAGTATCCCTACTTAGTTGCAAACAAACATAGCCCAGGTCTTCTGTTTTATAATAGCAAAATAAGAATGGTTATATAGCCACTCTAACCAACCATCCTTTTAAAAGAAAAAAAAAACTGGATGATATTCTGTTTGTATGCCTTCTTGTTATTGATATTTTTTTTTTTTTGGGCTAAATTTGTTATTTCATCTTGATATATGGTAAATGCTAAGAGGCTTTTGTCTCTAACATGATAAGACTTGTCATTGATGCATAATGAGAACATGTAACTTAATCCTGTTGATTCCAGGATTTGTGAATGACCCATCCAAATGCAGTAACTTAAGCATAGCCGAAAAGAGGGAATTAGTATATGAACTGTCAAATTGGACAAATGGTGCCCCAGAGTTGCTAAACTCGTGGAGTCGTCAGGAAATTTTGGAAATCCTTTCTGCAGAGATTGGAAAGGAAAGGAAATATACTGGTTTGTCAAAATTGAAGATCATAGAAAACCTTTTGAAAGTAGTCTCTGAGAAAAAAGCACATGATCATGCTTCTTTGAATCACATTGAACCAGAGCCTTCAGCTACAACTGGTCAACGAAGTGCCAAAAGGCAGAGGAAAACTGACCACCCAAATAGAATACCAGTCACAACAAACAACTTGTCAATCATCTCTGATAAGGATGATCTAGTTGAAACTGTATTTTGCAAGAATTCAGCTTGTCGAGCTAAAATATGTCGAGATGATTTATTTTGCAGGAGGTGTTCGTGTTGTATCTGTCATCAATATGATGACAACAAGGATCCAAGCTTGTGGCTCACATGTAATTCAGAGCATCCCTTCCAGGGTAAATCGTGTGGGATGTCATGCCATCTTGAATGTGCTCTGAAGCATGAAAAATCTGGCATTTCTAAGGATGAGCAGGACACGGGACTTAATGGAAGCTTTTATTGTATATCTTGTGGAAAAGTGAATGATTTGCTTGGGTAAGTTCCAATTTCTCTTTTCAATGTATTGATATTTCTTTCCTTATGTGGATAATGTTCAAAATTAAATATTTGGTATTCTAGCCAATGATAATTGTCAAATATTTGAATCTTATAAAGGTATATGTTCTGCTTTAACATATTTGAAATTTAGCTTTAATTATTTATCTGCATTTTCACTTGTTATTTATGCCTGATGGATTTGCATTTTAATGGTATAAAAAAATCGCTATTAATGTGTGCAAACATCTTGATTGTTTTTGCTGTAAAATTGACTCAAATATATAGTAAGCAATGTTGGAAATGGAGTTTATCATATAGTAAAAAGAAATATGAAAAGGAAAAAAGTGGTGCTCATCTTTTGTCGTGAGTACATGCCATGTATTTAATTTATATATAATATGAGAACTATGTAACGGTGAGCTGGCTGAGAGCCTGAGACTAAATTCTGATAATTTGCAGATGTTTGAGAAAACAAATAATAACAGCAAGAGACACTAGGCGGGTTGATATTCTATGTTACCGCGTTTTCTTAAGTCACAAGCTTCTTACTGGTACCAAACACTATCAGAAGGTTTACGAGATTGTGGACGAGGCAATGAAGAAACTTGAAACAGATGTAGGTCCGTTTTCTGGTTTACCTGTAAAAATGGCCAGGGGTATTGTCAATAGACTCTCTTCAGGCCCAGAGGTTCAAAGACTCTGCTCCTCGGCAATTGAGTTGTTGGACTTAATTCCTTCTGACACAGGCTTTAGAATATCCAATCAGGCAGTTCAAGGTAGTTTCAAATATTTCCAATAACCCCAAAAAAGGAATTTCATATATCTCAAGTCTTTGATATATCTGCAGTAGCAAGTAGAATATATTTGTTTTGATGGTTATCCCTTCCCTGGCTCTAAACTTTTTTTTTTTGTTATGTATCTAGTTATCTAGATCATACTGTCAACTCTAGACAATGCATTAGAATACTTTTGTTTGTTAATGGTAATTGAACGTTTGTACAAACCCACCTGGTGACTCCAGGTATCAGATTTGAAGATGTCGGAACCTCTTCAGTCACTGTGATCATCAACTATAAAGATCCACCTCTGGGAAAGATGTCTGGTTATACTCTGTGGCATCGCAAAGTTGATGAAATGGACTATCAAGCAGAACCAACATGTACACTATTTGAACCAAATGCAAAGTTTCCATTATCAGGTCTATCTCCTGCCACAACTTATCTCTTCAAGGTTGTTTACTTCGATGATAACAAGAAGTTGAGAACATCTGAAGCTCAAATGCAAACATGTTGTGATGTGGTCCCGAATCCAAAGGGCTTGGAAGTGGAAAGAAGTATTAGTCCAACAACAAACTGCAGCAGCCTTTCTAATCCTTCGTCAGTGGAAGATGAAAGTAATCATCAAGTTAAATCCAGCACAAATGAGAATGTTCCCTATTCCAAGACTTCTGGCAATAACGTTAATTCAAATACATCGGATAATGGGGGGATGGACCAGAATGCCTCCGATCAGAGAGGTCCCCAAGGAGGACCAGTGTCTTTGCTGAATGAGGAACAAGTACTGGGTAAAATTGATTCAAGGCCAAATTTTGTGAATCTCGAGGACAAGCACTCATCAGAAGGGCCAAACACTGAGGTGACAAGCCCTAGAAATGGCGTAAACACCCATATCCAAAGTGACATGGAGATTCTACCATCGGGGCATAGTTCAGATACTGGCTTACCTAATACTCCATGCAAAATGGAAAATTTTAAAGAGGGGATAGCAAGAAGCATCAGACCTGTACTTAGCAAGGATCTTGATAATGGGTCTGGGAAGGATGACAACCAACAGAATGGCAACTCTTTTATGAAAAAAAGCACAGAAAGAGGAAATGGCAAATGTAGGGAAACTGACGATAAAGAGTTTGGGTATTATGTGAAGGTGATCAGATGGTTGGAGTGTGATGGGCACATCGAAAAAAGCTTCAGAGAGAAGTTTCTAACGTGGTATAGCTTACGAGCTACACCAGAGGAGGTGAAGGTGGTAAAGGTGTTCGTAGATACTCTTATCGAAGATCCTTCATCTCTTGCAGGGCAGCTTGTGGACACCTTCACTGATGTTATTTCCAGCAAGCGTCCTTCAGCAGCTCCTGTGGGGCTATGTCTCAGGCTTTTTCATTAGCAGTTTTAGAAGAAATTCTTTGGTAATAAGTTTTCTTTATTTCATCAATTTAACTTTGGGACTATCAACATTCAAATTGATAGTATTAGCATCTTATGATTGTATGACTCTGATAAGCATATTTCATATATTGATTATAAATGCATTTATGTACATATGAAATTTTTGTTGTTTTGTGGCTGGTTATACATATTTGGTTTTGCTATCGGAAGTTTAAATGAGTCGGACACTACTCTAGAGGGAGAGGAAGGGCCTGAGAGTGTCCAAGGTCACCTGTCTGTGAAAGCGGTATACTTGAGTGTGAGGTCATACAATTACAGTAGGCTTCTGATCCGGCTGTTTATACACTTATTTGCCTTTAAGAGTTTAGATTTGGTACATTCTGTAGCCTCAGGACCTGAAGAGAGTCGGTCAGTTGAATGCCCATTTGACTGATCATTGCCCCTGATGCTTATTCTGTCATTTGAGCAAGCTCTGGCCCATTCTTGTTGTGGTATCTTATGCTATTTGCCATTTGAACAAATATGAGCCCAGAGGCCTAGAGGCTAGGGGACCTTAATGTATGGTATGGACTCTGGAGTAACTAATTAAGTTTTTAATAATTAAATTAATTCATCTAAAATTATGAAATGAACAGACGTTTAGGTGTCCCTCATTACAATAGTTGCTTACTATCCTTCACTACTACACATGAAACAATGTAAATTGTTCCGGAAACAACAATTTTACTCGGAAAATAATATATTCCATTCGAATTTAATAATTGTGTAAAATCAGAGTTGAGGGATGATATTTTAAACTTTGCTTCTGTATATATATGATGGTATTCTGGCATTATTTCTCTCTGCAGTTAGGTGTTGCAGTCGAGGAAGAAAAAGAAAAAGTTAAAGATTTGTCGAAAACAAGATGAGTATGGTTGAGAGTAAATTTAGGCAACACTTGCACATAAATTGAATGCCAACACGAGTATTGTGGTTAGCAATCAACCTCTATCACACTGTTCTTTACATCTTTTCATGCATATAATTATCTCAGCTTTTGAGTCAACATCATTCAACCTGTATCATCTTGCACTATTAAGACCTCCCCTCCCAGTCCCACCTCATGAAAGTGGCAAGGGACCATCTTCTACCTTCAAGTTTTCAACTCCACAAATAATAAAGTGTCCGTTTGGCTTAGCTTAAAAAAGTAACTTATGATTTTAAGCCCATAAGTTGATTATAAATGATAAGTAAATCAGAAATTTTAAGTCAGTAAAGTGTTTGGTAAATCAGAACTTATAAATCAGTAGAGTGTTTGGTAAATCAGAACTTATAAGTTAACTTTTTTTTATTAATTTCAAAATATTTGTTTTTTAATATATAATAATGGATATCAATAGATAGATCTCGATGAGTAGAGAAATTTGATATATAAATATCAATTTTTTAATGAACGGATCAAAAGATATATGATTTTGAAGATTTAAAGAATATTATATATCACGTGTATCAAGAAATAAGTTAAGAAAAATAAGATGAATGTTGGGACTTTCTAACTTTCAACTTATGAACTTATAAGATCGTAAGTGAGTAAAATAAGTTGGTAGGCAAACGCTTGTAAATAAGTTGGACTGGACTTAAAGTTGAATAAGCTGGCTTATAAAGCCAGCCAAACAGCCCCAAAGTCCATCTCCAACCTAACACTAAAAATGCACTTTTACATCATTTTTGTATAAAAATGTCCTCCAACCCTACTCCAAAAATCACACCATTTTGATGTAACATAAAAAATTACATCAAATTTGGTGTCATTTTTAGAATTTTTTTAAATTCCAATCCTACCCTTTTATTCTTTCACAAAAACAATTCATGTACCCAAAATATTTTACATTGTTTTGTTGTCTTTTTCTAGCATGTAACTTTGGATTATAAATTTTAGTTTATACAATTCAAACTCTTATTATTATTTTAATTTAATTCATTCACGTGACGATAATAAATCATATAATTAAGATATATACATGCATGATCTTAAATCCACTTTATAAATAAAAATGAGATAATATATAATAAAATTAAAAACTTTTATATTAATATCATTTGAATTAAAAGTCCCCACATGCATGGGAGAGTACTCTCTATCTTTGGAACTCAAGTAAACATAGATTAAATCATCTAGTAGTCTGGTCAATCACCAGTAATATTATCAAAGTAAGTTATTATGTATCTTTATACATGTTTTTTTCTTCATTTTGGTTGTTAATGTGAAATTTATTTTATGAGGGAATTTTTTTTAAAACTTTTTGAATATTACAATTTGATATATTACATGTAATTTAATATATACTTAATTGCAGGAGTATGACCTTAACTATTTTTTTTTTGGATAAAAATGGTCCAAATATTTTTTTTAAGTAGATGATTGCATTCCGTCTAAATTTAACTAAAAACTGGTGTTTATTTTTATTTTTGGGCAATTTTATTTGTTAAAAAAAACATTGTTCAATAAATTGAATACATTCATCTGTTTAAAAAAATAGTTAGGCCGTCACACAGTCTATTTTTATATTTGGGCCATTTTTTTTCAAAAAAAATAGTTGAGGTTATCCTCCTATAATTAAGTCTTTAATATAATTATATTGATGTAAATATTGGAAAAGAGGAAGAATATGCTTTTAAAATGGGAATGATTCCCAATGGTGCAAATTTTGGTGTAGATGGGCTAAAGATAATTTAAAATTTGGTGGAATTTTTACACTAATTTGATGTAAAAGTTACACCGATGCTTTTAGTACATCAACCATCTTTACTACCCTAAAACTATTGCACATTTTCGTCTTCGACAAGATTTGAATTTTCGATGAAGAAAACTTTTTTTTTTTGCCAAAGGTAAATTTCTCATTCATGAATTGTAGTGAAATATAATAATCGTACAAGGGAATTTTTCATTCAAAAAAATTTATCATCTAACCAAAAAGCATGCAAATTGCCAGACGTTTAAACAGTAAAACCTTCAAGTCTGAAAGGAAGAAACCCACAATAAAAAGGGTCTCGTTAAAAATCCTCAAGAGCAAAATTTTATGGGAAAAAGGGATAAAAAGAGTGTCCTTAAAATATAAAAATACATTGTTTTACAAATTGCTATAAAAAAATAAGCAGAATTACTTGTTGAGCCCCCATTACCATCAATTATTGTCGCATATATGCTTTATTTTCCTCTTAATCTTGGTTGTTTCATTACTCCTTTTAAAATACAAATTTGAATCTTTTTTAATTTTTTTTATAGTTACCATACACGCACATCCCAGGATTCGAATCCTTAACCTCTCTTAACCTCTCTTAAAGAAGCCGAGCGTTCAAACCACTACACCAACACGCACCTAAATTTGAATATTTTTTATTACTATTAAACCTACAGGTCGCTTTAAGGATCATACAATTAAATATATTAAAATTTATATGAATTTTAATAAATAAAACTTTTTGAAATTTCTTTCTTGTATTATAGTAGTAAAATATAAAAAGGAAGCAACTCTTAAACGGGATGGCCTACCACATGTTAAAAGCATGAATTAGGAGTTTCTTTGTTTAATGTGTGCTTTATTTTGGTATTGTGACATAGGATGAATGCATGTTTTGCCACAAAAGCTTGATACACGAGGTATACCAGAAATCTAATAAAACATGCTCCGATTGTTCGAGAATGGAATTTGATAAAGTAAGCTTAACACAATAACAAGATTACTTTGCATTATCAGTGAGTCTCTGATGGTTGGGATGCTTTAGTTAATTATGGGGATGCTTTAGTTAATTAAACACATATGATTGCACTTATACTAGGAAAGGAGTTTATAATTGGGCTTGAATAGATTAAAAAGTTTCCCATATTAATATACAAGGATATAATTATAAATATTGGGAGTATTCTAAGGTCATCCCCTCATGAACAATTTAATATTTTATTTTATACATATGAATCATAAAAACGGTACAAATTATAAAGACGAAAGGGGAATCGAACATGTAACTTATTATCAATACTAGTCAAATTACTCCGAGTCCGAGTACCTGAGTGACAGTGCCACTTTTGAAGGTCTGCATACGTCTCAACTTCGATGAACTCTGTTTATATTTGAACTCGCATAGATTGTACTTCTGAGCAGAATGTACCTCGCATGTTTGAAGACATGACTTTGTGCTGTGAAGATGGAACAAACTTGTTGTGGAAAATTCCCTACTTACCCATTGTGGAGAAGCATGCCACCCTTGTTATTTTCTTTATTTGTTTTACTTTTTTCTGGTTTAACCCGATTCCAAGTGGAAAAGTATATACCTATGGAACCAAGGAGGGATAGAATAAAGTGGCTCTGGCCTTTAAACAGTAAGCCGTAAGGTATAACAAACACTCAGCCACTTCTTCTTGTTTTCTAATCCCAACTGATCTTCTTGTTTTCTAATCCCAACTGATCCAACAAAACTACTCACTTCACATCATCTGTTTCAATTTGAGTCCACCGCAGTCTACATTTACATGCATTTGTATATATAAATAGCACACAACACACAACAGGAACGAAAAAAGAAAAGAGAACATTTGGGATGTGAGCACAAGGACAAACAAAATGAGACTATTAATTGTTATTTATTTGTTTCATTGCTAGTGTTGTAATATTTTGATAATTTGGCTCCTTCTAATTGTAGGTGAGTATCAACCCAAGTCCCACGATATGATAAAAAAGAATTATCTTGAATATAAGCAACAAAACAACTCCATTAGTATGAGGAGGAGCCCAAAAACAAATTCGTGCGGGCTTAGCTACGGCCCAGAGCGGACAATATCATATTAATGTGAAGTTAATGGGTGTTACGCGGCCCAACAAGTGATATAAGAGCCGATGGTTAAAAAGTTGATCTTGGGGTTGCGGGCTGCAAGTTGTGTGGTGTGGGAGGCTCTCCAGAACTGCGGTTGGAGATCTTGGACGACTTGTGTCGAAAGTCTTCCTGACACTGAGGTGGTCGGGCGGCGTGTCCCGCAAGATATGGAGCCACAGATGAATAGCGACGGTATAAGGGTCACAAGATTGGTGGTTCTTGGATTGAGGGGAGATTGTATAGTGGGCATCAACCCAAGTCCCACATCGATAAGATAAAGAAGAATTATCTTGAATATAAGCAGCCAAACAATTCCATTAGTATGAGACCTTTTGGGAGGAGCCCAAAAACAAATCCGTGCGGACTTGGCCACGGCCCAGAACGAACAATATCATACTATGTGGAATTAATGGTCCATTAGTATAAGACCTTTTGGGAGGAGCCCAAAAACAAATCTAAATAATATCATATTAATGTGGAGTTAATGGATGTTGTACGATCCAACACTAACATCAACATTTGACACCTATGCCTAAATCTTATTTTAGCTCCCTTATGACATCAACATTTTGACACCTATGCCTAAATCTTATTTTAGCTCCCTTATGACATCAACATTTTGACACCTATGCCTAAATCTTATTTTAGCTCCCTTACAATTATTAAACAAACATATCATGCATCTATCATTCGGAAGTAGAATCTACGTGAAAGAAAATGTACACAAATTTTACCTCTACTCTTCATTATGCAAGTAAAGATTTTTGTAAATAATTTTCATTTCGAATAGAGAACCGCCATGTAACCACTTCTAACATTTAATTGTTTCAAAAAAAAAACATTTAATTATAAACCCCACCTGACCACCTCACGAAAACTGTACACGCATTTTACGAAAACTATACATGTATGGCCACCTCAACAAATATTAACTCCTAATTATTTTGCCACCTCTATATAGACATTTCAAACCTACCAGAGAGAGAAGGTTTGTAGTGATCCCCCGGGTGTTACATTTTGTGTACTTCAAAGCCTCTGCATTTAGTTGCGAAATATAATTATGAGGTACATTCGCACAGGAAGCTTCAAGAAACTTTTTTCTACCAAGCATCAAAGCTTTGATGATAATGAAGAAGAAGGAATACCAAGAGTAAGTATCTGTAATGATCAGGAAGAAAACAATGGCAGTTTATACGGTAATAGTAGTCCAAAATCTCGAAGATATAGCCGAACAGCAAGCTTCAAGAAACTCTTCTTCATTAAGCCTAAAAGCTTCGATTTTTCACTTGATCATGAAGAATACAATGATGGAAACTTCCAAAGACGAACTTGGAAAAACTTCCCTTATGAAGAAATCTTTCGCGCAACCAATGGCTTCACCTTAGGTTTCACTAATTCCTCTCTTTCGACTTTAGCTATTGTTCTTGTTTATATATGTTAAATTATATCGTTTGTGTGAAATGTGGTTTACAGATAATTTAGTTGGAAAAGGAGGGTATGCAGAAGTTTACAGAGGAGTATTAGATGATGGACAAGAAATAGCTGTAAAGAGGCTAACAAAAGTATCGAATGATGAGAGGAAAGAAAAGGAGTTCTTGACAGAGATTGGAACACTTGGTCATGTTAATCATCCAAATGTATTATCACTTTTAGGTTGTTGTATCGATAATGGACTATATCTAGTTTTCCAGTTTTCGTCAAGAGGTTCTGTTGCTTCTCTTCTTCATGGTATGTGATCTTCTTTTATTTTCTTTACTCGTAGGAGCTCTTTCTTCTCTTAGGTTTCTATTAAGATTCTGATTTGGTATTTTACTATTCATAGATGAAAATTTACCGATAATGGACTGGAAATCAAGGTACAAGATTGGAGTTGAAACTGCCCTAGGCCTTCATTACTTGCACAAAGTATGTCCCAGAAGAATAATCCATAGAGACATCAAGACTTCCAATGTTTTGGTTACTGCAGACTTCAAACCACAGGTACCTTGTTTACTGAGTATTAAAATTTCGAGTCTCGATAATCAGAAGTGGCCCAGCAGTGTCAAAACTGCTCCCAGTGCTATATGAAGTCTAAAGTTTGATTTTCAGCCTCCTCCCAAACTCCCCCTCCCCTAGTACTTAATATCTAATACATTGAACATCACAAAGAAAAAAAAAATTTGAAACAAGTCTCGTTTCTTTTCATATGGTCTGCTTAACATGAGATTATTAATTGAGATATAAAAATGATAGTTTTGGTACCTAATATTTCACAGATATCTGATTTTGGATTAGCAAAATGGCTTCCATCACAATGGACTCACCATTCTATAGTTCCTATTGAAGGGACCTTTGGGTATGTAGTTTTTCTACTCTGTCATGAGTAAGAAATCATTTGACCGCGTTGAAATGGTATACGATTAAAATTGGTGGTGTTGTATAATTCAGGCATTTAGCACCAGAATATTTCATGCACGGGGTTGTAGATGAGAAGACTGATGTATTTGCTTTCGGTGTCCTATTACTTGAGATTATCTCAGGCAAGAAACCGGTGGATGGCTCTTATCAAAGTTTACATAGCTGGGTAAGTGGTTTTACTTTGAAACGAACATCACTTGTGTCATTACTTGCCGATGTTTTCTAGTGCTTTGCACACACACCTACCTTGGTCAAAACGTGTATTTCAGGACACGCAAGTCTGTCTGGAAATTTACCAGGACCGGCCGACCAGCCCCATGGTCAACACCGGCATGTAAATCATGCTAACCGTGCGGTAAGATCCAGTGGCTGGGCTTCCCTGCGATACGCAAGATACACCCCACCCTGTCTTTGTTTATTGTCTTGTGGCTGGCTTCTCAAAAATTTCGAAAGTCCTAATATTCACGAAATCAGTTTTTCTACTCCTAAGAACAAGAACAAGATCTGCGTACATCTCACTTCTACCAGCCTACTATGAGAATCACAGATATACCAAGTATTTTTGGTTTAGTTTAGTTAGCTTTACTAGAACACCATCTAAAGGTCTCTCTTTAAATTTAAATTCTCATAATTGAAGTAGGAGCCACAGATTAGGCACCATGTGATTTCCATTTCCAATGTTTAGCCCGCTAAGTAAGAAGTATCAAATGATTGAATATACAGGAAAACCGAAACCCCACAAAAGAAACTGTCATTTCTTGTATGTATGTTAGCTGCCTGGTGCTTTGCTTTTAAATATGCTGCTACATTTCTAATGTCACTTGTAATTTTATAGGCAAAACCTATACTGAACCAAGGGGATAATCAAAAGTTGGTGGATCCAAGACTTGAAGGGGATTATAATATCGACCAGCTCGACAGGCTAGCCTTTGCAGCATCTCTATGCATACGCAAATCTTCCACTTGGCGTCCGACCATGAGTGAGGTACCATATTGCAATTATTTTTTTCTTCCGAATTTAGTAAATGTTGTTTACAAGTGTATTCAAGTGTTCCAGTATATTTAGGATAGAAAATTGCTAACCTCTATTATCGTAAGATGCCTGATTAGGACTACGAAATCATACTCAAGCACCGACGAAACTCATTATTGACCTGACTGATTGTGATTTAGACAAAGTTGTATTAGTAAAGCAATATCATTAACGTATTCTAATTGCTTTGTAGGTAAAATATTAACCTATCTCTTCACCCTAGAGAACAAAAACTAGGATATGATTATTTTTGTCATTAGTTAAGCCATACTACTTATTATCTCACTATTTTTGCTTAACCGCCTATGTTAGATCCTACCTACCATGTACTTAATTCTGTTAGAATCAATTAATAAATGTAAAATTTAGATTTAATCTTCATTTCTGAATTGTAAATATTGTGAATGATAGCCATTGAATAGTATTGCTGTGTCATAAATTGACAGGTTCTGGAGGTACTGCTGATGGAAGGAGAAATTGATAGAGAAAAATGGGAAAATCCTGATGAAGATGAAGACGAGGACGAGGTTTGGAGTTTTGATGATCTTGAATGCGAATGTGATGGCGATTTCTAGACCTCTGTACATAACGACTTAATTTCAACCAGGAACTCTTACAAACTCAAAATTTCAAGCCGTTTACTTCTTTTTTGGCGGTTTACATAATTTTTGAAGTATAAGAGGAGGGAGTATGTAATTCGAACCCATGACAAGGGGGAAGGGGGATGAGTTTTTGCCACTAGGCTATCCATGACTCCTCGAATTGTTACCTTTGTCTGCATGTACATATAAATTAAAATAATTATGTATACATAAAAATGTTTAATAATTCATGTTTGCCAACTCATTAACACATGTTTGTCTGAGTCTCCAACAGTCCAACTCACTTAAAAGAAATCCTACAGGGTAAGCAGTCTGGCTTTGTTGGCTTGTTGGAAATTGATTGCATTATAATGTATGAATCACTTTTACAATCTTAGACTCTTATAACAAAAGATACAGAAAGATGGGTAATACAACCAATACTGGATTTATACGATGACATGTTGCACCCAGCACCACAAGTCCAAACTTTTTGCATTATTTTGTAGACATGTCGCAAATAGTTTTGTGGTGCATAACCAGTAATATTCTCGCTGATATAGTTGTGCACTACTGTATGAGATTATCGCAACAACGATTATTGAACCATGAATGTGTTTTTGAAATAAATTTGTCGCATGCAAGGCTCCTACAAGTTGTTGGTTTGCAGAAGTTAATACAGATATATGTCCTACAAAGAGTGAGTAGGACTCCCACTCCCACTCTGTCTCCCTTTTCATTTTCTTATTGGCTAGATATCATAAAATGTGCCGAACAGATGCAGAATCATTCTTCACAGGACTTGGAAAACAATGGACCTTTGCTATTAATGTTGTCTGCCATTCTCCTGAGAGTGACTGCATTGTCATGCTTTAGTAGAATTTGGTACAGTTTATGTGTTAAGTTGTCCATATCAATTGTAGCAGAGTCTAGGTGTGACTTGAAAAGGTGTCGGGAAATTCTTCACTTCACGATTAAAAGTTTTCGGGGTTAAGATGAACTCAGTTACTCGAATAGCATTTTGAAAATGGTATTAGCTCATTGCTCAAGGTGTGTGTGTATCTTAGTCCTCAGACGCAGAAGCTCTGGATACTTTATGCCAACAGAGTTTACCTAAATTCCTAATAACTGTATACATGTCATGTGTGGATATAGATTACAAGTCAATGCAGACTCATACAAAAATGGCCTGTAGGAATTCCACAGTTGGCGGCCGTAGTTGTATCGACAAGGCTATTGCAACTAACAAAGTACCCTCTTCTTAATCATCACATGTATCATGTATGTGTGTATTATAAAAAGCAGGTTAGTTAGCTAGGTGGAGGTCCCAACTCCAAGTACAGTTGATGCCTGAATAAATCATACTAGTGTATAATTCAGAGTACATCATAATATTATCTATATTCTCCAAGTGATCATCGACATGGATTCTGTACCCCGAATCTATGCGCTGTTGACGCCTAAAAAAACCAGAACTAATACCATGAATTTATGTACAAAAAAATAAATGATGTACTAATGTAAAGGCGATATTAGTTGAAAAGTCGAGATTAAGAGGTTGTTTTGAATTTTAACTTGTGATCGAACAGATAACAAGTAAACAAGCAGTTACAACTTAACCACACTAAAACTAGTATATCAAGTTGGAAAGGCAATATCAAGAGTTTTTATCAGAATTTTAACCTGTGACCTGACAAATAAAAAGCAGTTGATACTTAGCCACAATGAGGTATAGAATTTGTTCAATCAATATTTCATACAGATAGCAGATAAATAATAGGGGAAGTTGGTGAACAGAACAGGTAAGACCTGAGATAGTTTTAACTGGCTAGGTGCCTAGGTCGGTAGTTATCATACACCAAACACCACCATATTTAAATTAAGCAGAGTTGAAACTTGAATTAATAAGGCATGTATCAGGCCATCAGCATCTGGGGCGTATTTTATTTAGTTTCTGTGACCTATCTGCCAATAATTGGACACACTGGTTTTAAGGTTACTGGTGTGGTGAAGCCACATCTTATAGTCTAGCACAGGACAATAATAAAGTAGCTTACAGCTTTTAAAATGTATTGCTGAATTGAATAAACTTCTTTTTAATACAAAAAATAATGAGATCATTAAGAAGACACTGTTAAGTTTATGTGTCGCCCAAGTGTTTAACAGCTAAGTATATTTAGCTATTAAGCATGCTAGTTGACAACGCTATTTGAAAGGTTAGTTTGCACTTAACAAGTTAGCCTATAGAAGCCCCGCCAGTAACATTCTGTATTATATGTATAAAGTTATCAATAATGGTGTTCCTTAGACAAGAAAACCATTCTACTTTCTCTATATATTAATACCCTTTAGATGCTTTCTTATTATTAGTGTGGTCCTAATTATAAGCGGATAAGACCTGGGTGCTTGGCTCCCAACACTTAGAGCAACTACAACGCACGTAGTTTAGAAAGTTGTTTGTTGACACAACATAGTTGTTTGCCATTGGAGTGCTCAGTTGTTAGCAAAGTTGATAGACTTTGTTGTTCAAAATGAACAACGGTTGTTTTGTTTTTTTATTCTTTCTTTATGCTATTTGACCCCACTTGCTTTTACAATTTGTTTTTACAATTTGGAAGTATGTGAACATTAAATAATAAATAATATGAGTGCAAACAACTATGAAAAGGTTGTTGTGCATTGGACCGAATATAAAGATAATGTTGTTAGATGTGAGTTGGAGGTGAGAGAAAGCATCTTCTGGTGAGGTGGACCATGCAAACAACCCTTGTGGTTGTTTGCGTTGTGGTTGCTCTTATGAGTTAAGACACTTATAGACCTCATTTTTTTTTTTTAATCTTATTTTCATATATGCATAAAGTATGCAACATGTAGAAATGTTAGGGACCTGATACAATTCATTGTCAGAACTTAATGGCATGAACTCATTGCAGCAGAGTAAGGTTAAAACTTGTTCATGCACTGATATGTGATATATATTTATAAACTTTAGCGATCATAGCTCTGTGTAAATGCTGGAAAGTGTATGAAATTACATCCATTTCACTTGTACATGTACTGCTAAAACTCTAAGTTTGTAAGCTATATAACCAATGCAACTACATTCATCTATTTGATTTTGAAAATATAATATAAATAGAGGCATATTAACTATGTCCCAAATTGGCTGTATTAAAAAAAAAAAAAAAACAGAGAACTGGATAACGATTTTAAAAATTCAAACATCCATGGCAATTCGGATACCTATAGGGTTGAGCAAAATCGGATATTCGGTCTGGTTTTGAAATCGGGATCGGATATTCGATTTTTCGGATTATGAAAAATCTATTCCGGTTCCGGTTTAATCGGATATCCGGAATTCGGATATCCGTTTAAACCGGATCGAAAATCGGATTATCCGGATCCTAACTAATTAAGTAAAATTTATTTTAGTTTGTATAAATAAATGAATTTTATTACATTTTCAATAAGTTATCGTTAACTTTACAAATTATAAATTAATTAATAAAATTTTACATATCATCATCTCATATTTTAACATATGTATATTCAATTTTTTCCTAAATTTATTTTGACCTAGCATAAACTACCATTCATTTATTTAACGAGTTCTTATAAATATTTTTTAAGAGGTATTAATACTCCCTTCGTCCCGTTTATATTGACCACAGTTCCTTTTTTGCATGTCCCAAAAGTAGTGATCACATTTCCTAAATAAAGCAAATTAAGTATTAATAATGTTATGTTTTTCAAGTATGCAAGCAATTTGCAATTGAGAGAAAATGATTAAGTAATAGAAAATATTTATCAAGGTTGAGAGAAAATGATTAAGTAAGAGAAAATATTTATCAAGGTTGATTTAAGAAAACTTAAATGAGGTTACGAAATTTTCACATACAAATATATGGAGTTGTATTTATAATTTCACATTTAAGTACATCCATATTTACGTTTTTACACCTAAAATACTTTTAAACTTAGGTGAGACACAACAAATTCATTAATCTATTAGTGATAATTCATTATTTAATTTAATATTTTCAATATTGAATTATTTGTCTACAATAAGTTCATTATTTATTAATATATAAATTATTTTTTAATAGATATTAAAAACCGGATCGGATCCGAATATCCGAATTTGTAAAAAGTTATGATTCGGATCCATATCCAAATTCATTAAAAAAAAAAATCCGGATCGGATATCCGGTCCGGTTTTTTCAGATCAAATATCCTAATTTCCGGACTTTTCTAATCAGATACCAGATGGGAAAATCGATTTATCCGGTTTTTGGATTTTTGTGCTCCCTAGATACCTGGCAATGCCTTCTTTGTCATGCACTGAAAGGGGTGAGGATCCTCTGTTCCCTTCTCCATGTCCCCTTTTGTGTCCCATATACAAAATGGGTGCCCCTGGCGGGGCCCATTGTAAGGAAAATGGAAATAACTGAAAGCCGTACTTGTTAATTCATCGGTATTACCAGTGTATCGAACACGGGCGGAACCAAGGGGGGCTGGAGCCCCGGCTAGACTAAAAAAAATAAGTAAATTTTTTTTTATACCAAGATGTTTTTACTAATAAAAAAATCTGAGCCCCGGGTAATTTTTTTAAAACTCCATTTGCATATGGATTTTTCTCATGATAAAACCAATAAAAATACTGAATATTAAAAATTATATATTTAGTATATATATTATAAGAATTATAAAGCCCAAAGGCCAAAGCCCATGTATGCAGTATCAATGCTAATGTGATATGCTATCAAAATTGAACTAGCCGACAAGAACATAAAAAGAGGGGAAACTAAAACACTTTTGTATCTCTCTCATAAACTCATCATTCTCGTGCTAATTCTTCTCGGTGCTCTTCAACTCTTATTTCTAATTAAATCACTCGAAGACTATATTTGCAAGTGTGGATGATGAAGCTATTTTACAGCGTTATCAACATATGCAAACTCGAAGGATTCAATTATCATCCCTTAATTCTTCAAGCATGGGAAGCACAAGTGCCAAAATAGGAGAAAAGGCACGTTTACTTATATGAAATAGTAACAAGAATTTTTGTCGTTAAATATTTGAGCCTCGGGTGATTTAAATTCCTGATTCCGATACCGAATATTATCGAAATAAAATTACTTTTATAGACATTTATTTATTTGTTTTTCTTTTAAAGACTCGCGTAATGATAGTCCAAAAACGACATGTGAACGTTGTATCAACTATCAATGTCAGAAGTAAACGTAGCTTGGGTTTTGTCATTTCATTATGGGAACTGCAATTACACTCCTGCACGTCAATTTTGCGCGGCTATTATCAGCAGCATTGGTTCACATGTTTTTATTGATTAATTAGGGTAAAAAGGAAAAGATAAGCCTCTTCTCATTAGATGAGAAAACAAATTCTCACCCTAAAGAAAGAAAATTCTCACCCTAAAGAACCGGTTCGTCATAAGAAATGGACGTTTTTAAAAGTCATAATAATGATTTTTGTACCGGCTCTCAGAGGATTTTCTTTTCAAAAAGAAAGGAAAAAGAAAAAATCAATCACAACTTTTTGATTGGTGGAAAAGGAAAAGTGGTACCCATAACATAAGTCATGTATCAGTCGTTGAAAATCAAAATCATTTATTTTGTGGAGAACATTGTTTCGGTTTTAAGTAGACTAGCCGAATGCCGATAACCAATAAATTGTCATCAATTATTTTAAATTTTAATTTTTAAATTAAATTATTTATCATATAATTTTAATTAAATAATTTAATAATATTTACTATTTTGATACTAATATTTTAAATAGGCCCATGTTTTTGTTTATCATAATTTAATTATCAATAATATTTATAGGGTCTGGATCAAAAAAGAACCAAATACTAAAAGAGAACTGAAGAATCATTAATAATCGTTGGATTACTTCTACATCAACTATCTGGATTCAGTTCATTTTTAAATAATTTTTGTAAGTATATTGTTGGAAATAAAAGTTACACTATCAGTTCAATTAATTAAAATAAAGAAATTTAATTAGGACTCATTTATTAAAAATATTTTAATTTTATTAATATTTTTTATCTCACTTTACTTTTGGCTGATTTTTTCAATGTTTTCAGTCTTCTTTCTTCAAAAATTTTAATTATTTTATTAAACTTATTTACAAAAAATAATCCCCGAAATAAAAGGGTTCCACTGCATAACCTATTTTGTTTCGTAGTAAAAATACAATATTTTGCTACTGGTTTTCAAAGTTGTGCACACGAGCTTAAATGTTTTACAACTGAACTTGTTTTTTTACAAAATTCTACGATTAAACTTACTTTTTTAACAATATTCTACTGTGGAACGTTATTATCTCATATAATATTTATACCATAATTTTAATGTTCTACAACTGAATCTAATTTTAAGTCAAGCACATGAATTCTAAAGTTGTGCAAGTGAACTTACTTGTATTTGAATATTCTGTTGATCATTTAGTCTCATATATTGTATTTATAACATGACTTGAGTATTTTCACAAAAGTTGATGAAAATATTGGAAATTTTTCATGATGTTAATGAAAGATTTTGTGATTTATATTGGTGTATGATTATAACTGTCAATCAAATATGAATTATCTCTTAATTATATATCTTGTGTTTTTAGACAATTTTGCCCCTGATCTATATAAAATAAAATCTTGAAGCCCCGAATTGTATATAATACTATATTCTCGATTTTTATTTCAATTGGTAGTTAATAAACTCCTAGTATATAACAGCACTATTAAATTAAATTAATATTTTAATATTAATATTTTAATTAATTAAATTTATATAACTTCACTCTGGTAATATAAGAGTAACTATATTATTAATTATATTTATTATTAATCTATTATAGACACTTGAAACCCCAAGTTGTATATAATACTATATTCGCGACTTTTATTTCGATTGTTAGTTAATAGACTCCTAGTATATAACTTCACTATTAAATTAGATTAATATTTAATTTTATTATTTTAATTAATTAAATTTATATAACTTCATTCTTATAATATAAAAATAGCTATATTATTTATTGTATTTACTATTAAGAGAAAACTGGTCTGAGGTTGTCTTCAAGGATCTCTCCCGAGATTATAACACAAGGAGCCTATAAAATAAATGGTCACGCATGGATATTTTTGTAAATATCAATTTTTGCTCAGTAATTTTCCTACATAACCTTAAATTTGTATTAAAATTCTTTTAATCTTCTACCTGAGGTCACCCTCAGGCACATCAATCTCTATTATTAATCTATATATATATATACTTTTTAAATATTAATTAACGGAGCCCTAAGTTCTATGTAACACTTCTTATCTTTTATTTCAACTTTTAGTTAATAGACTCTTATATAACTTCATTATTAAATTAAATTTCTATATAATATCGTGATTTTAGTTAATTAAATTAATATATAATATTATGATTTTAGTTAATTAAATTAGTTAATATTTAGGGCCGAAACTTGGAAAAAGGCTGGTTGACTTAGCAGATCACTCACTCTATTGCTCATAAGAAACAACGAATACCATGGCATACCGTGATATACATGACATACAATTAAGAGGGGTTTTTGCTTTTAGTAAAGAGTATAGATGGGTCAATGTAACATCCCGATTCCGAAAATATCATCAAGAGAATTTAAAATTTGAGAAAACCCCGTAGAGACTATGATTGACATGAGCAGATGTTAAGAATGAAGGTAATACCTTTGATGAATATTATGTGACAAAGTTATGATGTTAAAGAAAAACTTGGAGACCAGAAGACAATATGAGGGAAAAGTATCCCACTTTGTTTTGATGAGTCTAGGTGCGCTCAATTTCGAGGACGAAATTTTTCTAAGGGGGGAAGGATTTAACATCCCGATTCCGAAAATATAAAATTTGATTATTTTATTGGGAATAAGATTTATTATGGTTAAATTTTGAAATGTTTTGGAGATAATGAAGAATTTAGAGATCGAATCGATAAATTATGGATTTTGAGGAATATTTTATTTTATTGGTTAAGGATTAAATTATGATGTCAGATATTAATTATTTGACGGTGGATGAATTTTAGGATTTTTCCGGGAAATTTCAAGTGGACTCGTAATTATTTAAAATACGAGACTTTTGGAGATTTGACGACTTTATTTTATTAAGTTAAGTTGTATAATTATTTTGGAAATTTGGGGGAATAATTGTTTTAATAAAACAATTACGAGTGGAATAGAAAGGAGATAAAACGAATAAGTAGTGTTTTAATTGGGACGAAATAAATGGTTAGTGGTGAGCATATAAGAGTTGGGCCAAGCCCATGTAGACACAACACACGCTGAAAAACAGAAACGGGGAGAGAGAAAATAGAAATTGGGGAGTTTAATTAAAGAGGGAGAGATGGAGGGATAAAAAACAAAAAAAAATGCAGGAGAGAAAATACGGGAGAGATTGTTGAATATTGGGAGAGATGCAGAGATATTTCAGAGGGAGCATCATGGAAGACAGAAGAAGAGATTTACATGGAGAGATGTCGGAGAGATGCATGGAGGTAGGAGAGAAAAACGGGAGAAAAAGAGAGAGAAGAAAGAGAGAAGAGAGAAAACGAGAGTAAAAAGACTGGGAATTGCTTGATGAGTACTTGAGATCAAAGTTTAAACACATATCCATGGTGGGTAAAGCTTGTATTGAGGATTGGCTTGTGTTTTTGGTGGATTGGAAGAAGGAAGAAGATGATGAATAGTATTTTGGTGAAAAAGTGAAATCATGGTGAAATTGAAACTTGCTACTTGTCTTTAAGCTTGTGGAAGGTATGATTACTGGATTCTTAAGCTTAATTATGGTGTATGTTGCTTATTATAAATTAGGGTTTTATTAGTTGATTTAGGGTTTTTGAATTTGTAGATGTTTTATGTGTTTTAAGCATGAAAAACATGAAAACAGTTGGTTTTGTTTACACAGCTACTGCCTGTTCTTGCAAGAAGAATTCGAATGTGTTGTGCTCTGTTCTGGGCAGTGAACCCTTAATAAAAGTTTTTCTAATTGGTGTCTAGTTTATTTACGCGAAAACCTTGCGTCCAAAGAGTAAACGAGTTAAGAATTATACCCATTTTAGTGAAGGTTGCGCAGCGCAGAAATTTCTGTGTCAAGTTGTATATTTAAGCATTCGGTTTTGGGTGTTAAATTAGGAATTTTGCTCTGAACTTTTTATGGTAGACTTGGTCAATATTGAAGTGAAAAATCTGGAAAATTTTGTAATTAAATGATCATTTTTGGATTTATTAAAAATATTTGAGTAAAGGGTGCGCGATAGCATTTTAAAGTTCCAGATTTGTCACCATGTTTTGGGGGGTAATTTTGAGTAAGTTAAAGACTTAATTGCAGGAAAGTGGCCTGAACTATTTTTTTTTTGCACAAAAATGGCCGAAGTATGGAAATAAGCACTTTAATGGCCGAACAATTTTTTTTTTTTAACACCCGATTGCATTCCGTTAACTGGTGTTAACAGAAGTTAATAACTAAAGGGTAAAAACGTCATAGTACTTTTCAATATATACATTCCTGTGGCTTTGTACGTTATACTAAAACTTGCAGGTACCGTACCTGTACATGTATACTCCATACTATCACTCCTCTCAATATATACATTCCTCCCACCCCACCTTTGATCATTGCCTTGAAATTTATTTCGTTGTTTTCAACCTATACAAAACAACTATGAAACTCGGAAAAAAAAAAAATCTCATTTCCAGGGGACAAAACTGCATACCAAGCCTATGATAGCTTGGTGAAGATCCAACAATTCATTAACATTCTCGAATCTGTTGATTTTCTGTTGAGCCGGGCCAGCTACAACCCGTTGACCATCCCACAACACCGATAATTAGATCTACTTTTGAACAAAGGCTTACCTGCATAGAGATACATGTCAAATGCAATAATAAAATACATCTTGTTATATATACACATATGCTTTGCTTACCAGACTGTCCAGGTTTGCTTCAATGTGAAATAAAATGACAGACATTCCTCTTCCCCTGTCAACCTCAGCCTGAAAATCCAAAGGTAATTATTAACTTCGGGAACTTCGAAAGAAAATCATAAATGATTTCTGGTACTTCCTAGTAATGTTACTCACCACACAAGAGCATATTGTAATGCCTATATCAGCCAACAAAACTGTAATGTCCGCCATCATGCCTGGAAAGTAAAATTAAAAAAAGAAACACAGAAAATTTAAAATTCGTATAGTATAACGGTATTTATATTAATGCAATTTATCAGGGCATCAAAACACGTTTGGCATAACTAGCATCCTAAAAACACCTACAAGCCAGAGCATGAACATACCTCTTCGATCTATACACACTACACAGAACCACTGGACAGAGTGCCCTTCAAATTTGTCCCACGATGCAACTTTGGAAGCTCGCCAGTTCTCTAAACCAGGCAGTACTTCCTTATACATCGGAATATTAGCAAGTATCATCTCGGCAACACCATTTCCTTGTGATAACAACTCTCCTTTGGCCTTTAGACTCACATGCTGCATATGCTTGCTATGGTTTCCATTGTTTTCACCAACCAGAGACGTGCTTTCACCACACAATCATGAAAGATCAGAATAACTAAAACATATATTCAGAAAGCTGTTCACAACCACAAAAATTCGAGTGACATGAGCATTGAGCAACCACGCGAGTTTCACAATCATGGCTTTGGCTTTATAATGATCCGAAGCTGGTTATTCAAATAGGAAAACATATCATAAGTGAAAGGAATTATTCCAAGTTTCTAAAAACAGCTATAGAACTCAAGCATAAGAACTAACCTGTGCTATCTGATTGACTTCATAAATAGAACCTTTAGATTTGAGTACAGCTTTATAGATACTGCAATAATTCAAAGTGAAGAGTAGTGGACGCTTAAGAGGTCTTCCTCATAACCGTAGAAAAGAGATATTGCACTTCGGAAAAGGCAATTGATAATATATGCATATATTCTACTCGCACATGAAAGACCACAGAATACATTTATCTCATTTCTTAATTGTTAGGGTTTCATCAAAAGGAAGCTGGGGATAGATATATGTACTGGATATATAAACATAGCCATTGAAAAGTACTATGAAGTTTTTACCCTTCAGTTTTTAACTTCTGTTAACACCAGTTAACAGAATGCAATCGGGTGTTAAAAAAAAATTGTTCGGCCATTAAAGTGCTTATTTCCATACTTCGGCCATTTTCGTGCAAAAAAAAAATAGTTCAGGCCACTTTCCTGCAATTAAGTCTAAGTTAAATACCTTATTTGAAGGAGGTCTATAAATGAAATTTGTTAGTTATGAGCTTATTTAGCTGATTACCAAGTTTGGTATGCAGTGGATTGATGGTTAATGTTTTATTATAGAATTTCTAAGGTGTTATAGTCGAAAATGATAAGATAAATGATGTTTGGAAGTGGAATGATATTGGGTTGTGTTGGTAAATTTTTGTGACGAATTGAGATGGTGATTGAGGTGTTTTTACACCGGGAAAGGTCCATATTACGAAGAGGTCATGTCCAATTTTCTGTAGGAATGACATGCACTTAGACCTAAGAATGTATGATTGATTTTAGTAGGTGATTAGAGAAATGAAAAGAGTTATACAATTTGATCATTTTAAGAACTGTTGCTTTGTAAAAATACGAGTAGAGTTATTTGAGAATATGTGATTAAAGAGTTGGTGACGCTTATTCAGGTTTCAGAGAAGTGGGATGAGGAACGGTTGGACTGCTTGGATAGCGGTGGTTGTAAGTATATCTTGCTGTGATAAATTGAAAATAATGCGTTATATTTTTGTTAACGTATTTACTGTGTTTTAAATTCTATGCGCATTTTAGTTTATGCGTATAAAAATGTGAATTTTATTTCCAGTAAAATATTTATTTTGAACTGGAAAAGTGGAAAGTAGAAAAGTGTATTTGTGAATTTTAGAAGAAATATATTTTTCAAGTAGAAAAGTAGAAATGTGGATTTATGAATTTGAAAGGATAATACCTTTTAAATTGAAGTGTTTAAAGTGTGATTTTTATGATATTATGAATACCCGTTAAATTGTTTTAACTAGTATATGTCGAAAGGTGATTTGAGGAAAACTGAGCAGGCTGACATAGATAGTGAGTCACCTCCAGAAATGGAGATTTGGTAGAACTTCCAGAAATGGAAACTTTGTGAACTTTCCGAAATAGGAAGTAAAGGCCGGGGACCCCCACTAGTAGAACTTGATGAACTTGTCGTGTGTAGAATGCCCAGTTTTTCCTCACGTAAATTGTGAAGTTTATATTTTCATTTTAAACTGTGAATTGTGAAATGATGCGAATTGTTTATATGCAACATTGTGAGAATGCTATAAGATTTGATTTATTGTGATATTGTGTTGAGTTTTGGATTATTGTGGAATAAATTGTTTACGAAATTAGTACTCAGTTTTTAAAGATGAATACTTTGGCAGAACTCGGATTTCGGTGTGAGTTTATATTTTACTATAAACTATGTTGTGCTGACATATTAGCAGGACTCTGGTTTCGGTGTGAGTTATTTTTTTTATATAAACTGTGTAGTGATGATGGTTTCCAAAACGAAAATATTTTTATAAAATTTCAGTGGATCACTACAAAATATACTTGCTGAGCTTTATAGCTCATTCTTCTATTTTTATAAATTATCACAGGAGATACCGAAGATTTTATAAGGATCCGTGGAAAAGTTGAAAGAAGTGATGGACCAGCGGAGCTGGTGTTTGATTTAGTGGTCGTACTCGTACATCACGTACTGAAGTCGTAGGTTGACTTAAGATTGAAGCGCTGGTTGTGGGTTTTGGTCGTCTATTGATGCGAGGTAAGTCAGGACATAGTTGGTTTGTGCTTGTACAAATTACAATTCATGGTTGATAGTAGTTGAGATGCGATGTGCGTGGCACAATTTTTGGTGAAATAGACTTTTGTTATAGAGTTGAATTTTTGAATTGAAAAAAAACAGGTGGATAGTCCTATTTATGAATACTTCATGCCGAAATTTACAAAAAAAAAATATATTGGCAGGTTAAGCAGGTTGTGATGTAGTTTTGACGGACCCTCGGACCGGTTTCTTTCCAGAGGAAATCAAACCGGGGTCGGGGGCGTCACAGTCAAGGCCAGTGTTACGAAAATTGGGTATCGGACATAATCTGTAAGAGTATTTGTAAGGATTAATCGTTAATGGGAGATTAATTGAAAGAATTAATCGGAGAAAAACTGGATATATTTTAATATTATAATATTAATTAGTATATTATTCTAATTCTTTAGTTATTTATTAATTAATATGTATTTATTATATCACAAAGTATATAATAATTCATATTTGATTAATATATAATTTTAATTTTAATAATTTATTATAAATACTCTAATAAGGAAGTGGCATAAAGAATAATCGGAGATTTTAAAAATCGAATCGATTGGGCACCTTGTAGAGAATTAATCAGTTGAATTGGGAATTAATCGATTGAATCGGAGATTTTAGAACAGTGTCAAGGCAGATAATCTCCGGTACGTCATGAGAAAATGAAATGGAATTTAGAAAGGAAAATCATTCCCACCAGATTCAACATCAAAAAGTAATAAACATAAATATAATCAGAAATACATATAAAGCGATATCTACGCATAAAGTGTTATTCACCCAGAGTGATACAAATAAAAAAAATCTCGATCGATATTAAAATTTTGATATGATATTAAGTAAGAAATTTTAAATCTAAGAAATGTTTATTTGATATTTCGAGGAGTAAAGTGCATTTTGTGTACTCGTACTTTGGGTGTCAGACCACTTGGGATACTAGACTTCTAAAAATACCACCTGCTATACTGGACTATTAACTTTTTTATAACGTGTGTACTACCGTCAAATCTGGTTAGCTCCGTTAATTTTTTCAAGGGCATTTCAGTCTTTTCATCATCATCTTCTTCCTCAAAACCCATTTCCACCATTGTTGAAACTTTTAAGAAATTAAAACTTGAATATCTCATTCATTTTTTAACAAAATCAAGTCATTCAAGTTGTAACAAAATCATCTTTTTCTCCTCTACAAATTGATATTGATTTTCATTATTTTAATTTGGTGTTCTGCATTGGAATTAAGCAGTAATTTGTTCTTCTGTGTTCTGAGTACTTCCTCCAAAGCTGATTTTGATCTAATGCAAATATGTACATGCTAATACTGTGTACATATATGGCGACTTGAAATCATCAAACATATTATTAGACGATGAATTTAATCCTAAGCTCTCTGATTATGGGCTCTTGAAGTTAGCTACATATAAGAATATAAAAGATCACAGGTCCATGACGGTGATGGAAACATATGGACATTGTGCACCAGAGTATGCAGAAACAGGTGAGGCAACACCGAAGTGAGATGTCTATAACTTCGGAGTTCTGTTGCTTGAAATCTTATCAGGACGAAGAGCTATCGATACAACAAGACCAACTCAGGAACAACATTTAGTTAATTGGGTAGGTATATATAACCGTTGAGCCCTTGAAAATGTGGCTTTGTTCTTGCTTTTGATCACACTTCTCAAATGCTCACATATCAAAGTTTGAGCAATTTTGGCCCCCATATTTGCGCAGATGACCACATAGAACCCCAATGTTTTGGCGTTTACCTTCTTAAACTTAAATCTCAATTCTTGAAAAATTTAAACTCTATAACGAGGGACTCGACTCTTGAGGCATCGGTTGATAATCAAGACGTTCAACCGATTGAAAATTAAGCTCAATCAAGATGTTCAACTGACTGAAATTTAAGATTTAAATAGTAATTGTCTAGATGTTGAGATCATATATCAGGGTGAAATTGTCATTAAGCTTTAAACTAATATTCTTGTATGGAATTGCAGGCACACCCGATATTTAATGACAGGAAAAAGTTTCACTTAATAGTTGATCCTTTACTTGAGGATAAATATCCAGTAAAGGGTCTTTACCAAGCTATAGCTATGGCAGCCATGTGTTTACAAGAAGAAGCTAGTACCAGGCCTTTGATTTCGGATGTAGCCACTGCTTTGGAGTACTTGCTCAGTGAGAATTTCGAAACCAGTGACATGTACATGACGGATAATGAACTAGAAGGAGAATTCGGATGTTAAGAAGATGAGGATACTTCATCAAAGGAACAAGATAATACATCTACTTATTAGCAATAACAATGTAGAAAACATTTGTATAATGACAATAAAGTACATAAAATTCAAGACAATCATGTATCTGCCTTAAAAATCTTGAGTTTGAAGGTTCTTGTACTTGAAGTTAGAAACTCCATGTATATCTGCAGCTTCAACAACTGAGCTCACGAAAGGCACTTATCATACAATATCTTAGGGAAATGACTAGCAAGGTTCTTCACTACTACAAAGGTGATTCGCTTGATGAATTACCTGGCCTTAGCCCACGACAGAAACGTGAAGTTTTAGAACTGAAGAAATTAGGAGGAAGATTTAAGAATAGCTCTAATGGAGGCTCAATTTATGTACACCCGCAGTTAAAATATCATATTGTTCATTTTGAAAGTTAATTTTTATTGTTCAAAATTGATATCATATTGTAGAGGAGAAAGAGACGATCTTAATGCAATTTAAATGAGCTGATTTGGTTAGGAAATGAATTAGATATACAAGCTCCAAGTTCTAAATAAAATGTTAATTGTGGAAAGGGTGTTGATGAAGAAGATGATGATAAAAAGATGATTTTACCCCTGCATTTTCTAACGGAGTTAAACAGATTTGACGGCGATACACATTATGTAACGAAAAGTAAAGTACAGTATAGCCCATGATATTTTTTGAAGTACAGTATCTCAAGTGGTCTGACACACAAACTACATATACACAAAATGCACTTTACTCTATTTCGAGCTTTAAATCAAAAAAAATTGAGAAATTTAAATGGATTTTCTAGATTTTTTGGATTTTTTTTTTGATTTTTGAAAATATGAGAGGAATTTATGAAGGTGGATGATAGCTAAATTCGAGAAAGAAGAAAGGGATTAACAAGTCAAACGATGATGGGGGCTGAAACGGGTTCGTTTGGATTGTGGATTGAGAAGGGTTGGGTTGGGTTGGGTCGGGTTCAAATTTAAAATTTTGTTTTTGAGAAAATTTTAAAATGAAGTGTTAGGTTTTGGTATTTTACGAAAGAATTAAAATAGTATTACATATTAAATCCAAAATCCAACACTTTACTTTTAAAATTTTCTCAAAAACAAAATTTTAAATTTAAACCTGACTCAACCCAACCCTTATCAACCCCTAATCCAAACGGATCAGCTCTATGATATTCAACAAAAAGGGTGTCGGCATGTCGACCCTGCTATGTCGACCTGCTATAGTGCTATGTAACGATTAGTGATTAACGAACCATTTTATGCTAACGAACCATTTGCACGGTAAATTTTTATAAACATAATTAATGGATTTTTTTTAAAATGATATTCTTTTGAAAAAATTATAAAATAATATTTGCAAAATTTATTTGATTGATGCTAATTATTTTATTAAAATTAACCTTATTATTAGTTATAATTATATTTTTGAATTATATTTCATGTTTTCCTAATTTAAAATTTTTAAACTATAAATTCTTTTCTATATTTTTTTCACTCAATAATTTATTAAATTACATATAATAAATTGTTTTTTTAGAAAATATTACAAAATAATATCTACAAATCCCATTAATAATTTTTACAATTTGATGTACAATTTAAAAATATTTTAAATTTTATTTAATATTATTGAAAATTGTAATTACTAATAATACTTGTGAAATGACTATCAAACCACAAAATTCCTCTTACACGGAATTAGACCTGGCAATTCGGGTCGTTCCGTGTACTTTCGTGTCGTGTACATTCGTGTTCGTGTATCGAAAGGGTAAACCCATATCCATATCCATTTAAGGTTCGTGTACCTTCGTGTTCGTGTAATTTCGTGTCGTTTATTCGTGTCGAGTACGAAATTACCGACTCTAATAAGCATAAACAAGTATACTATATTGCCACGGCTTATTCTATATATTTCCTTTTGTACACTTTTTAAAATAGGGGTGTCAGGAAAAACTAACGGTTCTTGTTGCAGAAGTGCTAGAATTCAAGTTACTTTCTCACCACCTACTATTTTAGGACCATAAAGTTGCTAGAAATTCACTGTCATCTTGGAACATGTCAGAACTTGGGCAAAATGAGTGTTCAAAGTGTATTGGTAACATGCTCCAAGAGTTTACAATATACATTTATATAATTTTAAAATATTTATTTATTTATTTCGTGTACTTTCGTGTCGTGTCGTGTACCTAAGGGTAAACCCATATCCATACCCATTTAGGCCTCGTGTTCTTTCGTGTTCGTGTACTTTCGTATTCGTGTATCGAAAAGGTGAACCCATATCCATATTTTTCGTGTCGTTTTCGTGTTGTTTATTCGTGTCGTGTACCAAATTGCCAGCTCTACACGGAATATACATATAGGATATTGGTTACAGTGCATTAGTTGTATTAGGGTTTATATTGGAGTCGAGTAGGATTGCGAAGCTAATAAATGAATTAGAATTTGGGTATTTTTAAAAAAGTCGAGTCGCTCATTTAACTAAAACAAGTTCAATTTTTTTTGATCAAATTTGACTCATTTAATTGACGAGTTGATTTGAGTTTACTCGCAACCTAATCAATCAGAATTTAAACGAATAAAATCGGGTATATTCACGAGCTTATCAATTTAAAATTAATAAAAATTAATTATGTATAATTAGTTTATAAATTATTAAAATAAAGATTAACAACTATTTAATGTAATTATAAATGAATTCGAGTTTTTTAAATTTCAAGTCGAGTTTAGCACATATTCGACTCGACTGAACAAGTTCAATTTATATTCAAGTTTGATTCGTATATATAAATGAATAAATCTTGAGCTACATAAATTATAGGACTATTATATTACTCTATAATTATATTTTTTATTTTCTTGAATGGAACCCACCGGAAACATTTTTTTAATATTAATATTGTTTTAGTAATTCATAAGGGTGTAGGCGTGTAATCCAAGAATTACTCTATATAAATTCAAATCGAACCGAGTTCTAATAAACGACTTCGAGTTGCTCGCGGTTCAGGTAATTTATTCATTTGTTAAGACAGAATAGTATTACTAAATGGTCAAACAAATTAACTTTATTAATTTATCTTTCTCTCTCTCTCTCGTGGGTGTTTTTTAAAATGCATAGTGATAGGGACCAGCTAATCATATCATTTCTAGAGATAATTGTAAGGGAGTTTATAAAAAAAAAAAAGGTTTTCATATTAAACTTTAGGTTCATTATTCATATTATTAGAACATTTAATCCATAATATTAGTAGTTAATTCTCCTAGGCCATGTTTGTTTCATGGAATTAAGTAAGGGATAAGATTATAATCCTTTAAAAAATTTAATCCCATGTTTGTTTTGTAAAATCATATTTGGGATTGGTTCAAGAATTATAGTCCTTTAAAATATCAATCTCATGTTTGTTTTGTTGGATTGGAGGATAGGATTATAATCCCCTCTAATACTTGGTTGGAAGATGTATTATTTAATCCCCTCTAACAAGTCATTTTTTAAAGGATTATAATCCCTTCACTATAATCCTATGACAAACAAACATGGGATTACTAAATTTAAAGGATAATAGTCCAATCTCATATTCTATCCCTCAAAACAAACATAGGATTAAAATTTAAAAGATTATAATCCAATCCTTGATTTAATCCTTCTAAACAAACATAGTTTTGAATAATTTAAAGGATTATAATCCTTAGGATAATATTGAAATGATTATAATGCCTAGACTATAATCCTTGGACTATAATCCCACGAAACAAACATGGCCCTAGCGTATTTGTGTGGATTCATTTTCTTAGTTGCATAATTATTCCATATTAGTTGCATATTTTCTGTCACATTTATTATATTACTTTGAGATTAGTGATAATATTTGTCGTCAAGTTATAGTTTAATTAATTCCTATCATATCTCAGTTTCTGCATTTAGGTACATCATGGTAGGTACACGTAGTGGTAGTAGCACAGATCCTCCTGAGCAGACTATGGCTCAAATTTTACAGGGTATACAGATACTCACCACTAGAATGGAAGCTATGGATGCTAAGCTGGAAACTAAGCTTAATGAGGTACATGCTAGGATAGATACATTAGAACCAGTCATTGTTGAGAAACGAGAGAGAAATCGTGACGAAGAGGTGTTCGATCCACCTCCACGTCGGGAACGTGAGCACGTTTACAGGGATCATGAGAGGGATGAGGGATATCGTAACTACAGGGACCATGACCACTATGATTATAGGCGACACGATGTGTCGAAAATTAAGGTAGATGCCCCTGAGTTTGATGGGAGATTTGACCCTGATGCGTTCTCTGACTGGTTGGCCAGTATAGAGAAGTTCTTTGATTGACATCAGATGGGTGATGAGTATAGGGTTAGGTTTGCCAAGATGAAGCTTGTAAAGCAAGCTAACATCTTTTGGAGCAGTGTCGAGAGAGATATCGAGCGCACTGGACAACCGCCTATTAGGCATTTGGTTGAGATGAAAATGCGCTTGTCTCGGTACTACCTACCCAGGGGACATAGAGATAGGTTGATGGAGCAGTTTGATAACCTCTACCAAGGTACTATGCCTCTTGCTGAGTATATCAGCAAATTTCGGGAATTGCTCCATAGGTGTGATCTTAAGGAGGAGACTCGCATGACCCTCGTTAAGTTTCACAATAATATACGACCAGAGCTTAGACAGCATGTGCTCATTAATCAGATGAACACGTTAGAGGATATTTTTCAGGTTGCATTAGAACATGAGTATCGGTTGAAGGACCCCTCCCAGTAGAGGAGTGCTTCATACTCGAGTCAGACAGTGAGTCGGGCCGCACCCCAGAGTCGGACAGTTTCCGCACCTCAGGGGAGTACTAAATCTAGTAACAGTGTGAGTGCCCCTATTAGACATCCAGTAGGTACCTCCACTATTAAGTGCTTCTATTACCAGGAGCCAGGGCATAGGTCATTTGAGTGCCCGAAGAAGAAGAAGAGTGTGACCCATATTAGAGCTATTCCAGAGGGAGATGATGATATTCCCGTAGTTGATGAGTTTAGCTCACATGATGTATTGGACGACGAGGCGGAGCAGAGCCTAGAGATGGCAGGTCGTCAGTTGAGTGTCATGCGATGCATGTATACTCATGTGAAGGAGGAAGAATGGAGGAGAACTTCTATCTTCCATATCTCCAGCAGGGTTGGGGGATTGTCGTCTAAGGTCATTATTGATGGGGGTAGTTGTCTTAATGTGGTTGCTGAGATCGCAGTTGCGCGATTGAAGCTAAAGGCTAAACCACATCCACACCCTTATAGTGTTGCTTGGGTAAACAAGACGTCTATTCCTGTGACTCATAGATGTCTTGTACCAATCCACCTAGAGGGTTACGAGGAGAGTGTATGGTGTGATGTCCTCCTCATGGATGTTGCTCATATACTCCTAGGGCGACCTTGGTTATATGACCGCAGTGTGACTCACTATGGGAGGCAGAACACTTATGTGTTTATGCATAATGGGCAGAGGGTCACTTTGCAGCCTAGTAGACCTCGTGAGATTCCCAGAAGTGAGGCGAAGGTCAACAGCGTACCTACACAACCAACTGAATCTCTCCATGTTTTGAAGAAGAATGATTTTGAGAGATGTGCCTTAGAGTCTAAGGTTGTGTATATGCTAGTTGCTAGAGAGGTGAGAGACACACCCGTAGAGAGGGGTACTGAGCTTCCTAGGGATGTTCAGCAGATTCTTGATGAGTTTGCAGATGTCATGCCCGATAAGCTACCCCAGGGATTGCCACCTCTTAGGGACATCCAGCACGCTATAGACTTAGTCCCCGGATCTTCATTACCTAACCTACCGCATTATAGGATGAATCCTACTGAGCAGATAGAGATGTGGCGACAGGTTGAGGAGTTGTTGAGTAAGGGATTTGTGCGAGAGAGTCTTAGCCCTTGTGTTGTACCAGCCTTGTTCACACCAAAGGCTGATGGTAGTTTAAGGATGTGTTGTGATAGTCGAGCTATCAACAAGATCACCGTCAAGTATAGGTTCCCCATCCCTAGACTTGATGACATACTAGATATGATTGTTGGAGCTCAGCTTTTCACAAAGATTGACTTACGGAGGGGATACCATCAGATTCGTATTCGGGAGGGAGATGAGTGGAAGACTGCCTTTAAGACAACGGATGGGCTTTATGAGTGGTTAGTCCTACCGTTTGGACTATCCAACGCCCCAAGCACGTTCATGAGGGTCATGAACCAAGTGCTGCGTCCCTTTATTGGTAGGTTTGTTGTCGTATATTTCGCTGACATACTCATCTATAGCCCCACGCATGGAGAACACTTATCTCACTTGCGACAGGTTCTGGCAGCTCTTTTACGTGAGAAGTTGTATGTGAACCTTGAGAAGTGCTCTTTTGTGCGTGACTCCGTGATATTCCTTGGATTTATCTTTTCCAAGGATGGGGTTTCTGCAGACCCTGAGTGTGACACCCCTAGATCCGGGGTCAAGGATCCAGGTCATCACGGTCCAATTTCCATTTATTCGTAATATCTCTTTGATCTTTTTAATTATTTTTAATACCATTTAATACTCACACAAATGACCCCACACAAATATCATCACACACACCAGTCATATGCTCAGAGAACAACATCCATAAATGATAGCAGTTAAAGATAAACTATTGTTACAATCCCAGAATACCATCTATTATACCCATATATAAGTATATACTACCTTGAGAATAGGTGTCGATACTCTCTCATAAGGTAGACTTCCCCTTTACCCTCTTCCGGGTTGTACTGCGACGTTTCGGCACCTGATCTAGCTGTTATATAAATAAATAGCAAGAGTGAGCTATAATAGCTCAGCAAGATAAATTTTGTAAACCAACATCACCGAAAATATATATATAAATAAACTGAAAATTCATTATAATAATTCAAGGGAAGAATTTATCCTTAATTACTTCACATAACCTTTCTTTTTCGTTTATAAGAAAAACATATAGAATAATATAATATCAGTTTCCCTTCTAAAACAATATAATAATCAATACCTCATCTCAGTATAATATCTCAAGATAATATAACATTTGAGTAAAATCTCTCAATTTAATCTTTCCATTTCCTTTTATGCAACAATTATATAAAAATAATATAAAATCACTTTCTCTTTTAACCATAAAATAATTCCATACTTTCATACCATTTTCCCTTTTTCAGTATATCAATCTGAAAATCATTATCAATTCTTTCTTTACAAGTTTTGGGGATACCTGCTAGCGCCAGATACGTAGGACGATGATTAGTCGTCTGACCGTACCTGCTCTCTGTTTACTACTAGTAGAAGGGATGATCCCACCTGGTCATCAACCCTGGAGGAAGGCTACCTGCTACATCCTCCTTCGGCAACTCTTGGGCCGTAATAAATATTGAGTGCTGGACTGTGCCGCACACAGCCTCTGACGCTTGCTGGACTGTGCCTCACACAGCCTCTTACGCTTTCTGTTGCAATCCCCTTCTTTTGTCAAATCATTATTCCATTTATAAAACACCATTCCACATTTTCCATTTTTCCGTTTCCATTTCCATTCACATATCCATTCACATTTCCATATATCATTCAAACATATCATTTCCTTTCTCATATATCATTTCCATTCTCATATATCATTATACTTTGATTATAATTCAGACATCTCCTCCGTATTTAATAAAATCAATTATGCTCTTATATACAAAATATTTTAACTATTTTAAAAGTATTAAATAATAATCAAATAATATTTATTAAATCACAAATGTTTAAAGATTATCTTTAAAAGAATATTATAAACCATATAACTCTAGATAACAACTGATACCATTCTTTCATATCCCTTTAAAACATAAAGTATATTCGCTCTATCCATATTCGTATCCATATTCAAAAATCTCAGTAAAGAGGGAATATATCCCTAATCATCTCATCATATAAGATTCATATATTATCCACCAAAACCATTTCCTTTGAACATAAACAGTTTATCAAAATAAGGATAAAAGAAATCTTGCTCCCTTTAATCCATATCCATACTCATATTCATATACATCTCCCTTTAATTCTAAATTCAAAAAATAAACTCTTTATAATATAGTAACAATAGAATCACATATATATTCCATGAAATCATTTTCTTTGAAGGTAAATAATTTTCCAAGTAAAGATAGGAGAAATCTTGCCTGGATCTCTAAAGCGAGTAGGTATGATCCTGAGTTCGTCTCCCGTCTCTATAGAAACGAAAGGATCACCGTTAGTATATATCCCACTTAATCACCTAATCTCTATACAGTAACACCCTTGACACATAATATATGTTTGACATAGCTTTTATGCACCAAAAGTTTACATGAACTTAACCATTTCTAAACTCGATCAAAGTTTTAGTGTATTCCACCATTTCCCTTAATAACCACACTCGACTGTAAAAATTCTCAGAAAATATCAATTCCGAATTTTAATGCAAGGTCAACTGGTAATGGTCATCTGACCACCCTACTACAATATCCCAAAATTTCGTAACTTTTAAAATTGTTTAAGTATGGTAATTATAGCCTCAAAATTGATTCAATTACGTTTTCTCGGTTCTCGAACGTCTCTCACTAAAACTGACTTTTCTCCTAAACCGTTCATCAGATTTTAACGTACTTTATATCAAAACGATCTATAAACTAAGACCTATCTTATTCTGACTAGTTGGGATACCCTACTGACCTGGACAGATTCGGGTTGCCCTGTTTTTAACAAATAATCACTGTTTTAACGAAAATCGGGCATTATAACGGCTATATTTTCATACTTTCCAAGATATTACTCCTCCAAATCCATCATCCACCTTATACACAATCACCTACACCATGTGGTCATCTTACCAACCATGGTTACAAGCACATACTCCTTTCATATTCAACTTAAACCACTTACAAACACATATATCATCATGAATAATCACTTATCATAACCTTAATCACTAAACTTTCTATAATCCATCATATATTCAAAGTAATACTAAAGGTTCTTGAGATTTATACCTTCTTGAAGCTTCAACAACACTTAATAAGCCTTGGGGAATCCTTAAAGAACCTTAAAATAGCATGGATGATCTAAAGAAACCATGAAATATAAGTTAGTAATTTGGAGTTACTATTCTGCAGCTGAAAGAACAAGAAAAACGAGGTCCTTACCTTGCTTTTCTGGAAAAACCTTGTGAAATAAGAGTTGTAGATTATCTCAAGGGCTTTCTAAAAAGCTAAAGAATGCAAAATTTGGCTGAGAAACGAAGGAGATATGCTTGTTTTTCTGAACTGCTGTCTATTTACCCGAATTGTTCTAAATGGATGAAGATGATAAGATTTTTGTGTTGGTTGGTGTTATCTTGAGAAGTCTAGAGTTTTGTGGAGTTTTATGGATACTTACTTGGAAAATTACTAATTAATCCTTGGTTAAGTTAGTGGAATGTGATGCAAGAGGTGATGTCATTTGGATGATCATGTGAGATGATTTTATAATCTTGTTCTTGATTTTCTAACTAATGTTTTGATAATTTTGGTTATTAGTAATGTAGTGTATATCCTTGTTATGATATTAATCTTGGTTGTTTAGTCTCCATATTCGTCTAATTACGATTCGTTTCGAATATACCTCATTATCTCAATGGTTCTGAAATCGCTTAAAAATCCAAATTCCCTTGGAATTTCCTTGACTTAATAATCCCTTGGTTTAACCTAAATTCACTAATTCCTCAATATATATATAAACCTTTTAATATTTCCTTGCTCCTTAATATCCAATAAATAGAGCTCATTCGAAATCAAAATCCTCAAAATCCATATTCAGGAATTTCTAAAATCCATCGTCGTTTTGAGTCACTTATTTTCTTAGTACAACACTATTATGGTTTCTGTTTACTTATTATCCATTTCAAACATAGGGTACCTACACACCATTTTCCTAATTTCCCCAAAATCACTATTCATTTAGGCACTGTAGTCTTTCTAAAGTTAGGGTTATTACACTGAGAAGGTAAAAGCCATTGCAGAGTGGCTCGAACCTTCTAATATCCATGAGGTGCGTAGTTTCCATGGATTAGCTACCTTCTATAGGAGGTTTTTCAGAGGCTTTAGTACCATTATGGCTCCAATTACTGATAGCATGAAGAAAGGGGAGTTTGTTTGGTCTAAGTCAGCTGCGAGGGCCTTTACTGAGGTGAAGGATAAGCTGACACATGCTCCAGTCCTTGCTTTGCCAGATTTTGGTAAGGTTTTTGAGGTAGCATGTGATGCCTCTGGCGTAGGTATAGGTGGAGTATTGAGTCAGGAGGGCCATCCTATAGCTTTTTTTCAGTGAAAAGCTTAACGAAAAAGAGATATACCACCTATGAGAGGGAGTTTTATGCTGTAGTGCAGGCGCTTAAGTATTGGCGACATTATTTGTTGCCTAAGGAGTTTGTGCTCTACTCCGATCACCAAGCGTTACAGTATATTAACGCCCAGAAGAAGCTTAATCATCGACATGCTAAGTGGTTTGAGTTTGTTCAGGAGTATACCTTTGTGCTTAGGCATTGCAAAGGTAGCGAGAACAAAGTCGCTAATGCACTTAGAAGGGTATCCATTCTCCTTAACACTTTGAGTGTAGAGGTAGTCGGATTTACACATATGATCCAGGATTACCCGTTATGTCGAGATTTTGGAGAGATCTATGCTAGCTTTCAGGATCCTAGCTCTCCACCTTTGAGAGAGTATTGTGTTCATGATGGATACTTGTTTCGAGGGGTTCGCTTGTGCATCCCTAGTACGTCTTTGAGGGATCATCTCGTGAGAGAGTTGCATGCGGGAGGGTTAGCTGGTCATTTTGGTCGAGATAAGACCATCGCCATTGTTGAGGATAGGTTTTATTGGCCTAGCTTGAAGAGGGATGTCGCTCGTATAGTTGCAGGGTGCCGTACTTGTCAGACGGCCAAGGGTAGGAAACAGAATACAGGTTTATACACTATTATTCCGATTTCTCATGCTCCTTGGGAGGACCTTAGTATGGATTTTGTATTAGGGTTGCCTAGGACGCGTAGTGGGCATGATTCAATCTTCGTTGTTGTGGATCGTTTTACTAGGATGGTTCACTTCAATCCTTGTAGCAAGACTGATGATGCTCCCCGTATTGCCTCCATCTTCTTTCATGAGGTAGTTGGGATACATGGTGTCCCATTGACCATAGTTTCTGATAGAGATGTCAAGTTCGTGAGTTACTTCTGGAGGACCCTCTGGAAGTTACTTGGGACTAGTCTCAAGTTTTCTACCGCCTATCATCCACAGACCGACGGACAGACTGAGGTTGTTAATAGGAGTCTAGGTGATTTGATTAGGTGCCTTGTAGGGGAACATATGTCTAGCTGGGATATGGTTTTACCTGCAGATGAGTTTGCCTATAACAGTTCAGTTAATAGGTCTACTGGGGTCAGTCCTTTCGAGGCCTATATCGACCGTCAGCCTAGGAAACCCATTGATTTGGTTCCACTTCCACCTGCATATAGGTCTAGCGAGTCTGCAGAGTCTTTTGCACATCACATTCATGAGTTGCATGCTGAGATATGTCAGAAAATTAATTTGAGCAATGAAAATTAAAAGTATGCTGCAGATGTTCATCGCAGGTTTCAGGAGTATAATGAGGGTGATCAGGTTATGTTGCGACACCGCACTGAGAGGTTACCTCCTGGTGCTTGGAAGAAAGTGCATGCTAAGAGGACGGGTCCATTTCAGATTCGTAAGAGAGTTGGTACTAATGCTTATGAGTTAGATCTTCCTAGTGGTATGGCTATTGCCCTGTGTTTAATGTGGAAGATCTTACTCCTTTTCATGGACCTGCTGATATTTATCATCCTCTTCACTTTCTTCACCTGATATTTCTTCACCTTCATCATCTATTACTACACCAGTACCTTCTAGCTCTATTGATCTTATCTCTACCCCACCAGTACTTGTGCCCCCTGCACCCCCTTATGTTTCTTCACAGCAGACAGTTGATGTGCCTGTTGATGTTCTTGATGAGAGGTATGTGCTGACTCGGTGTGGTGGTGGTTATCATCAGTATTTGGTTCATTGGAGTGGCAGGTCAGAGGATGAGCGCACTTGGATCAGCGCTTCGGAGTTTCGCACACTTGCTCTCGATCTTTTCCAGCGCTATACGGAGTTTAGTTCGACATAGTCGAACTTTTCTTAGCGGGGGAGAGTTGATAGGGACCAGCTAATCATATCACTTCTAGAGATTTTATTTGATATTGTCCCGTATGTTTGGGGATTTATTTCATTACTTGTGATTTGATTTTATATGATCCCATATGTTTAAGGATTTGTTTTTGACTTTGGGTTTGATATTCGGTATATATAGACCGAACATGATACATTTCTATTCACGCTTTGATTATACATTTTCTTGGGAATATTATTGAATATAAGTATTCTTGGGATCGTATAATTCTCTGTGCTTGCTATTGTTTTTAATTATTATCCTGTTTTGATTACTGTCCTACATCACATAGTTCAAAACTGAAGCTTCTTATTCACTAAGCAACGGATCTAGAATTTTAGAGAAGATGGATAAATCAATTATGATAGTAACATGGCTCATCGTTGGCTTAAAGTGTTCATTTTGAAGAAGATTAATAGGCCGGGCTTTTCATTTTTATCAATCTGTTGTGTATTTTGTTGATTATTTTATTCTCTTTTTTTAGGGTTTATCATTTTAATTTACGTAGAAATTTTTGTTTTTTATGTAATTGTTTCTATGATGAAATGGGGTTTTGTTTTTATATGTGGGTTTTTATAATTTGTGCTTTTATTGATTGTGTGTGTTGATTATAGTGTTATTTTTGAGGTATGGTGTGATTTGGGATCTCAAGGTTTTGTTAGTTTTTATAATTGATTTCGGGTTTTTTCGATGATGAGATTAGTTTATTTTAGTTTGATTATTGTTCATATATGTGTGGTGCTGTTTGTTGTAGTTTCTTTTTTAAACTTACTGTTGTAAGTTATTAAGCATGCGATTATTTGAGAGGGGGCGGGTACCTGTTTTTAGCGGTGGCGATGGTGGTGTGGTGCTGGAGGTGTGACGATGACAGTGTGGTGATTAAATTAGTTTTTTTTATAGTTATTTAATGTTATTAACTTTTTTAGGCATGATTTTAGTTTTAGGTTTGTAAAATTGGAATGTATTTAATTCTTCGGTTACATTTATATGACTAGTTTCAATTTTCTCTAATTAGCTTAATTGTAGTAAATGTGAATTAATAGCGTTTGACTAATCAGAGAATTATTATCATTTTCAATTTTTAATGATAATCAAATTAGTAAATTTTAAATGTTAATTGATATTCATTAATGGGTTGTTTATTATATTTTGAAATATAGGTTTTTTAGGGTTAGTGATTTTGGGTTTAAATTTATTGTTTTGTTTCCATATTTGATGATTGGTCAACTTTGATTCTTTATTCTTTCACTGCTAATTATGCCTTGATTGACGGCTATTTTGTACCACTTATGGGTGATCAGGTTCAATTCTAATTATGCCTTGATTGATGGTTATTTTGTACCATTTGGTTTTCAGATCGTTCGTACACGCCCCTGCGGGGTCAGAACTCAATAATTGAATATTGCAATATGTAGAGACATGCCTGGACATCATTGTGATGTGCTTAGTTTTTGTGGATGTGGCCTGAAACTGATGGACGGGGATAAGCGATTTTGAGGCATTTTTTTGGTCATCTGAGCGCCGGAGATGTTTGTGAAGAAATGACGCCAGCTGACGTCATCACGCATCTGGGTGATGCGTGACCTGAGATACATATGTTTGGAATGCGTATCCCTACTCACGCATGTAATTATGCCTTGATTGATGGCTATTTTGTACCATTTATGGGTGATCACGTTCAATTCTAATTATGCCTTGATTGATGGCTATTTTGTACCATTTATGGGTGGGCAGATTCAATGCCAATTATGCCTTGATTGATGGCTATATTGTACCATTTATGGGTTGTGACGCCCCTACATCCGGGGTCAAGGATCCAGGTCATCACGGTCCAATTTCCGATCAATATCAATATCTCTTTAGTCTTTTTTTTCTTAATACTTATGCAATTGACCCCACACTAATACACACACACACCAGTCATATGCTCATAGAACAACATCCACAATATTTAAAAGTTTAAAGTTAACAGTTATTACTAGCCCAGAATTTACTAAGTACATTGTTGAACAAAGCTTCTACAGGAAGCATTTCAACAACCAAAGTTTATAACAACTTACACACTTAATTTACATAAGTATACTAAGCCCCTTTCGCTTGTCACTACCTCGGGGATAGTCGCCAACACTCGCTCAAAAGGTCACCTTTCCCTTACCCTATTGCGGGGTGTGGTACGTAGTATCGGCATGGGACCTAGCTGTTATATACATAAATAGCAAGAGTGAGCTATAATAGCTCAGCAAGATAATACTGTAAACTAGAATTTAAAATGTGAACAGGTATACATATATGTATATGCATATATAATAGCAGGAAACAATTAAAATCCTTAAGGAAGCATAAAGCTCTTATTTAATAATACATCATCCACTTACTATTATAAGAAAAAAAATCTAAAATAATATAATATCAGTTTTTCTTCATCTGTAACCATAATTCCATCATCTCATATCATTATTCTGTTTTCAGTATAGAAATCTGAAAACCATTGTCTACACTTTCTTTTCAAAAACATTGGGGATATCTGCTGTCGCCTGATACGTTAGGACGATGATCAGTCGCCTAATCGTACCTGCTCTCTTTTTACTACCGGTAGAGGGAATGAAGATCATCCCTGGAGGAAGGCCACCTGCTAACATCCTCCCTTGGCATCTTCGTGCCGTAATAAAAATAATAAATGCTGGACTGTGTCGCACACAGCCCTGACACAGCCACTTACGCAAGTCTATTGCAATCCCCCTTTTTATCACATCATTATTCCCTTTTTAAAATATCATTCCACATTTCCATTTTCTCGCTTTCATTCCCACATATCATTCACTCATATCATTTCCATTCTCGCACATTACTTCTATAAAATATATATATATATATAACATAATGCTTTGGTTATGATCCAGACATCTCTTTCATATTCAGGAATCAAATATACTTTTATATTCATAAATTATTCTGTCTATTTTAAGAGTAATGCATGATAATCAAATAATATTTATGAAACCACTGATACTCAAAAAGAATATTTTTAATATAGTATTATAAACCATATAACCCTAGATAACAACTGATACCATTCTTTTATTTACTTTAGATAACAACTAATACCATTCTCTCTTATTCTCTTAATCATAAGGCATGTTCACTTCATGCATAATCATCTCTATACATATCCATCTCATACACATACCCATATTCATATTCCATAATTTATCCATTTCTCTTTAATTCCAATATCAGGGAAATAATTCTTAGCAAACATAGAATAACATATATATTCCATGAAATCATTTACTTTGAAAATAAAAAATAGTTTTCCAAGGTAAGGATAGAAGAAATCTTGCCTCGGTTTCGGGATCCTGACAGTATGGCTCGTCCCTCTTCCGGAATTTCTATAAACACAAAAGGACTGTCGTTAGAACCACATCTCTTACTCAATACACTCTTGTATAACATTACCTTTGAAACTTTAATATATGTTTAACGTATTACTATTACCCCAAAGGTTCAAGAACTTAACCATTTAAAACCTTAATCGAAGTTTCAGGGGTTTTCACTATTTCCCCTAACGATCACACTTAACTGTAATAATTCTCAGAAAATATGGATTTCGAATTTTACCACAAGGTCAACTGGTAACAACTCTTTGACTACCTTACTACACTATCCCAAAGTTTCATAATTTTTAAAAATGTTTAAGTATGGTAGTTATAGCCTCAAAGTTAACACAATTACATTTTCTCGGTTTCCGAACGTATTTCACTAAAACTAACTTTTCTCCTAAACCGTACGTCAGATTTTAACGTACCTTATATCAAAAAGATCTATGAACTAAGCTCTATCATTTCATGGTCAATTGGTCACCTAGGCAGTGAGGTACCGTACGAATACAGGGGTCACCAAACAGGGCAGTTTGTAGTTCTAACGAAAAACGGACATTATAACGGCTATAATTTCATACTTTCCAAAAATCAAACTCCTCCAAATCAATTAGCAAACACAATAATCATCACCTACACCATGTGGTCTTCATTACCAGCCATGGTTACAATCCCAAACACTTCCATATTCAACTTTAATCACTTACAAACACATGGATCATCATAATCTTAACATTTACACCACTTAATCACTAAACCAAACAATATCCATCATAAATATAAAAGAGCAAGCATGATTATACCTTCTTGAAGCTTTTATAACCCTTAACAATCCTTGATATATCCTTAATCAACCTTATACTAGCTTGAATCAACTAAAAGAAACCATTAAAACAAGGTTAACGCTTGAAAACACTATTCATCATATTTTCTAGTAACTTCCATGATTTTATTACCTTGCTAAATGATGATGGTTGGCCTTGAAACTTTGTAAATGATCCTTCCTAACCTCCAAGAAGCTCCATGATTTTTCCCTTGAATTGTTATTGAAGAGAGCTAGGGTTTTGAATTTTTTTTTCTTTTTTTCTACAAAAATTCGAATGGAAGAAAGGTGGAGAAGTGGAGAGATTTTTTTGTGTTTGCTTGCTAATCTTATCTCATCTTATCCTAATCCATCAAGAGTTCTAGAGTTTAGTAGAAAAATCCATGGTCAAATGACTAATTTGTCCTAAATTTTGAGTTAGTGGAAGATGATGTAAGGTGTGATGTCATGGATGAGTGTTTTGCAAGCTTGTTCTTTTAACCTTAAGTATTTACTAATAACCTTATAAATATTAATATGGTAAATATCTTTATCACTTACTAACCTTGGTTACTTAGTCTCCATACTCGTCTAATTGTGATTCGTTTCGAATGTATCTCACTATCCAGTGGTTTTGAAATCGTTTATAAAATCCAAATTCCCTTAACATTCACTTAACTTAAAAATCCCTTGGTTTAACTTAAATTCACTAATTCCTCCATATATAATCCTTTTAATATTTCTATACTCCTTAATATCCAATTAATAGAAGTTCGTTCGAGCTCAAAATCCTCAAAATCTAAATTCAGGAATTTCTGAAATCCATCGTCATTTCGAGTCACTTATTTTCATAGTATATCACTAATATGGTTTCTGTTTGTTCATTTCCTGTCTCAAGTATAGGGTACCTACATATCATTTCCCTAAATCCTCAAAATTTACTATTCATGTGACCACTGTAGCATTACTAAAGTTAGGGTTATTACGAGTGTGAGAGCTGCCTCAGTGGAAACGAGGCCTAGCGTTGATCCAAAGGGTCACGGGTTCGAACCTCACCCGCCCCCTGCGTGTAGCCGTGTTGGAGAGACAGTGGAAACTTTGACCAAGACAAGGCGCGGTGTATCTTGCGTATCGCAGGGAAGCCCAGCCACTGGGTCTTACCGCACGGTTAGCATGATTTACATGCCGGTGTTGACCATGGGGCTGGTCGGCCGGTCCTGGTATGAATCCAGGCAGGCTAGCGTGTCCTGAACAACACGTTTTGACCAAGTTAGGGTTATTACAGTCTTCCCCCCTTAAAAGGATTCCGTCCCGGAATCATGTTGGACATGTCCAGAGGTATCTTTTTCATTCACACCTTCTAACTTCCACACTATTTCCTCTTTCCTTTCATAATATCTCTATCTTGTTTGCGTAGAAATACACCAACATAACTTCCTTGTCATTCATCAACATGCCATTTAGTTTAGCAATAGCAGTACTTTTACTATCTTTTCCTCACAAATCTCCTTCTGTTTCCAGTCATTCCATGTTATCTCGTCTCTCCTTCCACTTTCGACGAAGATATCCACCACCACATTGACCTTTTCTGAATGGTAGTGTATCTCACTTATGGTTTGACCATCTTCTGATCTCTATCATGACATAAATATTAACACCTCAATATTCCTATAGCTCCTCTCTGTAAAATTTTCCAGAAAATAAGCTCTACAGATATTTTTTTTAAAACAATTGTAGAAAATACTACCTATAATATATATTTCCTGTTCGTCTCAACGAGCTTGTTTTTTCCCAAAACACTCCTACTTTTCTTTTCATAACGTTTCCTAGCCCTTAACAGATACTGATTTTCCTTATCTATATTATTAACTTATTTATTCCATTAATTGATTAAGTTGATCCTTAACCAAAGACTTACACACAAAATTTAAATCGAAAAACAAGTACCTGTATCCGCATCTGGTTTCGTCAATGCTTCCCCTAAGGTCATGTTGTACACTCTAGCAGTAGGCCTATTTGAAGCAGTCACACTCTGTCCTGGCGCGTATGACCCACCGGAACGGTAATCTCTAGCAATGTGTCCTAATTTCCCACACTGGTAACACTTAACATCTCTTTTAGGGTTTGTATCAGTTGATGGGCACTGGTTAAGATAGTGTCCTTTTTGTCCACACTTAAAACAAGTTACTCCCAGCACTCTACAGACTCCTATATGCTTCTTACCACACGTGTCACAATCTGGTAATGGTGGTCGTGATTGATTGGACTGAAATGTTCCTGAAGATTTACCACCCTGATTCACCGTCTCACTAGTAGTCTTGTTACCCCACGACTTTCCCACAAATTGAGATTTTTGTCCTCTACCTCCTTTGTTAAAGTAGCTTCCCTCACTTGAACCTCCTTTCGGACCCTCAAATCTTCTTTTCTTATTCTCTCGACCTATTTGAGCCTGTTCACTCTCGGCCTCTATAATTGATGCCTTTTGAACCACTGCAGCATAATCAGTCAACTCAAATGGGGCCACTCTCGTTCGTAACCAGGGTTTCAATCCTTGTTGAAACCTTTTCGCTCGTTGTTCTTCAGTATGCACAAACTCGGGAACAAGCCTCGACAGTTCTGTAAATTTAGTTTCATACTCTGCCACTGTTAGGTTATCCTGTTTAAACTCCAGAAACTTTAATTCCATTTGGTTTTCTAAATACCTAGGAGAATACTTTTCTAGGAACACCCTAGTGAAACGCTCCCAGGTTATCACTCCCGCTTCTTCTAGGTTCTTCTTAGCTTCCCACCAGTAATTTGCCTCTCCCTTTAAGAGATAGGCTACAAAGACTATTTTCTGATCTTCCTCTATCCTTAGTATCTCGAAAGCTTTCTCCATTTCTTTTAGCCATGCCCTGGCTACTACTGGGTTAGTGGTTCCCTCAAATTCTGGGGGTTTTAATGACTTAAAGGCACGAAAGGAATTAGCTGCCTGATTGGGGAGAACAGGTGGTTGTTGGGGATTCGCTAAATTCTGCCTTAATAAGTCCATGAATTGGGCAAAGGGATCACCTCCCGGGGTTCCTTTGTTGGCCAGTTGATTCCTCTTCTTCTTCTTCATGATTTTCTTCATTATGGGCATTTTCGTTCAGTCTATTACCTTCTATATTTCGACTTCTTTCGTCTCTCTCATTTTCCCTTGCATTCGCTCTACTATCACGTCTAGGCGGCATAGTTCTGTACATAACAATAATCCTTATTAATTACCCGAATTTGGGTTACAATATACATCATTTCTATATACACAATTATATCATTAATTAACTCATTTGCACATCACAATATTCTTATCACTCGATTTGCATCTAGTTATATTATAACTTTAGTAGATAAGTGTATCGCCCTTAACACAATAGCCTTTTCATTAAGTCAATCACCTTTTATACATTAATATTTTTGAGTCTCAAAATTTATTATAAAAATGCAGCAAAAATTTAGATAGAAATGCACAAACTTCATTAATTTACATAAATATTTTACAACTTGGGTACATGGTTCGAAACCTACAAACATACTGTACATACTAATCTGCTACAACAAAAGTGCTACTAACTGTCCTCCAATCAGACTGGGATTAAAACAGCAACCAACTAAACTAATCCCCCAAAAAGACATCAGTAAGATGACTAGTCTGATTAGTGACGTAGACTACTATCCCGAGTCACAGTCCTGCCCTAATAATGTCCCGGATCTGGACTACCATAGACGTGACTGTATCCACTATCGCAGCCCTCCACTCTGGGTCTCCTCTATCAGCTAACAACCTCCTAATGTCACCCAGGGCCCGCAGCTCAACACTCACTAATCCCAAAGATATACCATCAGGAATGATGCCTCCTCTCCCTCTCTCTGACCTCTGCATCAGTGTGTCTATCACTCGGCGGGACTCCTCCAACTGACCCTGTAGGGCAAAGTACTCCGTCAACAGAATGGCTGGTAGTGAGTCACCTGTCGGTAAGGGGGCCTCCTGAGGGGGCACAGCAGCTGGGGCAGGTGCCTGAACAGGTGGAGGTGGTGGAGGTGCAAATGGTGGGGATGGAGGAATAGACTCGGTATCTGCATCCTCAGACGGGTCTCCCTCTATCTCATCCTCTGAGAAGATAAAATGTCCAGGCGGAGTGAATAGCTCAACTGGATCCTCTAGAGGGCCAGGACTCGGTGAGGGAGATGGGACTGGTGATGGTACTGGAATCGGCAAGGCAGGGGTATGTATCATATGGATATCGGTCCACTCAATCTCCTCCTCCTCCTCCTCAGCTATAACTGACAATTTAGGCCTCTTACGTAACGGCCTCTCCTCCTCCGGAATCTCCCATCTCACTCTGGAAGGACCTGCCTCATCAGATCCTGTAGAAGGTCTACCCATATATGGCACTATGGCCACAGCATCTCTCCGTCTCTGCTCCTCTGCCTCCTCTCTCTCAAATCTCTCTCTAGCCGCTGCCCGGCGTCTCTCCCTGAGGTCCTCAACTGCATACTCGGGGACCTCTACCCCGGCCAGCTGAAGATCTAATAGCTCCTGCTCTGACATCCCTAGCCACTGGGGGTCCTGACTCGGCTCACCCATCTCCGCTCCCTATAATAAAACATAAAATTCTATTAGTAACAGTCTATAAAATTAAAATATATGCTTAAAGTAAATACTACCTGCGATATACCACCCCTGAACTTGATGGAAGTTCATAATTTATATTATAACTGATACATTTATTATTATCCCTTTTGTTCTTGAGCATTATGACTCTTAGCTCTGATACCATCTGTGACGCCCCTAGATCCGGGGTCAAGGATCCAGGTCATCACGGTCCAATTTCCGATCAATATCAATATCTCTTTAGTCTTTTTTTTTCTTAATACTTATGCAATTGTCCCCACACTAATACACACACACACCAGTCATATGCTCATAGAACAACATCCATAATATTTAAAAGTTTAAAGTTAACAGTTATTACAAGCCCAGAATTTACTAAGTACATTGTTGAACAAAGCTTCTACAGGAAGCATTTCAACAACCAAAGTTTATAACAACTTACACACTTAATTTACATAAGTATACTAAGCCCATTTCGCTTGTCACTACCTCGGGGATAGTCGCCAACACTCGCTCAAAAGGTCACCTTTCCCTTACCCTCTTGCGGGGTGTGGTACGTAGTATCGGCATGGGACCTAGCTGTTATATACATAAATAGCAAGAGTGAGCTATAATAGCTCAGCAAGATAATACTGTAAACTAGAATTTAAAATGTGAACAGGTATACATATATGTATATGCATATATAATAGCATGAAACAATTAAAATCCTTAAGGAAGCATAAAGCTCTTATTTAATAATACATCATCCACTTACTATTATAAGAAAAAAAATCTAAAATAATATAATATCAGTTTTTCTTCATCTGTAACCATAATTCCATCATCTCATATCATTATTCTGCTTTCAGTATAGAAATCTGAAAACCATTGTCTACACTTTCTTTTCAAAAACATTGGGGATATCTGCTGTCGCCTGATACGTTAGGACGATGATCAGTCGCCTAATCGTACCTGCTCTCTTTTTACTACCGGTAGAGGGAATGAAGATCATCCCTGGAGGAAGGCCACCTGCTAACATCCTCCCTTGGCATCTTCGTGCCGTAATAAAAATAATAAATGCTGGACTGTGTCGCACACAGCCCTGACACAGCCACTTACGCAAGTCTATTGCAATCCCCCTTTTTATCACATCATTATTCCCTTTTTAAAATATCATTCCACATTTCCATTTTCTCGCTTTCATTCCCACATATCATTCACTCATATCATTTCCATTCTCGCACATTACTTCTATAAAATATATATATAACATAATGCTTTGGTTATGATCCAGACATCTCTTTCATATTCAGGAATCAAATATACTTTTATATTCATAAATTATTCTGTCTATTTTAAGAGTAATGCATGATAATCAAATAATATTTATGAAACCACTGATACTCAAAAAGAATATTTTTAATATAGTATTATAAACCATATAACCCTAGATAACAACTGATACCATTCTTTTATTTACTTTAGATAACAACTAATACCATTCTCTCTTATTCTCTTAATCATAAGGCATGTTCACTTCATGCATAATCATCTCTATACATATCCATCTCATACACATACCCATATTCATATTCCATAATTTATCCATTTCTCTTTAATTCCAATATCAGGGAAATAATTCTTAGCAAACATAGAATAACATATATATTCCATGAAATCATTTACTTTGAAAATAAAAAAATAGTTTTCCAAGGTAAGGATAGAAGAAATCTTGCCTCGGTTTCGGGATCCTGACAGTATGGCTCGTCCCTCTTCCGGAATTTCTATAAACACAAAAGGACTGTCGTTAGAACCACATCTCTTACTCACTACACTCTTGTATAACATTACCTTTGAAACTTTAATATATGTTTAACGTATTACTATTACCCCAAAGGTTCAAGAACTTAACCATTTAAAACCTTAATCGAAGTTTCAGGGGTTTTCACTATTTCCCCTAACGATCACACTTAACTGTAAAAATTCTCAGAAAATATGGATTTCGAATTTTACCACAAGGTCAACTGGTAACAACTCTTTGACTACCTTACTACACTATCCCAAAGTTTCATAATTTTTAAAAATGTTTAAGTATGGTAGTTATAGCCTCAAATTTAACACAATTACATTTTCTCGGTTTCCGAACGTATTTCACTAAAACTAACTTTTCTCCTAAACCGTACGTCAGATTTTAACGTACCTTATATCAAAACGATCTATGAACTAAGCTCTATCATTTCATGGTCAATTGGTCACCTAGGCAGTGAGGTACCGTACGAATACAGGGGTCACCAAACAGGGCAGTTTGTAGTTCTAACGAAAAACGGACATTATAACGGCTATAATTTCATACTTTCCAAAAATCAAACTCCTCCAAATCAATTAGCAAACACAATAATCATTACCTACACCATGTGGTCTTCATTACCAGCCATGGTTACAATCCCAAACACTTCCATATTCAACTTTAATCACTTACAAACACATGGATCATCATAATCTTAACATTTACACCACTTAATCACTAAACCAAACAATATCCATCATAAATATAAAAGAGCAAGCATGATTATACCTTCTTGAAGCTTTGATAACCCTTAAAAATCCTTGATATATCCTTAATCAACCTTATACTAGCTTGAATCAACTAAAAGAAACCATTAAAACAAGGTTAACACTTGAAAACACTATTCATCATCTTTTCTAGTAACTTCCATGATTTTATTACCTTGCTAAATGATGATGGTTGGCCTTGAAACTTTGTAAATGATCCTTCCTAACCTCCAAGAAGCTCCATGATTTTTCCCTTGAATTGTTATTGAAGAGAGCTAGGGTTTTGAATTTTTTTTTCTTTTTTTCTACAAAAATTCGAATGGAAGAAAGGTGGAGAAGTGGAGAGATTTTTTTGTGTTTGCTTGCTAATCTTATCTCATCTCATCCTAATCCATCAAGAGTTCTAGAGTTTAGTAGAAAATCCATGGTTAAATGACTAATTTGTCCTAAATTTTGAGTTAGTGGAAAATGATGTAAGGTGTGATGTCATGGATGAGTGTTTTGCAAGCTTGTTCTTTTAACCTTAAGTATTTACTAATAACCTTATAAATATTAATGTGGTAAATATCTTTATCACTTACTAACCTTGGTTACTTAGTCTCCATACTCGTCTAATTGTGATTCGTTTCGAATGTATCTCACTATCCAGTGGTTTTGAAATCGTTTATAAAATCCAAATTCCCTTAGCATTCACTTAACTTAAAAATCCCATGGTTTAACTTAAATTCACTAATTCCTCCATATATAATCCTTTTAATATTTCTATACTCCTTAATATCCAATTAATAGAAGTTCGTTCGAGCTCAAAATCCTCAAAATCTAAATTCAGGAATTTCTGAAATCCATCGTCATTTCGAGTCACTTATTTTCATAGTATATCACTAATATGGTTTCTGTTTGTTCATTTCCTGTCTCAAGTATAGGGTACCTACATATCATTTCCCTAAATCCTCAAAAGTTACTATTCATGTGACCACTGTAGCATTACTAAAGTTAGGGTTATTACATGGGTGGCCAGTAATGATGGCGTATATTTTGGCCTTGTAGAGGCAATCAAGTACCATTTTATTGGCTTGTTTATTTATTTCCTTATATGATTTATTTTAGTGTCTAGCCAAAGATTTCATTGGTTAGACTTTATTTTATTTCCTTTTTCTTATGAAATATATTCACACTTTTTCAATAATAATTATTTTTGGATATATTTTCCTTTATTTTATGAGAGTTCGGAGTTTATATGCCTAACCAAAGGGGGATCCCTTTGGTTGGATATATAAAACTGTTCAATATTTTTATGTATACTGTATAAAATAAATATTTTTAGTACTTTTTGATAAATGATTCATTGACATAGCTTTATTTGTTGTGGTTTTTGGTGTTCTTACAGTTTTCCTTGGGTGGGGAAGCAGAGGGAGGCACAATCTTGGATTTTATAGTGGAATCAACAAGAAGTCCTGAACAATTTGCTCTTAGTTTTGTGTAGATCAATGTATTGTTGTTGGGTGGGCACTCTTTTTTCCCCTTGAGTTTTTTTTCCATAGGATTTTGCTCTTGCGGGGTTTTTAACGAGGCCTGCCAGTGTATGGAGTCTTCTTCTCTGGTATAGGGGTGTTATTGTCTAAACTTCCGGAGGAATCTCTTTCTCATGTTAGTCGTAATTCAGGTTACGACTCATGGATACCTTTCGATTAGATGATAAGTTTTTATGGATGAAAGAATGTCTCAATTTTTCTTTCCTTTTTGCATAAACAGATACATCCATAAATTTGTTTTATTTAAGTTTTTCTAATAAGATTTTGTTCTTTATATTTGTTTTTTTTTTTGAGAGGTTCTTTATATTTGATTTGAAAGCTTCAAGATTTATTTTTTTAAAAGAACATGTAAAGATAAAAGTGAGAAAGTAATGTGAAAAAAGGGTAGGTGGAAGTTAGGGATGGTAACAGGTCGGGTTCGATTTGGGTTTTGTAAAATTCAAATTCAAACTCAAATATTTTCCGATTTTAAAAATAAATTCATATCCATATTCAAATTCAAAACTTAATATCCAAATCCAAATTCGTCGGATTTCAGATCGGATCGGTTTTTTTTTCGGGTATTCAAAATTAAAAATAGCGTAAGTAATTTTAAAAACACCGTTACATGCAAATAACGTTAATAATGTTTATACAATAACTAAAATTAAACATGATTAAGTAGTCAAATATAACGTAGTATACGGATTAACATATTAAGTAAAATCTGAAATATGTTATATTAATAATTTTTAATATATCAACACAAATGAAAATTTTATGTAAAATAAAGAAATTTACATTCTAAATATATTAATAAAATTTGATGATGAGAAAGAGAAACTAATCAGTAAATCATTATTGACTATTTCTAATAAAATAAATAATTTATATGTCTTATATCTGAAATATTATAATTAATATTACAACAAAGAGAAAATTACCAAAATAATCATTTTTGAGACTTAGTGGCCCAAAATACTGAAAAACGGAATTATGGTCCTATTTAACGACCTAACACGTTGAATCGTGTTACATGTACGAGGGATATCACGTTGGATGGTGCTCCGTATCTGTGTATATCACGTTTGACGGTGCTCCGTATTGAGGGATATCACGTTGGACGGTGCTCCGTATATGTGTATATCACGTTGGACGATGCTCCGTATTGAGGAAAAACTTATGGAGCACTACCATAAGTTTTGGATAAAACTATCCAAAACTTATGGAAACTAACTTATGGAGTAAAATTTATGCACCATAAAACTTATGGAGTGAAACTTATGGACCATAAGTTTTGAATAAAACTTATGGAAGGAGATTTTTTTCTCCTGGAAGTAGAGTGACCAGCATGGACTGCGTCTTCATTCACTTGTGGTGCCGCCCACCCTTGCATATGAACGCCCAAGTTCCGAGCATTCATCTCAGTGGTTATTTACTTGTGAAGGAAACACGATACTTCCGTTATTCTGTGACGGCCCCGTAGGGGCACAAATCAAAAAATCAGCCCATCTCCGTCATCGTCGCCGGAGTAAAGAACACAACCGGAAAACATCACGTTAGACGGTGTCGCGTATCTGTGTATATCACGTTGGACGGTGCTCCGTATCTGCGTATATCACGTTTCACGAAAAAACGTATCCTTGCAATACGGAGCACGGAATAACGTATCCTTGCAATACGGAACACGAAACAACGTGTCCCGTCGGTATTTAAGGCCAAATATTTGGAATTCAATATTTTGGGCAAACAATATTTATTTTTGATTATTTAGGGCCTTCACCCTATTACAAATTATCATATTATATATAATTATTAAAATGTTTTATTAAAATTGAATTTGAATAACATGTATAATGTTTTATTAAAATGTATATTAAAGTGCATAATATATTATATATAAATAAAATAATGTGTATATATATATATATTCGGGTATTTTTTGGGTTTCAGATTCGGATCGGGTTTGGATTGAATTTTGGATTCCAGATCGGTAAACATAAATTCAAATCCAAAAATTTTCGGGTTTAAAATTTAAATTCATATCCATATCCATATCCAAATCAAAATCTAAAAATTCGGATTATTGTATATTCAAAAAATCAGATTTTGAACGGGTATTCGTCGGTCGAATTAATGTACTGTATACACGTGAGAAACAACCCAAATAGAATCGAGTGATTATAAATGCAACCAAATCTAAGAGCTCATTCAAGGACAACGATTATGTTTGGCTCACATGAGAAGCGTACTAGAGTAGTCCTACACTCCCAAGCTGCTGTCTGAATGCCTGCTGCTTTTATAGTATTATATTCTATTTCATTGCATAAAATAATATTATATTAGCAGTTGTGGTGTTGAGCTAGACTCTACAAATTTCACACGGCCCAGCCAGTGGAACAAACAACACTAAAAACTCCTTATAATCAAATCAAATGGAGTCTCTACTTCTAAGCTCCTTTCCCAAAGCTTGTTCATTCCCATTTTCTGCTGATTTTTCATCTTCACACTCTACTGGTAATTACCCATTTCTCACTGTTCTGTTTACTAGTTACATTTTTTTGTTTCTTAACTTAATTTGATTCTTATGATTATTTACGCTAATTAGACTGCGTATTTTTCACTTTCAGCTTTTGGGTATTTGGTTCTTTTATATATGCGATGTTCATGTTTGATTTAATATACTTTCTGTTGACCAAAATACAAAGAAAAATTAAAAATCTGGTCAGATACTATAAATGATCTATTCATTTTTAAACGGTTTGTTTAACCTGCACCATATTGGCATAGGTTAAGGAGAATCTATTACTCCTATTTTTTAGGTATTTAACATAAAAATAGGATAAAAGTAGGATACATGTTTAAAATTGTTGTAAATGCTAAAGACCCCAAATTGGTTCCCGAAATGGATCCAAATGCCACGTGTCATGGATTGATTGGCTACTATGCAAATAATAATTGTGGACCCCCCTGCAATCACATTAATTTCCACCAATAAAAACATCCCAAAATGACAAGTAATTAATGCCATGTCATTTGGTAACAAATTTTGGTACTCAATTAGGTGTATATGTTGAACATGTGATGATACTTGGACTCTGATGGTTAGTAAACTCAAATCCTATTTTTATGGTTGAATGCCTACAAAAATGGAGGTCTAGATTCTTCTTAACGTGTGCTAGTGTGGCACAGGTTAAACGATGGAGTAATGCTAGGGAACCAAAAAAATTAATTGGGGGATTCATATGAATGCACGCATGGTCCATCACATTATTTATTTAATCAGCTAATGATAAGAAGACACATATCATTTTGGAACACTTTTTTGGAACTTTTGTTTTGTTCCGTAGCATTTTTCTAAACGGTGTGGGGGTTTTAGGAGGGTTTATTGAATTTTATGAACAAATGGTTGTATTGTTGTCATTTTACCATGTCTATGTATGTATTGTAAAAGATTTATGCCAGGGGACACATTTTCGATTAGTTAGGTGGTAATAATCCAAACATTTTATTTGTTACCTTGACTATTGTTTCCTAGTTTGTGTTGTTACGTAATTTGTTGAAACATGTATAATTTGTAACATGTTTCCACAACTTTATGCCATTAATCCAAAATTTACCCAATTTTAAACATGGCGGTGTCAAGCTTAAAGTTAGGAAGAGGTTTCTAGTTCGTCTCTTATACCCCCAATATATGCTAAAGAAATTAATTTGGGTACTACATTTGAATGTGGTCCCAAAAAGACGGTTCATGGTGATCCAATAAGAAAAAAATGGATTGATCCTTGAGTGAGGGGAATCTTAAAGATACATGATACAATCAGTGTTTAATTAGTGTTTGATGCTAGGCGGATGCTAGACGGTTAGGGTACCGAATAATTGGTCGCCTAGCCGTTTTTCAAAAACTGGATTATTAAGCTCATCTAATAACACGTTAACACCTTAAGTATGTAGAAGAGCTTGTAGCTTCAGATGGTAGCTGACCCAGTATTTTTTCGATCCTCCCCAAGATTATTCCTGAGCAAATAGTAATCTAAAAATATTACCTTGCATATAAATTCTAGAGTATTCCTAATTAGATAATGTAAATTATAATAACTAATTCAATAGTTTCCTGCACCATTTTAGATTCTAATTGGCCTAGCTGTCATGTTTATTCTTGACTAGTTACTTTGTTGGCACTTCTAATAATTTTGTGGAAGACTTGAGAGCATCTCCAACCCATTACATAATTTTGGGTATAACTTCTACACAAGATAGTGTCAAAATTTCACAATATCCACTACCAACTCCAAGCCATTTAAACCAAAAATTCAAGCCAATAGAAATGTTTCTTGTACTAAAAAATATGTTATTGTTTAAAGTACAAAAGTAATCGAGTCGTTGGGATACAAAATGAATGAAATTGTTTGAGTACATATTTAAATATAGTTGGATTGCAGATGGTCTAAGAAGCAACTACAGTGTCTTACCACTTCTCTTGGAGTAGCCAAGCTAGAATAAACATTGCAGCAAACTGGGTGTTCTTAGATAGTTCCAATTGGCTGATTTGTGGATGCCCTTGGTATTTCAGTCTCTTTTTAACTATTCAAGTTGGGCATTTCTTCTAGAAAACATATTATCTATTGCCTAAACAAGTGTTTTGTAGTTTATATTATTCCCTATTTTATCTCAGAGCACGTAAAAGTTGTAACACATTCCAAGACAAACAGTGAAATCACAAAATTTTCCTCAAGATATATCACTGGTCTACAAACTTGCTCTAAAATCAGTTTTAGAGCAATGTCTACTTTTCAGTGATTGCATATTCCTACTATTTGTATATAACTGATTGGATGTTCAAACAGATCAAAGAGTTCTGAGGTGCCAAGCATGGAACACTATAGAAAGTTACTCTGCCACGAATTGTCGGCGACATTTGGTGATGCAACATACTGGAGGCTTTACCAACAATTTGTCACTCTACCGGAGAGGGGATACAAAGTTTCTGGTGAATGCAGCTTCTGAACAGCCCCTCGAATCTGAGCCTCTCTCTTATCAACCCAAGAGTCTCCAGGGATCACTACAAAATGCATTAAATGCTTTCTACAAGTTTTCTAGGCCTCACACAGTGATAGGAACAGTTAGAGTCTATCTTTGATACATTACATATACATTAAGACTCTAATTACTGGGATTGTTTCACTACTTCCTTTCTTGTTCTGAGCATTAAAAGAGACTTATTTTTATTTTCTTTGAGCAGGCATTGAGCATTATTTCAGTTTCTCTCCTTGCAGTTGAGAAACTATCAGATTTTTCTCCAATTTTTTTCACTGGGGTATTAGAGGTGATCAAGTTCTCAATTACTTTATTACTCGCTTCATCTGTATAATTTCTTATGCTTTTGTTTCTTTTTCGCAGGCAATTGTTGCTGCTCTTTTCATGAATATCTATATAGTTGGTCTTAATCAGTTGTCCGATGTAGAAATAGACAAGGTAGTCATGCTTATTTATATATTTATTTATCATTAATATATTTATTTTGCACCGTGGGAACAAATTTCTGGAAAACTGCGGGTCTTATAATAAATTGAAACCATCCTCTTCACCTGAATTTCCTGTTAATAAATTCCAGTTGCTAGTGCTGTAAGGCGTGTTTTAAATTTTGATATAATGCAAATTTAGGTAATGATTTGTGTCTGTCAGCTTTTTTAGGCCAAATGCCTATTTTCTTTTCATTGAGATGGAAATCAGCTTTTTGAAGGTGCTGAAGTGCATCTATTTGTATGTATGTACCTGTTTCACTTGTAACATGAAAATTGTAACCCTGGCGTGATTTTATGTTTCAGGTTAATAAGCCATATCTTCCATTGGCATCAGGGGAGTATTCTGTCGCCACCGGAGTCATCCTTGTTACAACTTTTGCTATTATGGTATGAAATTTGAAACTGCGCAACACTGTATATATGAATTTTTACTATCTTTGGATAGGATATATGAGAATAGATATAAGTACCATGCTTCTTGATGTAAATAATAGATTTACTTCTAAAAATCAGTGTAGCTACTTTTTTGTTGGGATCAATGAATTGGATTCAATGTATGTATTTGCAAGAATTCCAGTAAACAAGTAATTTTTTTGTGTATTCATGTAAAGAGAACATGTAACCTATTTTGCTTGGTTGGTGAGAAAAAGAAAATGTTTATAATATTGAAAAAAGTACATGGACTAAATTTGCACTACAATAGAGTACAGGTGTTAAAAATTATGGTTTGCTTAATTTGATGTCATTGGGACTTTAATCCTTTCTTTGTTTCTTTCTGTCTCTGTTATTATATAAGTTGTCTCCTCCAGTAAGTTTGTGTTTCGTATACTAATCCCGTGCACCTTGTTATGATAGTACTTTATTTGAGGAATCATAAGTTGTTGCAAAGTGCCAAGTCTTTCATATTTCAGGTGTTCTACACAAAGCGTTCCTACTTGTACACTAAGGCAATTTGTAAAATTTCTACATCTGTTATTGAACAAAGGAATATCACATTACTTTATTTTCATAAAAAGAAGCAGAAAGCTTGGATTCTCGTCAAAGTTCAACTTCTTTAGAGGATTGTTGTTTTAATATTCACTAAAGACAAAATTTATCTGTTTGTTTTGCAGAGTTTTTGCCTTGGATGGTCTGTTGGTTCACAGCCGTTACAGTTGGCCCTGTTCATTAGTTTTATACTTGGGACTGCATATTCAATCAATGTAAGTTGTGTTTCTATTCTTGTATGGCACAGGTTTTGACCGCAGATCTTGAGTGGGAACTACAGATGTGATGTCCATGGAATAAAGCTGTTCCGCTTGTCTTAATGAAGAGGAATCAATTAATTGCATTATTTGTAAACTACTATTAAGAGTTTTCTGTACTACTGATATATGACAGTAAACTATGTCATTTAGAAGATATTATATACCTTTCCGTTGCTACATATCATTCACCATTTAAATTGATTAACCCTAAAAACTTCTTACATTTTTATGATAATGAAATAGTCAACTTTCTTGTTTTCTGCATTAAAAAAAATCTTGGTCAGGTCTCATCATCTCATCAGAGTTGAAGATTGTATGATAGTCTTGATGAACTGCAATATGACTGCTGTTCTAAACGAGTGATGCTGTCCATGTTCCTTTTACACTGATGTGTGTGTATGCAGGGGCGGAGCCACTAAGCACTCGAAGTTTCCTGTGGCCTACCCTCAAAATATTTAATTTTAGAAATGTTCAATTGCAAAAATTTAAATGCTCACACACCCATACCTTCGCAGCTTCGCGAGGCTCGAACACTCAATCTTTTATTAGTTATTCTATTTGTTGTAGTTTAATTAAATGTAAAATAAATTTTTTAAAATAAAAAGATATGTTATATTAAGTATTAATATATGGTTCAACTGGCTTGGTTGTTGTAAAGACTTAATTTATTTTGGTGGTTCTGGTATCAAGTTATATCTTTCCCCTTGTTCATCACACACATTAGTTGTATATACACATTAATATTTTATTTTCCAGCCATTTGTGTTCAAGTTTTGTCAGTTTATCGTATTGACATGTAAATCATATTACATTTTTTTATTCATCCAAAATTATGGTGTATGTTGGTAATTATCTGTTTTCATTTCGTTTTTGTTAATTTTGTTATGCTTATAGCTTATATTCTCTTATTAGTTTTAAGTTTTGTTGATTTATTTTATCAATTTTGTAATATATGTCAGTTATATTTTTCCAACACATAGTCATTTCCGTGGGCCATGGAGCTGACTCGTGGGCAAGTAGTGATTGAGGTTAATAAATAGTCGTTACAGTTGATGAAAACGTCTATTCTGTTATTCAGAGAAAACATTCTGTTCATCTATTAATTCTTCAGAAGCTTATCTGATCAAACTTTCCTCAAGTCCAGGGATTTGAATATTTCGTTTTTCTCCATTGTTTGCATGTTTGATGGCACAAGATTCAATATACTTGTATGGAGATAGACATATTCAATACAAACTGCAGAATGGAACTGTTGTATAAGTTTATGTGAAATTAACGACATGTTCTCGTTGTGGCAATAAGCCTAGTAGTTATGTCTGTAGAACGTATTTGTAGTGGTTATTAGATGATTTAATTGTTTGATGTATCATGGAGTCCTTATTAAATTATATGATGTTTCTAATATATCCTAGTCTATCAACTCAGATACCGTTTTTGAGATGGAAGAGATATGCTGTAGTTGCAGCGATGTGCATCCTGGCTGTACGAGCAGTGATTGTTCAAATTGCATTTTATCTGCATGTGCAGGTTAACCCTTCCCTCTGTAAATTTATGTCATCATATATTGGTCTTTTATGTGAGGTATGCTTTGGAAATATTGAATTCCATGTCAAGAATACATATTCGTAAAGAAGTTTGGTGTCGTCTGAAGTTGAGCCAATCTTGAAAATGGGTGTATAAACTCTCAGCATACTCAGGGTCAAAACACACTTTATTGTCGTTTTGTTGTGTTTTGAAATATGACCTCAAACTCTTATAGATGAAGGAAAATTATAGCTTTTATGGGCTATATTATATTGCTTCCTTTAAATTGCATTACCATCTCTCAGTTACTGACATACTTGGCAAATTTCCAGACTCATGTTTATGGAAGACCAGCTATCTTGCCGAAGCCGGTGATCTTTGCAACCGGATTCATGAGCTTTTTCTCTGTTGTCATAGCACTATTTAAGGTAAAAGCTACTCTGCGAAAAAATTAAACATGCTTCAGTTATATGGAGAGGACATTATATTGTTCTGAAACCATGCATCTCCTGAGGCTGACTAGTTCTTGTGTACAATTAAATGAATACCTTCAATCTGACAAAAAAGAAATACCTCCAAAATTAATCTTTGCGACAAACAGCATCCTCTTCGTATTTAATTAAACTCTCGCTGATTGGCTCTGTCCCCCCCCCCCCTCTTTTGTTAAGAAAAGAGTATTTTCTAAAGATTCGCTACTTCTCTATCATACTCGGTGTAATTCAATATCAAACGATTGAAATAATAAAGCGTGCCAAACTTTAAATTTGACTGTTCTTCGGTCTCTAGTGGCCATTTTTTACCATAATGTCAATGTTGAATATTTAGTGCTGCATGCCCATCGAACTTTTTTTTTGATAAATTGCCCATTTCTTAAATTTATCTGGCATTTACCTAAATTTATATGTTATTATAATAAAAAGAAATTAAATCAGATAAAATATATTGCGACAGTATTTATATTGTTATTTCCGTTTTAGGTGCATACATTACTTTTGAATAGCAAGTTCCATAACTTTCATTGGATTTTTTTGTAGGACATACCTGATATTGTCGGGGACCAGATATATGGCATTCGGTCATTTACTGTCCGGTTAGGTCAAAAGCGGGTAAGCCATAAATTTTGCATCCAGCTTTCGTATCTTACGGGCATTAAACATGATGTTGTGCAGGTACTCATTGTGCTAGAATCAAAATTTTCAGGTATTCTGGATTTGTATAGCACTACTTCAAATGGCTTATGCGGCTGCTATAATCGTAGGGGCATCCTCTTCCACCCCATGGAGCAAATTAATAACGGTACTTCTGTGTGCCAGTGTTTTCTGATGTCTTTAAATTTTTTGTGTGTAATATTTGCATTTTTCTGCTTAATAAGCGGATTCTCTGTTTGATACATTACTTCACAAAGAGAACAAATTTGTCTTCTGTACTTCTCATTATCATCTATGGCTGCAGCAGGAGTAACAATTTATTCTCTTGTGGGAACTCATTACACTGCTATTGTCTGTGAATACTTTTTCAGAGACAACTGCTATATATGCTAATATATTCTCTTTGGATTGGTATAGGTGTTGGGCCATATGATGCTGTCATCGATACTTTGGATCCGTGCCAAATCAGTTGATCTGGATAGCAAAGTAGCAATAACTACATTTTACATGTTTATATGGAAGGTAATCTGTTTTTAAGCTTATAAAATACAAATGTTTCTGCGAGTTTACTCAAATCAATGATGTTATTTGGTTTTACATGTTACTCTCAAGGTTGGTTTTACATGTAACTCTCAAGGTTGGTTTTACATGTAACTCTCAAGGTTTGCAGTTGTCAGTATATTCCCAGAAACAGTATCTTCTGTAGTTTCATACAGCGACAAATTTCAGTTCCTATTTCCTAACCATAACGTTTAGTAGTAGAGTTTTACTCCAAACTACCACAAGGTCAACAGTATACTAGTTAAACCTAAATTAACCGAATAAAAGTCTAGTAAAGTAGCCTCTTGGTTCTCACTTACACTGATCCAGGCAAGGCCACGTTTTCCCACTATTTTAAGTCACACTTTTAGATTTCTACTGCAAGGAAGACTACATATAAAGTAAGAAGAAAAAAAAGGTTAAAGATAACGTCCACTTCAATGTGATGATGAGGATAGCAACAGTAAACAGATATCAAACTAGGAAGACATTTGGCATGCATTTCCTTCAGAGCTGTTAATTTTCATGAGCTATATTAGTTGATCTCTATTGTGAATCGAGCTTGTCGACTGTCGGGGAATCTGAATTCTGAACTCCATGCCTCTTGCACTCACCTTGTCCCTCATACTCTATGTGAGGCAGTGTTGGAGAGGAAAATTGACAAGGGAAGCTATATTGCGTTGCAATTCTCGAAGTTGTAAAATGGAGAGCCAAATTGCTCTTTTACTTTTTTAGGAGGTCAACTTGTACTTGTTAGCTGGAATAAAATTATATAGAACCCTTTAAATATATCATAGAGAATGCTCTACTTATTTTCTTCCTTTAACAAGAGGCTAAAGGCATCAATTGGAGACACGTGTGTATTTTTATTAAGTTTTACAATTCACAATTTCTACACATCAAAAAATGTTGAAGGTGTGCTGACGATAAACCCTCATCAGGTAATACCTCCGTACTGATGCTAGGAAACCTGTTATGGAACATGTGAAGTTAGCTTTAGGCTGAATAGTCCTATTACTGTCGCATGTCAATTTTGTTTGACTCAACTCTGGAAAGCCATGTATTCATTCATTGTTCAGAACTTAACAATATTTGTCTTCTCTCCCAGCTATTTTATGCAGAGTACCTGCTCATACCACTGGTGAGATGAATGTTTAGAAGTAGACAGTAGAAGACGCATCTGTTCCCCGCTGCTGCATTTGATCATTTAGTTAATTTATTCATGAAACTGTTGATGTATCTTATTAGTTAATTTATTTGCTATAACCTTCCCTGATCCTCGAATTGTTTTGTATACTCGAATTTTGGGTTGTGTTTCTAATGTCGAAACCACTCTTATAATTTTCTCCATCGTATCCTTCTTCAGTTGGTGGGTAAGAAGGGATTTGGATATTCGATTATCTGTGGAGACATTAATATGTTGTTCTGGTTTGGCTTTTCAATTGCTTTCAGACACACTCCAGTTGGTCTCTTTCAATTCTACAAGAGCAATGATTTTGTAAAATTTTGAATTTAACGTTACACGTTTTTCCTTCTTATCTTGCCATCTGTGACCAAGGCCTTTACAAAATTTAAAAACAACGTGCCACAGATGCACAGTAGATTACTTTGGTTTTCCTAAATATCTACATGTAATGGAAATAATTATCTAATTAATACGGTAATTATTTTGAGCGAAGTAAAGATAGACGTTTTCAATAATACAACTTTGTTAGGAATTTGTCCGATTCCGGCGAATGCGGAATCGATTTGATAAATATGTGTGCTTAGATCCCACAAATATATGTGATAGTAATGAAGCAACAAACCAACAATACAGTAAAAGAGACAAGAGATTTAACGTGGTTCGATCCAGTCTACATCCACAAGAGCAACAATTTCACACTAGATAAAAGAGATTACAATATCCGGGTATTCGGCCCCTGAATTTTATACACAAATTCAGCCCTACAATACCTATTATGTATATCCCCAATCACTTAATATATCCCCAATCACACTGAAGTGTTTATTTCAAAACCTCCCCCTATCACTGTTTCCCGACAACCTTTCCTTCTCTCCCTCTCCCAACCCGGACAGTGCCACACAACCTGATAGAAAGACCCCTGTAGCGGGACCACCTCCGATGGCTGCAGTCAGACCCAAGTATCCTAAGGAATAGTTTAGGCACGAGGACCTTCTATCCCGACACTTCCTGAAAGCGGGCTAAACCGGCTTCCTACTAGACGGACTATCTAGCAGCTATATATAAAGAGAGAGAAGAGAGAATTATGTTTTTGGTGTATTTTAGAATGAAGGGGAGAGGGGTATTTATAGGAGTTGGGGGTAGATGAGGTTGGTGGTAGGTGAGAGTTTGGCAAGAAATTTAGGATGGCTGCCTAACAAATGATGGCTGCCTAACAAACTTTGCACCAACTTTATTTTAAAAATTGTCAAAAGATTTATTTCAAAGACTCTTTCTCGTTTTACCTTGTCTTCCAAGAAATAATATAAAATTTTGAAATATTTAAGTTACATTTTTCACATTTAATACAAGGAGCCCTGCTCATATTTGCTTGACTTCCAAGAACACAGTAGTTCTTTATGTTCCACTCAACTAGCCTAGCTCATCCTTGCTTGTCTAGTGCTCTAGTAGTCTTCCAAGAACATTCTTTGCTTGTCTAGTACTCTGGTAGGCTCGAGACAGTCTAGTACTCTACACTGTCTCGAGCATATTCAGTACTAACCTGAAATCTAAACTGCTTTCCCATTTTTTCAGCTACAGCTTCATCAGCTACAGCTTCATAGATACTTAAGAAGCTGAATCTAAACCAGCCTCCACTTTTTGTTGATCTCAACAGAAATTTCCTCAGCTAGCGGTATGTTCAAAATGGGCTCAAATAGACTCCCATGAAGACTCTAGAATCGCAGTCGATGACTGGTATTAGAGCATCTCCAATGGGAGAGACCTCTTAGGTAAAATTTGAAATTAATTACCATAAATAAGAATTATAAAGAATGTGTAAAAAAATTTGCATTCCAATGGGGCAAAACAGTTGTCTATAATTATAGATAATCTCTTGATGTTGGCTATATTTGTCGAACCTCTACAGACCTGTAGTGAATTGCCACATCACTTATTTCTATATTAAAAATATATATTCCATTAATAACAACTTGAAATATTAATAACATACCATTTTTAAAATATAACCAATCATTATAGCCAATACCATCGGAACACAATGTCTTATTGGTTCGACAAATTTTACATAATCAATATTTTATGTAATTTAGTCAATCATTTTTAGCTAACGCAATTGGAGATGCTCTTATATATTCCAACTCGACATATAACTTTTTATTGGTTTTCTCATACTATGTCTTGTTGAGTTTGACAAACTTCCATTTGTGAAACTTCCTTCTATTTTAATCTCTGTGCTCATTTGTAACAAATTATGTCAATGCTGACAACTTATGTATCAAGGCATATATCAAGCACTCATGTAAATATATAGTCATTAATAGCATAGTTGTATATATGATGTATATTCTGAATACTAGAAATCAGCCTAGATATTAGTGAGAAATCACCCTTGAGATGGAGGGCAATTCAATCCAAATTGACATGGTATCAGAGCTAGAATTCTGAACTTGAGAGTGTTTTCTTATCTTAGTCTAAATCTTGGTCTTGGGAATTTTTCTAAGTATTGCTTTTCATTCTGGTTTGTATTTTTGGGGTATCATGTCGAATAGCAACTTGGAGAATCTTTGTGTGCGTTTCACAGGTAAGAATTACTCTACCTGGGAATTTCAGTTTCGGTTATTTGTCACGGGAAAGGAACTTTGGGGCCATGTTGATGGCAGCGATGCAGCTCCTACTGAAGCTGCTAGTTTGGCAAAGTGGAAGGTAAAGGATGCTAGAGTCATGACTTGGATTTTAGGATCAATAGATCAAACGCTTGTTCCCAATTTGAGGCCATATAAGACATCTAAAGAGATGTGGGAGTATTTAAAGAAGGTTTATAATCAGGACAATTCAGCCAAACATTTTCAGTTGGAATATGAGATTGCCAAGTTTTCACAAGGTGATCTTTCCGTTCAGGAATTTTTTTATGGGTTTCAGAACATATGGGCAGAATATGTTGACATAATTTATGTTGAAGTACCGAAAGAATCGTTGGCTGCTGTTCAAAAAGTTCATGAGCAGAGCAAACGAGATCAGTTTTTGATGAAATTGCGTCCTCAGTACGAGGCAGCCCACTCAAATCTGATGAATCGTGATCCTCCTCCTTCTTTGGATGTTTGCTTTGGAGAATTGTCACGGGAAGAGCAACGTCTTGCCACACAAGTTGTTTTTCAGCAACACAAAGTCCACGAGAATGCAATCGCTTATGCTACAAATCATGGGAAAAGTAAAGGGAGAGACTTGAGGCAAGTTCAATGCTATAGCTGCAAAGAATATGGACATATCGTTGCTGATTGTGCAAAGAAATCTTGCACATACTGTAAGAAGCCAGGGCATAATATCAACGAATGTCCGATCCGATCTCCGCATCGCCGAGCTAAGCAGGCTGCTACTGCTGATCTGGCCGTTGCTGGTTCAATAGATGGTAAACCAGTAGTAACTCCAGAAATGGTTCAGCAGATGATTATTACAGCTTTTTCAACCTTAGGGTTTCAAGGTAAGCAAACTATTTCCTCTTTATCATGGATTGTTGATTCTGATGCATCCAATCACATGACAAATTCATGTAGCACTCTTAGCAATGTTCAAAAATATGACGAAGATATTCAGGTTGCGAACGGTAGTAAGTTGCCCATTCATGCTATTGGGGACATTAATCCTTCAATTAAAGATGTTCTTGTGTCTTCTGAGCTCTCCGCTAATCTTATATCAGTAAGACAATTAGTTGATAATAACTATAATGTTCGATTTTCCCATGATGGTTGTGTTGTGCAGGATCAGGTGTCGGGGAGGATACTAGCGAAGGGGCCTAAAGTTGGACGTCTATTTCCTTTGCATCTTCCTATTCCTAATTTTGTTTCCTTAGCTAGTATTGATGTAAATCACAAGGGTGAAGTATGGCATAAACGTTTAGGCCATCCAAATAATGTTGTTTTATCTCATATAATAAATTCTGGGTTGTTGGGCAATAAAAATAATCTTTCCTCGCATCTTTCATTTGATTGTTCAGCTTGTAAATTAGGTAAAAGCAAATCTCTACCTTTTCCTTCTCACGGTAGTCGTGCAGAAAATTGTTTTGATGTCATTCATAGTGATGTGTGGGGTATTACTCCTATCGTATCTCATGCACATTATAAATATTTTGTCACATTTATTGATGATTACAGCAAGTATACCTGGATTTATTTCCTTCGTTCCAAATATGAGGTATTTACTATGTTTAAAACCTTTATAGCTTATATCGATAATCAATTTTTCGGTAAAATTAAAGTGCTCAGATCTGATTCTGCGGGGGAGTATATGTCTCATGCATTTCATGAATTTCTAAATCAAAACGGAATTGTTTCCTGTTAGGAATATGTTGTATTTGATGATAACTTCACAATCAATCAAATTGTATAAGGTTTTGTAGCTGTCAACGGATGAGGATTTATAACTCTATCCGTTGACAGGTAGCTCATCAACGGATGAGGTTTTGTAGCATACTGCAGTATCTCTATGTTATCAGTTGATAGTGTTTTTATCCACAGTCATGTTGACCATCAATGGATAGGCAGAATAGGGTAGCCAATTGTAAATAAGCTATGCTATGTAATTCTGTCTAAGTGAAAGTGTATCAACGGATGAAGACAAAACTCTATCAACGGATACAACTCAAATCCACTCTATCAACGGATACAGCTCAAATCTCAATATCAACGGATACAGCTCAATATATCATCAACGGATGTCAGTGTACAATATCAACGGATAATCATTGACACTTACTTCTATGCTAAGCTGAGGATTAGCAGTTGATAAGGACAGGTTTGACGGACAGATCACATGGGTTGATAGTAGATACAAAAAGCAGTATGGCAGCCATACTTTGGAAACACATAAGAAAGAAGCATTCCGTTTACACTATGAATACAAGAAAGGTGCAGGAGACATGTCTGTTCACAAGGACAACCTTTCGGCTACATGTGTATTTGGAGTGGAGTAGCAAGTCAACTTGAATTAGATTAATATTATCTTATTCCTGTAGCACTTGTAAACTTGGGATTTATAACCAAGTGTAGCAACTCTTTAGAAGCTAAGAAAACAGATACATTTGCTTAGGTTTATTGAATATCCTTAGAAAGCAAAGAGTTGTAAAACAGAAGCTGTGTACATTTGTATCACAGAGTTTTCTTCGAATAAAAGCTTCAGGTGGTGCATTTAACCACCTGATTTTTATGTATTTGTGCATTAATCTTTTTACAACAATTATCCAAGTATAGATTTCTGGAGTTCTTATCAGAAATTTATAAATATCAAGAATTGTATTCAACCCCCCCTTCTACAATTATACAAGTGTGTAATCTGGGAATAACAATTGGTATCAGAGCTAGCTTCTAACATATTTGAAGTTTAAAGATCAACACACTTCCAACATGTCTAAGAAGGATTATGGAGTAAAGATACCAGTTCTTGATAGAGAGAATTACTTTCACTGGAAAGTAAAAATGCGTCTACATCTCTTGTCTATTGATGAGGGTTTTGTGGATTGCATTGACAAGGGTCCTCACGTTCCAATGAAGACTAGCTGAAGATGTGCCTGACACTCTCATTCCCAAACCTGTTTCTGAATGGAGTCTTGAAGATATTGTAGAAGTCCACAAAGACAAAAAGACCATGAATATACTGTTCAATGGTCTAGAAACAGACATGGTTGACAATGTTATTAACTGTACTACCTCCAAGGAAGTATAGGACACTGTTCAAACCCTTTGTGAAGGAACAGAACAGGTGATGGAAAACAAGATGCAACTACTAATTCAACAGTATGAACATTTCCATTTTAAGAGTGGAGAAACATTGAATGATACATTTAGTAGATTACAAAAGCTACTAAATGGTTTGAAACTGTATGGAAGAATCTATCAAGTTAAAGATTCTAATCTCAAATTTCTGAGATCACTGCCCAAGGAATGGAAGCCAATGACTGTTTCTCTAAGAAACACTCAAGAGTACAAGACATTTACTCTTGAAAGGCTCTATTGAACTTTAAAGACATATGAGCTGGAAATGGAGCAGGATGAAAAGATTGAGAAGTCCCAAAAGAAAAGTGGGTCAGTTGCACTTGTTGCCAACTTGGAGCAGGAGGAAAGGACAGAAGCTGCTAGTTCTACACCAAACAAGGAGGTTTGTAAAGGTAGAGCAGAATCAAGCAAAAGCAAGGAAAATGTGTCTGAGGAATTGAATGTCCTTCAGCAGGATGAATTGGATGAGATAGATGAGCACTTAGCTTTTCTGTCCAGGAGATTCTCTAAGCTGAAATTCAAGAGAAACTCTGGGGTGGCCAAGCCATTTAACAAGGATTTTCCACAAGCAACTATGTGGATAAATCCAAAATTAAATGCTACAATTGTGGAATTGCCGGTCACATGATAAGTGAATGCAAGAAACCTAGATCTGAGAACAAGGGAAAGTCAACTGAGACTGTTAACTACAAGAAGAAATATTTTGATCTTCTCAGGCAGAAAGGAAAGGCATTCTTGACCCAAGAGTATGACTGGGCTGCTGATGACAATCATTCTGATGATGATGTTGAGTTTGTCAACCTTGCATTGATGGCTGATTCTGGAGAGCAGGAAGCAAATTCAGCTAGCAATCAGGTATTTTCTACTAATCTCTCTGAGCTCACCAAAGAGGAATGCAATAGTGTTATAGATGAAATGTCTATTGAACTATATCACTTAAGTGTTACTCTTAAATCACTTACTAAAGAGAACAATAGGATTAAAGAGTCTAATCTGTTTTTAAGTGATAGAAATGCTGCTCTAGAAGCTCAATTTCTAGAATTTGAGAAAATGAGAGTTGATTGCAATAATGCTAAAAGTGAACTTGAAGCTGTGTTGAAAAGAGAACTGATTTTAAAAGACCAGCTTGAAAAAGAACAAGGGATAATTGCTAAATTTCAAAGTTGTAGGAATATTTCTCAAAACATAATAGAAGTCCAGGGAATAGAATTGTTTGTGAAGGATACCTGGACTCAAAAGAAAAAGGAGCTAGAACCTGGCCTTGAGGATCTAGAGACTATTTGTGAATCAACGGATAGTGATAATCCGTTGACAGATGAACCATCAACGGATGAGAGGTATCCGTCGACTACCAAAAAGTTTGTTAGTAAGAAGGATCTCAAGAAACTGGATATCAAGTATGGTCCAGTCAACAAGAACTTTGTTAGTGGTGAGAGTAGCAAAACCAAATCTAGTGGGAAGGCTAAGGCAAGTGATTTACATAACAAAAAGGCTGTTGGTAAATCAGATAATGAAAAGGTAGAAATTGAGGGTAAAAAGAAAAAGAACAGAAATGGTAAGATAGGCATCAATAAGAAAAATAATTATTCTCCTGACAAGTTTGCTCCTAGGAAAACTTGTAGTAATTGTAATAGTGTCAATCACCTATCTTCTAATTGCAAGATTGTCAACAAGGCTCCTGTTCATATACCTCAAACAATACCATGTATGCCTGCAATGCCTGGTTTGTATCAAAATGCTAGTTTTTCAAATCCATATGTGAACATGCCATATGTGTCTAATCCTTATTTTCAATATGTGAATGTGCCACAAATGTCATGGAACATTCCTAGCATGAATAATATGTATGCCAATTTTCCACAAATGCCTGCATCAAATATTCACGCAAATGAGCATCTGTCAAACCCCATCACTCAAGCATCTACACCTAAGTTGAAGAATGCTAAGAGTGCAAAGTCAAAGGCTAACAAGAAAGGACCCAAGGAAGCTTGGGTACCAAAATCAACTTGATTTGTTTTTGGAATGTGTGCAGGGAAACAGAAGGAATCTAAGGTACCTAGAGTCCTAGACAGTGGATGCTCTAGGCACATGACAGGAGATTCAACCCTACTCACAGAGTTCAAGGAAGGAGCTGGCCCTAGAATTACCTTTGGAGATGACATCAAAGGATATACTAAGGGATATGGCCTGATTTCAAAAGACAATGTCATCATTGAAGAAGTGGCTTTAGTTGAAGGTTTGAAGCACAATTTGCTGAGTGTCAGTCAGATTTGTGACAAAGACTATGAAGTAAAGTTCACAAAAGAAGCCTGTGTTGTTTCTGCCAAGGAAGACAACAATGTGGTATTGACAGGCTTTAGAAAAGGAAATGTTTACATAGCTGACTTCAATTCAGCATGCTCAGAATCCATTACTTGTCTCTTCAGCAAAGCAAGTAAGGATGAGAGTTGGCTATGGCATAAGAAGCTGTCACATTTGAATTTTAAAGTTATGAATGATTTGGTAAGAAAGGATCTTGATAGAGGAATCCCTCAATTGGAATTTGTCAGAGATGGACTGTGTGATGCCTGCCAATTATGGAAACAAAAGAAATCATCCTTCAAAAGCAAGACAGAGTCATCCATTGTTAATGCTCTTCAATTGCTGCATATGGACTTATTTGGTCCAGTAAATGTCATGTCTATTTCAAAGAAGAAATACTGTCTGGTGATTGTAGATGATTTTTCTAAATTCACTTGGACCTTCTTCCTGCACTCCAAGGATTGTGCAAGTGAAATCATTATCAATCACCTCCGAATACTAAACAATGGTTCTGAAGACAAAGTACAAAGAATCAGGAGTGACAATGGTACTGAATTCAAGAATTCCACAATGAAGACTTTCTGTGAAGAAAATGGAATTGTCCATGAGTTTTCTGCTGCCAGAACACCTCAACAAAATGGGGTTGTTGAAAGGAAAAACAGAACTCTCATTGAAGCAGCTAGAACAATGTTAAGTGAATCAAGGTTACCAACATATTTCTGGGCTGAAGCTGTCAACACTGCATGCTTTACTCAGAATATTTCCTTGGTCAATCAAGCTAGAGGAATGACTCCTTATCAGTTGTTAACCAACAAGAAACCAACTTTAGCTTTCCTTCATGTCTTTGGATGTAAGTGCTTTGTGCTAAGGAATCATGGAGATAACTTGGGCAAATTTGAAGCAAAGGCAGATGAAGCTATTTTTGTTGGATATGCAGCAGGGAAAGCCTACAAAGTCTACAATCTAAGAACCAACATTGTTATGGAATCTGTACATGTTGTGTTTGATGATCAAAAGATTCTAGGTCTAAATGATGGAGGCTCCCATGAAAAGTTGGAATTTGAGAATGAAGGAGAAGGAAGAATGTACTATGATGATGATGAGGAAGATGAAGATCATGACCACAGAGATCCACCAAGAGTTGTTGTACCAACTAGAAGTGATGCTTACACTGGAAATGAAGCATCCGTTGACAGTCATTCTGGAGCATCCGTTGACAATATTAGAGATGCATCCGTTGATAGAGATTCTCAAGCATCCGTCGACAGGCAAAATGATGCATCCGTTGACAGTCAACTTCATAATTCAGCAAGGACAACAAACTCAGGGGGAGTTTCTCAAGGTCAAAATTCAATGCTAAATCAACATGATCATGCTCATGAAAATGAAGCAACCTCATCAAGATCAAACCTTCCACCTGCAAGAAAATGGACTAGAGATCATCCATTTGAGTTAATCATTGGTGAATCAAATTTAAGAGTTCAAACTAGAAGGGCCACTCAAGCAGAATGTCTATACAGTAGCTTCCTGTCTCAAGAGGAACCTAAGAAAGTGGAAGATGCCCTTCTAGATACAAATTGGGTCTTAGCAATGCAAGAAGAGCTAAACCAATTTGAAAGAAATAAAGTATGGAAGCTTGTGCCTAAACCTGATGATAGAAGTGTCATAGGTACTAAATGGGTTCTCAAGAATAAGACAGATGAAAATGGCATAATTGTGAGGAATAAAGCTAGATTAGTGGAAAAGGGCTATTCTCAAGAAGAAGGGATAGATTTTGATGAAACTTTTGCTCCGGTGGCAAGACTTGAGGCAATAAGAATCTTCCTAGCCTATGCAGCACATGCCAATTTCAAGGTCTATCAGATGGATGTCAAAAGTGCCTTTCTAAATGGGGAACTGGAAGAAGAGGTCTATGTCCATCAACCTCCTGGCTTTGAAGATTCAGAACTTCCAGAATATGTATATCTTCTCATGAAAGCACTTTATGGTTTGAAGCAAGTACCAAGAGCCTGGTATGACACTTTATCTCAATTTCATTTGGAGAATCACTTCACTAGAGGTACAGTAGATAAAACCTTATTTCATAGGAATATCAATGGCTCTTCAATACTTGTTCAAATCTATGTAGATGATATTATTTTTGGGTCTACAGATGAGAAGCTTTGTAAAAGGTTTGCCAAACTTATGCAAAGTAGGTATGAAATGAGCATGATGGGTGAATTAACTTACTTTCTTGGCCTACAAGTAAAGCAAGTTAATGAGGGCATTTTCATAAGTCAAACAAAATATATTTATGATCTCTTAAAGAAATTTGACTTAATGGATTGTACCTCTGCAAAAACACCTATGGCTACTGCAACTAAGCTTGAGTTGAATACTAAGGAAAAGTCTGTGGACATCTCAAGCTATAGAGGCATGGTAGGTTCACTTCTATACCTAACAGCTAATAGACCTGATATAATGTTTTTAACTTGTCTTTGTGCTAGATTTCAAGCTGACCCTAGAGAGTCTCACTTGATAGCTATTAAGAGAATTTTTAGGTATCTCAAGGGAACACCAAACCTTGGCATTTGGTATCCAAGAGAATCTGGTTTTGATCTAACTGGCTATTCAGATGCAGATTATGTAGGTTGCAGAGTTGATAGGAAAAGCACTACAGGTTCCTGTCAATTTCTAGGAAACAGGCTTGTTTCATGGTTCAGTAAGAAACAGAACTCGGTCTCTACTTCTACAACTGAAGCTGAGTACATTGCTGCTGGAAGTTGTTGTGCACAGATTCTATGGATGAGAAATCAACTTATTGACTATGGTCTAAAAGTTGAGAAGATTCCAATTTTCTGTGACAACACAAGTGCTATTGCCATCACAGGGAATCCAGTGCAACATTCGAGAACCAAGCACATTGACATCAAATACTACTTCATTAGAGAACATGTGATGAATGGTACAGTAGAAATGCACTTTGTGCCAAGTGAAATGCAACTTGCAGATATCTTCACCAAACCTCTTGATGAATCCACATTCACAAGATTGGTAGGTGAGCTAGGTATGCTTAACTTGTCATAATTCCTAGTGATATTTGATTTTACTGCATTGCAGCTAGGAATGTGTTTTGATTTACTTGAGAATTAAAAACTCTCAGAAAAATTTTCTTCAGAAATTTTGTCCAAGGCAAAATTATCTTATCAACGGATATCCTTTTACCCGTTGATAGCATAAACACATTCCTAGATTTTCGTATATCAACGGATAACAGGTTATCCACGTCATCAACGGATAAACTGTTTCTCAACCGTTCATTTCATATCCGTTGATATACATATTTTCTTTTAAATATAACCGTTGATAAACGTGTATCTATATAGGACTGGTTATATTTATTTTCTTTTATTATTTGACAGTTACTTTTGACCAATGGGTAATTACTTTTAATTATTTCATTTTTAATTCTTGAAAAGTATAAAAGGCTGTCTTGTGCTCTCACATCTCACTTTTATCGACTTTCAAGATTCTCTTAAGTAAACTGCATCTTCTTCACAAAAACTCTCTGCAACAAAAGTTCAAACACTTCAATGGCGCCTATTGTTAAGATGATGTCTTCGACTGGGTTCACCTATGAGAAGAACAATTTCGCGGCCTATGTCGATATAGTGAATGCCCCAGAAGCTTATCACACCATGATGAATTTTGTGAAGAACTGTAAACTTTCGTATGCTATGACTGCCACCACTCCTCTAATCCACGAGGTAATCGAAGAGGTGTGGGCATCTGCTGAGTTCAATGGCACAGACGGTAAAATTGCTTTTTCCTTAAAGGGTAAAATCTATGTAGTTAACTCTGATGTGATAACTGCTTGTTTAAAATTACCTGAGAATAACTGTCTGAAAGTACCCAGTGATGCTGAAATAGTTGCCATGCTTAATTCCATAAATTATGCCCTTAGTACTAATAATTTATGGAAAATTGTTAGGAAAGGGATGGTTAAAGAATGGAGTTATTTTTGTGATGTCTTCATTAAAACTTTTTCAGGCAAAATTAGTAACTTTGATGCTGTTACCCATTCCATGCTAGTTATGTTGTGTATGCTTCTGACTGATAAATTCTATAACTTTAGCACACTAGTCATGTATGAGATAGCAGCAAAATTAGGTAAAAAAGAAACTAGGAGCAAGAATATCTATTTTGCTAGATTTTTGATGCTCTTAGCATTGCATGTATCTGAGAATGAGCTATCCATTGCTAACCCGGATAGCAAGTTCACATGTTTTGTTCAGGAGAAGAGAGTCTTAAGTGATTTAATTCGAATGAACTCCAATGCAGAAGTACAATTGGTATATCTACCAATTGTTCAGGTAACTCTTTCTAACCTTGAAACTCCTATCTCTAACCCCCAAATTTCTTTGCCTTCCACAGTCACAATGGAGTCTGTAGTAGTGACCAAATAGGCTCCTACCCAAGTGACTAAAACAAAAGTTTCCAAACCAAAATCTAAGAGACAAACCTCAGGTGCTTCTCAAAAGCACCTGTTGCAAAAACTACCACAACTCTTGAGGGGAGTGTGAAGGAGGTAGTGAGTGGTGAGGGACAGGGTGCAAGCCCTAAGAATAAGGTAGGTGAGGAAAATGCACCAAATAGCCAAGCCCAAGTTACATCCTCTCAACAGGGTGTGACTACTAGTTCTACAGCAACTCTGCACAAAAGGGTAAGGGACACTAGCCCTCTCTCAAAAACCTATGAAAGAAGAGTAAAATCTAAAACCATAGGGGAAGCACAAGGTGTACACACAGTACAACAAACTGTACCTTCTCAAATTCAGTTTGATGTGACTTCAATAAATGTGGAGTCACAGCCCCTTGATCTTAACCTTCAAATCGATACACATTACAATCCACCATCACCAACTCCATCTCTGGATGTGGATATGATATCTACATCAATTCCTGATTCTCCATCTTTAAGATTCTTGGAGAAGCCCCACTCTGCAATTGGTGGTCATCATCTTTTAGATGATTTGTTGGGCCATCAATCTCCCATTCCTGAATTCACAACAACATCTGTGGCCTCATCTTTAAAATCAATCTCCACAGATTCAGTGTTGGTTTTCACTTCAACGGATACTATCATTCCTTCATCAACGGATATCCTTCATCCATTGACAAGTGTTTCTCCATCAACGGATGCGCCTATGTCTAGCCATCCGTTGACAGCTATAACTACTCCATCAACGGATATCCCCTATCCGTTGATAACTCACTCTACCACTATATCTGACATTCCTGTGTCAAGTGTGGAGGAGTTCTCAGTATTTGAAACACTTTTAGGATTGAGGGAAGAGAGTGAGAGGCTGCCTTGTGAGCAGGCAAAAGGAGAGGCAAATAATGAGAGGCTGACCATTTCTTCAGGTCAGGCAAAAGGAAAGCAAGAGAGTTCCACCTTAGTAGGTGAAGGTGAGGGTGTGAGCCAGGGGGAGCCCCTAATGCAAGAAAAGAGAGATGAGTGGAGAGAAGGGACTACAGGAGAAATAAAGCAGGAAGATCCAGCCATTGCAAGTGAGTTAATGGAGGTTAATGAAGCTTCTAAAGAGATGGAATTTCGACAAGAATATCAGTCAATCATTGACTCCATCTCTTTGGATCCTGAAACCTTTACTCATCCTGTTTCTGCCTATCAAGTCATGGCACAACAGGGCAATGTGGAGGCAGAGGAGGCAATGCACCTAGTGCACATCTCACAATCTCTACAAAGAGCAAAGGAAGCTTTGACAACTCTGCCTTCAGATGCTGACAGTGAAGAGTTTGGCAGCGTTGACATTGACAGCACAGCAAATGATGAAGAAGTCAATGTGGCAGATACTCCAGAATGGCTATTTTCTACTGCCACTGTGGCTGGTGACTTCAATGTGGAGATTATGAAGCAATATCAATCTGCTAGGGCTGAGCACCAAAATGCAGATCCACAGAGAAAGGCTGTCCTTCAGCAAATAATGGACTCCCTGAAACTTCACAAGATGCACATGGTCATTCAAAGAACACAACAGGAGGAGGTCCAAACTGCAATTAGAGAAATGAAAGTGGAACTAGATGCCAGGATTGAGGCACTAGCCCCTACTACCACTCAGAAGGTGCTGACTAGCAAACTATTGAAGGAAGATAGTCTGGCCAAATCTGTTCAGCATCTCTCCTCCAGAGTGGATAGTATGGAATCTCAAATGCAGACACTCATTGGCAATCAAGCCAAACAGGCTGAGCTACTGAAAGGCTACTTGCAGCCTCACCTCCAGCCCTTGATGCTAACAAAAAGGGGGAGAAAAAGGTAGAAGAGGTTGCAGCTACTTCTAGTCAAATTCCAGCTGCCAGTAGCAAGATAGCACAAATTGAGGGGGAGCAACAGCCAATGATAGTGGTCAATCCAAAAGAGTTTACTATAGAGGCTTCCCCTGTGAAGAAACAAAAGGCTTCGCTTGTGATTCCTGACTTATCAAAAATCTCAGAAGATGAGAGGCAAGCCATAATTAAAGAATTAGAGAAGATCAACAAGGAGGCAAATGAAAGAATGATGAGAACAGAAAGGATGATCAATGAATCAATTGTATCAACTCTGTTCTCTACTCAGTCCTCAGCTCCAACAATATCAACTACAATTCTGAAGGTGCTCACTCCAGAGATTGTGGCTCCTACATTCTATGATGTTGAACCGTCTTATGTCAAAGAATTTGAACCATACATAAAAACCAGAGCCTACTCTCCGCCAAAGGCAAATGGGAAGAACAAGTTACAATTGGACTTTCCATTTCCCAAGGATGATGATGAGAAGCTAATGGGAAAGATAATCAAAGAGTTCAAGGAAAAGACAAATAAGAGTGTAAGAGATTGGATGGCTGTAATAATAAGGAATGGAAAAGTGTTAAATATATCCAACAGCCATCCTAGATTTGTTGAAGCAAAAAGAGAGGAGACCTCCAAACTTCTAAGGGAAGCTCATCCAAGTGAAAAAAATCAATATGAAAACTCAGATGAGAAGCAAGCCAGGCTGGCTCAGGAGTTAATGGATGAGGTAGAGGATGAAATGAGGGAACCTGAGGAAGTCCCCAAATCCAAACCTAAAAGGAAAGTGAAATCAGTCCCCAAATCCAAACCTAAAAGGAGAGTGAAATCAAAGTCAAGGAGGCCTGTCTCTCCAGAGATTGAAAGCAAGGAAACAGTTGGCTCATCACAACCTATTTCTGCAAAAGTATTCAACCCAGTTGTGAATTTCCATGGTGACCCTATAGTACCTAAAGAGGAACCAATGAATCTTGACTCCATTGAGGTTCCTTCATTCTTGCTGAAGCCTCAACAGAAGCCTATACAGAAGAAAAGGATACCAAGGAAGCAACCTTCAAAGGAACCAATTCAAGTTGCTAGGGTACCTGCTATTGTCAAGCAGCCAATCTTGGAAAACAAGGATGATTTTATCTATCAGGCAGATATTGAAGAATACTCTGGCATGAATTTGTATCTGGATGAATTGTCAGAAGTAAGAGGAATTGACAAATATAAACATTTTCCTGAGAGATTGGTCTTTGTATACAAGGGAGGAAAGGAAAGGACATGGCCACTACAGAGGGTTCTTGGAGAAAATTATCTGACCTTAACCAAAGTGTTCTCTGCAATCAAGAGATACACAGGGTTCTCCAAGATAGCAAAAGGGGAGATACTGGACAGAATAGAACAGATAAGGAGAGAATGGAACTCACCATCAAGTCTACCAAGGAAGATGAAGATCCCATACAATGGACAGAAAATCCACCTTCAACCCTTCTGGATGATGGAGTTCAAAGATGAAGATGGTAACATGAGATTCTTCAGGTTAGAAGACCAACTATCAAAGGCTAGCTCTCAATACCTGAGATGGTTACAACAAAATCTAAATCCAAAAGTTGATGAAGAAGATGCCTTCTATAGGCAACTCCAAATGCAGATTGAGTCCAACTCTGCTAAAGAAGAAAAATCAAGGGTGATGCCAACAAGAGAGAAGAAACAGTTTTAATCTGCTCAGTCTAGAGGAGCACTTCTCTGTAAATTTCTCAAACTTTCAGTTTTAAATTTTTGTAGCTTAATACAATTTTTGCATTGTTCTATATATATCTTTAGGAATGTTTTGTTATCATCAAGGTCCTGAATTTATGCTTTATTGCCATCAAGTATAAATTGGGGGAGATTGTTAGGAATATGTTGTATTTGATGATAACTTCACAATCAATCAAATTGTATAAGGTTTTGTAGCTGTCAACGGATGAGGATTTATAACTCTATCCGTTGACAGGTAGCTCATCAACGGATGAGGTTTTGTAGCATACTGCAGTATCTCTATGTTATCAGTTGATAGTGTTTTTATCCACAGTCATGTTGACCATCAATGGATAGGCAGAATAGGGTAGCCAATTGTAAATAAGCTATGCTATGTAATTCTGTCTAAGTGAAAGTGTATCAACGGATGAAGACAAAACCCTATCAACGGATACAACTCAAATCCACTCTATCAACGGATACAGCTCAAATCTCAATATCAACGGATACAGCTCAATATATCATCAATGGATGTCAGTGTACAATATCAACGGATAATCATTGACACTTACTTCTATGCTAAGCTGAGGATTAGCAGTTGATAAGGACAGGTTTGACGGACAGATCACATGGGTTGATAGTAGATACAAAAAGCAGTATGGCAGCCATACTTTGGAAACACAGAAGAAAGAAGCATTCCGTTTACACTATGAATACAAGAAAGGTGCAGGAGACATGTCTGTTCACAAGGACAACCTTTCGGCTACATGTGTATTTGGAGTGGAGTAGCAAGTCAACTTGAATTAGATTAATATTATCTTATTCCTGTAGCACTTGTAAACTTGGGATTTATAACCAAGTGTAGCAACTCTTTAGAAGCTAAGAAAACAGATACATTTGCTTAGGTTTATTGAATATCCTTAGAAAGCAAAGAGTTGTAAAACAGAAGCTGTGTACATTTGTATCACAGAGTTTTCTTCGAATAAAAGCTTCAGGTGGTGCATTTAACCACCTGATTTTTATGTATTTGTGCATTAATCTTTTTACAACAATTATCTAAGTATAGATTTCTGGAGTTCTTATCAGAAATTTATAAATATCAAGAATTGTATTCAACCCCCCTTCTACAATTATACAAGTGTGTAATCTGGGAATAACATTTCCCAATGTTCTTGTCCTTATACGCCTCAGCAAAATGGGGTTGTTGAGCGTAAGAATCGCCATTTGTTAGATGTTGTTCGCACATTATTACTTGAATCTTCTGTTCCTTCCAAATTTTGGGTTAAAGCCTTAAGCACAACAGTTTATCTAATTAATCGGTTGCCTTCTCAAGTATTAAACTGGGAATCTCCGTATTTCGTCTTTATCATGAGCATCCCAACTATCTTGATCTGCATACTTTTTGATGTGTTTGCTTTGTTCATTTGCCACCTCATGAACGTCATAAACTTTCTGCTCAATCTGTTAAATGTGCTTTTATGGGTTATAATGTTTCACACAAAGGTTATGTTTGTTATGATCCTTGTTCGAACAAATTTCGGATATCTCGTAATGTTTTTTTTTTTGAAAATCAATTTTTCTTTTCTACTCAAACTGAGTCTTCAGCAATCTCTCCACTTTTTCTTCCTCATTTTGATGAAATAACTAATACTTCTAAAAGATTCAAGCCTGGTTTTGTATACTCGACGCCATCCAACTTTGGAGCCTCAAGAGCTTGATCCAGAGACATCTGAGCTTGTTCAAACTTCATCTACTGCAAATCAGCCCTCAAACAGCCTGCGACGCTCTTCTAGAGCCACCCGTCCACCTGAACGGTATGGATTTTCTCATAAATCTCTACATATGATGTTCCTATTCCTACATGTTTATTCAGAAGCTGTTAAACATGAATGTTGGCGTAATGCTATGCAAGAAGAACTTCGAGCTCTCGAGGATAACCACACATGGGATATTGTTCCTCGTCCATCTAATGCTAAAACAATTGGTTGTAAATGGGTCTATTCTATCAAACTTCGTTCAGATGGAACTCTGGATCACTATAAGGCAAGGCTGGTTGCCCTTGGCAACAAACAAAAATATGGGGTTAATTACGTAGAGACGTTTGCTCCAGTTGCCAAAATGACTACAGTTTGTTTGATTATTTCTCTTGCAGCTTCACAAGGCTGGCCACTTCATCAGATGGACGTTAAAAACGCATTTCTTCATGGTGATCTCAAAGAAGGGATTTACATGACTCTACCTCCTGGTTTATCATCCTCTTCTTCAGGCGTATGTAAGTTAAAACGATCAATCTATGGAATGAGGCAATCTTCTAGAACTTGGTTTGATAAATTTCGAATCATTTAAGCAAAGCCAATATGACCCATCCTTATTTCTTTGCAAGACACCTGCTGGCGTTGTTGTTCTTCTTGTTTATGTTGACGACATTGTTATTACAGGGACAGATTCTACGTTAATTTCCCGTCTAAAACATCATCTTCATGCCTCCTTTCACATGAAAGATCTTGGTCCCCTAACTTATTTTTTGGGTTTGGAAATTAACACTGATGCTTCTGGTGTTTTTCTGAGTCAAAAAAAATATACTCAAGATTTTCTTAAGTTAGCTGGTCTTCAAGATGCCTCGTCTGTAGATACTCCATTAGAAGTTAACACAAAATATAGCAGAGAGGAAGGTGAATTAATTTCTGATCCTACTCTATATCGCCAGTTGGTAGGTAGTTTGAACTACTTGACCATTACACGTCAAGATATTTCTTTCGCTGTTCAGCAAGTAAGTCAATTCATGCAAAAGCCCCGTCATTTGCATTTAGCTACTGTTCATCATATCCTTCAGTATCTTCGTGGGATACCTGGCCGTGGATTGTTCTTTTCAGCTGGTAATCCCCTTAATCTTGTTGCATATAGTGATGCTGACTGGGCTGGTTGCCCCGACACTCGACGATCTGTCACAGGCTAGTGTATGTTTCTTGGCAGCTCCTTGATTTCTTGGAAGAGTAAAAAGCAAGCTCGTGTTTCAAAATCTTCTACTGAATCTGAATATCGTGCTATGTATGCTGCTTGTTGAGAGATTGTTTGGCTTCGTGGCCTCCTAGCTGAGCTTAGTTTCACTCAATCTAACTTCTAACCCCACTCCACTTTATGCTGATAACACTAGTGCGATTCAAATCGCTGCTAATCCAGTTTATCATGAGCGTACTAAGCATATCGAGGTGGATTGTCATTCTATTCGTGAAGCCTTTGACACTCGTACAATATCTCTTCCTCATGTTTCTACCAAGCTTCAAGTAGCTTGTCGAAAATAAAACTTATACAAGACACCTATATCTATATGTGTATGTACATGTGAAGAAACAGAAATTAAAAGACTACATTGTATTCTCTTCTTCTTATTTTATTACTGCAAACACTTCACAATATATAGTGCAATACAAGGAAACTGCATGCTAGAAAACAGAACACGTCACACACTACTTTCCTAAACAAACTCTAACAACCCATAACTTACTTCACGATCCTAAAATCAAGAAAACAGACATCCTACCAAATCAAATCAAATCAAATACTACAAATCATAATCAAATCAAACGTTAACTTATTTAAAAGATTGTTTGAGATTAACTCCAACATAGCTGATATTTTTACTAAAGCTATGACACACCAACGTCATAAGTTCCTTGTGAGCAAATTGATGCTTCGTGACAGACCAACATCAATTTGAGGGGGGATGACAACTTATGTTAAGGCTCAAATATTAACAGCAAACATCAAGACATATATCAAGCACTCATGTAAATATATAGTCATTAATAGCATAGTTGTATATATGATGTATCTTCTGAATACTACGCTGATAATCAGCCTTGTATACCTCTTGTATGTATCTGATATTTCTATATAATGAAAGCACCCCTGAGATGGAGGGCAATTCAATCCAAATTGACAAATGCGAGTTGTAAAATGATTTATGAATGAATGTTGCATAAAAAGTACAGCAAAAATACATTGATCCCTTCATACCAGGTTGTTGGAATTTAATTAATCTAAACTAGGTGTCTGAATAAATAGTCGTGTTATTATTATGCATTTAGTTGTTTTATTTTGTCCAAAGCTGTTTGAATCAGTCATATAGCTGTTGGAATGCTTGGAGCTTTTTTAGGAGAATAAGGTGCAGTATCATCAGTAGTGGGTTATAGGAAGGAGTCAGTTACGTTTCTTTAGCTACTTTGTAGCTAGCACCTGCGTGTGGATCTTATTTATTTCCATTGTACTTGTTCATTTGTTTTTCTAAGGCAAGGATATTAATACCGTGCAAACTATCTTGTTCAGTTTAAACACATACAGACTACTATATCTATAATTATATTCATTATCTGGTATCAGAGCTTAGGTGTGCACATTGTATGCCAAAGTATATGCCAAAAATGACTACGGAGAAGAGTAAACTGAAGGATGGTGCCATCGGTCTGAGTTACCCCATGTTGGCCAGGAGTAACTATACTGCCTGGGCCCTGAAAATGAAGGCCTTCATGAAAGCCCATGGTGTCTGGGATGCTGTGGATGTTAGCGAAGCAGACAAAGCTAAAGTTGATGAGAAACACGATCAAATCGCTCTGGCCGCCATCTATCAGAGTATTCCCGAAGATGTACTTTTATCTGTGGCTGAGAAGGAGACTGCGAAAGAGGCGTGGGACGCGATAAAGACTATGTGTCAAGGTGCGGATCGTGCGAAGAAAGCCATGGTGCAGACCTTGAAGAGTGAATTTTATAATTTGTATATGAAAGAGACAGAACAACTGGATGAGTTCTGTATGAAATTAAATGGATTAGTGACCAACATCCGTGCTCTGGGTGAGGGGATGCCAGAAAGTTATGTTGTAAAGAGATTACTTCGTGCGATACCTAACAAGTATCTACAAATTGTGGCCACAATTGAACAGTTTGGAGACATTGATAAGATGACCATTGAGGAGGCTGTTGGCTCGCTCAAAGCACATGATGAACGAACCAAAGGTCAGAATGATAATGGAGGAGGACAACTGATGCTCACTGAAGAGGAGTGGTCGAAACGTGAGGGTGGAAAATTATTGCTGACAAGAGAGAAGTGGATGAGCAAGAAAAATAAAAATGGTGGTGAAGGATCATGGACACAAAGAACTCGAACTATTGATTCTCGAGGACGAAGCGGTGGACGTGGAGTTCGTGATAAGAGTACTGTAAGGTGTTACAACTGTGCGGCGTATGGTCACTTTGCCATTGAATGTCGTAAACCACGAAAGGAGAAAGGAAATAAACCAGAGGTGAACATGTCTCAGGCTGAAGAGGATGAGCCGGCTTTATTACTTATGGAGTGTGATACTAAAGAAAATGGCTTGGTGCTGTTAAATGAAGAGAAGGTGAATCCAGTGCTCAGTCAAAGAAAGGGAGAAAACAAAATGTCTCAGGTATGGTATCTCGACAATGGGGCTAGCCAACACATGACTGGAGACAGGGGTAAGTTCAAAGAATTGGACGAGAAAATCACAGGGCAAGTGAGATTTGGCGATGGTTCCACTGTCACCATTCGAGGCAAAGGAGTAATATCATTTATGTGTAAGAATGGTGAGGACTGGAGCTTGCGGGATGTGTATTATATACCAACCTTGTGTAATAACATAATCAGTCTGGGTCAACTGTCCGAGGAAGGTAGCAAAGTGATACTTGAAGAAGATCAATTGAAGGTTTATGATCAAAACGGAACATTGCTCATGAGAGTACAGAGATCTGCAAATCGACTATACAAAATCAGTCTCGAGGATAGTAAACCAGCATGTTGGTTGTCAAAAGCTGAAGAGGAAACGTGGCTGTGGCATACTCGCCTTGGCCATGTCAATTTTCAAGCAATGGACCTAATGTCTAGGGAAGCAATGACGTTGGGGATTCCTGAAAGGCAGAGTGTATAAACTTGTAACACTATAACTAATGTAACTCAAACTAAAGGAAAAGATACTTAACCAGAAGACAATCAAGAACAGGAAGTCACAAGAAATCAACACTAAATGAAGACAAGGTAATTGATACAATTAAACATGCTAACTATGATCAAGCCAAGAAGAAATCATTGAGAGAAGTTCAAGTCAAAGTTGTTCATGCCTCGGTGATTTGATTAATCAAGAATTAAGATCATAACTATCAGTATCAACAAGACCAATTGATTTCAAGTGAAGAAGAAGGAAAGCAAATATTGGAAAGCCAAGTTATTCAGTGAATATGGTAATTTATTCAAGAAGCAGAAACACTATCAAGACTAGTCACTTATGAACCAGACCAGTGCATCAAGTGTCAGGACATTGATAGCAAGTTTATGTCAGTAATAAAGAACCATGTTCAAGAGCTTGTTGAAGAATAAAGAAGACATGAAGATATCACAAGTTCAAGATGTGCATTGAAGTTTCAAGTTGAAGACCAGAATATTTTCTAAGTACTAAATGTTCTGGATGGCTAAGTAGAAATTCTCAAGTAGAAGTTCTACTTAGGAATTTCGAGATAGCCAAGTAGAAGTTCCACTTAGGAATTTCGAGATAGCCAAGTAGAAATTCTCAAGTAGAAGTTCTACTTAGGTGCAGCTTCAACATGACACATGGCATCTTCTGATTGGCAGATTTCCAAGCTTTCAAGATAAGGCAAGAATTATGTGGACATCATTGGGCCACGTACATCTTAGTCTTTGAAGACTACAGGACATAGATTACATGTAGTATAAATAGAAGTACTTGTGTAATGTTTTAGTTAGTGAGCAATTCTAGAGAAAAACACAAGAGAAAAAGAGAGTGCATTCACAGAGCTTAGTATCATTCACTTCTCTCTCAACTTCTGTTATACTTTGTAATGAATGTTGTAGCAACCCTTTCAAGTTATATATAAAGAAATATATTCCTTGAATCTGTGTGTTCATTTATTGCATCGTTTTTATTGCTTCTCATATTCGAAAAGTTGTATTCACCCCCCCTCTACAACACATTTGGACCTAACAATTGGTATCAGAGCTATATGTTTAATATACAAAACATAGATCCTTGTGTTGAGTAGAAGAATCGTGAGTTTTCATTTTTCAAATCTACTTTTCATTTTCTCGAAAAGTGTGTTTTAATTCGTTGGTAGTGAAAACTCATCTGAAAAATTATTTAAATACTCCAGGTGTGATTATTTAGCTTGGGTGTATTTTAATTAATTTTTGTGAATTTATCCGGGTTAGTTCATATTTGGTGTTCTTGAGTGTTCATCATCTGTTCTTATCAAAGAATACAACCCAACAACTTTTTGATCTCCTTTTCAATAGTAAAAGAATAAAAAGGTGGTTTTTGGACTTTTTGATTTACTTTATTCAGCCGGAAGTAAAAGACATACTCAGTACCTAGCATGTGGGTTAGGTGGGTTAGATGAGTAAAGCATTCAAAGTCAAAAGGTGTTAAAGAGATAATATTGTTTATTCAATATTTAAAGTAATCTGCAGAAAAATTATTCTAAGGCAAAAATTTCTACATAGAATTTCTACTTGAGAATTTCTACATAGAATTTCGACTTGGACAATTTCTACTTGGTGATTTCGACTTGAGCAAAATTTCTACTTAGAGAAATTTCGACTTAGGCAAAAGTTCTACATAAATATTCTACATAGCCTAGTCTTGGGTACTTAGAAACTTTTAGTGACCAGAATTGAGATGGCTCCTAAAAATGCATTCAAGATCCCAATGTTCAACAAAGATCACTATGAAGAATGGGTTTTCAGAATGAGACTATATCTAGAGACTATTAACCCTGAATATCTGGAAGTCCTTGACAAGGGTAAATTTGTCCCAATGGCAGTTATTCCTTCACATACGGAAGGAGGAGTGGTTATACCACCTCGGTCTGAGCCTAAAAAGGTCTCGGAGTTTTCGGATGCTGACAAGGAACAAATAGCATGTGATACTGCCGTTCGACAAACCTTGATGGAATCTCTTGATCATGAAATGTTCAACATAGTCAAAGGTCTGACTACAGCGAAGAAGATTTGGGACAAGATAGAAGTTGTCATGGAAGGATCTGCAGAGGTCAGAAGCAACAAAACACTCATACTCAAGATGGAGTATGACACCTTTAGAATACGAAAAGGAGAAGGCATAACAGACGTCTACCTACGATTCAGTCAGTTGGTATTGGATTTGAATCTGAGAGGTGTAACTCTCCCCATGGTTGAGACTAATACGAGATATCTGAGGAACCAGCCAAAAAGCATTGAGCATAGGGTCTACGCAATCAGAGAAACCAGAGATTTGCATACAACTTCTCTGGAAGAGTATTATGGAATATTAAAGACCTATGAGCTGGAAACTCTTCAAGATCAAGCATGGGACAATGATTCAAAGGGAAAAGAAAGTGCATCAGGATTAGTTGCTGATGAGGAAGAGTCTAAGAAGGCAATGGTTGCAGCAAAGCCTAAATCATCACTTGCACCACATCAAGTTGATAATGATGACGAGTGCGCATCTGACAGTGATGATGACTACTACACCCAAGAAGAGCTGGACAACATGGACGATAGTGTCGTGGCATACATGGCAAGGAAGTTCAGCAACATGAGATTTAGAAAGAGCAACCGACCACAGAGAAAATCTTCATCTTATTATCGGGCTGCTAAGGGTGGTGGTAGTTCGTCAGGCTACAAAGGAAAAGGCAAGAATACCAGCTACAAATCTCCTTTGGATTTCAAAATGAAGTTCAAATGCTATAATTGTGGTGAAGCTGGACACTTTGCCTCGGACTGCAAAAAGCCTAGACAGACTTATCCAAAAGAAACATTTGAAGCTCTCAAAAGCAACTATGAAGCACTGTTGAAGGAAAGACATGGAAAACGAGCTTTATTGGTGACAGAAGGAAGAGCTTGGGATGATTCAGATGAGGAAGACGTTACTCATGTAGCGAACTTTGCGCTCATGGCTGAGACATCAGAGGAACCAGAGGTACCAGTTCTGACTCTTAAAGTAGAAATGTCTATTGATGATTATAAAGAACAGAACGGGGCTCTTAGTGAAGAGATCTATATGTTGTGCAAAAGCCTAGACTCTTCTCAAAAGGAACAGAAAACACTTGTTGCCAAATGCAGAATGCTTGAGGCAAAAGTGGAAGAGCTAGAGGCTGCTTGCACTGTAGATACTTCTCTAAGAGACTTTATTAAATCTCTGGAACACAAGCTCGTCCTTAAGGAAGAAGTAGAAGCATGTCTTAGGAACAATCTAGCTGAGTTAGAAACTAAATGCGAAGCATACAAACTAGCTGCTAGTAAAGTGTATGTAGATAATGACACATTTAAGAAGATAACTGGAGTAGGTATAGGGCTTGATTATTCTGACCTTCCTAAGAAAGAAGGAAAGAGACCTATTGACCCTAGTTCCAGTGACCTTAAACAGGAAACACCTAGAATTCTTAAATCGGCTGTCAAACCTATCTACAAACATCTTGTTCCTAGAATAGAAGAAGAAGAGACTGAATTGATAGCTAGATATGAGATTGAGATGGAAGATCGCCAGAAAGAACAACCTGTAACTCCTATCAAACAAGTTAAAATCAATTTCCCTAGAGATGAATCTAGACTGGGATTAGGAGCTAAGGCTGTTAAGCAACAAGGAAAGAGAGAGAAAGGCATAAAAGAGGTTAAGGCTGAACGAATAAAGAAAGCATGTTATCATTGTAAATCTACTGAGCATCTTTCTTATGCATGCAAAGCTAACATGAATGTTCCTGCTGCACATGCCATGCCTACCACACATACAATGAATAATCTGCATCAGAATCATGCACAGTGTGGTCAACCTAATTGCATGCCATGCACTTTTAATATCATGCAAACTTTTGTGCATTTAATGAATGCATCTAGCCAGTCATGCTCAAATACTGTTGCTAGTTCAAATATCAAGAAAAAGTATGGTAGAGCCAAGACTGTCAGTCCTCCTAAAGTTAGGAGTGACAAACCTTCTCCTAAGACTGACAAATCTGTCAAGTCAGAGAAAGGAAAGGAGATAGTCGAAAGCTCTAGTAATATGAAGAAAAGTGCATCTCCTGTTGTTAAATCTGTTGATTCTCGATCTTATCGAAAAGCCGGGCCCAATCAAAGTTGGGTTCCGAAGAATGTCTAACCAATCTGTCATTGCAGGGCATTAAGCAGAATAGAAATAAAGTTATATGGGTGCTAGACAGTGGAGCATCGAGGCATATGACTGGAAACAAGTCCCTGCTTACAGAGTTGGTTATGAAGGCTGGCCCTTATGTTACCTTTGGAGATGACAGCATAGGTGTGACTAAGGGATATGGCAAACTGAAAACTGGCAATGTCATCATTGAAGATATTTCCTATGTTGAGGGACTAAAGCACAATCTGTTGAGTATAAGTCAATTCTGTGACAAAGGTTACGAAATTGTCTTCAACAAGAAAGGTGTCTCAATCACTCACATCAAGGAAGGCTCACTAGCTTTAAGAGGAGTTCGAAAGGCAGATCTTTTTGTTGCAGATATGGATTCAGCAAATCAGGATGAGGTCACCTGTTTCTACAGCAAAGCCTCGGATGATGAAAGCTGGTTATGGCACAAAAAGCTATCTCACTTAAACTTCAAAACGATGAATGCTCTCGCGAGGCGAGAATTGGTGAGAGATCTACCTCAAATGGAGTTCGCTCCGAAAGGACTCTGTGAAGCTTGTGAAATGGGAAAGTCGAAGCGAGCATCGCATAAAAGCAAAGAAATTTCTAGTATTACTGAGCCTCTACAACTTCTTCATATGGATTTGTTTGGCCCAGTGAATGTCCTATCTTTGTCTAGAAAAAGATATGCTTTGGTAATCGTGGATGACTTCTCCAAGTATACATGGGTATTGTTCGCAATGACGAAAGACGAAGTACCTTTCTTAATCATTGATCACATCACTCAAATTGAGAATGTTTCAACACTTACTGTGAAGACGATTAGATCAGACAATGGCACTGAATTCAAAAACGCAGTGCTAAATGACTTCTGTGTATCTAAGGGAATACGTCGTCAGTATTCAGCCCCGAGAACTCCACAGCAAAATGGAGTAGTTGAAAGGAAGAATAGAACTTTGGTTGAAGCAGCAAGAACTTTGTTGTATGATTCAAAACTTCCTTTGTATTTCTGGGCCGAAGCAGTGAGTACCGCTTGTTACACTCAAAATAGAACCTTGATCATAAAAGATAAAGAAAAGACACCATGTGAGCTAATGAACAACAGAAGACCAACAATCAAATACTTTCATGTCTTCGGAGCAAAATGCTATGTGCTTATAGATGATGAAAATCTAGGCAAGTTTGCAGCAAAAGCTCGTGAAGGAATCTTTGTTGGTTACTCTACAGACGTGGTGGCAGCTTATAGAGTGTTCTTGGTGAATGATCGAAAAGTGACTGAAAGTTACAACGTCAGATTCGACGATACCAAACTCTCATCAATTTCAAGAGATTCTAGTGAACCTGAGTCCCTAAAATTTCAGAATCTGGACTTAGAAGATCTTGAAGATGAACCTGAGTTGGTTGTTCCATTAAATGTTCCAAGCGTACATGAAGAACCTGAGTCTAGTGAACAAGCTAATTCTACAAGATCAGGAGAGACTTCTTCAGTACCAACCGGCAACAACTCAGGGGGAGTAAATAGCAGCTCAAGGACTACTGTTCAAGGCTCGAGTCGAGTTGACTCTAGTTCTGTAGGAGCTGGCACTAACTCAGGGGGAGTTAGTGAAAATATTCAAAGTAGTCAGCACCCCAACTCAGAAAGTCAAGCTGAATCATCTAGACAATTTCCAGGTGAACGGGTATGGAATAGAGACCATCCGTTTGAATTAATTATTGGTGATCCAGATGCTGGTGTGACTACTAGAAGAACTGCAAGAGCTGACATGGCTAATATCTCCTTATATTCTGGGTTCTTATCCAAGCTTGAACCTAAAGAAATAGAAGAAGCTCTTGGCGATGCTGATTGGGTGATTGCAATGCAAGAGGAACTCAATCAGTTTGAAAGGCAGAAAGTTTGGAAACTGGTACCCCGACCAAAGAACAAATCCGTAATTGGAGCTAGGTGGGTATTCAGAAATAAACTGGATGAAAACGGACTTGTAACACGAAACAAGGCTCGTTTGGTTGCAAAAGGTTATTCTCAGCGAGAAGGAATTGATTATGATGAAACCTATGCACCGGTTGCAAGACTTGAGGCAGTCAGGATGTTCTTGGCATTTGCAGCACATAAGAACTTCAAGGTATTCCAGATGGACGTGAAAAGTGCCTTCCTGAACGGAGAGTTAGAAGAAGAAGTGTATCTGGAACAGCCGCCCGGCTTCGTTGATCCAGAACATGCAGATTTTGTGTATCTACTCTTCAAATCTGTCTATGGCCTCAGGCAATCCCCAAGGCGATGGTATGAAACCCTATCTCTATTCTTAATTGAAAATGGTTTTGTTAGGGGAGTAATTGATAAAACATTGTTCTATAAAGTTGTGAGAAATGACTTAATACTTGTTCAAGTATATGTGGACGATATTATTTTTGGGTCATCAAATGAGCGCTTGTGCGAGAAATTTGCCAAGCTAATGCAGGAAAAATATGAGATGAGCATGATGGGAGAGCTGTCCTTCTTCCTTGGATTACAGATCAGTCAGAGAAAAGATGGTATCTTTATCTGTCAATCCAAGTACGTCAGAGATTTACTCAAGAAGTATAATCTAGAAGATGCATCAGCAGCTAAGACTCCCATGGCAACAGCCACGAAGCTTGATGAAGACAAATCAGGTAAATCAGTTGACATCACAAGCTATCGAGGTATGATTGGCTCACTCCTCTATTTAACTGCAAGTAGACCAGATATAATGTTCGCAACTTGTTTATGTGCAAGGTTCCAAGCGGATCCTAGAGAATCACATCTCGTAGCCGTCAAAAGAATTTTTAGGTATCTCAAGGGCACACCAAATCTAGGGATTTGGTACCCAAGAGATACAGGTTTTAATCTTATTGGCTATTCGGATTCAGACTATGCAGGTTGCAGGATTGATAGGAAAAGCACATCTGGTGCTTGCCAATTTCTTGGCAGAAGATTGGTGTCCTGGCAAAGTAAAAAACAACATACAGTATCTACTTCTACTGCTGAAGCTGAGTACATTGCTGCTGGAAGCTGTGTAGCTCAAATACTGTGGATGAGGAACCAATTGAAGGATTATGGCATGGAGCACAAGAAAATTCCAATCATGTGTGACAACACAAGTGCCATTGCCATAACCAACAATCCTGTAGATCACTCAAGAACCAAGCATATTGACATCAGGTATCATTTCATAAGAGAACATGTCGAGGAGGGGACTGTGGAGCTACATTTTGTGCCCACAATGCAACAAATTGCAGATATATTCACCAAGCCTCTTGATGAAGTAACATTCAATAGGTTGGTTGGTGAATTGGGAATGCTTAACACAAGTTAGTAAAGCCTTCTATCTGTAAAATCCATGTTTATGTTTGTATGTGCAAGCTAATCAATCATTATGTGCTTAGACTTTAAAATGCCTAATTAATGATTGTTATAGGTTGCATATAGTGTGATTTTGCATGAATTCATTGTGTTTTAAGTGTCTTTTATAGCACAAATCTGTGAATTTATGCTTGTTAGATTGCATGATCATAGGGGGAGTTAAATTCATAATAGTCTAAATATTGCATGATTTTTAGATGAATTTACCTGTGTTTTTCATGTAATTAGAGGCCTTAGAATTATCAAGGAATGTTTTAATTATGTCATATATTAAAATCCTTGAATTGATATTTATATTAATTTGGCAAAATTAATTGTTGAGTTTTTCAAAGAAAAATTGTCAAATTATTCTAAGTATCTTCAAAATTTCGAGTTAGTCTCTATCTCGAAACTCATGTAGAAATTCGACTTGAATTTCGACTTGAGCTTCCAGGGTGAAGTTTTGAAAATTCTTAGTCTGGGAAGAATTTCGAGTTAGTACCTATCTCGAAATTCATCTCGAAATTCGACTTAGAGTTCGAGTTCGAGTTACCAGTGTGCCTAGTTCTATCTTCAAAATATTCGAGATAAAGTCTATCTCGAATTTTATCTCTAAGGTTGAGATGAAGTTTCCATTAAGGGAATATTTTGAAAAGAACTGAGAATTAACTTCGAGTTAGTCTATCTCGAACTTTATCTCGAAGTTCGACTTGATGTTCGAGATAGAGTTCTTAGTCTATCTCGAAACTCAACTCGAATTTCGACTTGGTGTTCGAGATAGAGTTCTCAGTTAAGCTAAAGGGAATTTTTCGAGTTACACTCCTAACTCGAAACATATCTTGAATTACCCTGGACTTTTTGATTCAAGGAAGTATTTTGGAAAGAATTTGAGATTAACTTCGAGTTAGTCTATCTCGAACTTTATCTCGAAGTTCGACTTGATGTTCGAGATAGAGTTCTTAGTCTATCTCGAAACTCAACTCGAATTTCGACTTGATGTTCGAGATAGACTCTAACTCGAAAAGTATCTTGAATTTTCTTTTTTCCAAGTTTACTACAAATCAATAATGTTCAAGATAGTATTTCCCTATAGTTTCTGCTGTAATTTTGGTTAAAGTGCTTCTTTGTGCATAATTATTCGAGTTAACTTCTATCTCGAACTTTATCTCGAAGTTCGACTTGATGTTCGAGATAGGAAAGTTCGAGATAGAAAAGTTCGAGATAGAGTTCGACTTAGATGTCCCCTGTATGGACTTGGTACTTTTCACATTTTTTAACAGGGACATTTTTGTCATTTCTCATTCACCTATATATACATCTCTAACTCGATGCCCAATTCACTTTACCTAATTTATTTTTCACAGCAGCCGTTTCACAAGAACAGTGCGATTTCACTAATTACATACCTTTGATCCGTGTTTTTGTGATTAAACTCGCACTAATCACGAATTACTGCCGATTTGTTGACTAATATTGTCTGTGTTAACCTTAATCCTTGTGTTAGTGTGTTTTGTGAACATCCATACACGCGCATATACATACACACGAACACATATTGTTTGTGTACTGTTCATAAACGCGATTCCATTTTCTCCATCTATAAACACACACGATTCCACTGGTATACACACGAAATAGTAATTGGTTGTTGAATTGAATCCCGTAGTTTGATTTCTCAGATTCCGTTTGGTGTTCTTGAAAAATTAAAAGGGTTACAATTCTCTTTTGTAATTCGGAAAATTAATTGTTTTTCAAAATAAAAATAAAAATTCACATTTTTTAAAAGAAAAACATTTAATCAAAATGGCTCACCAATTTTCCCTTGCTAAAAACAATTTTTACAATATTTCTACGGAAATTGGTGATCAACTCCCGCGGTTTAAGTTTTGGATACGATTTCTCAATTTGTATTCCAAAGCGAGCCAAGCTTTTACTGCTAAACCTACACTAGTACATGATGCTTTACAGCAATTATGGACTAGTGCGGTTACTTTTGGGAGTAAATCAACCCCCTACGGTTTCAGGTTTACCTTAGCGGGTCAGGAATATGAGGTGACAGAACAAATTGTCAACAGAGTTCTAGGATTCCCAATTAAAGATGCCTATGATCCAGAACCTACTGCTGCAGAACGCCTCAGATTCTTTGAAGAAATTGGATGTTATCCTACAAAAGGCCCAATCACGGGAAATATCCAAAAGCAATTCTTCCATGCGGAATGGAATTACTTTTTCGAGGCCATCACAAGATGTTTTCGGGCACGCGAAAAAGACTTTCATCAAATTCCAATTCCCATGCAAACCTTTGCAGTTGCCCTAGCAAGAGAACTGGATATAAACTATGGACGCATAGTTCTCTCTGAGATAGTGGCCTCAATGGGATCCCTTGCAAGCAGAGACCTCTCTACCACTGATGTCGTCTGCTGGTTTCCTCGGTTTCTTCAAATGCTAATCAATGATTTAATACCGAAGGATGCTCTTGCTATTAGACAGGGATTTGCCAGAAGCCCCACATCTGAATCGCTGGGGATGGGCACTAAGTCACTTGCAACCATTGCTAATCAGGATAAACATCAAGGTAAACCAATGTCTACTCCTGAAAATATTCAAATGTGGCTTAGATATGATGCAGGAGTTACCAATTTGGAGGCATCATCACAAGTCTCATCACATGCTCAAAATCCATCTGTTCATGCTGAGGCATTTGATGAGATTCCGGATGAGGAAAGCGATGATGCACAAGGTAATCAATCAGGTAATCTCTCTCTGCATACTATTCATTCCTCCTCCTATGTTTCTGATTCCGCGACCCGAGAGACTGCTAACCCGCAGGATCTATCCCAGGGTAAGAGCCATATTTCTGACTCTGAGTCTGATACACATTCCTATTCTTTATCACCCCTGTTAACGGAAGTCAGAAAACCAGCACGTATATTTATACAAGATGATGAGGAGAATGAACCCGAAGAGCAGCAACTTATTCGCAAGAAAGCCAAACTTTTCCACGCTGCTACTTCACAACCACAGTCAAACCCTAGCGTGTCACACGCAACCACTCCACCTCACGCGAGTGGTTCACCCCTTGAACATTCTGCACATAGGGATTTTGATTTTGGTGAGGATGATGTGCCTCTTGATGATACTGTTGCTTCAAGAGGACATGAAGTATTAAGAACTTCAGCCGTACCTTCACCGGTACGTACTGATGCTGCAAAGAGGATCGGTTCTGATGTCGTACAAGGACACTTTGCAGCCTCTCAGACTGAGATTCCAACTCAGGAACAAACAGAATTTGATCCTATAACTGTCAACAACATTTCTTATCAATTTTCTGCAGGTACTGCTTCACTTTTTGGATCAGTCATTGAAGACATACACGAGCGTGAGACAGGGAGTGTGTGTGAGAGGTTAGGGAGAGAGGGACCTTCATTTTTAAGGCCCGAAACCGAGCGCCAAATACCAACAGAACGCGTATTAGAGCGAGGTCACCTAAACCAAACACCGTCCCTTAATATTGAAAATTTTGATACTCGTATGACTTCAATGGAACATCAGATGAGGCAGTTCGGGCAGACAATGGGGCAGTTCGGGATCAATATTGGAAACAACCAAAGGGCTCTAGACGACTACGCAGCAAGAATGGCAAGTCAAGCTACAGCTTTTGAGGATTTGACAAATAAGGTCAATGACTTGGGCCATGCTGGTGGTGTCTTGGGAAGCACTCTCAACGAGAGGATGGGGGCATTGGAGTCTACAATGCATACAATGACTGTGGAGATCAGTAGAATGATGTTCGCAGTCAGGAGTTTTGTGCCCCCGGAGTGCTTCGAGTCGGAACAACCTCCCCCCGATGCTGGAGCAGGTGGTGCAGGTGGTGCTAGTGGAGCGGGAGCCTCTGGTTCTGGTTTTGGAGGTTCCTATGCAGCTGGTGGATCTGAAGACCATGGTGGAGCTCAGGATAACTCACCTAAGGGGGAGAGTGGAAAGGAGACGAGACAGCAGGCAGTTCACATCGAAGAAATTGAAGAACCCGCTGATCTTGTCAAGGAACCAGAAGTTGAGCCGTCTGTTGCTGAAAAGGCTCTGAGGAGGAGAAAGGGTAAGGCAATAATGGTTGAAGAAGATGAACCAGTTATTGACCTGAGTCATCAGGAAACAGTACAGGAGGTACTAGACTCAGATTCTGATATGGAAGACGTACCTTTCGCACATGCTGTAAAGCGATCTTTGAAGGAACAAGGTGGAGGTGCTGGTATGTCTTTCGGAATGCCTGAAGAAGATCCTGTTGATGAAGAAACCCTGCAGTCTCAACAGTTAGCCTTGGAACAAGCTCAGTTCCATAAAATGAAGATGATGCAAGAACATGCTGCGTTCCTAGAACAGAAGGTGGAGCTACAAGGGAAGCAGTATGAGTATGAGCTTGCAAGGCTAGCTAATCCTAAAGTTGATCTGGACAAAAGAAGGATAGGGCAGAAATGGGATGAAGCAAGGAAGATAATGATGGGACCATGTGCAAAAGGAGTTCATAACAAGGATGCAGATGATCTGTTCTACAACTTGAATTTGCAGAATCCAATGACTGGGGACTATATAAATGCTTTGAAGAGATTAATTTCTAAAGTCAGGGTTGGATACAATGCAAATCTTAAGGAGTGGCAGGTTATCTTGTCTTTGGTAGAAGGAGTCCCAACATCTTTCCTATATGTGGATGACCAATTCATAATGAGGAGATCTGCGTCAGAGTTGTTCTTGCTAGCGACTAAAATTCAGTACTCTCAATCTGAGGAGCTAAGCATTCTGTACAGGGATCAGTTAATGCAGCTAGCAGAGGACAAGGGTCCAGAATTCTCAGCTTATCCAAATTTTGTCCGGATGGTGGTTCAAGGAAAGATGAAGAGGGTGAGCATGGAGGAAAAGGACTTAATGGAACTTTCAGTGGAATCTCTTAAAGCTGTATGTAGACAAATGATGGGTAAGGGATTCGCCTCTGAGCTTAAAGATAAATCCGTGAGGATCATTGAAAGAGTCATATTCTTGAAGAGCAATGAGGTGTGGAAGTGTGATGTCATTGCTCCAAACCCTCTCGACAACGTGAAGATTGAGCCGGAGCTGATAGAAAAGAAATGGAATATTCTTCAAGCAATGAAGAATGTAGATGAAGCTTTGACTCTTCCTTCTGGAGAACTGGAACAAGGAGAAATAAGGGAGGCAGTTGGCGTTCCAGGGAAAGATAGTGTATACTGGATACACTCTTATGCTGATGATACAGCTGATGCCTTAGCATACATAGATGCAGACCAGAAACAAACACTCTTGCATATGAGTAGACAATGGCTGCTACAGACTCAAGATGCTGCATTTCTAGAGAAAGTGTTATATGTGTTCATATGGGGCGAAGTGGAAGACAAGTTTGTTGAAGAAAAGCAGAGACTCATGAGTTACCTGTCTGAAGTAATTGTGGAGAAGAAGCGAATGGAGCGAGATGCGGCTAGTGTCTATAATACTGACCGTGTCAAGGGCTACCCCAAGATGATATATCGTTATCTCAAAGCCACTAAATCTCATTGGAAACCTCAGCTCATAATGAAGAACTTTGAGGAAATTCCAAAGATCAGGACTACTCAGGAGGTTGATAAACTCAGAAGGCTTTTCAAACATCCTAACCCAGAGCCCAGGAACCCTCTAGAAATGGAAGCTGTAAGTCTGTTGAATGCTAGGTGGAAGCAGCTTCACGATCCAGTGTACAAGAAAGAACAGCAGCAGAAGGAGAAGCGCAAAAGGCAGAAAGAAGAGAGAGTCCAAGCTGCTGAAGCTAGAAAGAGAAAACGGAATTAGGGTTAAAGGACAGAGTGGTGTGAACTTGAAGTTGGAAAAACTTCATGTCTTTCGGTTGCTTTAACTCACTTGAGGAAATTCACCTTAGAGTGAATCCAATAAGGTGATATAAGTTTGACTAGAAGGTATGAAATAATCCAGGTGATAGGAATCATTCAAATGATCTTTAATTCGAGGTTCGAATTCTGTTTCTAGTTTTTATGTTCATTGTATTGTTTTCAAGTTCTTTTCAATTGTATATTATTCAAGAATGTAATGTTAATTATCTTTTCTCGTCTCATTGTTTAGTTGAGTTATCCTTCATTAATTTGAATGTCATTGTTAGACAATCAAATTGGGGGAGATTGAAAGGCAGAGTGTATAAACTTGTAACACTATAACTAATGTAACTCAAACTAAAGGAAAAGATACTTAACCAGAAGACAATCAAGAACAGGAAGTCACAAGAAATCAACACTAAATGAAGACAAGGTAATTGATACAATTAAACATGCTAACTATGATCAAGCCAAGAAGAAATCATTGAGAGAAGTTCAAGTCAAAGTTGTTCATGCCTCGGTGATTTGATTAATCAAGAATCAAGATCATAACTATCAGTATCAACAAGACCAATTGATTTCAAGTGAAGAAGAAGGAAAGCAAATATTGGAAAGCCAAGTTATTCAGTGAATATGGTAATTTATTCAAGAAGCAGAAACACTATCAAGACTAGTCACTTATGAACCAGACCAGTGCATCAAGTGTCAGGACATTGATAGCAAGTTTATGTCAGTAATAAAGAACCATGTTCAAGAGCTTGTTGAAGAATAAAGAAGACATGAAGATATCACAAGTTCAAGATGTGCATTGAAGTTTCAAGTTGAAGACCAGAATATTTTCTAAGTACTAAATGTTCTGGATGGCTAAGTAGAAATTCTCAAGTAGAAGTTCTACTTAGGAATTTCGAGATAGCCAAGTAGAAGTTCCACTTAGGAATTTCGAGATAGCCAAGTAGAAATTCTCAAGTAGAAGTTCTACTTAGGTGCAGCTTCAACATGACACATGGCATCTTCTGATTGGCAGATTTCCAAGCTTTCAAGATAAGGCAAGAATTATGTGGACATCATTGGGCCACGTACATCTTAGTCTTTGAAGACTACAGGACATAGATTACATGTAGTATAAATAGAAGTACTTGTGTAATGTTTTAGTTAGTGAGCAATTCTAGAGAAAAACACAAGAGAAAAAGAGAGTGCATTCACAGAGCTTAGTATCATTCACTTCTCTCTCAACTTCTGTTATACTTTGTAATGAATGTTGTAGCAACCCTTTCAAGTTATATATAAAGAAATATATTCCTTGAATCTGTGTGTTCATTTATTGCATCGTTTTTATTGCTTCTCATATTCTAAAAGTTGTATTCACCCCCCCTCTACAACACATTTGGACCTAACAATTCCCAAATTTGTGCAGCCAAAGAAGAATTGTGAAGGCTGTCTAATGGCAAAGCAAGCTCGGAAACCTTTTCCTTCTCAGGCACTGTTCATAGCAAAGAAGCCATTGGAGTTGATCCATGCAGATATATGCGGCCCTATTTCTCCCCCAACGTTAGCAGGTAATAAGTATTTTCTTCTACTAGTAGATGACTGTACTTGTAAAATGTGGGTCTACATGCTGAAGGCTAAAAGTGAAGCATTTAAAAATTTTAAAAAGTTCAAGGCTCTAGTTGAAAGAGGTACAGAGAGAAAGATCAAAATTTTGAGAACCGACAGGGGAGGTGAGTTCTGTAGCAATGAATTCAAAACGTTCTGTGAAGATATGGGTATTCAAAGACACTATACGGCACCTTACACTCCACAACAAAATGGAGTTGTGGAGAGAAGGAACCGTACAGTGGCAGCAATGACAAGGAGTCTACTCAAAAGTGCAGAAATGCCAGCTTATATGTGGGGTGAATCAGTACGTCATTCCGTGTATATCCTGAATCGACTCCCGACTAAAGTATTGAATGGTAGAACTCCATATGAGGCTTGGTGTGGCCATAAACCAAACATAAGTCATATAAAGGTGTTTGGGTGTGTTGCGTACATGAAAATTCCAGCAGTTCATACTTCCAAGCTGGATGATCGAAGCAAGCAGGTGGTGTACCTGGGAAAGGAACCGGGAACAAAGGCCAATCGCCTATATGATCCAAGCAGTGGAAGTATACACATAAGTAGGGACACTGTGTTCCAGGAAGGAAAAAGGTGGAATTGGGTACAGGCAAACGAAGTACAGGTGAACTTTCCAGAGGCTGTTAACAATGTAGGAGGCATTACAGTTATAGTTGAGAATATTCAGAGTGAAGGCGATCAAAACATCCACAGTGACCAGGAAAGTGATAGGGAGTCTGCAACACCGATGCAATCGAGTATGTCACAAAATTCTTCACAAGGTTCTGAGACAGCTGCAAGCGATGAAAATGCAAGTTCTGAAATGCAATCAAGTTCTGAGAGTGCAGGGTCATCCACGACTAGCAGTGCACCACGAAAATACAGACTTCTCAGTGAAGTGTATGATGATACAGAGCGAATAGAGATAGCTGATGATTTGTTACTACTGAGTATTGAGGAACCTAGTAGCTTTGAAGAAGCAGCTCAGGAAATTGAATGGAAAAAGGCCATGGAGAGTGAACTGGAATCGATTGAAAGAAATAAAACTTGGATGCTAACTGAGTTGCCACCAGGACATAAGGCTATCGGTTTAAAATGGGTATACAAGATCAAAAGGGATGCAAATGGGATAATTACAAAATACAAGGCGAGGCTTGTCGCCAAAGGGTATGTTCAAAAACAAGGTGTTGACTTCGAAGAGGCATTTGCTCCAGTCACGAGATTAGAAACAGTGCGTCTACTGTTAGCTCTAGCTGCAAGAAATGGATGGGAAGTCCACCATTTAGATGTCAAGTCGGCATTTTTAAATGGGGACATTGAAGAGGAAGTATACGTAAGGCAGCCACAAGGGTATGAGAAAGAGGGTGAAGAACACAAGGTCTTTAAATTATTCACGGCGTTGTACGTGTTAAGACAGGCTCCACGAGCTTGGTACGCCCGTTTGAAGAAGTTTCTCGAAAGTGTGGGATTTGTGAAGTGCCCTCACGAGCATGCCGTCTACACAAAACGAGAAGGTAACGAGTCTTTAATTGTTGGTGTTTATGTTGATGACTTATTAGTGACAGGAACAAGTACTGCTAATATAGTTGAGTTTAAACATCAAATGAGCAATGAATTCGATATGAGCGACTTGGGGAAGTTGGCGTATTATCTTGGTATAGAAGTGGAGCAGAGAAAGGGATGCACAGAATTGAAACAAACAGCTTATGCGAAGAAATTGTTGGAGAAATCAGGAATGCAAGGATGCAATGAGACGAAGTACCCCATGGATCCAAAGGTAACATTGCATAAAGATGAAACAGGAAAGACAGTGGATCCAACCATGTTTAAAAGCTTAATTGGTGGCCTACGATACCTGGTACATACCAGGCCGGACATCGCATTTGCTGTGGGATTAATAAGTCGCTTCATGGAAAATCCCACTGTTCTACATTTAAATGCAACAAGGAGAGTGTTACGTTATGTCAAAGGAACACTGGAGTATGGGTTGAAGTATGTGAGAGGCACTGGTAATCACATGCTAACTGGATTCTCAGACAGTGACTATGCAAGCAGCTGCACTGACAGAAGGAGCACGAGTGGAATGGCTTTCTATCTCAACGAGAATTTGATAACTTGGATATCACAAAAGCAGAGGTGCGTGGCGCTGTCAACATGTGAAGCAGAGTTCATGGCCACGACTGCAGCAGCCTGCCAAGGGATTTGGTTAAAGAAACTGCTGAGCCAAATTACTGATACAATTCCGGGACCAGTGATGTTGTATATTGACAACAAATCGGCTATAGACTTATCGAAGAATCCTGTTTTCCACGGGCGTAGTAAGCACATTGATGTGCGTTATCACTTTATCCGAGAATGTGTTGATCGTGGAGAAATTGTGATTAATCATGTTAGCACTGGGAAACAGTGTGCAGATGTTCTCACCAAAGCTATGGCAGTAGCGAAGTTCGAGGAGATGAGAGGCTTACTGGGGATAAAGAATCTGGCTAAATCAGTTTAGATTAAGGGGGGAATGTGTTGGAATTTAATTAATCTAAACTAGGTGTCTGAATAAATAGTCGTGTTATTATTATGCATTTAGTTGTTTTATTTTGTCCAAAGCTGTTTGAATCAGTCATATAGCTGTTGGAATGCTTGGAGCTTTTTTAGGAGAATAAGGTGCAGTATCATCAGTAGTGGGTTATAGGAAGGAGTCAGTTACGTTTCTTTAGCTACTTTGTAGCTAGCACCTGCGCGTGGATCTTATTTATTTCCATTGTACTTGTTCATTTGTTTTTCTAAGGCAAGGATATTAATACCGTGTAAACTATCTTGTTCAGTTTAAACACATACAGACTACTATATCTATAATTATATTCATTACAGGTAACGATTGCACACCACATGTGGCTTGTATGCTTGTATTTAGTTAAAAATGGAGCACTTACATCTGTGGTTACGCGTGATAAAGTGTTGTAGGTGAATGGTTTAGATGGAGCAAATTGGGCAGTTTAGTTCGCATTGTTTATATATCTTTCTAGGATTTGCTTCTTTTTTTGGTAGCGAATAATGTGCAAGCTATAGAGCCTTGTTTGTGCTTGTGGATAAAGCATTCGAAGAATGATACTCAATTTGATTGTTTGTTCTTTAATGAGTGATGCTTTATCTTCGGAAGGTCGTAGACATCTTGGTATAGTGTTCATTTTTATACTTTTCGACATAATGCCTTGGCCAAATTTCTGATTTTCTGTTGTATGAACTATCTTGACTTCACTATATAAACATAAATTAACTTCTCTACGAAAGTGCATCAATACGTATCCAGACTTTTCAATATCATGCTTTAGTTGAAATCTTTTATTTCTTCGTCAACATTGCTGACATTTTCTAAGTTAATTTGATCCTGATGCATGAATAATGACTTGATCTTCTTCCAGGAACAGTTATCCTGAGAATCAAATCATGAAATGGTAATGTGATAGTAAAGATTAGTTTTCTCTGCATAACATTTCTGGACTTCATTCAATGCTAAATTATTGACTTCCATGTATAAGCACATCAAAAGTTAACATGTGATTTGTTAAATACAAAAATGAAAAAATAAATAAAATTAATAAGGTTTTTATCATTAAAGTCATGTATATATCTAAACATCATTTAGGGCTGCAACTGGAGTGAAATTTTGTTCTTCTGTGTGAACTCATTACAGTGTTGTTGCCTTCTAATATTATTCAGAGACAACTGCTATACTGTATATGCTAACATGTTCTTTTGTATAGGTGTTGGGCCATAGGACGCTTTCATCGATGCTTTGGATCCGTGCCAAATCAGTTGATCTGGATAGCAGAGTAGCAATAACTACATTTTTACATGTTTACATGGAAGGTGAACTGTTTTCAAGCTGATCAACTTCAAATGTTTCTGCTGGTTTACTCAAATGAATGCTGTTTTTCTTTTCTGCCAAGTCAATCAATGCTGTTTGTAGCTTCTGCATGCTACTCTCAAGGTTTGCACTTGTTAGTATATTCCCACAGTTCCCAGAAACAGTATCTTCAGTGGTTTCAAACAACTACAAAAGTCAGGTTCCTATTAGCATAAAGTTTAGTAGCAGAGTTCTACTCCAAAGTATCACAAGATCAGCAGTTTACTAGTAAAACCTGAATTAATTATATACAAGTCTACTGATGGTTCTGACTTGCACTGATTTATTTAGACAAGGGCCACTAATTTAAGATTTTAAGTCACACTTGGATGTCTACTGCACGGAAGAATACATGGCAAATAAGAATATAGAGGTAAAAAAAAACACCCACTGCAATGCGATGACGAGAATAACGATAATAAACCAACATCAGAACAGGAAGACATTTTGCATGCATTTCTTTTGGAGCTGTTAATTTCATGATCTATATTATTTAGTCTCTATTTTGAATCGAGCTTGTCAACTGTTGGAAAAACTGAATTCTGAAGTCCATGCCTCTTGTAGTTGTACCTCTCCTCTCCTTGTCCCTCATGGCCTTGCCCATTAGTGAGAAATTGGCAAGGGAAGTTGTATTGCATATTTGTGATTCTTGAAGTTGTGAAGGGGAGAGCCAAATTGCTATCTTACTTTTTTAGAAGGTCACCTTGCACTTATAGACTGGCGAAAAATGAAATAATATAGAATCCTTAAACTTAATACTATACGTATTCTCTTCTGTTGCAACAAAAGGTTAGCATCAATAATATATGTGTTAATTTAAGGTTGCATACGAACGAACGATAAACCCTGATCACTTAGTACTTGGTACCTCCGTTTTGATGTCAACAATGATTCATGTCATTTATATTTAACCAACTCTGGAAAGCTATATGTATTCGTTCATTCTTTAGAAATGAACAATATTTGTCTTTTCTTCCAGCTATTTTATGCATAGTAGCCGCTCATACTACTGGTGAGATGAATGTTTAAAAGTAAACAGTAGAAAGACCCATCTGTTCCCCGCTGTTGCATTTGATCATTTAGTTAATCTGTCCATGAAACTGTTTATGTATCCAAAATTTCCAGAGAGCATAGTTCACTTCGTTTAGAACCCCCCCCCCCCACCCCCCAAACCAAAAAAAAGCCACCTGTGAAATATCCCCTCTCATATTTGGCAATTTCTCTCTAAGTCTCAACTCCTTTGCTGGGCTCGGTCTTTTACAAGGACATGGAGATTGAAACTAGATTATTAAATTCTATTTTTCATGTGTTTTGCTATAGCCTTGTCCTTGATCCTTGAAATGGTTTGTACTTTGTTTTTTTTTTTCTGTTAGTGATTTTAAATTTAGATAAGTACAATTAAAAAATTTAGATTATAATGATATTTTTGTCAGTCTTTATATGTCATTTTTGTCGAAAACAAGTAATCTCATTAAAATAAGTTTGAATTTCTATCAAATACGTGGAATTGCTCATCCACCTCCTCCTTATTAACTTGCATTTTCTATGGTGAATGAATATCTACGAATAATCAAAAGAAAATTTTCAACCTTCTAAGTCTTATTACCTTCTTAATAAATCAATTTATCATGAATAACTTCCTATTGCAAACGAAACAAGCACTGAAAAAATATATAAGATCCTCTTCTCTAGTAAACGAGTGAAACTGTTCGTCAATTACTCAAATTTTGTTTATAAAATATTAAAATTTGGTTTGATAATAATCTAGCCGAATTCGAATTTTAAATTACTGGACTCGTAAGGTTCACAAGATTATACATATCTTTTTCTAATAAAAATATTTAAATCTGAGCCCAACCGATCATGTTTGAGCTTTTGTCAATGAAATTAATTCTAGATTTCAAACCAAACTCGAACTCAGTGGTCGACTCGACTTATTACTCTCCTACGTGACACCGGTATTTGAATGCAGCAGATTACTTTAGTAAATAAAAGTCTCTCTATGGATAACAAAAATCTAAGTGTAATTTTTTTAACATGTTTTTGCTTGTCTTGCCAAAGTGTGTCTATGTACACTAATACGAATAAATTGAAATTGTTTGTGTCATTGTCATATATTACTACTTTTTATATTTATTCGAAAACCCTGGTCATTTTTTCTTGGCCCCCAAGTCTTGCTCATTTTTACTTGTCAACCAAGAACATCATATTTTTTATTTGATTCGAAGATCTTTGTTCATTCATGCTTGTATTCCATGAACATTCCTGAATATAGAAAGAGAAAAATGATCCTACAAAAGTTAATTGTAGGAACATATTACTCACATAGAAAATAGATGTCTTATATTATTTATCCATTCGGCTCTACAATAATTATTTAATATAGTATATATTCATTTGTTCATTCTATAAATGTATATTTGATTAATCGTTTATCAACCATTTTTTACCCACAACAAACCAAAATTTTAATGATATGGTTATAATCATACTAGGTTGATGAACCCGTGCGATCTATAATTTTTTTTATTTATTATTAATAAATAGAGTATCTATTACTCTAATAAAATTTAATCTTTACCTAATATTATGCATAAAAAAATTGCATTTTTATCTATAAGCAAATAACCAAGACCAACCGCAACCGGACCCTCTATAACCCAAGCCCATTTATATTCTATAAAACCCCTAAAAGGCTTTTCTTATATTCTCTACTCAGCCGCAGCAACCGCAGGTAGAGAACTCGACACCGAACTTTCACTACGTATGCCTCTCTCTCTCTCTCTCTCTCTCTCTCTCTCTCACTCCCCCTCTCCTCCCTCTCTCCCCCTTCCTCTCCATCTCTCTCTCCTCTCTCTCTCTCTCTCTCTCTCTCTCCCTCTCTCCCTCTCTCTCTCTCTCTCGTTTATTCACTACTGCTATATGTCTATTTGTGTGTGATTATAAAGTGGATTTATAGGAGAAAAATTTGCGATTCACTTGTACTGTGATAATTTGCTTCTGCCCTAGGTTTTAAGCCACTAGAGTTTTGTGTTGTTTTAATTTTAATTTGAGCTTTAGTTTAAATTTAAATGAATCGAAAAAATATTTAATAATGAAGCATGAATAATTATCCACAAAACAGTACGCATTTCAATTGTTTATTGATCTTTCATTTGATTGTTTGGGTGAATAATTGTACTCATTTCGCTGGTGATGAGTTCTGTAATTAATGAGTCCTTTAATGAGTCCTATAGCTCGACTGTTGTCCTTTGAGCACTGTTTGATAGAAGATCAATGTAATTTTCGATGATGCCTGGTATGTTTGTTGTAATTCCCTGTGGCTTACGTTGTTTAGATTTTGATTTTAGAATAATGAACTGCTAGAGCCTAGGGGATATTATTTTCCGTCAATGAAGTTCTTATGCTTCACGAAGTAAAAGTGCATTTGGATATCATCATTTGAAATGGGGAGAGTATATAGAATATCGGTTTTATGTATATTTTGTATTTATGTGTTGTTAACTTGTTATTAAACATTTTCTTGTAGCAATGTTCTTATATTTCGTGTATTATCTCCTCATGTAGCTTTGTTCACTAGTTGCTTTAAATATGGATGGAACAATTGAAGAAGCAACTAAAGCTGTAGCCGGTCTATCTGTCGGCAATTCTACTGCTCAGCCAGAAGGGGGAGCAGCTCAGAGCAAGAAGTAATACTCAAACTGACTTTTTGCGTTCGCTCACACACAGCTTAATTAGTATGTTTGCGTAGGGCAAACAGGAAAATGGATACATCTTTACATATAAATACTATGTTATGTACATCACACATGGTTGCATCAATTATCTGTTATTTAGCATTTGAAATGATAGAATTTCAATATTTCTAGTGCTCTGAAGAAAGAATTGAAGATTAGGCAGAAAGAGGAGGAACGGCGGCGCAAAGAAGAGGAGAAGGCAAAGAAGGTGCATTTTTAACTGTTGAATCCTATTAGATAATTTGATGGTTTTCTGTTTGGAAGTTAAAATGAAAATGTATGAACTAAAATAACACACACATGTATCCACGAGCTACTTGTATTGTTGGGATGTAATATTGTAAAAGATTAGCAAGTTTAATATTCCCTTTTTCTTTTGTACTTAGCTTTCTACCTTTTGTGAATTAAGACCATATACAGATTCCTTTGATGACATTATACAAAGGAAGTTCTGAATTTCATACAAAGGCTTGCTTTACGAAATTTCTTGATGGGTTCTGATGTTACTTTGTTTTCCAGGCTGCTGCCGTTCCAAGCTCTCATGCACAGAGGTCCTTGGCAGCTGATGATGATGACATGGATCCGACAGTATGTATATTATTGGATTATTTTCTGTGCAGTATGGACGCTGTCTTTAAATCATTTATAACTTGATTTTTGAGTTCCTTATTGGCAGTAGCACACAACACAGTTATGAGATTAAATTTATTAAAGATTAATATGTCTAATGTATATATGTCTACATCTTAAGATATGTTTTGAAATCCTAGTGGAGGTTGTACCTTTTTCCTAATAAAAACTGAATAAACTGGAGTATCTCTTTTGTTTTGATTAGTAAATTAAGTGTTCTAAGTTTTCCCTCTTTCTTGCTGCAGCAATATTTTGAAAACAGGATTAAAGCACTTGCTGCTTTTAAAACAGCTGGAATAAATCCGTATCCTCACAAGTTCCATGTGTCAATGTCTGTCATAGAATATGTAGAGAAGTATTCTGGCTTAAATAATGGGGAACATTTGGAGAATGTCGAAGTATCACTGGCAGGTACATAAAAGTTTCAACTGTATTATTAACTAGTGACTGTTATGTCGTCGTTAAATTTCATATTATTGCTGTAATTGACAGGACGTATTATGAACAAAAGGTCATCATCATCAAAACTTTTATTCTATGATTTGCATGGTGAAGGTGCCAAAGTCCAACTAATGACCGATGCAAGGTACATAATATGAAACTACGTTTTCCAGTTTTCCTTTGTTACCTAAAGGAAAACTCAATATATATATATATATATATATATATATATATATATATATATATATATGTATATGATGATTTATTGTTACCTCACTCTTCATTGTTACCTCTTACATCCTTTCTTATCCCTTTGATTTTGTTCCCAATTTCTTAATCATTCTATTTTACCTAATGGAGAATTGAAGTTCTAAAATAGTTAAGGTTTCCTTACTTAGGTAGCATCATTCTTTACAGTGGTTTCTTTATAATGAGCAAATGCCATTATTAAAGTATGTTTGTGACATTGTAGGATATCTGACTTGGATGAAGCTGAATTTGCAAAGTTCCATGGTGGTGTAAAGCGTGGAGATATTGTTGGGGTTGTTGGGTTTCCAGGTATGAGGTGTTTTTAGTTAACTTCACATAATCCATGAAGATTCGCTGATTTTCATTTCTTAGTTAGTTCATCTTAATGTTATGTGAATTATATCCTTGAAATTGGGGAATTGAAGAATTAATACAAGGATAGTAACTTGGGGTTTCCAAGCAATATATTCAATTATGATCAAAATTTGCAATGTAGATACATACAGTTTAGTTCACATCCACTGCAGGGACAAAGGGTTTTACTACACATTGATACTAAATGTTTGACTGCGTCTGGAAATATTATTATTGTATGTTAAGAGGCTTTTATGCCATGTACTTTATTCCAGTATTCATTGTAACAGTTAGGAGATCTGATGTGAGTGCCGAAAATATGTAGAATCCAAGTAATTTTTCTTCAAAATTCTTTACTTATGTGATTTCTAGGTAAAAGCAAAAGGGGGGAGCTGAGTATGTTCCCAAAATCATTCGTAGTGCTGTCTCATTGTCTGCATATGATGCCTCGGCAGAAACCTGCCACTAGTTCTGATGTTGAAAGTGTGAAGGTAAGAAAGAACTATATTCTGGTTGGCTCTCTTTTTTTTTTTTCCCCAATGAATGCATAACTTATACTTGCTATACAGAAAATTGATGCATGGATCCCAGGAAGTGGCAGAAATCCTGAAACTTATGTTCTAAAGGATCAGGTACACTACTAGTCCAGACCCCTGCTGTGTTTTGTCTCTGTCAATGTTCCTTTTTCTCTTTTAGAGACTGTATTCTTCCATGACAGGAAACTAGATATCGTCAACGATATTTGGATTTGATGTTGAACTCAGAGGTGCGACACATATTCAAGACCCGTGCGAAGGTCATTTCTTATGTTAGACGATTCCTTGACAATCTAGATTTTCTGGAGGTATGTTGCTTTCCCATTTCAGTACCATTTCTTTGATGCTAGCTCTTTCACTGCTCTATCTTTTCATGGTTCACTGGTAAATTTTGCTTGAAGGTTGAAACACCTATGATGAATATGATTGCTGGAGGAGCAGCTGCACGTCCATTTGTGACCCATCACAATGAACTGAACATGAGACTTTTTATGCGTATAGCTCCGGAGCTTTATCTGAAGGAACTTGTTGTTGGTGGACTCAACCGTGTTTATGAAATAGGAAAACAGTTCAGAAATGAGGGCATTGACTTGACACATAACCCTGAGTTCACTACATGCGAGTTCTATATGGCTTTCGCAGATTACAATGACCTGATGGAGATGACAGAACAAATGTTAAGCGGTAAGTTGTACTAAATTTACATCTAATTTTTTTTTAAAACTTTTGAATTTTTTAACATTATTTATTCCCCAACTTCTTTGCAAATTTGGAACAGGTATGGTGAAGGAACTGACAGGAGGTTATAAAGTTAGATATCATGCAAATGGATTAGAGAATGAACCAATTGAAATCGACTTTACTCCCCCTTTCAGGTTCTGTACTGCTAATAGATTAAAAAATTTGCTACTTGCTGAAATAGCGAAATGAGATGAGTATACAAAAGCTTACTGGTTTTTTAACTTTTGCAGAAGGATTGATATGATTGAAGACTTGGAGAAAATGGCTGGTCTTAACATTCCTAAGGACCTCGCTAGTGATGAAGCCAACAAGTATTTAGCTGAGGCATGCACAAAGTTTGAGATCAAATGCGCTCCTCCTTTAACAACTGCTCGTTTGTTGGATAAAGTAAATATTTCTGATTTTCTTTAATCAACTATGTACTACATGTGTATTCAAAAATTTGACATACACTTAGCGAAAAAAAAATTTAAAAAAAAATTTGACATATATTTTTAACTGGTGGTAACTTATATATATATCTTTTGGCTGAGAGGTTGGCCGTACGGGTAGAATTGAATAGTTATTTCTTGCTTGATTGTAAATTATGTCGAATCAGCCCCGCGTAGACTAAAATAAGCCGCTTGAAGGCATCATAATATACTTTTGTACAATTTTCATGTGTCTAGTTCCTTCTTAATTCTATCAATTGGAAAAAAGTTCTTGAAGGTAAATTTTTGGCATATGATTAGATGTATAACTGTCAAAATATCTTCCTTTTGGCAGCTTGTGGGGCACTTTCTGGAGGAGACTTGTGTGAACCCTGCTTTCATCATAAATCAACCTGAGATAATGAGTCCACTAGCAAAGTGGCACAGATCCAAGCCAGGGTTGACCGAACGGTTCGAATTATTTATCAACAAACATGAAGTATGTGATGCCCGTTTATGCAATATGCCCTATCGCTTTTGTTCTGTTTTTTTTAAAAAAAAGGTTTGAAAATTTATGCTTTCAATTTTTTAAATAAATTTGCAGCTGTGCAATGCTTACACGGAGCTGAATGATCCAGTGGTACAGCGTCAGCGGTTTGCCGACCAGCTAAAGGTATTACACATCATATAGATTATTTTTTATTGACAATATCTTGAATTTTATTCTTACTCGTTTTTTGTCTCAGGATCGTCAATCAGGTGACGATGAAGCAATGGCCTTGGACGAAACGTTCTGCACAGCTCTTGAATATGGACTACCTCCGACAGGTGGGTGGGGAATGGGAATTGATCGGCTTGCAATGTTGCTAACAGATTCACAGAACATCAAGGTATGTTGACTAATTAAGCAACTAAGCTTTATGTTTGCCCTCTTTTTGTTACCTTACTCTTTCGTATGTTTTGATGAACAGGAAGTTCTTCTCTTTCCAGCCATGAAACCACAGGATGAACCTCCAGTTAAAGCAGTACAATGTAAATGATACAAGTCCTCTTTCTCTTACTTCCTTTTCTATCTACTTGACAGAATTGAGCCTTTTCAATAATAATCTGAAATATAACTCCCTTTCCCATTTTTTTCAGCTACAAGGTCATAAATACCTAAGAAGCTGAATCTATACCAGACTCCATTTTTTGTTAATCTCAACATACCTCAGCTAGTGGTATGTTCTCGGGACTCCCATGAAGACTAAGATAATCGCAGTTGGTTACTGGTGTTCTATATTCCAACTTTGTCATGTAATGTTTTTCTGGTTTCTTATATATGACTTATTACTGTATTTGACACACTTCCATTTATGAAACTTTGTTCATCTCTGCCCATTTGTAACAAGTTATGTCAATTAGAGTGGAAACAAAAAGATTTTTAAAATGAAATGTTGCACAAAAATACAATGGTCCATTCATGTTGGTACCAAGTGTGGCTTGTATTCATCTGGAGAAGTGAGGCTCTTTCATATGTTGTTACACACGATAATGTAGTCTAGGTTAATGGTTCGAATGGAGCAAAATTGGGCAGTTTAATTTGTCTATTTCATTTATGTTTCTAGGATATGCTTCTGTTTTGGTAAGGAGATGGTGTGTGCAAGCAATATGCCCATGTTTGTGCTTGTGGATCAACCATTCGAACAAAGATGCTCAGTTTGATTGTTTCTGCTTTAGTGGTTGATGCTTTGTTCATCTGTGACTTAGTTTTTATTTTCATTTGCTTTTTAATAAATTTTTTTGCTGAAGTTATTTGCATGTTCTGAGCTACCAATCTTCTGGAATCTGAATATGAGAATTGAAAATAAATATCAGTCTCACATTTGTTTTTAAAAGATGTTGGAATTCCCAGAAAGATTTCAATTTTTTTTCTCAAACAAACATGTCACAGAAATTTTTTAAAATCGTATATATAACATCATTGTTTGTTGAGTTTTATTATTTGAAATTGGATATGATGAATTGAAACTTGTGTAAAACGTAACTAAATTTGAATGTTAAAGAATTATAGAGAAAAGAATTAGCAGAAAGAAAACATGGTTCAGTTAAATTTTTAAGTATTAATAATAATATTTTCGAAGATATTGACGACACCTATTTTGTTACATAAAAAAATGCTTTTGACATCCAATATTGATAAACATTTGTAAAATTCAACAATGGATAACTAAAAGTAACATTTTTGTATCATTTTTGCTGTTAGTGGCATTATGAGAGACGTGATTGTTTAGTTTGATGATAAATTTGTTTGTATGATGAAAAAAAGAAGCAAAATGTAAATGTGATTGATTTACGCCCATCTCGTAACATACATGCATAATGAATTCCCGTCTCATAACATACATGCATGATTAATTGATTAGTAATGCTATAAGAATTTGTGTAGTTAGAATATTAATTTAATCCAACACAATATAGTGAAACAACGAATGTACAACTTTTTCATTGATTTAATCAGTAAAGAAAAAGGATGGATTGGTTCAATTTAATCGAGTTGATCACACTCCATGTGTAAATTGTTCATGTATAAAAGTAAATTATACAATATTGCTTGTATTTAAATTGTGGATGTTAATTGAAAAATTTATATGCTTCCTTATCTTATCATGATTCTCACGGTCACTGATTACGAATTAATCGAAAATTTAAAATCGTCTATTTATTATTGCCAAAAAACTTGCATCAATTTTGAATAAGGATTAGAAATGCACGATATAAATAAGTTTATTTTATCGTTTTACCTTGAAATAATTGTACTTTTAGATAGATAATTAGTATTTTATATTAATATAATAATTTTAATATTCTAATAAATATTGCTAAAATTTTATATTAAGTATAAAATAAAGTGTATTTAATATAAGTTTAATAGGTACAATTACTGATTAATTAAAATGCTATTAAATGCAAGAAAATTATTTTAATAAAAAAATAAAAAATGTGAAAATCAAGAAAAATATTTTGTAACTTGAGTGAAAGCCTCTCCGATCGCCTGGTTTATTATGACTCCACAATCATTGATAATAAAGAATGCTTGAGAAGTTCAGGTTAATAACATTTTTTAAAGCAGACACCCCTCATATTCAATAATAGTGTAAAAAATTTGTTTAATTAGAATAAAATTTTATTTCAACACAATGTAATGAAATAAAAGCTGTATAGCTTTTTTATCGATTTTTCTTCCGATAAATGGCTGGGCTTATTAAATTTAATCGATTTGATCATAACTCATGTATAATTTATTCATGAGCAAAATTAAAAATTTGTTTGTATTGTTTTTATACAATTCCAGAAATTAAGTAAATATCTTGTACTTCCATAATTTATTACGACTTTCACAATCATTGATAATAAAAATTGCTTGAGAAGTTAAGGCCGTCTACCCTATAATCATCAAAAAAAAAAATATAATGATCTTGAATAGGGAATAAAAAATAACGCAATATAAAAAATTGTTAGTCGTCATTTTACCTAAAAATAAACTTAACTGTACATAATTAATATTTAATATTGAAATAATAACTATAATGTTCAAATAAAGTTTGCTAATTTTTAAACAAATTAAATAGAATAAATTGAATAGATGTTTAATAGGTGTAATTAATGACTAATTAAATTGTCATTAATACTTATTTAATGCAAGAAAATAATTTTAATAAAAAAATCAGGAAAACGAAAATTCAAGAAAAATTCCTTGAACTGTTCTGGTGCATTTCCGATATACTAGCATTATAATATATATAGATTAGTTTTAAATATTACACGTTATCGATTTTAAACAAAGCAAGAAATTATCAGTTTATGAAGTTATCATTTTATTAATTTTAATTTAAGTATGGGGTTTTTTCATCAATACCCAAATCCATAATTTCTTTTGCAAAAATACCAATTTTTATAAAAATTTTGCAAAAATACATTCTGTAGTTTTTGCAACCATATTTGCAATCGAACATCAACCAAAATTAACCATGAATGCAACTTTAAAAATTTAATAATTGAATTATCTTTGGTTGCATAATAGGTTGCTTAACAAGTTGCATCGGTTAAACAAAATGCAACCTCGAATGCAACCAAAATCAATTTCAAATTAATTTTCAAAAAAATCTAAAAACATGTTGCATTTGATTGTATAAGGTATTTTTGTAAATATTTTCAAAAGATGGTAAAATCGTAAAAAAATAGAAAAAAGGTGGTATTTTTGATAATTTTCTTTTAAATATTATAAGTTATCAATATTTAAAATTTGTCGAAACTGATAATTACTTAATAATAAAACGTTATCTTTGACTAATAATAAAGAAAATTTGAAATGAAAAGTAATTGCTTCTAAAAATAACACAAACCAGCCTAATGTATACTATTATATTAAATCCTAAAGATTGAAAGTTTGGTCGGTTTGGTTATCCTAATTATTAAAATAAATAATAATATAATATAATTAATGGTAATTAACCGGTTGCCTTTTTTGTAACGACTGGGAAAATTACGTGTATTTTATTCTGTTAAAATATGTTTTTAGTTGATTTTATTGTGTTTTTATTTAATTTTTAATGCATTTAAATACATTATAATTTTTATTAAATAGGAAAATCATCCCATACGTGTTATGTGACTTCTGTGTAGCATAGATTATTTTATTTTATTTTTCTGTAATTTTTATATTTTTAGAATACAATTATTTTGCATTTTAAATTCCGGAACCAGCCCCTATACTGAATCTGAGACCCTGTTTTTGATACCAATATTTTTATAAAATGGTAGGATGTATAAAAATGAATTTTTGTTGTAATTTTTGTAATATTCACAATTTTTGGGAAATTTTGGCATATATATTATAATTGTTTAAAATTAAAAATATTACATTTTTATCTCATAAAAATTATTTTTAAGGCTTAATAATTTTAATTAGGGGCTAAAAATATTTTTGGAGTATTAATTTTCAGATTAGTATAAATAGCTAATTTCCTTATTAATTATTTAATAAAATCAGAAAATTCAGTTTTAATTATTATTTTCTGAAAATTCTGGAAAATAGTGTTCTTGGTGTTCTTCAAGATCAAAGCGACTTTTGAAGGTGATTCTGTTATTCAAATTCTTCATATGAGTAATCAAATTGAATGACATGACATGTTCTATCTGATTATGTGAGTGTTTGAATCCAAAAATGCTTTGTTCGAAATTTTTTTATTTTATTTGTTATATTCGAATTTCTTGAATTAATTGTGGATTGTATACTGATTTGCTGTTGTTGTGGTTAGTTCCTATAGATTGTATATAATCTCAGGAGTGTAGTGATAATTTTTGTTTGATTTTATCTAGCCTAGAACTCGAAGTCGAGTTTTTTAGTGTGGGTAAAATTTTTGATTTTAATTTCTGGATTCTTGGATGTTTTTCTGTTGTTGTTGATGATTTGTATAGTTTGTACAAGTCCCAAGCTTCGTTTTGGTATATTAAACGTTCGATTTGGTTAAGAAACGAGTGAATTCAAGTTTTGGCCGGTGAAGTTCGCCGGATTTCTTTGATTTTTGGCCGGATTCTGAGTTCGGTTAGTGTTAGGATGGAACGAATGGTACCATCGTGTTTAGGACACGATGTGGAACGATTTTGGTATGTAAAACGTACCAAACGGTACGTTTTTTGTGGTCGTCGGAAAATTTATCCGGTCGCCGGATTCTGGGTGGCAGCCATTGACGGCGAGTGGTGTTCTTCGAGCATTCATACGAAGAACACTGAAGGTGGTGATGAACAGTACTCGTTTGATCTTCAAAAACCTAAAAACCAATTCTAAAAACTGATTTTGAAAATTATTTTCAAAATTATTTATAAAATTCGAATTTTATTTTCAGAAATTCGAAAAATACTTTTAAAAATTCGAAAAATCATTTTTAAATTTCGAAAAATTATTTTTAATTTCGAAAAATAGTTTTAAAATTTTAATAAATTATTTTTAATTCAAAATTTATTTTATTTGATTATTTTAAATCTATTTAGCTAATATTTTGATTAATTTAAATTGATTGATTAATTGATAATAATCAATTAATTTAATTAATTAAATATTATTTAAATATGATGAAAAATAATCAAATTTAATTATTTTGAAAAATAAAATAATTTATTTATTTTATAAATATTATTTTACCTTTAATATTTATTTCCTTATTTGTTTGAAATGAAATAAAATTGTTCTAAAATCCTAAAAATAATCCGGGAAGGGTAAAAATAGTTTTAAAATTCTAAAATTGATTCTAAAACCGGATTAGGTAATTAGAAAAATATTTCAATGACCCAATAATTATCTGTAGGGTTTTAAATTATCCTTTTTAATCCGAAAAGGGTAATTTAAATTCTTTAAAAATTCCGAAAAATGTTCTAAAAATGTTTATAAGGGTTCTAAAAATACCTTGAGTGTTCTTTTATATGGTGAGTCATATCTGCTATGTAAATTACGTGTTTGATTACTCTGTACTTGTTATTATTTGATTAAAATATTTAGTCGATAGCCATGCAACGTACGGGTAGACCCTAGAACCGAGGTTTGATCAGTAATTGACCTTGTACCTAGCCAGATATTTGAAATAGCATGTTTTATTGTAGAAGTGGGAGAAACCCTAGCTAGTGGGCAGAGTTACCTGCAGTATTTCTAGAAGTGAGAAAACCCTAGCCAGACAGCATAAATTACCAGCAGTATATCCAGGCAAGTATTTTCTTGATCATCTTAAACACTTTTATTTTATGTTTCATTGATTCATATCATGACAAATAGTTATTGTTCAGAGCTATTTGTGATTCTTAAATATTTTTGTGCGAACAAAGTTACTTGATATTGGTACCCTTGATGTGGGGAATTGTTTAAGATAAACTCTTCATATCCTTATTATCGTAGTAAATAATATGGATGTGAACTGTATGTGAAACTAAGCATTTCCTGTTGAATTCGGAAATTGCTCTATTGGATTGGAAAATGATAAAGCGTAGGAGACCATGGTAGCTGCCATGGTCCAGCAATATTTAAGGAGGATATGGTAACCATTCCATCTTCCTATAGGCTAACATTACTTGCCTATTTTGGTACCCTCATGAAATCCGGATTATACACACGGGTATAGCTGTACCAGTGGAGTATAAAGGGTCCCATTGCTTTTGAACCTGATCAGGGGGCAATGGTGTTTCAGTTATGTATATCCAATCCATATCGCCCGAATGGCTATTATATATTGTGAGTTGACAAATGATTCAGTTCTATGTCATGTCGAATGATTTCAGTTATGATCGAATTATGATTCAGTATGCTTTATAAACTGTTTTACTTTTCAGTTGATATTATGCAGCATTTGTTCTGGTTTTATTTTGAAACTGTTTATATATACTTGCTGGGCTTTTCTTTGGCTCACTCTTGCTTTCACTAAACCTTTCCAGACGGGAAGTATGGTTCCGATCAGCAGTCCAGACAGTATTAGAGGGAGTCAGAGGGGTCGGGTATCCGCACCTCAGGCTGTGCAGGTACTTGTGCGTTTCAGTTGGCGCTAGATAGAATTTTAAATAAAATGGGATGTAATAATAAAATTGAATTAGACTGGTTTTAAGTTGACTTGATTTGGTGGTTTGTAATAAGTGACTAGTTTATTCTGGAATATGTCTGCTTGTATTCATGCAATAACCTGTTTTGCGATCTTTGGTGTGCGGGGTCGGTTGTGTATTCTGATATTTTTGGTTGTGATTGGTTGGTGACCCCCGGATCTGGACCCCGGATTTGGTGGGGTGTCACAGTTGGTATCAGCGCTGACAGGTTATAGCCATTGAAATAAGCAGATATATACCATATGAAAGATTAGGCAGATCACATGAGATAGGACGACGTTTTTGTGTTACGTTGCGTTTGATTTTAGTCTAAGCCTAAGTTGTGAGGTGATTGTGATATTATGTTACTGGGTTGCGCAGGTGTCTGTTGTGGTGACTGCACCGGTAGTTGCCCCTCAGCCTATGCCGGCCCTGGAGTCAGTTACACCACCGCTGTTCCCACCTATGGATTTACCACCTATTCCAGCTATTATGGATCCTGACTACCCAGTGATGGGGGTAGACTATTGGCTGGGTTGGGAGTTCCCGCGGGAGCCGATGAGTCCCGTACCACCAGTTCATCCTGTTGATCCAGGTGAGTGGATGGGTTTACCAGTGCTTGGGGAGCCGAGTTATGTGGCACATTTGGGTATGGCTTATGAGGAGGAGATCATGGTAATTGACCCTCCAGCACCAGTCCCCGTACGGATGTTTGTTCCTGATCAGCAGCAGGGAGTAGTGATGCCACCCGCCTTACCTGAACTTCATCTACCCGATGCGGAGGCAGCTATAGGAGGATTTCTCATGCCAGCTGAGTTCACGGATCAGTCAGACCCCACTGTTCAGGGTCCCTATGTACCACTCTCACCAGTTATACCTTGGCATCAGATGCCACCAGGAGAGGAGAGAGTGCGTGCTTTGATAGAGGAGGTTACAGGCGGGGCAGAGGCTGAGTCGAGAGGTCATATAGGTGCACCGCACACTGTTCCTTTTGGTGAGTACCGCGAGCTCTGGGAGGCATATGACTTTTTGAGAGGGCAGAATATGGAGCTGCGTAGGGTGACAGGTCGTCCTGTTTCGGACTCCGAGATTCGTCATAACCTCCGGGAGTTGATTGCAGCCGGTACGTATGAGTTGGAGGCATTGAGGTTGGGTGATTCTGGTACTATCGATTATCGTCGGGCCTACCGTATCCTCCAGAGGATGTTAGCGGATCTTCAGCAGATGGTAGATCCCAGTTGGGATTAGAGACTGTGGGACAGAGACATAGAAGGAAGAATGCTACCTGTGTTCGTTTGGTTTTGGTTGTTTGTAAAATAGTGTATGTGTGTATTAGCAGCAGTTTGGTAGAATAAGTCGGGAATTTTGTTGTACATAGCCGACATTAAAGTCGTTAAGGTAGGTTATGAGCGATATGATGTAGTGAGCCGATCACTAGTCATGTATGACTGTAAGTGGTTATCTATATATCAGCAGTACTTTTGTAGTGTTACGTGTATCGATACCATCCAGCATGCATTTATTTATTTTCAATATTCAAGTGAATTAGTGAATGGGTGACATGAGTTGATAAATATTCTTGATTCATACTTCTTTTCAATGAATGTCTATCAAAAACATGTGTAGCCAACTACTAAGGAACTTGTGTATTTTCCTTTACTAGATTATGGATAATCAGCAACCACATGGAAATCACGCGGGGAATGCGAATAATAATCAGAACGCCGGGGAGCAGGGCAATATTAATATGATGCAGCAAATGCTGGAGCTGTTCCGACAGCAGACCGAAAACCTCACTCGTCAGCAGCAACATCCGCCAGTACCCCAGGTGACGACCTTTAAAACTTTTCAGTCTGTTAAACCCCCAGAATTCCAAGGCTCAGCGAATCCAGTTGAGGCCCGAGCTTGGTTAAAAGAGATAGAGAAAGCTCTTGCATTGGTGAATGTAGAAGAGAATAAAAAGACTGAGTTCGTGAGTTACTTTTTGAAAGGAGAAGCGAACTACTGGTGGGAAGCCAGGAAGGCTTTGGAAGGAGAAGGGGTAACTACGTGGGAAAGGTTCAAGGAGTTGTTTTTGGAAAAGTATTTTCCCCGCTATATGCAGAATCAGATGGAGATTAAATTTTTGGAATTAAAACAAGAAGGCAGTGCCACTGACTATGAAGCAAAGTTTACAGAATTAGCCAGGTTTGTTCCAGACTTGGTTGACACTGAAGAGAAGCGAGCAAGGAGATTTCAGCAGGGTTTGAAGCCGTGGCTCCGAAGCCGGGTAGCCGCTTTTGAATTGACTACCTATTCTGCTGTGGTCCAGAAGGCACTGATCATAGAAGGAGAAAGTGATAGCTCTCAGAAAGAAAGGGAAGGTAAGAAGAGGAAATTCCATAGTCAATCCGGGAATTCGTTCCAAGGCAGAGTGCAGAACAATTTTAGCCATGGACCAGCATTTCAGCCTAGAGGCAACGGAGGACCAGGGAATGGAACCCAGAATTTTGGGAATCAGGGGAATCGATTTCGGAATAGCAATCAACAGCAAGGAAGTCGGTTTTTGAGCAATAATCAACAACAAGGAGGTCGAATTCCAAACAATAATCAGCAACAAGGGATGCGACCACCCCTGCCAGCATGTGGAATATGTGGAAAGAACCATGGAGGTGCATGTAATCTGGCTAATGTAGTGTGTTTTCGGTGTGGCAAGAAAGGGCATTATGCCAACGGATGCGATATGCCAGCAGCTAATGGGATTGGTTGTCACAAATGTGGAAACAAAGGGCATCTTGCTAAAGATTGCAGAGTTAACTTAAACTCGGGAAACCAGAATAAAGCTACTGGGACAAATAATGCGGGGCAGCCAAGGGCTCGAGTTTTCAATATGACCATGTCAGATGCAGAGCAGAATTCTGATGTTATTACAGGTACACTTTCCGTAAACTCTACTAATGCCAAAGTACTTATTGATTCAGGAGCTTCTAAATCTTTTATTTCGGAAAAGTTTGCGGGTAAGCTAGAATGTGAATGTCAGTTATTAAATGAAGCATTAGTAGTAGAGATAGCTAATCAGGAGCGTATACCCGTTAGACAAATTTACCCAGCATGTGATATCGAAATATCCGGTCAACATTTTCATGCCAACTTGATTCCTTTCAAGTTGGGAGAGTTCGAGGTTATACTGGGAATGGATTGGTTGACAAAGTATAATGCCCAGATTGATTGTAAGAAGAAGGAGTTGAGGCTGAAGCTGGATGGGGATAAAGAAGTAGTGTTTCATGGACAAAAGCAAGTGAAGAAACTTTTGACTATGATGCGAGCCAAACGATTGTTGCGGCAGGGATGTAAAGCATGCTTAGCTTATGTAATGGATACCAATAAGGAAGTGCCACAGATAGAACAGATTCCAATAGTAAATGAATTTCTGGATGTGTTCCCTGATGAATTGCCAGGCTTACCTCCAGATAGAGAAATTGAGTTTGCTATTGATTTGGCACCAGGTACTGAACCTATATCGAAAGCTCCGTACAGAATGGCGCCAGTGGAAATGAAAGAATTGGCCAAGCAGCTGCAGGAATTGCTAGACAAAGGAGTAATCAGACCAAGCGTATCCCCATGGGGCGCACCAGTATTGTTTGTGAAAAAGAAGGATGGAAGCATGAGACTTTGTATTGACTACCGGGAGTTAAACAAATTGACGATTAAAAACAAGTACCCATTACCGAGGATCGATGATTTGTTTGATCAACTAAAAGGAGCATCATGGTTTTCCAAAATTGACTTACGATCGGGATATCACCAGTTGAAGATCAAGTCAGATGATATACCCAAGACAGCATTTCGTACGAGATATGGGCATTACGAATTTTTAGTTATGCCATTCGGATTAACCAATGCACCAGCCGCTTTTATGGATTTGATGAATAGAGTTTTCAAGAAATATCTGGATAAATTCGTGATCGTTTTCATAGATGATATTTTGATATATTCTAAGACAGAGGAAGATCATGCGGAGCACTTGAGAACAGCTTTAGAAATTTTGCGGAAGGAGAAGCTATACGCCAAATTTTCGAAATGCGAGTTTTGGTTAAGGGAGGTACAATTTCTGGGGCACGTTGTCACTAACGAAGGGATTAAAGTGGATCCAGCCAAGATCGAAGCTATTAAGAGTTGGGAGCGACCAAGAACACCAACCGAAGTTCGAAGTTTTCTGGGATTAGCTGGATATTATAGAAGGTTTGTTAAGGATTTTGCTAAAATAGCAGCATCTTTGACAAAACTCACCAGGAAGAATGAGAAATTTGAATGGAACGAGAAGTGTGAGCAGAGTTTCCAAGAATTAAAGAAGCGATTGATGACTGCACCAGTATTAGTTTTACCCAACGAAACTGGAGATTTTGTAATCTATAGCGATGCATCTCAGAAGGGGTTAGGGTGTGTGTTGATGCAGGATGGCAAGGTAATTGCTTACGCGTCTAGGCAACTCAAGAATCATGAACGGAAGTATCCAACGCACGATCTGGAATTGGCAGCAATTGTTTTTGCACTAAAGCTTTGGAGGCACTATCTATATGGAGAAAAGTGTGAAATATTCACGGATCACAAAAGTTTGAAATATATCTTTACTCAGAAGGAGCTCAACATGAGGCAAAGACGATGGTTGGAGTTGATCAAGGATTACGACTGTACTATCAGCTATCATCCAGGCAAGGCCAACGTAGTGGCAGATGCACTAAGCAGGAAGGAAAGGTTAAATCTCTTAACCTCATCCGAGGAGTTGCTGAAGGAATTCGAGAAATTGGAAATAGAGGTCCATACATCAGAAGAGACCAGTGAAGTATTGTATGTTATGACCTTTCAACCAATGTTATTGGAAAAGATCCGTAGATGTCAAGAACAGGTAATGGACCAAGACAAAGCAAGTTTAACTGGAGAGGAAATCAGGAGTCAAAAGGATGATAAAGGAATTCTCAGGTTTTCTTCACGTATATGGGTGCCTAATGTCGCAGAACTGAAGGATGAAATCTTACGTGACGCGCACAACTCTAGGTATTCTATTCACCCTGGCAGTACCAAGATGTATAGAGACTTGAAGCAACACTTTTGGTGGCCCGATATGAAGAAACAAATTGCAGAATACGTCAGCAAATGCTACACCTGTCAGAGAGTTAAAGCTGAACATCAAAGGCCAAGTGGATTGCTACAACCTTTGGAAATTCCAGAATGGAAATGGGAACATCTCGCAATGGATTTTGTAGTAGGACTTCCGAAGACTAAATCAAACCACGATGCAATCTGGGTGATCATTGATAGGTTGACCAAATCAGCACATTTCCTCCCAATCAACGAAAGATTTTCGCTAGAGAAACTGGTTCAACTATATTTGAAAGAGATTGTAGTACGACACGGGGTTCCCGTATCTATAGTATCTGATCGAGATCCTCGTTTCAATTCAAGATTCTGGAGGCAATTTCAAGAAGGTTTAGGAACCAAACTAAACATGAGTACGGCATATCATCCTCAGACGGACGGGCAAAGCGAGAGAACAATCCAAACCATTGAAGATATGCTAAGGGTATGTGCCCTAGATTTTAAAGGTAGTTGGGATGAGCACTTGCCACTGGTGGAATTCTCATACAATAATAGTTACCATGCTAGCATTGGAATGCCACCATATGAAGCTCTTTACGGCAGAAGATGTAGATCTCCGGTGTATTGGGAAGAAGTAGGAGAACGCGCAATCTTAGGTCCAGAACTACTCCAACAGACGAAGGAAAAGATTGGATTGATACAGAAAAGATTGATTGCCGCTCAAGATCGACAGAAGAAATACGCAGATCAAACCAGAAAGGACCAGAGTTTTGAAGTTGGGGAATTGGTATTGCTGAAAGTATCACCATGGAAAGCAGTGACCAGATTTGGGAAAAGAGGTAAACTCAATCCAAGATATGTAGGACCGTTTGAGATATTGAAGAAGGTAGGGAAGCTGGCTTACGAACTAGCATTACCGCCTCACATGCAGAACATCCATAACGTATTCCATATATCGATGCTGAAGAAGTACAATCCGGATCCAATGCACACAATAGAATATGAACCTGTAGATATTCAACCTGATTTATCTTTTGTCGAGCAGCCAGTTAAAATATTAGATTATAAGGATAAGGTATTAAGAAATAAGACAATACCTCTAGTTAGAGTTTTCTGGAGGAATCCCTTGGTTGAAGAATCAACATGGGAAGTAGAGAGTGAAATGCGAGCTCAGTACCCTCAGTTATTTTCTTAAGTAGGATTCTGGGGGCAGAATCCTTATAAGGGGGGAAGGATGTAACGACTGGGAAAATTACGTGTATTTTATTCTGTTAAAATATGTTTTTAGTTGATTTTATTGTGTTTTTATTTAATTTTTAATGCATTTAAATACATTATAATTTTTATTAAATAGGAAAATCATCCCATACGTGTTATGTGACTTCTGTGTAGCATAGATTATTTTATTTTATTTTTCTGTAATTTTTATATTTTTAGAATACAATTATTTTGCATTTTAAATTCCGGAACCAGCCCCTATACTGAATCTGAGACCCTGTTTTTGATACCAATATTTTTATAAAATGGTAGGATGTATAAAAATGAATTTTTGTTGTAATTTTTGTAATATTCACAATTTTTGGGAAATTTTGGCATATATATTATAATTGTTTAAAATTAAAAATATTACATTTTTATCTCATAAAAATTATTTTTAAGGCTTAATAATTTTAATTAGGGGCTAAAAATATTTTTGGAGTATTAATTTTCAGATTAGTATAAATAGCTAATTTCCTTATTAATTATTTAATAAAATCAGAAAATTCAGTTTTAATTATTATTTTCTGAAAATTCTGGAAAATAGTGTTCTTGGTGTTCTTCAAGATCAAAGCGACTTTTGAAGGTGATTCTGTTATTCAAATTCTTCATATGAGTAATCAAATTGAATGGCATGACATGTTCTATCTGATTATGTGAGTGTTTGAATCCAAAAATGCTTTGTTCGAAATTTTTTTATTTTATTTGTTATATTCGAATTTCTTGAATTAATTGTGGATTGTATACTGATTTGCTGTTGTTGTGGTTAGTTCCTATAGATTGTATATAATCTCAGGAGTGTAGTGATAATTTTTGTTTGATTTTATCTAGCCTAGAACTCGAAGTCGAGTTTTTTAGTGTGGGTAAAATTTTTGATTTTAATTTCTGGATTCTTGGATGTTTTTCTGTTGTTGTTGATGATTTGTATAGTTTGTACAAGTCCCAAGCTTCGTTTTGGTATATTAAACGTTCGATTTGGTTAAGAAACGAGTGAATTCAAGTTTTGGCCGGTGAAGTTCGCCGGATTTCTTTGATTTTTGGCCGGATTCTGAGTTCGGTTAGTGTTAGGATGGAACGAATGGTACCATCGTGTTTAGGACACGATGTGGAACGATTTTGGTATGTAAAACGTACCAAACGGTACGTTTTTTGTGGTCGTCGGAAAATTTATCCGGTCGCCGGATTCTGGGTGGCAGCCATTGACGGCGAGTGGTGTTCTTCGAGCATTCATACGAAGAACACTGAAGGTGGTGATGAACAGTACTCGTTTGATCTTCAAAAACCTAAAAACCAATTCTAAAAACTGATTTTGAAAATTATTTTCAAAATTATTTATAAAATTCGAATTTTATTTTCAGAAATTCGAAAAATACTTTTAAAAATTCGAAAAATCATTTTTAAATTTCGAAAAATTATTTTTAATTTCGAAAAATAGTTTTAAAATTTTAATAAATTATTTTTAATTCAAAATTTATTTTATTTGATTATTTTAAATCTATTTAGCTAATATTTTGATTAATTTAAATTGATTGATTAATTGATAATAATCAATTAATTTAATTAATTAAATATTATTTAAATATGATGAAAAATAATCAAATTTAATTATTTTGAAAAATAAAATAATTTATTTATTTTATAAATATTATTTTACCTTTAATATTTATTTCCTTATTTGTTTGAAATGAAATAAAATTGTTCTAAAATCCTAAAAATAATCCGGGAAGGGTAAAAATAGTTTTAAAATTCTAAAATTGATTCTAAAACCGGATTAGGTAATTAGAAAAATATTTCAATGACCCAATAATTATCTGTAGGGTTTTAAATTATCCTTTTTAATCCGAAAAGGGTAATTTAAATTCTTTAAAAATTCCGAAAAATGTTCTAAAAATGTTTATAAGGGTTCTAAAAATACCTTGAGTGTTCTTTTATATGGTGAGTCATATCTGCTATGTAAATTACGTGTTTGATTACTCTGTACTTGTTATTATTTGATTAAAATATTTAGTCGATAGCCATGCAACGTACGGGTAGACCCTAGAACCGAGGTTTGATCAGTAATTGACCTTGTACCTAGCCAGATATTTGAAATAGCATGTTTTATTGTAGAAGTGGGAGAAACCCTAGCTAGTGGGCAGAGTTACCTGCAGTATTTCTAGAAGTGAGAAAACCCTAGCCAGACAGCATAAATTACCAGCAGTATATCCAGGCAAGTATTTTCTTGATCATCTTAAACACTTTTATTTTATGTTTCATTGATTCATATCATGACAAATAGTTATTGTTCAGAGCTATTTGTGATTCTTAAATATTTTTGTGCGAACAAAGTTACTTGATATTGGTACCCTTGATGTGGGGAATTGTTTAAGATAAACTCTTCATATCCTTATTATCGTAGTAAATAATATGGATGTGAACTGTATGTGAAACTAAGCATTTCCTGTTGAATTCGGAAATTGCTCTATTGGATTGGAAAATGATAAAGCGTAGGAGGCCATGGTAGCTGCCATGGTCCAGCAATATTTAAGGAGGATATGGTAACCATTCCATCTTCCTATAGGCTAACATTACTTGCCTATTTTGGTACCCTCATGAAATCCGGATTATACACACGGGTATAGCTGTACCAGTGGAGTATAAAGGGTCCCATTGCTTTTGAACCTGATCAGGGGGCAATGGTGTTTCAGTTATGTATATCCAATCCATATCGCCCGAATGGCTATTATATATTGTGAGTTGACAAATGATTCAGTTCTATGTCATGTCGAATGATTTCAGTTATGATCGAATTATGATTCAGTATGCTTTATAAACTGTTTTACTTTTCAGTTGATATTATGCAGCATTTGTTCTGGTTTTATTTTGAAACTGTTTATATATACTTGCTGGGCTTTTCTTTGGCTCACTCTTGCTTTCACTAAACCTTTCCAGACGGGAAGTATGGTTCCGATCAGCAGTCCAGACAGTATTAGAGGGAGTCAGAGGGGTCGGGTATCCGCACCTCAGGCTGTGCAGGTACTTGTGCGTTTCAGTTGGCGCTAGATAGAATTTTAAATAAAATGGGATGTAATAATAAAATTGAATTAGACTGGTTTTAAGTTGACTTGATTTGGTGGTTTGTAATAAGTGACTAGTTTATTCTGGAATATGTCTGCTTGTATTCATGCAATAACCTGTTTTGCGATCTTTGGTGTGCGGGGTCGGTTGTGTATTCTGATATTTTTGGTTGTGATTGGTTGGTGACCCCCGGATCTGGACCCCGGATTTGGTGGGGTGTCACATTTTTCACATTTACTTTTAATTAAATATATTACCTTTTATAAACACCTAAAAACATAATCATATCGTATCCTCCGATTATTAATATTTCTTTTCTTATTAACTCACAACTTTTTAATTTAAAATTTTATCTTGCAATCATTAATACATACCCGAAAATATTACATCATATTTTCAAATCATTACTAACATATATTAAAATCCTTATACATTTACTATAACATTGAAAGTTTCTCGGTTTGATTTTCGGTACGGTTATATTAATTAATTATTTAAATAATATAACAATATAATGAATGATAATTAATCGATTGCCATTTCCATGTTTACTTTTAATTGAAGATAATACCTTTTATAAATACCTAAAATTGTACCTGCAAGTATTAAGATTCCTTTTTTAATTAAAACATGTTATCTTTTAATTTAAATCTAATTTTGCAGTTATTAATATATACCCAAAAATATCACAACTTATATTCCAATCATTAATATAATATATTAAAAATCCATATTCGTTGTTAATAATAAGTAAATATATGAGTATAATACGTGAACATGAGTATATTAAATTGTAATAAATTAAAAGTAAAAAATTTATTAAAAATAATAATTACATAAAAACCGAAATGTAATATTGAATAAAATTTATAACATATCAAAAGAAACCCGTGCATCGCACAGGTTATAAGCTAGTGCTATTATATAAAAATCGAAACATTAAAAGTTTGGTTGGTCGGTCGATACGGTACCTGTTAATTTTACTTATTTACCCTTAGTCAATTACTACTAACTAATCAATTTCCTTTTCAGATTAAACATATTATCTTTTCTACTTTTCAAGAATTAAATAATTTATTTTTTCAAGTAAAATACAATATCTTTTATATTTTATTTAACTAAAATTTCTTCTTTATGAATCAATTTCCTTTTTCAGGTTAAACATATTACCTTTTCTATTTTTCAATAATTAAATAATTTCCTTTTTCAGGTAAATTAGAATATCTTTTACAATTTATCTAACTAAAATTTCTCTTTTTTAAAAACACTACGAGCAATTTTGTTTAATAAAATAACATGATTATATTATAATTATTATTAACTAATCAATTACCTTTTTCAGTCAAAAAATGTTACCTTTTCTCTAACTAAAATCTTTCTTTTTCCAATTATATCATGGACAGTTACCTTTTTCAGCCAAAATACGTTACCTTTATCTTTTTTCTTACTGAAACCTCCTTTTTTCCAGTTATATCATGGACGTTTCTATTTAACAAAAATAATATAATAATAATATTATAATACTAATAATTAACCGATTACCTTTTTAACTAAAATATATCATCTTTTCTATTTTTTCTAATTAAATTCCCTTTTTTCTAGAAATATAACGGCCAACATTAATTTCTCATTTTCTAAAAATTACGAGCAAACACTACGAGCAATTTTGTTTAATAAAATAACATAATTATATTATAATTACTATTAACTAATCAATTACCTTTTTCAGTCAAAACACGTTACCTTTTCTCTAACTAAAATATTTCTTTTTTCAATTATATCATGGACGGTTACCTTTTTCAGCCAAAACACGTTACCTTTTTACCTTTCTCTTACTAAAACCTCCTTTTTTCCAATTATATCACGGACGTTTCTATTTAATAAAAATAAAATAATAATAATATTATAATACTAATAATTAACCGATTACCTTTTCAACTAAAATATATCATCTTTTCTATTTTTTCTATTTAAATTCCCTTTTTTTCTAGAAATATAACGGGTAACATTAATTTCTCATTTTTTAAAAATTATGAGCAATTTTATTTAGTACAATAAAATATCTAAATTATAATTACTATAAACTAATCAATTGTCATTTTCACATAAATCATGTCATCTTCATGTTACCGTTCTATTTTCTCTAACTAAAATCTCTCTTTTGCCAATTATATCACCGGCGGTTCTATTTAACACTATTAGCAATTCTATTTAATAAATTAAAATATTATAATTACTAATAATTAATCAATTACCTTTTTCAGCTAAAATATGTTACCTTTTATATTTTTCTATTTTTTTCAGTTAATTTTATTTATTTACCCTTATTTAATGGTATATGTTAGTTTACGTAATTATCCTTACTTAATTAATTATAATTACTAATAACTAATAAATTTCCCTTTTCAGGTAAAACATGTTACATTTTCTATTTTTCAATAACTATTCTTTTTTCACATAAAATATGAGAAATTCTTTCCTTTTTCAAGTAAAATATGCTACCTTTTCTATTTTGCAATAGCCAATTTTTTTTTTTACGGAAAATACATTTTATCTAGCTAAAATTTTTCCTTTTCTAAAACAATTATGAGCAATTATGTTTAATAAAATGAAATATAATAATTACTAATAATTAACCAATTACCTTTTTCAGCTAAAATACATTACCTTTTCTATTTTTTTATTTTTTTGCAGAAAAACCTATTTGGTTTGATTTATTTAACTACAATAAAATAATAACAATATAATAACTAATAACTAACCGATTACGTTTTTCAGCTAAAATATTTAATCTTTTCAATATTTTCTAACTAAAATCCATCATTTTCTAAAAAATATCACGGACAACATATATATAATTATATCAGATCATATTTTTTAAAATTTTAAGCCAAGAAAATTTATGTCTTAATTTTTTAATTCAAATTAAAAAAAGTTCTGTTATATTAAAGAACATCCGTGCATCGTTTTAAGCTAGTATTAAATATTATGCAAATGGCTTAAAAGAATGAAGCAAGCAATGAAAATTGACTTCACTCCCCTCTCACTTGTCAGGTTGCTAAACTAATAAATCTGCAGGTTTTGCTACTTTTTGAATAGAAGTGAAATTACAGAACGGGTACTAGTTTTTGACTTGTGCAGAAGGATTGATATAATTAAAGACTTGGAGAAGGTGGTTGATCTCAACATTCCCAAGGATTTAGCTGATGCATGCGCAAAGTTTGGGATCGAAATCGAATGCGCACCTCCTCAAACAACTGTTCGTTTGTTGGATAAAGTTGCACTTTTTGATGTTCTCCGATAAACCTTAAATGTACGCACACACATGCACAAAATTTGACCTGTACTTTTCATTTTGGCCTTTTTTTATATTAGAAGAATCTTTTGGCTGCTATCAAGTTGGCCATAGGGATAGAATGCAATGGTTATTTCTTGCTTGATTGTAAATCACATGTTTAGATAACCCAATGATGGCCAATGGCCCTATGCTAACATGTACATAACTGTCACATTATCTTCCTGTGTGAACCAAACCATTCATCATTAATCATCCGGAGATGATGAGTCGATTAGCAAAGTCCAATGCATTGTTTCCTTCTCTCTCTGATCATATCCTAGTATAATAGCTAACAAACAAGATTGCCAATGCCTTCTTAACATTTTTCTTATAACTCTGCAGCTTTGCATTGCCTTCTTAATATTTTTCTTATAAAATATTATGTAAATAATCAAGTAACTAAATTTTATCTTTGCCCTCTGTTCATTAACCGTTACTTTACTCTGTCTCTTCTGTATGTTCTGGTGATCAGGAAGTTATATTCTTTCCAGCCATGAAGCCACAAAATGAACCTCCGCCAGTTAAAAGGTGCTGGACAAGGAGGAGTGGACAAGAGGAAAGCTGGAGAAAATGCCGGAAAAGAAAATCTTGTTCTCAAAGAACAGCTTCGAATCAAAGGCAAAGAACCAAAGAAGTGTAAAGGGGAAGCTTGGGAGCAGAAAGATGCTATGTGCCTATGTCTGTCATGGCTAAGTGTGTTGAATGCTGCTGGGGGTTTTTTAAAGATGATCTTAGCCGTTCTTATGTTAAGTTAGCTGCTAGGAGTTTTTTAAAGAAAATCTTGGCCGCTATATGCCGAGTTCCCACAGTTTTACCAAGAGTATGAAAAGAGGGTTGCTGGAGACGCGCGGGGAAGAATGAGAAAACTGGTTTAGACTGAACTTGATAGAGTTTCTGCGTACTATATATTTTCTCCCTTTCGCTCTAGACAAATTGTTTATTGTGTGCTTTGTAACCTAAACTGCTAAGCATCTCTTTCAGGTAAGAATAAAGTTACTTATGATTAGTGGCGGATCCAGAAATATTTTTGAGTGGGTTCCTCTTTGTATTCATACAGTGCACTTTCGTTTTTAAACACTTGATTTGCAGCAAAAAACACTGAGATAGTCAAGAGCAGAGAGCACATAAAGGGAGGTTGGCCTTTACGTTCATGCTTGAATAAAACTGAGAAGGAATTTGAGATTTTTGTTTTAACTTTTGAGTTTTTATCTAGTAGGTTTCTAATGTATAGTGGTTCCTAGTATTTTTTTTAAATGGGTTCCTTCATAAAATTAGGTTTATAATACTATGGACTTTGCAGCTGATCCAGTGAGTTCCAAGGCACCCACTACATATGCTTACGATAGTGTTTTCTGCTAAAGAACTGATACTGAGATCCAATCAATCGATCAATATTGGAGTAATTTATACGACAATACAATGGAAGATTACACTAGTCCTTCCGAATAAATTGTTTAACAAGTAGTGCAAACACACCAAATAACCACCAAAGACTCAAAGAGTACCTCTCTAGCCTCAAGTTACTCAATCTTAGGGCTCATTTGTTAACAAAGGAACGGTAACAAATTGAACGATATCCTCTGTTAAGATCATTTGTCAATTTTTTTTTATAAAAAGGTTCCTGGACGATAAAAAATTTTAGCTGAATGGTTGGTCCATAAGAAAGAAGCTGGATGGTCCAGGAGATATTATATCCTACAATATACACACTCAATTGACTTGTTTTTTCCTTTCTCAATTTGGTGCTTTATTTTTTTAAATTGTTTTCAATACTTATTAGAAAACAAAGTTGTTTTCAAAAGATGGGAATCATAAGTTTCATATGCACATCACTTGTACTCTTTATTAAAACTCGAATTTCTTTTTCAGTGAAATAAATAAGGCGACATGAGGGTAGCACACTTTGTTACTCATTTGTCTTGTACATTTAATCGAAGAGATAAGATTCAAAAAATCAAATTTTCCAAACTACAGTATGATGGGAAAAAGTATTAGTTTTGCATTATATCAACATTTTACATGCTGACATTCGACAACTTAATAAATTTGATTTTACGATAAAATTTCTATAAATTAATATCATTGGAATCAACAAATTTTATTAATTTATCGAGATTATTAATTATCGAGATAAAATTTATACTATCATTATATTATTGGAATAAAAAATCTACGTTTAAAATATTAATTTATCGTGCTATCGAATATTAATTTAACAAGATTTATCGTGTTTCAATATTTATTTAAAAAGATTTTAGTATTTTCGGTAATGAATATAAATTTCAATTTGCATCCCAGAATTTTGCTCGAATCTCACTTTAGATCTATAATTAATATTTTTTTATTTTTATAATGATTACTATTATATTCTGGGATGCAAACTGAAATTTATATTCATTACCGAAAATACCTCTCTGAAAATTAACGTTAACGTCTGATTTAACGTTAAGGGATGCTGATTGACAGCGTTTTCTAAGTTTAGGGTGCAAATTGTTAAAGTTAAAAATACATAACCTTAACTGAGATTGGGCAAAAATTATAGGATGCAAAGTGCGAATTAGTCTAATAAAAATAAAAAATATTAATTATAAATCTAAAGTGAGATTCGAACAAAATTCTGGGATGCAAACTGAAATTTATATTCATTACCAAAAATACCCCTCTGAAAATTAACGTTAACGTCTGATTTAACGTTAAGGGATGCTGATTGACAGCGTTTCCTAAATTTAGGGTGCAAACTGTTAAAGTTAAAAGTACAGAACCTTAATTGAGATTGGACGAAAGTTATGGGATGCAAAGTGCGAATTAGTCTTAATAAAAATAATAATTATTAAATATTGTATAATATATAAATATTGTCATTCAGATAAAATTTATCAAACAATATTTATTCATTCAGCATTCACAAATTTTATCATTTTGCAAGTTTGCATGGATAGTCAGTCTCTTATTAATCTTGATTGATTGAATCGCATCCCACTTTTTTAATTATCAACATTGATAACTTGGTCTGTACAACAAAAATAAGGAGAAAAACTTACATGTAATATTTGAAAACTTAAATTCAAACAAAACTCAAAATGAGAGCAGGCCAGTATGTTTTGCTCATGTATATTTTTCACGGACCACAGTACCACACCAGAACGGCAGAACCCACTGAGGTTTTCCCTCAGTGGTCTTGTAATTTATTTATTTTTGATAATTCTCTTGATTTCTTCCTCATTGAAATAGATTTGCTGTACGAAGTACTCCGTTCGTTCCAAAATAAATGGTATTTAAAAATAAATTATAAAAACATCAATTTTTTATGTTTTAAAATACGTTTAGAAAACCAAATTAACACTTTTTTTTTAGATGGATGGAGGAATGTAATGGTCAAATATACAAATATCAAAGAGGAGGTGTTTGGCTGGTGACTACGCTGATATTTCCTCTTAACATTATACTAGGTAACAAAGCCGCTTACGCACGGCACGAAAATATTTTTAAAAATTGTATATATAACATCTTTGTTCGTTGAATTTTATTATTTGAAAGTCGATATGATAAATTGAAACTCGTGTAAAATGTAATTAAATTTGAATGTTTAAGAATTATAGAGAAAAGAAAAGAAAACATGTTTTAGTTAAACTCTTAAGTGTTAATAATAATATTTTCGAAAATATTGATGACATCTATTTTGTTGCATAAAAATGCTTTTGAAATTCAATATTGATAAACATTTGTAAAGTTTGACAATGGATAAGTAAAAGTAACATTTTTGAAATATTTTTGTTGTCGATGCCATTATGAAAGATGTGATTGCTTAGTTTGTTGATAAATTTGTTTGTATGACGAAGAAAAGAAGCAGAATGTAAATGTGATAAGAAGTGTGATTGACTTAACTTGTCGATAAATTTGGTTGTATGACAAACAAAAGAGAATTCAAATGCATTTTGTAAGTCATGCTTCATATTTTTGGAGTGATCCGACACTTGTATATATTCATTTGATTATTTTTTTTTAGCATTATTTGTAAGAACTTTACTTGTATGTAATATTTAATTTAAATTCATGGACACATGTTCAAAATGGTACTCACATATTTTAATACTTTTATATCAAATCTTATAATAAATATGTACATGTAATTATATTCTATCTCCAATAAAAATGAATCTAAAAATTATTGGATTCTGAATAAACACTAAGTCGTTTAAAATTAATTATTTAAGCAAAATGAAGATTCTCTAACATATTATCAACTTCATCAACTCCATAAAGGCCTCTTATTTTTTTTTCTTACCAAATTACACTGTCAACATAATTTTTATAATAAAAATTTATAAATATTAAATAAAATGTTATTCAAAGCCGACACCCATCTCATAACATACATGCGCGATTAATTGATTAGTATTAGTATAAGAATGTGTTTCGTTAGAATATTAATTTATTCCAACACAATATAATGAAACAACGAATGTATAACTTTTTCATTGATTTAATCATTAAAGAAAAAGGTTGGATTGGTTCAATTTAATCGAGTTGATCATACCCCATGTTTCATGTTTAAAAGTAAATTATATAATATTACTTGTATTTTAAATTGTAGATGTTAATTGAAAATTTTATATACTTCCGTAACTTATCAGGATTCTCACGGTCACTGATTACGAATTTATCGAAAAGTTAAAATCGTTTATTTATTATTTCCAAAAAAATTGCAATGATTTTGAATAAGGATTAGAAATGAACTATATAAATAATTTTAGTTTATCATTTTAACTTGAAATAATTGTACTTTTATATGGATAATTAATATTTTATATTAATATAATAATTAAAATGTTCTAATAAAGAAATAATAATAACTAAAATATTTTATATAGATAATTATAATAATTATTGGCTAAAATTTTGTTTTAAGTATAAAATAAATTGTATTTAATATAAGTTTAATAGGTACAATTAATGACTAATTATAATCCTATTAAATGCAAGGAAATTATTTAATAAAAAAATGTGAAAAATCAAGAAAAAAATTTTGAAGCTTCAGAGTGAAAGCCTCTTCAATCTTCGGCTATTATAATATATGTAGATTGGTATTTTCAAATGTTCCTAAAAAAGTGATTTAAAACAGTTTTTATGAATTATTAGTTGGAATAATACTCTAATTATATATCAAAAAGTTTAATAATCTTAGAAATATCATAATATGAAAAGTAGCAAATACAATATTAAATAGAACTAAATAACGTTTTGAAAGCCGACACCCATCTCATAACACATATGCTCAATAATAGAATAAGAATTTATATAATTAAAATATTAATTTATTTTGACACAATATAATGAAACAACATGTATATAACATTTTTATCGACTTAATTGCACAATAAAATGATTGAGTTTATTATGTAAAAAATGAAAAATCTGTCAATATTATTTTGTATAAATTCTAGATTTTAACCAAAAGATTATACTTCTATAACTTATAACGATTTCCACAATTATTGATAAAATATTGTTCGAGAAGTTAAGATCGTTTGTCTTACAATCGTTCGAAAAAAGTTTGCAAAAATCTTCAGTATGTAATAAAAAATGATGTAATGTGAACAATTTTAAGTCGTTAATTTACATGAAAATAATCTTAGTTTAATACATCTAACTAATATTTTAAATTTGAATAATAATTATAATGCTTAAATAAAATTTGTTAAACTTTTATATAGATAACATGACGTAAATTTAATATATATATATATATATATATATATATATATATATATATATATATAAACTTAGCTTACTCAGTTATAATACCACTCAAAGTGGTGTTTGAGGAGGGTAGCTGTACGCAGACCATGCCCCTATACAATAGGGAGGCTGTTTCCGAAGGACCCCCGGCCATTACAAATACAGAAATACAAATACAGAAAGGAAACCTAATACAAACTAAGAAACTCACGCACACGCAGGAGTCGAACCCCTGACCTCCTTCAAAGGAGGCCAGTGGCTCAACCACTGCACCAACATGTTGTTGGCATATATATATATATATATATATATATATATATATATATATATATATATATATTCATAAGTGTAATTAATGATTATTAAGATACCATTAAGATGTCATTAAGATGCTACTTAATGCAAGAAAAAATTAAATAAAAAAAAGCAAAAAAGTGAAAATTTAAGAAAAATATTTTAAACGATTCTGGTGCATTTCCGATCTCCTGGCATTATAATATATATAGATAGTTCGTAATTTCGTATGGTTGTAGTCTTGTTGTAGATATAGCCATGAGAAAACAAAAATGTAGTTCACATAAAGGCATTAATACAACTCAAAGTCTTCACATGAAATTAGCTTCTTGGTTAAAAAGCAGACTAGCACTTTTGTTTTTTTTTTTCTCCCTCGTACAAAGATGATTCTAGTTATCTTTATTATCGTGGTTGATTCATGTGTTTGGTTGCTTTATGGTACAAGTCAATTTCAACATGTAATTATAAGAAAAAAAATGATAAATTAGTAATTACACGGAAATTATTATTTGGTAACTTAATTATAATCCACCCGGATTCCTAGTGCGATTTTTTTTTCTTATTAAATAAGGTAGAGAATATCTAATCAGACAAGATTTATATTTTGTAAACTTATTTATGGACGTTAACAATTTTAGAAAAATGGTTTGAATACTCAATAATATTCCAAAAATTCTAAAATGATGTGGCACTTCTTACATGGCAAGTTGAGAAATTTTGATTGGTGGGATTAATGTGAATGCATGTAGAATCATTTTATTTATTATTACTACAACCAATTATAATAATATATGTGTCATTTGGTAACTTTTTTGGGAGATTTTTTTTTGGTTCCCTAACATTTTTCAATCATCGTATATCCTTGTCGCATTGCCTCATTTTTAATATTCTGATTGCTAATAAAAACTAGCTTATATCCCGTGCTATGCACGGATTTTTTTGATATGTATTAAATTTTATTTTATGTTACAATTATATTTTTAGATAATTAATATTTACAATATTTTATTTAAATTTTAATTTATATAATTTAATATAAATTTAATTATGATATGCATAGTTTAAAACTTATAGTATAAAATTTTAAAATAAGTATGTCGTTGATGGGGTTCGAACCTTAAAATTTTAGTAAATTAATTTAATTATATAATATATTTAATTATTAGAACTAACGATTATGATTTTTTACTAAAAATCTAACTGTCATTATTCGTAGTATATGAATTTTTATTATATTTTGTTAGTGATTAAAAGATATTGTGTGATATCTTTGGGTATATATTAATTATTGCAAGATTATGTTTTAAATTAAAAGTTAACGTGTTTTAGTTAGAAAAGAAATATTATTGATTGGAAGGTATGATATGTGTTTATAAAAAGTAGTTTCATCAATAAAAAACAAACATTTTTTAATTAAAAAAGGCAATCGGCTAATTGTCATATGATCGTGCCGAAAATCGAACTGACAAACTTTTAATATCCGTACGATGCACGGGTTTCTTTTATTATGTCATAAATTTTATTTAATATTACAATTACGTTTTTATATAATCATTATTTTTAATATTATTTTTAATTTTAATTTAATATAATTTAATATACTTATGTTTATGAATTATACTAATGTTTCCTATATACAAATTTTTAATATATTTATTAATGATTGAAAAATATGGTGTGATATTTTTGGGTATATATTAATGATTGTAAGATTAGTTTTAAATTAAAAAGGTAACATGTTTAAATTCGAAAGGAAATATTAATTATTAAAAGATATGATACGATTGATGTTTTTCTTAATAATGAAGAGTAATAAGTAAATTCACGACATACCAAAAAACACATGTACCAAAACTTTTAATGTTTTCATTAATTGTATTATGTTATTATTTACTTTAGTTGTTTTAATAGCATAGATATCGTACATATTTTTTTTTGATAATGAAGGGTAAATAAGTAAATTCACGACGTACCAAAAAACAGGTACCAAAACTTTTAATATTTCGGCTTTTATATAATAGTATAGATATGTAAAAAAAATATCACTCCAATGCATGTTTCCCTTAGCAAAAATTATAGACCCTGCCACCCTTATGTACAAATTTACCTATTTTCTAATTAAAAGTTTTTTAACCAATCATTATACATATTAGCCTAAAACCTGTGCGATGCGCGGATTTTTTTAATATTATAAAAAAAATTCATCAATTTAAATTAATTTGATAATAATTATATAAATTTTATTCGTGATATTTCTAGAAAAGGAGGGATTTTAGTTTGAAAATATAGAAAAGAAGATAGGTTTTAGTTGAAAAGGGTGGTTGATTAATTATTAGTAATTATAAATTTATTACTTCATTTTATTAAATAGAATGTCCGTGAAATGATTAGAAAAAGAGAGGATTTAGTTAGAGAAAATTAAAAGATAATATGTTCTAAGTGAAAAGGGTAATTGATTAGTTTATAGTAATTATAATTTAATTATGTTATTTTTCTAAATAAAATTGCTCATAATTTTTAGAAAATGAGAAATTAATGTTGCCCGTTATATTTCTAAAAAAAAAGGGAATTTAATTAGAAAAAATAAAAAAGATGATAAATTTTAGTTGAAAAGGTAATCGGTTAATTATTAGTATTATAATACTATTATTTATTTTTATTGAATAGAAACACTCGTGATATAATTGGGAAAAAGGAGGTTTAGGTAATGTGTTTTAGCTGAAAAATGTAACCATCCATGATATAATTGGAAAAAGAAAGATTTTAGTTAGAGAAAAGGTATCGTGTTTTGACTGAAAAAGGTAATTGATTAGTTAATATTATTTATAATATAATTATGTTATTTTATTAAATAAAATTGTTCGTAGTGTTTTTAAAAAGTAGAAATTTTAGTTAGATAAAATGTAAAAGATATTCTAATTTACTTGAAAAAGAAAATTATTTAATTATTAAAAAATAGAAAAGGTAATATGTTTAACCTGAAAAAGGAAATTGATTCATAAAGGAGAAATTTTAGTTAGATAAAATATAAAAGATATTGTACTTTACCTGAAAAAGGAAATTATTTAGTTTTTGAAAAAATAGAAAAGATAATATGTTTAAACTGAAAAAGGAAATTGATTAGTTAGTAGATATGTAATTGAAAAATAGAAAAGGTAATATGTTTAACCTGAAAAGGGAAATTGATTGATAAAGGAGAAATTTTAGTTGGATAAAATATAAAAGATATTGTATTTTACCTGAAAAGGAAAATTATTTAGTTCTTGAAAAAATAGAAAAGATAATATGTTTAACTTGAAAAGGAAATTGATTTGTTAGTAGATATGTAATTGAGTAAAGGGTAAATAGGTAAAATACTGTACCGACCGACCGACCGACCAACCAAACTTTTAATGTTTCGACTTTTATATTATAGTATAGATTAGTAATGTCGCAACATACAACTAATACATATTAAGCAAATTGGGGTGTTTGAGGAATTATTTTCAGAATAACTCAACTTATTTTAAGACAAAGTTAGAGATTTCTAACTTTTTTCTGAAAACTTTTTTTTGCAACTTATAGAATCTCAAACATACATTAAATACTTGTATAAAAAAAAATTATAAAAATATGAAATTTTTACCCGAAAATAAGTCCGTAAGAACTAATTTTAATTTTTCCCAAACAGGCCAAACAAATATTGTTTTTCAAATTATTTATTTTTACCATTGACCATGGATAAGTATTGTTTTTTAAATTATTTATTATCATTGAAATTATAATGACACCTATGATTGATCCATGATCTTAATATTACATCGTAATTGATACTTTGAATTTCACAAGTAAAAACAAAGGACTAATAATTTTTAAATACATGTATAAATACTAAATACAATGAACTGGTTGACTAATTAATCAGATTTACAATGGTTTAAAAGATCGGAGTTACATTTGATTAATTTTACTGATTTGGCATTTTAAAAAAAATAAAGAGAATATTTATAAATTATTTATTATTTATAATTTTTGTAGGGGTGTGATTTTGGGGTTTAAAAACCCCTCTTTGTCAATACGATGATTGTCAATATGATGAGGACCATACTTCTCCTCTAGTCATTTACTCCCACTACTATACTACGTCTCTCTCCTCTCCTCTCCTCTCTCCCAATCTCTCTATATATATATTAATCTCGTTCGTTCGGTGAGTTTCTTCGGCGCTATCGAATCTTAGCTACACGATGAGTCATTTGGAAGATATCAAAAACGAGACAGTCGATCTGGTATATATATCTTCTATTTTCACGCTTCTGCACCATTATTTTGTATATATCTGTGTGTATATGTTTGTGCGCTGTGTTAATCTGTTTGATTCTCGCTGATTTACTCATAAACTTCACTATATTATCATTTTTATGTATGTATAATCGATTATTGCAGATCAATTCGCTTGTCTATCGTTTTCTCTATCTATGTAGATGCATGTATAAATATGTATGTGTATTTTTGTGTACGGATGTGTTTGTGTGTATAGCATAATTGACTATATCACATCATTAACACACAGAAAACACACACAAAAACACACATATATGATACATGCTTTTATTTGTTGCTGTTAATCAACTACTGAAAATTACATGTTGATGCAGGTACAGAATATGTGTGTTTTTGTGTGTTTAGCTATATAGACTGTTTGTTGTTGAATCGTATTTCGATGATGTGTTGTTTATGATCTGATATCGTAAAAGACAAAACAGACGATTCGAATCAGAGGTTCCCCTTTTACAGGCCATAAATAAGCATGTATGATGTTTTCGTATAAGTTTACTTATCCGTCCGTTATTTCTAACAATAATATTTTGACAATCGTTCTATTATTTTTTGACTATTTGTTGTTAATCCTTATTCAGAGGATATGTTACCTATTAATATGATATCGTAAATTTTGAAATGATTTGAATCCGATGTTCCTCATCTACTGGCCATAATTAGGCTTTATCTTGTGGCATGAATGTACTTATCTCTCTGTTATATCTACAAAATCTCTCTATTATTTTAATAATGCTTGGTATATATAATTTACATATATGTGTTTCGGTAATATATATTCTTGTAGTTTTGTGTTCCGGCTTTTAGTTAAGAATAGTATATTAGTGGATGTTATATTGGTATAAGAATTTAAATGATTGATTCCGTAAGCAATATAATTGCATCAATATTTTAGTAGTTGTATTTATATTATTTTGTCAATACGTTATCACAAAATTTGTTAATTTGTCCTTTTACGGACAGCTTATGGTATGGTACTCTTCCGTGGTACCCTCACTTTACAGAGTATTTTATTTTTGTATCGAGTCTTTAATTGGATATTTTTTTTGTCTGTTATGCCCTTGGAGTTCCCTATATTCCCAATGTTACCCCTATACAAGACTTTTTTTCGCAGTACACATAGCACACTGCATATGTTTCTTTTTAAGCCGATGAGGCTTCTGCTACTGGTCAAAACTCTGTGGCAGTTATTGTGCAGATTTATTTCTTCGTTGGGATAGTCTTCCTGAATAAAAATAAAAGAAAAATTGCCAAGGGCTAATGACATGTTATTGTGAATTTTGGTGGCAGGTTAAATTTTTTATGAAATTATATAGTGGGTTTAGTAGATGAAAAAAAATTGTCATTCTTTTAAAATGTATTGCTTCATTCTGGCTTAAATTTAGTTTGACCTGTTTACAAATATATGATAGCTAGAGATATTGTACTTAACCAATTACTTTTGAGTAACAGGAAAAGATTCCTATCGAGGAAGTGTTTGAGCAGTTGAAATGTACACGGGAAGGATTGTCAGGAGATGAAGGAGCCAACAGGCTTCAAATCTTTGGACCCAACAAATTAGAAGAGAAAAAAGTATTTTCATTTGTAACTAATTCTTCAAATTTGATCAGTGCTATTTAATAAGTGTCTAATAGTTATATTAATAATTAATTGCAGGAGAGTAAATTACTGAAATTTTTGGGGTTTATGTGGAATCCACTCTCCTGGGTCATGGAAGCTGCAGCTTTAATGGCAATTGTGTTGGCTAATGGTAATGGAAAGCCTCCAGATTGGCAAGACTTTGTTGGTATCATATGCTTGCTTTTGATCAACAGCTCAATTAGTTTCTGGGAAGAAAATAATGCTGGAAATGCTGCCGCCGCACTTATGGCTGGCCTGGCTCCCAAAACAAAGGTATAAATTCTGACAAATTTACTTCAGTTATTGAAACTTGGAAATGAGCACATAATGAAGAAGAATAACTTGGTGAATTATTAGTGTTTGCTACTGGAAAAACACGTCCATTGCACTTTTCTCATGTATCATGGTTGCTCCGGCGTGCAGGTTCTTAGAGATGGTCGTTGGACTGAGCAGGATGCTGCAGTTTTGGTTCCCGGAGACATAATCAGTATCAAACTAGGAGATATTGTTCCTGCTGATGCACGCCTTCTTGAAGGTGATCCTTTAAAGATTGATCAATCTGCCCTCACTGGAGAATCTCTACCTGTGACAAGGAATCCCTATGATGAAGTTTTCTCTGGTTCTACTTGCAAACAAGGTGAACTTGAAGCTGTTGTCATTGCTACTGGAGTTCATACTTTCTTTGGGAAGGCTGCACATCTTGTGGACAGCACCAACCAGGTTGGGCATTTTCAGACAGTGCTCACCGCAATTGGAAACTTTTGCATCTGTTCCATAGCTGTTGGAATGCTAGTCGAGATCATAGTTATGTACCCAATTCAACACAGGAAGTATAGGGATGGAATTGACAATCTTCTTGTTCTGCTGATTGGAGGCATACCTATAGCTATGCCCACAGTCCTTTCTGTTACAATGGCTATTGGATCACACAGATTGTCTGAGCAGGGTGCCATTACAAAGAGAATGACTGCCATAGAAGAGATGGCTGGGATGGATGTACTTTGCAGTGACAAGACTGGAACACTGACCCTTAACAAGCTGACTGTTGATAAAAATTTAATCGAGGTTTTCGCAAAGGGCATGGATAAGGAGTATGTGCTACTTTGTGCTGCCAGAGCTTCTAGGACAGAAAACCAGGATGCTATTGATGCAGCAATTGTTGGAACTCTAGCTGATCCTAAAGAGGTTTGTGTTTATTTTTTTCCCAATCTTTCTTTTGTAAGTAAGCCATTTGGAGATCAAAAAAAGAAAACAGGTAATGGCTCATTGTACACTTGCTATTATATAGGCTCGAGCTGGCATAAGGGAGGTTCATTTCTTCCCATTTAATCCTGTGGACAAGAGGACTGCCTTGACTTTTATTGACTCTGAAGGCAACTGGCACAGAGCTAGTAAGGGTGCTCCTGAACAGGTACCTTAACTTATATATATATATATATATACACCAACAGACTTGCTTAATGTTTCTTCAAAAAAGATGATTTTGTCATTGCTCAATTTATTTCCTATTTCAGATCTTGACCTTATGCAATTGCAAGGAAGATCTTAAAAAGAAGGTTCACGCAATTATTGATAAATTCGCAGAACGTGGATTAAGATCATTGGCTGTTGCAAGACAGGTTTGTAATGCCACTATCTTGCAGTAAACGCCATTTGTTAATCTTTTCTGTTATTCATCCAATTGATATTGTACCTGTTGATGCTGCTCTTGAACATTTATAGGAAGTGCCTCAGAAATCAAAAGATAGCGAAGGTGGACCATGGCAGTTTGTTGGTTTATTATCTCTGTTTGATCCTCCCAGGCATGACAGTTCAGAGACTATACGCAGGGCTCTAAATCTTGGTGTAAATGTCAAGATGATTACTGGTAATGTAGTTGTTAGTCTTCCATTTCAACCAAAAAAATTACATCCTGTCAATTCTTTCTTATAGTTGTTTTTAATGCCTAGGTGATCAACTTGCTATTGCAAAGGAGACTGGCCGAAGGCTTGGGATGGGGACAAATATGTATCCATCTGCTGCTTTATTGGGTCAAAACAAGGACGTGTCAATTGCTTCCCTTCCTGTAGACGAATTAATTGAGAAGGCAGATGGGTTTGCCGGAGTGTTTCCTGGTATGTTTAATTGGATTGCTTCCTCATGTATACATCATTTGCTTGTTTCGGTTGTTTTTTTTTTTTTGAATTATTGAAACTAAAATTATTTTCTTCAATTTCTAGAGCACAAATATGAAATAGTAAAGAGGTTACAGGAGAAAAAGCACATTTGTGGTATGACTGGGGATGGTGTCAATGATGCTCCTGCTCTGAAAAAGGCAGATATAGGAATAGCAGTTGCTGATGCAACAGATGCAGCGCGTGGTGCTTCTGACATTGTGTTGACTGAACCTGGGCTTAGTGTCATTATTAGTGCAGTCTTAACCAGTAGAGCAATTTTCCAGAGGATGAAGAATTACACAGTTAGTTGTTCTCTTTTCCATTTGAAATGACAGTTTTTTAGATTGAACTGATTTTTATATGTTTTATTTGGCAGATTTACGCAGTCTCCATCACAATCCGTATTGTGGTATGTTATTGATAAAATCTGAACACCATAGCACAAGGATTATAGATTTGGCTATGGGATAATTTAACTTTGTTCACTTTTTATTTTGTAGTTTGGATTCATGTTTATTGCTTTGATATGGAAATTCGACTTTTCTCCCTTCATGGTTTTGATCATTGCTATCCTGAATGATGGTGAGACATTTTGGTCTTACGTCTTGGACATTATATTTCTAGTACTATTTGTCTTCCACTAATGTTGCCCTGCACATCTTCTATAATTATGCAAGGCACTATTATGACAATCTCCAAGGATCGAGTGAAGCCTTCCCCAATGCCTGATAGTTGGAAGCTGAAGGAGATATTTGCTACAGGCATTGTGCTTGGAGGTTATTTGGCATTGTTGACTGTGATATTCTTTTGGTTAATAAAGGACACAAATTTTTTCCCGGTAGGAAAACTTAATGTTTTATATATATGAATTATCTTGTCTAACTATCTTATCGGTAACAATACTTGCAATGATTCAATAATGATTCAATAACTTTCACTTACCTTGTGGTATAGGAGAAATTTGGAGTAAGAAGTATCAGAGATAGTCCTGGTGAGATGATGTCCGTTCTTTATCTGCAAGTGAGTATTGTGAGCCAGGCACTCATCTTTGTCACTAGATCACGCAGCTGGTCCTTTGTGGAACGTCCTGGTTCTTTGTTATTCGTTGCTTTTCTAGTGGCACAACTGGTAAGAGTTGTATTCCTTCCCCCCTTACAACCAATATATATCTGATTTAAGTTGAAGATGTCTTAAGAAATAACATAATGATGGTTTCAGATTGCAACTATCCTTGCTGTGTATGCAAACTGGGGTTTTGCAAGAGTACACGGTTGTGGATGGGGATGGGCTGGTGTTGTTTGGATATATAGTATTGTCTTTTATTTTCCCCTTGACATTTTAAAATTTGCCACTCGTTATGCATTGAGTGGAAAAGCTTGGCTGAACCTTCTAGAGAACAAGGTACTTCAAAAAACTCTATGTTCAAACTCAAACTCCATGTTTCTGTTCATTATCATCTCAAAATACACATGTAATTTTTTTATTTTCCACAGACTGCCTTCACCACCAAGAAAGATTACGGAAAAGAGGAGAGAGAAGCCCAATGGGCTCACGCGCAGCGAACTTTACATGGCCTTCAACCACCAACAGATTCTAACATCTTCAATGACAAGAACAGTTATAGGGAACTATCTGAAATTGCTGAGCAGGCCAAGAGACGAGCTGAAGTTGCTAGGTACTATTATGAAAGTCAACAAATATTAACTTGATATATAAGAGCTACTAGTCAATTTGTCTTTAAAGGTATTCTGGAATTATTTTTGTATTTTTTTGTGTAGGCTTCGAGAATTGCACACCCTGAAGGGACACGTCGAGTCAGTGGTGAAGCTTAAAGGCTTGGATATCGACACAATTCAGCAGCATTATACAGTGTAACAAAAGCTGAAGGTGTAACTGAGAGGGAAAAGAGCCATTTCTAAGAAAGTAGGTATAAATTGAGAAGACGAAAGAGTGTGAAGACCCTCTTAGTATTTTCAAAACATTAAAATGTTCTTAGACATAGTTGGAACACTTTGTGCTATAAAGTCCAACAATAGCCTATATATATAAAATGTATTATAGGTAAATCTTGGAAAGGGTTTCATTTAATTGCCCTTTCCTCCCCTGTTTCTTTAACATGCGTAAATTTTCTGTGCTAAATACTGCATGATTATTGCATGCTTTTACAAATTTTCTTTTGTTGTATGCTTAATTTCTTACCTAATCTTCCGTATATATATATTGACTTCGGTAGATACTTTTTGTAAAATTGAGGATACAAGGACAACTTGAAACCACAATCATGAAAAGACTAGAGGCGGGTTGCTAGCCTGTGGAAAATTAATTTGGATGCAGGCGCATTGGCTCCCATGCTTTGCTTGTTTTTGAGTACTTGAGGCCTGGGGGCCATGGTGCTATTTGTCACAGAAGCTGGTATTTTTGAAGTAATAAGTTGATGTAACCTTTCTTGTATACATGGCCACGGTTCGTGAACCGCCGGTTCCGGTTCGTAAAAATCTTGAACCGGAACCTGAACCTTAACATGATATAAACCTTCGGTTCCGGTTCAGACGGTTCCGGTTCACGGTTCGATCCGGTTTTGACCCGGTTCAAGATCGGTTTCGGTTCCGGTTTGAACCTTATAAATAAAAAATTATTTATATTAAAAATATTGTTAAATTCATTTGTACTTTTTTAATTAAAAAACTAGTAAATATATTACAATAAATTTTATATGTTTTACAAGAATACAACAAACAATATAATTTATTACAATAATTTTTATAATCTATACTAACTCGAGCCATTTTAGCAAGTGTAGGGAAAGTCCTCTTATGCTTTTTCCACCAAGCTAATATGTTAAAATCTAAATCTGTATCAAACTCAAAAATTGTTGTTAGATAAATGTCGAGCTCCGAATGTGAGCTCGAATGCCTTTGTTTTTTAGAACGATCCATTAAAAATTTTGTTCCCTGACGTAAATCTGTATTCTAAGTTGTTAAGTTTCATACTATTGTTTTTTATGCATATTACTCTTAAAACAATATAAAAATGCATGCAAATAGTTTTATAAAATATAAAATCAGTAGTCTCCCGACAATAACTTGCTTTGAGGCAAAGGAACATCACTCGAGGAAAAGAAGTGGAAAAAATATCCTTTTATTACCATTTTCAGTATATTATGAACTAAGTAATTAAAATATTCAAAAGTAAAAGCTATTCAAAACACAAAAGCAATGCAAACGTCGGAAGGCAATGCAAAAGTAACTGAAATATTTTATTATTACAAGATAAAGTACATATATTTGTTATGCTAGTCAAAAGTTACACTACACCACATGCTTTCGAATTAATATATATGCCAAGCTAATCAAAAGTTATGGCTTGTCGACTATTTTTATTGATTCAAAACAATACATTATATAAGGCCACCAACTACTACGCGGTTTGAACCGGCGGGTTTGAACCGGCGGTTAATCGGCGGTTCACCGGTTTTCTATTAATACGAACCGTAACCTGAACCTTAAAAATAAAAAAACCGACGGTTTAGGTCCGGTTCCGGTTCGGGCCGGTTTTGACCCGGTCCGGTCCGGTCCGGTTTTCCGGTTCCGGTCCGGTTTGGCCATGTATACTTTCTTGTGTTGTGAACGAGAGATAGTGTCGGTGGTGGACCCAGACTTTACATGGTGGCGGACCCAGACTTTACATTGAGGGTGGGCCAAAATTATTTACCAACAATTTTTTTAAAAAAAATTAATAAATTTTAAATAAAGATTTTTTTTAAATAAATATGTGTTTGTCGAATTTTACAGTCTATTTGCAATTCTCAACTAATATCAATAACTTAATATAATTTATAATTTATTAGTCCTCGTTTATAGTTGTAGATTATAGTTGTACAAATTTATAGTTATAACATATAATTTAACTACACAACAAAAACTAAGATCATAATCGGGTTAAATCAGGGAATAGCGATTTTTTACAATGTGTTGCTAAAAATAACAGTTGGCGGAGGAAGGTGCGAAAAATACCGGATCTATTACGCATCAGGCCCTTGGGTACTACTGATACGCAAATCTGGTTTGGGTATTGTTAGATATTTTTTAAAAGAAAAATGATACACATTGTAGACCTGGGTATTAAAAGTTTTATAATTACATACGCATACAAATGGGGTGATATGATAATACTGTATACGCATTAGAAAATGGGGTATTATGATAAAGCTTTAAAATTCTAATATGAATATACGCAACTGCAGTTGGGGTAATCCCATGTGAGGATACGCAATTGCAGTTCGGGTAAGCCCATATGCATAACTAGTTAGAACAGAGCACCAGAGTACCGGAAAACGACGAATCGAGGCGGTGGCGACGGCGGCGGCGAATTGAACGGAGATGAGCGCAATTAAGGAAATGATTGAATCAAAGCCATCGCAAACCTAGTCTCTCTGTATGTATAACAACGATATACAGATATAAGAGATATAGATAAAGAGATAGATACACACACAGTCTCAAGGTGAGCGCTTGAGTGTGTGTAATGTGTGTGTATATAGAGTCAAGAAGGATATATTAAGTGTAGTGGATAATGGAGTGGAGAAGAAAGAATATGGAACACGTATATACTGAATGGGTATTGGGTTGTACGCATATGCCATTTGGATAATGAAAACGGTATTTTCAACACCCACTCCCGAGAAAAGATAATTTTTTGTTTTTAAAGTAAAAAAACGTTATTTTTCACAATTTTTCATCATAATCCCACAGCTCTAGAATTTATAGAAGAAAGTTAATTTTTATCAATAGAATCAATAATTTAATATATAATAGTTCAACATTTACATGATCTAACACTTGACAATTTAAATATATAAATTAAATAACATAAAATTTTCAAAACTAATTAACACAACACATAACATATATTGTGTAGTGTTGCTCAAAGTTTCTGGGAGGGCCAAAGGGGGTGCTTGACCAGGTCCGCCCTTGGATACCGTTAAACCTTTTTCGTGAACGAGAGATACTGTTAATGGACAATCAAATTTGGCATTACATTGAATTTGCTCTTATCGACAATAACCTGGTTAGCACATTAGCTAATCCTAGCTAATCCTCACCAATTTCAGAAACGTTATAAGTGCCGAATTGGATAATGAAAATTATTACAAAATGGCGTGTCATTTTAGAATGTTCTTATTGGTAATATCAGTATAAATGCATGCGAGTACATCCATAACACAGAATACATAGCATTTTATAAATTTTATTTTCCATGTTTTAATATAATTTTTCAATTTGAAGGCCCTTGTGTCACTTTTATTAAACCTCCATTAATGGAGTTGAACAAGCAAAATAGAAAGCAACTAAAACAGTGTATATTTACAAAGTAAGAGTTTGTTACAGAGAATGTAAAAGACTACATTTTGTATCTACCAGGGTTCCTACAACAGGAAGAGAAAGTCTATATTTATAGACTAATGTAGGTGAGATTGACAGCTCATGACAGCAAGGTCAGGTGACAGCTTGGATAGGCATGATAGAGGCTTGATATATAGGTTTGATATATCTAACATCCCCCCTCAAGTTGAAGGTAGGAATGCAATGAAAATCTTCAACTTGAAGGCTAAACAATGACAACAAGAAACAGCCAGTACAATATCTTCCAGAGATCACAACTGGAAGAGCAGCAACAGCAACTGTTGTTTGACCAAGGAGCATCAATGGTAGCAATTTCTGGACAATGAGCAAGCACTGAACAAACTCAAGGCAAGCAATAAAGGCAGGTAAGAGTGAGGCAAGTAATAGCTCTTAGCAGCAAGAAATCTGATGCACCAGGACAGTCAATACATGACAGGAGCAAGCATCAACAATCAGAACACAAAGCTCACGTCATGAAGATCACATCATGAATGTAGCAGCAGTGTTTAACTGGTAGCAATATCAGTTAAACCAAGTTGAAAATAAACCAAGTTCCAAGGTGCAACCAAGGAGTTGCAGTGGAGGCATCCATCTTGTGGATCATCATAGCAAATCCACACAACGGGCACAAAATGAGCAGCAGTCCAGAGGTCACAGCTGGAGCCAGCAACTTTGATAGCAATAACAACAACCAGAGATCACACTGGTATAGAACTCACAAAGGAGCAACAAAAACTGTAGTTGCTTAATAGCAACACCAGGCAAAAGTATAGTAGTGTGGTACAAGACCAACGGCAAAGACAGATATTACAGAGTGAGGAGGTCTGTAGGCACCAAATCTTCCTCAAGTAAATCAAGTGTAGGTGGTAATAACATGACTTGTAGAGAAACACTGCATAATGACAAGACTCCAGACAGTAGAAATGCTACGGGAATATATCAAGCTCCAAAGAACATTTTGAATGGTCCAAACCAATCATTATAGAGATATCACAGCCGTGCACACAAAGAGATAGAGAGTAACGATTACAACAACAGTATTAATAAAGAATAGAATTCTGTTAGGGCTGTAGAGACAGAGTTGTTGTGTGTATATGATGATAACATCAACAAGATATGGCTGCGAATGAAGATGATGAAATCTCAATCAAAAGCACAGAGTATTGAACAAATTTATCACAGGTTTGTGGAATGGAGATTGAACTTTGATGATCAGTAACACTGAGAAGTTCTAGTTTAACACAGATTGTGCAGAAACAACACGTAAAGTGTGTAGAACAATCACAAGATTGAGTGAAGCAATTTATCAAACACTTGTAGCACAATAGAGATTTAACACAGATTATGTACGTTTGATAAGAGAACAAACACACAATGACAACACAACAATGATAACAGATTTATTATGACATGCTGAGCATAATGAATCAATCACAAGAATTAAGAAGAAGATTGCTCAATTGTAGCATCAATGGCGGAACTACTAATTGTCGAGACGAAAACAGAACATTGCTCAATTGAAGAGATGATCGAAAGAGATTACTAGATTTGTTGACTCGGGATATAAACAACGAGTAGAGATTAGTAGACGATGCGATTAGATGATCAATCACACCGAAGAATTGCAAGAACCGCCATTAACAAGCTTGAACACAGATAATTGTAAGCAGCGGAAAATGATAACTATCACCGGAGATTACAACTTTCACCGGCGACGGACAACTGAGATGTAGATCGTGAGCACGAGGCTCTGATACCATGTCACTTTTATTAAACCTCCATTAATGGAGTTGAACAAGCAAAATAGAAAGCAACTAAAACAGTGTATATTTACAAAGTAAGAGTTTGTTACAGAGAATGTAAAAGACTACATTTTGTATCTACCAGGGTTCCTACAACAGGAAGAGAAAGTCTATATTTATAGACTAATGTAGGTGAGATTGACAGCTCATGACAGCAAGGTCAGGTGATAGCTTGGATAGGCAGGATAGAGGCTTGATATATAGGTTTGATATATCTAACACCTTGTCAATCAGATACAAGGTGCTGTTATACCGTACGTAGATATAAAGCTGAAGTGACTTCAATATTATTATTATTTTTTGACAGAAAACTGGGCTGCGAGCAGCCAAAGAAAGCTGTTTCAGAGTATCAAAACTATGTTAGAGTATCAATTCTCATAAGAGAGAAAAGACAATCAGGAGGATCAAAGAAGCTCCTCCCAACATTATTTCGAAAAGAAGCTCGACCATGAAAAAAAACCTCCATCACAATTAATTTTTCACCTTAAAATCAGTAGGGGGATCCCATTGCAGTGAAGTAGATTGTTGTGAAGGAATATCAAGAGCAGGCACTATTTTTATGAGTATTAAATAGTATGGAAAGAAGATGTACAATATCAAGGGAATTCAATTATTCAGACAAGGGCGATAGAGTGACTTCAGTAAAACTAGTCTACCTCAGATATAATGAGAATCAAGTGAGTTCATTGTTATAAGCTGAAAATTTACAGGTACTACATGTTGTTCTTTACATTGTGTGTTTTTACTCTATCAACTGCACAGCTGCAATTGATGGTATTTTTTCTCTCAGCTTCTGTGTAAGAGCCACGCGAACTGTCATCACTCCAGCTGCAGGACCACTTAGCCGCACTATAACAACGAAGTCATCAATCTGCACAAATTCTAGGACTCCGCCGCCTGTGCCAGTTAGGTATGGTCTAATTTCACCAAGAATCTGTTAAGAAGCATATTTAGTATCATGGATGAGGGAACTACTTCGTACTTTTGCAGCAACAACTGGTATAAAATGTTATACATATTTCTAAGTGATCGAAGTTATGTTCAGTAGTTACTAGCCTTTGCAACACAAAGAACACGTTGCACTTCAACGAAACATTTGTTCAAAAGGTGCACTTAAATTATAATTCATGTGTATGAGTTGTACATATCTATATCACGAGTGAAAATGCAATTTCATTTCCTCTCACCTTTTCAACATTCTCTTCATTTAACTCAAGGCCAGTCTCAGTGTCGAGGATTTGTTCCACATCCATTATCTCTGGAATCTTATCTCGGAGACGAGTTTCAATCCCCATCTTAAGTGTCATGGTTGAACTTGGACAGGACCCACATGCACCTTGTAGCTTTAGTACCACAACAAGGCCATCAATCTCATGAAGAGCAACATTCCCTCCATCAGCCATCAAGCCAGGCCGTACTTCATCCAATACCTTTTCAACATTTTCCTCAGTCAATGGGAGAACACAGCTTGGCGAAAGTACAATTCCTTCACATGAATATATTATTCCCAAATTCAGAATTTTCAGTAGAAAAAGAAATTGTTTAAACTTACTTGGCTGCTACGACTTCAGGAAACACTATCAACTAAAATCTGGAACCCGCCCCCGGGGGGGGGGGGGGGAGGGGACCACACAATTCATAACTTCAGAAAAAGTCTGGGATGATTAAAGTAAATTAAAAAAAATATATAAAATCCAACGTTATTATATATACTGTGCTAAAAGTTATATTTGTCTTGCCATTCGATGAGCTTCTTCCAGAGCTTGACCCAGAATATGATGTTATTATGAGGTTTCCTTTTGTTTCATTTGATCTTTTGTTTTCTAGTTTCCTTTTAAGTTATTTCCGTTGAAATACCACGAGTCCATGAGCCAACGGCCCCTTACTTCCATATTGCTAATCCATGAGGGTAATCAAATAGGAAACACAACTGAAATAATACTTACAAAGTTAAAGGGGTAGGAATCAACTTATGTTAAGGTGGGACCTAAGAGCATTCACATCCCATCCCCCATCCCCAACCCCAAAAACTTACTAAAAATAGTAAATCCCCAAATAAAAATAGTAAATCCCCAAAATTATCAAAAAGTTTCTACATCTCATTCCCCATTTTCCATTCCCCTATCCCTATATTCTTTTTTATATTACTTCTTTCTCTCTCTTTCACTTACAATTTTAACTATAACTACAATTTAGTATATTATATGAGGAGAGAGAGAGAGAGATTTAATAATATAAAACTTATGCGGGAGGTTTGCAGAATGGGTGAAGAGTCTGCAAAAATGGGGGATTAAAACTTATCCCTAAATCTATTCCCCATTTTGGGGTCTGGGATGGAGCTCTGTTTTGGATGAAAAATTGATAAAATCCCTGTATTTATAGGGATGCAGAGTGGGTTGTGAGTGCTCTAAAGGAACATCCAGTATATTTTTTTCAACACATATTATAATTATCGCGATCACTACTGGGGATATTCCCTCCGCAACAGCCAAGCTGCGAAACAATCTCTTCTGTCTAAGTGAAAGGAAGAAATCAGCCTTCCTTCATAGCATTGTCAATCGCCTTATCAATTGTCATGTCCATGGTTGCCTGGTTGGGGATCAGACCACTTTTAGGGATCTTCTTGAATTTCTTCATGACCCAACTATATACAGAGGGGGATTGTTTTTCTGTAACTACACATTTTGTACTGCTGTACATACGTATTGAATACCCAAATATTAGGCAGACAATTACAAACCACACAAAAGCTTTGTTTTTATCATGCGAACAAGATAAGAAACTATGAACATAAATGCAACAAACATTTATATTTCCCCCATTCTCATTTACACTTTTGTGCGTGCGCACACACATATAGGGTCGTGTAATGGAAAACAGATTTTAGCGTGAGAATAGTGTGAACAATTATTATAACCGGAACAATTGTTCTCACGTTATAATATGTTTTCGACATAACATTAACCTATATATATATGGAAAGTATAGAACAATACCTGGTGTATGTTGTCTTGTTGGACGGGTGAGATGAAATCTAAGCAAGTGTCTACTGTGGAACTGACCTCCAAGAAATGACTTGTGTTTCCTTACATAAGTAGCAGCAGAACATTTCGAAATGCGATTCTGTAACAAACAAGTAATCATTAATCAATGGGTCATGTATAAAAAGCCGTAAAATCACGAAACTTGACACACACAGAGATGTAAGAATGAAAAACACACACATAGATAGATAGTAACCTTGACAAGGGAGATAGAGGAAGATGAGGATGGTGGTGTTTGAGATGAAGAATGAATGTGATGCGGCGTTTGGTTTGAAAGTCGAATCATGTAGAGTAAGTGATGAGGCAGTCAAGTGTAAGAGTTGAGTTTTGATTGGGAGTTGATGATAACTCTGGCTCCTTTTGTTCCAGTTTGTGCGGAGAGGAACCAGGACACGCATTTCTGCCTTCGCTATGGTTTTTTTTCTTTTGCTAAATGCTAGTATGTTTATTTAGACTATTTTATAATGGATTTTTTTTATTAATTTTTCATTTCAAAAATTGATTTACAAATATATCACATTTATAATTTTATTTAAAAATATGTCCTATATTCAAAAAAAAAAAATACAATTTTGAATTAAATATGGTTAATTCACTACTTCACATTTTTAAATGACATATATAACCTCTTTTTTTTTTACAACAAAAGAGTTTGACAAATTTGAAACTCTTAATTACTTATTAATTATATGATTAATTTTCAAAAAATATAAAGATTTGTCCGACTTTGTTAAATATGTGGAAGAAAATGAATTTTATATTTTCTTCTTTGTTAAGGAGGAATTTATCAAAATCAAACTCTTAAAACTTTACTCACATGCTAGGCATGTTAAAAGTTAGTGGTGCATGGAAGTAAAAAAACGAAGAGAGATTATCTTGTATTCTTGTCTGATGTAGAACAAATGTAGAACAAAATATAAATGCTATCCACATAGGAGAGATATAGGAGCTAACAAACATGCATAAGTGTTCAATTTTTCAAGAGGTTTCATAAGAAAAGAGAATCTAAAATAATGTGTGAGCTGTTAAAAATATATACCGATGTTTACAATTTTTTAAAATAATTTAATCTGATTATTGAACTACTGGACACAAAATAAGGAAGAAAACTTATAGTATCTAGATATGAGAAGGAAGAAAAGTTAAAGTAGTATTAGATATGAGGGGCATTGTAATAATAATTAGTAGACAATATTTATATTTATAATTTTAAATATATGTGTGAGTTAAATATGAGTTAAAAGTTAACTATAGAACATTTTTATTAGAGGAAATTGCACTTTGTGTACTCGTTCTTTACTCAAGACACCACTTGCACTATTATAGTTTAAAATCGATCACTTGAAATATCAATAATTGTATTTCATTACACATTGTTGCATTTCGTTAATTTGGGTTAACTATGTAAATAATTTTGGGAGTATATTGCATTTTGTGTACTCACACTTTACTCAAGACACCACTTGCAATACTTTAGTTCCAAATTTAGAGTACAATAAGAGTACACAAATGCACTTTAGAAGTACACAAAGTGTACTTTTAAGTATTGTAAGTGTATTAAAATACACTTACAAACAAAGTGTAATAAAATACAAATATTGGTATTTTAAGTGCTTGATTTTGAACTAGAGTATTGTAAGTGGTGTCTTGAGTAAAGTACGAGTACGCAAAGTGCACTTTACTCTTTTTATTATTATTGAATAAAAAGGGATACTTATCAAGACAGTGTTCTAAAAACCGCATTAAGCGGATCACTTACACATTAATTTGGGAATATTATACAAATTCCCTTTTATAATTTGTGATTTAGTGTGATCACTTACACTGTTACACTACGTAAAAGCATTGTTCTGAAAATTTTCGATTCAACGGATTAATCCCCGATTAATTCTTTACAAGGTATCGAACTGATTCAATTTTAAAAATTTTCGATTAATCTTTAAAGTTAGTTTTTGATCGGAATATTTATAATAAATTAATAAAATTAAAATAATATATTAATCAAATATGAATTCTTATATGCTTTTCATATGATAGATACATATTACTTAATAAATAACTAATAGAATCATAAATTCATAATAGAGTAAAGTGCACTTTGTGTACCTGAAATTTGGTGAAGACACCACTTGAAATACCATAGTTTAAAAACTACCACGGGCAATCCTGAACAACCTATTTACTTACATTTCGTGTACTACCGTTTATTTATCACTAACGGAGTTAAATGGCCAAAGATAAAACAATCTTCAATTGATTCATCTCATCTTGATGCCTCTCTCTCATACGGACCTGTTGGGCTTAAACCCAATACGGTAGTATGGGCCTTGGTGATAGGAGACATATATGGGTCTGGTTATAATTGTATGGGTAGACAATTGTTATAGATGGTATGTCTTGTTCACAAAGTTAGGTAATTAGGTATAAAAAATGACAAGTCTTGGTGGCTAAGTTTTGGGTGGCTATATAAACATAATCATATTATGTTTAATGTATGCTTGAGTATTGTTTTGGCTTGAGTATCGTGTGAGTGATTTACCGAGTGATTGATGTATTATTGATATTGTTAAGATTAATAATACGAGTTGGGACGTAGGTTTTTCGCGTCAAGTATATTTGTGTGTTTGTTTTGCTTTGTTTGTTTGAATCTCGTAATTGTGTAGCCCCATTATGTACCTAACAAGTTGTATCTAGAGCCAAGGTTCAAGTTCGTGTTGGATGAGGTTGAGGGAAATTTCGAGGTTCCATTGGTATGGTAGAGTACAATGAAGGAATTGTTGACAATGAGACTACTAAAACGGGTAGAGACAAAGTTACGTGCGATTTGAAGGTTGGCTTGCACCGTGGATCAATCCTGTATTCGGACTCGAGATGGAAGAAGATGGAAGAGGTCATCGCAATTGTTTCAATGGCTTAATCAACCAGGTGAACTATTTGGGTGATACTACGGATTTTCTTCAGGAGACCGAAGGATTGTGAAAGCGAGGATCGGGCGACTCAACATATGGAAGAGCACTCGTGATGGTTGATGCATGTGATTTTGTAGATGGATACATCGTTATGGTGAAGAACGGTGGTTTGGAGGGTCACTATACGGGTTTTAGCGACACTCAAGATTGGAAGAAAAAGAGGTGGATATTCTTGTTCGAGGGGAGGCATTGGCGGATGGACGTTGATGTCTTGATGGTGATCGTTAAATCGGTTGTGCATGAAACCGTACTGGGTTGAAGGGGAGGATTGTTGGGCTTAAACCCAATACGGTAGTATGGGCCTTGGTGATACGAGTCATATATGGGTTGGGTAATAATTGCATGGGTAGACAATTATTATAGATGGTATGTCTTGTTCACAAAGATAGGTAATTAGGTATCAAGAATGACAAGTCTTGGTAGCTAAGTTTTGGGTGGCTATATAAACATAGTCATATTATGTTTAATGTGTGCTTGAGTATTGTTTTGGCTTGAGTATCGTGTGAGTGATACACCGAGTGATTGATGTATTATTGATATTATTAAGATTAATAATACGAGTTGGGACGTAGGTTTTTCGCGTCAAGTATATTTGTGTGTTTTCTGTGAAAAAAAAGAAGAAGGTGGATACGCTACTTGCAAATGCGTATCTGCGGATGCGCATTTGGAAGTAGCGTATCTCAAGCTACAGTACCCGTGGATACTCCTTCCCCAATTGCGTGTCCCGTGGATACTCTTTCCCCAGTCGCGTGTACTCTTGACACTCCTTCACCAATAGCGTGTCTGGTTGTTACTCCACTACCAGTAGCGTGTCTCGTGGGTATTTAGGCCCGCCCAAATTGGCGATAGGTATTTTGGTAATGGGAAAGGAAAAATGAGGTATTTTGGGCCTTTACCCTTCCTTGTAATCATGTCACGAACTATCAGAAATTCGGCTTATCAATATAATATACTTTTTTAATATCGAATCATTAAAATCCAAATTTGTCTGACATAACTTTAAGTAGATATAAGAAAAAAAAATTACTTCTCGACATAGCTTAAATAATAATCCTATATGAGTTTTCGATATAAGTTAAACATCTATAAATGTGACTGTTTTCTATAATTTAAAATAAAATGTTATTTTTTGCAGTAATATGTATTTCTTCCGTCCGCTTGTTTTGACTTTTTTTTTTTGGTTAAGTTGACCATTTTTTTAGGGGAATCAACTTTTAAATTACTTTTAAAAATTCTTAATTTAATATTATAAATCTAAAATATATAATTTATAATAACTTATTTATATTTTCTCATCATTTTTTTTCATTAATTATATTTAACATATAATGTATATAATTTAAATTACAAAACTGATCAATTTTACCAAAAAAGATTAGAAAAACCATTTGAATGTGACAAAAGGAAGATATATAGTAAAATGAATAAATATTAGCTGCTGAACAAGTAAACTTTAAATTTATTTCAAAAAAAAAAAGTAAACTTTAAATTGACATTAATTCCAATTCTAAATAAGCATAAAATAAGTAAATAAGTAACCTACTCATTTTTTTTTGCTCAAAACCCAAATGGCCATATTGGTTTGTTGTGGACTTGTGTGTCCTAAAGAAGTAGCCCAAATCAAATGTACATTTGGCAACAACAAAAACAGAAGTCTCCCTATTGGCTAATTAGACCACGCACGGATCACGATCCGTGCCCCATAATTTCACTCATAATCCACCGTTCATTTGGATAACCAAAATTGATCTCATCCGTCAAATTAAACTTCCAAAACAAATACTACAAAACACTTGCGCTGTTCAAAATTTTTGAAAATTTGCCAAAAAACCTCCTATAAATAACACATCCCAAACCCCCAAATCTCAATTCAAACAAACCCTTGATTTACCTCATATCAAACACACACTATTTCACATGGCCCGTACCAAGCAAACCGCTCGTAAATCCACCGGAGGCAAGGCACCCCGAAAGCAACTCGCAACGAAAGCAGCCCGAAAGTCAGCACCAGCAACAGGAGGCGTAAAAAAGCCACACAGGTTCAGGCCAGGAACTGTTGCATTGCGAGAAATCAGAAAGTACCAGAAGAGCACTGAGCTTTTAATCCGAAAGCTCCCGTTCCAGAGACTTGTACGAGAGATTGCTCAGGATTTCAAGACTGATTTGAGGTTTCAGAGCTCTGCTGTCGCGGCTCTTCAGGAGGCTGCTGAGGCTTATTTAGTTGGATTGTTTGAGGATACTAACTTGTGCGCTATTCATGCTAAGCGAGTTACTATTATGCCTAAGGATATTCAGCTTGCTAGGAGAATTCGTGGCGAGAGAGCTTAGAAGATTGTTGGATTGTTGTTTGATTTTGAACGTGTAGTAGATCACTAGATCTATTATCTATAGTTTAATTGTGTTTTCTTTAAATCAGTGTTTACATTACTTTGTTAATTAATGTATCTTTCGGTTTCATGTAGTTTGAATTTTGTTAACAAGAAAATTGGAACTGAGAATTTCTTTCGAAAAAATGTTAAACCATAACTTTGTTTTGGGGGGAAATCTAACTTATGGCTGATGGAATATGTATTGTAGTGGTGATGCTTTAAATCTAAGCTGTTGTACAAGCTATGTATTGGGTGAACAAGTTTGATTCTGGTTTGTATTAGTACACTGAAATTATTGCAAAAACTGGTAAGCTGAAGCTCAATCACCTTGTTTGCAGATGAGGTTTATGTTTTCAACCAGGGGAGATTTTGTGTCTAAAGCGAAAAACCTTGACAGTGCAGATGTTTTTTTCTACAAATGTGCCAATTCATGTAAGTAATTCACACTTTTTGTTGTGCATCGTAGTGGTTCGGATGTGGAGAAATAAACTTTTTGCAGGTTCATTTGAACTCCTTAAGGTTCAATACTGCTAGTAGCCGTCCTCTTAAAACATAGGATGTGAGCTCAGATCTGATTAGTAATGGAGCACAAGATTTCTTTCAGCCATTCCACTTGAACTAATGAAATTAGTTCTTCCTACTAAAGGTGATGTGTTATTTATTTCTGCCAAAAGGATCTTTAAGGATAATAAGATGAAGATCCTATCACAGCACAGTCTTTGGATTCAGAGTAAGATACTAGTGAGTAGTAAAAGAAAGAGTAAAGTGGAGGGTATTTTAGACCAAATTTCAAAAAAGTTGCCAAATTTTCAAGTTTGCATATCAGTGAAAAGTTTTAATTATCCTGTTTAAAAAAAAGGTCCTGTGAACTTTTTTTAAAAGAATGACCAAATTTAATTTCTAAGATTTAAAAAAATGGCTTCCTTTCATGTTTAAAATTAATGGGAACCATTTCTTTAAAAGTGGAAAAAAATCTTGCAATTAATATGCAAACTTGAAATTTTGGCCATTTTTTTAAATTCGATATAAAATATTGTAAGAAGCACTGGTTTAGGGAGAATTAAACCAGATTATCAAAAATTGACATACTCTAAAACATGTGGGTTGGTGTTTGGTTGGGAGACTATTGTTTTGTAACAGGAACCTCATTATTATTAAATAATGAATTCATTCGTTGCTTAGAGCATTTCCAACCATGTTCTTTATAACAATTAGCTAAAATAATATATACGTAATAACAATTCTCTAAATTATAAAGAATCAAAAAAGGTGTTTTGTTCCAATGGTATTCTCTATATTCATTAGCTATAATTTCAAATTAACATTTTATAATTATTCAAATTCTAACATGCTATATTTACAATGACTACATTTTTAACGGTTATATTTTCAATGGCTATACTTTCTAACGGATAAATTTTCAACAGCTAAATTTTAACGATTATATCTAGGCGTTACACATACCAAGATGTCACATTATTTTTTTAATGTAGAGTGGGTGTCAACCCAAGTCCCACATCGAGAAGATAAAGAAGAATTATCTTGAATATAAGCAGCCAAAACAACTCCATTAATATGAGGCATTTTGGGAGGAGACTAAAAACAAATCCGTGCGGGCTTGGCCACAGCCCAAAGCGGACAATATCATACTAATGAGAGTTAATGGGTGTTGTGTGGCCCAACAAGTGGTATCAGAGCCGATGGTTACGAAGTTGATCCTGGGGTTGCGGGCTGCAAGTTGTGTGGTGTGGGAGGCTCTCCAGAACTGCGGTTGGAGATCTTGGACGGCTTGTGTCGAAAGTCTTCCTGACACTGAGGTGGTCGGGCGGCGTGTCCCGCAAGATGAGGAGCCCAACAAAAATAGCGGCGGTATAAGGGTCTCAAGATTGGTGGTTCTTGGATTGAGGGGAGATTGTAGAGTGGGTGTCAACCCAAGTCCCACATCGAGAAGATAAAGAAGAATTATCTTGAATATAAGCAGCTAAAACAACTCCATTAGTATGAGGCCTTTTGGGAGGAGCCCAAAAAACAAATCCGTGCGGGCTTGGCCACAGCCCAAAGTGGACAATATCATACCAATGTGAGTTAATGGGTGTTGCGTGGCCCAACATTTAAATCATGGCACACCTAATAATAAAAAGAGATAAACTCGCACGTATGTCAATACAAACACTTCTCAATATGATAAGGCACACATTCCAATGACATTTCAATAGCTACATTTTAATATCATATATATAGATGCCACAATTTGTAAAATTTAAAGACAAGATTCATTCAAAAATTAGAATTCCTATACATCACTTGTCATATCCGCTAGCTATATAATACGTAAAGGAGAGCTTAAAAATCCAAACCAAACAATTAAACTATGAAACTAATATATTTCTAACTGTGATATTCACGTCCGTAATCATTATCATATTTTGAAGTTATGTATTGCTAAACTCGCAAGGATTGTGGAAATGAAGAATGCAACAACATAGATTATATAATGAAAAATGAAGATATTATATGAAATGATGATTGTCAGGAAACAAACAAACCATGTAATATGACATAGGACAAAGAGGAGCTAACGAAGAAATCCCTCTATGAGCACTACCATTTTAGCTGCACTATTATGGTTCCAGTTAAGAAGATGGCAATGCTCATATCACTAGGACTTTAACTCACACGTTTATATTGTCTTGGCATTAGCTAATGTGAAATGACACACCTTACGAAACCTTTAACTCATTGTTTGTACTTCATATGGTCCACCAACTGTAGGAAACTATTTGGCACGCTTCTCTACTTCATGACTTACGTTAGTAAGATTGATGGATTTCATTTTTCATAGTTACCATAAAGTTCTTGAACTCTGCTCCTGATGCACTATAATAGGAGTGCACAAGAGCATCTCCAATAAGGGTGGCAAATCCTATGTGACATGACATTCTTGGGTGCCTACTTGTTGGAGTCACAAGGATGCCCAAGAGGTGTCAAGAGAAGTTGCCAACTTTTGGTACGCTCTTGACACCCCGGTTATTGGGAAGAAAGTTCCAGGAATTTGTCGAAAAGATGAAAGATGATATTGGATCCCCTTCTCCAAGTTTCATGCAAATTATTGTGGTGGATGGTAGCAAAGTTTGTAATAACTCTGTTTCTTCTGCTCCTTATTTTTGTTGTGGATCTTTATATTATATAGTGTTTTAAGAGGATGTTCTTGAAAGTACTGGACCTCTAGCTACATGTTTGTTATATTTCAATTTCTGTTCCAATAAAGCTATTACACTAAGAGTAATAAAATTTCTACAACCCACAAATTGTGGTAGTACTATCATTCACTCATTGATGCATCACATTTCTTCTTTTTGGGTTACAAAAACAAGTAGATGATCCATGTGGTGCATGTATGTGTGTCATAACTGCATGATAAATATATGGTAGTTGTGTTGCTCATTACTTATTTTTGACTAATGAATAATGAACGACGATTTTGTTAGTTTCTTCGATCTCATGTGCCGATTCATATCTCCTATCTTGCTAATTTGTTAAACAGTTTTCTACCATCTTATTTACTATTGTAAATCGACCATACTCTAGGCGAAAAATCGTAAGTAATCCTGTTTTATAAAAAAAAAAACCCGTACAAATTCAGTAAATTTAGGTGAAACTTAATCCTAAAGTTAATTTACTGAATTCGTACGAGTTTTTTTTTGAACAACATGATTACTTACGGTTTTTTCTCCTAATGTATAGTTGATTTACAATAGTAAATAAAATGGTAAGGAACTGTTTAACAAATTAGCACGATAGGTGATACGAATTGTAAGATACCAGATTATTTTAGGATTTATTATTATTATTTTATTATGTTAATTAGTATTTAAAGGATGGAATTGGATTTGAGAATATCGTTATGGAATTCAACGATATTTAGTATTGAGTTTATATGAGTATATATTGAGTTGTGTGTGCCAATGTGTGCCCCAGTATTTTATTGGTATTTTTAGTGATTTAAAAATATTTAAATCAAGTATTATTGATCTTCATAAATCTTTATTTAATTATCGGAGGGTTAAAAATCATGAAATCTTTTGTAAAATTATCTTTATATATTTATTGAGTTTTTAAAATTGTTGGGTGGATTAATTTGGATGTTTCGGTATTTTAAAATGATTTTAAGAGTTTTGTTGCATTAAAGGATCGTTATTTGTAAAATTCTTATTTAATTCATTTTTGATCCTAAAAATATTCTAAAAATATGGAGAGGTAGATAATTTCATTTTCTACGTTTTAAAAATGTTTTTGTGATTTTCTCAAATATTGCCCATTTGTTGTCAAATTTACAAAGTGGATTTTAATTGTTTTAATCATTAAAATTGTTGTGAAAATTAGAAAATACCCCTCCATTTCAATTCTCCCAATTCTTTATAGCAGCTATTTTAGTCGAGGTTTTTTTTCAGTCTCTAGAAATGTCTCGAGTCTCCCTTAATCTCTTGAGATTCTTCTCTCTCACCTATCCTCAATCTCTTTCACAAATTCTATTTCTCTCCCTTGTTTTCTTTCCCCTCGTCCCCTGTAGTTCACGAAATCGGAGTGTGTATGTGTATGGTATATACGCTATTATGTGTATGTATTTAGCCAGTGAGTGAGTGTGTGGGTTCAGCCGTGTGTCGTGAACAGCTGGTGTGCGTGGTTTGATTTATGGTTGAATTTGGGAATCTGTTGGGCTGTTTGGTGCGAGATTGGGGTATGATTCAGTTGTATTGTGACCTGTGGTGTGGATGGGTGTATGATGACGATGTCCTGTGTAAACCGGGTTTAATTAGGTGGTTGTGGTGATGTTTCTGCAGCGTGTTTGTGCCTAGTGAGGGAAGTATCGGTCGGTAAGATTGCTAGACCTTTACCGGCATTGCTTGGTGATGGGCAGCCGGTGGATTTGTTTCAGTTGTTTTGGGTTGTGAAGAAGAAAAGGGGGTTTAATAGTGTTTCAGGGAAAGGTTTGTGGGGTTCGGTTGCCGAGGAATGCTTGTTGAGTACTACACAAACGTCATCCGTTAAATTAGTGTATATTAAGTATTTGAGGGAGTTCGATGGTTGGTTGCAAAGGGTGTTAGAGATAAGAGATCAGAGGATTACGTGGCTGAAATTTCTAAAAAGCTAGATTTGTTAATGGTGGAGTCAGAGGAGCTTACAGGTCTGGTATGGAGTGGAGAGGACAAGATGGAGGATGATGGTGAACTTGGACTTGAATTTGATGACAAAAGTGGAAGTTCTGTTAACATTAATAGTGGTAGGCATAGATTGTAATTGTCTGGTGGCGTCTTTAATGAAGTGCATCATAATAACGAAAATATTAATGATGAAACTGGAAGTTGCGTTGATCTTGGCACCTTTTGTCTAATGGCGGCGGAGACCCAAGTAAAGAGAATCATATTGTAGAAAATAGTAATGATAGTGAGAAAGATATGTGTATAGTAGGTGATGAAAGTACCATGTCTTCAATCAAATGTGTTGGTGATAATGTAAGGAGCTCGAAAAAGATTAAATTGAGTACAGAGGTCGAATTAGATAAACCGGAAGGCAAAGTAGAAGGGAGTAGAAGTGACGATGACAACAAAGTATTTCGTGTCGAGGATGATCATGATATCCTGTTGTCAGCTAGAAGTGTTGTCGATAGAGTAATTAGCTCAATGAAAAGTAAATTTTGTTCATTTCCATAAGTAGACAATGTCCAAGAGAATGTAGCAAATACTTACGATGATGATGAAAAAAAAAACTCATGACGACTATGATTTACCTTTATCAGCCAGAAGAATTGTTGATAAAGTCATCAGTTCTCAGAACAAGGGAAATAATTTATGGCATAGGGATGTTAATAATGAAGTGCATGAAAATGGAGGAAATATTAAAGACCACTATGAAAAAGAGCATATTCAAGATGATCCAAGTGTTGAATTATCATCTACAAGTGTTGGCAACGAAGTAGCTGTATCTCGGAAGAGAAAGTGGGAAACTACATCTTTACCAGAAATAATAATTGTTATTGTCATATAAGGGATTCGATATGGACCCAGCGAGCGTGTTGACGAGACGATTGAAGGAGAATGAATGCATGACGAGTAAAGACCGAAGAATAGTAAGTAGCGAATCAGCGCATTGGAATCGAGGTAAGTGTACTAACCCTCGCTTATCATTCAAGTGAGATAAATATGTTTCTATTCAATATAATTATCCCCTTCAAATCCGTATTGCTAGTATCCTCTCCTTCAAATTATTGATATGGATATATTTTATTCGTATATAATGTGGAAAGTAGAATTTCAGTTTTATTGCCAGTATTATTCTTTCTTAAATATTGTCAGTAATATTCTGATAAAGTTTTATTGCAAGTATTGCATTCTTATTTCTTGTTTTAGTATAATGTTCATAATGTATATGGTTTCCCTGAGAATAATTGATAGTAAAGTAGTTTAATGGAATTGGAAGAATTTTATAAAAATGCGGATCAGCTTCGTGGTCAGATGAGTAAAGGCCAATGTCAATAAGTGCCTAGTAAGGGATCCCAGAGTATTGTTTTAGCTGGACTTTACGTGGCTGATCACCCGTAATGTCCAGAGTATGATGAAAACTCCAATTCTATTAAATGTTGTTTTTATGCAAATATATTCTTATGATAGAATGTTTAAGTTAAAGTACATTTTCATTTCCAAGTATGTTGGATATAAAGTTATGATTTGAGTTAAAAGTTATGATTTGAGTTAATAAATACTGTTAGTATAAAAATGGAAAGTTATTCATATTAGTGTTTTGAACGGTGAAAACTAATTCACGGTTATTATGGTTGCTGTGGCATTTGTTGCGCAGTGATAGTAAGGACCGAGAATGAATTGAGATCTTCTTATTTATTCAAACTCATGATTGTCAGGCCGGTTAGGCTGCTAGGTGTGCAAACGCTTAGTGACATGAATGAAATTTGAGTAACTGAGAATTTCTTGGAGTTTTTGTTAAAGCGATAGTTAAAGTATTTTGCAAGTATTAAAAGTATTGAGTCTAGTATTACGAACCTTCTCAGTTATTAAATTCTGATTTCGAGTTATAAATGTTTTAAATGATATTAATCTTATGTTAAAGTTAAGAATCCAGATTTCAAATATTACTAGTGATTATAAAGTGGTGAGCATTCCTTCGCTCATATTTATTGTTCCTATTTCTTGAATTGCGATTATTGCATTCTTATTTCATCCAGTTCAGCTCTATATATAACTTGCTGAGCATTCTTCGTCTCACACTTGTTGTTTTTAAAATCTAACTTTTCAGTAAGCTAGTTGGGGAGGCTTAGCCTACGCAGTTCAAAAAGTTTAAAGAAGAAGCAGGATGCTGTTGTGAAGCTGACGTGGATCAGGGTATTTAGATTTAAAGTTTGATTTGTTGTATGTAATTATAGTTTTAGTAGTTACAGTATGTATTTGATTAGTTGGCCTGGTATACTTCTATTCGAAGTTATACCAGTGATTTAAGTCTGTATAAAGTTTTGTATATAAAGTTGTATTTAAGTTGGTTTTGGGTTTTCTTGTTTCTAGAACTGTAACCTAAGATCCTTAGTTGGGAGTTGGGGTCAAAGAGCTTTTGATTGAGTTTTTATTTTTATTTCAGTTTTATTTTGATTTCAGATTTTTAGTTTAGTATTCAGTAGGTTTATGTTGTATTTACGAATACATCATGGCCAATTTTTTTTGTTAGAATTATTGAGTTTGTTATCGTGACGCCCAAATCTACTGACCCCGGATTTGGGGGGGTAACAAGTTGGTATCAGAGCGTAGGTTATAGTAAACTAGAAACGAGAGTGTGTAGGAATGTGTATAGTTAAGTAAGGAACGTCAGAGTTCATATAGGACTCGTGTTGGACTATTGGATATAGTACCAGTTAGTGAGTTAAGATGTGAGTGGTGACAGATAGTTGAGCGGAGTTGGGTAGAAACCCTTGAGGCTGTAGGTAGTGGAATCTTCAGAGTCTAGTGCGAGTGACGACGACGTATAGAATAGATAACTTTAGGACGTGTAGCAGAAGAGTCTAGATCGAATGACGAGTCCGCGAAGGAGTCGACAAAGAAGATGTACGTGGAGACCCTGGCAATACCTTCTTTTTTTTAATCAATATTCCTTTGATGAGTTTATTTTGACAATTGTCCTTCCCTGAAGTTGGATTTCCAGTTATGATGGAGGCTGTAATGCCTATTTCTTTTATTTCTAAACCTTGTCAAGTTTGATATATGAATTCCGAAATTTCTTCATCAGTAAATAATCCTATTGTTGATAGATCATCATTTCTTAGTATTGTGCCAGTCATTTCTTTCCTGATTATCCTTTTCTTCTGAAATAGTACCCGTGGAACCCGTTTAGTTGTAATCCAAGGGTATGTCTGAGAATTTCTCATCAATTGATTGTTAATTCGATGTTCGAATCTTTTTATGTTTCTTTACTCCAACTGAGGTGAACAACCATATTTATAGGGGACACAAGGACTGTTTGTCTGTGTGATAGCAGTCTGATGGGACGCCATCACTTGTGTGTTGTGAAGTACAAGAAGGTTAATTACCTTTAGTCATGTCTTGAATAAGGCACGCAACAAGGTTCATTTGATCATATTGATCACTCAGTAATCTTTCATTTCCAAGAATATTTGTTTGAAAACTCATAAATTAATTCTAAAATTGTGGAACCTTTGCTACGATGTGAAATCGTTCTCTTCAAATATCATGAATCATAATATCTCGAGTAGTCTTAAATGTATGCCAATCGAGTTTAGAATACTAGTAATGCGTGACGTATAGTACTACGATTAGAGTTGTTCTATATAGATAGATCAGTAGAGCTCCCAGTATAGTAAATAAGTATCTAGAGTACAGATTAGTAGAGTTGCGGATGCAACACGAGTTGGTAGAGTAAACCCCAATAACCCTTCTTTACCTGATTCCGAGGTCGGAATCCTTTTGAGGTGGGTAGAATGTAAGATACCAGATTATTTTAGGATTTATTATTATTTAATTATGTTAATTAGTATTTAAAGGATGGAATTGGATTTGATAATATCGTTGTGGAATTCAACGATATTTAGTATTGAGTTTATATGAGTATATATTGAGTTGTGTGTGCCAATTTGTGCCCCAGTATTTTATTGGTATTTTTAGTGATTTAAAAATATTTAAATAAAGTATTATTGATCTTCAAAAATCTTTATTTGATTATCGGAGGGTTAATAATCATGAAATCTTTTGTAAAATTATCTTTATATATTTATTGAGTTTTTAAAATTGTTGGGTGGATTAATTTGGATGTTTCGGTATTTTAAAATGATTTTAAGAGTTTTGTTGCATTAAAGGATCGTTATTTGTAAAATTCTTATTTAATTCATTTTTTATCCTAAAAATATTCTAAAAATATGGAGAGGTAGATAATTTCATTTTCTACGTTTTAAAAATGTTTTTGTGATTTTCTCAAATATTGCCCATTTGTTGTCAAATTTACAAAGTGGATTTTAATTGTTTTAATCATTAAAATTGTTGTGAAAATTAGAAAATACCCCTCCATTTCAATTCCCCCAATTCTTTATAGCAGCTATTTTAGTCGAGGTTTTTTTTCAGTCTCTAGAAATGTCTCGAGTCTCCCTTAATCTCTTGAGATTCTTCTCTCTCACCTATCCTCAATCTCTTTCACAAATTCTATTTCTCTCCCTTGTTTTCTTTCCCCTCGTCCCCTGTAGTTCACGAAATCGGAGTGTGTATGTGTATGGTATATACGCTATTGTGTGTATGTATTTAGCCAGTGAGTGAGTGTGTGGGTTCAGCCGTGTGTCGTGTAGAACAGCAGGTGTGCGTGGCTTGATTTATGGTTGAATTTGGGAATCTGTTGGGCTGTTTGGTGCGAGATTGGGGTATGATTCAGTTGTATTGTGACCTGTGGTGTGGATGGGTGTATGATGACGATGTCCTGTGTAAACCGGGTTTAATTAGGTGGTTGTGGTGATGTTTCTGCAGCGTGTTTGTGCCTGGTGAGGGAAGTATCGGTCGGTAAGATTGCTAGACCTTTACTGGGGTGATGGGCAGCCGGTGGATTTGTTTCAGTTGTTTTGGATTGTGAAGAAGAAAGGGGGGGTTTAATAGTGTTTCAGGGAAAGGTTTGTGGGGTTCGGTTGCCGAGGAATGCTTGTTGAGTACTACACAAACGACATCCGTTAAATTAGTGTATATTAAGTATTTGAGGGAGTTCGATGGTTGGTTGCAAAGGGTGTTAGAGATAAGAGATCAGAGGATTACGTGGCTGAAATTTCTAAAAAGCTAGATTTGTTAATGGTGGAGTCAGAGGAGCTTACAGGTCTGGTATGGAGTGGAAAGGACAAGATGGAGGATGATGGTGAACTTGGACTTGAATTTGATGACAAAAGTGGAAGTTCTGTTAACATTAATAGTGGTAGGCATAGATTGTAATTGTCTGGCGGCGTCTTTAATGAAGTGCATCATAATAAAGAAAATATTAATGATGAAACTGGAAGTTGCGTTGATCTTGGCACTAGCGCGAGTGATATGCTTTTGTCTAATGGCGGCGGAGACCCAAGTAAAGAGAATCATATTGTAGAAAATAGTAATGATAGTGAGAAAGATATGTGTATAGTAGGTGATGAAAGTACCATGTCTTCAATCAAATGTGTTGGTGATAATGTAAGGAGCTCGAAAAAGATTAAATTGAGTACAGAGGTCGAATTAGATAAACCGGAAGGCAAAGTAGAAGGGAGTAGAAGTGACGATGACAACAAAGTATTTCGTGTCGAGGATGATCATGATATCCTGTTGTCAGCTAGAAGTGTTGTCGATAGAGTAATTAGCTCAATGAAAAGTAAATTTTGTTCATTTCCAGAAGTAGACAATGTCCAAGAGAATGTAGCAAATACTTACGATGATGATGAAAAAAAAAACTCATGACGACTATGATTTACTGTTATCAGCCAGAAGAATTGTTGATAAAGTCATCAGTTCTCAGAACAAGGGAAATAATTTGTGGCCTAGGGATGTTAATAATGAAGTGCATGAAAATGGAGGAAATATTAAAGACCACTATGAAAAAAAGCATATTCAAGATGATCCAAGTGTTGAATTATCATCTACAAGTGTTGGCAACGAAGTAGCTGTATCTCGGAAGAGAAAGTGGGAAACTACTTCTTTACCAGAAATGCTAATTGTTATTGTCATATAAGGGATTCGATATGGACCCAGCGAGCGTGTTGACGAGACGATTGAAGGAGAATGAATGCATGACGAGTAAAGACCGAAAAATAGTAAGTAGCGAATCGGCGCATTGGAATCGAGGCAAGTGTACTAACCCTCGCTTATCGTTCAAGTGAGATAAATATGTTTCTATTCAATATAAGTATCCCCTTCAAATCCGTATTGCTAGTATCATCTCCTTCAAATTATTGATAAGGATATATTTTATTCGTATATCATGTGGAAAGTAGAATTTCAGTTTTATTGCCAGTATTATTCTTTCTTAAATATTGTCAGTAATATGCTGATAAAGTTTTATTGCAGGTATTGCATTCTTATTTCTTGTTTTAGTATAATGTTCATAATATATATGGTTTCCCTGAGAATAATTGATAGTAAAGTAGTTTAATGGAATTGGAAGAATTTTATAAAAATGCGGACCAGCTTCGTCGTCAGATGAGTAAATGCCAATGTCAATAAGTGCCTAGTAAGGGATCCCAGAGTATTGTTTTAGCTGGACTTTACGTGGATGATCACCCTTAATGTCCAGAGTATGATGAAAACTCCAATTCTATTAAATGTTGTTTTTATGCAAATATATTCTTATGATAGAATGTTTAAGTTAAAGTACATTTTCATTTCCAAGTATGTTGGATATAAAGTTATGATTTGAGTTAAAAGTTATGATTTGAGTTAAAAGTTATGATTTGAGTTAATAAATACTGTTAGTATAAAAATGGAAAGTTATTCATATTAGTGTTTTGAACGGTGAAAACTAATTCACGGTTATTATGGTTGCTGTGGCATTTGTTGCGCAGTGATAGTAAGGACCGAGAATGAATTGAGATCTTCTAATTTATTCAAACTCATGATTGTCAGGCCGGTTAGGCAGCTAGGTGTGCAAACGCTTAGTGACATGAATGAAATTTGAGTAACTGAGAATTTCTTGGAGTTTTTGTTAAAGCGATAGTTAAAGTATTTTGCAAGTATTAAAAGTATTGAGTCTAGTATTACGAACCTTCTCAGTTATTAAATTCTGATTTCGAGTTATAAATGTTTTAAATGATATTAATCTTATGTTAAAGTTAAGAATCCAGATTTCAAATATTACTAGTGATTATAAAGTGGTGAGCATTCCTTCGCTCATATTTATTGTTCCTATTTCTTGAATTGCGATTATTGCATTCTTATTTCATCCAGTTCAGCTCTATATATAACTTGCTGAGCATTCTTTGTCTCACACTTGTTGTTTTTAAAATCTAACTTTTCAGTAAGCTAGTTGGCGAGGCTTAGCCTACGCAGTTCAAAAATTGGAAAGAAGAAGCAGGATGCTGTTGTGAAGCTGACGTGGATCAGGGTATTTAGATTTAAAGTTTGATTTGTTGTATGTAATTATAGTTTTAGTAGTTACAGTATGTATTTGATTAGTTGGCCTGGTATACTTCTATTCGAAGTTATACCAGTGATTTAAGTCTGTATAAAGTTTTGTATATAAAGTTGTATTTAAGTTGGTTTTGGGTTTTCTTGTTTCTAGAACTGTAACCTAAGATCCTTAGTTGGGAGTTGGGGTCAAAGAGCTTTTGATTGAGTTTTTATTTTTATTTCAGTTTTATTTTGATTTCAGATTTTTAGTTTAGTATTCAGTAGGTTTATGTTGTATTTACGAATACATCATGACCAATTTTTTTTGTTAGAATTATTGAGTTTGTTAGCGTGACGCCCAAATCTACTGACCCCGGATTTGGGGGCGTAACACGAATCGGTTCATGAGATCGGAGAAACTAACACAATCGTCATACAATATTCATTTGTGAGAAATAAGTAATGTGCAACACAACTACCATATATTTATCATGCAATTATGACACACATACAAGCACCACATGAATCATCTACTTGTTTTTGTAACCCAAAAAGAAGAAATGTGACGCATCAGTGAGTGAATGATAGTACTGCTTAGGGCTGAGCATTCGGTCGGTTCGGTCCAGAACCGAACCGAACCGAAAGAACCGAAAACCGAATTGTTATTTTTTTTGGAACCGAACCGAACAAGGCTAAGGGACCGAACCAGAACCGAACCGAAATATTTCGGTCGGTTCGGTTCGGTTCTTAAGAACCGAAATTTTCATTAATATATATATATATATATTATTAATATATATAAATTTATTATATTTATTATATATATATATATTATTAATATAAATATATATAATATATAATATATATACACATATATACAAATAATTCGGGTGGTTCGGTTCTAACCGATATTATTTATAGAAGAAAAGAACCGAATCGAAATTTATTTCGGTTCTAACCAAAGGAACCGAACTGCCCGAAAAAGGAAAAAATCTGGACCGAACCGAACCGAAATTGTGTGGTTCGGTTCGGTTTTTCGGTTCCGGTTCGGTTTTGCTCACCCCTAGTCTTGCTAGTATTTGTGGTTTGTAAAAATATTATTACTGTTAGGTCCAATAAAATTGTAGAAAGGGGGCTGAATACAATCTTATCGAAATTTGTCCGAAAGATTTAAATTCAATTTAGACAAATTTAAGCGGAATTAAATGAAATAAAGTTCAAGTTAAATATAATGATATATTGAACTTGAGGATTGTTACAAAATCAGTACAGAGTAATATCTAGTTAATAAAAACACAAATTAGAAAATTCAACATGAATTTTTCTAGATTTGTTAATAAAAATCAAGATATAAATTAGGAGTAAAAACTCACTAATAGTACAAGAATGATTAGTAGACACGTTCTAACGGATAGAATATTATAAGGGGCTTGAACTTGAATTTACACGAATTAAATTCTTCTGCAAATGATATAAAGATGAGAGAGAATTTGTTCTGGTATGTAAGTCATTTTCTTCTGATGCGTATATCATTTGCACAAGTCTGGCCGCCACTTCCTTTTATAGCCAAATGAATCAAAGTCTTCTGCCTAATTCTTTTCAGTTGCTCTTGTTATGACTAGTAAGTCGTAATAGCTTATTATGACTAATTTGCATTCGGTATGACTAGTAAGTCATAATGGTCATTCCATATGTATGACTAGTAAGTCATAATGGCTTCATTCCTTATGTATGACTAACAAGTCGTCATTCCTTCTATATGACTAGTAAGTCATAATGGCTTCATTCCTTTTGTATGACTAACAAGTCATAATGGCTTCATTTCTTCTGTATGACTAACAAGTCATAATAGCTTCATTGCTTTTGTTCTGTATGACTAGTAAGTCATAATGTCTTCAATGCTTTTGTATGACTAACTAATCATAATTGCTAGCATGACTAACAAATGTCATGACTAATTAACAATTAATTATACACTTAAACATTTACAGACATTATGATTAATACATTAATTCTAATTTAATTCATATGATAATTAATTTAATAAATAAATTAATTCTCATAGAATTAATTTATTAATTAAATCAATTAAATGATATTATAAAGTAAAGGAGAATTAACATAAAATCATTTGACAACTAATATCATTTCTGAAAACCACTATAATTAATAAAGACCTTCAACTAAATTTTCTATTGATGCTCGATGTACTGTCTGGTTCATGAGCGTCTAACTTCAATGAATGTTCTTCATTTTTTGACTTTATGATGTGGTTCATTTTCTTTTCTCACTTGTCTTCAACTCTTCTGTACTCTGTCTGTTCTTCATCTGTCACTTGTGAAATCTCTGTCACTTTAAATGAATCCACTGGCTTAAATGCTACACTGAGGCTTGATCAACTGACTGAACTTCTTCAAATGTAAAACATTAAAATTATAGATTGACTTTGGCTTCTTTCTTCTGACAGATAATATTATCTGAGATTTCTGTGACATTTTATATATTATTTACTTATTACAATCTAATTAAGTTGATTAGGATCCTCGAACTACAAATAGACTGAGTCATATACCTTTCAATTACTCTTAGTGTAATAACATTATTGGAACAGAAATAGAAATATAACAAACATGTAGCTAGAGGACCAGTACTTTCTACAACATCCTCCTAAAACTCTATCTAATAAAAAAATCCACAACAAAAATAAGTAGCAGAAGAAATAGAGTTATTACAAACTTGTTGTCATCCACCACAATAATTTGCGTGAAACTTGGAGGAGGGGATCCAATATCATCTTTCATCTTTTCGACAAATTCCTGGAACTTTGTTCCTGATAACGGGGGTGCCAAAAATTGGCAACTTCTCTTGGCACCTCTTGGGCACCCTTGTGACTCCAACAGGGAGGCACCCAAGAATACCATGTCACATATGATTTTCCACCCCTATTGGAGATGCTCATGTGCAATCCTATTATATTGTATTTGGAGCAAAGTTCAAGAACTTTATATCTACTATGAAAAATGAAATCTATCAATCTTACTAACCTAAGTCATGAAGTAGAGAAGTGTGCCAAATAATTTCCAACAGTTGGTGGACGATATGAAGTACAAATAGTGAGGTAAATGATTCATATAGTGTGTCATTTCACATTAGCTAATACTAAGACAATCTAAATATGAGAGTTAGAGTCCTAGTGCCATAAGTATTGCCATCTTCTTAATTATAACCATAATAGTGCAGCTAAAATGGCAGTGCTCGTAAAGGGGTTTTTTCTATAGCTCCTCTTTGTCCTCTGTCATATTACATGGTTTGTTCATTTCCTGACAATCGTCATTTCATATAGTTCCTTCATTTTTCTTTATATAATCTATGTTGTTGCAGTCTTCATTGCCACAATCCTTGCGAGTTTAGCATTACATAACATCATGAAAGGCATATGATGTAGCCTATTTGTATTTCGAGGATACAACTCAACTTAAACAAGATTGTAATAGTAAATAGTATATTGACTGTCACAAGGAATCTCAGATAGTATTATCTGTCAGAAGAAAAAGATCAAGGTCAATCTACAGACTTGAGGAATTACTACATTGAAAGAAGTTCAGACATTTTATCAAGCCTCGGTGAAGTATTCGTTAAAGAAGTGGATTCATTTGAAGTGACAGAGATTTCAACAGTGACAGAGACAGTACAGAAGAATTAATAGAGAGAGAAGAAAAAGACAAGAAAAGGAACCAGATTTTAAAGTCAATATGTGAAGAACAGTCATTGCGGTTAGTCACTAATGAACCAGACAGTACATCGAGTGTCAACATTAAACAGTGGTTGTTCATCATTAACTTCAGTGGTTCAAGCTATCAAGACGGGTATATTAAGAGAAGACAATAACCACAGCCATAAAGTCAAAAATAAAGAAAAGCCGTTGGAGTTAGTCGCTCATGAACCAGACCGTGCATCGAGCGTCAATGAAAATCCGGTGGTAATTCTTTATTACTTTCAGTGGTTCGGAAAAAGATTTGAGCTGTCAAAAGATTTATATTAATTCTCTTTTAATTAATATAATTATGTAATTGATTTAATTTAATAAATTAATTCATTTTGAATTAATTTATTATTAAATTAATTATCATGTTAATTAATTTTGAATTAATATATTAATATATTAGATTTAATTAATTAGTTTATTAATTAATTAATCATTATTCATTTAAATGATTAATTGATTAATAGTTAATTAAATTAAATATAATAGATAAAGAAAAGAAAAAGAAACAAAATCAAATCAAAACAAATAAAAGAAAAAGGAAAGCAAGTTGCTACTTGTACTTATGGTTGTAGTCGACCAAAAGAGTTTGAAAAGAATAAAAAAAAAAAAAAAGAAGGAAGTAAGTTGATTGTCGTGCTAAGTTGGAAGTTATAAAAAAAAAGAAAAAGTAAAGCAGCATGGAAAAGAGAAACTAAAGCCTATCAAAACAATCACATGCGCAGGATTCTTGTCGGCCAAGCTCTAAGTGCATATGGCGCGCGTGGCACGCACGCGCGGTAAAAGAAACCAGAACAGCCGCGCGTATTGTGTGATACCACTTCCTGCGACTGGGCTTCGTTCTTACAGCAGTTCAAAATTTGATTCAACTCAAATCATTCAGCCGTTTTCTTTTATTATTAATATTAACAAGACAATCTCAATTGTCTTGACGATTGTCTTGTTAACCTTGATTGTCTTGCTTATTGTATTGGCTATTGTCTTGGCAATATAAATTGATTGTCTTGGAGATTTTGGATTGTCTTGACGATTGTCTTGGCAGTACAAAATTGATTGTCTTGGAAGAGCAGATTGTCTTGCCGATTGTCTTGGCAGTACAAAAGAAAAAGAAAAGATGCAGGAGACAAAATATATCAAGACAGGCGGCCAAACAACTCAGGACACAGAACATAACATTCAAAGAGAAAAACAAGAACAGCTCCATTCTCTCTCATTTTGAAGAACAACACAGCAAGAGAAAAATTCATAGAAAATCAAGTTCATCTTATTTTTAATATCTGATCCGATAGAACTTGTTTATTTGATACTCTTGTAATATTAGCGAGTTTTTACTCCTAATCTATATCTCGATTTTTATTAACAAATCTAGAAAAATTCATGTCGAATTTTCTAATTTGTTTTTATTAACTAGATATAATTTCTGTACTGTATTTGTAACAAACCCCTCAAGTTAATATAATTTTATATTCAACTTGAATTTTGTTTCATTTAATTCCGCTCAAATTTGTCAAAATATAAATTAAATTTATCCGGACAAATTTCGATTAAACAGTACTGTTTGTATTCAACCCCCCCTTCTACAAACATATTGGACCTAACAATTGGTATCAGAGCCTATTGATTGATACACAAATCAAGATCCTATTTTTACTCAGTCAAAAATCCATCTCGAATTTTTAACTCTCTTAAAAATTCATCATGTCAACCAAAGGCATCGTTAAAATTCCTATCTTTAATAAAGATAACTATGACATGTGGAAAAACAAAATGGAGTTATTTCTTGATGTAACAAATCCAAGATTTTTGTTCGTTTTGAAAAATGGACCAATAACTCCCACGCAACATGATACTGAAACAGTTGTAAATGGAGTTATAACAATACCTGCAAAATCCTATCCAAAGGACCCGAAGAACTATACCTCTGAAGATAAGGAGGAAGCTGGACTGGATAAAAATCTGAGACTCATTTTAATAGATTCCCTCGATGCTGTAATGTATAGCCATGTGATGAATTGTAAAACCGCTAAGCACATCTGGGAAACTATTGAAACTATCAATGAAGAAACTGATGAAGTCAGGGAAAACAGACTTCAAATTTTGACCTCTGAATATGAACACTTTAGAGCTGGCCCTAATGAAGGCATTCAGGAAGTGTTCGAAAGGTATAACAAAATAATCAACAACTTGCAAGTTCATGGCAAGCAATATACTCAGAAGGAGATCAACATGAAGTTTTTACTGACTATGCCTACTCACTTGGAGCATAGAATAACTGCCATCAGAGAATCCAGAGATTTAAACAAGACTGCTCTTGAAAGGCTGTTTGGTGTTCTGAAAACGTATGAATTAGAACAAGTACAGCAGAAGGAGTTCTCTGGCAAAGGCAGAATGGCAAATTCTTCTACAGCTCTAGTAGTTGAGGTTCCTAAGGAAGTGGAAGCTAAAATTGTTCAACCTAACAGCTTCCACAAGGAACAAACTGAAGTGGAACATGGCCAAACACCAGCTACTCAGGATGGTAGTGAATTCTATTCACTAGAAGAGCTGGATCAATTGGAAGATGAATCTATGGCGATGATGGTGAGACAATTCAGTAACTTCAGATTCAGAAGAAATCCAAAGTTCAGGTTTAAGACAAATAACAGATTTCAGAGAGGAGGTTCTTCATCCTCTAGTAACAGGGGAGGTTACAAAACTGGAACTGTTGACAGAAGCAAGATCCGTTGCTTCAACTGTAATGAGTTGGGACACTTTGCTACTGAGTGTCAGAAACCCAAGCAAGCACAGAAGAAAGATTATGCTTCTGAAAAGAAGAAGAGTGGAAGAGCTTATGTAGCTGCTGGTAAAAGCTGGGATGACACAGATAGCGAAGATGAAGAATATGGAAACTTTGCATTGGTGGCAAATGCTGAATCTTCAACTTATTATACCACACCGGTAATTCTTACTGATGCTGAGTTAATTAATAGTTTACGTAGTTCCTTGAATAATGCACAAAGAGGGTACGAGAGAATAAGTCTTGTTAACACTAAACTTGAAAATGAAGTGTTAGATTTAAAAAAGGTGCAGATTAATCAAGATAAGAATATAGAAGAAATAGCTCGACTTAACTACAGAGAAAAGGGTCTAGGAGAATACATGGTAAAACAAGTTGAGAGGATTGCTGAACAAGAAACCAGGATTAGAGAACTTGAAACACAGATTAGAGCTTGTTATAATTCTGTCAAAGTTTCTAAAGAGTTCTTCAACAAACAAGCAGTAGAACGAACTGTAGGAATAGGATTTGATTACAATCAAGCTGTTGGTTCTTTGAGTAATCATTCTCCTAATCCTATTTCAGCTAAAGAAAGAGGTATACCGCACGTACTCAAGAATGTTGAAAAACCAATGTTTAAAAAATCTGATGCTGGACCACCAGATATTCTTTCTATGGTTATACAAGAAGAAATGAGAAATGAGGATAGTGCAAATGGCACAGTTCTTGTTAAGGATAAATGTGTTAAGGATAAATCTGTTAAGAACGCTAATCCAAATAATGTTTTATCTAAGAAAGATGTCACAGTCTTTGTTAAGGCTAAATCTGTTGAGGACATTAATCCAGAAAGTGTTTCATCCAAGAAAGATGTACCTAAAGTTCCAGTCAAGGTTGTTGAAACAGCTAGTTCTTCTAAGACTGGATTAGGTGGTAACAAGTTGAAGCAGAACAATAACATGTCTAACATGAGTAACATGCCAATCATTGATTCTAATCATAAAGCATATGGTGTTGTCAACTGTATGTCTTGTGCCTTTAATGTGATGTCTGCTTACTTTAATGGTAATCATGCATGTGATAATAAGACTGCTCCTCGACAACATATGAACAGGAATAATGTTAGATCAAAGACTGCTAGTCCTCCTTATGTTAGGAGAGAGACATTTGTACCAAAGCCTAAACAAAGTTTTATGAAGGCTGGTTACAAAGTTAAATGTCCAGTCAATGATATTGTTACTAAACAAACATGGATACCTAAACTGAAACAAAAGATTGTCAAATCTGTTTATAAAGTGAAATGTTTGTTGAATAATGATAAAGCTGTTGTTAAAGTAAAGAATGTTGTTTTGCCTGACAAAGTCCAATTCTTTAAGTACTCTGGACCCAATCAAATTTGGGTTCCGAAGAAGGTTTAATCCGTTTGTCATTGCAGGGTGTTGAGCAGGTTGAACGAGTGACCTGGATCTTGGACAGTGGATGTTCAAGGCATATGACTGGAGACAGAACCCTGCTGACAAATGTGGTGGAGAAGGCCGGCCCAGTCGTTACCTTTGGAGATAACAGCAAAGGTAGAACTGATGGATATGGCAGACTTGAAGCTGGAAATGTTATCATTGATGAAGTCTCTTTTGTGAAAGGACTTGAGCACAATTTGCTCAGTGTCAGTCAATTCTGTGACAAAGGTTATGAAGTTCATTTCAACAAGAAGAATTGTCTAATTTCACACAAGAGATATGAAAAACCACAGCTGACAGGAGTTAGAAAAGGCAATCTGTACGTAGCCAATATGAACTCAGGAAGCACTGAAGAAGTCACTTGCTTCTACACTAAAGCATCTAATGATGAGAGTTGGCTATGGCACAAGAAACTTTCTCATCTTAATTTTAAGACAATGAATTCTCTGGTTAAAAGAGAGTTGGTGAGAGGTTTGCCTTCAATGGAATTCACTCAAGAAGGACTTTGTGATGCATGTCAAAAAGGCAAGCTAAAAAGGGCAAGTCACAAGAGCACCGACACATCTTCAATAACTGAACCATTACAATTACTTCATATGGATTTGTTTGGTCCAGTTAATGTGATGTCTATGTCAAGGAAGAGATATGCTCTAGTGATTGTTGATGATTTTTCAAAATACACATGGGTCCTGTTTTTGAATTCTAAAGATGAGACTCCTCAACTGGTGATTGATCACATCAAATTAATTGAGCGAGATTCTACGTATCCAGTGAGAGCTATAAGATCAGACAATGGAACTGAATTCAAGAATACAGTTCTAAATGACTTCTACACTGAGAAGGGTATAACCAGACAATACTCAGCTCCAAGAACTCCTCAGCAAAATGGGGTAGTGGAAAGAAAGAATAGAACCTTGATTGAAGCTGCACGTACTATGTTAAGTGAATCAAGGCTTCCATTGTACTTTTGGGCTGAAGCTGTCAATACTGCGTGCTATACCCAGAATCGAACTCTAATCAATAAAGATCAAATGAAGACACCCTATGAAATTATGGCTGATAAGAAACCATCACTCAAATACTTTCATGTATTTGGGGCAAAGTGCTTTGTGCTTAAAGAAGGTGATGATCAAGGTGGTAAATTCGATACCAAAGCATTTGAAGCAATTTTTATTGGTTATTCAATGAGAGCATACAGGGTGTATGTGATTGATGAACAGAAGATGATGGAAAGTGTCAATGTAACATTTGATGACACTAAACTCCCTAGTATCCAAACTGAGAATCCATCTGAGAAGCTATCTTTCGATGACATGACAGATACAGATTCAGATGATGACAATGCACCTGAGATTTTTCCTGATGCTAATGACAACAATGATGATCAGGGTAATGGAGATGAAATCAATGATAGTAGTCAAAATTCCCCTGACTCTAATAATCAATCATCATCTAGTCAACCTGGCAACAACTCAGGGGGAGAAAATGAAGGGTCAACTAGTCACACACAACATCGCAATGAAGATCAAGGCGAATCATCAAGATCTAAACTTCCCAGACAGACTGTTTGGAATAGAGCTCATCCTTTTGAGCTAATTATTGGTGATCCAGTTGTTGGTGTGAAGACTAGAAGAGCTTTTCAGAATCAATGTAATTATTCAGGGTTTCTGTTTGAAATGGAACCTAAGAAAACTGAAGAAGCTCTTTCTGATCCTGATTGGGTGATTGCTATGCAAGATGAACTCAATCAATTTAAACAACAAGAAGTTTAGAAGCTGGTACCCAGACCTACAGACAGACCAGTGGTTGGCACTAGGTGGGTATTCAGAAACAAACTTGATGAAGATGGCACAGTGACGAGAAATAAAGCAAGACTGGTAGCAAAGGGTTACTCCCAATCTGAAGGCATTGATTTTGATGAGACCTATGCTCCAGTGGCTAGACTTGAGGCCATAAGAATATTCTTGGCATTCGCAGCATTTTCAAACTTTAAAGTTTATCAAATGGATGTCAAGAGTGCTTTCTTGAATGGCAAGCTAGATGAAGAGGTTTATGTAGAACAGCCCCTGGCTTTGAAGATCCAGATTTAATTGACTATGTCTACTTCCTTTTCAAGGTTGTCTATGGTCTTAAGCAAGCACCAAGGAAATGGTATGACACTCTCTCTGAATTTTTAATTGAAAATGGTTTTGTTAGAGGTGTCATAGACAAAACTCTCTTCACAAAGAAACATAAGAATGATACAATTCTAGTCCAAGTCTATGTGGACGATATAATATTTGGGTCTACTAATGATCTGTTGTGCAAGAAATTTGCTAAGTTAATGCAGGGTAAATTTGAAATGAGCATGATGGGTGAGCTGAAGTTCTTTCTTGGATTGCAAATAAGTAAAAGGACAGATGGAATATTTATCTGTCAATCCAAGTATGTCAAAGAGCTTCTCAAGAAGTATCAAATGGAGGACTCATCTTCAGCAAGAACACCATCATCTACTGCTGTTAAATTTGGAGCATGTGAAAATTCTGCTAAGATAGATATCACAAGCTACAGAGGTATGATAGGCTCATTACTTTACCTTACTGCAAGTAGACCTGATATTATGCATGCTACATGCTTGTGTGCAAGGTTCCAAGCGGATCCTAGAGATGTGCATCTCATTGCTGTTAAACGAATCTTGAGATATCTTAAGGGTACTCCAAATTTAGGAATTTGGTACCCTAAAGAATCTGGTTTTAACCTTGTTGGATATACAGATTCAGACTATGCAGGAAGTGTTGTAGATAGAAAGAGCACCTCTGGGAGTTGTCAATTCCTAGGTGGCAGGTTGGTTTCCTGGTACAGTAAGAAACAGCAAACAGTTTCCAACTCTACAGCCGAAGCTAAATACATAGCTGCTGGAAGCTGTTGCGCTCAAATCTTGTGGATCAGAAATCAGCTACGGGATTATGGCTTTGTACTTGACAAGATTCCTATCCTGTGTGATAATACAAGTGCCATAGCAATCTCCAACAATCCTGTGCAGCACACGAGAACAAAGCACATTGACATCAGGTATCATTTTATTCGAGAGCATGTCATGAATGGTAGTGTGGAGTTATTTTTTGTACCCACAGAAGAACAAACAGCAGATATTTTTACTAAGTCTCTTGACGAATCCACATTCACCAGAATTGTTGGTGAATTGGGTATGTTAAACAGTCCTAGTAATTAAACTAGTTAATATCTGAGGTTTGATCTTTAATAATTTACAAGTGATTATTTTGTAAATATTTTCTGATTTAAATCACTTGTATAATTATTTTATCAACTTATAATCTTGTTTGTTAATTCTTAAATCATTGTCATTATCTTCTTAATATTTTCCTACTTACTTCTTTTAATTTTAGAATAATTTTACTTTCTCTAAAAATATTTTTCTCAAATTTTACAAGTGGAAATTAGTGAGAAATCTATTTTTGTTGAAAATTCCTTTTGAATATTTGTGATCTTTTAATAAATCATATTTTCTTTCAAAATAATTTTCTGATAAGAAAGTCATTTTATTCGAAAATATATATAGATTTATTAATTTGCTACAAATGTTTATGTAAATAGTTAATATTTTATTCAATATTTTGTAGTGTTTGTTCTTCTGTTATTATTGTGTTAATTCCATCAAAAGGACAACCTATGGTATTTTTAGTATTTTATATTTTCTATTTAGTTATTTTAAGTAGTTATATTGTTGTAGATATTTTTCTAAATTATTATCTTTTATCTTTAATATTCTGTAAATATTATTAATACAGTTATTTTTGCATTTAAAAATATAAAAATAAAAATTAATAAAAATAAAAATTTGTTTGTAAATTATTAAATTATGTATAGTTTTATTATTTTTATGTTAATTCAAATTTTTCTTCTTTGTTTAGTTTTATTTGAATTTTTTCTTTTCTTATAGTTTTTATTTTGTATAATTATTATATATATTATTTCTTATTTTTGTATATTCTTTTTCATGTGTATATAAATAGTGTGTATAGTTTTTAGAGTTTAGTCACTATACTTACAAAACTTACAAGTAGGTCACTGTACTTGGTTCTTTTGTTGTTCTTCTTATTAACACACACAAAACCTGCAGTTTAAGTATAAATCTTTGTTTTGTGATTGTTGTTAACAGATCTTCGTGCTAAGGACTTAACAATTGACCAATGTTGGTATCAAATTGGTATGTGTCTATACAATTTGTTAGGAACTAATGTTTGATTTTCAGGATCTAACAATTGGAAGACAAGACTTATCAAGTGCTAACAATTTCTAATAGTTGGTATCTGTCTTACAGGACCTAAAGCATGATAAAATAGTTTTGTTTGTATTGGTTTAAACATTAACATACATTGATTCGATTAATATTTATTAATTGGATTTTTGCCTATGTTCTTGTTTTGTAAAACCGACTCAAGATCTATATCTTCCTTATATCCAAAATCTCTTTCTACAGCTGTGATTGCTTACATTGTAAATCTTTTGAAATCACAATTGTACATCATTTCACTTAAGATAAATGCAATATTTTCTCAGAAAACTTTTCAATGTTAAAAATGCATTCTATCTCTATATTGCTCATATTCTGTGATGCAGGTTCATCTACATGGAATTTTGTACTCTCACATGTTTAGTCATAAGGTTGTAAACCCAACAACTTTTATCCCAGACTACAGTCAAACTCAAACACATTCTATCTTACCCCCTTAAAGGAAGTAACCTATCAGACTAGAGGTCACCAGGGAGTAAATGCACTTGATGCAGCAAATAAGGATGTGTGGGATATTCAGTTGGAGAGTCACTACTTTATACACTAACCAAAATATTTCATATGCACAAGTGAGATTGCACACACCAAGGATGAATTGACGGAAACCTGTAATCCAACCATTTTACGGTTAGGATTATAAGTTAAAGGTTCTTTAATGAACTAAGAGTCTTCACAGACCTCGAGAGAAGGTATTGATCTCAAATGCAAAATTCAACAAGATCATTATCTAACTCCCCAGAGGGAACATCTCTGGATCCTGCGGGTAACGGATTCGACATAGGTGCGGATCGGCAACTTGTGAACTATGATTCAGATTTTACCTGATGAGTTTAACAAGGCAATGTCTTCATAGACATTAGAAGGGAAACTTGATCTCAATGCTAAATTTATGAATCAATGTTTACCTTCTCAGAATTCAAATCTGAAAACCCTAAAAAGGGAAATTAGCAACTTGTAGATTATGACTCAGATTCGTCTGACGAGTCCAACGAGGATTTGGGATTTACGAACTCCCATTGCACCACCAGTGACCTCTCTAGAAGGGGCTATGGTGATTTTTCCTTGCAGGTACACTAAAGGATGTTGGAGCAATGAGTGAAACACTAGTGAGCAAGAGTGTAAACACAGAGAGAAGTGAGACACTCAACACAAATGAGTGGAGAGAAGAGTGAAACACTTGTGAGGTACACTAAACACTATCACACACTCACAGTGAGGAAGAAAATGAAACTTCCTTTCTAACAAAGCTTTATCAATTGATTTCAATGTACTCAAACGATTGATATAAATTGGTAACAAGGAATTAGTTACATATTTCAATAACATATGTTGTTGAGGGGTGATAAGTGGATTTTATATCCACTTGGAATGCCTTAGTTCGGCTTAAATTGATTGTTTTGGACTCAAGATGTTGTAGTTTTGATGTGTTTTTCTTAGTTGTGCAGATTTACGAGAATGTTGATTAAGGTTGATGCTTCTATTGTTTTTGGAGATTTATTTGATTAAAATTCGGATTTTCCGGGAAGGCTGCGTAGCTTATACTGTTTTGGCCATATCTGGAGTTCTAGAAGTTCGTTTTCAGCGATCTTACTGCCCACGCGAAGCTTGAGAGATTTTCTACAACCTGGGATAGAAAGCACGTGCAAGGAATGTGATGATTAAAGTCGCGCACGTTTTCTTATAAAAGAAGGCCATGAATTTACTGTTTTGCCCTTTTTCTAATTCTAATTGTATTCTGGGCAGTTTTGGTACCTTCTTTAAATTCTAATTGTAATAGAAGGTAATTGCTTGTTGGGCAAGATTAGGAGTATCTATATAAACACATCTAGGGATGGGAAAAAAGGGGTTCATTATTAGAGAGATACAATTTGTATGCAGCTTTTAGGATTTTTTCTGGAGAACCATTATTTTCTTTGAAGATTGAAGTTAAAAGGTTTCTTTTCTATATTCTTCTAATTATGATTTCTTCTATTAATTCTTGTTTTGTTAATTTAATCATGTGTAACTAATTCTCTAATCTGAGAATTGGGTAGTATTCCTTGGTATTCATGCCTGTTTAATTATCTGTGATTTTCTTGCTTTGCTGATCTGTTATTGAGGGCTTAACACAATTAGGGTAGTCATGAACCTTTGATTGGATTTTAGGGATTGTAATAACTTGGAAGAGGAGTTGCAATTTTAGTACAGGATTTAACAGACATAACTCGAATATTTGATTGGAAGATTAATAGGAGAGTTGTGAGACTTATAATTCTTGGTGCGTAATAGTTTATGATTGTACTTTGATTGTATCATGGAAGTGACAATTAAGGTGTAGTTGTAGACACTATATTGTATCTTGGAAGAGAACATTATAACCTTAGAAGAATTGTTTTCAGCAGAGTAAGAACGTAGATGTCACATAGATATTGAATGTGTATTGAAACCAAGTGAAGAACCCTAGTTCTTGGATTGTTTTCCTCATATATATTTTATTCTCGATTGATAATTAGTTTAATTTAGTTTATAAACAAACCAAACATTCTTTTACACTTCTAAATTGTGAGAGATAGGATACTTGAACTTGATATTACATTCAGTCCTTCCCTGCGAACGAACAACAAAAATACTATTAGCAAGGGGAATCGAACCTTGATCTTTTAGGAGTAGTTTATAAGATGATATAAATGTTTAATAATAATATGTTATTAACGGGATTCGAACCTTGAACCTATAAGAGTATTTTATATATTATAAAAAGAATATTCATTTAGCATTACATCCAACGGTTCTCATTAATCTGTCTCAAAATGTAACGGTTGCTATTGAGTGTACCAAAAAAAGTGTACCAAACTACCAACCAAATATACCCTATTTCGCTTATAATAGTATAGCATAGATTAGCTAAAATAATATATAACAATAATTCTCTAAATTCTAAAGAACCAAAAAGTCATTTTGTTCCAAAGGCATTCTCTATATTGGTTAGCTATAATTTCAAGTCAATATTTTATAATTATTCAAATTCTAACAAGGTATATTTACAACGGCTACATTTTTAACGATTTTATTTTCAACGATTATATTTTCTAACGAATATAATTTCAATAGCTAGTTTTTAATGATTATGTCTAGGGGTTACACATACCAAGATGTGACATTGTTTTCTTTTAAATCATGGCACACCTATTAATAAAAAGAGATAAATTGGTACACATGTCAATGCAACACTTCTCAATATGATAAGGCACGCATTCCAATGTGACATTTCAACGGCTATATTTTCATATTCTATATATAGATGCCACAATTTGTAAAATTTACACTATGAAACTAATCTAATTTTGTGTTTTTATCTGTTTTTTCTGATCGTGATATTCGAATCCGTAATCATTATCGTATTTTGATGTTATGTATTGCTAAATTCGCAAGGATCGTTGCAATGAAGACTGCAACAACGTAGATTATATATTCAAAAATGAAGGAACTATGTGAAATGATGATTGTCAGGAAATGAACAAACCATGTAATATGAAAGAGGACAAAAAGAAGTTAACGAAGAAAGGCCTCTATGAGCACTGCCATTTTAGCTGCACTTTTACGGTTATAGTTAAGAAGATGGCAATGCTTATGGCACCAGGACTCTGACTCACACGTTTAGATTGTCTTGGCATTATCTAATGCGAATAGACACACCATATGAATCCTTTAACTCATTGTTTGTACTTCATATCATTCACCAACTAGGAAACTATTTGGCACACTCCTTTTCATGACTTAGGTTAGCAAGATTGATAGATTTCATTTTTCATAGTTGCCGTAAAATTCTTGAACTTTGGTGCTGATACACTATAATAGAAGTGCAAAAGAGCATCTCCAATAAGGATGGCAAATTGTATGTGACATGGCATTCTTGGGTGCCTACCTGTTGAAGTCACAAGGGTGCCCGACCCAGAGGTACCAAGAGAAGTTGCCAACTCTTGGCACCCCCGTTATCGGGAACAAAATTTCAGGAATTTGTCGAAAAGATGAAAGATGATATTGGATCCCCTCCTCCAAGTTTCACGAAAATTAATGTCGCGGATGACAGTAAAGTTTGTAATAACTCTGGTGGTGTTTGGCTTGACTTTAAATAAGTCTTTATGTACTTATTTCCGGGTAAAAATTTCATATTTTTATAATTTTTTTTAATATAAATATTTAATGTATGTTTGAGATTCTATAAGTTGCAAAAAAAAGTTAACTTTTTTCAGAAAAAACTTTGGAATCTCTAACTTTGTCTTAAAATAAGTTATCTTATTCCCTCCTCTATTTTGTCTGCTACTTATTTTTGTTGTGGATCTTTTTATTAGATAGTGTTTTAGGAGGATGTTGTAGAAAGTATTGGACCTCCAGGTACATGTTTGTTGTATTTCTATTTCTGTTCCAATAATGCTATTACACTAAGAGTAATAATATTTTTACAACCTGCAAATATCAGTAATATTATTATTTACTCATTAATGAATCACATTTCTTCTTTTTGAGTTACAAAAACAAGTAAATTCATGTGGTGCATGTATGTGTGTCATAACTGCATGATAAATATATGGCAGTTATGTTGCCCATTACTTATTTCTGACAAATGAAAGTTGTATAAGGATTGTGTTAGTTTTTCCGATTTCATGTGCCGTATCTCCATCGTACTAATTTGTTAAACAATTCCTACAATCTTAATCAACCATATTTAGGAGAAAATATTTTAGGTGAAAAAACCGTAAGTAATACTATAGTTTAGAAAAAACACACTACTAGAAATCTGTTAATAGACATCACACATTACACAACGGTTAGAAAAGCCAATGATGTTAAAAGTCTCTATAACATCAGAAATAACGAAACCGATGTCTAATTATAGTAAACACATCACTTCATTATAAAAACGATGTCTAAAGGTCCGTTTTTAAAAATGTAAATCCATGCTTCCCCCTTTTCCTTTCCCCCCTTAACAAAATATTCCCCCCTTTAATCAAAATTTCCCACCTTATATCAAATATCATCTCCCCTCTAAACCAAAATTTCCCAACTTATCATTCCCCCTAATTAACCAAAATCTCCCCCTACTTCCCTCTTAATTCAAAACTAAAAATCAAAAACATTAAACACAAACACAAAACACACACGCTCGCTTCTCCGTTCTCTTCCAGGAACCCTAACAAAATTTCATATCCCCCTTTTATGTTCCAAGAATCCTAACCATTATCTCCCCTTCCCCCTTTTCTCTCAATACTCTTTCTTCTCTGCCTCTCTCTCACGACTCTCTCTCGAGCCTCTCTCTTTCTCATTATCTTCCTCAAAACACAAACTCGCCTATACAAATACAAACTCATTAACAAACAGTGGAGGGTGGGGTTAAGAAGAGAGGGAAGAAAGTTGTGAAGAAGGTTGTCATTGAGGAGAAATCCGGGTCGGGTTTTGATGTTGATGGGGAATTGGGTGACCCGCAGATGTGTGTTGTGTATGTTTCTGATATATATATGAGTATCTTCGTAATATGGAGGTGAGAAAATTTTGGGTTTTTTTCTTGTTGGGGTTGTTTATTTATGTGTGAATTTAAGTGGGTTGTTGATAATTTGTGAGTTTAGTTGATCTGTTCTCTGGGTTTAGTTTTCTTGAATTTTTTAGGATTTGTGATTGGCGATTTTAATTAGGGTTTTTTGATTGATTTATAAAGTTATGAAATGGGTTAGTCCAGTAGAAAGATTGAATCTTGTTTTTTTGAATAAAGAAAGACTAAATCTTGTTGAGTATATCTTAGTGCTGGAGTTGAATTTTCTTGGATTAGTTGTTCTATGAATTGAGTTGCTACTACTAATCGAGGAATAGGATTATTGTATTGCTTATTTGGTTTATTGTTCTTCTACAGTTGCTCTGCCTCCATATGCTTGTACGCTAGGGATATGATTTAGTGATGAGGAGTTTCTGTTAATTTGTTTAAAATTGAAAGTAATGTTGGATTTATCATTTAGTAAGGTAATTATGTATCTCTAACACATTGCTGCCACTGTAGGAATCTTCTCCTTGAACAGATTTCTAGATTAACTCACACACCCAGCGTACAGTTTCAGACAGCTCCACCAGTCACCAGAGTACCAGAACAGGTTGGTAGCACGGTTTTGTTCTTAATGTTTTACTTCAATTTTAGAGCAACACTTGCACTGTCTTTCGTTTAGATATCTCAACTTCCGCTTATTTTTTAATTGATACGACACTGCACCTTCACATGTTTTAACCAATGAGAAAGATCTTTCACTGGAGAAGCTCGGGGAATACCAAAGTGAACTACAAAGACTTCAAAACGAAAAGTACAAATAAGAATTCTTGTGGACTAAAATCATTTGGGGGTTGATCTTATAACAGTAGCTCATACTTACTCTGTTTTCTTCATATGATAAGGATGACAGACTTCAAAAAGTAAACATACATCTAGCCACAATTCAGAACTTGTCATCCACATTAGGAACGGATTCCTCCTTAGGCATCACAAAAGTTCACCCAAGTTTTTGATGCAGACGGAGTTTTTTTTTGTTTTTTTTATAGTTGATGCAGATAAAGTTATCTTTTTATGTACTCCTATATTTTTTCTCTTTGATGTTGTTTCTTGATATTTTTCGAAACACACTCTTTATTCATGTCTGCAATTTATGGTTTTCTTGAAAGATCAAGTTTGTTTATATTCGTATTTGGAATCTATCTTTTGTTTGTTTCTTGTCTCTTTTATTTAATGACACAAAATTTGTTGTCCTCTGTCCCTCTGTACTTCAAGTACTGAGATAGATTTTGTTAACTAGTCTACTTCTTTTTATGGTAGTTGGTTCTTGATATATAATCTTTATAGAAAGTAAAAATTACTGAATATATAATCTACTTCTCTCCATTTTTTCATCTTCACTTGTCTTTTAAGTCTTCTCAGTCGAATCTGATGTAAACTTGAAGCAAACATTTCTTTCACTGGCACTCTTCATTAGAGGTCTACATGTATACTAAATTCTTACAAATAAAAACAAGCATACAACACAAGTTTTTCATTGTTATAGATTAGTTTGTTTATATCAAGTGTAAATCCGGTGAAGATGTCAAACATATTTCTTTTTCTAAAATTATTCATTTCCCAGCTGCCTCCAACTAAATTAAATGAATTTCTGGTCATTTTCTTCATGGAGCTTAACATATAATGTGAGTTGTAAATTGTTTCTGGATATATAGCTACCAAGATTATGTAAATGCAGTTACAGAGACACGGTACCTTAATGCCAGTAATCGAGAAATGTGTGCTCCAAATGATGCTCAAAACTCTTTGGACATTCCTAATTCAGAAAACAAAATGATGCGCCAGTTACTTCAGTTTACTTTCCAGGAGCTAAAATCAGCAACTGGGAATTTTAGACCAGATAGTATACTCGGTGAGGGTGGTTTTGGTTTCGTGTTCAAAGGATGGATTGAAGAAAATGGCACAGCTCCAGCAAAACCTGGATCTGGTATCACAGTTGCAATCAAGAGTCTAAAGCCAGATGGTCTTCAAGGCCATAGAGAATGGGTGGTTAGTAGATTATCTGGTCGTGGTTAGAAGGTTAATGTCAAAGAAAAAAGTTGTTCTAATTTATAAATGGTGAAGGTTATATATGACATTGTTTTTGCAGGCAGAAGTAGACTTTCTCGGGCAGCTTCATCATCATAACCTTGTTAAGCTAATTGGATACTGTATTGAAGATGATCAGAGGCTGCTTGTTTATGAATTTATGACTCGTGGAAGCCTTGAGAATCACCTTTTTAGAAGTGAGTGTTGCATAATTTTTTGCCCATCATTCTGCATTTTAATGATTTGTGGAACATAAATGCAAATTTGCAACAGGACTAAGTTCTACATCATAGTTGACCGTTGTGATACATTTTTTTAAAACATATCCTAATATAGTTAAGTTCTTGAAGGAACCGTACCTCTTCCATGGTCCAACAGGACTAAAATAGCACTAGGGGCATGCGCACAAGTTCTGGAAATATTTTTGTCAAGGTATATTCACATCATTTAAAGTTATTTCCCATTTGGAGTTGATGGAAAAGTTGCGTGATCTTTAGCTATCCTACTTCCTTTTACACTATTAATTCATTTAAATTTAAGCTCTTTTGTCCCTGATCTTTGCCTTCGTACCTGACCAAGTGCAAAATTTGTTACAATAGAATTTGGGCAAGTCAGTTGACAACAAAGGACTGCATGACACATTCTCTACATATGGCAACATTCTCTCATGTAAAATTGCTACAGATTCCTCTGGTCAGTTAAAGGGATATGGTTTTGTGCAATATGCCAGTGAGGAAGGTGCACAAAAAGCTATTGAGCAGCTGAACGGTATGCTGATAAATGATAAGCAAGTGTTTGTAGGACCTTTCCTTAGCAAGCAGGAAAGAGAGCTTGCTGCAGATAGGTTAAAGTATAACAATGTAGTTTCGATATTGGATGGTTTTGATTATGTAATTAGTTTCGATATTGAATTGGATAATGTAGTTGACCGATTGAATGGATATTTGGTTTTGTTATATCGGTTTTTTTATTTTGGTATATTATTTATCTGGTTTTGGTATATTGGTTTTTGGTAATTAGGTCTGTCATATATACAGGGCATCCATGAATAAAAGAACAAAATAAATCAAAAAACCAAAAAACTGATGTCTAAGGAATAAAAAGGCAATGATTATTACTAGAGAACGGATGTAAAATACAAAGAAACACATCAGCCCTTACTAAAAAACCGATGTAAATTTGAAACATATACATCAGTTTACTATTAGGAAACCGATGTAAATTTGACACATATACATCAGTTCAATATTAAGAAACCAATGTAAATTTGAAACATAGACATCAGTTCACTATTAGGAAACTGATGTAAATTTGACACATATACATCAGTTCACAATTAAGAAACCGATGTAAATTTGAAACATAGACATCAGTTCACTATTAAGAAACTGATGTTAAACATAAACATTGACATCGGTTAAAAACCGATGTCTAAGACCCCTACCTTTCTCTACACATGCGAAGACATCGGTTCTGGTTTTACATAGACATCGGTTTTTAACCGATGTCTATTGACGTTTTTCTAGTAGTGACATACAAATTCAGTGAATTTACTTTAGGTTGGGAGACTACAGTATTGTTTTGTAACAGGAACCTCATTATTATTATTAAACATTTCTGGAGCTAGTGGACGTGTTGAAGAAGCGAAGAGTGGATGTGGCGTGTATCCAAGAGACGAGGTGGAAGGGGGCGCGGTCAAGAGAGGCGAACGGGTATAAATTGTGGTATTCAGGTCTTGCCAACTCGAGGAACAGAGTGGGTATTCTTTTGGCGGAAGACCTAAAAGACAACATAGTGGAAGTGAATAGGTGCAATGACAGGATCATGTCCGTCAAGGTGGTGGTGGGGGAGATTGTGGTGACTGTGGTGTGTGCGTACGCCCCGCAAGGCGGTTTAGGAGACCCTGAGAATGAGGCTTTTTGGGTCTGTTTAGACGGGCTGGTAGGAAGTATTCCTGCAGACCAATTTTTAGTGTTGGGTGGCGATTTCAAAGGTCACATTGGCGAGAGGTCAGATGGTTTTCCCAGTGCGCATGGGGGTTTTGGCTTCAGGTCCAGGAATGTCGGTGGGTCCGCACTGTTGGAGTTTGCTACGGCCCAGGAGTTGGTAATTGTGAATTCTGTTTTTCAGAAGAGGGTTGAGCACCTCATCACCTTTAGTAGT